>JAGYZC010000006.1:1838184-3309340 GCA_020091625.1 Termitomyces sp. 'cryptogamus' | reverse complement strand
TTGTTGCAAATATATTTGATTTTTATGCTGGGGGCTTTCCAGAAGAGGATTTCATTGTCTTGCTGTTTGAATTATATGTAAAGTAGCCAACTTTGCCATAGTTGAAACAATGTTTGTACTCTGCAATCTGGTTTTTGCTGAGTTCATCCAAACATTTATCTGTGGTTTGGAGGAGCTTTTCTTAGACTCAAAACTCTTGGTGCTTTTCTTAGAACCTGGTGTAGTATTGGTGTATTGCCACATGAAAATTGGACTTATAGTGCTTATGCCTGCTTCCCTCCAGCTTGGAACTCAAAACTTTCCAGTGATTGTCCTAGTAATCTTTGTGCTGTGTGATTTGTAGTGCCTGAATGAATATTCTGCTTCACTTTTGTTACCATCCAGGTCTACATTGTCTGCATGTTTGAGGAATTTGACATAAGATATTATCTTGTGCTAATGAGAGACCTTGGAGTCCAATCTTGCTTGGTACACTCCCCATTTGGAGGTCTGGAATCCATTGAAATGTTTTACTACCTTTCTTTCTTTGTTTACTAATGGATCCAACAATAGATGAATAGTTCTTCCAGCTTGGCAACATATTTGCACATAGTAAGTGATTTCCCTTAGCCAAAGTCTGAGCAGTTCTTTAAAAAACTTCTCAAGGGTCTACTTCTTAGGGCACCTTTACACAAGTAGAAGCTCCAAGCTCTCCCCATGAGAAAGCTAGCAATGATGGTAATGTAGCATCTCTGCTCAATATCCATCAGTTAGGTAGGTCAAACATTGATTCATCAACTGCATGAATTTCTGGATATCTAACATCCCATTGTATTTTTCAGGTGGAATCAGTTTTACAGTTGAATCTGGTTTGTGGCAGGACCAACTTTGATGCTTTGACTTTTTTGATTTACAATGTTCCTTTTGGGACCTCTTCTTGTCATACTTCTGGCAGCAACAACAACTCAGTAAGTCATCAGAGGCTCTACTATGAGAGAAACTTCCTGATTCTAAGGAGTTGTCTGCTGATTGCTCTCTATTGGATTATTGCTAGTAGAAAATCTGCTGCTGGACTCACTTGAACTGCTGTCCAAGGAGTCAGAAGGGAAAGTAGTCTGAGTCAGACAACTCTTGGTCATGTTGTTAAATGATGACAGGTCAAGTCATCTGACAGCTTAGAGCTCTAAATTCTACACAACACTGTTGAGTGTCCCAGTCCCTGCAATGAGCCAATTATCACAGTGGCAGAATCATCTCATGCCTAGAAAGTACTTATATGTAACTTCCTAGCTCCCTGTGTAACTAGATTGTGTAGCTTGTGGTTAGTGTTAGAGCATCATATGGAGTACATATCCAAGAAAGGTTCAATTCCTAGTATGGTCACTTTTCATTCTCAACACATGTTTATGTCCAATACTAGTGAATAATTTCCCTAATGCACTGCTTTTTGCAACCTGGTTGATGGGGTGTAGTATTTCTCTGCCTGAGTCCTTCTTAGCATAAGGGCCCCCCTTGAAATTGGAATTGGTGTTCTTAGAGGTGGGGGGTTGTTATCTCTGGATATACTGGCATATCTACCATCTACTTGATACTCCTCAGTCATCATGTTACAACATGCCTGTTCTACTGTTGGAAGCAAGTATGAGCTCTCACAGATCAAATGGTAGTAAAGTGGCTACAAGGTGTAACTGGCATGCTTGAAAAGGCATTGGGCCAGAGTACCTGAAGGAGTGTCCATAATCACCATCCTTACTGTACTGTGGGAGCTAGGACACTATAACATGTAAAAAATAGCTCTCCAAAGAAATAAAATGGATCAATCAATCAATCAATCAATCAATCAATCAATCAATCAATCAATCAAATCAATCAATCAATCAATCAATCAATCAGACTTACAATTCCTCTGATTTTATTTGAGCCTTGTTGGAAAGTTTGACCCAGTTAGACTTCTAACTCAATTAATAGAAACTATATTCTTCTTGTTATGTTCGTAGAAGTGAACTTAAGCCCCGGATTTTTGTGAATACAAAGATTCACGACTAAATCCATCTTAGTCCGGCAGTCAGTCAAAACTTTACATCTTGCATCATTAAAGACTAGACTGCAAGTATGGATGGACACCGTAATTGGTAAGATCGAAATACATAATAGAAGACCTAATCAGACAAAACCAATAAAAAGTCTGTGCAAGTGGGGTAGCATCAAAACCCCGGTGGGGAAAGCTTCCCACCACTGCATTTCGGGATACGCAATGTTGCAATGTTGTCATGATCATGGATAAGGTAATGGAAATAGTAGAAAGAATAATCAGAAGCCAGCCTGAGGTACATCATATACTGGGAAGGAAATACATAAGAGTGATATAACATCAACCTTGCAGCTCGTTGGCGGCTAGTTCACTATGACAAAGTCAGGAAAGGTGAATGGAAGATGAACTTGAAGGTAAGTTGTGCTCACTGGGGAAAGCTGAAGAGTGCCGACTGCACTATGGGTCGTGGCTGTACAGCATTATAGGCATCGGACAAATGTTTGTCTCCAAACTGGTTGATCTCGTGTTGGATTTGTTGGCGCGAATAGTCGGTGTGAACATAACCCGCCCTCCTAAGCCGTTCAATTATATCCAAGACCCAAGTCTGACAGTTGATATTCGGTGTAATGCCAACTAAGTTGTCGAGAGAACGGATCTCGGAATCCAAAGGCGACTGATACTGTATCGGGACGATGCCAATGAGTATCAAGCCAATCAAGTACATAGAAGAGAGGACTCCAGAGGTCGGCGCGTGCTCTGGAATGAACTTTCCGTCTATGCTGCCCATGCTCCTAATATGATATTTATGGCCTCTCGGGACATATCTGCCCTCTCGCTTAGAATCTTTACCCGATACCCAGTCGAGGTTGTAATGATAATACAGGCCCCAATGATGAAGATCTGTCTCCGGGCCTATGAATACGATGACGTAGACACCACCATCAACGAGCCTGCTCGGAACACTCTTGTCCATGATCTTAACAAGTTCGGTGTCAAAAGTTGGTAGCAGATGCAGAAGGCAAAAGACTAACGTACAACAGGTAAGAGCTTGAGTATAGGTAGGTAGGATGGAGGGGTGGGTGGATAGATCGATGAGTGGATGGATGGTTGTGAGTGGGTTGATGCTGATATTTTAAGGAGATTGACACTGGCGGATTTAAATGATGTAGCCGAAGAATCGGAGGCTCGGTTGACATGTAGATGGTATCGCAGATATCAGAGAAAACATTTGACAAAATAGAGCACAAGGACGGCGTTGGCAAAAGGCTTGAGAACAAAACTTCAATTCTTCGGTGATACAAAAACAAGCAGAATCATCTGGGAAGCCCAAGGGGTTGGACGACACGAGTTGACGTGATTGTACCTGTAGAAGTTATCATGCATCATATTCTAACATCCACAAAATATTGCAGGCGGTGAGGGTTTTGTGGGAAAAAACATCCTTTGTTTCTATTGAATCGGAACAAGGTGATTGTACAATTAGTCATAGAAATTTCAGCGACTGACTCTGAAAAAAATCAAACAAAATGGAAAAAAGTTGGAGGAATACTTAATATCAGTTGGGCATCAGACATGAACAACGACGAAGGCAGTTGGTAACATTCGACACAAGGGAATCGTCGGGAAGCCGCTGTCGCATAGGGACAGCTCTTGGAACAAAACGTTAATTCTTCAAAGGATATAAATTCTGTTTTAGAAAGTTCAAACCGGATAGCTCAAATGGAGTCTTTTGGTCGTTCGAATCAGAACAAGATGATTGTAGTACATTATCTCCATTTCAACCTCCCGATAAATCACAGACAGTTCAACGACCAAGGGCGACAGAATGGTCAGCCGACGGCGCCGACCCTACGACACATTATCTCCATTTGAGCCTCACAGAACTCACAGACAGCTCAGGAAAAGAAATGTGGTTTATTACCTCCATTCAGCCTTGCGGACAGAATGGTCAGCCGACCCTGGGACAAATTACCTCCATTTCAGCCTCACGACAAAAATCACAGACAACTAAAATGAAATCTTTCGTTCTTTTAGATCAGAACCAGATGGTCGTAGTACAATTACCTCCATTTCAACCTCACGACATAAATTACAGACAGTTCAACGACCAAAAGATGTGGTTAATTACCTCCATTTTTATCCTTGCGACGGAATGGTCAGCCGACTCTGGGACACATTATCTCCATTTCATCCTTGCAACCAGAATGGTCAGCCGATGCTCAGACGTGATTGCATCTCTGCAGTTATCCATGGCAGCGTTTCCAGTAGTGATGTCTACAAGCTGAAGGTTCTTTGGGTGCCTAATATCCTCCTTGTTCTTGAAGACGATTGTGCAGCCGGCCCTCGGACGTGATCGCACCTGTAGAATTGATCTGTGTCCAAAGGATCGATCTGTGGGCAACTAACATCATTTGTTCTTCTTGATTTAGTCAAAATAAATGCTATGCGATGAACATCTTTTTGGTTTAGCTAGGTGATTGTGCATTATATGCCTCAATTACGGCCTTGCAACAGAAATCCATAGACAACTGAACGACCGATTCCCGGGAAATGAAATCCTGGCGAGGACAATACTTTCTTCAAAGAGACCTCTCGTCAAATTCGTCTCGGTGAAGAGGTATGTACTGAGAATGGACTTGAGAGTCAACCAAATTCAGATCCATAGACAACCAATTCCCGGGAAATGAAATCCTGGCGAGGACAATACAACACTTTCTTCAAAAGAGACCTCTTGTCAAATTGAATTCGGTGAAATATGTACCGAGAATGGACTTGAGAGTCAACTAAATTAGGTGTTTGGCAGGACGAATAAATGTTGGAAAACCGGCTTTCTGATAAGTGCGGAAGACGGCCCGTGTCCCACGCATAATGACTATATCAGACTATATCATATAAGCAATTTGAACCGTGGCAAACAACAACAGTGTAACCTTTCTTAACCGTGCAAACTTTTCAAGCGAATTCGATTGCTTTGGGCCATGTTGGTGTGTTCTTCTTCTTGTTGAGACCTTCGACGTTCCTGATTCTAGCCTGCCAAGAATCATTCAAAGTGCTCTCCGCTTCTTAGGAAAGTACGCTGGTTCGTCATGAAGGAGATCGTCTTACGGATCAGCTCTTGGTATGTGAGATACTGCGGCTTCAGCTCAAAATCTTAATTCGTTCAGCAAGCTTCTTAATTTACAGTAAGATCACAGTTGATCAATACAGCCTTTTTTGCGACACTTTAATCACACCTTTGTTACTAGAAAATCTATTCGCGTAGTCGTAACCTTCTTTCGCGCATCCTCCCACCTCTCCCTTTTTGTTTTTTTTTGGAGTCTTGAATTTCATTTGTAAGTTACATTTCATCTATTTAGTTAGTGTCCATAGTGTACAGCCCTTCGCTTCGTCGCTACTTCTCGCTATATTTTTCCATCTCTCTCAAAACTTCAGCCAGTTCCGGCATCATGCGATAAGCTGCAGAGGCACGTAACCATTCAAGAAATATAACAACCTAAATAAAGAGTTGTACCATGCTCTAACGAGAAAAAGGCATTAGAGAAAAAGCGGATAGGATTCGCAAGTAGAAGCATATAGGGCATGATCACATATCAACTCCTCGTAATACTTGAAAGCAGGGTCATTATAGATCGCAAAGCTCCAGTCCCTAGGGGACGTATACGCGCGCACGGTCATAGTAGTATAATCCCAATACTCTGGAAGCCATCCTGCACACTCCCAGTCAATGATGCCGGAGAGATGCCCATCCTTCACAATGATATTGTGGAGCATAAGATCACCGTGTGCAAAGACGATGGAGTGCGACATATCTGCCAAATGCTCGATTTTTCTTGTTTGGTCATCAAATTTCACTCGTTTTTCCTCCGACTGTTCACGAATGGCACGGTTTCTAGGGCGCACGAGATATCGAAAGAGCTCGGACTTGTCAAGGCATGCGGGAATGACACCACTGTCAGCGCGAAAGCTCCTGATCCAAGTACCAGTGATAGAAGATATCTCTGGGCTGCGAGGATTTTCACATTCTCGTAGCCGAAGGAAGCATTGGTGCAGTTCTCCCATGATGCTCGATCGTTCAACATCGGAGAGGTCTCGCCAGACCTGCGATAGGAGGTCGCCTGGTACGCGCGTCATCCAAATTATACCACCTCCTGCATCTTCATCGTCAGAGTAGAAAAGAACTCTCGGAACTGGAAGTCCCAGAGAGCGAGCCAGCTTCATTGAAAGCGCTTCGTCTTCGCGAAACGCGCTCTCCCCATTTCAGGACCGTATTGAATGGCATTCCATACACAGTTTGTGTCTCCTGGAAGGGTAGCGCGATTTTGAAGAAGCCGCAGTATCTCACATACCAAGAGCTGATCCGTAAGACGATCTCCTTCATGACGAACCAGCGTACTTTCCTAAGAAGCGGAGAGCACTTTGAATGATTCTTGGCAGGCTAGAATCAGGAACGTCGAAGGTCTCAACAAGAAGAAGAACACACCAACATGGCCCAAAGCAATCGAATTCGCTTGAAAAGTTTGCACGGTTAAGAAAGGTTACACTGTTGTTGTTTGCCACGGTTCAAATTGCTTATATGATATAGTCTGATATAGTCATTATGCGTGGGACACGGGCCGTCTTCCGCACTTATCAGAAAGCCGGTTTTCCAACATTTATTCGTCCTGCCAAACACCTAATTTAGTTGACTCTCAAGTCCATTCTCGGTACATATTTCACCGAATTCAATTTGACAAGAGGTCTCTTTTGAAGAAAGTGTTGTATTGTCCTCGCCAGGATTTCATTTCCCGGGAATTGGTTGTCTATGGATCTGAATTTGGTTGACTCTCAAGTCCATTCTCAGTACATACCTCTTCACCGAGACGAATTTGACGAGAGGTCTCTTTGAAGAAAGTATTGTCCTCGCCAGGATTTCATTTCCCGGGAATCGGTCGTTCAGTTGTCTATGGATTTCTGTTGCAAGGCCGTAATTGAGGCATATAATGCACAATCACCTAGCTAAACCAAAAAGATGTTCATCGCATAGCATTTATTTTGACTAAATCAAGAAGAACAAATGATGTTAGTTGCCCACAGATCGATCCTTTGGACACAGATCAATTCTACAGGTGCGATCACGTCCGAGGGCCGGCTGCACAATCGTCTTCAAGAACAAGGAGGATATTAGGCACCCAAAGAACCTTCAGCTTGTAGACATCACTACTGGAAACGCTGCCATGGATAACTGCAGAGATGCAATCACGTCTGAGCATCGGCTGACCATTCTGGTTGCAAGGATGAAATGGAGATAATGTGTCCCAGAGTCGGCTGACCATTCCGTCGCAAGGATAAAAATGGAGGTAATTAACCACATCTTTTGGTCGTTGAACTGTCTGTAATTTATGTCGTGAGGTTGAAATGGAGGTAATTGTACTACGACCATCTGGTTCTGATCTAAAAGAACGAAAGATTTCATTTTAGTTGTCTGTGATTTTTGTCGTGAGGCTGAAATGGAGGTAATTTGTCCCAGGGTCGGCTGACCATTCTGTCCGCAAGGCTGAATGGAGGTAATAAACCACATTTCTTTTCCTGAGCTGTCTGTGAGTTCTGTGAGGCTCAAATGGAGATAATGTGTCGTAGGGTCGGCGCCGTCGGCTGACCATTCTGTCGCCCTTGGTCGTTGAACTGTCTGTGATTTATCGGGAGGTTGAAATGGAGATAATGTACTACAATCATCTTGTTCTGATTCGAACGACCAAAAGACTCCATTTGAGCTATCCGGTTTGAACTTTCTAAAACAGAATTTATATCCTTTGAAGAATTAACGTTTTGTTCCAAGAGCTGTCCCTATGCGACAGCGGCTTCCCGACGATTCCCTTGTGTCGAATGTTACCAACTGCCTTCGTCGTTGTTCATGTCTGATGCCCAACTGATATTAAGTATTCCTCCAACTTTTTTCCATTTTGTTTGATTTTTTTCAGAGTCAGTCGCTGAAATTTCTATGACTAATTGTACAATCACCTTGTTCCGATTCAATAGAAACAAAGGATGTTTTTTCCCACAAAACCCTCACCGCCTGCAATATTTTGTGGATGTTAGAATATGATGCATGATAACTTCTACAGGTACAATCACGTCAACTCGTGTCGTCCAACCCCTTGGGCTTCCCAGATGATTCTGCTTGTTTTTGTATCACCGAAGAATTGAAGTTTTGTTCTCAAGCCTTTTGCCAACGCCGTCCTTGTGCTCTATTTTGTCAAATGTTTTCTCTGATATCTGCGATACCATCTACATGTCAACCGAGCCTCCGATTCTTCGGCTACATCATTTAAATCCGCCAGTGTCAATCTCCTTAAAATATCAGCATCAACCCACTCACAACCATCCATCCACTCATCGATCTATCCACCCACCCCTCCATCCTACCTACCTATACTCAAGCTCTTACCTGTTGTACGTTAGTCTTTTGCCTTCTGCATCTGCTACCAACTTTTGACACCGAACTTGTTAAGATCATGGACAAGAGTGTTCCGAGCAGGCTCGTTGATGGTGGTGTCTACGTCATCGTATTCATAGGCCCGGAGACAGATCTTCATCATTGGGGCCTGTATTATCATTACAACCTCGACTGGGTATCGGGTAAAGATTCTAAGCGAGAGGGCAGATATGTCCCGAGAGGCCATAAATATCATATTAGGAGCATGGGCAGCATAGACGGAAAGTTCATTCCAGAGCACGCGCCGACCTCTGGAGTCCTCTCTTCTATGTACTTGATTGGCTTGATACTCATTGGCATCGTCCCGATACAGTATCAGTCGCCTTTGGATTCCGAGATCCGTTCTCTCGACAACTTAGTTGGCATTACACCGAATATCAACTGTCAGACTTGGGTCTTGGATATAATTGAACGGCTTAGGAGGGCGGGTTATGTTCACACCGACTATTCGCGCCAACAAATCCAACACGAGATCAACCAGTTTGGAGACAAACATTTGTCCGATGCCTATAATGCTGTACAGCCACGACCCATAGTGCAGTCGGCACTCTTCAGCTTTCCCCAGTGAGCACAACTTACCTTCAAGTTCATCTTCCATTCACCTTTCCTGACTTTGTCATAGTGAACTAGCCGCCAACGAGCTGCAAGGTTGATGTTATATCACTCTTATGTATTTCCTTCCCAGTATATGATGTACCTCAGGCTGGCTTCTGATTATTCTTTCTACTATTTCCATTACCTTATCCATGATCATGACAACATTGCAACATTGCGTATCCCGAAATGCAGTGGTGGGAAGCTTTCCCCACCGGGGTTTTGATGCTACCCCACTTGCACAGACTTTTTATTGGTTTTGTCTGATTAGGTCTTCTATTATGTATTTCGATCTTACCAATTACGGTGTCCATCCATACTTGCAGTCTAGTCTTTAATGATGCAAGATGTAAAGTTTTGACTGACTGCCGGACTAAGATGGATTTAGTCGTGAATCTTTGTATTCACAAAAATCCGGGGCTTAAGTTCACTTCTACGAACATAACAAGAAGAAATATAGTTTCTATTAATTGAGTTAGAAGTCTAACTGGGTCAAACTTTCCAACAAGGCTCAAATAAAATCAGAGGAATTGTAAGTCTGATTGATTGATTGATTGATTGATTGATTGATTGATTGATTGATTGATTGATTGATTGATTGATTGATTGATTGATCCATTTTATTTCTTTGGAGAGCTATTTTTTACATGTTATAGTGTCCTAGCTCCCACAGTACAGTAAGGATGGTGATTATGGACACTCCTTCAGGTACTCTGGCCCAATGCCTTTTCAAGCATGCCAGTTACACCTTGTAGCCACTTTACTACCATTTGATCTGTGAGAGCTCATACTTGCTTCCAACAGTAGAACAGGCATGTTGTAACATGATGACTGAGGAGTATCAAGTAGATGGTAGATATGCCAGTATATCCAGAGATAACAACCCCACCTCTAAGAACACCAATTCCAATTTCAAGGGGGGCCCTTATGCTAAGAAGGACTCAGGCAGAGAAATACTACACCCCATCAACCAGGTTGCAAAAAGCAGTGCATTAGGGAAATTATTCACTAGTATTGGACATAAACATGTGTTGAGAATGAAAAGTGACCATACTAGGAATTGAACCTTTCTTGGATATGTACTCCATATGATGCTCTAACCACTAAGCTACACAATCTAGTTACACAGGGAGCTAGGAAGTTACATATAAGTACTTTCTAGGCATGAGATGATTCTACCACTGTGATAATTGGCTCATTGCAGGGACTGGGACACTCAACAGTGTTGTGTAGAATTTAGAGCTCTAAGCTGTCAGATGACTTGACCTGTCATCATTTAACAACATGACCAAGAGTTGACTGACTCAGACTACTTTCCCTTCTGACTCCTTGGACAGCAGTTCAAGTGAGTCCAGCAGCAGATGTTCTAGCAATAATCCAATAGAGAGCAGCAGACAACTCCTTAGAATCAGGAAGTTTCTCTCATAGTAGAGCCTCTGATGACTTACTGAGTTGTTGTTGCTGCCAGAAGTATGACAAGAAGAGGTCCCAAAAGGAACATTGTAAATCAAAAAAGTCAAAGCATCAAAGTTGGTCCTGCCACAAACCAGATTCAACTGTAAAACTGATTCCACCTGAAAAATACAATGGGATGTTAGATATCCAGAAATTCATGCAGTTGATGAATCAATGTTTGACCTACCTAACTGATGGATATTGAGCAGAGATGCTACATTACCATCATTGCTAGCTTTCTCATGGGGAGAGCTTGGAGCTTCTACTTGTGTAAAGGTGCCCTAAGAAGTAGACCCTTGAGAAGTTTTTTAAAGAACTGCTCAGACTTTGGCTAAGGGAAATCACTTACTATGTGCAAATATGTTGCCAAGCTGGAAGAACTATTCATCTATTGTTGGATCCATTAGTAAACAAAGAAAGAAAGGTAGTAAAACATTTCAATGGATTCCAGACCTCCAAATGGGGAGTGTACCAAGCAAGATTGGACTCCAAGGTCTCTCATTAGCACAAGATAATATCTTATGTCAAATTCCTCAAACATGCAGACAATGTAGACCTGGATGGTAACAAAAGTGAAGCAGAATATTCATTCAAGCACTACAAATCACACAGGCACAAAGATTACTAGGACAATCACTGGAAAGTTTTGAGTTCCAAGCTGGAGGGAAGCAGGCATAAGCACTATAAGTCCAATTTTCATGTGGCAATACACCAATACTACACCAGGTTCTAAGAAAAGCACCAAGAGTTTTGAGTCTAAGAAAAGCTCCTCCAAACCACAGGATAAATGTTTGGATGAACTCAGCAAAAACCAGATTGCAGAGTACAAACATTGTTTCAACTATGGCAAAGTTGGCTACTTTACATATAATTCAAACAGCAAGACAATGAAATCCTCTTCTGGAAAGCCCCCAGGCATAAAATCAAATATATTTGCAACAATGTAACAGGATCACCAACTTCCTCATATTCTAAAAGCAAATAGAACAAGACACATCTCCTGAACAAATCTCAACAATATGGAGTATTGTAGCAATTGAATTTGGGAAGTGGCTGGGATTCTTTGTTGATTATCTTCTGGAAAGCCTATCTTTGGAGAAATCTTCTTTCTCTTGGCTGATGTCTCTCTTGGAGAATCCAGACAGAGAGGCTGACAGCCTCCCTGACTTACAGTCAGTATCTGACTTTAGTGAGGAGCTTGAGTGGGAAGCAGACAAGCCCACTCACTCATGTACTTTGAAAGGGCTTGGCTAGACATTGTATCTGCTGAGCTACTAACCAACAACAAGGACAATATTTGAGAACAAATAATATAATGACTGGTCCAGCCCACCCATGAAGTTTGGGTGGACAGACAGATCTTATGATTTTAAGGTTCACACTCTGAGGTGAAATTGGTACTACTGTGGGAGGTGGAGAAGGCTTGGGAATAACTCACATGTGGAGTGCTACTGCTCATAAGCTCAAATACATGCTCAAGTCAATGCAACTATAACTGCTTGCAATACAAAAGGCAAGAGATTTGTAACCAATGACATCAGCAACCTTGAGATATTGTTATGGAATCAAGTCTGTGGAACAGACTTCATTGTACTAATTGGTGACATGGTGCACAAGAAATATGAGATTGAAGCATAGTATGCTGAGCAGTGCACTGCAGAATCTAGGACAGAGGTAACCTTGGTAAAGCTAGTACTGAACAACAATAGTTGGGGGACATCTGGGCTTGGAGCATCAAGTAATCAAACTAGAAGTGCCTGATATGCAGCACAAGGACAAAAAGGAGCCAATGACTAGACAATATTCTGGAATTTACCCTTGACACAATGACCAGAGGACTTATTATGAGGTCAATGACTCAATTCTTGAGTCCCAGTATAGGTGCCTGCATAATTCTATAATATTGTCACTTGGTATGTGGAAAAGCTTGAGGATGCCTACACCAACTATCAGCTCATGCCTTTGACCACTCACCAAACAAAGGATCTGACCCAGGGTTGGGCTCCTTCATACTCCAATTGTTCCCCCTCTCATAACTGGATAATAATCTTGAAGGAATATATATATAGTTTGAGCTTAGGGAAATTTGCATGCAGATGAAGATGGCAAAGCCCTGAGAGTCCTCAAGCTCAATGAACAAACAACAGGTAGAGGCTGTTGAAGACAGGCAAAGCACAGGGGACTGAATAGTCACTAAAGCTGAAGTCAAAGTCCAGAGTCAGAAACTGAATATATTGAAGAGGGAGTGACATACTAACTGAGTAGGGACTTCAGGCTGCTACATTATCTATATATATTATAATGTAACTGAGTAGAATTGTGATTGAATAGAAGAAATCACATGACCAATTTCATGTAGAATATTCCACATCCAGATGATTTCTTTGCCAGTATCTACAGCAGCAATGTATTCTGCTTCAGTTGTAGATAAAGCAACAACTGATTGAAGCTTGCTACTCCTTCCAATAGCTTCACAACCAATAGTCATCAGATAAGCACCAGTAGAGTGGCTAGAATCAGGACAATCTCCATGTGAGGCATCACAGAATGTAGTGCAAGGTCAAATACCAGTGTCAGCATTAGAATGAAGTCATAGACCTAATTTATTGAGCCATAGCAGTGATGTCTTCTGAGAGTGTCCTATTTGCTCCCTCAGTAACACCATTCTGCTGAGGTCTATTACAAGTTGTATGCTTTTTTTTTATTCCACAAGCATCAGTATATGTGGTAAACTCCTTTGACATGTACTCTCCACCTTTATCATCTTATAGCCTTGATTTTGGTATCTAGAGCATTCTCTGCATAAGCTTTGAATGTCTCAAAGGCATTAAATGCTTCACTTTTCTTTTTTACAGCCATATCAGCTTTAAAGCTTATGCAATCATCAATGAATTTGGAATGTGATCAAATAACAATAGCCCCAATTGCAGTGACTGGAAGAGGGCTATGTACATTGCTGTGGATCAATTTCAATGGTTTATATGCATGACTACTGGAAGAAGGAAAAGGATTGGAGTGCATATTGCTAGCCAAACAAGGTTCACAGATGGGATCAAGCTTTGCAGCAGAATTCAAGTCCAAACCAACTACCAACTTATTATTGATCATCTTTTTAACATTGGCATAGTTATGATGAGCAAAGCTGCAATGCCAGAGTATCAGATCAAGTGGTAATGTGCTGGTAAAATGAGCAGACTCTCAAATAGGTGCAGTACAACCATCCAAATGAGCAGAATTATTAGAGTTAATTGTGGCACAGAATAACTCTTTTCCATTCAACCAGAAATGCATGGCCTGTTTGTCAATATGAATGTTGTAGCCTTTGTTTCTGGTTAAATATACAGGACAAGAGTTTATTCTGAAGTAATGGAACATGCAAGACTCTATGAGACTCTAAAGACCAGATTTTCTTCCCATTTACAACTGGATGGAATACAACTGTTCCAATCCCAGCTGAGTAAATAATGCTATTATCAGCTAACCAGACTGGACTTCAATAGGATTTCAATGTGGAGTCTTGTGGCAAGTGGCTCCTGAGTCTACAATCCAATTAAAGTCAGCTTCAGGCTGTATGGGAAGAGAAGGATCTGAATGATACAGTAAATGAGTACTTGCATTTTCAGCAGATTTGACATCATCTTTCTTGGACCTGTCATCAATGAAAGCTGCATTAGCTTGCTTCTGGCCCTTTTTGCCTCTTTTGTTATGAGATTTTGTCTGCTGCTAAGCTGCTTTGTATTTGTAGCAATTAGCTTGTGTATGACCTTGGAAGGTGCAAAAGTTACAGACAACTTTGGCTAATGCAGCACTCATAGCAATTATAGCAGCAGCAGACTCATCAGAGCAATGACAATGTTGTATTTCCTCTGTAACAAAGGCCTGATGGATCTTGGCCTTGTCCAAGTCATCTTTGAGAAGGAGGGTGGATACAAATGCTAAGAAATTATCAGGAAGCACTCTTACTAATGCTATAGATGCTAGTTCATTGTCTAATTTGGCAATATCAAAGTCTTTAGGGTGCAAATCCTGGATTTTCTTCATTGCAGTCTCAATTCTGTTGATTAGAGTCTGCAAACTCTCCTCTTCTCCTTTTCTAATGTAGAACAAGTCATCATAAGCATTGGAGCATGTACCAGGGCATTTCTGCATGTGTAACTGCCTTCAAGGCTTCCCATATTTTGTCTGGTTGATCTTTATAATCATTGAGATGGATTCTTTGATCATCTTTCACCATCAAATAAATCGAATCAGATGCAATATTAGCCTCCTTCTGTGATTCTGGGTATTCTCTTTTCTCTTCTGATGTACATATAAGCCCAGGCCACCCAATACAATGACTGGTACAGAGAGGTGGGCACACTGACCACCCCCTCATTGTTACAGATGCACCACCTACATAGGCTGGCTACAAACATGCAGCCTGCATAAGCCTATTGAAGACAGGTAAAGCACAGGGGAATGAACAGTCACTAAAGCTGAAGTCCAGAGTCAGAAACTGAGTGAGGACTTCAGGCTTCTACATTATCTATATATACTATAATGTAACTGAATAGAAGGAATCACATGGATTCTCCATGTGATTGAACTGAATAGAAAGGGAAGCACATGGAAGACACATGTGATTGAATTGAATAGAAAGGGAATCACATGGAAGATACATGTGATGAACTGAATAGAAATAAAGGAAGCAGACAACACATGTGATAAATGAACTTGGAATAAATGCTGATCATCATAGTAGAATGCAATAAGCAATTCTAACACTCCCCCTGATCCAGTCAATCTCCAAGCTTGAATAAGCTAGTAAATGCCCATTCCCTGCCTGAAGAACTCCACTAGTCAAACTGGCAGGGTTCCTGTAAGGTCTTCAGGAGTGGTGCAGCAGGAAAGTGAGGTATGGTAAAGCTAACTAACTAACTGCAGACTCTGCAATTGTAACACCTCCCAGTTAGGCAGGTCAGGCTTCACTGGCAAGATAAAGCAGCTCCACTTGAGGGTTACTATCCAATAGTTCAGAGTCTATGTATGTAAAGGGAGCTGCAACTACTATAAGGACTATAGCACAGACACAAAGCAAATCAAAATGAGAAAAACTTCAGACTAAAGCTTTAGAGGCCAGGGCCCATAACCTGTTGAAGACAGGCAAAGCACAGGGGACTGAACAGTTACTAAAGCTGAAGTCCAGAGTCAGAAACTGAGTAGGGACTTCAGGCTTCTACATTATCTATATATACTATAATGTAACTGAATAGAAGGAATCACATGAGAATCCATGTGATTGAACTGAATAGAAAGGGAATCACATGGAAGATACATGTGATTGAATTAAGTAGAAAGGTAATCACATGGAAGATACATGTGATTGAATTAAATAGAAAGGTAATCACATGGAAGATACATGTGATAAACTGAATAGAAATGAAGGAAGCAGATTATACATGTGATAAATGAAATTGGAGTGAATGCTGATCATTCATAGTAGAATGCAATAAGCAATTCTAACAAAGCCAGCTACACAGCAGCCCACATGGACCAGCTACTACCACACTGAGCCAACCCCAGGGCACTCAGCTGCAATTACATGGCCTACATGGGCCAGCACAAGATAATCTGGGCACACCTCTTCAAAATGCATGGAGGCAGCACTAGCACTATATGAATGTCACAACACTCAAAACTCACTTTCATAAGGGATGTCATGGCCATAGGCTTGAAGGAATTGTTGCCATTGAGCTTCTGTCAGCATGACAACCAGTGACAGCAGCTGAAGTTCTTGAACTGTAATCCTTATTGTTCATTCCTATACCAATTTCAAGGTCCTTTTTATGATACCATGCAAGGTTTCTGATCCTTGCCCACTTCTATTCTCAGATGATTATTAGACATTGATTGAGAATGCTTTGGTGTTGAAGGATTCCTCTATTTCTTGTTTATATGCTCATTGAAGGTGTGTTGTGCAGCATTCATTCCCTTGACAAAGGCTGATCTGACTATGCATATAGCCTTTTAAGAAGAAAAGGAAGCATATGGAAAGGAGAATTGCAAAGATAACAGCAATAGTGACAGTAGCTCAAATTTGTCAGATAATAATAGCAGTGAATAAACAAAGAAGAGGAAGATCAAATGGAAAAAGATGAAGGCAAAGAAGAAGTCAAAGGCACATAGCATGTCTCTCTACTGTTGTCTACCACTGACCTCATTTTTGAAGATGAAGTTGTTGAGAAGATAAGAATATTGTGGGAGCAGGCAGACAAATCTGACTATTGTTATTGGACAGCAGATCACCCAGAACACTTTACTCTTTGCCATAAACACTTCTAAGTATGAGCTTGTAAGGGCAACCTCTAGAGGCTGTGGCTCAATCACACAGCTGTTGGCAGAGGGAGATCTAAAGTCTATTCAGCATCTACAAGAAGTTCTAGAGTCCTAGCTACTCACCTGGCAGTGAGGGATCCAAAGAGAACAAGTCTAAGGGTCCCCAATGCCAGTGTTCAGAAAATTTACTCTAGAGCTTCTGGAAGAAACACCCAACAACAACCAAATCTGGAGTCCAATCAAAAAGTGGAAATCCATCATAAATGGCCTCAATCTCCAGAATACCTGCACATGACTATGTACAAATATAACCAAAAGATAACCTTTAATTGAAAGTACTTGCAGTCCAAACATGGGAGGCCTATGTTGAGTAGTAGGTCCAGAATGCAGGAAACAATCCAGGAGTCTGGTAAGAGGCCATGTGGAAGGGGCAACACTGAGAACTGGTGCAGCTTGAGGGCTAAAACTGGGACCAGCAGATAGGAAAAACAAAGGAGAATGAAGGAAAACCATAAGGAGAGAGAACAGGACAGAAAGGGAATGGGACATCCCCTGACAGAGCTCAGGCTTTGGTATGTGTCTTACTTTCTCACTTTGTCACTGATAGAACAATGTATATATAGCTCAAGAATGATAACAATGTTTCAATGATTTAAAAACCTCCAACCCACTATCTCTTTGATTTTACTTTGACTTGGTCTATGAATGGCTCACCATTACTCCAGTGTCACCTTCAGTCAATGAAAATGCACAAACCTCTGCTCCAATGCCTGTCATTCACCTTCACATACCAAACAGTGACTTGATGCCAATCTACTGACCTTCAGCCTCTGTACCCATATAGACTGACTCTGGAAAATTGATGTTGCATCCTCAGCTGGAGCCAGATCTCAAGATTGAGGACTTTTGTCAGCTGTATGACCTTGGCAATGCTATCCTCAACAAACTCAAAGAGAATGGTTATCAGCATGCAAGAATGCAAGAACTTTCAAACATATTACAAAAAAGCTTCTTGAAATGGGGTTTAAACATGGTGAGATTGCTACACTAAAGAATGTGATAGACAATTGAGCCACTTCTATGTAATGCCTTCTATTACTTGTTTCATTTGTGATTTTGTGTTTGCTATTCAAGATTGCACCTCTTATCATGTTGTAACTCTTGTACCCTGCATAATCATGTATTCCAGTAGCCTGCACATGTCAAATATCCTTCTGCATTGTTTTCCATCATGATATCTATGGCCATAAGCATATCAAAAAATAATTGCTGCACCTTTGGTTGCTAAAAATATGTTGCAGCTTCTTCAAACAAATGCTTTGATCTTTAAAAGTAATGAAGATCAGATTGTAATAGAGAAGCTGTGATCTTATGATTCTGCAAGTAACATCCAACCAAGTTCTCATATTCTTTGTTCCTGCAACCAGTATCCTTGAGCCTATGAGTTAGCCTTGCAAGTCAAAGAGAATGATATTCTATGAGACATGCCTTTCTTTGTAATCAGCTGAATAAGTACAAAAGTGGGAATAAAGGTGCCACATATTTCCATCACTACATTTCAAAGCAATCCTATCCTTATAGATTCTTTTAAATTCCTCTGTAAGTAGGTGTTTCTATATAGCTTGAATGAGTTCTCAGCAAAGAAATGTCAAAATTGATAGTGTAAGTGGTGTGCCAAAAAGTTCATCATATTTGTCTTTAACAAGATCTGGTATCTGAAAAAGAGAAATATGAGTTTTTGTGAGGAATATAAGCAATAAAATAATAGACAGATAGCAAATATGCAATGTGATGTGCTGAAAAGCTAGCTGTTTTGCCTTGAATATATTTGGACATGCTTCCAAACTATGCATTAAGTGGCCATAGTGAAGCTGTACCAAAGTTTGCAAGTTGAGTTGAATCTGAATAGAGCATCAATGAAACCACAGCTGTTTTAAGATCACAGTCTTCAACTGGAGTGATAGTTTCTTTCAATGTTAGAAAGTAATCTGATGTATAGGCTTCTCCATAGACCTGCTGTTATGGTTCATCTTCTGAAGGTTTCTTAGAGAGCTGGAACTCATGCCAACAAAACTCACTTTCCCATGTCTATTGTCACATAATATACAGAGAAGCAAAGTTATCCTAAAAGGAAGGTTTTTGGTCAGCACTTACTCATCACTTTCTTCCTAGGAGCCACTTTTCCATGTCTATTGTCACATAATATATAGTGATGTGTGTAGCTCACAAACAACTCACCCACATCATGATTCAAGGATACTAATATGTTGAAATGACACCAAACTACATAATCTTGGATACCTGACTTGAGCACTTCCACAAGATCTTGATGAAAAAAATCAATTTTGAGAGTTGGTGCATCATTTTCAGATTGATAGGATCTGTGTGTAAGTGGTAGTGGAAGTTTCACAGATCCTTGTCTCCATTTGTCACTAGAAAACCATGAGGGAAGCAAGCTAGTACCACTTGTATCTGGTACATGAAAGCCATTAAGTTGCCTGTTCTCCTGAATTGTACTGAAACCCTGAAAGTGTTGAAGTTTGAAATCTGGGGCTAAGATGACAGATCAAACCAAGCAATACAGAGTAGCAAGAGTAAGCTTATTGGAAGGATAGAACCAGCTCATGAGGCAAAAGACAGATGCAGTAAGAAAAGGGAAGAAATGACTAGTTGATTCATCTGTTTGTGTTCCGATTTCTAGTAGGACCAAAGACAGAAAGAGGATCTTGTAAGGGCAATCTCTGCAGGCTGTGGCTCAGTCACACAACTGGCAGAGGGAGATCCAAAATGTATTCAGTACTGTACAGTGTCTACAAGGAGATCCAAAGAGAACAAGTCTGGGAATTCCCTATGCCAGTGTGATGCTTCAGAGGCTTCAGAAGCATAAGAACCAACTGTACAGTGTGCTGCAGCCACACTCATACCATATCTGGAATATAAAGATTGTGACATGTCCAAAAATGGCCAAACCTCCAGAAGTCCAAGTTATGCACTGAGCAGGAGTAAGGTTGGGAAGCTGAGAGTCAGGCATCAGGGTCTTGTCTAGCAGAGGAGTAAGAATAAATTGAGAGAGGCAGGGAGAGATGAAAAAGTTTAGGGTAGGGATGGACTGGAAGCAGCTGGAAAGACTTGTGACTGCCTGGAAACAGCTGGGAAATGGCTGGGATCACCTGGAAAAGGATAGTCCCCTGACAGATCATAAGCTTATTCCTCAAGAATTTATGCATAAATGTAGGTGCATCTGCAACATGGTAGATGTGATATCTTTATCAGGATCTTGAGATGGTGGAACTCTATAGCAGCAGAAGGAACTTGTCTCATTGGGCTCAGTTTCCAATAGTTTGGCCAGTGGTTGAGAGCTCAGATACTTCTCCTGCATAGTGTCACTTGCTCATGCACACCTCTTCTAACCTGGAATATTCTTTGGAGAATTGCTGCAGAGGTCATGGATCTGAAGGCAGGAAATCTATTAGGTAGCATAGAGTCTTCCAATTGTGATTTATACCTTAATTCAACCATTGACATATGAGGGATCTGACCAGGCCCAGATTTCAGAGGCTTCTATTGTGGGCATCAATGCTGATGAGCAGTGACTTGCTGGCTGCTATTAAAGAATGGTTGCAATACATAAACTGATACATGATGGGCAAACAGAAGAGTAGTTATATAGAAAGTAGATTATATATACTATATATGTGGCAGTACAATAGCTCAGGAATCCAAATATAAATAGATGGGAATAACAGTAGTCTAGACAAGGTCAGCTGAATTATGAATGTAGATAACTTGGCTCACACTAACCTTAATTGAAATCAATATTGATGCTTTTGTGACTGTGACTTTGTTACAAGGATCACAGATATAAACAAGTTCATAGGCATGCATGCCTCTTTTACTTCCACTATTATCATGCCTTGCTAGTATACATTTATGCTAATTCATTAGCTGAAATTGTCACAACCCACTCCCATACTTATAGACCTCTTTCCAAGCCCCTGGAATTCCTACCAATACTCCCTCAACTCACCCCAACCTTTGTTCACCCATGGCCAACTGATTGAAGCTTGCTACTCCATCCAATAACTCCACCACCAATTGTAGTCAGATAACCACTAGTAGAGCAGCCAGAATCAGGACAATCTCCATGTGAGGCATCACAAAATGTACTAAAGGGTTGAATGCCAGTGTCAGCTTTAAAATGGAGTCTGTAATCCATCATGCCTTATAGTGCAACAAATGCTTGACTGCAGCCAAATGCTTGACTGCAGCCAAATGCTTGACTGCAGCCAAATACTTGGGTCCTGGAGAGGAATTGAAGCACCTGAGGCATGAGACTGCATAAGCAATATCTGGCCTTGTTATAGTAGCCAGATACTGCAGTGAACCAATTGCATTTAAATAAGCCACATTGCACATCTCCTCCTCTTCTGCTTCATTCTGTGATGTAATGGCTTGAGAGAGTTAGATTTTAGATACCATTGGAGTAGTACTGAATTGCAATCACTCATTTTATAGTGCTCCAACATGTCAACAAAGTATTGACATTGTGAGAGTGAAATAGAACATTTAGAGCAGTCTCTGTGTATCTGAATACTTAGAAGGAAATGGGAAGGGCCCAAGTCACAGATTTTGAAGTGCTTTTTGAGGTCATCAACAGCAGAGTCAAGTGCAGCAGTGCAAGTGTAATGCCATCAATATAGATGGGCACAATAATTTTGACTTTCCCTCTGACATAGTGATCAGATTCAAGTCTTTTGAAGCCCATTGATGATAATGCTCCATGTAGTTTCTTTTTCCACTGCCTGCCTGCTTGCTTTAGATCATAAAGTGACTCCTTGAGCCTAAGTACCTTCTTTCCATTCTGAAACCCCTCTGGTTGAAGCATTTAGGTATCTTCTTTCAGATCTTCATTGGGGAAAGCAGAAGTGACATCCACAGAATGCAATTCCATGTCCTCTATCCCAGCAATAGCAAAGATGAGGCAAAATGTAATGACATTCCAGACTCCATTTGGCACCCTTTGCTTAGTAACTTTGCCAATGGGCTGGACCAACTCTGTGCCTATATTTCATGACAATATTACCTTCATTTTGCAGCTGGAGATCCCCCATAACATGCTCAGTTCTATTGATGATGTTGGTGCTAAAGGACCCAAGGACTGGAAGATTGTTAACAGTAAACCTGCAAAGCATCCCACTAACCCAAACATTCACCTAGCACTATGGGAGTTCTTTGAACTTCTTAACAGGATTCTCCAGTGAATGAAGTATTGTGGTGGCACCTTCTCTGGTCACAAACTCATTCTATGCACCTCTACTTTCAAGATTCTAGGTCATGTTTGCACTCCTAGCAGTCAAATCCCTGACAAAAGTTGCTTAGCCCTAATTGAGCAGTGGGGCCCTTGCAAGTCACTATTGGAAGTCCAAGCTTTTCTGGGCATAGTGGGGGTACTTAAGATTTTTGTCAAGAACTTTGCACACTGTGCCAACAACTTAACAAAACTTACTTGTGTTGGCATCCCTTTTGAGTTTGGCCCTGACCAGATAAATGCCCAATGTGACCTCATGAAAGCCTTACAAGATGCTAAGCCCCTAGTTCCTATTGACTATGAATTGCCTGACCCTGTCATCTTAGCAGTTGACATTTTGTATATAGCAATCAGTTATTACCTTTGCCAGTGCACTAGCAACAATTGCAAAGAACATTGCTACAATTGCTTTGGGTTGATTATGCTAAACAACAGAGAAGCCAGATTCAGTCAGCCAAAGTTAGAACTCTACAGCCTTTATCAAGCACTGCAAGCCTTGCAGATGTACCTTATTGGCATTAGGAACCTCATCATCAAAGTCAACACTTGCTACATTAAGAGTATGCTTCAGAACCCTGATATCCAACCCTCCACCAGCATGAACTGATGGATTATGGTGATATCAATGTTCCACTTTGAGCTCATTCACATCAAAGGAACTTTCCATGGCCCCAATGGTCTTTTGCAATGCCCACCCCAGCCTGGCAATCCCCCAGTTGACAATAGCAACAACCCTGTTTATGAGGACTGGATCAATTGGCTGCATGGATTCATTCACCAAGTTCAGCTACCATTGCTGCTCCTTCACCAAGTCTCCATGGCTTCTCATCGTCTATCTCCTCTGGTTGACTTCCCTCATTTACACCCTTTAGCAACTTTTGTTAGCAATAAAGACACTGCCCCATGACTAGCAACCAGCAGCAATATTCAGCCTCTCCAAGATGATGGCACCACCATGTATAGTGATGTGCCCTGCAGTGCCAAAGCTATTTCCAGCAATGCCCATGTGCTTCTAATCAAGAAATGGCTTTGCAATCTCAGCAGACCTAAAGGCCTTAGCAACAATGAGTATACCACATTTGTTCACTATGCCTCTATGTTTTTTGTTATGGGAGGCAAACTTTGGCAAAAGAGTTGGGATGGCACTCACAAGCTGTTCATTCCCACCACCAGTCACCTGTGAGTCTTGAAATCCATGCATGACAATTTGGGACATAGAGGCCTCTTTGCTATCTGCTTAGCCCTTCTGGAATGATTTTGGTGGCCTCAAGTTAGCGCTGATATTGTATGGTACATCTGAACTTGCCACCTCTGCCAGGTACACCAGATGACCAAAGTTCTCATCCCACTGACCATTGCTATGCCAGCACCCTTGTTCAGCAAGATATATGTTGACACCATGTTCATGCCACCCTCCAATAAGTTCAAATATATCATTCAAGGACATTGTTTGCTAACTCATTACCCTGAGTTCCATATGCTCACCAGAGAGAACACTGAAGCTATTACCAAATGGATATATGAGGATGTTATCTGTCACTGGGGAGCACTTAGCAAAATTGTTACTGACAATGGACCTCCAATTGTGAAGGCAGTCACCTACCTGGTGAAGAAGTATAACTTGCACCATATTTGGATCTCTGGTTACAATCAGCATGCTAATGGAATAGTTGAGCAACCCCACTTTGATGTGCACCAAGCCCTCTTCAAAGTGGTCAATGGTGATCAGTCCAGGTGGAGTACAGCTACTTACTCTGTCTTTTGGTCAGAACATGTTACAGTTCACAAGCAAATGGGTTGCTCCCCCTACTATGCAACAACAGGTACTCACCCTCTCCTGCTGGCTGACATAGTGGAAGCAACATATTTGCAACTACTGCTAAACTCACTATTGTTGACAACAGACCTCATAGCCTGCCAAGCAATTGATCTTCAATGTTGCCAAGAGGACCTCAACCACCTGCACAGTAATGTCCTTAGCACTCATCAGCTAGCAGCCATTCACTTCAAAGCAGAACATGCTGCTACAATCCATAACTATAATTTCCAAGCTGGCAACCTCATACTGATGAGGAACACTAGAATTGAGGTGACACATAACAAGAAAATGAAGCCTCATTACCTGGGCCCACTGGTGGTAATTTCTCATAACCATGGTGGCACTTATATCCTTTGCAAACTAGATGGTTCAGTACTGCATCACCCCATAGCCACTTTTTGTTTGGCCCCTTATTTTGCTAGAGAACACATAGCAGTGCCTAATGACACTTTCAACATCAACACCTTGCAACTTAGAGAACTCAAACAAACCAACTTTGTAGACAATGATGATACTGGTGATGCTGCTAGTGGAGAAGAAGATTAAAAACATACCTTTTGCTAATCTCTAGCAACTTTTCTTGACTCTGCCTCATTTCTCACTATCATTGTCCCCTACTATCCAGAAAAACTGTCAAAAATACCTTACAAAAATATTAAGTCCTTTCATTCTCACTACTCTTCCTTCATATTACTTTTGTTTAAGAAGCCTATCACAGACACTCTACTTTACTATTCTCTTGTTTTTGATGCTGTGCTTGCCCCTCTGTTGCTAGTGCTTGGCATGCCTCTAGAGGTTTTTCACTATGATGACTTACTGAGCATTTTCCTCCAAGTGTCACTAGCATCAAGCAACAGTTGCTAGTGAGTATTGCCTTTTTGATCTTGTTTTCTTTGCTTTCTCTCAAAGTTTCTGAACTATTGCAATTACTATACATTTTGAGGCTCCTTAAGGGGGCCAGTCTGCAATATATATATGTAATGATAAAGCCCCTTAAGGGGGCTAATCTATGTCTGTGCTACTAAAAAGTCTGCTATTTACATACAGGAGGCAACTGTTGCTAGGTGTTGAGGTCAGCATCATCATCAGGCACTTCCACCAACTCCTCCTCCTCCCAATCATCCTATCCAACATTGTTCTCCTCCTGCCAGGCCAGAAAGGCCTGACAGTCATGCCAATACCCCACCAGTGTCACCAAGGTTCACTTGGCAACAGTGTACCATGCCCTTGCTGCTACCAACTCCTCTCTTGCTGCCTCCAACTCCTTCTGGAACTGTCATTCCACTCCTGCTGCCCTCTCATCAAAATCTGCTAGTGATGTCACTGGAGTTAGCAGCATCAGCCAAGCCAGATCCTCACCTAGCCACTCCAGCTCATTGTTGCCAATCTGGCACAACAGTGTGTTGCTCCAGGTCCCCTAGCACTGTTGTTAACAAACAAGAAGATAGTGAACTGAGGGACTTACTCTTTGTTGGACCTTGGTCCCCTTGGCAACCTTGTCTCTCTCCTCCTTAATGGTGACTGGGGCAGCCTCAAACTCCTCCTTGCCCTTGACCTCCATATCACTTGCCTCACACTCCACCTCAGCAACTGTTGCTAAGGGAGTTGTCTCCCTCATCTCCACATCCTTCTCACCCTTGCTAGTGACACTCCTTGGTCACTTAGTGCTAGTGACCAATGTGGGACTTGCTGGCTGTTTTTATGCCAGAGGCACATCATTGTCACCATCACTGCCATCATTGCCATTGTCATCCTTGTCACTCTCCACCACTTCCCTCCTCTTCACCCTAGCAACCCCACTACCTCCAATGGCTGCCTCCTTCTGCAATGTTGGCAGGGTCAAGCTAGAGGGCTTGACCTTGATTGGCTCCCCTCTTCTCACCAGCTCCCTCTGTTGCTTCATAAAAGCCCTTGCATTCCTTACCAATGCCACCTTCACCACTATCCTCTTAGCAAACTTGCTGCCCATGCTCCTCAACAATCAGCCACTGTGCAAACAGCTCTTCCTGGTGCTGTTGCAACAATAGCATGGCTGGGCCCCTTTTGAGTACTAGCAGCCCTCTGGGTCATTGTCGGCCCAGCAGTTGTCACACTAAGAAAGAGTTAGCAACTAATGAAGAAACAACCACTAAGTGACTTACTACTCCTTGCATGTGCTTGAACTCCTGTTGCTTCTCTAGCAATACTGTAACTTTCAGTGTCCACCACCATTGATACCTTTTGCCAATGGAGTAATGTTGCCAAGCATTTGTCAGAAAATGTTTCTTCAATTTGTTCCTGCAAAAGTTAGTTAGCAATTGCCACCAAGAACTAGCAAAAAGACAAGGACTTACTTCAATATCTTCTTTGTCCTCTTCTCAAGCCCTGCCCTTTCCCTTCCCCTCCCCTTTGCCCCTCAGGGCTGTTGCCAACCCCCTAGTGACACCACCAGCTGCAGCCTTGGGAGTTGAGGGGCCCTCCTCTGTAATGTCCCTACAATTTGCCCTCTCCTTGCCCCCATGGCCCTTGCTCCATTCCTTCCCCCTTGCCACTGCTAACACACCTACTGAGTGCTGGAAGAAGAACTGGTCATTTGGCAACAAATCTTCAAAAAGCTAATGTACCTTAGCAGTATTGCTAGCACTAGCAACTGCCAGGGCACTTACCATCATTCCTGCTGTCAGGTCATCCATCAAAAACTCCAAGGAGGGATTGACCAGAGCCTAGCAATCTTGTTAGAACTGTTGCTAAGAGGAAGAAAAGAAGAGAAGAACTTACAAAGTGTACATCAAATGGGTGAACCCATTCTTTCCCCTTGTACTGCTCATAGAGCTGGCAACACTCCTTCTCAATGTCCACCAACTCCAGCCACTCAACCCCACTCCCCACAGTCTTGAACCACTGCAGCCAAGTCTGGAAAATGGTGGTTACTGCCAAGCAAGGATCCTTTGCCAAGGATGCATGGGCCACAGCAAGCAGACAGTCGACCCAATCAAGAAAAGTGCAGGCCATAATGATCTTTTCAAATTGAGAAGCAAGGTCAGACATAGCAATAAGATCAAGAGAGGGATAATGAAGTTCAAGTGAAACTGCCAGCTCTTTTTATTCTAATCTCTCTGGGCACATGGACCAAGCAACTGAACATGTGACTTTGGAGTTGACTGAGGGCAGTCAAGATTTCAGTATAGGAGAGGATGATAGGACCCAGTTGTCACTGAGCACCATTTTTCACATTTTGGATTTAGTGGCAGCTGACTAGTTTAAATTTGGCATAAGTCACAACACTCAGCATGTGGGGCCCAGCCCAGGGTCAGGATTGATGTAGCCCTCACATGAGATCTTAGCAACCATGAGACTTATCTATCATGAGGAATATCATGTGGAGCATGGACTTTGGGTCTAGGACAGTAAGACCAAGACCTTTTCAAGTAATGATTATTAGCAACTCTGGTGACTCTTTGGTGACAAAAAGGCTTTCTCTTACCATATATGGACATATTGCCAGATGCATACCTTTTTACTATCATTCCCCTTGTTGAGCTTACCAACATACTTGAACAGCATCTACACTTCAGAGACTTCACTTATAGTTTTTCACTTAGTTACAGACTGATGCCTCATATGAACCATAAACACATTGACAGATGCCATTGCTAGTGGCAACTATTTGCTTACTTTCCCATACTATACTTTTGAATCATATAAATACTGCCTGTACATAGACACTTGACCATCAGATAGATCCTCCTCAAATCAAACCCATCTATTTCTAAGCCTACCAGCTTGAAAGTTCACTTTGCCTCTACCTTCACTCTATTCCTTCACTTGCCATTGACTTCAACTTATTAACAAGTCTTACCAACTTCAACCTCAACCTAGTGCAGTGCCAACTGCAGGTGCCCTTTGTGTTATCTTGACTTAGTGACATTAGTGACTGCAGCTAGCAACTAGTTTACATTTGTCCCCTGATTCCATCTCCCTATTACTATTTCTTCCTTTCTATTCTATTCCCTCACTCTCCTACCACCATTAAGAGTTTGCTTTGTCTTAGTGACACTTCCTGCCTTTACCCATTCTCCTTTCAGTCACTAGTGACTTAGGCTAGCAATAGCAACTCCTCTCAACTTCACCTTATAACACAGCTCTTGCTCTTGTTCTCTAGGATGGTTACTGACTTGCCCTCTACTATTAACATCCTACTGCCAGCTACCCTATCTAGTGACTAGTGCCAGGGTTCTCTTTCTAGGTTTCCTGCACTGCACTAGGTGGCATGGGAGCACATCAGCAATAATAACATGGTGCAGAAAAAAACAATAGGTTGTCCACCCGAGTCACACACGGATTAAGAAGTGATGTCCGGGATTTCCAGATAAACAGTCCTGCCAAAAGCAAGAATACAGTCTCGTCAATTCAGTCCAAATGCATAGAGCAGCAAATTCCCATAACCTGTTGGAAACTGAACCTGTGGGACCTAGATATCACAGATACTAGTAAGTATCTAATCCTCAGTCTGTGTAACAATGACTGGATTCTGTACCTAGATATCACAGATACTAGTAAGTATCTAATCTGAGGTACAGTCAGTACACTTGTCATAATCGTATCTGTATAATTTAAACTCACCCTCAGTCTGTGTAACAATGACTGAGGGTGTTGTCCGTATCGTAGCGTATATATAAGTTCGATGTCTGCTTTGTCCGTGCCACTGTGACCATTGTGATATGGTGCGAGGGCCGCCCCTTTGTGTCGTGCGCTTACGGTGTCATGGCCACCATGGCCCTGGATCCTAACAATACATATAAACTGACTGGACCGTAGGATAATCTAATCTTGTTCTTAGGTACAGTCAAACAATCCAGTCAATTATATCGGGCTGAGGGATAATCTAATATTGTTCTTAGCATCAATACAGTCTGATTTCTAACATACCTACCTACCTACCTATGATATATGTCCGAAAACTCAGACGAGTTGCACACGCTGATGCAGGCCACGAGGTAGACTTGCCAATCTCGGCGACGATGGTGATAAGAACGGGAATGATTTGAGCAGGTTTGAGTATGGTATGCTTCCGGCTGGCTGGCTAGGACGATTCGTCATGAGTCGTTTTGGGGTTCTGCGGCTTAGCATATGTATGGGGGTTGTTGATAGGGCCGGACGGCCGATACATGATGATAAGGCTCGCTCCAAGCCCGGCGCATGCTAGGTTTTGGATATATGATTTATTGCTGCGATGATTGGGAGAGGTTTGAATTGATGCATGAGTGTCAGGGTCTATCAAGAATTCGAACGGTCGCTGGGTACTTTGATGGTTTCGAAGGCTGAAGAGCTGAAGTTGATGATTTGTCTTAGAGCCCTTCGTCGGGCCTGAGTTTCCTTGATGCTCGATGTTTTCGATCAAATTCCAGCAAAGGCTTGGATTCGCTGCCTAAGCCGTTCTACTGGCGCTTGGAAACACAACCAGTCTACATCTACCAGCTCAATGAAGATGGGATACGGCAATGTCTTGCTGTTGCTGATAATCTCGAGGCTACTGGGAACAGTGCACTTTGTGCGCAAGGCAGGGGCGGGGGCTTTGAAAGCCAACAAGGGCGCGATTGATGCGCTCATTGATGTACTGAGTATGAATCCTGGGGATCATGATGAGGCCAACGCAAAGACCCAGCTGGCCTTTTGTCATGGAAATCGCGCTGCTGCATGTATGGTGGGTATCAACTCTCAAGGCAGGCGATCGAGGGCGGAAAGTCTGCGGAATTTGATGCCCTTTATCCTAAAGCGTAAGTCGACTTTTGTCAATTTGTTACTAGTACTGTTGGCGTATGGGTCATGTTCTTTCAGGTATATTATATTCGACAGGCTTCAGTTTATCAGCGGTTGGGAGATCTGGACGCTGCCAAGGATACAATTGCTCGTGGACTACGTCTCCCTCGGCTGGAAAATAATGTGGACCTTGCTGATAGGCTCATTGATCTCTATACGGATGGGAAAGGTCTCTCCGACGACGAGGGTGTCCTTGAAAACTGGTTCCTTGACATAAAATCAATGACAAGAAGAGCTCTGAAAGACTCAAGGGCCTGAAGGGAATTTGGCACGATAAATTGGATGCACAACTTGCCAAGTGGAATAAATCCGACGGTTGAAATCTAGACGAAAGGAAGAACTCTCATATGATCTTCTCGGATCTTGTTACTTCTTGCTCCAGGAATTCAAGAATGGGACGGCTTGAGCCTAACCCCAGATTAGGATCAACTACCTATGATATAAAACCTACACCTTAAAGTCTCTGACTTTTATGTGGTGGAAAGTCAACCAAAACATTGTTACTGAACTATATATTACCAGTATTCCCATTCCTGACTCGACTTAGTTCAACACACAATTCAGTATAGTGTCAATGAATCCAAAGGCAGGTCCGTGATCTTGCGAGCAAGCATTGATCATAATAAATTTGAAACATAAAAGTTGGACAATGCAGAGATAATGCACCGCATAAAGCCCGAGACTTCTAACCGGGATAACTTTGGATACAATAACATTACCGGCGCGGTCCGCCAAACAGCCGAGGCGCACTACATCCCATACCTCGAGCCCTGTAAGTGTCAGGTATGCTACGGGCGTCACGGACCGTCGATCGTTGCTGATAATATAAGATCATCATCCCGGAATCTATCTGTCTCGAAAGACCCAATGAAGTTCACCGACGGCTTCTGGCTTCTGAAAAACAGCGTCAAGCCTTACTACGGGCTTCGAGTAGTCCAAGCAACAAGTGATGAGACCGGATACAACCTCCAAGTCTCGACCCGGCCCATCAGACATCGCGGAGACACCCTTGGAGGTCAGTCCCTGCGACAAGCGCTCATTCGACTGGTGGCTAACGTATCAGCAGGGCCGGTTTTGAGCGTCCGAGTTTATTCTCCTACGCAAGGCGTCGTCGGAGTCAAGATCGACCATTTCTCTCACGTCGAGCCATTCCCAAACATTCCTCTTTTCCCAAATGCCAAACCCATCCCCGATGTTTCGATCAAAAGGGATGAATCCAAGCTGTCTCTTTCCACTGGTGGATTGACGGCAGAGATCACTGACAATCCTTACACAATCACATTCAAGTCACCGAAACGCACTCTTACATTCGCTGGGGAGAAGCACCAGGGTTTGTTCGATGTACCTTCAAAATGGACCTTGGGATCAGCTTCAAATACTTCGTGCCTCACCAATGATCCCGCTTCGAACCCCAACCCAGCACCGCTGCCTCCAGTCGTTCGATACATCAACTCCGAACTGAATATATCCCCCGGAGAGCTCATCTATGGTTTCGGTGAACAATTCACGGCACTAATTAAAAATGGCGAGTAACCGGCCTTGTTTAATCCTGCGCGTAATGTGACTTGTGCATCAGGCCAAACCGTCAAGATTTGGAATCAGGATGGCGGAACGTCCAGTGATCAGGCATACAAATGTATCCCATTCTACATCACCAACCGTAATTACGGTGTTTTCATCAACCATCCTGGCGAAGTCGAGGTGGAAGTTGGCTCCGAGAAGGTCAGCCGAGTCGGAGTCTCGGTGGCAAGCAGTAGTCTAGAGTACTTCCTCATCTATGGAGAGTCACCTCTTGAGGTACGTCCGGCTGCTGTTGTTTCAGAAGCAGGCGAGATTCGACACTCTACCCTTGTTAGATTCTGGAGAGATACACCCGGATGACTGGTCGTCCTGCGTAAGTACTATACTTCTTGCAATTTTGAGTTTGAGCTCAAGACGTGTGAATGTAGCCTTCTGCCGAGCTGGACCTATGGATTGTGGCTCTCAACGTCTTTCTTGACCTCTTATTCGAGCGACACAGTATCTGGCTTCCTGCAAGGGATGCAAGAAAGAAACTGTCCAGTCCGCGTCTTCCACTTGGATTGCTTCTGGATGAAACAATATGAATGGTTAGCAATCTTGTATTCACATCACTGAAGACTTACTCATCCACAATACAGGTGTTCGTTCACTTTCGATCCCGATAACTTTCCTAATCCCAAGAGGTATCTCGCGGAGATCAAAGAGAAGTATGGGGTGAAGATTTGTGCCTGGAGTATGTGTTTTTTTCTATTTTTTTCGAAGTTTTCGATAACGGGCTCTCCTCTAGTCAACCCTTACATCTCCCAGTTGTCTCCAATTTTCCAAGAGGGTGTAAAGGGTGGCTTTTTTATCAAAAGGACGGATGGAACTCCCTGGCAGTAAGTATTTTCCAGCCCGAGTAATTGATATCTGATTTCGAGCAGGTGGGACCTCTGGCAACCAGGTGCGCGGCATGCGCAATCGGACTCGAATTACATTGATTCGTTCTCTCAAACCTAGGGTTGGCCGTTGTGGACGTCACTAACCCCGCCGCCCGCAAGTGGTATATTAATAAGTTGTCAGCTCTGCTTGACTTGGGCATCGATGCATTCAAGGTGGGAAGGACGTACATATCGCATGCGGGATTTCTCATCTGATAGCTGCCCAGACCGATTTTGGTGAGCGCATCCCTCACGCAAATGTTGTCTTCCATGATGGATCGGATCCAATGCGTATGCACAATACCTATGCGGTAACATACAATGAAATGGTCTTTGATCTGCTTCAAAAGCGGTTCGGAGAGGGAGAAGCTGTTCTATTCGCCCGCTCCTCGGCGACCGGTGGACAAAGGTTAGAATTTCGACCTTGTATTCTGGAAAATGGCTGACAAAATGATAGGTTTCCAGTCCACTGGGGAGGAGACTGCGAGTCAACATGGGAAGCCATGGCGGAAGCGTTGCGTGGTGCCATTTCCCTTACTTTGTCAGGCTTCGGTTATGCATCGCATGACATTGGCGGTTTCGAGGTGCGTACACAGGCAATGATACCATCCCGAAGTAGTGCTTATGAATCGTCGCGCACAAAAGGGACATCCTCCGCCTGAAATCTACCAGCGATGGGTGGCATTCGGCCTGTTCTCATCTCATTCAAGGTTGCATGGATCCTCCTCTTACCGGGTTCCCTGGAATTACGGCGAGGATGCTGCAAAGAGCATGTCCAGATTTGTGGAGGCAAAACATCGTCTGATGCCCTACTTGTATGACCTGGTGAGAATGGTAGAACTTCTTCAAAATAATCTCGCTAAAATAACGCAGTCCATCACAGCAAATGCTAAAGGACATCCTCTCCAACGGGCAATGTTCCTGGAGTTCCTTGATGATAGGACCACCCATTATCTTGACAGACAGTATATGTTTGGTGAGTCTTGATTAGGATGTATGTATTCAAGACTAACGCCTAAATAGGTCCTAGCCTTCTTGTTGCACCCGTGTTTGTGTCGCAAGGAGAAGAGGTAGAATACTACATTCCCGCAGGACGATGGACATCGTTATTCCATACAGAACGCACGGTCCAAGGCCCAGTATGGGTCAAGGAAATCGTGTCCCTTGATGAGTTACCTGTTTGGGTTCGACCTGAAACAGTTTTGTGTCTGGGCCCACAGGGAACAGGCCGCCCCGATTATGACTACAGCCAAGGGCTCGAAGTTCAACTCTATGAGTTGGCCGAAGGAGTATCGTATGAAGTCAACATCCCGCGTGGCAAGGGTTCGGAGATTGTCGGGGTTGTTCGCGCTGAGAGAACCTCTGGAGAGATCAAGATGACAATCTCGGGCGAGCAGACTGAGGTAGCCACACTCAGTATATTCGGCAACGGAATCACAGCTAAGAATGTAGTGGGTGGGGCTCTCAAGACCGGAACTGGCGTCAGAGTGGAGGTAGAGAAAAGGGCAAGAGAAGTAATGATCCGTCTCGGTTGACAGAGTTCGGGATGTATGATATCGACGTAGATGAGATATGGTGGTAGTCGGTTTTTCAGAACAAATATGGCATCACGAGACATGTTGAGAATAGTTACTCAGAGGAATTGAGTCGGGGTAGCCGCTAATAAGGATACGGGTAAGCTAAACATGCAAGGTGCAATTATTCATGAGGTTACATGGACTGCCATGCAACAGTATAATGTGGATACCCGACTGTCATGGTGAGTTGAATTCTTTCCATGCTTGTTCAATTTTGGAACGACGTTCCTTTGCCTCCTCCCTGTTTCGAGAGGACCGCGCTAGACGCTGATGAAGAGATAAGCTAGCTTGGTATAGTTATGGAACAGTAGCTGTACCTCGGCTCGTAAACATGAGTTCAAATCATGTTTGAGCTGGTTGCAACCCCCAGTCAATCTGGCCCATCCACTGGCGTGGCATTCCTCAAGAGCCTGTATGAATTCCTTGCAGACTGCACGATAAATTTCGGGTTGAGACACGGAGTGGAGAGGCGCACCAATCTTCTTGTCCGAGAGTTGCGGATGCATAGAAATGACTCAACGCGGGTCTGTGACTCACGAGTCCTGACGGCCGGAGTTCGATCTTCGTGCAGCCCAGATTAGACCAGATTAGATAAATAATAGATTAGATAAATAATTTCCTCCTCAGCCTTTTACGCATCTCTACCTCCGGCCATCATGTCATCTTTTACCCTAAACCCAGCTGACGACCTAGCTATTGCTACCATTCGTACTCTTGCGGTCGATGTTGTTGGCAAGGCTAACTCTGGTCATCCTGGTATGTCGATCTCGCGTGTCGTCAGTCAATTTTTGGTAATCTGACCTTTAGGCGCGCCCCTGGGCATGGCCCCCGTTGCACATGTCCTGTTCTCGCGGTGTGTATATTTTTCGTGACGATCTCTGCCGCAAGCTCATATGAATCAGCTTCTTGAATGCCAATCCCAAAAACTCTAAGTGGTTCAACCGCGATCGATTTGTTCTTTCCAACGGGTGAGCCGTGTTCTTTGTTTTCTATTATGAACTTACCCACATTTCACAGTCATGCGTGAGTAAAAATTTATTTCACCGTGAAAGTATTGACGATGACGCCACTGGTGTAGCTGCGCTCTTCAATATGTCCTCCTGCATCTTCTTGGTTACAAGCTCTCTCTCGACGATCTTAAAGCATTTAGGCAACTTGGATCTAAGACCCCAGGTCACCCCGAGGCCGGCCATACTGATGGTAAAGAGAATATGTATCCATCACTAACGCGATTCATTGACACCGTGGACAGGCATTGAAGTTACCACCGGACCTTTGGGACAAGGCTTCGCGAACGGTGTCGGTCTCGCCATCGCCCAAACACATCTTGCCGCCGTGTACAACCGCAAAGATTTCAACCTCGTCAACAACTTCACCTATGGTCAGAATTTTTGTACTCGCTCAAGCACTGAAAACTCAAGTTTTTTGGTATAGTGTTTACTGGTGATGGCTGTCTCATGGAGGGTGTTGCTAGTGAGGCTGCCAGTCTTGCTGGTCATCTTCAGCTTGGGAATCTCGTTGTGGTACGTCCGCTTGATTTGTGAGTTGCGGACGCGTTGGTAATTTATTCCTGCTCAGATTTATGACGATAATCGTAAGGCAGACGACGGATCATTGCAATGACTATTTTTGATCAGTCGCCACGTAGACATCTCTATTGATGGTGATACTGCTGTTGCGTTCACTGAGAACGTCGAGCAGCGATTCCTCTCTTATGGATGGCAGGTGCTCCATGTTGATGATGGTGACAAGTTGAGTTATCATTTGAAAGGCTGGTATCGATAGAAGCTAAATGAATGTGCAGTGATCTTGCTGCCATCCACGATGCCATCGCCGAAGCCCGCAAGGAAATTACCAAGCCCACGATTATCCGTCTAAGGACCACCATCGGTTACGGATCTAAGCAGCAAGGCACTCATGGAGTCCATGGAGCTCGTTCGTACCATTCTTGTTCATGCCTAGGCTCACCTAATCTTCGTCTCTGTAGCGCTCAAGGCCGATGATGTTGCTGCCCTTAAGACTAAGTTCAACTTTGCCCCCGATCAAACCTTCCAAGTTCCTCAAGCAACTTACGACTTCTACGCTGCTGAATTTGGCAAGCGTGGCGCGGAGCTCGAGGCCAAGTGGAATGCTGATCTTACGACATACGGCCAGAAATATCCTGCTGAGCATGCTGAACTCACTCGCCGTATCGCTGGCGAACTCCCCGCCGGATGGGAAAGTAATCTTCCCGTATACAAACCTTCGGATCCTGCTGTGGCGTCTCGTAAGCTCTCTGAGATCGTCCTCACAGCAATCACCCCTGCTCTACCTGAACTCTTGGGTGGTTCTGCTGATCTTACAGGCAGTAATTTGACCAAGGTCAAGGGAAGTGTCGACTTCCAGCCCCCGAGCACTGGTTTCGGTACTTATGCTGGTACATATATCCGCTACGGTGTCCGTGAGCACGCCATGGGTGCCATCGCTAATGGTCTCCACGCCTACGGTGGTATCATTCCCTTCGTTGCCACCTTCCTGGTAACTAGCATCTATCCATATGTTACACCTTGATTCATTTTCTACTTTTACCATTAGAACTTTGTTTCATATGCCTCCGGTGCTGTGAGGCTGTCGGCTCTCAGCGGCCACCAGGTCATCTGGGTCGGTGAGTAAAAGCTATGTTACGCCACCTCCACATAATTGATAAATCTGATACCTAGCCACACACGATTCTATTGGTCTTGGTGAGGACGGTCCTACTCACCAACCTGTCGAGACCTTCATTGGTCTCCGCGCCACACCGAATCTCAACTTTTGGCGTCCGGCTGATGGCAACGAGACCTCCGCTGCCTACTACGTCGCTGTAAATTCGAAGCGCACTCCTTCCGTTCTTTCTCTTTCCCGCCAGAATTTGCCCAATCTCGAAGGCTCCTCTATACAGGCCGCTCTCCGTGGTGGATACGTTCTGCATGAAGAGGTCAATGAGGATCTCACCATTGTCTCTACCGGCTCTGAGGTTTCCATTGCCCTAGAAGCGGCTGGTAAACTCAACGCTGAGGGCATCAAGACTCGAATTATCTCTCTGCCCTCTTGGTTGACTTTCGACCAACAGGATGAAGAGTACAAGCTGAGCGTCTTCAGGGACGGTGCTCCCATCCTCTCGCTTGAGGCTGCTTCGGTATGCATAATTTCTGCTAGACACCCTGAATGGTATTGAGTTATCTTTATTCTAGACTGCTGGATGGGCGAAGTACAGCCACGAACAGTTCGGTCTACCCGCATGGGGTGCGTCTGGACCATATCTAAAGGTGTATGAGAAGTTCGGTATCACTGGTTCGAACATTGCCACCGTTGGCAAGAAGGTCGTTGAGTTCTACAAGGGCAAAGGACCTCTCGCATCACCTCTTCGCAAAGCTATTCATCTGTAGATTTTATGTCGATAGAGGAAAGGAAACTCAAGTAACTTCAAGTAGCTTAGACTCCATCTACGCATTTCAATCGATACCAATGTGAACTAAGTGCATTTGTTAGAGGAAGGTTGGGATGCTCTTGAGAGACAACATATCATGCTGATTTTGGTTACGAGACGCTAGTAGAGCGTAACATTCGATGCGAACGACCGCAGAATAGAAGGGATATACACGGAACCATGCACGCTTCTCCAAAACACTTGATTTGCAGTGTTTTTCAGTAGTTTGTCATCAATTAAAGTTGGTCTAGGAGCATGAACTCGAGCATTCTAATTCCTCTTAACATCAAGGGTGTCCCAGTACCTCCTCTCAGAATCTTCCTTGACGACGTTGAGGACGTGAGGTTTGAGATAGGGAATGTCCTGGCATTGAAAGGTTTCATAAAAAGTCGATGGAACAGGGCGACACGTACCTCTGACGCTGGGGTCCATTGATCTTTAGGAAGAGGCGCATGAAGGACGCTGGCCTGAGAGGCGCGCTTCAGGCGGTAGGCACGGTCGTACTTTTCACGGACAGTCAAACGAGTAAGAGCCTGTTGCAGGAATAAATAAATCATTGCTTGCACGTCATGTGGGTTTTCGTACCCGTTGAACATCATCACGCTCCTCCATCACTATACAAGGGGTCATTGGATGATAAAACGCGAAGTTTGATGGACGCACGGAGATCATCGTATTTGAAGCCGTATTTCCTGTATCCACAAGCGTCGGCATACCAGTTTGCTACAGGCTTGAGCCACCTAGTAAGAGTCTTGGAAGACTTGACGTAGGGCGCCAAGGAAAGGCTAAGGGGACCAAAGAGCATTTTGGAGTGAGCGGCGGTGTGGAGGACTTGTGCTCGTCGCCGGAGCGGATGTTTCCGGAGTTATGTGTGCGTGTATTTGCAGATCGTGGCAGACATAGCTGATCGACGATTTTGATAATCGACGCCTATATAAATTCCTTCAGTGCTTCCCAGTTTCTACGACCCATCCTCCTCCATCCTCAGCCATGTCTAACCTAGAACGCACCTACATCATGATCAAGGTCTGTTTTCCCTGTTCTTCGTCGTGCAGCCGTCGCTGAGGACGCTCTCTGTCACTAGCCCGACGGTGTCCAACGTGGGCTCGTTGGAAAGATCATCCAGAGGTTCGAGGAGCGTGGCTTCAAGCTTGTTGCCCTCAAGCTCGTCCAGGCCACTGAAGAGCACCTCGAGAAACGTAAATCTTATCTTATCTGTCTTTGTCGAATGTTATTCATATTTCTCCTCAGACTATGCTGACCTCAAAGAAAAGCCTTTCTTCCCTGGCTTGGTTAAATATATGGCCTCTGGACCCGTCGTCGCGTGTGTCTGGGAAGGTCTTGATGCTGTTAAGACCGGCCGTGTCATGCTGGGTGCTACCAACCCCCTCCAGTCACCCATTGGTGCGTCTTTGTGCCATCATCAGGGAAGCTTGTCTGATCACGTACACCGCATCCATAGGCTCCATCCGTGGTGACTTTGCCCTCGCTGTCGGTCGTAACATCATCCACGGCTCTGACTCTGTTGAGAGCGCTGAGAAGGAGATCAAGCTGTCAGTTTCTAGCAATCGCCCAGATGATCTTGTTCCTTATTGATATCTTATGCAGGTGGTTCCCTGAAGGTCTCACTCAGTACAACAGCGCTCTCGAGTCCTGGATTTACGAGTAGAGGTAGAAAATTATTAAGTCACGTGTAAATTAGGCCTGCACATGTCGCGAATCGGAACGCGACGCGTTTTCCGAAGCTTCGCTATCCCACGAAAGTTCGTTGCTCTCACGCATTGGTTGTATTTCCTCAACTCTCGTTGGACCAAATCACTATGTTTCGCACGTTCCCTGGGAGTCGAGATGGCAGCTAATGGCAGCTGCCTATATAATAGTAAAAGTGTCTGGTGTATCTAAGGTCTTCTCTCCAGTCTGGCACAGCCTGAAATGTTTCTCTCTTTCTACCTTCTGGCCCTTGTTGGGTCCGCTTGGCTTAGAATAATTCCGCCAGTGCGCGCCCTTCAGGGAGATGGCCATTGTGGATTCTATCTTTGTGTGAATGCAACAGTCCACGATGATGTAGTGACTTGTAAGTAGTGCAACATCCTTCGAGCTTTAATCGTTCTTAACTTCATGGTAGATGAAATGACCGCTCTGAAGGAACCTTTGGGATGGCTGGCTCTGTAACAATAACTTCTGTTACAGCTAGCCCTGATGTGCTTATGTTTTTTTTCCAAGGGGTTTTGGTCAGCGGATGCAGGACACTCACATGGTAATCATGTGGTCCAATGAAGACGGGTCGACAACATTGTCTCAAAGGATGGCCTTTGGACACTTTGAGCCTCTACCAGCAGAGTATCCACCAAGACGTGCAGAAGTTGCTGAACCGAGAGTTTCCACGGTCAGTCCAATTTCACAGGCAGTAATGCTCAGTATTGAGGAAATACATCTCACAGCTCTGGCATCCTCAAGCCATAAAGACCCTCGCATTCTCCATTCCCGTAAACAAAACGGTGATGTCTTGGAGCAATCCGACTGAACACCTCATTTGGGCCTATGGGAAAGTTCAACCTGAAAAGCCCTCCTACTCACAACTTGCCCAGCATTATATAGCTGGTTCTCTCATGTTGAATCTCGGAGGAACAATGCCCGAGCATGTTCCAACAGTTAAACCTGCGCCACATCAAAATGAGGCCGGTCATACACCTGGAGCTTCGGAACACGATAAGCACCAGAGAATAATTATCATGCATGGTCTTCTCGGATCCATTGGTTTCCTGATCTTATTACCTGTCGGAGTGCTTTCTGCACGGTGGGGAAGGACATTTACTTTGAAGTGGTTTGGGGCCCACAAGACGATCAACTTCTCCATAGCGTTTCCTGTCATCACTTTGGGATGGATAGTTGGCCTTATATCTGTGTTCAGTCAGGAAGGAAGACGCTTGTTCGATGACATGCATCAGGCAATCTCTCAGTATTTGATGTCTTACATACCTATGCTTACGATTCACAGATTACAGGTGTTCTACTTGTGACATTATACTACCTTCAGATAGCCCTAGGACGTTATATCCACCGCCGGAGAGAGAATGCCCCGTCTACCATGCGTCTTCACCCACCTACCAATATCTTCCATATCATTCTAGGCATATCGATCATCGCAATCGCATTTGCCCAGGTACGATCTCTCGTTCGCCTCACGCACGTCTTTTCTCAATATATGTTTAGGTTCTCAGTGGCATGAGAGAATGGAAGATGTTTACAGGTGACTCTCACATTGCACACTGGTGCCATATGCTATGGAAAATCTGGGTAGTGGTAAGTAATCGGGGCATTGAAGGCCTATTTATTTATACCTCTTCCTCAGGCGCTTCCTGTGGCGTACCTTACCGGTATGCTATTACTCCGGCGGCAATTCTTCCAGGAGCGTCTTGGAATGACCCCAGGCGTTACCACTTACATCCCACTGTTCCCTGGCGACTCCGAGCATCACCCCGTTTTCCAAGTGTCAAACGACTCTGATGAAGTTATCGATAAGAGTCTCAGCGTACAGATGCCTAAGGAAGTGGCCAGGAAAGATCTTGAAAGTAGTCTGCCTCTGCTGAGGGATCAGAGAACTTGACTGGAGATTGAATATCGATTTTTCGGATAGACCGTAGGATAAGCGGCTGCTCTCATCATTTCATCGTAACGACCATCAAATCGAAGAGTTGTGTACAACTATGTATGTAACATACTTACAAAGAATCAATATTCAATGTTCGACGTACTTAAATTCCGAGGTAGAGGCCTCTGCATACGTCATCTCGATCCCCACGCTTATTCCATATTACTTAGGGCCGTCGTCCAGTGCCATTCTGTTTTGGCAGAGGACAGCGGGGGTCATTTCATAATTTTTCTGTGCTTCCGACTAGTTGGCTCTCTTACTTTCGCCTCCTCCTTTCTTTCCCATCGAGTATCCGTTGTAGTTTCGGCACCGACACCACTCCACATGTGAGATCACACTCCGCCGATGTTCTGCTCATCGGTGAGCACTCAAGAGCTCATCGATCATCTCTCACCACAGCCTATTTTCTTCAAACTCCCTTGCTGATAAGCCAGTGGGCTCATACAGCAAGGCACCATCAACGGTAAGCCGATAGCAAGCTGCATCGCAAGGCTCGCTCATTACTCATATCATTTCCTACTCTAGCTTGTCCTTTTTCCTGATTTTCGTTCATCCACCCTCCCTCTATATACGCCTCATTATTTCTCCTTCTTATGACATATCAATCTACTAGCTCTAGCTCGTCACTTCGAAAATCCCGTCTATCCGTCTTATAAATATATCTAAATTGATTTACTGGCTCTTCTCGTATACAAAATCTCGTCTACGAAATAAAAAAGCCGCCGTGGGTGGCGGTTTCGCGCTACTTCCAGTTGATTCTCATTCATGATGTAGCGCATCGCGAGGGAATTCTCTGAGTGGGGTAGAGGCCCACTTTCTTCGACACGGCCGTGCATACGTTCCAGACGACTTCTCACTCGAGCCTCCTTCCAAGGCCCCAGCGTGATGTTCAGGTTTGCTTCGCTTGTGTCGAACTTGGTCAAGCATATTGAGTGAATGCAAAGGAGTTCCGGCATGGGCAAGCGACTCCGTTACTTCCAACTATGCCTCTCGTGTAAGTTTTTGCTCGATGCTGCTGTTTGTCTTACTCACCAGATCGGCGACGAATTGATCGACGAGCTGCAACGCCTGTCAGGGAGGATTGAACCATTTGAGAATTGCAACCTCACCACTTGGGTCATGTTTTCTTTTACAACCACACGAAGGATCTCAACCTGTTCGAGGGCGGGAGGCAGTTCGTAGTTGGGCACGATCCTAGCATTGCTTAGATTGAATGGTGGGCTGAGACAGTTTACTCACCATCCTTTTGCTCTCAGAAGCGTTTGAATCCATCGTTGTTGGACTTCGGGGTAGTTCTCCTTAAACTCGTCAGAGAAACGGAACGATACTACAGGAAGACCTAGATGATAGAGCTTACAATTACCATGGGTAAGACATATCGTGAAGGAAGGCAGAGATCTCACTTCGGGATCGTCTTCACTGATGCCATTTGAGATTTCCAAGGGACCGGCAATCTTGCGATGAATATCACTCAAAACGGTATAATATTTGCCACCTTCCAGTGCGCGGCTCAGAAGGCGAGCATTCTTGAGGTCGTTAAGAGCGACCGTGCGATAGCCTTCAAAGCCGAGGTTAATAAGGTTAAAATACTGAGTGATAATCGGAGCTGCAGGACGAGAGAAGTTGAGCGAGAAGGAGTACTCGACCGAGCCGAGGTAGTGAAGCTCGAAAATGAGCTCCTTCGGGAGATGGGCTTTATCCCTCCAGATGACCCAACCTACGCCAACGTAAGACAGTCCAAATTTATGTCCTCTGACAATGATAAGAATTCAAAGCTGAAGTCGTCAGCACAAGCATAAATGAACATACGACGAGTTGATTGACACTACCCGAGGAAGCTTGAAGTCCCATACATGTTTGGGCTGTATAGGCAATAATCAGACGACGTCTTGATCATGCCCATTACGCATACTGTCGCGAATGGAGCAACGAAACCACCGGATGCAGCATCAACTTCGGATAACATCAGATTCACATCGTGTAAATCGATATGACAACCAACCATGAATGGGAACGTAGTGACCCGTTTTGGCTTCGTATTCATCGAGGAGATCAGATATTTCCTTCACAGGTTCATAATGGCCAGTGTAGGTACCTAGACGACGCTGTGAGTTTGTCGAACGGGGAAAAGCAAAAGTCTTACTCCCTAAAATTACGAAAACGCCAATCGTGTTCTCATCTACGTATTCCATAACTTTGCTTGAGTCAAGCCTGTAGTGACTTTCGACAGACACAGGGACAAGTCTGCATTCGACTTCGAAGTATCGAGCGAACTTTTCAAGTGCGACTTGGGCATTCGCACCCATGACAATGTTGGGGCTATGCGGGTGATTCAATATATGCAGAATTGTGGAAACCGCAGGCGCCATCTTACCCAGGCTCGTGAATGCTCTTTCCAGCAGCTTTGCACTTTTCTTGCCACATCTTTTTCATGGCAAGACCGCAGAGTTGGATGGCCTCTGACGATCCAGTTGTTGCCGTTCCGACTGCATTTTTTGCAGAAGGAGCGTGCCATAAGTCGGCCAGGATAGAAATACCTGTCAGAAGGTGGTAAACGGATGTATGGGATGGAAGTGTATCTTCTCACATCGGATGTGGACAGACTCTAGAAGGTAGTGTTAGAGATGGGAAGCTATTTTTACTGCCAAATAATACTCATGGGTCGCAGGATATTCATCGGTATCTGATGCAAATTATCATGATAGGATCGATATATCAACGTAGACCAAGACTGACCGACAAGGTTTTTAGAAACATTCTCGTGGAAGAGTCGATCTGCCTCGGGGGGCATCCAGGTCGATACAAAGGACGCCAAGTTCAGAACCGGAGAGCCATCTGAGGTTTGTAAGAACCGATTAAAACAAGATAAAAACTTCACCAACCGAGGCTGAGTTAGTCGTGAATCAGTTGATATGTAGCCTCTGCATTCAAACCCTATGTGGTGTCAAGAAATATCAAACAATAATCGATAAATGCGAGCGTACCTTTGATGGAATTCTGTATTTTGGGATAGGATTGGTAGCGTAGCGAGCACCATAAGTATATTCCATTTGACCTAGATCGGCGTTGGTCAGGCCATGGTAATGAGATGTTTTGTCCTAAGGCGAGATCGATCAGAACGACTGTGGCGTCTAAGGATGAAGACTAACGTGAGGTTCTCTGATGAATTTGTCAGGAATTACGTGCTGTAGGAGGATCAATCAGATCAACGAGAACTATTGAGGTCTTGAGAAATACCTTGGAGAGGGCCATAATGGTTGGATGTAATGTCGTCAGTCTCACATAAATACTCCGGCCACATTGATGTGATGCCACCTGTGACGATCGCCGGTTTATACTCTACATCACCGACATTCGTTGCTTTATGATATCCTTTGTTTCTCTATAATATCCTTTGTTTCTATATCGCTCTTCGGGTATCTCAATAACCAATTTGTACATAGTAGCTGTAGATGTTACATCACAGCAGTTCTTTCTCAATGCAGGACTTACACCAATTTCATCGATTGACTAAGACTCTCGTGTGACGACGCCGTTATCTCACACTGTCGTTACATATATCCTACTAGCTTTTCTCTCTGAACTCTTGACTCTAGGTCCACCGGATCAACTGCGGTCTTCCAGCTCGGTGAGTCACATATAAAAACCTTTATAACTAACTATGTCATCTGGGTATTCTCTTCGAAGCCAACAGTCTGGAAAGTCAGCTCGCCGATAAACCCCACGGCTGTGCATGATACGGAACCGCTCCAACGTTGGAAGGAAATGAATTGATGCCTATATCTGACGGAACAGTTCTGGGATCGTATGTCGGAACTCCCCACGAGCACTAGCCGCACCGCGATACTCACTGAAACAAATGTGGATGCTGCCAAGCTTAGAGCTGGAAATGTCAATTCCCCTGTAAGCGACAGTTTCGGGGACTCTAGTTTAACTAGCTCCGTCAATGATGGTGACGACCCGTCAAAAGGTATCCACAGAAGAACCTAATGTAGTCGATCAATCTACTGATGATCAAACACATCGGGAATGTCAGTCGTGACACCATATGTCGAGGATAATTATGAGGATGACCAGCTGATCCATAATATAGCTGAGGCACGCGGTAGCGTGACCACAAGGAGAACATGAACTTGAACATGCTGATCAATGTGTGGAAAGCATCAATTCATTGATGGCTAATTCTAGCTATGTGAACCCTCCTGTTGGAGATTCGCGAGGCAAAGGTAAAGGAGTAGACCCCTCTAAAACTGGGGTGCAATCCACTTCGATAAACCCGAGTGTGATCCAAAAATCCAACAAAACTTGATAAATGTAACATGATGTCGAGACGTTGAATTCCAGCTCCGAGCTCTATTTATAGATCGAGGCCTTTCCTTTCTTGTCCTCGATATTGAGGATTTGTTTGTATTTGTTTTCTATGGATGATACCAGGTTTGATTGACTGATTGATTTTATCATTTTATTTACTTAAGGAGCTATTTTTTACACGTTTCCTTGGGCATAGGTGTCCTAGCTGTTATAGATTGAGATTGTTGGTACGCGCACCAGCGCGTATGTGTCACGTATACTCAGCTATACCTCACTTAGATATGTTTTTTCTTTGGAAGTCACACCTCAGTTTGTTATATCTTCTACAAAGTGCAACTGAGGTATGACATTGCTTTACATCTACATTTCTCACTATACTTAGATAGGTGCATATGAAGTCCTGGACAGATAACAAAGAGTTGGGAGTGAGGAGACCAGGCACTACCAGGAGACAAAACAGAAAGCTTGACATGTGAATCTCAAGTAATAGACTTCCTGCCATTGGCATATGCAGTAGAGACATTTAGAGGCTTGAACAGGCTATGGCAGAGGAGACCAAGCTACAAGAAAAATTCTTCAGAAATCATTGCTAGAGGGGCACCATGGTCAATGAAAGCTTGTACAGGAAAGAAATTGATCAAGGGAGAGGTGATGAGGCAATTCCATTAGAGATGGGAAGGAAAGACATACTCTTTGACATGCACAAAATTTTCTCAAGTTCTGCAATTCTCCAGCATGATTGACATCAGACTTGCTTTAATCAGAAATTGTGCTGTTGACCACAACCATAGCAATGAGAGTTTCTTTACCCATGTTCTTTAGTTTCCCTCCTTGCATGATATAACTATACTTTGCAGCTTTGACCATCTCAAGGGTCAAGGTCTTGTAGGTTGCAGGCAGGAGGAGTTTGTCTTGTGGGAAATTGTTGTGAGTGTGATCATTCTCAACATAGAATTTCTGGCATTTTGTACACCCCTCATGATTGAGGAGCAGAAGATGCTCCATATCAGTAAGGGGATATACATACTTTTGTGCTTTTGGGCCATCCAAGGCATTGGTGGGAGTCAAACTGCTGGTCATGTTGGCATTGTTGGATGTAGTCAATGGAGTAGAGGATATAGTTGAGCTAGCCTTGGGCTGAAACTTCTTATTAGCATCAGTGGTGGCAGCCTCAACCTTTGCAGCCTTTAGCATATCTTGGAATTGTCTCTGTTGATCTTGTAAGGTGTTGTCAATGCTAGCAACCATAGCAATCCAATCATCCAAGTCCTTGATCTTGTTTAACATGTTATTAGCATTGTTTGTGTAAGGACAACCTCTGGAGGCTGTGGCTCAATCACATAACTGGTAGAGGGAGATCCAAAGTCTATTTAGCATCTATAAGAAGTTCTAGAGTTTCTAGCTACTCACCTAGCACAGGAAGATTCAAAGAGAACAAGTTCAAGGATTCCCAATGCCAGTGTTTGGAAAATTTACTCTAGAGCTTCTAGAAGAAATACTCAACAACAACCAAATCTGGACTCTGACCCAAAAATGGGAATCCATTGTAATTGAGCTTGATTTTCAGACTCCTGGCATGTGACCTTGTACAAATGTAACCAAAAGATAGCCCTTGGTTGAAAGTACTTGTGTAACATTTCTGTTATGGTTTGCACCACTTACAGTTCATGCTCTATAAATCAAAACCAGTCAATTGATTCTGTCTACAAAGTATGAAGTTGTCATGACCCATTCCCAGACCCCTGGACCTCTTCCCAAGCAACCCCTACACCCTCTCAACTCACCCTGACCTTTGTTTACCCATGGTGCCTGCCTCAGCTAACTCTGATGCTTCCCTGGCAAACTCTGATAGCCTCCTGGCAAACTCTGTCACATTCCCATTTTCCTCAGAGTCCTTGGCTATTTCCAATGCTTCTCAGGAACTCTGGCACACACCATAAACTCCAACTAATGTGTCACCATGGCCTACCCAACCACTCCAGAATATCTTATTGACCACAGTGCAGCCTACACTCCCATCAATTCCCTCAGTTCCCATCAGTATATTACTGAAGTCCACCAACTGATCAGAACCAACACCTGTTGACTCTGCATGGCTCCAGCAAACCCCACTGCTAGACCTGCTATCCCCAGAGGAGCTCCAGTAGTTATTATATAAGTTGTAGAGTAATATCTGCTATGGTAGTCTTGATATTACCTACTTACATCTGTGTTTGTTACATTTCCTGTCCACATCCCTGTTTCTATCTTTTGTCTTGTTCTTGTCTCATATTGTTCCTTCAATCTATTTTGTTCTCATATCTGTCTTGTTTCAACTCTGTCTTGCCTCATCTGCTTCAGTTTCCTTTATCATTGCCTGAACTCCTTTCAACTCTAACTCCATTATGAACTCTGTGCATACCTCTGTTCATACATTTACAACTCCATACATTCATAATCAAACCTGGATTTTGCTCTACACTTGGCCCCAGAACCTGTCAACACTAATTGATCCCCCATCAATCTCTGGCCCCATTCCCATCACTCATGTGGCCTCTGCTTGCCCCACACACTCAGTACTTGCCTCTGGACTTGTGCCTGACACACCTCCAAGCCCAACTCCCCTCATACCTTGTCTGAGACTTTCCCAGACCATCCCAGACTTGCTTGGACCACTTCCCTTAGCTTATTCTCACAAGTATCTGAAGTCTGTACCTCCCCAGAACACTAGGTTATAAGTGCAGAACAGCATGTCTGCCTAATAAGAACTTGTCCAGTTAAGCTGAGCCTCTGTGGTCAGCAAAACCTGACAGAAGTAAGGTGCTGCCTTATATAATTACAATAACAGTATTCTATAGGTAGTGTCATGTGATGCTACCAACTAATAATCATAATAGAATAATTATTATACAGTAAGTATTATGTTAGATAATGGGTGCTCCATTATATACTCCTCTATCAAGTCCATCAATGGACTCACAACTGACCAACAACAAAAAATAAGGGGGTGGGATTTGGCATCCTACTCAAGAATTTATACTGGGATTCTAGCAATGATCCCTACATCAAAACTGAGGTAGAATTAAATAGTCCTACTCAATAAGATGGACATAGTAAGACCCTGGTGCACTGCCCAACTATGCTGGGTGATATGAGTGGGCACTCAGTTAGCCCATATATAATAGTCATTTCTAGTGGACTACAATAGTTAGTTCACCCTGCTTGTTCCTTCATCTGTGAAGATGCCACTTCTTCACTGCTCACAATGTCAGCCTAGCACTTCAATACAGCATTAGCTGTATCACTAGAGCCACTTGTTTCAAGTGCAGAAATGACAGGAATAGCAATGTTAGTTGCTACAGTTGCTTCTGAAGGGCCAGAGACAATAAGGGGTGTGATTTCTGAGCTGAGTTTTGTGAGCACTAAAAGCTTGTCAGTATAGTCCAATTCTATGGACTCCTCAGTAGATGTGTCCTGGGAGGATGCACTGGAGGTTGCAGCCAGACTGGTAGTGGCTGATGCCACTGTTGCAGATGCCCTTCCACAGTTGAAGAGGTACTGGGTGGAGGGGCCATGGAAGATACCTCCTCCATACTTATAGGGGCAGGTTGAGGGGCCACAGAAAATGGCTCCTCCACTTCTACTAATGTAGCATTCACCACCTCTGCAGGAAGTGAGTAAATATGGCTGTTTCTCCATAGTGCAGCCATTCTGCCATGTGGAGTGGAAATCAACCCCAGCTTTTGTGGAGTTGCAGGAGCACTCAGAAGCACTTCTGGTCATCAACAGTGGGTGAATACCACCTGTCATACCTCTCCATAGGAGGGAGTACACCTATGATCCAGAGTCAATGATGACATTTATTGTCACTCATATGAACAGATCTACATGCAACATGCTGCCTGACCAATGGTGATCCAACAAGCATATATCATAGGTATACATGTGGTTCATCCAAGCAGGGGGCACATGGTTTGTGAGGAGGTGGCATATTACCTCTGTTTTACTGAGATTATTAATTTGTGTAAGCAGTACATGCAGCCTACACAAGGTGCAGGTGTAGAGGGTGAATAGAGTAAACTCCCCTACATGAGCATGTAGTTGTCAACTGTGTCACAATAGAGATGAGGCTGAGCAACAACCATTCCAAACAGCCTCATATAGACCATTCTGGCATGAGCTGAGGTTGGGGCTAGTGCCCAATCTAGGATGTAGCCAAAGACCAATTGTCAGTTTATATGCAGTGACACATTGATGGTCACTCCAGAATAGATATTCTGCAAGCCTGGATGGCCATGGTGCACAATGTACTGTGCCCATGCATTGATGTTGAAGTGCTAGCTAATAGGGACTTGAGTAAGTCCCACTCCTCAGATGTTGTTATCTGTATAGCCAAGCATGGCTGATGAGAAGGCAAGAGGACCAATTATTAATGATGGTCTCCCTGTGGTGGAGAAGTGGCTAGCTCCTCTGAGATTAGCTTCATGACATGTTGCATTGTGCAATCTCTAATGTCAGGAGCTGTATCAAAGGAGATTTGATGGAACAAGGAGAGCAGCATGTACTTGCTCCCTCATGGTAATGTGAGTGTGGGGCTTGCAGATAACCCAGAGCATCAGTTGCAGCTATTCTGGGTTCATGGGCATCTTTCAAGGAGCCTATCTGTACAATTGTTCATAATGTGGGAAGATATGAGATATCTCTGCAATTTTAGTTGAATGGGCAAAGATTTCTTTGTTGCTGACCAAGACTAGATTGGTTGTTGGCAACCAATAGAAGTGAGGGTGTAAGATACCCCAGAAGTCATTGCAGTGCTCATAGCATCCTTGCACCAGCATTGTGTCCCAGCTGTTTGGAAAGCAGCTGGGCACTATATCATTGAGATGCTTGAGGTCCAGCTTGAACTTCTTAGCATTAATAGCTAATAGCTATTTGGCATTAGCATTATGCTTCTGCTTATAATGATGGGTAGCATTGTTGTCTTCTGAATTGCTGTCCAAAATATGTTGCTTGGACATTGCAGCATTATATTCATTGCTGCCCAAGTCTGAGGCAGGAGTGGCTCTGGCTTCAGCTTGAAAAGCCTGTACTTGGGTGACAAAGAACTGTTTGTCATGGGGGTTCTGATGCACTAGTTTGATGGGCTTGTGGGACAGGGCAGACAGCATGATATAGGTCCTTGGTTTGAAGACCTCAATTATTCCTGCCTCTGATCTCTGCAGCATGTTTGCAGGAAAGGCAATCAGCATGATGACAACTGCAGGGTCATTAGCCTGTACTGTAGTTGTAGCTGACTTTGTTGAGCTAGCCTTAGCTGTTGCTGGCTTTGAGGGTCCAGCCTTTGCTGGTGCTGGCTTTGAGGGTCCAGCTGCAGACTGGGGTGCCCTAAAGTCAGGGCACTTGTCCATCATCTGTTTATTGTCAGTAGGTACAAAATTATTATAGGGCACCAGTGGTGCCCTCTGAGTTGAGGAGCCCTTGACAAACACAAAAGGTGCATATCTTCACTAGTTTACATACATACATGTATATACATATTGGGATAAATCACTTTGCATTCCAAGAAAATTGAATTTAATTGCTGTGAGTTCAAAGGTAATGAATACAGCATCCATGACTAATTGAGGGTCCAGCCTTTGCTGGTGCTGACTTTGAGGGTCTAGCTGCAGACTGGAGTGCCCTAAAGTCAGGGCACTTGTCCATCATCCATTTATTGCCAGCAGGTACAAAATCATTATAGGGGGCCTCTTGACCATTAACCACCATGTGGTACACACAAATCATCACAAATAAAGTTGGCGGGTAAAACTGTGCAGCTGCTCCCAACCAGAAGCTACACCAAAAGGTGTCTTAGCACTGAAAGGTGCTGTCAATGCCCCCCCCCCTCCAAGTGTTTCGTAAAAGTCAAAGTCCAACACACCCCAGAGTACTTCTAGGATACCTCTGCAACACTGGACAATTAAGCCCATCACAGGGGTTTGTGCCATGTCACTAGATGATGCATGTAATCTGTCAGTCTAAAATTTCTAGTTATATAATACAGAAATGAAATGTAGGCGCCTAGCAGACACATGCATCGAACAAAACCCATCTACTGAATCCCAAGGACATAGGGATATCGTAAATTGTCCTACCACAAAAATCAATATACTACAACCAGTAATGATGAAATTTAATCTGTTGCGCTAAAGAAAGACTATGAGACTCATGCCTTGAAAGAGAACAAACTAAGGCAAACGCTACAACAACTCAGGGACGAATGACAGGAACATTCAAAGCCTAATAAACTATAAGTATCAGGAAGGCTTCGAAAGTAATTTGCACTTGTAATTTGCACTCCAGCGCTTTACAATGACTACTGAATCATCTGCAATCTCTCCAAGAGCAGACTCATCCCTGATATCTTTCAGGACAGACAACAGAACCATGCTGAACACAGGAGAAAACAACCCGATGAATGTGTATGGTAGTACTCCCATAGCAGGAGATATGCATGATGGGTTCCACCCAATCTTCCATGCCAGTCCAGGAAGCCTCCAAAATCCAAATTTCTTGATCAACCCAGACAATGTGGAAGCGACCAATCCTCACAGCAAACCAAACATTCTGGGTAACCCTGGAAGTATCAAAGACCCCAACTTCCCTCCATTACCTTCTATAGCTGCCAACTCGGTGGACAGGACTGCAAAAACTAGACCAGGCCATGTACGACTCACCTTAGGTAGACAACCTTTGAGAAAGAGCAAAAAATCAAAAAGAACTCTGCCTCCCAGCCTTGTGAAGGAGAGAACTTTGAAAACACACACTCCCACGTCCGCGACCCCACTAGGAACCCCTGATAATCTCTCAGCGAGCCCTACTATTAACGATAACCCCTCACAATCTCCCTCCCCAAATGTGAGCGCACTTAAACACATGCCAATGATCTCCTTTGTGAGACATATGGAAAACATAAATAGCAAGGTACTGAATGTAGGAGGCATGATAAATGACACGGTCAGAAATAACATGGAGCTGGACAACAATATCCCTGACCAAAGCAACACTGCAGTAGAGAACTCTGCATGGGATAACATCTTAATAGATTCCCCTGTTATCTCCCCGACTCTCTCAAATCAATGCATTGGCGCTAGCCCTCCCATGACATCATGGCCTGCTCTAACCAAACCCTTCACCAAAAAGTTTACTTGAAACGGAGCTAGCACCCAAGGCTCACTGAAACAGTCATCCGAGCCCCGAGGGGGCATACATTGTAATGTCAAAACAGAAAATGATATCATGACAAATTCCACTGGTCTGCAAAGAACAGCTGTCCCCAATGGGGGATGGCCCAGCATTCACCTTGGCTCTCACCCACTAGACAATGTGGTGTCGCTTCAGGTGGGAACATGGAAAAAGGTGGCATCTACTAAACTCTGGGCAAGGCTATTCAGAGGCAAGTATGAACCCAACAGTCTTGCCACGGTCAACAAAACTCACGCTCTAATCAAGGGCCTTGTACATGTTGAGAGCAACGTCACTCTGGGAGTTTTGTTCCCCCTGCAAGAATGCATGATGGAGTCAGAACGCTTCCCATCACCATACCATATGCTGGTATCTGGTCTCTCAAATGAGCAAGTGCACCATCTTCTGGGACTCGAAGTTGTCTTCACCAAGGATATCACAATTATTTTTAAGTCTTTCAAAGACTCTCGCCTCTCCTTTGTTCTCACCATTTATGGCTTAACCTTTATGAACTCGGAAGAAGCCGCTCAGTCATCACAGATCTGGTCATTGATTGCATACAGGACTCAGAGCAAGTAATGAAGCATATAGTCGACTGCTCTATAGAAGATGCAGATTTCGTAGCAAGTGACATTTTTAACAACATATCAGTAAAATTCATTGATGTGAAAAGAAGTAATGCAAATGGAGGCAATTTCAGAGGGTGGAACGTATTTCTTCACCACTTATACTTATCTGACAATGACCACATCAAACTTATCCAACTCATGAGGACATGCACATTCCCATTGGCCACATCAGGATTTGGTCTGCCCCTCTTAGGTAACGAAACCCTTCAATGTGTCAGCTGTAAATTGATCAACCACAATACCCCAAACTGCCCCTTCCCAGACCTACCAGGGTGGCTAGGCTATAAACTTGTACCGATATAGCCAAACAATGCCCCAAGCAACGTGTATAATAAAGACACAGGATGGGGTCAAGATAACGTGAATAGCAACATGGGGATGGGTAGAGGCAGAGGAGGAGGAGGCCGTGGAAGTAGGCCCTATGAATGCTGGGCTTTCCAAGGGCATTGGAACTGAATGGCCTCTAATTAGTCCCAAGTACTACAAAATGTAATGTCGTCTCAATATACACTTAAAATTGATATTCTATCTGTGTGTCGAGACCGGATTTCATGTGAACATGAAATTCAAGCATGCTACCTTGTAAAATAACGTGGTATGTTACTAGCAAGGATGATAACCAAACAAAGGTGTAAGACTGAAATATATTGGCCATACGTGGTACATGTAGGTCTGAAACTGAGTTGAAAGACAAAAAACGGCAGTCTATAAAAAATAGAGGAAGGTGCCATGCAGCAGTCCTGCTTAAGCTGAAAGTTTCCCAGGTACAAACCCCACTATGTCTTGCAGATCCTCGAAGCAACATCCCCCCTGGGCTCTTGGGAAATGAGCCCACCCCAGGAGGGCATGGTTGGCCCCCTGGTAAGTTTTATCAACCACAACACAGACAAACATCAATACATTCGGTCACCCTATTTTTCATACTAGCTTGAGCATCTCTAATGCCGGTGGACCATACAAGAATGCCACCACTCAGGTCCCTGACGCCGACAATAGAGATTATGGAGGTGGATCACCCACAAGTGCCTTAGAAGGCAATGAAGGGATACAAGACCATAACGGTTTTGAAATGGGGAATATTGACGATTTTAATGGATCATTTTTAAATGGATTAGAACAGGAAAGCTCACGAAATGTGGAAAATAGAAAGCGAACTCCAAATTCCAGGTCAACAAAAAACACCAAAGCAGCCATCCAGATTGGAACTCTCAACCTGTGAGGGTACAGAATGACAGGTTCATCAAAATCTGAAACTAAGTGGAACCACATCAATCAGATAATCAGAGATAAGAAAATAGGTATACTGATGGTACAAGAGACGCACCTGACAGAGGAAAGGAAGAACAATCTGGAAAAGGTTTTTAGTAAAAGAATGTTGATATTTCACTCAGGTGACCCCAAAAACCCTACAAGTAAAGGAGGAGTTGCGGTAGTGCTGAACCATAACCTGATTAATGTCCAAGGGGCAGAGATGACTGAAATAATACCAGGAAGGGCCATGATGGTATCTTCAAACTGGCATAAAGATGAAGTAATCAACATCCTAATAGTTTACGCACCTAATATCACAGAACATGAAGAAAGGGAGAATGGAGTGTTCTGGAGAAGAATCAGAAGACTGGAGAAGAATCAGAAGATATTTCATTGAGAACCTGAGAATAAGAGTTGACATACTAGTGGGTGACTTTAATGTGGTTGAAGATCCACAGGATAGGGCACCAGCAAGGAATGACCCAAACGAGGCAATAGAAGCACTTGATGAACTTAAGCAAACACTGTACATTAAAGATGTGTGGAGAGAAACATTCCCATCTAAAAGGGCCTTCTCCTTTCTCCAAAGTGCTACATCATCCATGTCTAGAATAGATCGAATATATATGTCAGATATATTGATGGTTTCTACGTGAGAATGGGACATATCACCGACAGGCATACCTGGCACTGATCACCATCTCACGACTGTCCAAATCGCGCATGTGGATGCTCCTGTGATGGGAAGAGGTAGATGGGTGCTTAGAAAACATGTAATGTGTGATAAAACCTTCAGAAATTTTGTCATTAGCTCCGGTGCAGAAGCTGTGAAGGAAATAGAGAGGTCGATAGGACAACGGAGCCAGGAGAAAAACCCACAAAAAATATATGCTAGATGGAAAAGAGGCATAATAACAATGGCAAAGGAGAGGGACAAAGCAATAATCCCAAAGTATAGAAGGGAAAGAAGAACACTAGAGTTGGAGAAAGAAGCTATCCTTGAAGATACAAACCTTGACACAGAGGATGTCAGAAAATCCCTGGATAAAGTAACAAATAAAATTGCAGAACACAAAATGAAATATCATGCCATAACAAGGGAGAAAATAACAATCAAGAATAGGCTTGAAGGAGAAACGATGTGCAAATACTGGACAAAGTCAAATAAAATAAGCACTCCAAGAGACTTAATATATGCACTGAGAAAGATCAACTCCACCCATTCGGAACATATCTATGAAAAGGACTCAAGGAGAATGGCAGAACTATCGATGCAATACCATAATAACCTCCAATACCAATTCAGAGGGGTCACATCCAAAATCAGAGATGAGAAGATAAACAAGGTACTGGGGAATATTGATGCCCACACCACGGAGTTCCAGAGCTCTGAGCTAGGCAAAGTTATCAGCGAAGAAGAATTGCTTAAGGCCCTCAAAGATGCAAACAATAGCTCAGCCCCCAGTCCAGATGGAATACCCTATGATTTTTGGAAATCTATGCAGAGACAGTTTGTCAACGACTGCAGACTAAATCAAAGAGGGGGAACTCAAAGACTAACGTGCAATCTAATGAGTCTACTTTCTATGCAGTGTGAAGATATTCAGAGATATGGAATTGACCAAGATTCCAATTTTGCTGATGGGTGGATGTGCCCATTGTACAAGAAGAATGATAGAACGGACATAGCAAATTATAGACCAATTACCTGTTTAAACACTGACTATAAAATATTTACTAAGTCCCTAGCAAATAGACTTTCCGTCATTATAGGTGATCTTGTCCACCCAAGCCAAGCAGGCTTCATCCTGGAAAGGAGTATCTCTGAACAAACTAAGTTGATTCGAATGATGATGCACTATGCTGAGGCCAAACAGCAGGATGGTCTAATTGTCACGTTAGACCAGGAAAAGGCATATGATAAGATAGCACATGACTACCTATGGAGAACCCTTGATAAATTTGGAATCCCTTCCACCTTTACCAATATAGTAAAGTCACTGTATGAGAAAGCTGAAACTAGAATCATGGTAAATAGGGTATTAAGCTCACCAAGGAAAATAACAAGAGGGGTAAGACAAGGTGATCCACTATTGTGCCTCCTATTTGACCTGGCAATTGAACTGCTAGCGGCCAGCCTAAGAAGATCTAACTTAAAAGGTTACAAGATTCCAGGCCAAGTAGAGAAACTGATCACAAACCTGTTTGCAAATAATACTACTACATTCCTGTCAAAAGACAACGACTTAGAAGAGCTCAATATAATATTGGATGACTGGTGCATCGCTTCAGGCACAAATTTCAATACCACAAAAATGGAGATAATCCCAATAGAGACAAAAGAATACCGCCAAATGGTTCTGAAGGAAAGAACCACAAAACCAGGAGGATCGATGATCCCAAATGGCATACACATTGTTGAAGATGGATGTTCCATTTGTATATTAGGAGCCTGGTTTGGAAACAATGCCGACCTTAGTGCTCCATGGTCTACAGTACTAGAAAAGATCGATAAAAGTTTGAATGTGTGGAAAAAGAGTAATCCAACCATGGAAGGGAGATGCCTGATAGTCCAGATGGTGATAGCTGGTATGACACAGTACCTAGCTCAGGTACAAGGTATCCCAAGTCATATTGAGACCTTACTATCCAGGAGAGCAAATAGATTCATGTGGGCTGGAAAAAGCTTCTTAGTAAATGCAGAAACTATGTTTAAACCCCTACATGATGGTGGGTGAGCGCTGGTCGATATCAAAAGTAGAAATAAGGCCATAAACATTATGTGGCTTAAATCTTATTTAAAATTTGGGTCTGAGCGACCTATGTGGGCTAAAGTTGCTGATGTTTTAATGGCTATGAATGCTCCTAAGCTAGAAGAAGGGGTAGATATAAGAGTAAAGGTAAACCCCTTCTTACAAACATGGAGGACTATTGTGTCGTCTCATAGGGAAATTTGCCCTGATATAACAAGTATAATAAAAACAGCTAAAGAGTTCAATGTATGTCCTGAAGGCTTAGCTTTCAGCTGTGAAATAATGGAAGAATTACCAATTTGGTACCACTTTGCAGCAGACCCTAAGATATGTAAGATGAACAGTGGTAAGGTAGCGGAATGCTTAAAAGCAAAGCATAAGGTAAAGACTATGAGTGAAGCGTCAGAACTGGCAAATATTCTGTCGAATTGTGGCCACGTTGAAAGTGACAAATGCAAATGCCCTGGATGTATGATGTTAGAAAACACCAAAGGATGCCTGCACCCTCACTTGTGCATAAACAGAGCGAACGACATGCTTAATACCCTCCCAAGTAAATGGGATCCTAGGGCAGAACAGCCAGATGACAGAATCAACCAGATGTGCAGTGAACACCAGGACAAGGATACATCACCAGTGGTCTGCTTTAATGCCAGACTGGCCACTGAAGGCTCCATGGCGGACCTATTTCGGATCTTCACAACTGGCCCAATGTACCACCATGTCTACCTCCGGCAAAACCAAATGGAAGACCAAATGCTATTAGTAGCATACATAGGAGGAAAGTCACATACCACAAGAGAAAACCATGGTGTATGAATTATAGGGGCTGGTGTACACTTTGAGAATATGTATGAGCTGAATGCTAGTGAGATGTGGATAAGTAGTGAAGACGAACCAAAAAAGGGCAGCACTCTATTGGCAGTACTACTAATGTCAATGAGGTCCAGAATCAATAAACTGCTGGTAATAAAAATAAGGGATAAGGATGTAATATTGTCCCTAACCAAAGACACAAGAGAAAAAGAAGACTCCAGTTTTGTGGATACCATGAATTCGGGTCTCCTCCAGATAGTTTTAGGAAGACTGAGGATACATACAGCCCCAGTCACTTTCATGGACTTGGACGGGACCCAAGTCTCAATGTATGAGAAGAAAGCCACCTCTTTGGTGAAAGCTGCTCTCAAAAAAGAGAGACCAATATTACTACCCCCTATCCCAACAGAACTACACCTCACTGGTGCAAAACTTTCAAAGATCACGCAGGCAATAGCCTATAAGACTATCATGAAAATGAAAAGTATTTGTGAGAGACCGCAAATGGGAAAAACAATGGAAAGCATTATTAGTCATGTGAAAGGAGTAAACAGAAGATTGCCAAGCAGAAAACAGATATGGTCAAGCCTGCAATGCAAGGACTTCTCAAAACCCCTGCAAATGTTCCTGTGGAAATGTGCCCATGATGCATACAAGGTGGGAATGTACTGGGATAAACCTTTGATGGACCCTGTCCTGAGAGAACGAGCCCAGTGCAAACATGATGAGGAAGTTGACTCGATGGAACACATTCTGACCAAGTGTAAGTGTACAGGCCAAGGTCTAGTCTGGAGTACGGTATGCAAGATGTGGAAGAATAAGACAGATAATGAGTTCCCAGAAACTAGCCTAGGCTCGATCCTTGGCAGTGCTCTTTTAACAATAAAAGATGAAGAAGGAAAACCATCTCAAGGACTAACATGACTTTATAAAATAGTAGTAATGGAAGCGGCCTCCTTCATATGGGCGATAAGATGTGAAAGGGTTATAAGACATGATGATGTACCACTTAGTGAAGTGGAAATATCAAATAGGTGGAATGCTGCCCTCAAAAAGAGAGCAGAGACAGATTTTAAACTGACAAACAGGAGACTGGGAAAGAAATCGATCCCCTTACCCCCAGTGATTGAGACGTGGAAAGACACATGTGTTGTAGACATGACACCATGGCAATGTCAGGTTCCGCTGACCCCAGGGGCTCAGCTGCACTGGGTGAGTCCTTACTAGGCGGGCGTGATCCCCTTGTACTGGCAACCAAACACTCGAAAGCGTTCTGGGCACTGATGGCTTGTGCAGATAGTCAGTGGGATGTGATCCAGACAGGTCCAGGAAGGTCCGGAGAAGTTGGATTGTGAGGAAATGGGATGGGCTTGGCAGGGTTCAGGCAGAAGACTGTATGGAAGATTCGCGGATGCGAAGGAGTAGGCAGTTACGCGATCAATGGGAGCAGAGCTGGGGTTTGATGGGAGATCAATTGGGGTTGATGGAGTCTGGGACTGAGCAAAGAGCGAGGTTCAGACCTGGTGAAAGAGTGTCGGGGTTCATAATTGTAATCGCGGAGTTCATGAGGTCGTTAAGGTTGAGGAGACTTGGGCACAACAGCCAGACGGAGTCACCAAGACAGTGTCAGACGAAATGAGATGGGGTCAAGATGGAACAAGAATAGATTCACGCAGAGATACGAAACAATAACGAGAATGATAACAAAATGGAGACAAGACAAGACTGGGAGACTGAGATAAGACCAGGAGACTGAGATAAGACCAGGAGACTGAGAGTAGGGAAAACAAAACATGAGACACAAAATGTGAAACACAAGAAGGAAACAATCAGACCATAGGTAACATTAAGCAATATCAAGACTAAAGTACGAAGAGCTACTCGACGTCTTATATACTGACTACTGGAGAACTTCGGAGTACGTTGGCTGCGGCGGCGGGGCTTGGCAGAGCTCGATGGAATGGGCGGGTGTCGGTTGTGATCAAGGGTTGGGCCATGCTGATACATTGATGGGATCATTTGGGAACACGGGTCGCCCCAAGGTTGTCGTGATACTCTGGAATGGGTCGGGGGAACCAGGGTGTTGAGTTGATGATGGGTGACGAAGATCGGGAACAGCGGGGGTGGTTCTTGGGGTTTGGGAGATCCAGGGTAAGTGTCAGTGGCTGTGGGGAAGGTGTCAAAGTTGGCCAGGGGGCCGTCGGAGTTAGCTGGGGAGGCGTCAGAGTTAGCTGAGGTTGCGTTGGGGCTAACCGAAATAGACACGGGGCATGGGTGGAAGTTCAGTGGAGTGTCGGGGGTTTGGGGGAATTAGGAGGTTGCTGGATGATGTGCGGGGATCCAGGGGACGGGTTGTGACAGGCAAGGATCACAATACATGACCATGGGCAGGGTTTTAGTGGGTAGTAGGCTGTATTCATGAGATGGAATAGGATAGGTAATACGCAGCCTGAGTCCCACACACGTGCATAAAGGCATTTCCTCGCAGAGATAAGAAAATTGCTGCCCAATATGGAACCTGGTTGTAATCCCAGGTGTGCAGCCAGTGGGTAGTGGGGACTTGCCAAGGGTGTCATCCTCCATCACTGTATTCGCTACTCCAAAAAAAAAAAAAAAAAAAAAAAAAAATCATTATAGGGCACCTATGGTGCCCTCTGAGTTGAGGAACCCTTGACAAACACAAAAGGTGCTATACAAGCCTTCTTTGCCTCTGGAGGTTGAGGAGGGATTGCTACTTGCTTCTCCTTCTCTAATGCTAAGCAGAAGAGGTCTGACCAGGCCTCATCTCTTTGATTATGAACAATATCAAGTTCATTCAGAACTTGAAATAGTACTAATTGCACTACTAGGTTCTTAGGAACATCAGATCTGACATCCTCTGGAACTCCAGCATAGGAGGTGAGTGATTTGCTCATCAGTGGCAGTTGAGGATGTGGGCTCTTTTGCTTTGCCCTTGCCCCTCTCCTTCTCTGACAAGTGTTGCTTAACCATCTTGCAGGCAGTCACCAAGGAGGACTCACTCTCTGTATCCAGTGTTGACAATGACATATTAGTTGTTGCCTTTCTTTTTCCTTTGTTAGAAAAAGCCACCTTAAGTTGCCCTGCTGTGCTTATAGAAGGGGCTGGAGCATTTGGTGGATGCACTGTAGTGGGCAGCAGTGGGTATGCCTGCTGTGGAGAGGCCAATGACTGCATCACAGCTATAATTGACTCTGGCTCTCATTGTCCACTTCCATTGCCTCTGATGAAGGTGGTACAGAGACTGCAATCCCTACTTGTGTTGCCATAGTGGCAGGTCATCATTGACTTGCTATGCCTGTTGCTTGGTCAGGTCCAGCCACTAGCACGAGGGCCACAGAACACTGTGGCATCACATATTGTTGGAACTTCTGCAACCACACAAGTTGTGTGGCTACAGAGTACCTGAAATTTATTAGTGGAGGTATCCTTGATCCCCTGCATCCTCTACTAACTCAACCATGTTGTGGAGGCACACCACATTCATGCATTAGTGACTGTTGCATTGCCATGGCATAGTTTGGTGGGGCCACATCTGTCTAAGACAAAGTGTGAATAAGGGTTGGGCTTGGGGATTCCTTAAGCACAAGTCTAGGGGTGCAAAGCAACTAAGGGTTGCATGAGTAACAGGAGCCAGACTGGAGTTTGATGGGTAATCAGATGGTGTTGATGAGTTCCAGGGCTGAGCATGAGGCAAGGTCCAGAGTTAGATAGGAATGTATGGAGTTGTAAAAATATGAACAGAAATCAGAATGGAGATAGAGTGAAAGGAAACCAAGTGCACTCAAAAGGAAACTGAGGCAAACAAGGCAAGATAGAGTTGAAATGAGATAGAGACAAAAAGAAGTAGAATTGGAAATGATGCAAGATGAGATGGAGATAACAAGACAGAAACCAGAGACAAACTCAAGAAAGAGACAAAATGGGACACAACCATAAGCAATAACAAGACTACCATAGAAGATATCACTCTACTATGTAAATACTGACTACTGGGCCTCCTCTGGAAGTTGCAGGTCTGGCAGTGGGAGTTGTTGGGGCCATGCAGGTTTGGTGGGTGTTTGTTCTGATCAGGTGGGCCATGGTGACACATTAGTGTAGGTACATGACATGTGCCAGGGTTCCTGGGAAGCATTGGGGATATCTAGGAGCTTGGTGGGGAATGGGAGAGTGATGGGACTTACTAGGGGGCTGTCAGGATTTGCTAGGGAAGCATCAGAGTTTGCTGGTGTGAGTGCTATGGGTGAATGAGAGTTGGAGTGGGTCAAAGAGGTGTTGGCAGGTAGTCTGGGGGTTTGGGGTGTCTGAGAGGGGGGTCCAGAGGTCTGGGAATGGATTGTGATAACAACTGTGACATTGCTTTCCTTCCATTCTGCAACAACAATGATAATTGATTACTTGACCAGGAATGACAAATTGTTTCTTGTACCTGAGAACTGGAGAAAGATTGTGAATAATCCAGTTACAGATCCAACAGTTGGAGTCTTTATCCCAGTAAATGCTCTAATAGACAATTGCAAAGAAATATCTCCTTTTTTAAAATGTTGTAACATCCAGGCATTACAATAGTTCATGAGGTAGTGAGTTAAGAATTTGATTTGGCAGATCATGAGAGTAAGAAGAGTGGTTCTGATAGGGCTGTTGTTCCTGAGGAAGGTGTTGCCCAGCAATGCTTAGTTCCAGGATTTGGTGATCAGATGGAGTGTGTTCAAAATCATTAAATTCTCAATAAAAAACAATCTAAAGATATTTCAAATGAGAAAAGAAGAGATAGAACAGTATGGTTGACACACAGTCTTGTCTACATGTTTCTCTGTCCTTTGTCAAGCATGTCTAAACTCCCCAACATCAAAAGCATCTGTCTGATAATGAGGATTGTCTTGATTGGATGCTGATTCAGGCCTCTGATTTGCAAGATATACTGCAAGAGACTGGTTTTGCTCTTGCCAGAGCTCAGATTGCCTTTCTGCATACTTGCATTTACCAGAAGTCTGATATGTGGAGAGTGACATTAGAGGTGAGGCATGAAAATGTCCAAGTTCCTGTGCTTATGTCTTGATCAAAGTGTGTGAAAATCAAGTGAGTTTAATTGTTGTGCAAGACTCATGATATGAAAATTGTCATTAAAAAAGAAATTGGCCTGGATATAACATCAAGTACAAACAATTAATTCAAATTTAATGCATGGTAATACCAGTAAAGTAGAGTAAATAAAGAAAAATTTAGCTAATACCCTGACTTCTGACTGGGCCTGAACTTCAGCACTGCATCATCCTTTTTTTGAATCTTTAGCCTAGTCAACTTGCCATCTGTATCTGGATATCTTGGAGAACCATTCTTGGAGAACCTTGCAATACCCATATAAAAGTTAAATGTGTATCAAGCCAACTACTGATCAAATTATAGATGACAACCTAGTTTTTGATGGCCTGACAAATGATTTGTACCTTTAAAGAATTGTCACCATATGCAAAAGAACTTCCCTAAGTCTCATCCTTTAGTTTCTTAGTAAGTGAGACCTTTTCTTTGTCACTTTGTCACAGCATGTTTTCCTGATATGCTTTAATTCCATTTTCAGCTGCTCATTATCTTTCTTTACAGCTTCTATTTTGATGTTCTGGCCATCAAGCTTCTTTGTTAATGCTTTGATTCTGTGCTGCAATTTGATTTATGTCCTTGATATCACCAAGTGCCTTCTCAACAACCCTCAAATCCCTCAATCTTTTTCAGCACCTGACTCACTCACAATGGCCCTGCTGCCAGTAATGCAATCTTGCTAGATGGCAGAGAAGACATTGAAGATACATGAGAAGCAGTTAAAGGCATTGGAAGGTGAATAAAAACTGGTGAAAAAACTGGATTTGAGGTTGGTGATGGTGGATCTTGGTGATGTGTCTGCAGGTTCTGTCTGTGATGCAATTTCTTGACTTCCACTCCTCTTTTGAGCCAGGACACTACTTGAGAGTAATCCTATATATATTGCCATGGACTTGTGTATGCATAAGTAAGGAAATGAGACAATTTGCACCAAAATGCAAGTGTACAAATCCAGGCTGTCAGTCTAATTCACAAGATATCCCAATGAGAATATTTGAGTAGAAGTAGAATTGAACAATTATGTTGTCATTATCCTCAAAGATTTTGTCATTTTTTGTGCACAGCACAAACCATGAGATTCTGACAGACATAGAATTCAAAGAAATCCCAGATGTGCACAGCACAAACCATGAGATTCTGACAGACATAGAATTCAAAGAAATCTCAGATGTGCACAGCACAAACCATGAGATTCTGACAGACATAGAATTCAAAGAAATTGTCATTTCTTGTGCATAGCACAAACCATGAGATTCTGACAGACATAGAATTCAAAGAAATCTCACAAAACAGAGAGATTTTGAGTCAATCCTGTACCAAATTTACTCTGTCACAAATTTTTGAGAAATACTTTTCATGAATATTGACAAGATAACTACCAGGATATCCTTGCCAGAATATTTAACCTGAACATGATTTGAAATGGCAGCCTCACAAACCCATTCCACATGTATATAGCTCATAATTCAGATGTAAATGTATACATATGCATTTCACTAAACAATGATGTATTCAATCAAGAAATATACCTAGCAAGCCTGGCTCCAAGGAATAGACTGGATACATGAGGATTGCATGACTGATGATGCCTTGACATATCACCAAACATCTTTTCCTTTCTGTCAATTGCAACTCACATTATGCTACAACCACTGGTTCAAATGTCTGCACCTTATTCCAAGTCATCTTCTGGCCCAAGTAGGATCACCTTGCCAACCTCAGGACCCCTGAAGTCAAAGGGGGGATGAAGAAAAAGTTGGACTCAACTAAGATGGAAGAGGAAATTGAAGGGAGTGTTCTGGCATATTCAGACATTGCTTTTAAGGTATGAGCAGGGCTATTATAACTAAAGATCATAGACTTACTAACTAAATTAAGGAGTTGATGCACTATGCCTTCAATCACAATATGGGCATTGGCAAATTTTATGAAGCTGATCCTCCACCATATCTAGACACTAACAACCAATTGACCTGGCCTCACATACCAGGGACAAATGACCCCATAATCCAATTCAGATGGGACAAGCCTTGGTCTGACAACAATAATTATTATTCTATTTGTTGGCTCATGGGCTCAATGAAATGCCATGGTACAGACATTGTACCCAATGCAAAGGCTGCAATTCTTTGTATCAGTGATGAAGATCATCAAAAATGACTTCAATAACAGTTTACAAACCTCCAAAGGAAAATCAAGAATGCACAAGCACATTGCGAGGATAAGGATGCAGGAACCAAGGCCACAGCTGCCCAGAACCATGGCACATTGGATGAGAGTGTTCTGGTGGATAGCATCAAACAAGAGAAGAAACTTCTTCCTGCTGCAACATTGCAAAGTCATGCTGGTGGAGTATGTACCACAGCATCATATTGAATTGTGTCTGATCAATCTGGATTATGTTTGGAAGCTCACCTTTAGATTGGCTCAACATGACAAGCTCCCAGTGGATTTGCCTGACCATGACACAAAGTATAACTCAGTATTTGTAGTATCACTGATGTCAGATGATGAAGATGAGTATGATGAGAAGGTTCAATTGACAAACCATTTTGTATTACATGCACCTCTGTATTGGAGCCAACAAGTATGTATCAGTGATTGTCTGAAGAAAAACTAATCATACCTCCTAACAGATGATCAATCTCCTCACTGCAGTCAATGCAGTACCTATGGAGATGTCTAAATGTTATGTGGTTTGTGTACAAGGAGAGCCAAAGGATGAACCACCAAAAAAATCATCAATGGTTGAATACAGGGCATGCAGGTGGATGGTTAATGAGGCATGGCTTGCTTGGATAAGAATCAACAGTGGAACCAGGAGTTGCAGATTGTTGAAAGTAGGAAGGTGCGGGGTAATGATGAGGATCCCAAGATCACTGCATTGTCAGTGTATGCTCCATCACAACAAATCAATATTTCTACAAGTCCAAACAAATTTTGAAGTCCTTGAAATCTCATTGCAATGTAGATTCGCAAGCATTTTGCTGCATGGAAAATCTATGTCAAGCAGAATGTGTGTATAATGTAAGAAAATCTAAACAATATAATAACTCTCCTGATCCCAGAAATTCACGCTTTGTCCCGTGGTGAATTTGCCACAGGGCAAATTTCAAGGAGAATCTGTGCAGAATCAATGGGTTATTTGAAATCTTCCTGAATTCTCCTGTCACCAGACTTTCATGCTTGGGAAGCTCCTGCCAACCCGTGGTGCGGTGCGATGCGACGCCGAACACCGACGAGGCCGGGGTGTACCCATACTGTAATTTATCACTGATCCTTCTTTTGTTTCTGGCAAAACTATTTTTAATCTTTGATATATCGATACTTGTCCTGAATGCGAAATAATTATCCATAATCAAGTAAGTTATTGATGATGATGATGATGAAACGCGACGCGATAGTTGTCCAGGATTTTCCCAAAATTTGGCCTCAAATCCCCAATTTTGAAGGCCTCAAATCCCCTATAACGGACAACATATACCAAAAAAGGGAAAGTCTCGGTAATTTCTTTTCTCTTCTTGCACAAGAGACTTCTACACGTACATTTACATCTAGACCTGTCAGACTCCTCAAACAAAGGCTGGAATGCTCTCGAATGGCCTTTCTCAGTGCCTCAAATGTTCGAAATTCTTCCCCGAATTCACGAAAATCTTGCCCAACTAGGCCTCAAATCCCCAAAATGACGGACTCGGATTGCCTCCAGTAGGCCTCAGATCCTCAAAGTTTGGACCTAGATTTTGCGAAAATTTCCCCTCAAATCCCTTATATGGCAGACAAGGGTCCTCGCTTGTATCATACACGTGCACCAGTATATTTACTGACTCTATCGTAGTAGCTGTATCAAATACGCCTGTTTGATTCTTTAGCACGTCCTGGCATATGTACCAGAGGACACATTGCCCGAGCCATTTTCCAAGCTCCCAGCATGCTGTTCAACCTTGCTGCGTTTCTGTCCAACTTTGTCAAGCACGTTGGACGAGTGCTGCGAAGGGGCTCCGGCATGCACAAGCGACTCCGTTACTTCCATCTATACCTCTTTGTAAGTGATGCTCACTACTCTTTGAGGCTGGCTTACCAGATCGGCGACTAATTGATCAACCAGCTACAATGCCTTTTAGTGAGGTTGAACAAATTGAGGGTTAATGACTCACAACTTCAGTCATATTTTCTCTTACAACCACGCGAAGGATTTCGACTTGTTCGAGATTAGGAGGCAGTTCGTAGTTGGGCACAATCCTGGCTTTGCGTCAATTGATTGAATGCCGAATTGGAGCCAATTAACTCACCATCCTTTGGCTCTCAGAAGCGTTTGAATCCATCGCTGCTGGATATCGGGGTACTTCTCCTTGAACTCGTCAGAGAAACGGAAGGATACTACGGGAAGTCCAGGGTGATAGAGCTTGAAGTACAGATGAACAATGAAATGACGTAAAAGCTGGATAAAAGAAATCTCACTTCGATATCGTCTTCGTTCGTGGTTCTCGATTCTGAAGGACCCGCAACTTTGCGGTGGATATCGCTCAAGACGGTATAGTACTTGCTAGCTTCTAAAGCGCGACTCAGAAGACGAGCATTCCTCAGGTCATCCAGAGCGACTGCGCGATAACCTTCGAAGCCAAGGTGGATGAGATTGAAATATTGAACGATGATCGGAGCTGCTGGGCGAGAAAAATTGAGCGAGAAGGAGTACTCGACAGAACCCAGGTAGTGAAGCTCAAAAATGAGCTCCTTCGGGAGATGAGCCTTGTCTCTCCAGATGACCCAACCGACACCGACGTATGCCAAACCGAACTTGTGGCCCCTTGGATTCGAATTTAAAAGTATGAATATTCGGAGAGTAAGAATAAACATACGACGTGTTGATCGAGACAACTCGGGGTAGCTTGAAATCCCACAGGAGCTTGGGCTATGGGGATGTCAATCAGACAGTCATCACATTACATGCCTCGTTGTCTTACTGTCGCGAAGGGAGCAACAAATCCGCCGGATGCAGCATCAACTTCAAGAAAGATGTCAGCAATACACCAAGATAGCGAGACCAATGGGCTGACCATGAATGGAGACAGAATTTCCTGTCTTAGCCTCATATTCGTCAAGGAGATCAGAAATCTCCTTCACAGGTTCATAGTGGCCGGTATAGGTACCTGATAGAAGACCAATACCATGAGCCAATTTCTGAAGAAACGATGAAGCATTTGATCAAAGGCTTACTTCCAAGGATGACATAAACACCAATCGTGTTTTCATCAACATATTCCATGACCTTGCTCGGGTCGAGCCTGTAATGACTTTCAACGGATACAGGCACCAGTCTGCACTCGACATCAAAATAGCGAGCAAATTTCTCAAGCGCGACCTGAGCATTAGCACCCATAACAATATTGGGGCTAAAACGAATTTCATCAGCTGGGCTGTGTCGAGATGTTCGGGAGCAACTCACCCAGGTTCATGTATGCTCTTTCCGGCAGCCTTACGCTTGGCCTGCCAAATCTTCTTCATAGCAAGACCACCGAGCTGAATGGCTTCAGATGATCCCGTTGTCGCCGTTCCAATCGCATTCTTCGCCGAGGGAGCGTGCCACAAATCGGCAAGGATAGATATGCCTATAAATACTTCAATGCACGAGCAACAAATAGACTTTTATGAACCCACAACGGGTATGCAACGCCTCTACAAATATTATCAGGCAAATGAGAACAGGACTCTGAACAGAAACTCACGAGTTGCGGGATACTCATCAGTATCTGATATGTCAGAAAGTGTCAGGACAACAGCCGTTGATGATGAAAACAAAATAGAACTAACCAATCAAGTTCTTGGAGACATTCTCATTGAAAAGTTTATCGGCTTCAGGAGGCATCCAAGTGTGCACGAAAGACGCCAGGTTGAGAACCGGGGAGCCATCTAGATGAAACTGCTCAGAAGAGGAGACAAATGCACAAATTGAGAAGCTTGCCGACCTAAACTGAGCTCGTCGTGGATGATCTGATATGCCGAGGCTGCACTAACGCCCTATGTTACATCAGAGAAGATGAAGTAGGGATTAACGCGAACGTATGCACCTTCGAGGCGATCTTGTACTTAGGAACAGGGTTGGTACCGTAGCGAGAGCCATAGGTGTGGTGGACTTCATTCATATTGGCCTGGGCGAGACCATGGTAATGGGGTTTCTTGTCCTAGAAGGAAGTTGAGTCATTGTGAAGGTGAACTACCAATAGAGCGCTGACATGGGATGTTCTGATAAGGTGTTCGGGATTGACATGCTGAGAAGTGAATTAAACGCCGTGAAGTAAAAAGAGTGTGCACTGCATACCTTGGAGAGGGCCATGATGATCGGGAATAGAGGAGGGATAGCGGTGAACTGGGCCCTTATATGCGCGCTGGAGGGAGTGATGTCATGATTTCAACCATCCGCTTGCATTCGGCACCCCATGTTTTGTGATCCGCTGGGGGACCGGACTAGCCGAGACACCTTGCATATGGTACTACCTTTATATGGAATTATAATCATACACCCGGCACGTTTTACCAAAAAACAATTATGTATGTTATAATTTGGCATTTGACCTACATGGACTTTGTGCAGAAAGCTTCTGTAAACCAATCTTCGTGTCTCCGTTCATAGGTGCACTCTTTCGCGTCACACTATTCACAAAAACATGTGTATATCCACCAACAGCAACAGGCACATCCTTGCCTTCTTCAAAGACACCAACTTCGTAAGTTACCGAACTCGTCCCCAGCCTGCTGACGCAAAGTCCCAAGTCTAGAACTTGTGGGAACGACAAAGGCGCGAAGAACTGAATTCCTTTCGGTAAAAATTACGCGACGACCGAACGAATCGCACCTGACAGTAAGATGAAACGACCAACCCTATAGATGGGGATTTGTTGGGTTGCAACCCGCAGTGTTCAATTAAATACGTGTTGATGATGGAATCAAATAGATGATAGTAGATGGAGTTGTTGATATGAGAGTACTGATCGTTGTCGCTCCTGAGCTGTTTGTTGGGTGGGCGTTTCAGAAGGTTCATGATAAGGCCTTACCATCTTGTTCGATATTGTAAAAAATAGACATAGTCAGACTTGCGTCTATTCTTGAGGCTCGTATCTGCCATGACCTCGAACGCAAAGGAGGACGCAAACGGAAACGGGTATCATGCAACATGGATGTGTGGACACGGATGTGCTAACCAATCTGGGAACCCCAAAATAGGGTCAGCGTCGGAAATGTCCGAACACACGCGTCCCTTCGTCCTCGACGCGTAATTGCAACTCCAATTCTTCGTCAACCTCGTCGATATCGCACTCTTTCCAATTTCATAATGGAAACCTCTTTTGCAATTACAGGAAAGGGATATGTTATCGTCGCCGCTGATACTACCGCTGCGCGGTCCATCGTCAAGATGAAGGTCGACGAGGACAAAATCAAGACTCTCAGCCCTCATCTGCTCATGGCCTACTCTGGCGAGCCAGGTACGTCCTCCATGCTGCCTATTTCCACCAAATACACTTATGTTATCTTAATACTAGGTGATACTGTCCAATTCGCAGAATACGTCGAGCGCAACATCCGTCTATACCAAATCCGCAATCTCTACCCTCTCCGCCCGTCTGCTGCTGCATCATGGATCCGAAGATCGCTCGCTGAATCACTTCGTTCCCGCAAACCCTACTCTGTCAATCTTCTTCTGGGTGGTTATGACACTGCGACCTACACCCCGCATCTCTACTGGGCGGATTACCTCGGTACATTAACAGAGGTGCCATTTGCTGCACATGGATATGGAAGCTACTTTGCTTTGAGTTTACTCGATAGGTATGTCTATCGTTTTCGTTCTTGACTTTAGCGCTTTTGGTGGTATCTCGATATCATCATTGCTTATTGGCTGCTCTTGTAGGTATCATGATCCTGAAGCGACACTAGAGGAGGGACTTGCTACGCTCAAGCGCTGCATAAATGAGGTCGCGAAACGATTAGTTGTCTCTCCGGGGAAGTATAAAGTCAAAGTCGTTGACAAGGATGGAGTTCGGGAGGTCGAACTATAATAACTCGAATCTCTGTTTTGTACTTGCATTCCGGATTTCATTCTATTTTGTATTAAAAGCCATTCTCTGGACACATGCCGATAGAGCCTACAATATCTGCGCAGGGGGGGCCTAGCCGTCACAGCAGTCATGCTACGAGCTATTTATAATTTCGGTCGTTGCCAAACATGTAGTGTGAAATGTCAAATTCACCTTTTCTCTTGCCATCGTCTGTCTCACCATGGGCGGCGCAAATCTGGAAGTCTTCAAGTTCTCACTATACCTATTCGTTCCTATCGCTGCCCTGGTGCACTTTGGTGACCCCGACTGGTACAGACAACATGTCGTTCCTGTAAGTCCCATGACGCCTGGTGTCCGTTTGATTAACGGGCTAATCATTCGCAGTACCGCGACAAGCTCTTTCCACCTGCCGACAGAACCGTACAGGTACGTATTTTCACGTGCAAAAGTATGCCCTAACGCTTTCTCCAGAAACTTCCTAAAGACCAGAGCGCAATAAGAGATGAATTAAACAGAATACGGGCTGAGAGACTGGCTAAGAAGACAGCGCGTGATGCGGAAGAGGCTGGAAAACGAAATTGAAAAACTCGTCCTAGTGAATTAATGGTACGTTACCTCAAACTATCTTGCCTTACCAGTCAAATCATGTCTATAGATGTATGAGAATATCTCTCTACCGTGTATTACCTACGTGGCATTCTCATGTCTTACTTGTCTACACCGAACGTGCTTCCGTCATTGATCAAGACACTCCAAGTTCCCCCTCGGGCCTTGTCCTCGTCTGCAAGACGTCTGTACTCTGCCGCGTCGTCCAGTGATATCTTGAAACCCCCACATACGATAAACACCACCGTCCGCTTTTCGCCGGAGGCCTTGACTGGCACTAATCTATCGAAAAACGCGGGTTTGTAGGCGGGAGTTAGGGTTGTGGAGCACGCGAGCTCGACTAGTAGCTTATGGTCGTCTTTCCGGCAGGTATTACTAAGTTATTTATATTACCCGGCAGATGCCCTTCCTAGTCACGTACCTGTGAACAATCCGAGAGCTTCCATGCTCAGTTCGTCCGGTACGCTAGCGCACACGACGTTGCCCGATCTGGACAATGCCATCTTGACTACTCTTGGGGAGGGCTGTGAGGCGCCGAGCGAGCCAGAGGCTCTCGAGGAGAACTTGTTAAAGTGTGCTAGTGTCACGCCATGCTCCAGATCTTCAACCACGTTCACATCAGGAGGCAGCAGTTTCTTGACGCTGTTGAATCTCCCGGAGTTTAAGGATATGGAGTGAAAGAAACAGTCGGAGCCGATGGTTTCGAGCGTAATGAGCGGGACTGATCGATGCGCATATGGGTTCAGGGTTCGGGAAGGGTAGGAAATTAAACGCGTACCGTCGTCCCATCCAATTTGTCTGCATCCGTGGATGAGTCCGCCGAGTAGTCCTCCACCGCCGACGCTGCAGAATATTGCGTCGGGTTTAGAGGAGAGCTGAGATGAGATTTCGGACACCATTGAACCATGGCCCTCCCATAGGACTTCGTGATCGTAGGCTGGAGCCAGCACGCTGTGCAGTCATAGTTTGTCTGTCAGGTCCCGAACGAGATAGACATCAATTTGACTCACGCGTGGTGTTCACGGTTTACGTGAGCCTGCGCTGCTTGCAATGCCTCTGCATAGAAGCGGCCGGTGACAATTACCTCTGCGCCTTGCCGACGCAGGATATCCAACGTGCTTTGCGCAGCGCCTGATGGTAGGTATACGCTGGATTTGACATTTAATGCATTTGCTGCGCATGCGACTGCGAGGCCTGCGTTTCCGCCGGATGCGACGATCAGGTGGACTGCGTGCCCGTGTGTTTCTAATGCACGCTGAGCGAAGAGGGAAAGGCCGCGATATTTGAATGAGTGTGATGGGTGGAGGTTCTAGTGTGGTTAGTTGGTTAACGTCGCTGTGTGATTAGAGGTGGGATGACCTCGAGCTTGAGATAGGCGGATACTCCAAGAGTTTCAGAAATTTTGCTGGAAAAGAGCAGAGGAGTTTCTGTCCAGAGTGGTGGGTTGGCCATTTGGAACTAATTTTGTCATTGGATTAGGGGAAATGAACCGGCCAATTCAACATGACGCAACGATTCGATACGATTTGAAGAGGCCTGCAGGATGACAGTAAAGGACCAACCGTGATCGGATTGACGTGCGGCAGCCGCGCCACGCTGCGGACGGCTGCCGGACCGGAAGAACTGTGGTCACGTGGTGGTGATGCTGCGGAAAGGCTCTGGCTGCGGAGGCTGGTGCAAAATCAGCGTTCGCTGGTCGTCTTGCTCCCACCGACATGGCAGAACGTTCTCGGCCCAAGAACAGAGACAACCGCGACGTCCAGCCCACTGACCTCTACGAGAAGCTCACTGCTCTCCAGCGCAGAAATGCAGGGCAAGTCCAGCTCTACCGCTATCAATTTCTCATGTACACTTACGTCCTTCACCAGCGCGCTCAGAGCCCGCGACCGTTCTGCACAACCGATTACTTCTCCTTCTCCAGCAGCGGTGGCGCAGCCTCCCTCTCGTTCCCCCCGTCCCCGACGTCCTGTCGAGGCCGACCATGATGACTTTTCTCGCCGTCTCAAAATATCCTCCTCACCTGTGCCGCATTCTCGCTCCTCTGCAAAGCTCTTCAACCCCTCTACTGACCCCATACCTATGCGCCATACTGCAGAACCAGACTCAATTTTGGACAGCAGCTCCCGCTCCCATCGAGACCGCGACCACAACCGCGATACCCTCCCTCGTCAGCTCTTTGATCCTAGGAAAGATGACCCTGTTCGATTCTCTGTTCTAGCCCGTCCTGCTCGTGATCGACCCGTTTCCAAGTCTTCTGGTGACTATGTCTCTGCTTCGTCTACCTCCTCCTATGCCAACTCTGTCTCTTCTTCCACATTCACACTCTCTTCGACCACCGACGGATCCTCTGCCTCTTCTGATCTCTTTGATCGTCCGGGTGCCAACGGCAGCGGCACTCGAACCGAAGACGGTACCAATAGATACGCTGTACAACTCAAAAAGATCTATCGTGCCATCACCAACCTCGAAACAAAAATTCAATCGGAAGATTCAATCGATCAGGACACAGAAGATCCTCGCAATGGCCCCAGGGTGACCCTCAAAGGCAAACAGCCCGAGACCAGTACCCTAACATCCAGCGAAGACCTCGAGCGCGAAAAATGGAAAGTGCAGATCGCGAACCACAAACAGTAAGTGCTTTTTCATATTTGATCTTGATCCCAATCTTATCTACCGGGTAGGCTGGCCGAGTACATCCACTCACTCCTCGAGCTCTCTCTCGCGCCCACGGTGCCTGCATCTTTGCGAAACATCCCCACCAGATACAATATCATCGTGCGATTATGGACTTACGCATTCTTCAAGCTTCTCGAGTCTCTTCGACGTGACTCCCTCACTTCCACTCTTGCTCTCGAGCATCTGCAGGATTTCTTCTATTACGCCTATACTTTTTACACGGGACTTTTGGAGGAGCCAACGCTCTCTGAATTTAAGAGCGGTTGGATTGAAGCTCTCGGTGACCTTGCCCGTTATCGTATGGCCGTTGCTGCAATGGTTAGTGGCCGCGAGGCCACCATGACCCCGGGTCGAAAACTGACGATGAAAGAGGTGCATGACGCTGTCGCGTCTGACACTGCTCCAGACGATGGGTTGAAGCCCCTCAAAATATCAAAAGGATCGACAAGCGGTAGACCTGCTGCCCGGATCGATGATAGCCCTTCTCCGTCTGTGGGTATCGCCGCTGCTAGACAACTGATGGTGGAGCCGGAGGCGGAGCGGTGGCGCAATATCGCTAGGGATTGGTATGGAGCTGGCTTGGCGCAGCAGCCTGGGACGGGTAAATTGCACCATCATTTAGGACTTTTATGTCGCGATTTTGAAAAAGAAGAACTCAAGGGGGTATATCATTTTGTCAAGAGGTTCGTTGGATGTGCCCCATCTCGCGACAATCGTTTGACATCGTTTATAGCATGACAACGTTACATTCCTTCCCTACCTCTCGTGAATCTGTCCTGCCTATCTGGAGCGTCGCGAACCAGACGCGTAGAGCACATCCCGACACACATGCTCGCGATCTTTTCGTTCTTCTGCATGGGATGCTTTTCACTCATGTCCAACTTGACGATTTTACTCCCACGCTTGCCCGATTCATAGAGCGTCTGTCCATGGAAGACCTCGAGGAGCGCGAATGGATCATGATGGCCATCATCAATATTGGTGGAATTTTCGAGTATGGCCGCCCTGGGAGCGTTCTCGGTCGCATTGGCGGCAAGGAAAGTGTCTCCACTGCCACTGCGACGGTTGTTAGCACAAAGCCCACTGCTCTCGAGGACGAGAAGATGGATGTTGATAGCTCCCCGCGTATCTCGGGCAATCGAGGCGCTGCCTCTGATCAGCTCTCGCCTCCCACGTCAGATATCGAAGGGCCCGCTCGTGAATATCCGCCATCATTTAAGAATGCTTTACTACTGGCATTTTCAATGTTGACCTATGTCCTTCAGCACCCAATCCGTACGAAATCTCACGGTTTTGCGCGCCCGGTTGTCAACCCCTACCTTTCTGTCATGCTAACGTTCCTGGCGACAGTGCTCAAGAATCCGCAAGCATCGAGTATGCTCGAGCGCGCTGTGCCGTGGGAGGAGCTCGCAGGATTCTTTGCTAGAATTCCGAGAACTATCATGACCAAACAGGGGTTGTTCAATGGAGAAAGGGAGTCTGGTGCAAGATGGGTGATGTTGACGAGCGGGATGGCGCCACCGTTGCCAGAGGATTGGTGTGTGAGAGGAATGGAGTGGGTTGGTAGGAGCGTATTTGAGAGGGGGTATTGGAAAAGCGGAGAAGATAGGAGAGCGGAGATCGAGGTCCTTGAGGAGCAGGAGTGGGCACGGGAAATGACGGATGGACGTATTGAAGATGATGATGGCAATGATGACGACGAAAGACACAAGGGGGGAGATGTAGTCAATAAGCGATGGACGAGGATTGTGAGGAGTGCGGTGGGCATTGCGGGATTGGTGGATGGGTTTACGTGGGTTGATGGGACGAGGGAGTGGAGGGTTGAAGGACGACTTGCGGAGAAGGTGCATCAGTGGCGTGAACAGGATCGCATCGAGCAAGAGGAAGAGGAAAAGAGGAGGCTGGGAACTCGTTCGAACGATGATCTCATGGATATCGACGATGAATCTGCTGGAGATGTCCTGTCCGAGGACGACGACGACGACGAGAACGATACCCCTGAGGTTAAGGAATTGAAGGTTAGTCTATATATGCTTTGGATGATTGATTTAATTGACAATTATGATAGGTGCGCCGAAGATATCTACAAAGCCTACTTCAATCCGCTCAGCATGGTGTCGGCGCTTCATCACCACCGCGCCGCCGTGCAAGGTTGTCCCCACGAGTACCTGTGGACACTCGTCCTCAGCTTCACATTGTGGCCGGTTACTCGGTGCTCGTTGTTGATACCAATATTCTCCTTTCTTCTCTTCCCATGTTCGCCTCCGTTGTGGAAAGCCTGCGTTGGACGGTGATCGTGCCCCTCCCTGTCATCATGGAACTTGATGGTCTCTCTTCAAACACCTCTCCACAGCTTAGTGAGGCGGCGCAAAATGCTATGACGTATATCTCGACTCACATCCGTTCGCATTCCATATCGCTCAAGGTGCAGACATCGAAGGGAAATTACCTCTCTACGCTCAGTATCCGCACCGAGCAAGTTGACTTTGGGGGCGGCAGTAACTGGGAGCGCAATACGGATGATTTGATCCTCAGAGCTGCGATATGGCAAGAAGAGCATTGGGTCGATCGGTCGGCCATTTTGAAAGCGAACATGGCTGATAGTGCTTCGTCTTCTGGTGCTGTTAAGGTTGTTTTGCTAACGTTGGATAGAAATTGTGCGTTGCTTTTTATATCTCATCGTGATCGGTACTTATGGTCGACATTAATTGCAGTGCGCTTAAAAGCTCGCTCACGACAGTTGCCTGCTGCTAGTGAAAAAGATCTCGCCGTGATTCTTGCAAACGCGACATAAAGCAGGCTGCCTGCAGGACGTGAAACATCCACGTTCACGATTTCAGAAACCCTGTCCGTCGATGCCTACCGGTGCATGCACGGTGGTTGCGCGCATCCAAAAGATCCGGTCTGCAGTCCTCTATCTACAACAACAAATGCTCAAGATGATACCATGGATGAAAGGCTACAGACGGGCTCTCTTGATTGGTTGCTCCCTACGCCCATGTCGACGCGAGGGGTGATTTCTATTTCCGATTTTGAGGGGCTTCGGGTGTTCAATACACGCCGCAGAGGAACTGGCGGTGACGATTTATATATGACGAATGAACATCGTCAATTTTCACACAAACCTACGCATTCCTTTCCTATCATCTATCGTTTGGCATACCCTCCGCATCTGTCAACCATATACCACATTTTCTTTATCTCATCGTTTGTCTGTTGTTTTTTGGGGTAATTTGCACTGGGTTGTGTACATCACAAAGGGTTCGAAATGGCCGTATAATACTAGTATTCACGTTTGTGTCTTTTTTTTTTTTTAGTGGTAATCACTGTGGGAGAGTTGACAGTCCACAAAGTCGACCTCTATTCTCCCGGGATATGTCTGTAGGAAATTATGCAGTATCTTATAGCCGGTTAAGTCTGGAGCCACTCCGAAGGAAATGCCTTTACGCACTGAGTGTGGGACTCGTTTAACCAATACCCACTAAAACCTCGGTTGCCTTCCTCCAGGCTTTGGCTGGGTCTACTCTCTCGGGCATGAAATTCTTCCACGTGTTTTTTACCCTTTCCGCACTCTTTGTCTTCCTGCCAAAGCGGGACTTATCGGTAGCTAGGCAGTCCAATCTCATCCGTTGGGCAATCGCCCTCCTTAGTGTATTTTTTATTTCTACTTCGTTTAGCCGTCTTTCGAAGTCTGTCTCTCTTGAGATCCGCCATTCGCACCGTATCTTCCATATGGTACGTGAGGCTTCTGAGACGATCATCCTGGAGAATCTGCTTGCTCCTTGTTTATCTCTGCCTGTTCCCCTCACTATTAGGGCGCACCCTAGCTGTTTGCCCAGTGACGGCTTATCGAATATTAGTCCTCTCTTTTCATGGATTGTTTGTGTCAGGTCCCATACTACATCTTGACCTGAAACTAGACATTCTGTCAGTATATGGTTCATTGACTCATGTACATTGTCGCAGGGGCCACATAGTGCCCTTCTTTCAAAATTTGGGATATTCTCCCAATATCGGCCTACTTTGTACCCATTGTGCATAGTTTTCCATAGGAAGGCTCGGGTTTCTCTTGACAGGTCTTTGTCTTTCAGGGACTCCCATATTCTACTGTCTGTCGGTAGCTCATTAGTCTCATCGTGTACCGCCCACCTCATCATATCTAGGTGTATTATAGTTCCCCTCCTATACGGGGTGGGCTTTAATTCTATTATTTCTCGGTATAGCTGTGCTTGCGTGACATGAGCTAATTTTGCCCCTTGGAGGTCATATCCGTGCGTCACGTTTGTGTCTTTACTTCTAACATAATCAATCGACGTTATTGGTTCATGAATAATTAATGATCGAAAAGTCGAGGCGGGTCTTGTCACACGTGACGTCACACGCTTGCTCTTGCACGCCCAATGCCGTCCATTGACCCGATGTCGGTACATCCCCGATTTCAAGCCGTCCGACAAACTAATCGCTGAACAAGTAGACACGAACCCCCTTCATTGACACGGTCAACGACAGTTGTTTTTGATCCAGCCGGTAACCCCTCCTTTCAGATCACTGCCGCCAACAAGTCTTACAAGCACCAATACTCCAACATATACTTTGTTCGTCTACGACTACTTCGCCAATTTGTGGAAGAGCGCGCGCGCAAGCGATGGGGAAATCATCAAAGTGGGCCTTGCTCTCGAATATATTGTTGACTCAATGCTGAAAAGAAATATCTCAGGTAATCCGATACTCGTCCCTCGAGTCCTCGAAGTAGTGAAGTCACGCATGTGCTATATCATTGGCACGGTGTACATGGATATGCCACTCAAACCCAACGTCATAGAAGATCTTGCACGCGACGTATGTTCACCTGGGAAGATTGACCATACCTTTACTGACTCGCATTCATTATAGCAATCTATACCCCCACCTCCACCGAATTCTAAATTCCATTCCCCAGAGGACAATGTCATGTTAGAGGATGAATCAGGTCGTATTCAGCTGGTTGGCGAATATATCAAAAATGCACGCCTGGTTACTGGAGTTATTGTGGGAGCATTGGGCGCGGAAACACCAAGCGGCGACTTTGAAGTCGTGGATTTATGCTATCCCGGCATGGCACCTCAAGAATCTCTAGAAGATTCCCAGCAACAGGAAGACGGTATGGACATTGACGGTATGTCTTAGTGCCTCTGGGAACCTCTTCAAACTTGCCAATCGTCCTTCACAGACGACAGTTCCAACTCGGACGAATGGATAGCCGTCGTTTCAGGTCTTGGAGTCGGTTCGTCTTCACCTCCGGATGCGCAGATACAAATGCTCGTCGAGTATCTGACAGGTGAAGAAGGCGGCGTCGCAGAACAAGTTTCAGCGGCTCAGATATCACGGCTCATTGTCGCGGGCAATTCTTTAGCTCAGCTTTTACCCACTGGTAAAGGCGAATCTGATGATATTGAATCCTCGTCCAAAAAATCTGTATGGAAATTTGCGTTGACTCCGCATGGTGAAAATACTGATACTCAAAGAAGAAACGATACGGTTACGATGCAACAACGTTCTCCCCTCATCCTGTACTTACTCTCTCGGATTACTTGCATGATATTGCTAGTACGCTACCAGTACATATCCTTCCAGGCGAATCAGATCCATCTGGGACAATTCTACCTCAACAAGCATTACCAAAAGCAATGTTTGGTGCAGTTGCAAAGCTGCCAACCTTTTCTTGCGAGACTAATCCCACGTATCTACGATTGGGTTGTCAATCAGGAGTCTCAGGTCGTCCACCATTAGAACGCAATCTTCTAATCAACTCTGGCCAACCTCTTGATGATATGTTTAAGTATCTTCCTTCTCCACCCAATACACGCCTGTCCATACTGGAGTCAACGTTAAAATGGCGGCATATGGCACCAACAGCGCCGGATACCCTTTGGTGCCATCCGTACTTCGGAACTGATCCCTTTATTATTACAACGACCCCTGATCTGTATATTGTGGGCAATCAGAGGCGGTTTGCAACAAAGATCGTAGTCGACCAGGATAAAAATGGCGAAGGCTCCAAAGCACGATGTCGTGTTGTATTAGTTCCCGAGTTTTCCAGGACAGGTGTCCTCGTTCTGATCAATTTGAGATCATTGGATGCGAGGACGGTGACTTTTGCTGTGCAGGGTATGACTGGTGCAGGTGACACTGACAACGTCGAACAACGTGCGTTTTGGTTTCTCATGCTGTAGAAATATTTACTCATTAATCGGATCCTGATAGCAGAACCGCCTGTAACCCCTTCGCCACCACCCCTTGAACCAGCTTCGACTGCGCCTAAGTCTAGTCTTAGCTCAGAATATCTGTGACTTGACATCAGTTGTACGATAGCTACATGCTCTAGACTGTATATCGGTCGTTGGATCCTCTGGCGTATCTCAATCCCTGATCATGCTGTTTACCGCGGGTCTCCATATGAGCCTACCGTTCATATCTGTGCAGGGCCTCAAGTGTACCTACTAAGTATCGCGGGAGCTGGTACCCTGTCCAGCGAGTCCGACACAGATTCTGGTCTCCATTATGAGTCTACTTTGTAGGTCTTGCTAGGCTGCTACGTACTCAGTATTCAGTTTGCAGCGTAGTCGACACACCAATCCGGCAAGCCCATCATGTTGATTTTCCCCTTCCGATGTATTACAGGGTTCTAGTTTGATATACATAGGACAGGTGTTGTGTGCCCGTCGCAGGATTCAGAACCGTTGATGACCTTCCAGTTCTGGTCCGCGAAGTGCGGTAAGTGATATGAGGACGAGTTACACGTCTGTCTGTCTATACGACGGCGTGAAGTCTCCGAATGAACCGTCATGTTCATACATCCCATTGCATTGCGGATGGAACCCAATATGCTCTTCCACATAGTTCGTCTTGATCATCAAGCCAGCAAAGTCCATCTCTGTGAACCATGTTCTCTAATGCTGCTCTCGCTCGCTCTCGAGTCCAACACTTCTTCTGTATCAAGATATCTTCCACAATACGTCCACCTTCAACCTGGGCGATCGCGAGAACGACTGACTGATCTTCGTCAAGCTCCTTGACTACGCTTCGCACCATCTTCTTTCCACCTATTTCCACGACTTGGTATCCTGCTCCCAGTGGCTGCAGAGTTTTGATGCTCCGCAAGACATCGTCCTCGGTTATCCCCCCTCCATGCACACCACGGAGCTTGCTGACCAGACGTACCAACTCCGACATCTCAATCAGGCCACCATTGCGTTCTCGTGTGCTGACACAAACATCAACAATCTGCACACCGAGTTCATACTGCCAATCGCCCAGACCAAGCATCTCGGCCCACCAGCCACCCTTCCTCGGACCAGCAAGAGGATCGACACCGATAGAAGAGCACATCTGCTGGAAAGCATGTCGAAAGGTAGGATCGTTCTTGATTGAATCGCGATGTGTGGAGGCAAAACGGGAGAGCGCGGTACGAAAGTGTGCTAGTTGTGAGTGGAGGTTATCAACTTGCGTCTGGGAAAGGGCAGTAGAAAGCTGAGCGAAGGAGCGCTTGGACTGTTCCTGCCGGTCGAAAGCGGCTAGTCCTACGCCGCCTCGCCGATGCATCTGGCTGGCTAGACACTTCTAACACGGTTCATAAGTAGCATGCAGGTGATCCTAAACTCAGGGGAACGATTGTGTGATGTGTTTATTCTGTCACCCGATGGCCCGCAATCCAAACAACAATGAAATCAGAAGCTGCGGCTCGCGTCTCCACTAAAAACCTAGTTCCGGCCAGACTGACTATCGTCTCTTGCATTCAAATAGAGATCTATCTGCATCAGAGCTGTTTGTTAAAAGTTGACATTGACTTATCTGCATCGGAGTTATTCAGAATTCGTTGACATTGACTGCACATCACTTACCAAAGGTTATACCCTTCACTGACACATGTAACAGGCGATCCGGTCACGTTCATAATCGTCTATCCCCAGTGCACTCAGTTCTTCTCACAAGTAAGTGACATTTGTTCCAGGTATGGTATCGGTCGAGGGCATAACTGATTACCACGTTGCCTTCTATATGACCCGCCTTCTGCGTCCCGAGTAACATGTCATGGCGTCTTCAGCCACGATCTGATATGGTGCGGTGTCTATTTCAAATCTGTGCCTATCACGCTTGTGTCTTGCGCGCATCATACTAAAATACGTTTTAAAATACGTTTTACAGCAATACTTACCTCGGGCCTCAGGCCTCATGTATCAATGCGGCGTTCCACTTAACCTATTCTACAACAGGTTGACAGCGATCGTGGCAGAGATCCATTCGAAAGTTCCCCTGTCTCCCGGTACTTGCTTTCCGGGATCGGATACACTGTGCTACCAACTGTTATCGAAAGGTCGGCGCGAACAGGGATTCTCCTAAGACTGCGGCAAATATAAACCTGCCGTTTTTGGAAGCTTCAAACATGAATTCAGCCAAATTAACAGTCATATTTTTCTCCCATCGAATGTCCACTGTCATCGTGTACTTTCGTCCTTATATTCTGACCTGACTTGCTTTGCTCCACTTGCTTTTTCACTACCTACCGATTATGTTTGCCATTGCACTTGTCAGTCTTTTATCCGCTTCAGCTGTTGCACAATACGGGGGCCCTCCTCCTTCCGCAACAACTGCTCCCGTTTCTGTACCTAGTGCACCACCAGATTCACCAGGCCTGATGAATGTTTGTGGTTCCACTCGTTCCATCCCTAGGTTTGCTTGGACTGAATTGGATTGTATACCGTGAATCCAGGTCGATGTTGCATTCCAAGGTTCATTTACGTTTCATCCTACCAACTTAAGCGCGCCCAACGGCACCAACGTTGTTTTCTGGTTCCCTTTGTTAGTTCCTTCCTTCTCCAACCGACAACCAGTGTCGACAACAGAATTTTTCTCCATAGTATACCTGGCATAGATCACTCTGTTACTCAATCCTCGTTCGAAGAACCCTGTACATACCTTAACTCCACGGGAAACAGTTCTGCAGGGTTTGACTCTGGTTTGCAACACGCCGTAACATTTAACATCACGATCGAGGACGACTCCAAGCGTAAGATTTCGATCTGGTTGAGATACCGACGTGCCTAATGATACCTTCGCATGCAGCGATCTGGTTCCATTGCAAGCAGGTTCGTTCTTATATGGTTGTAAACGATCAGCACTGACTGCCTTAATTAGGTTGGACATTGTGGTATGGGCATGGTTGGCAGTATCAATGCACCTTCTACAGGAAACCTCAGTTACGAAGCATTCCGTCAGGCAGCGTTGAACATTGGGGGTTCTGAAGTGACGGTATGCTTTTCCGCAATAGAAATTCCCGTATTTGTCTATCGACTATTTGTCTGCAGGAGACCGACCATGGCCCAGTGACTGGTGGTGTAAATGGTATTGCAACTGCTCCGCCCCCTTCTGATACTGGTTTGAGTACTGGTTCGGCGGTACTAGGTGCCTCATGCAACATACCGCTTGCGTCCTTCGTAGGTGGCCTTGCCTTGATGTTGTTAATTATGTGATCTTCGGTCCCCCGATGCAATAACTTGTTATCTCAGTCCACCCTGATATACATAATTGTATAATCACCCACTGCGTTGCCACAAAAATTACGATGATATACCCGTATAATTTAGACATTTCTAACTCTCCTTTCTGCAGAATCCAGACCTTGATTCACAAGCCCTGAAGAATCAAATTTAGGACTATACGAACAGAGCTAGAGACATTACTTTCGGCAGAGGATCGCTGCTGGAGAACCATTGTCACCAATCCTTGTCGTGAAAGCAATTCCGGCTATATACTCTTCCCTCTCACATTGTCCTTTGGACTGCCCATAATGAAAGTCTCCTCCTGCATCATCTGCTGGCCGATTGTCTCCCTGGTCAAACCACCTGGTCCCGCTTCCATCCGTCCCCAGTGTTGTCGATGCTTGGGCGCACAGTACGGTAGAAACCTCGGAGTTTCTGATAGCATATCCCACAACGTAAGAATTCGAAGGGCATTGGTATTTTGTGTACCCGCTAGCCCAATCACCCTCGGTCACGTAGGCCTCGTTGGATACAGTTATTGTTGGGTTTCCACTTGCCCATGTATAAGATGCAGAATTGGTACACAAGGCCCGCGTTGAAGCGGCGGAAATACCGATCATACGGAGCCCGTCTGGGCACATACCCTTTCGAGCACCTGGATCCCAATCTTCGCGACTCATCTGTACCAAGGATTGTATGAAGTCACCCTGGTCAAGATTGAGCATTTGCCAGCGTGTCGGTGTCGTGACAGGTGATTCAGGGTCCCCCGTAAAGTCTAATAAGGTGTTCCAAGCATTGACTCTCCAGTCGTTTCCGTCGTACAATCCGTCACGACCGCCTGTAGTTGGATCCCAATTGAGAAGTGCCCATCCATTGGTATTGTTAGGGCCGAGATACCCAATAAGTGGCCATATGGCAAAATCAAGGTCATAAGTGGTGAGATATGAAACCATATTGTTGAACCATGTTGCATCTGAAGCAAGGATATCCCCTCTGCCCTCGACACCGAATTCACTTATCTGGTGGTCAATGTCTATGAGATTCTATTGCGGATGAAAGCGGGAAAGGCAACTTCACCCAAACAGGCGTAGTGTAATGTTTATCGATGTCGAGTGCTACATAACCAGCTTGAAAGTTCATGACCTCGAAAAGATCCGCCTGAGAATAGTCGCGGTAACGCAGATCGCTAGTTTCACCGATACCCGTGGCTCCTGAGTGATTTGGGCCAGTGTAGGCATAGAAATGGGCTGAATAAACGAGCTAACGTATAGTCTTTCAGCAAATAATAATGGTTGGAATTGAACGACGGCAAACCTTGTTCGTTGCTAGAAAAGTATGCGACAAACTGGCGACAGGCTCCAATGTGGGACGATGATGAGGCAAACCATCCACAGGTATTCCGGTCCAGTTAATGCCTTCGATGACAATCAAAATGTCTGGGTTTGCTTCGAGAAGAATACGATTCCCCAATGCTTGTGACGCCTTCCACCAATCATGAGTATCATTCCCGTTCCAGTTCGGGTCGTACAATATATCTCGGCGAACCTGTGTGCGCGACAATGACTATAGGATGGTTACGATGCTGAATTAGCAACCAACCTCGTTGTAAAGGTCAGCACCAATCACTCTTCCATTGTTACGGTATCGGGAGACCATGAAGAGCCAGTCTGACTGCCAAACGTCGTCCGTTTGGGATTCGTTCCATCTCTCGTTCCCGTCGTTTACCCCACAGCACCACAGGGACTTATTGGTGTGATTATTAAGAATCACAGCGAAACCTTTATCGGTAAGGGCCTGAATTACTGCATCGTAGACTTGCAGAGGTGTCAGGCCTTTGAATTGAGGATTAGCGGCCACCCAGGCGTCTTGAACCGGGGCCATATCATGTATCATCTCATTGGAAAATTGCAGGCGGATTGTATTGATGCGAAGGCTCTCGAAGCCGTCGAGGATATCATCGATGGACGTGTATTGCAGACCGAGTGGAAGGGTATGTGCATTCTCATTTGCGTGATGGTTAGAATCCACATTGATATCACCACTTCCAGTATATGTGCCACTAGCGCCATGCCAGTTTCCAGATTTGAGTTTGAAGCGTACACCATTGGCGTCCACAATGTAGCGTCCTCTCGTACTGAGCGGCGGCGTCCAGTCGGTCTGGGCTGCATTTCCTTGACAAGCGAGTAAGATGAGGACCAGTAGAAGGGCCTGAAGTCGAGAGAAAGACCCTGCAAGTGCAAATGTTGGCATGGCAAGAAAACAGTGGGCAGTTTCGGTAGCAAACCCAGCCACCCAGCCTGGTTGGCCACTCAGTAACAAGTTGACTACCTAATATTCAACTGCTTTTGAATGATTCGAAGAAGCAGACATGATTCGCTATGGCAGTCTTCATACTCGTGATGAGATAGCATGTAGATTGAAGTGCCAGCCTGTCTGCAGCTGGCATCCCAGCGAAATATCACTTTGCAATCCGATGGCACTTGACAAACAAGTACTTGAATTGATGATGGACAAGAGTTATTTATGGAACACACATAGAAGTGGCTGTGCCAACTCTCTCATCAGGACAACGATATGTTTACCAAACTTCCGCAGAGATTCACTGCACCTTTCGGCATTTTGGGGGATGAGGCAAAGCTTGCATTCCCAAGCCAACCAGGCGGTGTCGCAAAATTGGCCACCACCCGAGTATGACCACAAAATCTTGCTATAAATGCGTAGTAACGACCATCTCTTAGCATATTCCAGAGAATGACAGCTATTGGCAACAGGTGCGCGCACTTTCATGATATCATTTGTACACATGTGAAGGCGACTCAATTCAAGTATTTTGTTCTTTTTGATTCCGCGTCGGACGTGTTTTCTTTGATTACCCCGCACCACAGTAAGTCACTTTCCTGTGCAACTGCGCATAAGCTCATTGGAATTGAGTCCGGCGGGCCCTGCTTGACGCGCCAGAAAATGTTGCCACTCTCATTCGAGTTGTGTCTGCACGGTTATCCACTCTCATCACCGATCATACCTTCCCCTCCCCAACCCCATCGAGTGCTTCGGTCACCGCATTTGCCTCTTCCCTCATTAACTCCGGACTTTCGGATAGGAATACCACAAAAGAAGTTCTGAACTGTCTACGTATCCTTCAGCGGGTGCTCCCTGTTGTCTTTGAGGTTGATGGCGAATCGAACACTTTCGAATTGGAGGTGTTTTGGAAGAGGGAGGAGACTGAAGTTGAGGACGAATGCAATACAAATCCAGAGAGCTCAGAGACTCCTCAATTCGTGATCGAAGACGAAGACGAGACCGATGGCGAGCACGACGAACCTTCACCTTCAAAGAGTACACAACCAAAACAAAAGCAGAAGCAACAACTTCCCCCTCTTGGTGAAAAACTATTCACTTCGACCATAGATCTCCTGTTCTGCTGTGGCTTCACACTCCCAACTTCCATTCAGGTGGACCATCATAAGATCAATTATACGATATGGTATTACTCCTTTTAGATCTTCGAATCTCCTTGTTAATCTCTTGCCAAGGGAAAAGGGTGTTGGATCCACAACAGACGTAGGGTCCAGCCAGATGTACGAAAATAACAGGACCGAAGTCCTCCGGCTACTGCTCGTGTTCCTATCTCGTCAAATATATGTCCCTGCTGCGTCGCTATTCACCCATCCGTCGCTTTACAGCCTATATCTCGTTCAAAAAATACCTCGAAGAGATGTATTAACTCTCTTATGCTCTTTACTGAATACCGCCATGAATTCTCCAACATCTCATGATACAAGCCTAGGGGGGATGGCAGGAAGTGTTGCCGGAAAGATACCCTATAATCACCTTGTGTTCAAAGGTGGAGATCCTAAATCTGCCCTTGTTTCTACATGCTTCCAGGTTTTGTGCGTCTTGTTGGACTTCCAGAGTGGTAATGCTCGAGATACAACAACGGCTTCTGGGGAGCCTGTACCGACAGCCCGTACCAATGCATTTCGCTATTTTTTGATGAAGTTGGCAAGTGTCATTGTTGATTCCGAAACAAATCTCTGATTATTTTGTGACTAGCATCGTTCGCAAGACTTTGATTTTATTATCGATGGTATCGTGGGTATTCTAGACCAACAGGTGGCGACTATGAACAACCTTCTGCCCGGATCCAGAAAGGCTGTACCGTATATTAATGAAACAGGTCTGTCCCTCAAACCAAAATGTGATATTTACTGCTCATCGCCTAAACAGTTATCTTCTTTTGGAAAATGATTGAATTGAACAAGGTAACTATTAGGCAGTATGCTGCTATGCACCGTTAACATGAACACAGAAATTCCGCTCCCACGTCTTACAATCCGCAAAGTCTATGGACTTGGTTGCATACCTTCTTTGCTATGCCTTGGAGATTAAGGATAAACCTCGTATGTTGATTTTGCAAGGGGTCGAAATATCTGTAGTTAACTATCTACAGAGCAACATGGCCTTTGTCGTGCACTCTCCTACATCATTCAAACCATGTCCGCTGAGCCTAGCTTTGGGCTCAAATTGACGAAACCCGTTAGACCTCGATTGCCTGCTAAATGGAACGCTGCTGGAACAGCTGGGGATTTTATGATCAATGTAAGGTGTTGAAAGCAAAGATAGTCTTTTCCCAACTTACACTTTCCCAGGCTATCTATTCTATCGTGGCAACCACATCGGGAACTCTGAATTCGCTATATCCTGCGCTCCTCATTGCTCTCGCAAACTCTGCACCGTACTTCAAGGACCTGACTGTGACAGCCTCCGCACGTCTTATCCAACTCTTCAAATCCTTCTCAAATCCTCTGTTCCTTCTAGCGGATGAAGGCCACCCCAGGCTCCTGTTCTTCATGTAGGTGTTTCTCATTGTTGTTCATATCCTTGCTAATGTTTTTTTTAGGTTGGAGGTTTTTAATGCTGTGATTTTACATCACCTCACAGAGAACGCCAATCTCATATATGGCATTATATCTTCTCACAAAGTCTTCGAAGATCTTGGAACTTTCACTCTGGCCCGCGGTCTTCGGGAAATCAAGAGGGTTCAACAAGCCAAAGAAGAACAGGCACACAAAACCGAGGGCGACTCGAAGGGAAAAGCGTCGAGTAGGCCTGAAGTTGACGAGGATCCTGGAGCCGAGAAGGCACGTCTTTTGGAGAGCGAGGGTGGGGTTGCTCTTACAGGGACAGATTCTGCGGAGGACATCCCTAGGGAGCGGCATTCTTCAGATACACAAGAAAGAGATGGGGACTCGGAGGTTTTAACTCAGTCCTTCATGTCTCCTGGCTCTGAGACTCCCGGCCGCGGGAGCCTTTCAGAGAAGGCTAGAGGGAAAATGAGGGAGCGACGTTCGTCATCGCTGGACGCCGATAGTAGTATAGACCGTGTGCTTGCTGCGGGTGTTGGTAGAAATGGATTTGTACCGACGCAAGAATGGGTGAGATTTTTCGTGTATTTGATTCTACATACTTACGATCAGCTTTCAGGTAACCTCTTGGCAGCAAGGGTAAGAATATATCACTATAAATGCACAAGACACCCTGACTATCTTGTTTAGCTTGCCTCTTGATCCTGTCATGCTCTTGAATTCAGAACTTTTACCTCGAGTTCGAGAACTACAAGCGACGCGTCATCAGGCGAATTCCACGTCAATTATTGTGGAGTTTCTTTCAAAAGTGTCGCTGAAACATGTATTCCCGGAGGCGCCTACTCCTCTACCGCGGCGTTTTATGGTGAGCATTTTTTGACATTCCCCTGTCACCCACTTCACAAGATATGTGCAGTGGTCCGATGCATCTATTGTGTGGTTGACCTCATTAATTTGGGGAGAGATATACATTCATGGCATGAGTCCATTGGGCATCTGGAACGGAACAAATGTCCGATTGTTTTATGTCAAGCATAGTCCCATGCAAACCCGACAGATTACGGACACTGTTACAAATGTTGTAGGAGGTTTCTTGAGGAGAAATTCTGATTCTCCTCACTCCCGCGGTAGACCATAGGTTGAAGTATGTAGATGCACTTACCTACATGATCTATCCCTCTCTGAAATCAGGGCGCTGGCTTCTCATAAAGATAGCTGAATTTCACCCATGATTTGCTTACCTTAGCTGGTGCGAACGATCAATAGTGCCGATAGAATTTTAATACGCACGATCACCGTTTCACCATTCATGAATTCTTGGACGATAGATGGACTAACGTCTACGCAACGAGCTGTGCTCACGAGAGGTTATTTCGTCTTCGCGTTCCACACTGGACCTTGGCTGAAGAAGGTCCCTGGTCAGGCAATTTACGCGACACATCGGACATAGCGTTAAGTTCTAGTCAAGAAATTGCGCGCAAGTGCAAAATCTCTGCCTCTGAAGCTCGGTCAATAATTGATGCTTTATACAATCTTGCTACACCTCCGCGATTGCAAAGTTTAGGAGACGTAAAGCATGAAGGAAGCGAGACCTGCACGACTGGCGACTCACTCATAGATGTCGTTTTGGGAGGCGGAATTCGCCCTGGAATGGTTTGGGAGATAGCCGGAGAGAGGTGTGTGGTAGAATCATTACTTTCTGTGCTTCAAGTGATGTGAAGGTTCTTGAAGTGCTGCAGGCAAGACTCAATTTGCCTTACAGCTCGCTTTGTTCGTACAGCTTCCTCAAGAAAAGAAAGGACTGTCTGGTTCAACCTGTTATATTACAACTTCTTCAACACTCCAAACATCGCGGCTTGTACAAATGATGAAAACCAACTCATCTTTGTTGGGAGAATGCGACTTGAGGGATATCCATACTCTTGCGACACCGACAATCCCTCACCTAATCCATGTCTTATCAGAAAGGCTAACTCCATTCATTGACTCGCTGGGGAATAAGGCAGGTTTCAAGCCTGTGAGACTCCTAGTTATTGATGCTCTGGCGGAACTATTTCATACGTCGAACAAGACGACGACAAATACACTCGTGGAACGATCAAGGAATATCACTCAAATTTCTTTCCTGTTACATGACCTTGTCAGGAAGCATAAGCTTGCAGTCCTCATTTTGAATGAGGTTGTTGACGTCTTTGATCGCACTGGTTCTGCAAATGAGGAGAGCGAGACATTGTTATACAGCGAGCAGGCTCGTTGGTTCAGCCGTGCTCATAGCGTTCTTGGAGAAAACACGAAGGAGGTTAGCCTCGGAATGGTTTGGGCAAATCAAATCAACGCGCGTATCTTGCTTTCCCGTACGGGTCGCAGACGTTTCCTCGACGATGCTGAAACCTCAAGTGTTAAGCGTTTCAAAAGCATTGGCTCTTCAGCTCGACCGAATGCTCCGGCGAGCAGCGATCTGGCCTTGATTCGTCGTTTAAGCGTCATCTTCAGCTGTGTTTCCCGGCCTGTTTCTCTCGACTTCGTGGTGACAGAAGCAGGTATATCGTCCCTCTCAGAAGGTAATACAACTACAACCTTTCCTGAAGAGGTCAATCAAAACAGAAACGCAATTTTGCCTCTTCAGAAGACACTCCCTGCCTCGAAACCTGCTTCTGGCGATGAGAGGTACCAAATATCACCTTTGGATGTTGGTATAGTCGAAGACTGGAAAAAAGCAGTAGAAAAGACATCTCAAACTAATGAGGATGAAGAGCCTCCAGAAGATGAATGGGACGGTTATTGGGCCACCAACACAATTTCACAAGTTGAGCTGGATGCCCTTGATAACACGTCGTTCACATAACCCCTCACATATGTACTTGCTCACCTCACTATTACCACACGTGCTTCCATTTATCTACCTACATGCACCAATTCCTACTATGCGCACGGTCAAGCCCCTTATGCGTTATGCCATGTCTACGAGCATCAGATTTTCGACGTCAATGACTGGGCGACTGGCCTCCGAGTCCTTTTGATCCTTACTCAACGCGGCTGGTCTCCCAGCCGACGAAGCCAAAGTAACGGTCGCAACTTAACAATGCCGTTTGCTGCAGATCTTCCATACGTCTAGAATTCAAGAATGGACGATCGCAAAGTCAAAAGGTACAATGTATAATGAAAAAAATACATGGATACTGCATGACGAGATGGCGGTTAGATGGGAATTGATGGCCAATCGTCGTATGTCGTTCTTGGTGGGATTGCTTTCATCTCGGTGCCCCCTTGAAAAAGATCTAAGGCTGGCTGGCGATACAAAGATATGACCGTGTTCGAGGGCTTTCGAGGAACTTGTTGTGCACATGTCAAGGTGTCCCTGACGCGGACTATCGGAAGCTCGTTTTGGCAGACATAGAAGCCGAAGAATGCTGTATGTAACATTCAACAGACCTATATGTAATTTCGAAAAGATCACATACCAATTAGAGTAGAGAGGCAAGACACTGTTACTACGGTACTAAGGGCCGCAAGTGAGTGTGGAATTCCGGAAAAGTCGGTTTCAAGTGAGCCTTGAAGCGAGGCTGGGATGCGAACGATGAGCGTCAATGAGTTAACTAGGGTATTGGTCGATGAGATTTGCGCAAAAATAAAGAATCGTACCCACTCAGACTAACTGAACTCAAGGCTCCGAAGGTGACCAGGTTGCGTGTTCTGTTCACATCCCAATCTGGATACTTCATACGATGTACACAGTATAGAAGTACTATGATCGAGGCTATCAACCCAACACCAATCGGGATCGCGAGAAAGCCTATGGAAGTTGAAATGAGGGAAAAGAAAACAAAAAACGGTGATCATACTCACTACTGTAAGCTCCAGGTCCCGAAGCAAGTGCCGCCGCCAGGAGCGAAAATATGACGACGTTACAGACAAAGATTACACCTTGACATACCGGGTATATCAGAAACAATGCAAAGGGAATGTCATTGCCGACTTACTCAGTGTATAAGCGACAAAAGAGGGGAAGGGAAAGTCTTGTGCATTAAAAAAGCCCATTTTCTGGAACAAAAACGCAAGTGGCGCGAGTCAAGGTGTAAACGAGAGTTAAGAAGCGCAAAAACAAGAGAGACGCAGAATGCCAAAGGACAAAGATATATCCAGCTTTTATATTAGATATTGAAAAGGCCAACGGTTCAATTGGCAAGGGGCTGGCCGCTCAGCGCTGTTCGAGTTCATTGTTGTTGGGAGAAAGGACACAATACTCAGGGCCAAATCACCGAATTTCTTCATAGACAAACAAACACGATACATGGCCATAGATATATATATATATCAGATGAACAGAAAAAGACAATGGTTATGGCGCAGAGAATTGTGGCAAAGACCAAATCGCGGTGATGTCACCCGGCCCGGTGTCTGCATTCTGCCGGTGTCAGGATGCAGTGTGGGCCCGAGACAACCTGCGTAACATAACAGAACTGACCTTACGTTCTGACTCATGACCATTCATTATAATGTAACCATTCGTTATAATGAGCAAGCGTCGATTATATCGAGGTCGATCTCATATAGAGGGCACGGTCACCGGCACAAGTTCTGACTCCGGAACTTTAATTCACGTTGTTACAATGTCGATTGCTTCGATACATGGGTGAAAGGCATGATAGAGCGATAAGAGAAATAGGAAGGCAGATATTAATGTACAAGAGTTAATGTGAAGAACCAAGAGGAGATGGGTATACGGGGGCAACAAGGATGGGTGGATGTCGAATGCGAGGAAATCTTCCCAATCAACAAATTCCAATCCAACTCAATGTTCGCTGATTCCGATGCTCTGAGACAAAACGAACAGGTTTGTCTGCTCATGCACTTGAGGGGAGCTCGACCAATCCTTCCCGTCCGAACGTATTCTCTCCTGAATAGCTCACATATAAAAAGTTATCCTCGTCCCTGGAAACCATTTGTCAATAATTGCGTGATGTGTTGGGACTGGATTGTCGTACTTGTGCTCTTCATAAATGGCGCTCATAAGGGCAGCAGTAGGCGGTAGAACTTCGTCAACGAAGATGAAGATAGCCTTCTCTGGTGCTAGCTTGATCCGTTTGCGAATCACGTAGACAAATTGGCCTACAGTGAGATCCTGGATGCGCGGTTAAGTCGCTGTGACTTGACGAAAAATCGGAAGAGAGAAACTCACAGATGGCACCAGGTACTTCTTCTTATCGATAGTTGGGATGTCTGTCCTGTCCGCCTTCTCGCAGATGACCTACACAACGATGTGAGGGATACTGCGGTCTCAAACTCAAATGGCAAGAACATACAGGAATACGATCTGGGTATTTCTGCCTGATACGCTCAGCCTCGGCCTTGCGCTTCTCTAAAAGAAAGACGAGATGAGTAAGACGGCGGAGAAGCGCTGCGGAAGTTGCTGACCAAAGGGATGCTCGTCCTTGAACTTTGACCTCATTGCTGTGGATTGTGATGGGTAAGTGGATGAAAGAAGTGAGGGTTAAGAGGATGACAGTTGGTCTTATAAGGTGGCGGGGTGTGGTTGGGGATAAGTGCAAGTGCCAGCCAAGACACGCGCCTCGCTGACTCGACAACAACTGTCAACAAATCCGTATATCGACCCCTAATCGAGCCAATTCGACCGCTTTTGACTTCATTCGACGAGTCTCTACCGCTCATGCACGGCTCCGTAATTGTGTCTTTATCCAGTACTGTAATATCACAATTGATGGGTATAGATACAATAGTCCTACTACAGGAGGATCAAAAGGGCCAAAGAGTCCAAGGACAAGTTGAAAGTCCCTGAACTGAATGATAAGTTATCCGAGAGTCCGCGAGTCCAATTGTTGTAGATAGATCATCGTCTAGCATCTGCGCCCATCCCTGCGGCCATGCCTATTGCCATTGCATTGCCCATTTGTGCACCAGCCCCTTCGGCTGGGACAAACACCGTCTTGGATCCATATGCTTGGACCTTCTGTATCTCAATGCGGCGCATCTGCATATCTCGTGCAAACTGATCAAGAACTTGCTCATCTGCTTTTGCTTTGATTCGTACTGCTTCAGACTCAGCTTCTGCCGCAAGACGGGTGGCTTCAGCATGCGCCTCAGCTTCGATCTTGGTACGTTGTGCTTGTGCTTTGGCCGCCGTCACAATCTTGTAAGCCTCTGCATCAGCTTGGGCGTTGGCAGACTGGGCCTTGATTCGCGCCACTGCCAAAGCGCCTTCTTCTTGTTTCACCTTGTTGCTATTCTCCCTATCAACATTCTAAAGAACGAGAACAATAAGTAACATTCTCCTCTATATCTCAAACATACCGCTGCTTCAACTTGTGCTTGTAGTGCACGTGCTGATTTACAGTGAGCATTTCGAAGCCGACAGCAGTATAAAGTAACTCACTAGTAAGCTTGTCCATTGTGGACGCGATTTCGCCCTTGAATTGACGATCGATGACAGCTACAAGAATGAGATCACGAGATCATGACTCCAGCAAGTCAAGGGTGCTCACGTACCAAGATCTTTCAAGACAATACCATATTCCAGAGCAGCTTCGTGCATTTCATCCATTGCACGTGTCCTCAAAGCATCCAAAAACGCAGAGGATGGGTCGGTACCATCCTCCATATTGTCGGGTCCAAGAGAACGTTGCTTAATCTGAACTCGCGTTAGCAGAAGCCAAAATGTGACATCAAACACAGCACCATTGCAGAATAGTCCAAATGAGCCACGATTTGCGTCAGGATAGACTGAGTCTTATCTCGGAGCGCATCGTAGGGCGTGTTGTAGCCATGAGTCGTCAGTTTGAGGGGCTCAGTCAACTGCCATTTAAGGTATATCGTCAGACTGACAGGCACTTGGTCACGAGTAAAGCTTCAGAGAGAATTCAGCGAAGAAACCAAATATCTTTGAAGGTTCAAACTGACATGTCCTTCGTTGGCATCTCCAGCTGGTTCTCTCCAAGGGTAAATAGGCCACGCAATGTAACGCTTGGATTTGTGACAACCGACTGACCGGCACTGAGCAATTCAAGATCATCTCCACGCTGCAAAATTGCACAGTTGTTGGCTGGAATGTTCAGGCTGAATCAAGAATGTCAAGACCAGTGCATGTTGGAACGGGAGAAGCTACTAACAAAGTTGCCACAACATATTCCCTTTCCTCGCGTGCACTTATTTTGCTCTTCATTTTTACCTCGTGTGTCCAACCTAGAGTGACTCCTGTCAACCTGTCCTTCACAACGCCAGGTAGATGGGTTTGATCAACGATAGACAAGACATCATAGGTTCCTTCAATGGCAAAAGCAACGAAACCGGAGTTTTTTATGACGAATATATGGTTCTGGGGATCAGAGACAACTGCAGCTTGATTTTGGGAGACTTGAACGACAGTGAGACCTTGAAATTCAATTACAGTATCGGACACTATAGAACTCTACTAGTTAGATTGAAACTTTCAGGGGTAAAAACTACGTACATCCAATTGTTCCATACCACTTCCGGGCCCACCAATTTCGAAACGGAAAAGATGGATAACGACCAGGTTTAGTAAGGAACTTGGGATTACCACTTGGAGTATGCAATAATGAGTTTCACTTGGTTTAACAAAGGAAGAAGCACAAACCCATGATTAATTAATCCTAATTTTCCTGGAGCGACTTCTCGGCTTCCCCAGACTGTAGGGGACTTCATGGAGCTTTCAGCGGCGGTAGAGCGGGGAACCTTTACAACCTCACCTTGCGTGATAGAATGCGACTTCGACCTGACTATAGCCAAGGTTCCAATACTTGAGTGATTATGATATGACATAATATGTAAACCATACTTGAACAAGTTGTTTGTCAAGTTTCTCCAAGGCAGCGATGAGACCGTCCTTTCCAATTGGGAAGAAAAATGGCCGTTCCTCAAGGGTATAGTCCGTCGTTGCGATGAAGTCATTTACAAGCTTGGGCTGCGCAGATTTTCCTAGCCCAGCACCTGCCTGACGATGATCAAGGTCTTTAGGTTTGATACTACTTGTAGACGGCTTGAAACCATCTGTAAAAGTATCTTGGTCGCCACCAAATACGGTGGTGGCGTCAGCGTACACAGTACTCATCGTGGAGATGTGTAGATACGGGAGGTATGTCTTGTTGCATCGTGGGATTGTGTGTGATTTAAGTATTGTGGAATAGATATGGTCACCTGGACACGAACAAAAAGGTGTGTCAAAGGTGTGTGTACGAACTGGGGTACGTCACATAGGAAGGCCCGGTACATACGTGTGGATTACCGCAACGGTATAACAACGGCCATATGGCCCTGATTCAGGAAAACCTCAGTAAAAGGCTGTGCAAGGAGCTTTTCAGAGAAAATTTCTCCTTGGAATTGGTGACTCTGACTTGCAACGAAAAACAGATCTTGCCTAGATTAGAGACAAGTCACTTAAAATACGTATTAATAGGTCTCACGTGATAGAGGAACAAACTTACATCACATATGTCTGTGGAACTCCATGTGGCCGTTGGGACTTCGCTATTTGTACACGTCCGAGCTCGTTCAGCACAGCTAGACACAGCCAGACAAACTTGTCAACCGAGGTATGCGCCCGTTTCGTGCGGGCCATCTTCGAAGACAGATCTCTACCCAACACGTGCCAACCTGCATCAATGTGCGTTCCGAAGTTCTTCAGCTCTCTCAACTACAGCCTTATCCGTTTCAGAGAACCCGATTGAGTCCAAGACGTGGACCTTGGCGTTGCGTTCGAAAAGACATATTTGGTCCCCCTCCATTCACAATGAAGGGCGAAATTAGTGTGACCTTTCTAGGTACTTCCAGCGGTGGTGGTCCTTCTGAATCCAGAAATTGTTCGTCTCTCGTCTGTGATGTGACTGGGAATAGTTCTCTTTGGAGTTCGCCACAAATCTATTTTCATTCTCAGTATCCTTTACTCATGCTCCCACTAGTGGTCGACTGTGCCGAAGGGACCCTTAGACAATTTGCCCTCCAAGACCGGAAACTTACTTCCCTCAAGGTCAACAGTGTCTCTAAGATGTTTATTACTCATATGCATGGTTGGTCTCGATGCGATTAGTCTTTGCTTTTCTGATGTTTTGTAGCTGATCATATAATGGGTATCGTTCCATTGCTTCGCAATATACTTTTTCCGCCTCCTGTTGGAGGCCCTACTAGTACTTCACATGTACCAAAGTCGGTGAGCCTTTGTCGTACGTCGCCCATGCGCTTGCTTACTTTCCAAGCCCAAAATTCAAATATACGGGCCCTCGGGATTACGCAATTTTGTGCGCCAAATCATGAAAATGACGCTGACGAAGACAGCCGAATTCTATGTTGTTCACGAGCTATTGACTAAAACCGATCAAATTACTCCATGTCTTCCTCATGACGCCATTGATGGCCTTCATTTGCCCGACGTGATGCACTATAATGAAATCGCCGGTCGGGATATCGTGTGCACAGAGGATGGTCTCTGGCAAGAGTTTATGACATCTAATGGAATATATGGAGAAATATGTGTAGATGCTGGCCCCATTTTACACCGAGGTCAGTCCAACCTTGTTGCGACTTGTCCTCTGAATCATCACATATAAAGATCCACAGACCCTTGCGTGGGCTACGTCATTCGCGAAAAGTTTGGTCCCATGCGCAAGCTGGTTATTCTGGGGGACACATACGATCCGTCTGCGATGATACCCCTCTGTGTCTCTCCCTCACCCTCACTGCTGATACACGAAGCTACTGATGCTCATATTCCGCATCATGTTGATTACAACGCTCGTCGAAGTTCCGAAACGGTCATGGCAACGGCTCTTGCGAGAGGTCATTCGATCCCGACTATGGCAGGCGCGTTTGCAAAACAAATTGGGGCAGAGAGGTTGGTTATGAATCACATCAGTCCAAGGTACGAGCCCCGTCCGTCGCCCTCGCAACGAGTGGACATCCATCTTTCGGTATCCATAGATTCCCTGTACCAAGGTTTGAAAGAGATCATCGCTCTGCTGTGATCAGTGAAATTGAGAGGCAGGCCACCGAGGCGTGGGGTTCGGGGACACGCGCCATCGCTGCCTATGACTACATGACAATCAGGATTTCCCCAACGTTGTCGAACGACGGTCCTGCACATGTATCGCCAGAGTATCAGGTCGCTGGTGGCGCCGAGGCGGTTACAATGCAATTGCACCATGCGGATCCAGCTGAAGGCTTCCTTTATGCCGTCAGGGATCGCAGCCAAGGCTTTCAAGATCGGAGTTGTAATGGCAACAGGGACAGGAAAAGAAGACGGTAGATTGCCATCCTTTTCGTGTTCTATTCTACAAAAGTTCTCTCTGGCGATGCTGTTGCAAACGTGGTAACCTCGCAAATCTCTTGGCTCTTAAAGATGGTGCCTTCCAACCTGTTTGCGTTCTTTGCTTCGATCTCGCCTTGTCCTGGATCTCAAACAGAAGCATCAAGATCACTCTCCGTGATCGATTACAGTCAGTTGAATTAATCAGGTAGGGTATGTACGTCTATATAACTTGTAGTAGCAAACAATACACTAATGTCTCTGGCAATATACATTTCCAGTGGTCGTCGAGCTGTATAAGAGTCGTATAATTGGGATCCGGGGCTGCTTCTACTTCTGGCCTTCCGTATCTTCGACCTTTTCTTGTATCGTGGTTAAATGTGATGAAGGAGCTATGGCGGACGTGTCCTGCACCACTGGATCCTTGGAGGCAACTCTAGACTTGCTTCGTATCCACGATCCATATTTCTGCCGAAAGTGTCAGTGCATCAGTATCGAAAGAAATGGACAGTGTACCCACATGAAAGAGAATTGGGATCGGCGTGCATATCAGTGCCAGAAAGGCAAAGACGCTCATTCCCCACTGGTCACCAAGGGCTGCGAACATAGCGGGACTGAATAAAGGAAACGCTGCACCACAAAATGACCTCATGACGATGGTGGCAGCAATGGAGCTGGCAAAGTATAGCGGGTATGTATCCATCAAGTAAGTTGTCAGAGACTGCAGTATTTGAGCGACTCCCGTTCCAAATGGTATCCCAGCTAATATTGGTACTATCCAGTGGATCGTAGGGGGAGTAGTCCTGTAGACTACATCAACTGGATGAACAGATGGCGGCCCCTCGATGTATATACATACCATGCAAAGGTGAATAGTCCGATCGGGATTAGCATTCCACCAAGAATAGCTGTATGCAAGCGTCTACGAGAATTGTGTCGTCAGGTCGATCTGATAAGCGTTGCATCAAACGTACGCTTCTGGTGGTGCTTTCCCTGTTGGGCTTTTGTCCATTGTCCTTCGATAGAGTTTGTCTTGATACGACTGTGTTCCAACGCCGAGGGTTATTCCGAGTCCGACGCCGAGGAAAGCAAGACCGCCTTGGCCAGGTGTAAAGCCTCGATGTTGCTGGAATACGATCGGGAAAGCAGAGAAGAGAGCATATAGGGTCCCATAGATGATTGAGATATAGATTGCGAGAAGGAGTACGATAGGTTCTGTAACAATGAAAACTGTTGTGGTGGCGTGAGGGATTAACTTGGGTACCTGAAAGGACTGCAGCTCACCAAAAGGCCGGCTAAGATTTATACGCATGACATGAAAGAATGATCGAGAACTGTGCACGTCGTGTATCGAGACATAATGAACAAGGCCATTGGAGGCAGTGGAGAATTTTTTGGCACGGCGACGTAGTAGAACAGGGCCGTACTGCAAGACGTTGTTACAAGGCAAATTGAATAAATGCGGATGCCACACACACACCGTTTCTGGAGTTAGACAGTAGCCAAGGCACAAAGTAATGGTCCCGAAAATAAAGCTTATCCAGAAATTAAAGTGCCAGCCTAGTCTTGAGTTTTCGGCGACAAAGCCTCCAACGATGGGGCCAATGACTGGGTTGTCTTATGAGCGTTAAGCTTTTGAAGCTGACCGAACAGCCTACCTGGAGCGAGAAAAGGTACCGTCGCATAAATTGCCGAGGCGAGACCACGTTCACGAGCATTCCATATGTCGGAGATCGCACCTCCGGCATTAGACAAGGCTTTGGAAATCGAATGACAGATCGTGACATATGCAAACTGTAAATGAATGATGCTTACGCGAGGCGCCTACGATGCCTGTGAGCAGCCGACAAGTCAGGAGTATGGCAAGGGAGTGTCCCAGGCTGCCCATCAGTTGTAAGAGGGTATATGTTGTCAACGTGACTAGGAATACGATGCGCTAAGGACGTAGGGTGGGTGAGAATTGGATTTGTTTGGAAAGGAAAATCACTGACCCTTCCAAACATCTGCCAATCATGAATGCAATGAGATTAGTAGCATCATTTCGGCAGTGCGGAACTTGACTCGCCTCGCCCATGGGAGCAAATACAAGCGGGCTAGGGTAACAATTATTATTAGGTCAATTGTATGATGAGAAAGCAATGACCAACCCAAGTGCAAAGCCGAGAACATATAGAGAGATGCCGAGGATAGCGACGTCCTCAGAAGTATTGAAATCACTCATGATTCCCTGTATGCCGCCGGAGTAGGAGCTACTACCGAAGGAAACGGTGAAAGTAGAGAGGGCCAGCTGACGAGAAAAAACCGACATGTAAGGAGGGTGGAGGAGTTTCGGCTTTCCAGCTCACCTGCATGGTGATTATCCATTTTCTGACTTTGCTCCAGATATACGGATTCTCTGGGTCGTTCTCGGCCCAGTTTACGATGTAGGGAGAGTCTAGGGTGCCCTCGCCTGGATATGGTGCTGTTGTAGGAGGACATGGGCAGCGTTTGTCGGACTGTGTGTACGAGTTTCTGGTGTCGACGGGGACGGAATGATCAGAAGAAGATTGGGGGAAATGTGGATGTTCGTGCAGCGTGCTACAGGGAGTTGGGGAACGTCCAGAGTCGTTGGGAGACATGATGGACGAGGGGGGAGAAAATTAGAAGTTGGGGAGTGAATAGCACTGATGGGCGGAGGGTTTTATAGCAATCGTGGAAATTAACGTGCTCGCATGCATGATATTTATGCGGCTTCATTATTGGTTTACGAGCACGCGGCGTGGTAGATTTTAGATCCAGACGGGAAAAAAGAAGCAGAGTCTGAGAAGAGCGACGGGCGTTCCGTCTGGAGACTGGTTGCTCTTATGGAGAACATGGACATAATCGGGATTATCTGGGAACCGGATAGCTGCATACATGCATAAGCTCGAGGGATTGTGGTCAGGGCAGAGTCTGCTGCAGGGCAACGAGGGACTATAGAGCTTCACAGCAATAAACCGACACTGGCCGCGGGCACGGAGACATTGGAGTTTAACAGCAGTTAACGTTGGTCGTTCAGTGAAACGATCTAAATTTGATAGATAGAAGAGTTCTATCACACAGACTTTGTCTTTCCCGCCCAGGCCACTGTACCGCCTCGTCGCGTGTGTTTGCGTGTATTTTGGCGTCACTTGATCAGTTGGGCAGCTCGTCCCCCTCAGCCCCACATCGTCCTCCTCGTCCACCTCCCCGCCATCGTCTTCCCCAGCGACAGCACTCCCCAGCGCCCCCTCGTCGCATCGCACACCACACCGCTCACAGCTCACACGTCCACGCACCTTTTTCCTATTTCCTGTCTCATATCTCCGCGCTGTACACCTAGTATATTTCATCCATGTCCATTCACGGCCCAATAAACGGCGTCAAGATCTCTGGTCAGTGTTTTGATTTGTCCAAGCTTGCGTCTCATTCCCCGCACTAATCTCGTCTCCTTTCTCAATCGCATATCCAATCTCACTATTCTGTTTTCTCTGCCTTGAACCGTGCTTCTTGTTTTTGCCTTTTGTTGCGAATCGCCATCGATCGATACACGTTCTGCGCGCTTTTCGTTCGCTTAGCAATAGATGACCCCCACAAGGTCGTCAAAGTTATTGCCTCCGACGGCAAGTCTGCCGAGACAAGAGAGCTCTCGTATACGAATTGCAAAGTTATCGGAAATGGCTCGTTTGGTGTTGTCTTCCAGGCCAGACTTGCGTCAACCAAGGAGAGTGACGACATTGCCATCAAGAAAGTTTTGCAAGATAAAAGATTCAAGGTTTGTTTTGAAAAGCCTCGAGTTTGTAGCGCCCTTTGTGACCTCGTAATCCTGCAGAATCGTGAACTGCAGATCATGAGACTCGTGTCTCATCCCAACGTCGTTGATCTAAAGGCATTTTTCTATTCTAATGGAGACAAGGTACGGTTTAGGAGCTTGTCAGGCATATGGAGTGTCATTCATGTCGACGACAGAAAGACGAAGTCTACCTTAATCTCGTTCTCGAATATGTTCCAGAAACTGTCTATCGCGCCAGTCGCCACTATGCCAAGCTTAAGCAGCCCATGCCTATGCTTCAAATTAAACTATACATGTACCAGCTGTTGCGGTCCCTGGCTTACATCCACTCTGTGGGCATCTGCCACAGAGACATCAAGCCGCAGAATCTACTTCTTAATCCGGCCACCGGGGTGCTAAAGCTGTGCGACTTTGGGTCAGCAAAGATCCTTGTGGCCGGGGAGCCCAATGTCTCATACATCTGCTCGAGGTACTACCGAGCCCCTGAGCTCATCTTTGGCGCCACAAACTATACGACCAACATTGGTGCGCGTGACCGTAGTCATTGTTGTGTGGGGATCAGGTACTGATTAGTTACATTGTAGATATTTGGTCAACGGGATGTGTCATGGCAGAGTTGATGCTCGGCCAGCCTCTGTTCCCAGGAGAGAGCGGGATCGATCAGTTGGTGGAAATCATCAAGGTGCTCGGGACGCCCTCGAGGGAGCAGATCAAGACGATGAATCCCAACTATATGGAACACAAGTTCCCGCAAATTAAACCACACCCCTTCTCAAAAGTAAGAGCGAACTATGGAGATTGTGCGGCGATGTGACGTTTGTTTATTTTTCAAGGTTTTCCGGCCCCGGACAGCGCCGGAGGCGATAGACCTGGTGTCGAAGCTGCTGGAATACACACCAGGGGCACGGTTGAGTGCGGTGGAGGCGATGGTGCACCCGTTCTTTGACGAGCTGCGGGTCGAGGGCCAACGGATGCCCAATGGGAAGGACTTCCCGAGGCTGTTTGACTTTTCACGGGAGGGTAAGTGATGCTTGTGTGGCGAGAATGGGTGCTGACGGGGGGTTGAGCAGAGCTGTCGGTGCGGCCGGACTTGATCCGGCAGCTTGTTCCGCCGCACTGCGAACCGGAGCTGGCCTCGCGGGGGGTTGTGCTGGAGAACTTTGTGCCCATACCGGTTGAGCAGCTGAAGATTAGTCTGGACTGACGGGAGACTGTTTTGATGTATAGTTGTCTTGAATTTGAAATTGAGATGAGAAATTGCGTGCTATTTGCGCGATTTGAGTTGATTTGAAGTCTTGATTTGATTTGAAGTCTTGGTTTGATTTCAAGTCCTCATTGTACTATACTGTCATGTCTGCTGCCGAGTCGTACGTCTGCGACACTCTCCCCGCGCCCAAGCTCGCCGCCGACCACGATGTCGCCGCGCCGCGTCGCGCAGAGCCCTCGCAGGAGGCCACGCCGCGCAAGCTGTGCTTCCGCCACCAGCGCATGGCCGACGAGGGCACGAATCTCAAGCTGCAGCAGGCCCTCGACGCCATGCCGCTCGACGACCGCCAGGCGGTCAACGCAATCTGGTCCAGCTTTTCGTCGTCGTCCCACCCCTGCCGCGCCCTCATCCTCCAGGGCCTCCTCACCATGTGCTGCTTCTCCCAGCTCTCCCTCCTCACCGAGCACCTCGCCCATCTCATCCGCATCGACCCCTTTGCCTGCTTTCCCCGCGAAGTCTCCCTCAAGATCCTCGGCTATCTCGACGCCACATCCCTCTGCAGAGCAGCCCAGGTCGCCAGGCGCTGGAAGGCCCTCGCAGACGACGACGTCCTCTGGCGCGGCATCTGCGAGCAGCACATTGGCCAGAAGTGCACCAAGTGCGGTTGGGGCCTCCCTGTTCTCGAGAAGAAGCGCGGCTACCGACCCCGTTCTCTATCTCCTCCCATCGACCGCCCCCCATCGTCAAAACGAGCCGTCCCAGAAGATCACGAGCCCGGCCCCCCCATCAAACGACAGCGCTCTAGTGACGAGTCCGAGGCGTCGTCCTGTGATCAAGCCTCTTCATGCGTCCTCCTTACTCCCATCCCGTCGTCCACCCACTCCCTCACCCGTCCCTGGAAAGACGTCTACAGCGAACGCATGACCATCGAACGCAACTGGCGCCGCGGTCGATGTACTGCCCGCACCCTCAAGGGCCACACCGACGGTGTCATGTGTCTTCAGTTCCACGAATCCCTCTCCTACCCCGCATTCCCCGTTCTCATCTCCGGCTCCTACGACCGCACCGTCCGTGTCTGGAACATGGAGACAGGCGTCGAGCTCCATACCCTCAAGGGCCATACCCGCGCTATCCGCGCTCTTCAGTTCGACGACATCAAGCTCATCACCGGCAGTATGGACCACACCCTCAAGGTCTGGGACTGGCGCCGCGGCAAGTGTATCCGCACACTCGCCGGCCACACTAATGGTGTCTTGTGTCTCAATTTTGATTCCAACGTGTTGGCGAGCGGCAGTGTCGACACCACCATCAAGGTCTGGAATCTACGCACCGGAGGGGCATTCACGCTGAGGGGACACAGTGACTGGGTCAACGCGGTCCAGCTCTGGGACTCTAATCCCAGCGCACGCACAGAACAGTCGAGCGTCTCGCTCTTTGATGTACCCGGAGGTGGTTCATTATCACCTCGAGGAGCCTCGTGCTCAGCAACCGAGATCGACGCTGGAAAGATGCTGTTTTCCGCCTCTGATGACGGGACGATCAAGCTGTGGGATCTTACGCTCCGCACGTGTCTTCGTACGATGACAGGACATATGGGCCAGGTACAGAGCATGAAGTTGCTGCCCGCGAGTGATTGCGACGGTGACGAGCTGCCTGTCGACGTGGAAAACAGCGAAGAGGCAGCAAGGACGTCGCAACCTAGCGAAGCGTCATCCGACACTACGCGAAGCGCTCCTTCTGAGTCGCCTGCCGATACCACCACGACGCTGTTCGCGAACCGGAAAAAAGCCGTGCTCATATCTGGCAGCTTGGATAATACTATCAGGCTATGGGACATCGAGACAGGAAAATGCACCCGGACCTTCTTTGGCCATATCGAGGGTGTTTGGGCAGTAGCGTGCGACAAGATGCGGTTAGTGAGCGGGAGTCACGACCGTACTGTCAAGGTATGCTTGCGTGTCTTTTGTTTTTCGCGCGTTGTGTGTTAATCTGTGTAGGTGTGGTCTCGCGAAGAGGGTAAATGCACGGCAACTTTGGTCGGCCACAAGGCTGCCGTGAGCTGTCTGGCTCTCGGGGAAGATAAAATCGTGTCGGGGAGTGATGACGCCGACATAAAAATATGGAGCTTCAGTGGATAGGTATTGTTCTCACTTTCTTGTGTGGATTGTGACCAAACCTTCGTATATCTTATAGCAGACTAGGTGTATGTTATTACATCTGTATTATCTAGTATTTTGACATTAGTTGTCCTATTCCCCATAGCTAGTTAGTTAGATACCAAGTTGTTGAAAATTGTATAAAATAAAGGATAATCATGAAGTTCTCGTTTGCGTGCCCGGTAGTCCCGAGCCTCGCCCGCTTCAAGAGTTGTGCCATCGACATCAAGGGTAAGATGCAAGGGTACGCAAGCTGGCCTTGTTGACGATATCTTTCGTGTATTGTAAAACTTCCTTGACGCGGTCGGTAAAGCGAATATAATCGTTTAAAGTTGATCATGGGAACACCGTCGATTTCGATTACAGTAGGATATTTTTGGAGCGTCAAATAGAGTTCGCAAAGGTGGACAGCTGCGCGTCAAAGAAAGAGTGTTCAAGGTTCCATCCGAATTCTGAAGAGAAATCTCACGCGCGGCAGTATTCCAGGGTGTACATTGATCGCGAGAATATTCGGACGACGATTCTCGTAAAGCTGTTCGATAAGTTTTGCGATTCGAAGAAGGATCTAGAATGTCGTCTAGCTCGTCGAGTTCCCTTCTGGTGAGACGCAAATGGTGAATTGGGACAAAACACCGTGCGAGATTGCGAAAATTACGGCAGGTTAGAATGGATTATTTTGGTACGATCAACTGCAGTGTTGACGAAACAATTGAGAACCTGTGCTCTTGAATCAATCGTGTCATAATGAAGCACGGATTGTTTGGCCCAGAGAACAACGTTGTTGTTCGTGAGGTGCACAGCCTTTGAGAACGAGTACATCTGGTCAGTTGGGCAATGTGATCCGCCGGAAGAATGGCCCAGTTTTTGTCCCTCTCCAAAAGATTAGCGAGGTCGTTCGGTGTCGTCTCCGACGTTCTGGGAGTTTTTCCTCTAGGGAATAGATAGGGGATAGAGGGCTTGAAGAGCTGAGAGGATTTGAGTGCGAGTAATAAATAACTCCACCCAAGATCTTGTAGAAAAGACCTACCTGGTTATCGACCTGGTTGTCATTGACAGTCGTGGAGCTGTTGGTTGTTTGTGCAGCAGTAAGAAAAAAGTTCCTTGTGTACCGCAGCATTTCATGTTCCACCGTAGTGGATCACTTCCGATACAGTAAAGATGTTTTCATCAGGACACACACTTGTTCCTGGATGAGATATAAAAACATGCGTGTGCTGCACTGCAATTGTGCTCTCGGCGTGGGATCCAACTTGAAACCTACGAGCCAACATCCCGGAAAGATCCTCTGAACTCGTGGAATCCGAGGAGCCTATGAAGACAGCCTCTAGGTAGTCCCTAGGTAGCCCATATCCTTCTCATGTTCTGCGTATGATGTCGGTGAAGGTTTCTCAGAGTCAGGAAGAAATCACTTGAACCAGTTTCTCAATGAGTCCCTGCTGTGTCCCAGATGGCCACCGAAACAGATCGATCATCAACTCGTGAAGATACTATATGTAGTGACTTCTTATACACTGCTGGCAGTCAATAGTGTTTCCTGAGGAAATACTGAAAAAGAAACCTGTCATGCCATTTCCAAACAGGGTATTTCCAATGGAAAAAGGCTCTAAACAATGAAAACAGCCTTCTTTCCAAGGGAAAATTCTGTCAAAGAAAGATATGATGCATTTCTTTTTCCATTTTTCCAATGGAAACAGGTTCCAGTGCTGGAATCAAGTGTTGCTGTGATCCTTGGATGAAAGTGTTCCCAAGGAAAAATGTGACACAGCAAATGAGGGCAATGATGATAAAGCTGGAGGAACTATGAGGGGGGTGGATATGACTTAAATCAACAGACAGGGAAGACAGGGAGTGATGGCAGAAGTGGAGGTGCTAGGGTTGCTAGCAAATGGTGGATGAGGCAAAAGGGGTGCTAGACTTGCAAAGGTATTAGCAAAAGGGGTAGCAAAACTGGAGACTAGCTGTAGGTGCTAGTACAAAATGTAGACTTGGCAAAATAGTACCCAAAGGTGGTACTAGTAAAAAAGATAAGTGACAAGGATACTAACTCAATGATGTTCAAATGACAGCTGCTAAGGGAGCACTAGAGTGAAAGAAGAGGCTTAGTGTCAAAAAGACTGAGATCTGAACTCTGGTGCTAAGAGGAAGTACAATTGTTCAATGATTGTATAGAGAACAATACAGTATTTATAGTAAGTAGAGACAATGAAATCAAAAGGAGACAGTGTTGGTAGCCAATGAGGAACTAATTGTTAGCAACCTAGGTGAGTCAGCTGGAATGCTATGCAAAACTCAATAATCCAAAATATAGGTAGAGTTGACACCTTTTTTTTTAAATCAATTTTATTATGTGCTTGGCTTAAATTGCCATGGTGCATGGTGCTACTGAGGCTTGTACATAGGGAGAGACTACAAGAGCCATGGGATTCCACCCCCTCCCACATATGTGGAAAATGAGTGGGCCAGACTATCCCAGATCATTTTAGGCCATGCTCCCCTGGTAAACCCTGTTACATGGAATGGAGGCCACCTTAGTGGTGTGAAGCTACTGGGTGCCACCCATGAGGAGTGGGAGGCAGGGTTGAGTAGCACAAAATTGCACCCAACCTGATAGGAGGATAGAAGGTGAGGTTGCGGAAGGGGGTACATATCAGTGCCAACAGTAGATGGTGGGTAAGTTAGAATAGTGAGGTATAGGTTGTTTGTGACTCAAGCAAGTCTCTAGAGTGTTTGTGCTTGTTGTCACTGCTGGGTGGGTACATGGTGACTGAATCAATTGGTTGAATTAATGAATCTGAATAGGGGTGCTGAGGCATTGGGCTTTGTGAACATATACAAGAGTGACTCAGCTTTACATCAGAGCTTATGCCTAAGGTATCTGTGCCTCTCAAACTGATAATGCTGGCATTCAACTAGTAGGTGGTGAACAGTTTTAACTGCAAGGCCACTGCAGTGGGGGCATATTGGTGTCAGGTTCCACTAATCATGGGGGCTCAGCTACACTGGGCAAATCCTTACTAGGCAGATGTGATTTCCTGCACTGATAACTGGGCACTTGGAGAGGTCCCAAATGCAGGGGACTTGGGAGGATAAGAAATGGGAAGTGATCCAAACAAGTCTGGGGTGGTCCAGAGGAGTCTAGGATGAGTTATGGGGGAAGGGGCAGACTTGATGGGGCATCAGGTACAAGTAAGGAAGCAAATATTGTAGGTGTGGAGTAAGTGGAGGCTATGCAGGTGATGGGAGCAGAGCTGGAGCTTGATGGGGGATCAACAGGAGTTGATGGATTTTGGGGCTGGGCAAATAGCAAGGTCTGGAGTTGGTTTAACAAATGTTTGGGAGTCGTAATCATAAGCATGGAGTTTGTAAGGGCATTAAGGTTGAGAGAACTTGGACACAATAATGGAAATGGAGTCAAACAAGATGAGATGGAGTCAAGACAAGATTGAGACAAGAACAAAAATAGATTCAAGCAGAGATACAAAATGATAACAAGGACAATAATGGAGATAGAGACAAAACAAGACTGGGAGACTGAGATAAGACCAGGAGATGGAGATAAGAGAGAATGTAACATGGAACATGAACATGAGATGGAGACAATCAAACCATAGGTAATGTTAAGCAATATCAAAACTAGAGTACAAGGAGCTACTCTACAACTTATATACTGACTACTGGAGAGCTTTGGGGGACAGCAGGTGTGGCGGTGGGGCTTGGCAGAGCCATGCAGAGTTGATGGGTGTCAGTTGTGATCAGGGGGTGGGCCACAGTGATATTCTGATGGGATCAGCTGAGAATGCAGGTCATCCTGAGGTTGTTGTGGTACTCCAAAGTAGGTTGGGTGAACCAGGGTGATGAGCTGGTGATGTACAACAGAGTCAGGAATGGTGGGGGAGGGTTCTCAGGGCTCAGGAGAGTCAGGGGAAGTGTTGACAGCTGTGGAGAAGGTGTCAGAGAGGGCTAGGGGGCTGTCAGGGTTTGCTAGAGAAGTGTTGGAGTTACCTGGAGTGGGCACAGAGGGTGTATGAGGGTTGGGGGGTTTGATGGGGCATTGGGAGGGGGGGACTCTGGGGAAGCGAGCAGGCTGGGAACAATGTCAGGGGTCCAGGGAGTGGGTCATGACAATTGGGGTCTCTGTAAGGGCAACCTCTGGGAGCAGTGGCTCAGAGTCACACAGCTAGCAGAGGGGAATCTGAAGTATATTAGCAAAGTAGATGACAATACAGCAGTAAATAATCACCTAGTAGAGGGGAATCCAAAGAGAACAAGTCTAAGGATCCCTGCTGCTTGGTGTGGTGCATCAGCAGGTGGTGGAGGCATGGGAACAGCTATACAGAAGGCCAGAGCTACTCCTAACCCTAGGAAAGTAATTGATGAGGTAATATGGAGAGTCCCACAGGTCTCCAGAGATTTCCAGGGGTCTGGAACAAGCCCCAGAGATGTTGAGCAAGCTGCAGAGGTTGGAAATGGAAGTCCTCTGACATCACCCCCCCTCTAGTGTGTGACATCTCAATGTGGAGAGTAGAAAAAGTTCCAGATTGCCTGGTCCACTGGTGAGATGGGATAGATTCCTCAGATGGCACACAGTGCATCTGAGTGCTTTCAATGGAACTCCCTGATAAGCCCTGGAGCATGCATGTTCTCCTGCAGTTTCCAGGAAATGTCCTCAATTCTATAACCTTTCCACTTCACCTTGTATTGTAGTTGTTGCTGGAATAGACAACTATCTAGGATCTCCTCCACCTTGTACTCCTTGCTGTTGTCAACCACCACTGAAGGTGGCAGGGGTAGCAGATGTTGCCCTAGGATAGGGTCCTTTGGGGATGGAGACAGCTTAATCACATTGAACACTGGATGGAGCTGGCACATTCCCATGAGGAGCTGGAGTCAGTAGGCTAGGGGCCCCACCTGTCATTTCACTGTGAAAGGTCCCAATTGGTGGTGCAAGAGCTTTTTTGATGGTTGGGTAGTTGTAATATTGGAGGCATTCAGGTAGACTTAATCTCTGGGCTGGTATTTTGGTGCTGGGGTCCTCCCACAGTTGTAGTATTACACCATGTTATCCTTTGCCTTTGCAAGAGCTGCTCAGGCCTCCTCTTTTGACTTCTTTATCCAGTCCATGAACTTGTTTACTGCTTCATTCTCCAAGGGCTGGACCCAGGGTTTGAAGCCCATGTGTGGGTGCTGTTTGGTGTTGAGGAAGAAGGGGGAGACTTGGGTGGATGCATGAACATGGTTATTGTACTGGAACTCAGCATTGGGGAGGAGTTTGTCCCAATCATCCTGGTGCTTGTTGCAGAAGAGGCAGAGGTACTGCTCCAACTCCTGATTTACACATTTGGTCTGGCTGTCAGACTGTATGTGGTAGGCAGTGGGGGTGTGGAGCTTCATGCCAAGTAGTTGGTAGAGTTTTCTGGTGAAGTCTGCTATGAACTGTGGATCCCAATTGGAGATGTAAGTGTTAGAGAGGCCATGGAGCTTTCAGACATTTCTCCAGTACAGGTTTGCAGTGCCCATGGAAGAGCAGGTGGTGTGAGTTGGAATGAAGTGCACTTGCTTGCCATACAGGTCCACCACTACTATGATGCTGTTGTGACTGTGGGCATTTGGGAGTTCTATGATAAAGTCCACAGAGGCAACACTCCATTGCTCCATGGGAATGGGTAGAGAGTGTAGCTGTCTAGAGGGGAGGTGGTGCTGAGGCTTGGTCCAGAGACAGAGATTGCATGTACTAGTGTAGAACCCAATATACCAGGACATCTGGGGCCACCAGTAATTCTGTGAAACTAGCTTCAGCATTTTTGATTGTCTGGGGTGTGTCAGGGGACTTCCATTCTACAGCTTGTTCAATGTCTCCAGGGCTCATTCTAGAACCCCAGAGATCTCTGGAGAGCTGTGGAGTTCTCCATATTACCTCAGTGATCATTGCCCTAGGGTTAGGAGCAGCTCCAGTCTTCTGTACGGTAGTTCCCATGCCTCCACCACCTACAGATGTGCTATGCCAAGCAGCAGGGATCCTTAGACTTGTTCTCTTTGGATTCTCCTCTGCTAGGTGATTAGTTACTGATTGTATCGTCATCTACTCTGCTAATATACTTTGGATTCCCCTCTGCTAGCTGCATGACTCCAATCTACTGTTCTAGAGGTTGCCCTTACAGCAGAACAAGTCTCCTAAAACTGGTCTGGAAGCCTCTCACAGCTGCAAGGAACCTCTAAGCCACTATCTGTCACTTTCCCACCAGGGTTAAACACTGCAGAGTTCTATGTCTCAGCTTGCCAACCCAGACACACCTTTGGAGGCCCCAACCCCACAGGACAAAGCCTGGACTTGCCTGCTACACCTAGAAACCCAGGTGCAACTAACACAATTATCTCTCACCCACTATACTACCAAACTCTCTACCCTTTGTCAAACAACAGATCTTATCTCCCAATCCCTTCAGGCATTGCTCAAATGCCTGACTCCTATCTCCACTCCTCCCACAGCTGTGGAACTAGCCCCAACCATGTTGGCACCTGTCTACACAGCTCTGGTGACCCTATGACCACAGATTCCATGTTCTGCACTACCAGATGCATATGATGGTGCCCACTCCAGTGGGGAGTAATTCCTGCAGTCCTGCCTCACCTATATCCACCTCAGTAAGAATGCCTTTGACTCTGACACATTGAAAATAGCCTGGGTGCTGTTGTACATGAAGACTGGATGTGCCTCTACCTGTGTGCTGCAAGTTTTCTGTTGCTCTGGAGATGTTGAAAGTTTTCTGGACTGGGCCACCTTTAAAAAGGATTTCTGTGCAGAGTTTTTTCCACTAGACCCTGCCAAGACTGTGGCCTTGACACTACATGATAGAGAGCAATACAGGCAAGGAAAGCGTACACTGGATGAGTACATTGACTTGTTCCAAGCTCTGGTTGAGCAGGCTGCTTACCCTAACAGCCTTCAATTATACCTCACCTTCTGGGATGGCTTGCACCCCACACTGGTGGAACACATTGACAATCTTGCAAAGGGTTGCTTGGCCGGATCGATGTTGGTACTGAGACTATCATTGACAAGTCAAAATCTGTGAAAACCACCCTCATGGACCTGTTTGCTCAGGCAGGTAACTTCGATATTGAAGGTATCGACTCTAAAAATGCGTGCTATGGTTCAACTGCCGCCTTTTTCAATGCTATCAACTGGATTGAATCTTGCAAAGGGTTGCCCCAATGATGAAAAGATTGCATCATGGTATGAGGTGGCCCAGGACCAATGGCAACTCATGGAAATCTGGAGGGAGCTCCGATGTTCACATTCCATGCTGTACTCAGCTCCAACCAGCAATTTCCACCATCCTGCACCTGCTCGCCCAATGCCAGCCCTTACTCTAGCCATTCTTGCAGCATGCCTCCTGCTGCTGAGGATCTCTATGGATGTAGACATCACCAGGCAGCTCCATGCTGCCATGCTGCTGTGCTGGAGATGCCAGAAGCTTGGGCACTTTGCATGGCACTGCTCCCTGGGCCTGGAGGTATGCTACCTTTCTATGGCAGAGCAGGAGGAACTCCTCCTGCAGTTGCTGGCTGCAAAGGATGCTGCCAGAGCTCCATCACTGGACAAGCCTTTGCTGGAGCTGACCCTGGAGGAGATCAGCATGTGTGCCTCACCCCCAGAGCTGGAGGAGGATTTTTAGTTGAGTGACAAATGAGGTGCATGCTTCCATTGCTGGGTGCTAACAGGTTCTTGTGTCTGTCAATAGAAAACAAAAATGCCTTCTTTGATGCCCTTTATTCTGAGACAGAAGAACCTCAACACCTCTCTCTAGATGTACAAATACTAACTCTGGAGCCCCTGCTGAGCTCTCCAACACCTCTGAAGGTCTGCTGGCATGGCCCCACTTGGGCACGTTGAATGCCTCAACAGTATGTGATGGCTTCCAGCCTGTCCACTAACTTTCTGCATTTTGAGGTGGACATTGAGACAACAGACACTTAGCAAACCCACAGAGTCATGGCTCTCCTGGATAGCAGAGCAACAGGACTGTTCCTGGACTCAGAGTTTGTCAAACACCATGGCCTGGCCACACAGCCCCTCCCCAAGCCCATTCCAGTCTACAACATTGATAGAACACCTAACAAAGCAGGTACCATCAACTCTGTGGTTGACCTGGTCCTCTGCTATTACAATTATGTGGAGCATGCCATGTTTGCCATCACCAGCTTGAGTAGGCAGGACATGATTCTTGGTTTCACATGGCTCCACAAGCACAACTCTGAGGTTGACTGGACTAAAGGAGAGGTAACCATGAGCAGATGCTCCCAGAAGTGCTCTGTCTGTGCTATGGAGGAAAGTCTCCAATGGCTTCTCCAGTCTTCTTCATCAAGAAGAAGGATGGCTCACTCCAACTGGTCCAGGACTACTGGGTTCTCAATGCCATGACAGTGAAGAACCATTACCTCCTTCCCCTCATCTCTGAGCTCATCAAAAACCTCCAAGGTGTGCAATACTTCACTAAACTGGATGTCCAGTGGAGTTACAACAACATGCACATCCAAGAAGGAGACAAGTGGAAGGCCACCTTTTAGACCAACTGGGGATTGTTTGAGCCACTTGTTATGTTCTTTGGACTCACCAACAGCCCTGCCACCTTCCAGATCATGACAAAAGACATCTTCCAGGACCTCATAGCAGAGAGTGTAGTGTATGTATACCTTGACAACATCCTTATCTATACCAAAATGCTGGAGGAACACCATTAGATCACTTGCCTCATCCTGGAATGCCTCTGCCAGCACCAGCTCTACCTCAAACCAGAGAAGTGCAAGTTTGAACAGACCCAGATTGAGTACCTTGGCCTGATCATCTCATACAGAGCCATGGAGATGGACCCAGTGAAGGTAGCAGGTGTGGCAGAGTGGCTGGAGCCTAAGAACAAGAAGGAGGTGCAGGCATTCCTTAGTTTTACAAACTTCTACTAGAGATTCATCCAGGACTTCTTGCACCATGCTTGTCTGCTATTCAACCTCACTGGAAAGGATGTTACATGGAGTTGGGGACCTCCAGAGCAGATGGCCTTCAACACTCTCAAGCATGCCATGATCTCCAGACCCATCCTCCTTTTTCCAGATGACAACTCTCCCTTCCAGGTAGAAGCCAACAGCTCCAACTTTGCCACTGGGGTTGTGCTCTTGCAGCAATCTCCAGAGGATGGGAAGTGGCATCTGGTGGTCTTTTACTCCAAGAGCCTAAATGTAGTGGAGCAGAACTATGAGATCCATGACAAGGAGCTGCTGGCCATCATCTGGTCATTCGAGGAGTGGTGGCACTTTCTGGAAGGCATGCAGCACAAGTTCAAGGTCTGGACAGATCACAAGAACCTCAAATACTTCCAGACAGCCAAGAAGCTCAATTGCCAACAGGCCTGGTGGTCCCTTTACCTCACCAATTTTGACTTTTCTTTGCACTACAAGCCTGGCTAGAGCATGGGGAAACCAGATGCCCTGTTCCAGAGAGTGGACCATGGCATGAGAGAGGAGGATAACAGCAACATTGTGCTCCTCCACCCCAAACTGTTTGTGATCTGAGCCATAGAGGGTCTAGCTATCAAGGGAGCAGAGGTGGACATTCTCCAGGACATATGGCAGGGTAATCAGGATGGTCAGCAGGAGGAACTTATTGCGCAGGCAGCTTGGACACTGAAGTTGAGGCATACCACTGGTGCCAAAGCAGTCCATGTTGACAAATGGGCCCTCCAAGATGGGATCCTGACCTTTAAATACCATATCTATGTGCCTAATGTTCTGGAGCTCTGTTAGAGGATTGTGGAGCAGCACTACAACTCCTGTGCTGCAGTGCACCTCAAACAGTGAAAGATACTGGAGCTAGTATTGCAGAACTGGTGGCCCCAGATGTCCTGGTATATTGGATCCTACACTAGTACATGTGATCTCTGCCTTTAGACCAAGCCCCAATGCCAACTCCCCTATAGACAGCTACACCTGCTGCCTGTGCCCACAGAACAATGGAGCATGGCTTGCATGGACTTCATTGTAGAGCTCCCTGATACCCATGGTTATGATGTGATCATGGTGTTGGTGGACTTGTATGGCAAGTGAGCGCACTTCATTCCAACCCACACCACCTGCTCTGCTATGGGTGCTGCAAACCTGTACTGGAGGAATGTCTGGAAGCTCCATGGCTTCTGCTATGTCTCTGATTGGGGATCACAATTCATGGCAAACTTCACTAGGGAGCTCTACTGACTGCTCAGCATAAAGCTCCACACCTCCACCACCTACCATCCACAGTCTGACAGCCAGACTGAATGCATAAATCAGGAGTTAGAGCAGTACCTCCACCTCTTCTGCAACAAGTGCCAGGATGACTGGGACAAACTCCTCCCTGACACTGAGTTCCAATACAATAACCATGTTCACACATCCACCCAGTTCTCCCCATTCTTTCTCAACACAGGATGGTATCTATGTATGAGTTTTGAATCCTGGGCCTGACCCTTGGAGAATGAGGCAGTAAACAAATTTGTAGATCAGATAAAGAGGTCACAAGAGGAGGCCTGAGCAGCACTGGCAAAGGCAAAGGACAACAGAGCACAATACTATGACTGTGGGAGGACCCTGGAGCACAAATATCAGCCTGGAGATCAAGTCTACCTGGATGCCTCTGACATTACAACTACCCAGCCCTTGAAAAAGCTGTCACACCATCAGTTGGGACCCTTCACAGTGGAATGACAAGTAGGGCCCTTGGCTTATTGACTCCAGCTCCCTGCAGGGATGTGCCAGCTACATCTGGTGTTCAATGTGGTCAAACTAACTCTGGCCTCTAAAGATCCTATTCCAGGGCAACATCTGCTACCTCTGCCACTCCCCATGGTGGTCAACAACAGCAAGAAATACAAGGTGAAGGAAATCCTGGATAGCCATTTAATCCAGAGATGACTATAGTACAAGGTGAAGTGGAAAGGCTATGGGATTGAGGATATCTCCTGGGAGCTGTGGGAGAATGTGCATGCCCCCAGACTCATTAAGGAGTTCCACTGGAGGCATCCAGATGCTTTGCACACCATACAAGGAATCTACCCTATCTTGCCAGCAGACCAAGCAATCAGGGACTTCTTTTACCCTGCACATTGAGATGCTGCATGCTAGAGAGGGGGTGATGTCAGGGAACTTCCATTTCTGACCTCCACAACTTGTTCCAGCACTTCTGCAGCTTGTTTGATGTCTCTGGGGTTCTAAAATGAGCCCCAGAGATCTCTGTATTACCTCAGCAATAATTGCCCTAGGGTTAGGAGCAGCTCCAGTCTTCTGTACAGTGATTCCCATGCCTCTGCTGCCCATGGATGCATCATGCCAAGCAGTGGAGATCCTTAGACTTGTTCTCTTTGGATTTCCCTCTGCTAGGTGATTAGTTACTGATTGTATTGTTGTCTACTCTGCTAATATACTTTGGATTCCCCTCTGCTAGCTGTGTGACTCTGATCTGCTGCTCCCAAGGTTGCCCTTACAGGGTGCCCAGCAATCTGGGAGTTGTGGTGCTGCTCTACAATCCTCCAGCAGAGCTCTAGAATATTGGGCACATAGATACAATCTCAGAAGGTCAAGATCTCATTTCAGAGGGCCCATTTGTCCATATTTGGTGCCAGTGATACATCCCAATTTCAGCACCCTGGCTGCCTGAGTAATGAGTTCCTCCTGCTGGCCATCCTGGTTGCCCTGCTAGATGTCCCAAAGGATGTCTACTTCTGCCCCCTCAACAGCTAGACCTTCCATGGCTTGGATTGCAAACAATTTGGGCTGGAGGAGGATGATGTTGCTATTGTCCTCTCCTCCAATGTTATGGTCTGCTTTCTAGGACAGAGCATCTGGTTTTCTCATACTCCAGCTAGGCTTGTTGTGCAGAAAAAAGTCAAAATTGGCTAGATAGAGGGACCATCAGGTTTGTTAGCAGTTGAGTTTCTTGGCTGTCTAGAAGTACTTGAGGTTCTTGTGATCTGTCCAGACCTCAAACTTGTGCTATGCCCTTCCAGGAAATGCTGCTATTCCTCAAACAATCAGATAATGGCTAGCATCTCCTTGTCATGGATCTTGTAGTTATGCTCTACTACATTTAGGTTCTTAGAGTAGAAGACCACTGGATGCCGCTTCTCATCTTCCATGGACTGTTGGAAGAGAACTGCTCCAGTGGCAAAGTCAGAGCTGTCAGCTTTGACTTCGAAGGGAGAGTTGTTGTCCAGAAAGAGGAGAACAGGTCCAGAGATAACTGTGTGCTTGAGAGCACTGAAAGCCATCTGCTCCAGAGGTCCCCAGCTCCATGCAACATCCTTCCTAGTGAGGTCAAATAGTAGGTGGGTGTGATGCAAGAAGTCCTTGATGAACTTCTGGTAGAAGTTTGCAAAGCCTAGGAAGGCCTGTGCCTCCTTCTTGTTCTTGGGCTCTAGCCATTCCACAACACCTGCTACCTTTACTGGGTCCATGTCCATGGCTCCATGCAAGATGATCAGGCTGAGATACTTGATCTGGGTCTGCTTGAACTTGCACTTCTCCAGTTTGAGGTAGAACTGGTGCTGGCAGAGACATTCTAAGATGAGGCACATGATCTGGTAGTGCTCTTCCAGTGTTTTGGTATAGATGAGGATGTTGTCAAGGTACACACACACTATGCCTTTGGCAATGAGGTCTTGCAAGATGTTGTTTATCATTGTCTGAAAGGTGGCTGGGCTATTGGTGAGTCCAAAAAACATAACAAGAGGTTTGAACAATCCCTGGTTGGTCTGGAAGGTGGCCTTCCACTCATCTCCCTCCTGGATGTGCATGTTGTTGTAGCCCCATTGGACATCCAGTTTGGTGAAGTATCACACATTCCAGAAGTTGTTGATGAGCTCAGAGATGAGGGGGAGGGGGTAGCAGTTCTTCACAGTTATGGTGTTGAGAACCCAGTAATCCTGAACAAGTTGGAGCAAGCCATCTTTTTTCTTAATGAAGAAGACTGGAGAAGCCATTGGAGATTTGAAGGGGCATATGCAACCAGAGTCTAGGTTTTCTTGCAGGAAGGCATTGAGTTTGTCCTGCTCCTTGGGTGCTAGTGGGTAGACCTTACAGCTGGAGGGTGTGGAGTTAGGCAGTAACTCAATGGCATGGTCCCACTGCTTGTGCTCCAGAAGTGAGTCAAACAAGGCCTTGGAGAACACATCCTTGAATGCATGGAGGTAGGGAGGTATGATGTCCCAGAACTCCTGGCGCATGGAGTTAGCAGTGAATGCCTGGGCCAGTTGCTGGGATGTGGTCTGGCTAGCCCAAATCTCCATGATAGAGGGCAGCAAATGTAAGGTGGTGGCATAAATCCTGTTCCCCATCTCTACTGCCTTGTTTAGGAACTCTTAGTCAAGCATGCCTCCAAACTCCTCTCTGTGTTCCTCTTCTGGGGTTCTGCTGCTACTCTGGTTGTCCTTGTAGAGGGCCTTTCTATAGGAAACACCAGGGGTGGGGGATTCAGAAGGTCTAGGTTGGCAAAGGAGAAAGGGCCAGTGTGGCATGCACAGATGGCCACTGATGTGCTCCTATGCCACTTAGTGCCATGCAGGAAACCTAAAAAGAGGACCTAACACTAGTCACTAGATAGGGTAGCTGGCAGTAGGAAGTTAATGGGTGAGGGCAAGTCAGTAACTGTCCCAGAGAATGAGAGTGAATGGCATGTGAAGTGGATGAGAAGTGGAAATAGTCACTATTGCTAGCCTAAGTTGCTAGACAGTAATGGAAGGTCACTAGTCAAAGCAAGGGAAAATGGATGAAGGCAAAAGTGTTGCTAAGGAAGAGCAAACTAAGTGGTATGAGGCGAGTTGGGAATAGAAAGTGGAAGTGATGATAAAGGGACTGAAAAAAAGACAAACATAAACTAGTTGCTAGCTGTAGTTGCTAGCATTGCTAAGTCAGAAATGATACTAGCAATGGCATCTGCCAAGGTGTTTATGATACATATGAGGTGTCAATCTGGTAACCAAGTGAAAAGTAAGCAACATTGATGTGATGCATAAAGGCAATCAATTGCAAGAAAAGAGCATGTCCAATGTCAATACCTGAAGTGTAAATGCTGTTCAAGTATGTTTGTAAGCTCAACAAGAAAAATGATAAGTAAAAAATCACACAACTGTTAATATGTCCATTTTTGGAGGAAGGCAGTGTTGTTGCCAAGGAAGTCACTAGTGCTTGTTGCTAAGAAAGGTCTCAGTCTTGTCATTCTAGACCCAAAGTCCAGACTCCATGTGATACAGCTCATGATCAATAAGTCTTGTAGTTGCTAAAATTCTATGCAAAGGCTACATTGTTCCAGACCTTGGGGCTAGGCCTCACATGCTGAGTGTCATGACTTGTGCCATGTCAAAATAATCAGCTGCTGTCCAGTCAGAAATGCCAAAAATAGTGCTCAGTGACAAGTGGGTCTTATCATCCTCCCCTATGCTGAAATCTTGACTGTCCTCAGTCAACCCAAAGTCTCATGATTGCTTGCTTAGTCCATGCACTTAGAGTGGTCGGAATAAAAGCAACTAGTGATTCCACTGAACTTCATCAACACTCCCTTCCAGCATCTTATCTCTCTTATCCTCTATAATCTCAATCTTATCACTATGTCTTCTGATCTTGCTTCTCAGCTTGACAAAATCACAATGGCCCACACTTTCCTTGATCAAGTCAACTGCTTGCTCTCAGTGGCCCACATGTCCTTGGCAAAGGATCCTTGTTTGGTGGTGACTGCTATGTTTCAGACCTGGTTGCTTTAGTTTGAGACAGCTGGGAGCAGCATTGAGTTGCCTGCATTGGCAACTGTTGAGAAGGAGTGTTGCCAACTTTATTAGAAGTATAAAGAGGAAGATTGAGTTTGCCAGTTTGATGTCCACTTTGTAAGTTTTTTGTTTACTCCATTAGCAACAACTTTAACACTTTTTCTAGGCTCCTGTTAATCCTTCACTGGAGTTCTTAATGGAAGAGTGGGGACATTGGGGTAGCTGGGCCTTTGACTCCCAAGTGTGTGGTTGGCGGCATTGCTAAGGGGTTGGCAACATCACCAAGAGTGGCAACAATCCCAAAGGGAAAAGGCAAAGGCAAGGTCAGAGAGGAGGAGAAGCAAGAGCAGTTTGAAGTTAGTCTTTGTTCTTTTGCTTTTCCTTGGTAGCCATTGCTAACTTTGTTACAGAAACTTATCAAGGAGTTGTTTACCAATAAATGCTTGGCAACTCTTCTTTGCTGGCAAAAGGCCTTGACAGTGGTGGATATGGGGATGGAAGCTGGAGTGGTATTGGAGAAGACAAAAGGGAAGACAACAGTGTTGCTTGCAAAGCAACAAGCATTCAGGCTAGAATAAGGAGTGGTAAGTGTTTAGTGGTCTTCACTACTATAGTCACTAACAACTTTTTCTTCAGTGTGACAACTGCTGGGCTGAGAACAACCCTGAGGATTACTGGTACCCAACTGGGGCCCAGCCCTGCTATTGCTGCAATAGCACAAGGAAGGGATGCTTGTATAGTGGGAAGTCATTGAGGAGCACTGGCAGAAAGTTTGCTAAGAAGATAGCAATAAAAGTGGCCTTGGTACAATAGGCTAGAGCATTTGTAGAGAGGCAGAGGAAGTTAGTGAGGAAGGGCAAACCAATTCAGGTCAAGCATTCCAGCTAGTCTAAGGATCTCCACTGCTTGGCATGATGCATCCATAGGCAGCGGAGGCATGGGAATCACTGTACAGAAGACTGGAGCTGCTCCTAACCCTAGGGCAATTGTTGCTGAGGTAATACAGAGATCTCCAGGGTTCTGGAAAGAGCTCTGAAGACATCAAACAAGCTGCAGAGGTGCTGGAACTAGTCATGGAGGTTGGAAATGGAAGTCCCCTGACATCACCCCTCCTCTAGCATGCAGCATCTCAATGTGTGGGGTAGAAGAAGTCCCTGATTGCTTGGTCTGCTGGTGAGATAGAGTAGATTTCTTGTATGGTGTGCTGTGCATCTGGATGTCTCTGGTGGAACTCCTTAACAAGTCTGGGGGCATGTACATTCTCCCATGGCTCCCAGGAGATATCCTCAATTCCATAGCCTTTTCACTTCACCTTGTACTGTAGCCGTCTCCAGAATAAATGGCTGTCCAGGATTTCTTCCACTTTGTACTCTTTGTTGTTGTTGACTACCACCAGGGGCAGCAGAGGTGGCAGACATTGCCCTGGGATAGAATCTCTAGGGGCTGGGGTAAGTTTGACCACATTGAACACTGGATGAAGCTGGCACATCCCCATGGGGAGTTGGAGTCAATAGGCTAAGGGTTCTACCTGTCATTCCACTGTGAATGGCCCTAACTGGTGGTGCAACAGCTTCTTTGAGGGACAGGTGGTTGTAATGTCAGAGGCATCCAGGTAGACTCAATCCCCAGGCTGGTATCTGTGCTCTGGGGTCCTTCTGCAGTCATAGTATCATGCCATGTCATCTTTTGCCTTTGCTAGTGCAGCCAGGGCCTCTTTTTGTGACCTCTTCATCTGGTCCACAAATTTGTTTACTGCCTCATTCTCTGAGAGTCAGGCACAAGGTTCAAAACCCATGCGTGGGTGCCATCCCATTTCAAGGAAGAATGGGGAAAATTGGGTGGATGCGTGAACATGGTTGTTGTACTGGAATTTGGCATTAGGGAGGAGTTTATCCCAGTCATCTTGGTGCTTGTTGCAGAAGAGGTGGAGATACTGTTCCAACTCCTGGTTTACATGCTCTGTCTGGCCATTGGACTGAGGATGGTAGGCAGTGGTGGTATGGAGCTTTACTCCAAGCAGTCAGTAGAGCTTGTGGGTGAACTCTGCCACAAATTGCAGTCCCTGATCTGAGACATAGGCATCAGAAAGGCCATGGAGCTTCCAGACGTTCCTTCAGTACAGGTTTGTGGCACTCATGGCAGAGCAGGTGGTGTGGGTTGGAATGAAGTGCGCTCTCTTGCCATACAGGTCCACCACCACCATGATTGCATCATAACTATGAGCATTGGAGAGCTCTACAATGAAGTCCACAGATGCTACACTCCATTGTTCCACAGGCACCAGTAGCAGGTGTAACTGTTCATAGGGAAGTCAGGATTGGGGCTTGGTCCAGAGGCAGAGATTGCAGGTACTAGTGTAGGACTCAATGTACTGGGACATCTGGGGTCACTAGTAGCTCCATGATACTAACTCCAGTGTCTTCCACTGCCTGGGGTGCCCTGCAATGTGAAAGTCATGGTGTTGCTCCACAATCCTCTGATGGAGCTCTGGGATGTTGGGGACATAGATACAGTCTCAGAAGGTCAGGATTCCATTCTGGAGGGCCCATTCATCAGCGCAGACTGCCTTAACACCAGTAGCATGCCCTGACTTCAGCATCCAAGTGGCCTGTGCCACAAGCTTCTCCTGTTGACTGTCTCTATTACCCTATCAGATGTCCCAAAGAATGTCTGCCTCTGCTCCATCAACAACTAGGCCCTCCATGGCTTGGATCACAAACAATTTAGAGTGGAGGAGCATGATGTTACTGTTATCCCCTTCCCCCATTCCATGGTCCATCCTCTGGGACAGGGCATCTGGTTTCCCCATGCTCTGGCCAGGCTTGTGGTGCAAGGAGAAGTTGAAGTTGGCAAGGTAGAGGGACCATCGAGCCTGCCAGCAATTGAGCTTCTTGGCTGTTTAGAAGTATTCAAGGTTCTTGTGATCCATCCAAACCTTGAACTTGTGCCACGTGCCTTGTAAAAAGTGCTGCTACTCCTTAAACAACCAGATGATGGCCAACATATCCTTGTCATGGATCTCGTAGTTCCACTCCACTACATTCAGGCTTTTGGAGTAAAAGGCCACTGGGTGCCACTTCTCATCCTTCAGAGATTGCTGTGAGAGCACTGCCCCAGTGGCAAAGTCAGAGCTGTTGGCCTCTATGTAGAAGGGAGAGTTGTTGTCTGGGAAGAGCAGAACAGGTCTGGAGGTCACAGTGTGCTTGAGAGTGTTGAAGGCCATCTGCTCTAGAGGTCCCCAGCTCCATGTAACATCTTTTCCTGTGAGGTCAAACAGTAGGCGGGCATGATGTGAGAAGTCCTGGATAAATCTCCAGTAGAAGTTTGTGAAGCCAAGGAATGCCTGTACCTCCTTCTTGTTCTGGGGCTCCGGCCACTCTGCCACACCTGCCACCTTCACTGGGTCCATCTCCACAGTTCCATGGAAGATGACTAGGCCAAGGTACTCAATCTAGGTTTGTTTGAACTCACACTTCTCTGGCTTGAGGTAGAGCTAGTGCCAGCAGAGGTGTTTCAGGACAAGATGAGTGATCCAATGGTGTTCCTCCAGTGTTTTAGTGTAGATGAGGATGTCGTTGAGGTACACGCACACTACACCCTCTGCAATAAGGTCCTAGAAGATGTTGTTCATTATGGTCTGGAAGGTGGCTGGGCTGTTGGTGAGACTGAAAAACATAACAAGTGGCTCAAACAATCCCTGGTTGGTCTGGAAGGCTGCCTTCCACTCATCTCCCTCCTGAATGCACACATTGTTGTAACTCCACCGGACATTCAGTTTAGTGAAGTATTGCACACCCTGGAAGTTGTTGATGAGCTCAGAGATGAGGGGGAGAGGGTAGCAATTCTTCACCGTCATGGCATTGAGTATCCAATAGTCCTGTACTAGTCAGAGGGAGCCATCCTTCTTTTTGATGAAGAAGACCAGAGAAGCTATTAGGGATTTGGACAGATGGATACAACTGGAGTCCAAGTTCTTCTAGAGGAAGGCATTGAGCTTGCCCTGCTCTCTGGGCACAAGGGGGTAGACCTTATAGCTGGAGGGTGCTGAGTCGGGCAGCAGTTCAATGGCATGGTCCCACCTCTTGTGCTTTGGAAGTGAGTCAAAGGAGGCCCCAGAGAACATGTCCTCAAATGCATGCAAGTAGGGGGGTACTACATCCTGGAACTCTCAAGGTGTGGCATTGGCGGCAAAGGCCTGGGCCAGCCACTGGAATGTAGTCTGGCTAGCCCTGATCTTTGCAATGGAGGGCAATGAGTAGATAGTGATAACATAAATTCAATCCCCCGCCTCTATTGCTTCATCTAGGAGCTCTGGTTTGCATATACCACCAAACTCTCCTCCATGCTCCTCATCCAGGGCTCTGCCATTGCTCCAATCATCCTTGTAGAGGGCCTCTCTACAAGGAAACACCAGAGGTGGGGGGTCCAGGAGGGCTAGATCAGCAAAGAGGAGAGGGCCAGCATGACATGCTTAGATGGCTGCATGCTCTTGGACTTGAGTCCACTCTGGCCTCTGTGGCACAGGCAGAGCACTTCCTGGACTATTCATAGTCACTTTGGTCCAATCAACCTTGGGGTTATGCTCTTGGAGCCATGTGAACCCAAGAATCATGTCTTGCCTTCCCAAGCTGGTGACAGCAAATATAGTGCACTCCATGTGGTTCTGGTAATGGAGAACCAGGTTGACCATGAAGCTAATTGTGCCAGCTTCATTGGACATTCCATCAATGTTGTAGACAGGAATGGGCTTGGGAAGGGGCTGCATAGTCAGGCTATGGCATTTGACAAACTCTGAGTCCAGGAAAAGTCCCATTGCTCTGCTGTTCAGGAGAGCTGTGACTCTGCAGTTTTGCTGGGTGTCTGTCATCTTGATCTCCACATCAAGGTGCAAGGAATGGGCAGATGAGCCAGAGGCCATCACATACTATCGGGGCATTTGGCGCACCCAAGCGGGGCTGCACTGTTGGACCTTTGAAGGTGTCAGAGAGCTTGGCAGGGGATCTGGAGTTAGTGTTTGTATGTCTGTAAGGGGGCTTTGAGGTTCTTCTGTCTCAGAATGAAGGGCATTGGAAAAGGCAGTTTCATTTTCTATTGACAGACAAGAGAACCTGTTAGCACCTTGCAATCGAGGCATACATCTCATCCGTTGCTTGACTAAAAATCCTCCTCTAGCTCTGGAGGTGAGGTGCTCATGTTGGCTTCCTCTGTGGTCAACTCTGATGAGGGCTCATCCAGTAATGGAGCTCTGGCAGCATTTTTTGCAGCCAGGAGCTACAGAAGAAGTTCCTCCTGCTTCACTGCAGAAAGGTAGTGGATCTTCAGGCCCAGGAGACAGTGCCATGCAAAGTGCCCAGGCTTCTTGCATCTCTAGCATAACAGCAGGGCTGTGCAGAGTTGTCAGGCCATGTTCACATCCATGAGAATCCCTGGGAGTAGGGGACAAGTGGTGGGGGCAGCTGGAGCAAGGGCCAGCACTGGGTGAGTAGGTGTGGGGTGGTGGAAGTTGCTGACTAGAATGGAGCACATCGTGGAATGGGGGTGGCAGAGCTCCCTCCATATCTCCATGAGCTGCCATTGGTCCTGGGCCACCTCATACCATGATACAATCTTTTCATCATTGGGGCAACCCTCTGCTAGGTTGTCAATGCATTCCACCAAGGCACAGTGCAAGCCATTCTGGAAGGTGAGGCACAGCTGGAGGCCATTGGGGTAGGCAGCCTGTTTGACTAGGGCTCAGAACAAGTCGATGTACTCATCCAATGTACGCTTCCCTTGTCCATACTGCTCCCTGTCATGCAGCATCAGTGCTATGGTCTTGGCAGGGTCCAATGGAAAAAACTCTGTGCAGAAGTCCTTCTCAAAGGTGGCCCAGTTCAGGAAGCTCCCCACACCTCCAGGATGGCAGAAAACTCACAGTGTGTAGGTGGAGGCACATTTGGTCTTCATGTATAACAGCACCCAGGCTATTTTCAATGCATCAGAATCAAAAGCATCCCTACTGAGGTGGATGTAGGTGAGGCAGGACTGTAGAAATCACTCCCTGCTAGAGCGAGCACCATTGCATGCATCTGGCTGCACTGGGCAAGGGATCTGTGGCCACAGGGTCATTGGAGCCACTGGAGCAGGTGCTGTAGCAGGCGGAGCTGGTTTCTCAGCTGCAGGAGGGGTGGAGTTAGGGCTTAGGCATTCTAGCAATGCCTGGAGGGACTGGGAGATAAGATTTGTTGTCTGGCAGAGGGTAGAGAGTTCGGTCATATAGTGGGTGAGAGATGATTGTGTTAATTGCACCTGGGTTTCTAGGTGGAGCAGGTGAGCCCAGGCTTTGTCCTGCAGAGCTGGGGCCTCCAAGGGTGTGTCTGGGTTGGTGAGCTGAGACATAGAACTCTGCAATGCTTAATTCTGGCAGAGAAGTGACAAATAGTGGCTCAGAGGTTTCTTGTGGCTATGTGGAGCTTCTAGGCCAGTTTTAGGAGACTTGTTCTGCTATAAGGGCAACCTCCAGAGCAATGGATTGGAGTCATGCAACTAGCAGAGGGGAATCCAAAGTATATTAGCAGAGTAGATGACGATACAATCAGTAACTAATCACCTAGCAGAGGGGAATCCAAAGAGAACAAGTCTAAGGATCCCCACTACTTGGCGTGGCGCATCAGTGGGTAGTGGAGGCATGGGAACTACTGTACAGGTGACTAGAGCTACTCCTAACCCTCAGGCAATGGTTGCTGAGGTAATATGGAGAACTCTGGAGTTTTCTGGAGTTCTCTGGGGTTCTGGAAAGAGCCCCAGAGATGTTGAACAAGCTGCAGAGGTGCTAGAACCAGTCATGGAGGTTGGAAATGGAAGTCCCCAAACAGACAGGATGACAGTTAGAGGCAGTGGAGTTGCCAAAGGTAGTTGCCAAGAGAAGAGCAAGGAGACAGTGGAGAGTGAGGACAAGGTTGGTGACAAGGCTAGCAATAACAACAACAACATGCTCCTGGCATGTAAACAATCAGCAAGTCCAGCATCCATTGCTAGTGCTAAGCCACCAGGGACTGTTGCCAGCAAGGAGGGAGAGAAGGAGGTCAAGGATGTGGAGATGAGGGAAGAGACTCCCTTGATAATGATTGCTGAGGTTGAGCCAGCAGTTAGTGGTGGGGCAGTTGAGGGTGAGGAAGAGGTGGAGGTAGAGGCAATAGACATGGATGAGGATGAGGACAAGGAGAATAAGGATGAGGAGAGAGTCCAACAAAGGGTAAGTGACTTAGTTCGCTATGTTTCTTTTGCTAATAGTTTTGCTAAGGGATCTGGAGCAGCATGCCACTGTGACAGGTTGGCAACAACAAATTGGAGTGGCTAGGGGAAGACCTAGCTTTGCCAACACTGCTAATGTTGGCAATATTGCTTTGTGGGTACAATAAGAGGGCTGTGAGAGTGGAGAGGCAGTTTATGAGGGAGATGGAGAAAGCAAGGGAGGAGTTGTTGGAGGCAAGTACAATGTTTGCTGTTGCCAAGTGGTTGCTGGTGGCAGTAGTGGGATATTGAGGGAACTGTCAGGTGTTCTTGGCCTGGCAGGAGGCAAATGGGATCAGCAAGGAGAATTGGGAGGAGGGGGAGATGGGGGATGTCCTTAGTGATGATGCTGATCTCAATGCCTAGTGACCATCACTCCTATATTTTTATTATTAGTAGTATCATAGACTAAGACTAGCCCCCCTAAGGAGCTTCATGTTTCTCTTTGTATGTTGTAGACTGGCCCCCTCAAGGGGCCCAAAAAATGTAAAGTATCATTGATTGTATTCAAAAAAAAATAAGAGAGGAGGCAAGAACAAAAAGCAAGACAAACAAGTCAGTATGCACTAGCAACAATGGAGGAAATGTTCAGTAAATCATTATGGTGTAAAAATCCCCAGAGGCATGCCAAGTGCTAGTGACAAACAGCAAAGTGCAGCATTGAAAGCAAGAGAATAGTAGAGAAAATGTCTGTGAAGAGCTTTTAAACAATTGTAACTTGAGGAAAGAGTAACAAGACAAAAAGACTTAATGTTTTTTGTAAGGTATTTGAATGGTTTTTCTGAGTAACTAGTAAAGAGAATAGGTGAGACAAAATGCAAAGTCAAGAAATATTGCTAGAGCTTAGCAAAAGGTGTGTTTTTAATTTTCTTTGCTGGTGTTTTTGCCAGCATCATCATTGTCTATGAGGTCTGTTTGCTCTAATTCATGGAGGCACAAGGTGTTGATGTCAAATGCATTGATAGGCACTGAGATGTGTTCTCTTGCAAAATAAGGGACTAGACAAAAGGCAGCTACAGGATGATGTGGCACTGAACCATCCAGTTTATAAAGGATGTAAGTGCCACCATGGTTATGAGAGATTACCACCAATGGGCCTAAGTATCAAGGCTTCATCTTGTTGTGCGTCACTTCAATTCTAGTGTTCTGTACAAGTACAAGGTTGCTAGCTTGGAAGTTGTAATTGCAAATTGTAGTGGCATGTTCTGCTTCAAAGCAAATGGTGGCTAAGCAATGAGCATTAAGAACATCATTGTAAAGGTGGTTGAGGTCCTCTTGGCAACATTGAAGATCTATTGCTTGATGGGCTATGAGGTCTGTTGTCAACAGGAACAAGTTTGGTGGCAGTTGCAAATATGTTGCCTTCACTATATTAGCTGGCAAAAAAGGATGGGTACCAGTCATCATGTAGTAAGGAGAGCAACCCATTTGCTTGCAAACTGTTACATGTTTTGACCAAAAGACTGAGTAAGTAGCTGTACTTCACCTAGACTGATCACCATCAACTACTTTGAAAAGAGCCTGGCAAACATCAAAGTGAGGTTGCTTGATGATACCATTTCATCTGAGATCCTAATGTGGTGCAAGTTGTACTTCTTTGCTAAATAGGTGACGGCTTTCAGGATTGGAGGCCCATTGTTGGTAACAATTTTGTTAAGGGCTCCCCAGCAACAAATGATGTCTTTGTATAATCATTTGGCAATGGCTTGAGTGTTCTCTCTAGCAAACATGCAGAACTTGGGGTAATGAGTTAGCAAACAGCATTCTTAAATAATATACTTGAATTTATTAGATGGCAGCATGAACATAGTGTCAATGTATACCTTGCTGAACAAGGGTGCTGGTGTAGCAACAGTTGGTGGAATGAGCACTTTAGTTGTCTGATGGATCTGACAGAGGTGGCAAGTACAAATGTACCACACAAGATCAGTGCTAACTTGAGGCCATCAAAATTGTTCTAGGAGAGCTGAGCATGTAGTGAAAAGGCCTCTATGTCCCAAGCTATCATGCATGGCTCTCAAAACTTGTAAGCAATTGTCAGTAGGGACAAAAAGCTTGTGGGCACCATCTCTGTTTCATTTCCAAAGCTTTCTGCCAGTGATAAAGAACATTGACATGTAGCAAATGAAGGTGGCATACTCATTGTTGCTAAGGCCTTCAGGTCTGACAAGGTCATTAAGCCATTTCTCTACCAAAAGTAAGCAGGTGTTGCTAGCAATAACCTTAGCACTGTGGGGTATGTTGTTATAGGTGGTGGTACTATTATCACAGAGAGACCAAATGTCATCACTGTTTGCTAGTCACAGGGCTGAGTCATTGTTATCACCACTAACAAATGTTGCTAAAGGTTGGAGAGGCTGGAACTCAACAAGAGGGGGTAATTGTTGCAAAGCTGGAGAAACTTGGCAAAGGAGGGGCGGCAGCAGCTGGACTTGGTGAATGAAGCTGTGCAAGCAATTGATCCAGTCTTTGTAAATGGAGTTGTTGCTATTGTTAGGAAGGAGGTTGCTAGGAGGCTGGAGTGGGCATTGTGAAAGACCATCAGGGCCATGAAAAGTACCTTTAACATGGATGAGTTTGAGTCAAACATCAATATCACCATGATCCAACAGTTTATGCTAGTGGAGGGCTGGATGTTGGGGTTCTGTAGCATACCCTTGATCTAGCAAGCGTCAGCTTCAATGATAAGGTTCCTAATGCCAATAAGGTACATTTGTAAGGCTTGAAGCACTTGATATAGCCCATAAAGTTCCAACTTGGGCTGACTGAATCTAGCCTCTCTGTCATTAAGCATAATCAACCCAAAGCAGTTGTAGCAGCATTCTTTGCAGTTGTTGCTAGTGCATTGGCAGAGGTAATACCCAACAGCAATATATGAAGTGTCAACCACTAAGATGACTGAGTCAGGCAATTCATAGTCAATAGGAACTAGGGGCTTAGCATCTTGTAAGGCTTTAATGAGGTCTCACTGGGCATTGATCTGATCTGGGCTGGATTCAAAGGGAACACCAACACAAGTGAGTTTTGTCAAGTTGTTAGTGTGATGAGCAAAATTCTTAACAAGAATCCTAAGAACTCCAATTATACCCAGGAAGGCTTGAACTTCTGATAGTGACTTGCAAGGGCCCCAGCACTCAAGTAGGGCTAAGCAACTTTTGTTAGGAATTTGACTGCTAGGCATGCAAACATGGCCAAGGATCTTGAAGGTCAGGGCACATAAAATGAGCTTGTGACCTGAGAAGGTGCTGCCACAATACCTCATTTGCTGTAGGATTTGGTTGAGAAGTTCAGAGAACTTCAATAGCACTAAGCAAATGTTTGGGTTAGCAGGATGCTTAGCAGGAATACTGTTAACAATTTTCCAGTCCTTGGGTCCTTTAGTGCTAACATCATTGATAAAGCTGAGTATGTAATAAGGGATCTCTGGCTGCAGTATGAACATGATGTCATTGTGGAATATTGGCACAGAGTTAGTCCAACCAATCAGCAAGGTCACTAAGCAAAGGGCACCAAACAGAGTCTGGAATGTTGTTAAGTCATATGAAGTGGGGTCAATAAGTCACCCATTGTATCCAACATAGAGGTTGAGCATAGCACCACATATGCATCCAGCAAAAGAATAAGTGACATGATCTGGGAAAGGCAGCACTCTAGAATGGTGAATGGTGACACAGTTTAGTGGCTCTAGACTGTGTACAATCCTGAGCTTACCATTCTTCTTAAGGACACAAAACTATTGCAAGCAATAAGCTGAATTTGAAGGTTCATAGATGCCAGCCTTGATCTTGTTGTGAATGATTTCACAGACTTCTTTTTCTAGGCCTGTGGGTATGGGGCAATTGTGCTGAATCCAAGGTACATGAGGAATTGTCAGTATGCATACTGGCAGAAAGAAGTCTGGGTGCAAACTTCCTTGTTCAGAGTCCTCCCAAGCAAAAGCCTTTTTTTGTTTGGCAACCATGTTGACTAGAACATTGATTTTGTCACTAGTGAGAAAGCCTGTGTTATGGTCTTTGACAAGTTTTGCTTGTCATTTGCTAGTAAATTGCTGTGTGGGTACAAATGGTGGTGGATTCAGATCAAGTGGTGGCATTGTTGCTAGAGGGCCACCAATAATGTGTTGCTCAATTTGGAAGTCTTTGCTAATGTGGCCAGCAACTAGTTTGGTCTTTATGGCAATGGGTTTGTACTTCTTCTTTACCTGGACACCTTTTTGTTGAGCAGGTTTGTTAGCAACAAACTGAGCAGGAAAAGGGGTGTTAATGTAAATGGGGGCAGTGTCTGTGTTGGTTGTAGAGATAGGTAAAGTCTGTCCAAGAATTAAAGGGTTAGAAGAATCAGTGGAAACAAGATATGAATGGAGAGGTAACAAAAAATCAGAAAGGTTGCTAGTGGTGGCATATAGATAAGCTAGGGCTGGGTTTGTCTGTGTGCAAGAATCTGTAAGTATAATGTCTCTGTCCAAATTACAAGAAGCTATACAAGCTGCTAGACCAGTTGAATGATCATAGCTAATAACAACCACTGTTTCACTATTGTTGTTGTTAATGTCTTTGGCAATGAAAGCAGCAGGGTGCTTTGGTTTTGAAGTGAATGTTTTGGTGATTGTTTCCTTTTGATTTACTGTGTGGAAAAGTTGGAATTGTGCACCACATGCCAGTGTTGGGGTCCATGATAGTAATGGTGGTCTCAACATTGCTAAGTGTATTGACCACACTCCAAGTTAAGACATCAAATGAGTATCCAAGGAGAATATTGTAGGTGGGGGATTGTAAAATGCAAATCTGCAAATAAACCATAATATTACTAATAGTGCATGGAACATTGCAAGCAAGTCATAGCAATTGATCCATAGTGCTGTTAGTGCTCTGCATGTTTAACACAATGCTGGAGTCATAGGATAGTCCAAGGTTGCTAGCAATTTTGGCAGACATGGAAATAATCTGAGAGCCACTATCAGTGATGCATTCTATTTCTTCATGGTTATTAATTAGCATCATAATAGACCAAAGTGACTGGGAATCCTTAGCAACAGTGAGCACCACAGGCTCTTCTCCATGGGGCAATGAATCAATATAAGCCTTGACAGGGTTGACAGATGCAAGTTGAGCCTTATCCAATGTGAGTCCATTAGTAGCAGCATTGGATCCTAGTAAAAACTGGGGTTCTTCAATAGCAAACATTGGAAAAATATCTTCAAAAATGTTGCTAGGGTTCTGTACTGTGTAAGCACTAGCTCCTGCAAGTTGCTTAGGTGTAATGGCTGTCCTAAATTGGTTCCTGATGTCCTGAGATACTGAGCAAAGCTTGCCAACCAAGACTGTGACCTTGGTGCTAAAAACCCTTTCAAAGACTGCTTTAGATTGCTCAATGTTGTAGATTGGTGGAATAGTTCAATATGTGCCATTGTTAGATCTGTTGGGAGCAGTGAAATCCCTGTTAGCAGGAGGAGTGTAGCAACCAGGGATGCCAGAAAATGGGTGGACTGGAGGCTGAGCAACTGGTTTCTTAGTGACTGGTGACTGTTCACTAGTGACAGAATGTTCAGATGCTTTGCCTTTGTCTGCAGGCTTAGCAGCAGGAGCTGGTACAGAATCAGAAGGGGATGAAGTTGCCAGGGTGTTGCTGCCATGTCAAAATAATCAGCTGCTGTCCAGTTGGAAATGCCAAAAATAGTGCTCAGCAACAAGTGGGTCTTATCACTGTGTGCTCTTGAACTTGAGCCTGGTGTTCTTCCTTGGCCTCTGTGGTGCAGGCAGAGCACCTCTGAGGGCATTGGCTCATTGTTATCTTGCTCTTGGCCCAATCTACTTTAGGGTTGTGCTCCCAGAGCCATGTGAAACTGAGGATCATGTCCTGCTTGCTCAAACTAGTGATAGCAAAGACTGCATGCTCTACATAATTTTGATAGCAGAGGACCAGGTTGACCATGGAGCTGATAGCACCTGCTTCATTGGGCATTCCTTTGATGTTGAAGACTAATGAGCTTGGGAAGTGGCTACATGGTCAGGCTGTGGCACTTGACAAACTCTGAGTCCAAGAACAGTCCCATTGCTCTGCTATCTAGAAGAGCAGTGACTCAACTCATATAGTTGGTGCCTTCTCCTTGCATCCTCCCCATGGTGGTTCCACCTTCCCCACTAGTACTTTTCCCTCCAAAACTCTACCCCTCCACCCCTCTTCCAGCTGCCCCTGCACTCACACCTGCTCCCAGCCCTGCTCCACAGCCACATGCACTGGCCACCACTCCAGCAAGACAGAGCACTTCTTGTATGTGGAGCAGCATGGAAGGCACATAGAGGAATCTGAGCATGACCCCACCACTGTCACCTTGAACTTGCACTGCTCCCCATGTCAAGTGCAAGGAGCATACTAGAAATGTTCTTAGCTAGAGCACAGAACAATGACTTGACAACTTACTGGGCCCTCCACCTGACACCACTCCAACATGGGCAGACCCCACACCCAACCCACAGCCTCTGCAAACTGCTCTGGGGTAACTGCTGCTTATGCTACCCTCTGGCCTGGTGGGACCACCCATACCATCTCTGGACCCAAGCTTGGCCCCAACAAGCACACTGCAAATGCAGGGGCTGATTGTGTCAACTGCTCCAAGGGCTGGGAGGAAGTCCCAGACAGCTCTGTGGCAGCCATGGATAACTCTGTTGACTCCATCAGAGGGATAGCAATGGCAGGGTCAGAATACTCACATTGGCAGTACCTGGCTCAAGCCTCCTCTGGTTCCAATGGCAGTTGAACTGCTCCCAATGCTCCTCATACCCCTCCCACACCTCATCACAGTCTTTTTCTGAGGCTGAGGGAGAAGACATTTGGAAGTTAAAAAAGCACTGGGGTATGTCCTGAGCTTTTTGAATTTTTTGGAGGAGCTTTGTGATGGACAACAATCCTGCTTTGGCTTTGTTCCCCATGCCACTGCTGCCACTGCAGTTTGATCAATATTGCTTGCACTTCAATTCCTATGCCCCCACCAATCCCCAACTCATGCCTCATGCCTTGAGGGTCTCAATGCTGAAGGGGGGGTGATGTCATGACCCACTCCCAAACCTCTGGAGTTCTCCCAGGTCACCCCACCTCCCCAGAGCTTCCTCCAACAACCCCCCAACTCACTCCAGCCTTTGTTAACTCACAGTGCCCATCCTGGCTAAACTCAATGCTTCCTCAGCAAATCCTGATGACTTCCTGGCAAACCCCAGTGCATCTCCTGTGGGCCTCCTCAGCTCCCCCTCTCCCTACAAAACCCCCAAGCCTCTCCAACACTTCTCCTGGCCTAGTCATATGTTACTAACCCACCCCCATAATCTACACAACCACTCCAGAACTCTGTTACAACTGCAGGGCAGACCACATTCCCATCAGATCCCATCAGAATGTCACTGTGGCCCACCCTCCAATCAGAGCTGACACCTGTCAACCCTGCACAGCTCCAACAAGCCCTGCTGTTGCACCCTCAGTCCCCAGAGAAAGTCCAGTAGTTAGTAAATAAGGCATAGAGTAACATATGTTACCTTAGTCTTGATATTGCATTTACTTGGTTACTGTTTCTTGTTTCATTCTGTGTTATGTCTCCCAGTCTTGTCTCTGTTTCCATTTTTAGTCTCAAATCTACTTCTCTTCTCAATTCCATCTTACCTCAACTTTGTCTTGTCTCATCCATCTCTGTTGTCATTTCTAAGTTCCTTTCTGATGTCATTACAAACTCCATGTACATGCTATGACCCTTCAAACATTCTTACAATAACTCTGGACCTTGCCTTATGCTTGGCCCTGGAACCCATCACTCTTGACTGATCCCCCATCAAACTCCAGCTCCACTCCCATCACTTGCAAAGCCTCTGCTTACCCTGCAGCCCATACACTTGCTTACAGACTTGTACCTGACCCTGCCCAAGCCCAACATTTGATATACTTGGTCTTAGACTTCTCTGGACCACCCTGGACTTGCTCAGACCACTCCCCCCAGCTTTCCCTTGCTAGTATCTGAAGTCCAAACCATCCCTGGAGTGCTAGGTTATAAGCACAGGACATCACATCCACCTAGTAAGGACTTGCCCAGTTAAGCTGAGCCCCTGTGGTCAGTGGAACCTGACAGAGTGTGTTGGGATCAATATCAGAGGAACCAGGCAATAATGTAGCATCAGGGCTCAGAGAGCTGAGAAGCTTGGTTGCCATGAGAAGAGAATTGGCATAGGTAGCCAGGAATGGGGGAAGAGAGCTGATGATAGTTGAATTGTTATCCTTATCATCTATGTCAACACCTACTGACACAAGTTCTTCTTTCTTCACTTGCAGGCTGTCAAGAAAAATGCAAACATCACCCCTGTCAGGGCACTTTGTTAAGAACTCAGTGTGGAGCTGGGTTTTGGCAAATGCACCCTTCTGGGTGTATTCTTTAGTGAGTTGCAGCCCAGGCTTCTGCAACAGTCTTGTAATGACAAAGTTTCATGACAGCCAAGTCAGGAATCTTTTAAAGAAGGAGGTTGTATGCAGATGACTCTGCTATATCCCAGTTCATAATGGCAGTAGCCTTGTTGTTAGGAGATGGTGATGGGCAAGGCTCAGATATGTCAAAATGGGGCCACTTCCCCTTTTACCTTACAGCTGCAGAGAAGTGTATCTCAAAGATACCCCAGTTGATGCTATCAGACAATAGCTTCAGGACATTGGATGGAAGAGAGTCAGTGATAACAGTGGTGATGGATATAGTAGGATTGTATTGCAGCTCACAGGATAGATGAAAAGAGGGCCCAATGACCTGATAGACTAGCAATTGCATAGACTAGAATAATAGACAATATACTCAGAGTGCATTAGCACATGTCTCAAATGCATTCACCAAGAATAATAAACAATATACTGGGTGATTATAAGTATAAAATATGGGTTAAATGTAAGTAAGTAAGCTCACCTCAGAGTGCATTAGGACATGTCTGAGGTGGGCAATACATAAACATAGAGAATATATATGAAAAGTGGTATATTGTCAGGCACATATGGACATTGTCAGGGTTGCACTGATAAGACCCATTTGTTGCTGAGCACTGTTTTCAGCATTTCTGATTGGACAGCAGCTGATTATATTGTACATGACCTTGCACAAGTCACGACACTTATCACATGGGGTCTAGCTCCAAGGTCTGGAATGAGGTAGCCTTTGCATGGGATTTTAGCAACCATGAGACTTATAGATCACAAGCCACATCATGTGGAGTCTGGACTTTGGGTCTACAACAATAAGGCCAAGATCTTTCTTAGCAACAATCACTAGCAACATTACCTGGCAAAAACATGGCCTCAGCTCTAAAAAGGGATATAGTGAAAGCCATGTGATTTCTTACTTATCATTTTTCTTGTCAGTCTTACAAACATACTTGAACAGTGTCTACACTTCAAGTATTGATGTTGGAAATGCTCTTTTCTTGTGATTGACAATTTTTATGCATTATATTGACATTGCATACATATACTTGGTTACCAGACTGACATCCAGTATGTATTATAAACACTTTGGCAAATGCCATTGCTGGTGGCAACTGGTATTTTCTTTCCAGATACTATACCTACAAACAGTATAGATACTGTCTGTACATAGAGACAAAAACAATGAACAGAGTACCATTCCCCTCATTAGCTCTCAACTTAGCAGCTTCAGATTTCTTATTGCTCTTTCTTGTCATCACCAACAACTTAGCACCAAGTCTTGACAACCTCTACCTTGATCTAGCATAGGTACCAACTACAGGTGCCCTTAGTGTCATTACAACTTAGCAATGCTAGCAACTAGTTTGTGTTTGTCCCTCAATCTTCATTAACCTTGCTTATTCCTTGTTCCCCACTCTTCTCCCTATTGCTTAGTGTCTCTTCTCTTAGTGACTCTTTTGTCTTTGTTCCTTTCTCCTTCTATTACCCAGCAACCTTTCATTACCATCTAGCAATTTAGGCTAGCAATAGCAACATTTTTCACTCCTTGTTTCCTTTCACATCATTAGCTCTCACTTTCTGGGACAGTTACTGACTCACACTCTATCAACTTCCTATTGCCAGCTACCCTATCTAGTTGCTAGTGTCTAGGTCTTCCCTTTGGTTTCCTGCATGGCAGCTAGGCAGCATAGGAGCACATCAGCAGTAACAAGATTGGTGAGGAGAACAATAAAGGTATGGACAAAAAAGGTACAGGAAAACATACTAGATTGGGATTAGGACCTGGCTTGTTTAGATAGATGCCAAGCATTACTCCAACACTAACAAATTGGCAGTGCAAGCTAGGCAGAAGATTGTGACCATTATCACTGCAACAAGAGTGGCATTCTCTCCTACATTCATTCACCAATGTCACGACCCGTTCCCCAAAGCCCCGCACATCGTCCATCAAACCCCCGAACCCCCAAAAGGACCCCCAACGCTCCGCCGAACTTCCGCCCGTGCCCACGCCTACTTCGGCTAACTCCGACACATCCCCGGCTAACTCCGACGGCCCCCTGGCCAACTTCGGTGCCTGCCCCGCAGCCACTGACACTTACCCTGGACTTCCCAAACCCCGAGAACCACCCCCGCTATTCCTGATCTTCGCCCACCCATCATTAACTCAACACCCTGCTTCCTCCGACCTATTCCGGAATATCACGACAACCTCGGAACAACCCGCGATCCCATCAACGTATCAGCGCGGCACGATCTTCGATCACAACCGACACCCGCCCACTCCGTCAAGCCCCGCCAAGCCCCGCCGCCACAGCCGACGTACCCCGAAGTCCTCCGGTAGTCAGTATATAAGTCATCGAGTAGCTCTTCGTACTCCGGTCTTGATATTGCTTAACGTTACCTATGGTCTGATTGTTTCCTCTTTGTGTTTCGTGTTCGTTTTCGTATCTCTTTCTCCTTACTCTCAGTTTCCCGGTCTTATCTCAGTCTCCCGGTCTTATCTCAGTCTCCCGGTCTTATCTCAGTCTCCCGGTCTTGTCTCGTCCCCTTTTTGTTATCGTTCTCGTTATCGTTTCGTACCTCCACTCGAATCTACTCTTGTTCCATATTGTCTTGTCCGATGCCGTCTCGGTGACGTCGTCTGACCCTTGTGCCCAATTCTTCATCAACCCTAACGACCTCACGAACTCCGCGATTATAATTACGAACCCCGACACCCCTTACCAAGTCCGAACCTCACTCTTCGCTCGGTCCCGGACTCCATCAACTCCAAATGATCTCCCATCAAACCCCGGCTCCGCCCCCATTGATCACACAGCCACCTACTCCCTTACTTCCGCAAATCTCCCGTACGGCCTTCTGCCTGAACCCCGCCAAGACCGTCTCATTTCCCCACAATCCGACTTCTCCGGACCTTCCCGGATCTGTCTGGATCACATCTCCCCAATTACCCGTGCAAACCACCAGGACCCAGAATGTCTTTGAGTGTCCGGACACCAATGCAGGGGAATCACGCCCGCCTAGTAAGGACTCGCCCAGTGCAGCTGCGCCCCCGAGGTCAGCGGACCCTGACATAATATCAAGACCTGACCTTACCCCGTCCGTGATGCCCGCATTATCTCCGCACACACAATCAAATAACTCCGATGTCTATGGTCTACCCGTGCCGGGGAACCCTTATGATTCATACGGCCCTGCCCAATTTGCCGAGGCACATTGAGTCGTGGATCCGACACCAAACGTCCCCTCTGCTCCAGTTACTTTCATACAACGGCTCCCCCCACGGACACCTTCCCCAGCTCACACCCAACTTCCAACCCCTCGCGCAAACCGTCAACTCATCTTCCACCCCACCCCTACACTCCCCGCCAACTCCGCTCTCTCGCACAAAGTCGACCCCGACATCACCCAAAGAATAACATCCTAAAGCCTGGCGACCATCCGATCGAATGAGTAACAAGGTCTCCGGCACCGCGCCAGCCCTCCGACCCACAATAATGCCAACCTGCCATGGAACAGTCACCCACAGCGCGAGGATCGCCAGCTGCAAAGAAACCACTGAGAACGCGCTTCCCCGAAGCCCGCCTGTGGATCCACCGGCCTCCCAGCAACCCCGCAGACCGACGAACGCGACTAATCACCAACAACATCACCAAACCCTATTATCGACCCCCTCCAAGGAAATAAACCCTCCGACAACTAAACCCGAAACCATCGAAATCAAGCTCGAATCCACCACAGGACAAGAACCCCAGACCTAGGCTATGCTCCAACCCCGTGACCCGTTTCCGGACCTCGATCGATCGGCCGTCACCTCCGCCCAACAAATGAAGGGGCCCCGACTCCCCCGACCCGACCCTGACAACCCCGGAACAGGACCAAAACATCCCCGAGCTTACACTCCGCCACCAGACTACGCCACCTCCCACGAAGGAATCCCCAGCATAGGGGCCACCCCGAACTAACTATAGGGAAAAAGGACCCTATACGAAGTAGTTCCCTAAGTGCTCTAAATTCGCTGACATGTTCATATAAGGGAGGGAGAAGCCCCACCATCATCCAGAAAACAACGATCGGCCATTTAAGCGACCCGACAACCCCAAGGGCACGCGCTCCCATATCCTCAAAAGACCTCCCCCATCTGGCTCGACGACCCAAAACGACCCCGCGCCAGCCCGAAACAGTCCCACCCAGACCCCTCCTAACCCATCAATCCAGCTCCGGACCCTGGCGACACGACTCCGGGGGCCTCCGCTCCGACCCCGACATCTGACCAAGAGGACTCACAGCGCCGGCTTGACAACGATGCCCTGGTAGCCCCAACTCCGCAACAGAAATCACCACCCACTCCGAACCCCGCCCCTACACCGGAATATGTCCGCCCAAACAGGGACCACATCACCGGGGCCTCCAGACAAGCTGGCAGTGCCTCCCCCCACTATCACCCCTGCACTTGCACAATCTCCGGACCGCTCCGGAACACGAATGAAGAGTAAATCCGACCCTGCCGCATCTCCCGGGGAGCCCCACTCCAGTGCCCTCCCGCGGCCGACCTTCCCGCCGCCCCAACAACCATGAACAACCAACAAACCCCCACCGAGTGACCCTTGAGTCGACTCCGGGACCACCCACTTCTTCCCGATGAAGGAACCACCGACCCCCGAACCTCCGAACTCGAGGAAGTATCAGAAACACGTAAGACCCCCTTTGTCCGCCGCAGGCTTACCTTTGGTCAGGAGAGCAATATCACGTAGATGACCCGGAACCCCAAATTGGGCCCCGGACCCGAAGGAACTGGTTGGGACTGATCACCCCGCATCCTACCCCCTCGGTCATCGACACTCCGGAGCACACCAAAGCGCCACCCGAAGCAGGCCCGCCCACAGACGCAGCACTCCAAAACACAACCCCGACCCGGACCGACTATACTGCGAAGACGAACCCCGCCTCACCCAACCCCGCCAATAAAAAAGGGCCCGCCCGCCTTCACCACCAATACCGACGTAAGGGCTAGACCATGGGAAGACCCCCATTACCCCCCGCCCACCACACCGCCAAGACAACCAAAGCCCCGAACCCGTTGGGCGCCGTACAAAATTCAAAGGCCACCCTCTACTACCAAAACGGCGCACGTCCCCTACACCCCCAGTCGAAAATTTCCAAGAAACGAACTCAACGACACCGCCCGAAATGCCGGGGACCCCACCGGAGAACTCCCACCAACCCCGACAAACCCCGGGAGCCCTCCTGCGATGCCCCGCCCCGTCCCGACAAACCCCGGGACTAGCCAGCGCAGACGGCACTAGCGGGCGTAACCCCCGCCTCTGAACTCACTAGGGATTCCACTCCCTCTCACACCCCTGCGTGTTTCGCTTACTTTGCCCTCAGACAAAACTAAAAATCTCACTTCACACGCCCAGGGACCAAGAAGTGACATGTTCGCGTACAAAAAAATCATATATACAATAGGCGGGAAGGCAGCAAGTCCAAGAGCGACAAGAAACGAGGCCCACACCCACCTCACTCCCTCCCCGAACCTCCCGGAAACCCAACCCCCAGGTCGACCTCCATCTGGGCCCGCACCACCGCTAGGATCTCCGCCAACCCCGGCAATGCCTCCCCCGCGTCGGCCGCCACCTCCCACCACGACCCCGGGGCCACCGCATTGCGTCGCCGATGCCCCGCCAGCAACCTCTCCAACCGCGCCATTCCCTGCTGCAACTCCGGAGGCTGGACCGCGGACCCCTGCGTCAACCCGTCCTGAATCGACGCGAACGCCGCGGAGGCACCGTCCAAGAGGACCCGATGCTCCCGCACCCAGCCTAAACTCCGAAAATGAACCGTCAATAACGAACGAAGGAACGGGAGACAACTCACGAAGAATCCCCGCGCGACCCGAGGCGGCCTCGTTGGCCAACCAATCCTCCCTCCGCCTCGCCGCCTCCAGCTCCGCCCACAACGCATCCCCCTCCGGAACTCGTCCCCGCCCCTCCGCTTCCCCCGCGGGTTGCCCCTCCACCTGCGCCAGACGCTCCCGCAGACCCCGCACCTCTAGCGCCCGCTCCGTCGCCACGCGCACCGAAGTATTCCTCTCCCGCTCCATCGCTTCCTTCTCCGTCCGCGCCGCGTCACGATCCTCCCTCGCCCGGCGGAGCTCCCCCTCCCGTACTGCCAACGACGTCGTCAAGGCCTCCACCTGCTTGCGAAGGAAGACCTCCGTGATTGAAGGAATCGGCGCGGAGGGACTCGACGACCGCTCCGAGGGAACGCCAGGGACAGGGGAAAAGAGGGAAGACTCGGGAGGCCCCGCCGACAACTCGCGCCCACGCGGCCTCTTGCTGGGTCCCGCCCCCGAGGGTGGGGAAGCTCGACGCTTTCCCCGAACCACCACCGAAGACGCCCCCTTCCCCTTTGGCACCGCGGGACGAAACTTGGTCCGCTTCGGAACCCCCGGAAAGTCCACCACTACTACTACGGACGACTCTACCGGAACCCCGTTAACCATCCCGAAAGGAAAATTCGACAACACTTACGACTCCGGTCCCTAACGCTACCCCGGCGCCGACGCTCGAACTCCTCACCCCCACTGTCATACACCACCACCTCGTCTAAATCGGCGGGAGAAACCACTGGAACGCTGGGAGAAGACATGACGAAATTTGGGAAACCCCGGGGCACGCCCAAAGCTTTAAATTGAGTGAGGAGGACCCTGACGAAACGGCGGCCGCGCTTCGACTTCGCCTCCCACGCCGCTATCACTCGCTGCGGATTGATCAATATTGCTCGGCTTCGACTCCCACGCCCCGCCGATCCCCGTCCTGCCCCGCGTCTCGAAGGGTCTCGACGCTGAAAGGGGGGTGATGTCACGACCCGTTCCCCAAAGCCCCGCACATCGTCCATCAAACCCCCGAACCCCCAAAAGGACCCCCAACGCTCCGCCGAACTTCCGCCCGTGCCCACGCCTACTTCGGCTAACTCCGACACATCCCCGGCTAACTCCGACGGCCCCCTGGCCAACTTCGGTGCCTGCCCCGCAGCCACTGACACTTACCCTGGACTTCCCAAACCCCGAGAACCACCCCCGCTATTCCTGATCTTCGCCCACCCATCATTAACTCAACACCCTGCTTCCTCCGACCTATTCCGGAATATCACGACAACCTCGGAACAACCCGCGATCCCATCAACGTATCAGCGCGGCACGATCTTCGATCACAACCGACACCCGCCCACTCCGTCAAGCCCCGCCAAGCCCCGCCGCCACAGCCGACGTACCCCGAAGTCCTCCGGTAGTCAGTATATAAGTCATCGAGTAGCTCTTCGTACTCCGGTCTTGATATTGCTTAACGTTACCTATGGTCTGATTGTTTCCTCTTTGTGTTTCGTGTTCGTTTTCGTATCTCTTTCTCCTTACTCTCAGTTTCCCGGTCTTATCTCAGTCTCCCGGTCTTATCTCAGTCTCCCGGTCTTATCTCAGTCTCCCGGTCTTGTCTCGTCCCCTTTTTGTTATCGTTCTCGTTATCGTTTCGTACCTCCACTCGAATCTACTCTTGTTCCATATTGTCTTGTCCGATGCCGTCTCGGTGACGTCGTCTGACCCTTGTGCCCAATTCTTCATCAACCCTAACGACCTCACGAACTCCGCGATTATAATTACGAACCCCGACACCCCTTACCAAGTCCGAACCTCACTCTTCGCTCGGTCCCGGACTCCATCAACTCCAAATGATCTCCCATCAAACCCCGGCTCCGCCCCCATTGATCACACAGCCACCTACTCCCTTACTTCCGCAAATCTCCCGTACGGCCTTCTGCCTGAACCCCGCCAAGACCGTCTCATTTCCCCACAATCCGACTTCTCCGGACCTTCCCGGATCTGTCTGGATCACATCTCCCCAATTACCCGTGCAAACCACCAGGACCCAGAATGTCTTTGAGTGTCCGGACACCAATGCAGGGGAATCACGCCCGCCTAGTAAGGACTCGCCCAGTGCAGCTGCGCCCCCGAGGTCAGCGGACCCTGACAACCAACAAGATGGACACACATGCTTGTTTGATATCCAGACCTAATTACATCCCAGAACATTGCCTGCATGACAAACCTGACTTGTGCTGATGCTATTACCAACTTGCTATCAGCCTCTGGGACCATATGAGTGAGAGAGAGCCTTGATGTACCTTGAAATTTAGTGGTGTTAATCCTACCAAGTGTCAGTTCAGCATTGTCAATGGCTTTCAGTGTGTGATACAAGCCAAATGATGCTGGGCAATAGCTACTTGTGTTCAGCTTCAAAGCCAAAGATTGACATAGCTCACAAGGAAGGCCTTGATTCAGGAGACTGGCAAAGAATTCCTGTGTAGTCACACTCATTCCTATATCTGAATAAAATTTAAAAACTCCTAACACAAATGCATAAATTACCCTGGATCCCCTTGAACAGATCAATGTCAAAGGCTGGGGTCTAGTTGGTAATGAGCAAAAGGCTAACATTTTGGCTGTAAGTCTGCCAACAGACACAGTATCTATTCTGCTGTACAATGTTAACTTGTCTACTATGGGGTCAACTCTGCCTCCAGTGGTGAAAGTAATACTGGTAGACCTTGTGGTGTCAACAAATGTAGAGCTTTTTGAAGAGTCAAACTGTTTTAGGACAAGATGAGCTGCATATATCTGGGCTAACATTGAGTTTCAACCTAAGTTTCAATCTTAAGTTTATTCTGACACTAATGATCATTTGTTGAAAGTTTACTAGTTTGGTCACACTGGCTCACCTTACAGCTCATGTTACCAGCTGACTGGTCATTTATTTTCTACATATGGCTTTGTCACCTTTGCTTCTACTGTGCTAATATATATAGTTTGAGAATTTATGATGTAACTCATCCAAAGTCTGCCATGGAGGAAAGGGAGAATGACTTTGAAAGGACCCTAAAAATTCATGAGGTTTTAGATCCTTGTAGTTTGATCATACCATTATGCAATTATTAGTACTGTAGCACTGAAAATATCATATACATTCAGGCTGATGTAACAATGTGAGAACGATATTTGAGTGATTTGCATATGAGACACTCAAATTATTTCAAGCAATATTATTACTCTAAATATATGTCAAAAGGCAGGCTGAAGAAAGAATTATATCTGTATACATTCAGGCTGTTCTAGCAGTGTATTTCAAGCAATATTATTACTCTAAATATATGCCAAAGGCAAGCTGAAGAAAGAATTACATCCAGTGATCACTATCAATTTATATGATATTCTAAACACATTCCATTAAGGAGATTATATATACAAGTAATATAATTACCATGATTATATCTATGTGGCCTTGTAATATCAGTTAAAGTAATGTGGTAATGATCTGGCTTTCCTCATACCAGTCTGATTGAACATCAATTGTAAAAGTTAAAATGCCTTTGACTAACCAAAGCAAAGTCACTCTGAAATTACATAAAAATAAAGAGTCTGTCAATACCATCCTTAATATCGTTTGGCGTAGGAAACTATTTAATCTATTGAGAGTGGCCCGTTCGCTGACTTTTCTCTCAAACCTGCGGACCATGCTGGGGTGTAATGTTGCTAGTAATGGTTTCTGGCACAAAGAGCCAGGACTAACGCGGTCATCTCGCCAGTTCAATACACTCTTGATCCCCTCCAATTGCGACGAATTATCGTGAGCAGATAGCAGTAAGTCTACGCACTGTCCATTCAGGCCAATGCATCACTGCTGCATTCGAAAGATATCAGAACCACAGTACTTACCAATACGATTGAATGCACACTCTATAGACTTGGATGTTTTCAATCTTTGCATAGATGTTTTCAATCTTTGCATAGACGTTTTCAATCTTTGCATAGACGTTTTCAATCTTTGCATAGATGTTTGTTACTGAAAAATAGTGAGATGAACCCAGATTCAAGGCTTGCCTTGACATACGTATGATATATATGGCAGCGTTGAGACCCGGCGGCCCAGATTGGAACTGAACAAGGTCAAGCAAGGCCTCAATAGTACCATTCTCCTGGCAAAGGGGCAGATAGTGGAGTGGAATAGACACGATCTATAACACTCTTCCATAATGGGGACGCCATATGTTCTCGGGTAATCTAGAATTCAGTAGCTTGATAAGAGTTCGTGAGGTACACTGGACAACCCAATCTTGTTACTTTTAAGTTTCCTGTCCAACGATCTATAATTATAATGAGGCGTGGCTGAGTCACAACGAGCGTTGACCGTTTGCAAACCCGATTGTAACGAATCAATAACCTTCACCCACCTAACAGTATCTGTTCCAAAACCGGTTGTAGAGTGATAGGTTGTATAAAGCCAAGTCTTTCAAGTGGTAGCATGGCCGAGTTGGTCTAAGGCGTTGGATTTAAGAACATCTTGATTCCCAATGGGTGCAAACCCGCGTGAGTTCGAACCTCACTGCTACCAGTTTTTTCTGATTCTTTCATGTTATTACTTTCTAGGATACTTTGTTCCATGCATCGAAGTAATACAATACCATTCTTAGTGCTCACAATTTAATATATTTCCAGGCTAAGTGATATAATTGGGAGCATAATGAAGTATGTATGCACAATTTCCTTTCTGTTTTGCTCCCGTTACAGGATCTATAACATCAATCATTAGTGGAAACAATACGGATGTGGTTTCAGCTGTGCATACGTCGTTGATGTTGTCTTGTCCTCCGGGGCCTTGTCTAACCCTGCGGATTGGGTTAGGAAGAGAAATGAAACGTCGAGAATTAGCGCTGGTACCTTCGAGTTGGTTTGAATTGCTCGGCCTCTGATGTATCCCAAAGGTTTCCGATACTACTGGGGCCTCCAGGGGTAGTGCGCACCCGCCTGTTCAAACATTTACTTGATACAAGATGGACGGTAGAATTGATATAACAAACCTGCTAGGCTTGAACCCAGACTCGCCCCCTTCATTAGCCGCAACCTACGCAAATGGTTAAGATGATACAAAACAGAAGGTACTTGAAAGTCACACCGGATCGGCTTCCTTGGGCGGCGCTGAAGCCAAAGCATCATCTTCTATGTGATCTCCGAGTAAATCACCGATGCTGGAACTAGGGGCGGTACGCGTGGAACGTGTTGATTTCAGGTCATTCTCTGGTCAAGCAAATTAGACCAAGCTCGGCGAATAGAATTAGCGTGCTAACCAGTGGTTTCGGTAGTAGATGAATTGGCGAGCGCTTCTTCGGAAATTTTGCCAAACGTTGCGTAGCCTACAGGTCCTCAAAGTTGACAGCTATTTCAAGTCAGAGGAGCCGAGTCTACGAACGCGGGAGTTTGGCAATATTGTTGAAGTTAGTGTCAACAGTAGTACCAGTGTACCTAAGCATCATGATTTAATCTATGGCGCGTCGCGTAGGACGCGTAAAATCTTCACTTTAAGAATTCTATCAAGGAACGCTTCGTGAAGACAATATTCGTAGAATCCCAGTCGAGCATGCCTACAGAAAATGAACGAATTTTCCACGATCATCGAAGAGCTTGACCACGTACCGAGATCGGCTGCCCATCCTTTTTCTGTGGACATGTCCACAACGTCCACTGGAGTAAAGCTGGACCAAGGTTAGTGCGTCTTTTCAACTCGATAGGCGATTTGCATACGAAGGCATCTTGGAAAAGATCAAGCTCAAGTTCCTCGGTGGTTGTCAGAGTGAAAAGGGACACATGACCATTACGATGGCTCGCACGCCGCGTCAAAACACCTGCTTCCGGCGTCGATGCTCTCAGTAGCTCGCCTCGCTCCTCGAAATGCTATCATTATATCTTTGAAGAGGCTTAACTCCAATCTTGCGTCTCGCATGTACACAGACCCTCAGTATGCTACGCGTCCGGCCGTAACGACGACCCCTCAAGATCTCACTCCACAGCAAAAGGCGTCACTTGACAGTGCTCTCCGCGTTGACCAAGCTGGGGAGGTCGCAGCCAACTACTATATATGGGACAAATGTTTATTCTGGGGCATGATAGGCGCACAAGACCGTTATTACAGGTGAGTGACCCTTCTGGGCGTGCCACTTCTTATGGAAACAATATTCAGGAAATGTGGGACCAAGAGAAGAAACATTTGTTGGTCATGGACAAGCTGCAGTTGCAGCACCGCATCAGACCGACTATTTTGACAGAAGTTGCAAAAGTAGCAGGTTTCGGACTCGGCGCAGTAACTGCCCTCATGGGAAAAGAGGCAGCAATGGCATGCACCGAGGCTGTTGAAACTGTCATTGGTGAACACTACGACGAGTAAGTCATGACTTTTCAAATCTCTCAACTTGTGTAATCTTATGCATTACAAAATAATAGCCAACTTGTGGAGATGGAATCCTTGCCACATGATCATCCAAGCGTTCCACTGTTGAAGGAAGTTGTCAAAGAGTTTAGGGACGATGAGTTGGAGCATTTAGACACCGCCGTGGAGAACTTTTCGCAACAGGCTCCAGCACACGCTCTACTCAGTAGTGTCATCGGAGCAGGCTGTAAGGTTGCGATAGAATTGTGCAAGCGAATGTAGGCTTGATAGTGGTCAATTCTGAATTTGAGCAGGCAAAACACTCCATATTATCTCAATGTCAAGATGATACAACAAATCATATATATATACCATCTATTCAGGTTTCGTGTCTGAGGGAATCAGGGGTTGTCCTTTCCTTGATAGCCAGTCGAATTTTTGCTGTCGCGGCCGTCAGATGGTTTCCTTGACATGGATAAGAGGGCTGCATACTGTGTATTCACTGGAGAAGTAATAAGCAATGGCAGGGAAGACGATGACGCCGAAGATTGCAGTCCTAGTCGTTTTTCTTGTCCACCGGAAATTAAGGTATGCTTTCTCGCGCTACATCATTTCAGAAACGGCGAGAGAGGCAGGAAAGAATAGAAGTGTACCATAGCATTGTACCTCTCAATGGCAGGGTCTGGCACCTACGGGTGAACGGAACCTTTAGGAATGTGGACTACAGTGGAACAACACATCCATACCTTGAGTTGGGCTGTATTAAGGGTAGCAAATGGATCAGATAAAGGTGAGGAAAGCATAGAGCTGCTTACAGTGATGTTCGCCCATGGTGGATTTGAAGACAGAGGTTTCCGATGTTTGTATCTTGTTTGTCGAATTGCTTTGCTTTTGACCATCATCATTCAACATGCCCTACAACAGGGAATGGGACCAGGGCAAGGATACCTGGCAAGATCCCTCCTGGGGCGCCTGCGACTCTCGGCCCAATGTGCGCCCAAGAGAAGACGACCACTATGGAGATGGCAAAAGACGGAAGACCAATTACGGGGTCGGGTTTATGAGCCCCATAGCGTGACTTCTAGCTCAATTTCTCATTCACAGGGATTTCAAGCCTATGATACTAGCCAGGCATACGATACGTATGTCCATGATCGAAACCAGCAGAGTGCAGATCAGTCCCAGGACTACGGTCAAGATGACCGCCACCAACGCAACAAAAAACGCCTGGTGCCATCTGAGCCGAGCCCTCATGTCATATTCCTCGGTTTAGACCCCGACTTCACCGAGGCCGACGTCAGTGCAATTTTTTCCCGCATCTAGCCAATTCTCACCACCCATACCATACCACCAGCTTCAATCATACCTTACGGCTAATGGATGTAGCATTGAGACGGTCACCATAATACGAGACAAATCATCAGGCACTTGCATATTTGTATTTGTGTCCGCACATACATTGACGTTCTTCGCCGTTGGATCAAGGTTCCTCTAAAGGCTTCGGTTTTGCCCAATTCACTACCACTGAGCACGCTCGAGCATTTGTTGACCCCTTGTTTCCCTTTATACAAGTTCCACCTCCCGCGTCACATGGCGCGTCAGCAACGACTGCGTATTATAAGGCACTCGAGACCGGAACACCGCATAATGGACGCAGGGTCAAGATCGACTACTCGCAAAGCGCCTCTCCTCACGACAGGGGTCGATTCAACCGTGGCAATCTAAATGATGGGACTCGAGACATCGGTAATACGCAAGGCCCGGTTCTCCTTTTCAGGGGACTCGACCCACTGTCCGGACCACAGGCTATTTATCAGGCTATGCTCTACTCCTCTGGTCCCACAATGCAGGGAGCGAAGGGCATGAAGCGGATCATTCTCATCAAAGACAAAGTCACTATGGCGAGCTTTGGTTTTGCTTTTGTTGAATTCGTCGATGTCCCGGTACAGTACATGTTGATTTGAAAGTCGTTTGTTCTAACTTTGTCTACAGTCGGCTTCCGCCGTTCTTGCCGCCACTATGTCACCAGCTATCCATCCTGCTGGATTCCGGATCTCCGACCGACCCGTAGCTGCATCGTTTGCTCATCCCTACTCATTTCAGCCTGTTACTGATTTTCTCCAACGTGATGATGCTTGCCTTCCCTCGTCCGTGAGTCTGGGCGGCGTTTCAGATTCATGGGTGCGATATTGGGATGAGAATTCGACTGTAGCCGTCCTGGAATTCAAAGTTGACGAACCCGTTCAAACAACCCAGCTTGCGGAGAAAAGAAAGGAGAAGAAGAAAAAGAGTAAACAACATTCCAGTCTTGGCAATTGATTCTAACGTTACTTAGGTGAAGTCGATGCTCGACCTGCACCTGCAGCACCGTCAGAACTCCCCGTCTCTGACAAACCTGTGACTCTGAGCTTTAGTAAAGGACCGACGAAAGCGACTACTGGTAAGTAAACAGGACTCTGGACGCTCTACGAAATTGACATCATTCTAGTCAAAGCTCCTGTTGTGGGTTTCTCAATGGACGAAGGTGGCGCGGGCGAAGAAAAAGAGGAGGCCGGAGACTCCAACTCATCAACAAATAAAGGTGAGCTGACACAATACATACGACAGGGTTTGGCCCACATGTATACATGTAGTTGCCGCTGCCAAAAAGGTTCCTCCATTAATTGCGAGCAAGAAGGTACTGTATCCATTGCACGCAAGAATTTGTCAAAGGGCATGTGTTAGGAACGATGTCGCTCATTCTCGGTGTTCTCCAGACTGCCAGTAACATAAACAAATGGAATCAAGTGCAAGAAGAGCTCACGCAGGATATGAGCGGTCAAAACGCTCCTTCAGCTACTCTGGTGATCACCTTTTCTTGGATTTCTCGCCATGGCGCATCAGGCTATATTGCTCTTACACTTAATACACTGTATCCAGGCTATTCCTCGTGCGACGTCTTCGTTGACTCCGAACAAGACTGGCGCCACCATCTCCGCAACTGTCACGGAAGCAGAATTCGAATTCTCCGACATCGCGGGATTAACATGCTTGCTTTGCTCACGGCAATTCAAGTCTCTCGATCAGCTGAAACGTCACAATAAGGAATCAGATCTGCATAAGGCTCGCAACTTCAATACTGTGTACCTTCTGAAGTTCTATGGGCTAACGTTGTCTTTTGTTCTTTTTGTCCGACCTGTGACTTTGTTCTTCTGTCTGAACAGAAAAATTTCAAGGATACAAATCTTCGTGAAGTCGCCCGACAGAAAACGGCCGCACGGAAGACCGAAGAGCAGCCGAAATACCGGGATCGTGCCTCGGAGCGCCGAGTGCTTTTTAACCAGCCCGATGTTCCTTTACCGGAAAAGGAGTCGACGAATCTGAAACAGAAAAAGTCAGAGGGTCCCCCGCCACCACCATCGCCTCCTGCTATCGAACCAGGCAAAGATACTAACAATGTCGGTAATAAACTTTTGAAGATGATGGGTTGGACTGAAGGTACCGGGCTCGGAACTTCTGGTGAAGGCAGAGTGGAACCTATGTTTGTCGTATTAGATGTCCAATATCGATGTCTTACTGACTTGCGCCTTCTAGCCAAACCGCCATCTATGCACAAGGAGCTGGTTTGGGAGCCAGCAAAGGCAAAGAAGTCGGTAAATACGCCGACGGATACTCTGGTTACGTTCATATGGCACAGGACGCGGTAAGTGAAAAGACAGGGTCAAACACACGATCAGGAAGATACTGAGCAAAGCTGTTTGCAGGCCCGTGAACGCTACGGGAGTTGATCCCGGACTTGATATTTTTGTATGAATTTAATCCTGTTCTTTGAACTTCTTTTTGCATATACTTGTTCTCTCTTTTCACTCTATGCAATTTTGGAAAAAAATATAATCAATGTTGACTCCATCGAACCACTCATCCAAATAAATATGCGAGAGTAAGATCAGATTCGATAACAAGAGATATTATGCACCAACCATGACCACGACAAGACTAGTAAACAGAAGCGCAAGGGGAGAAGAACTAGCTACAGAAGTAGCGCTGTTGCTTTTGGTTGGGCTAGCAGCACCAGTGGTCAAGGGACCACTGGGAGCACCAACTTGACCAGAACTGGTAGGTGCAGCAGCAACGAGAGTAGAACTAATTATCGATGATGTGGCAGGGATGGAAATAGTGACAGTTCCTTCCTCAACGGTTATGTAACTGGCCTGCAGGCGTCTTGATCAGACACAATAAATATTGGTATGGAATGGGAGCGACGTACCGCCATCAGTGCGCCTAGACCACTGTTCTGTGAAGATTCAATTCAAGGTTGTGAGGAAAAACTTTTGAATCTACATAGAACAGCGCAAACCTTAACATATCCATTGAGGTCGAAAAGGCCAACACCAGTAGGTTGGGAGAGGTCGGCGGGCGGTTTGAATGTGTCAGGTTGGGCATAGAGAATAATTACGTATCTAATAAGTACGTTTTATCAATAGAAGTTCTCTAAAGTCAAACAGAAAGCAGACCTATGGGGGCCACTACCAACTGCAGGTCCGGGTCCAGCATAGCTAACGATGGAGGTAGCGGAAGCGTTGGAAACCTTGCCATCTGTAAAAGCGTGAGATAAGAAGAAATCTAAAACTATAGACACACCAGTGATCTCGACGCCATTTACGAGCCAGTGGTGATTCACACCCTTCGATAAATCACTACCGACCACGTCGGCATCGACCATAGTAATAGTGTACTTTCCACTCAATTGAACGTTCGAGTTGGCAGCAGATACAGTGACCATAGGAGTAGGCGCCGACTCTGTGGTAGTTGTCTAGAAGTCCGTTAACACTTATAACGCCAGACAACTCACGTTCTTTAGTCAAAAGCTGGCCGGGAGTGATGTCACCGACACCTACAATCAATAAGGCCCAGAGTTAGAAACGAAAATCCTTTCATACAACGAAGGATAACGATAACTCACCGGCAAAGTTGACAGCGAGGAGGGCACTCGGATTGAACGATGTTAGAAGCTGAGGGACAATCTGAGACTGCTTGAAATGAGCTTCAATAGCCGCGACTTGGACGTTGGCTTGGCCCAAAGTAAAGGGAACGAGTGTAAGGTATGCAAGGATAGTAAGAGGGATCATATTGGCGATACTTCTTAAAGAGTGAATCTGATTGAAAGTCGAAATTCTGCGCTGCACAGGTAGCGGAAACTACTTTATTCACCAGGATGCTTCGCAAGCATGTGACTTTCGGAGATTGCCGGAAATCACCAACTAATAGTTACCAAGTTGTAACACACCGTTAAATTTACGCTACTTCCTGCTGTGTGTATCCCATCATATTGTGTGTTTATTGTTTCTCCGACTTTGGCTGCTCTTTTTCCCACGTAGTTCTGCATTTCTTCCCCGTTTTTGCATAAACTCGAACGTCATCAACGAAATCAGTGACGTCACGACCGAACTTGCAATTACTTCAGCCAATTTCCAGACAACGACTGTTACTTTAAGCAAGATTAACAGGTTTTTGCAAACCCGTCAGATTGAAGTGCGACGCGTTAATTGGTAATGTCAGATGGCATTTGCTGCACTTATGATGTGCAGGCTTTGGGAGGTCCATTTATGCAGTGGTTTACATGTTATGACATCATGAGGACAAAAAGACATGGAATCTCAATCTAGTAATTCTACCACTGCATACTTTTTTTGATGTCCTACATGACAAGATATCTACCAATAACATTCCATCAAGTTCTTACAAGTTTGGTCATGACATCACTGACTTCACTTATGATCTTCAAGTTGTGTAACTTCAATTCAAGTATTGTGCATGATTACTAGGTCGCCACACTTGAAGTCATAATTGTGTATTGTAGCACATGTTCTTTATCAAAGCAAAGGGCAGCTTGGTGTTAGGCACTAAAGACTTGTTGCTGGAGGTTGATACCACATCTGGCAATCAGGTTGGTAGAAGAAAGAACTGAGTTTGGCAGGGTTGGAGGTAAGTGGCTTCTAAAATTTTGGCAGGGAAGAGGGGGTGTGTTCCTGTGGCTCATAGTGAGGTAAGCATTCCATGTGCTTGCATACCATAACTTGTTCCAACCAAATGACAGAGTAGGTCTCCACTTGGACTGGTTGCCATCCAATGCCTTGAAAAGGGCTTGCCAAACATCAAAATGAGGTGTTGCTTTCCTTGCAAAAATGGCTCACATATGCAGGGAAGTGAGGTATGAGGTGTTCTTTCCTGTCCTCAGCAGCACAGGCAGAGCACCTCCAAGGGCACCTACTCATGGATACCTCCCCCTTGGTCCAATCCACCTTGGGGTTGTGCTTGTGGAGCCATGTGAACCCAAGGATCATGTCCTGCCTACCCAAGCTAGTGATAGCAAAAATGGTGCACTCTGTGTGATTCCAATAGTGGAGGACCAGGTCATCCATGCAGCTGATGGTGCCTGCTTTATTAGGTGTTCTATTGATGTTGTAGACCAGAATTGGCTTGGGGAGGGGCTGCATGGTCAGGCTGTGGTGTTTGACAAACTCCAAGTCCAAGAACAGTCCCATGTTGTCTCAATCTCTACATCAAGGCACAGGGAGTTGGCAGATGGGCTGGGAGCCATCATGTACTATCAGGGCATTTGATGCACCCAAGTGGGACCATGATGGCAGACCCTTGGAGGTGTTGGAGAGCTTGGCAGGGGCTCCAGAATTGGTATTTGTACATCTGGAGGGGAGCGTTGAAGTTCTTCTGTCTCAGGATGAAGGGTGTAAGACAACTGTGAGTCCTCAGTGAGCCCTTCCTTGATGAGTTGATCCAATTGATCTGCTTCAAGGTGATATAATCTGCAATGTAGCAGGGACTTGTCAATCTTTGAAGAGGATGTTGGGCCAATGCAAGTTACATTCATGGCATGTGTAGGTGATGATATGAGAGTCTTAGCATCTACATAAGAGGTGAGAATCTTGTATATGGTAGGAGTAAATGTCAAGTTGCTGCTGAAAATGAAAGATACTTTTCATCTATTACAAGTCACAATGACACCATAATGTATAGACAGAGTGGTGATGGACAGAAGTTTGGTTGCTAATTTGTGTAAAAAAAGTACATTGGTGATAACAACATCATCAAGTGAATTCCCATGTTGATCTCTCTCCCATGGCTTAAGCCTTACTGACCCCTTCCCTGCAGAGTAAATGGTAGCATCATTAGCAAGGTGAATAGGTACCCACCATGACTTGAACAATTTGGGGAGGAACCATCATGGTGTGGTGTCATAGAACTCATGGCACCCAAGCCTGCATTGATATCAGTTGGAGTAGGGGAGTGATGGGAGGATCAACAAACAGCTGCCTCAGCTTTGACTGTGGGCCTCTGAAGCTCTTCATATAATGATATGTTAATTGAGGGGGACTATTTGTGGAGATAGTGTGAATCAGTTGCCCAAGCAACTACTTTTATAATTTTCTTGAGGCAGTGATGTAGCTATGGCTAGTACTAGGTACTAAATAAGATTCAAGAAAGAGATTACAAAAAAGAAATTGTAAAGATGGCCAAGAATAAAATAGAGAGAGGTGGGAGGGTGTGCAAAGAGTGTGTAAATAAGCAACTAAAGTTTGTGGTAACAATATGTTGATGTGCTCCTATGCCACCTAGTGCCGTGCAGGAAACCTAAAGAGAGGACCTAACACTAGTCACTAGATAGGGTAGCTGGCAGTAGGAAGTTAATAGTTGAGGGCGAGTCAGTAACCGTCCCAGAGATCTAGAGCAAAAAGTTGAGATGTGGGGTGAAGTAGAAAGAAGTCGCTATCGCTAGCTGGGGTCATCAAAACGGTGGTGAGGCGAGTAGGGAGAAAGAAGACATTAAGGGAAGGACTGAAACCAGGGGACGAACGTGCACTAGTCACTAGCCTTAGTCGCTAGCGTTGCTAAGTTGAATTAACGCAAATAGGCACCTGCAGTTGGTACCAAACTAAGTCAAAGTCAAAGTCGAGGAGGCTTGTTGCTAAGCTGGAGTCAAAGACGAGATAAGGGAAAGAAAGGCAAAGTTGAAATCTCAAGCCGGTAGGCTTTAGAGAGAGCAGCTAATCGACTCTGAAGGGGGTTCTCTGCTCTTGCTCTTTTGGTGTCTATGTACAGTCAGTATTTATATGTTTTGAGGTATAGTATGTGAAAGTATACAAATAAGTACTAGTGATGGCGTCTGTCACCATGCTTATGGTGCATACAAGGCGTCAGTTTGTAACTAAGTGAAAAATCATAGGCGAAGTCTTGGCAATGCCTAATTGCTAATAAAAACCAAAAAGAAATGAGTCCGATGTCAACACCTGAAGCGTAGATGCCATTCAAGTATGTGGGTAAGCTCGGCAAATGAAATGATAGTAAAAAAGGTACGCAACTGATAATTTGCCCATATATGGTAGGAGAACACCGTTTTGTCGCCAGGATTGCTAGGGTTGCTAATAATTGTCGCTAGGGGGGTCCAGACCTTGATGATCTAGGCCCAAGTTCCAGACTCCTTGTGATATTTTTTGTGCTCAATAATTCTCGTGGTCACTAGAGTCTCGTGCTTTAGTCCAACCCTTGGGCTTGGTCCCGTGTGCTGAGTGTTGTGACTTGTGCCAAATACAAAGTAGTCAGCTGCTGTCAGGTTCCGCTGACCACGGGGGCTCAGCTGCACTGGGCGAGTCCTTACTAGGCGGGCGTGATCCCCTTGCACTGGCAACCAGACACTCGAAAGTGTTCTGGGCACTGATTGCTTGTGTGGATAGTTGGTGGGATGTGATCCAAACAGGTCTGGGGAGGTCCGGAGAGTCGGATTGCAAGGAAACAGGACGGGCTTGGCGGGGTTCAGGCAGAAGACCGTATAGGAGATTTGCAGATGTGAAGGGGTAGGAGGCTACGCGATCAATGGGAGCGGAGCCGGGGTTTGATGGAAGATCAATTGGGGTTGATGGAGTCCGGAACCAAGCAAAGAGTGAGGTTTGGATCTGGTGAAAGAGTGTCAGGGTTTGTAATCGTAATCACGGAGTTCGTGAGGTTGTTAAGGTTGAGGAAGACTTGGGCACAACAGCCGGACAGAGTTGCCAAGACAGCGTCAGACAAAATGAAATGGAGTCGAGATGGAACAAGAATAGATTTGCGCAGAGATACAAAACAATAACAAGAATGATAACGAAATGGAGACAAGACAAGACCGGGAGACTGAGATAAGACTGGGAGACTGAGATAAGAAAAACAAGACATGGAACACGGAACATGAGAAAGAAAACAATCAGACCATAGGTGATGTTAACAATAGGTAGGTAACATCAAGACTAGAGTACAAAGAGCTACTCGACGTCTTATATACTGACTACTAGAGAACTTTGGAGTACGTCGGCTGTGGCGGCGGGGCTTGGTGGAGCTCGACGGAGTTGGTGGGTGTCAGTTGCAATCAAGGGTCGGGCCGCGTTGATATGTTGATGGGATCATTTGGGAATGCGGGTCGCCCCAAGGTTGTCGTGATACTCCAGAATGGGTCAGAGGAGCCAGGGTGTTGAGTTGATGATGGGTGGCGAAGATTGGGAACAGCGGGGGTGGTTCTCGGGGTTTGGGAGATCCAGGGTAAGTGTCAGTGGCTGCGAGGAAGGCATCAAAGTTGGCCAGGGGGCCATCGAAGTTAGCTGGGAAGGCGTTGGAGTTAGCCGAGGGTGCATCAGGGCTAATCAAAATAGGCATGGGGCATGGGTGGAAGTTTGGCAGAGCGTCGGGGGTTTTGGAGAATGGGAGGTTGCTGGACGATGTGCGGGGGTCCAGGGGACAGGTCGTGACATCACCCCCCCTTCAGCGTCGAGACCCTTCAAGACGTGGGGAGCAGGTTGGGGATTGGTGGGGGCGTGGGAGTTGAAGCCAAGCAATATTGATCAGTCCGCAGCGAGTGATAGCAGTGTGGGAGATGAAGTCGAAGCGTGGCTGCCGCTTCGTCAGGGTTCTCTTCAATCAATTAAAAGCCTTGGATGTACCCCGTCCCAAATTTTGTCATGTCTTCCCCCAGCATTCCAGTAGTCTCCCCCGCTCCTTTGCTTTCTGATTTGGACAAGGTGGTGGTGTATGACAGTGGGGGGGAGGAGTTTGAGCGTTGGCGCCATGCTAGTGCCAGGAACTGGAGTCGTAAGTGGTGTCGACTTGTCTTCTCGGGATGACTGACGGGGTTTTTGTAGAGTCGTCCGTGGTGGTGGTGGTGGATTCCCCGGGGGTCCCGAAGCGGACCAAGTTTTGTCCCGTGTTGCTGAAGGAGGGGAGCATGGGGCAGTCTGTGGGAGAGGCGGGGTTTTCGCGGGGTGGTCAGGGAAAGGGGGCATCCTCGGCAGTGATTCGTGGGAAGCGCCGAGCCTCCCCATCCTCAAGGGCGGGACCCAGCAAGAGGCCACATGGGCGCGAGCCATTGGCGGGGCCTCCGGAGTCTCTCCTCTTTTCTTCTACCCCGGGCGTTCCCTTGGAACGGTTGTCGAGTCCCCCTGCGCCTATTCCTTTGATCACAGAGGTCTTCCTTTGCAAGCAGGTGGAGGCTTTGACGACGTCATTGGCAGCATGGGAGGGTGAGCTCCAATGGGCGAGGGAGGACCATGATGCAGCGCGGATGGAGAAAGAGGCGATGGAGCGGGAAAGGAACACATCAGTGCATGTGGCAACGGAGCGAGCGTTAGAGGTGCAGGGCTTGCGGGAGCATCTGACGCAGATGGAGGGGCAGCCCGTGGGGGAAGCAGAGGATTGGGGACGAGTTCCGGGGGGGGATGCACGGTGGGTGGAGCTGGAGGTGGCGAGGTGGAGGAAGGATTGGTTGGCCAACAAGGCCGCTTCAGGGCATGCGGGGATCCTTTGTGAGTGGTCTTCCGCTCCTCTGTTTGTTACTGACGGTTCATTTTCTGGGGTTAGGCTGGGTGTGGGAGCATTGGGTCCTCTTGGATGGTGCCTCTGTAGCATTTGCATCAATTCAGGATGGGTTGATGCAGGGGTCCATGGTTCAGCCCCCAGAGTTGCAGCAGGGGATGGCGCAATTGGAGAGGTTGCTGGCGGGGCATTGGCAACGCAATGCGGTGGCCCCAGGGTCATGGTGGGAGGTGGCGGTTGACGTGGGGGAGGCGTTGCTGGGGTTGGCAGAGGTCTTGGCAGTGGTGCGGTGATGTGCTCCTATGCCGCCTAGTGCCGTGCAGGAAACCTAACACTTGTCACTAGATAGGGTAGCTGGCAGTAGGAAGTTAATAGTTGGGGGCGAGTCAGTAACCGTCCCAGAGAACTAGAGCAAAAGTGGTGGCGTGGAAGTGAAGTCAAAAAGAATTGCTACTGCTAACGATAGTCGCAGCGAAACTGAAATGGTGGCGGGGGGAATAAAAGAGAGAGACAGCGGTAAGAGTAAAATTGAGATCGAAGGGACAAACGTAAACTTGTCGCTAGCTGCAATTGCTAGCGTCACTAAGTTGAAATAATGTTAATAGGCACCCGTAGTCGGTACCACACTAAGTCAAGGTCGAAGACGAGATGAGGGAAAGAGATGAGGTGAATGAAACCTTTAAGCTGGTAGCTTATAGATAGGGGAGTGATATGATGGTGATTCGATGGTAAAATTCGATGATGTGATGTCTATGTACAGGCAGTATTTATACGTTTTTGAAGTATAGTAAGGGAAGGTAAGTAATTAAGTGCCCCTAGCGGCGGTGTCTGCCACTCTGTTTAGGTTGCGTGCCAGGCGTCAGCCCGTAACTAAGTAAAAAGTCATAGGTGAAGCCTTGGCAACGACTAATTGCTAATAAGAACCAAAAAGAGAACAAGTCCGCTGTCAATACCTGAAGTATGAACACCGTTCGGGGATGTCGGTAAGCTCAACAAGGGGAATGATAGTAACAAAAATACGCTTCTGGTAATATGTCCATATATAGTAAAGGAACACCGTCTTGTCGCCATGATCGCTAAGGTCGCTAATAATTGTCGCCAAGGGGGTCTAGGCCTTGATGGTCCAGGCCCAAGTTCCAGGCTTCACGTGATGTTCCCCGTGATCAATAAGTCTTGTGGTCGCTAGAGTCTTGTGCTTCAGTCCAATCCTCGGGCTAAGTCCCGTGCGCTGAGTGTTGTGACTTGTGTCAAATTCGAAGTAGTCAGCTGCCGCTAAGTCCAAACTGCCGAAAAAGGTGCTCAGCAATAACTGGGGCTCATCAGCAGGCCCAGATGGAAGTCAATCTGGGGATAGGGTTGCCAGGGGATCTGGGGAGGGAGTGAGGGGGTGGGTGTGGGCCCCGTTTCTTGTTGCTTTCAGACTTGCTGCCTCCCTCACCTTGTATATATATGTAATTTTTGTACGTGAACATGTTCTTTTCTTGGTCCCTGGGCATGTGAAGTGAGGTTTTAGTTTGTATGAGGGCAAAGTAAGCAAAACACACAGGGGTGTGAGTGGGAGTTGAATCCCTAGCAAATCCAGAGGCGGGAGTTACGCCCGCTAGTGCCATCTGTGCTGGCTAGTCCCGGGGTTTGTTGGGACGGGGCAGAGCATTGCAGGGAGGGCTCCCAAGATTTGGTGGGGGTGGTGGGAGTTCTCCTGTGGAGTTCCGTGGCATTTTGGGATGGCATTATTGGGTTTGATTCTTGGAATTTCTGACCAGGGGTGTAGGGGTTTTCTTCAGTCTGCAGTGGGGACATGCGCCATGTTGGTACAGGAGGGCAAACCTTTGAATCTTTCACGTGTGTCCAGCGGGGTTTGGGGCTTTGGTTTTCTTGTCAGTGCAGTTGGCGGGAGGGACGGAGGTCTTCCCATGATCTGGCCTTCATGCCGATGCTGGTGGCAAAGGCGGCGGGGCCCTCTTCATTGGTGGAGTTGGTGGGGCGAGGTTTGTCCTTGTGGCATAGTTGGTCCAGAGGGGGGTCCTTGTAATAAGTTGGCAGGAGCTGGTTCTCCAGTCGTCCTGGGCTGTGGGTTTGGTCAGCGTGGAGGTGGAGATACTCCCTTAGGATGAGGATCCGATTCCTTGACTTGGGTTGCCCCGGGATCTATGTTTTGGTGGGGCTGCATATGGTGGGGTTCTGTTGAGCTCCAGAGTATTGTATTTGACAAAAGGCATGCGGGGTCGGGGCTTTGTTGCGTTCCAAAATATTGGTTCTGGTCGACATTGCGCTCCAGAGGGTCGTGTTCATGGGCAGGTGTGCTTGGGGGTGTTTGGTGTGCTTTGGAGTGCTGGTGACAAGGGGGCAGGATTCGGGGTGACCAGTCTCCATAAGTTTCTCCTGGTCCAGAGTTGGGGTCTGTGGGTCCTAGGCCACCTACGTGACATTGCTTTCATCTTCTAAGGCTTGGGGTGCTTCTTTTGGTAGGGGTAGTGCGGGGTCCGGTTGGCAACGGATTGTCCCAGCGGAAAGACTTTGGGGGTTGCGGAGTGGGGAAACAGGCCTGAAACATATTTTGTTGGTCTGTTGTTCCCAGCGCAAGGACCAGGGGTTCGGGGTCAGTATGGGGGTTGGGGGGTGGGTTTAGTCTGTTGACAGGGTTAGGGCATTCTTCCACTTGTGTTCCGGAGTGGTCCAGGGGTTACTACAAATGGAGGGGGTGGAGTAGGTTTTGGTACGCTTCCTTGGGGGTTGTCTCTTGTCCCTCAAGGGTTTGGGGTGGAGTCGGAGGGGCCACTTCATCATTTCTTGGGCTCTGGGGTTGATCTCCATCAGTTGTGGTTGGGTTCTCCAGGGGTGTGTGAAACTTTTGGGGGGAATTACTTTGAGGGTCCTGGAGTTTTGTTTTGTTTTCTTGTTGGGAGCAATCTGTGTTGGGTGAGGGGAGTGGGACGGTGGTGGGCTGGGACTCCAAGGGCGGGGTCGTGGCATGTGATGTCCTTTGCTGGTTGTGGGTGGGCGGCACTTCCTTCAGTGTCAAATTATTGTCGGGGCATGCGGCATCTTTTTGGGGAGGGCGTCAGCAACCTTAGGGTACTCTGGAGAGGGTACTTTGCATGTGGCCTGCTTCTGGGTACTCCAAAGAGGATACTTCGCATGTGGCTTGCTTCTGGGTACTCCGATGATGTGGTCCCTGTTTGACGGACATATTCTGGCATAGGGGTGGGATTTGGAGCTGGTGGTGATTTATGTTGCAGAGTTGGGGCTACCAGAGCATCGTTGTTGGGTTGGCGTTGTAGGTCCCCTTGATCAAATGTTGGAGTCGGAGCAGAGGCCCTGGAGTCGTGTTGCCAGGGTCTGGAGCTGCATCGAGGGGTTCAGAGTGGGTCAGAGGGGTGGGTCGGGCAGTTTTGGGCTGGCACAGGGTTGTTTAGGTTGTCGAGCCAGGTGGGGGAGGTCCTTTAAGGATATTGGAGCATGTGCCCTTTGGGTCGTCAGGTTGCTTGAGCAGCTGATCAACGTTCTCTGGATGATGGTGGGGCTTCTCCCTCTCTTATATGAACATGTCAGCAAATTTAGAGTACTTGGAGGAACTACTTTGTATAGGGTCCTTTTTCCTATAGTTAGTTTGGGGTGGCTCCTATGCTGGGGGTTTCTTCATGGGAGGTGGCAGAGTCTGGTGGTGGAGTTTAGGTTTGGGAGTGGCATGTGGGGAGGGTCGGCATCAAGGGTCCTCAATGTCAGGAGTTCTGGATTGTGTGGGAGAAGGTGTTGAAATAGCGGCACGGTCCAGAGTTGTCCCTTGTTGAGAGTTGGGGTGCCGTGGTTCTCCTTGTTAACTTTGGGGCTGTGCTTTGGGCGGCGGGGTGGAGGTGCGTAGCCATTCTTTTCCTGACCATCTAGAAGCTTGGGGATGTCTTGGTCTTGTTCCAGGGTTGTTGGGGTTGGGTCAGAGGTGTCAGGGCCCCTTCATTTGTTGGGTGGAGGTGACAGCCAAGTTGACTGAGGTCCCCAACTGACCGGAAGCAGGTTCTGGGGTTGGAGCATAGCCTAGGTCTGGGGTTCTTGCTCTGTTGTTGGGGTTGTTGGGTTGAGCTTGATTTTGGTGATTTTGGGGCTAGTTGTCGGAGGGCGTAGTTCCTTGGGGGTGGTCGCGGTGAGGGTCGGGTGGTCAGTAGTAGGGTTTGGTATTGTTGTTGGTGATAACTAAGTCAAAGTCAAAGGCGAGGAGGCTCATTGCTAAGCCGGAGTCAAAGACGAGATAAGGGAAAGAAAGGCAAAGTTGAAATCTCAAGCTGGTAGGCTTTAGAGAGAGCAGCTAATTGACTCTGAAGGAGGTTCTCTGCTCTTGCTCTTTTGGTGTCTATGTACAGTCAGTATTTATACGTTTCGAAGTATAGTATGTGAAAGTATACAAATAAGTACTAGCAATGGCATCTGTCACCGTGCTTATGGTGCATACAAGGCGTCAGTTTGTAACTAAGTGAAAAATCATAGGCAAAGTCTTGGCAATGCCTAATTGCTAATAAAAACCAAAAAGAAATGAGTCCGATGTCAACACCTGAAGCGTAGACGCCATTCAAGTATGTGAGTAAGCTTGGCAAATGAAATGATAGTAAAAAAGGTACGTGACTGATAATTTGCCCATATATGGTAGGAGAACGCCGTTTTGTTGCCAGGATTGCTAGGGTTGCTAATAATCATTGCTAGGGGGGTCCAGGCCTTGATGATCTAGGCCCAAGTTCCAGACTCCTTGTGATATTTCTCGTGCTCAATAATTCTTGTGGTCACTAGAGTCTTGTGCTTTAGTCCAACCCTTGGGCTTGGTCCCATGTGCTGAGTGTTGTGACTTGTGCCAAATACAAAGTAGTCAGCTGCCACTAAGTTCGCAATGCCAAAAATGCCAAAAATGGTGCTCAGCAATAACTGGGCTCATCAATGTGCTATCTGGAATAAATCCTTATTAGCTCATTCATATGAATTTGCAGAGTGTGATGAGTTAAAAGCTCATTGACTGGCTGCTGTGAAAACAGGTCTTACTTTGCAGAATAGTGATGCAAGTAATCAAACTGAGTAAAGACAGTGATAGTAATCACTATTCTGCAAAGACTGTTAAAACTGCTGAGATACTGTGAATGAGCAATAATGTGCTCACCTGCAGTGAAGATGGTGGAAGGAATGCAAGACATGTCACGTTCCACTGACCATGGGGGCTCAGCTTAACTGGGCAAGTCCTTACTAAGTGGATGCAATGTCCTGTGCTTATAACCTAGTGTTCTGGAGGAGTCTGGACTTTGGATACTTGTGAGAATAAGTCAGAGGAGACAGTCCAAGCAAGTCCAGGGTGGTCCAGAAAAGTCTAAGACAAGGTATGAAGAAGGGTTGGGCTAGAGGGAAGACTCAGGTATAAGTCTGAAGGTGAATATACAGATTGTGGGGTAAGCAGAGGCTATGCAAGTGATGAGAGTGGGGCTGGAGATTGATGCAGGATCAGTTACTATTGATGGATTCCAGGGCCAAGTATAGAGCAAGGTCTGGAGTTAATTATGAATGTTTGGAAGTCATAATCATGTGATCAGAGTTTGTAATGGGATTAAGGCTAAAAGGAACTTAGGCAACAATAAAGGAAATAGAGACAGATGAGACAAGACAGAGTCAAGACAAGACAGAGATGAGAAAGAGATAGATTGACAAGACATGAGATGAGAGACAGAAACAGAGATGAAATGTAACAAAAAACAAGTGACCATAGGTAATATCAAGACTAGTGTAACATATGTTACTCTATGACTTATATACTAACTACTGGACCTCCTCCAGGGATTGAGGGTGTGATAGTGGAGCTTGTCAGAGCTGTGTGAGGTTGATGGGTGTTGGTTCTAATCAAATAGCAGGCTGTGTTGATGTTCTGATGGGAACTGATGGGAATATGGCCTGCTCTGTAGTTGTCAAGAAGTTCTGGAATGGTCAGGTGGGTCAAGGGGACAAGCTAGCAACATGTGCCTGGGTCAGGAGGGATGTCAGTGAGGCTCAGGGGCTTCTTGGAAGGAGAAGGGGAAACAATGGGGCCTGCAGGAGACATGTCAGGGTTTGCCAGGAAGTCATTGGGGTTTGCCAGAAAAGCTTTGGAGTTAGCCACAGCAGGTGCCATGGGTAAACAAAGGTTGGGTAGGTCAAGGGAGCATTGGTGGGTACTCTAGGGAGATGGGATTGAAGGGGGAGGCCCAGAGGTCCAGAAGTGGGTTGTGACATGACTGTTTCATGGAAAAAATGCAAGACCATTGCATGGGAAAATCCAAAACTGTTGCATGTAAATGTCTGCAGCTGAGACACTGGATCTTACTGTTACCAATTCAGCATCTGTCAAACAATGGCACCAAACTGGCAACAATTGCTAGTCATGGTGATCCTGAATGTATCTGCTGGCTGTGCAAAGGCCTTCAAAAATGCTCCTTACCTCTGAAACCTGTATTTATGCAGCTCTTCACATAATTATGTCAATTGAAGGGGACTGTTTGTGGAGATAGTGTGAATCAGTTGCCTAAGTGACCACTTTTATAATTTTCTTGAGGCAGCAATGTAGCTGTGGCTATAATAGGCTGAAAAGGAGTGTGGAAGGGATGGTGTGTGATAAAATTGACCACTATATATGGGCTAAGTGGTGGGAGCCATGTGCAGCCAACCAAGCTGCACCACTATTATGCATCCCCAAAAAGGATGGAACCCTGCAAATGGCATTAGATGCTTGTCAGCACAATAATAATACTATTAAGAATGTAACACTCTTACCAGACCAAGAGTTTATTAGAGAGGATGTGGCTTGCACACTGGTAAGGTCAAAGATTGACCTCACCAATGTGTATGAGCAAGTGAGGATACATACATCAGACATACCTAAGACTGCATTTATGACCATTACTAGAACATATTGCAGCAACATCATGCAGATTGGCAACTGTAATGTGCCAGCTACATTCCAACACCTAATGATGTCCATCTTTAGAGACATCATTGGCAAGTGGATGCATGTCTATTTAGACAACATATTCATCTTCTTGGACTCTATTGAGAAACACAAGCAGCACCTTAGAATAATCTTTGAAAGACTACAAAAAAACAAGCTCTACCTCAAATGGAAGAAGTGCAAGTTGTATGCCAAGCACATAGAGTGCCTTGGCCATGTAATTGACTCACAGGGTATATGCCCTGATGTAGAGAAGTTGAATAGGATCCAGGAATGGCACAGTCCTAGAACCTACAATGACATCCAACAGTTTGTTGGGCTGGTGAACTACATTGGAAACTTTCCACCTGATGTATTAGCATACACTGGACCATTAATGCCCATGATGCAGAATGGATTGCCATTTCATTAGCAACCCATCCACCAATGGTGTTTTGACATGATCAAGAGGATCTGTGCCAAAACTCCAGTCATACGTCCAATTGATCCTGAACACAAGGATCCTATCTGGCTGACATGCAACACCTCAAAGACAGGCATTGGAGCAATGTATGAACAAGGTCCAAGCTGGCAGAAATGTTGGCCAGCAGGATCTATGTCTAAAAAGTTCACTAATGCACAGAAAAATTATGCCATGCATAAACTTGAAACTCTGGCTATCTCAGAAGCCCTCCTCAAGTGGGAGGATAAGCTTCTGGGGTACAAAATCCATGTGATCATGGATCATAAAGCACTTGAGTTCTTCAAAACTCAACAGAATTTGTCCCTGCATCAATGACAATGGACAGATTAGATGTCAAAATATCACATATGTAAAAGGAGAGCTCAATAAGGTAGCAGACTGTTTATTCCACTACTTTGAGAGTGACTCTCTTAGAGACATGCACCATGTCTATGACTACATTTGTGCAGATGCTTGTATCAACCCAGAGGAGGATCATTTGCCCCCTATGCATGTACAGGAACTGCAAGCGCAGCTGGATCAGATATGTGCTCTCCACAATGGATCTAGCCATGGATGCAGGCAAGTGTGCAATTGTCACAAAATTCATGATGAGCAAGCACACATACTAGCTGCCAGTAATGACAGCAAAGAAGATTCAGCCCAAGCTCAACATGGGTCTGATATGGCTGGAGACAAGATCAATATATCTTTTGGAGAGGCCATCCTAGGGATGGCCCAGTCTCCCAACCCCAAGATAGGACAGATGGAGAATTCCTCCATCAGATCCAATCCCTATACAGCAAAGACAAGCTCTTTGTGGAAATCATGACTTGACCAAAGGACTATAAGTCCTTCCACATCCAAGATGAGCTGATCTGGACTACTAACATCTTGGGCCATGAGGTACTTTGTATACCTCATGATTGAGGGTTGGTGACTAGTGTGCTTGAGCAACCACATGATGTAATAGGGCATTTTGGTACCCAGAGAATGATGGAGTACATTTGTTGTTGGTATTGGTGGCCAACAGTGGTTGCAGATGCACACATGTTCTGCACCACTTGTCAGCTGTGCCAGCAGGCAAAAGGGAGCAACCAGCTCCCCTCAGGGAAGTTACATTCTCCTCTAGTGCTAGTTAAGCCCTGGGATTGAATAGGGATGGACTTTATTGATCCATTCCCCAAATCAAAAGGGTATAACTACCTATGGGTAGTTATATGTCAGATGACAAACATGGTGCACACTATTCCAGTGCACACTACCATGACAGCTTTGCAGCTGTCCTAGATTTACATGCATGAGGTGGTGAGGCTGCATGGCCTCCCAAGATCAATTGTCAGCAATCAAGACTCAAAGTTCACATCAAAATGGTGGCATGAACTGCATAAGTTGTTAGGAGCAAAGCTCCTAATGTCTACATCATTCCACCTGCAGACTGATGGTCAGACTGAATATGCCAATTGGAACATTGGTCAGATCCTGTGTACAGTGGTATGACCAGACCAAAAAGACTGGTTAAGTTGAATAGACTTAATGGAGTTTGCAATAAATGCAAGTATTTCTGAGATGATGCAGTTTGCACCATTTGAGTTGAATGGTGGGTACATGCCATCCATGATACAGGAAATTAGGGCAGATACTGTGATTCCAAAGGAAATCCAGCAGTTTGCCCACTAAGCTCTAGAAAACTTGGCAGTAGTGCATGACACAATTAGAGAAGCATGTGTTTTTCAGACATGTCTGGCCAATTCACATTGCAGGCCTGGCCCTGAACTAGAGAAAGGTGTGCTGGTGTACCTTTCAACAAAAAACCTCAACCTACTTATAGGCAGAGCAAGGAAACTCTGCCCTAAGTGGGTTGGGCTGTATAGGATTTTGGAAGCCTACAGTGTGACCTTCAACTATGTGTTGGAGCTGCCTATGGCACTCCAGGAACAAAGGATACATCCTAAGTTTGGCACTCCAGGAACAAAGGATACATTCTAAGTTCCATGTGTTGCTGCTGTGCCCCTACAAGGCCAGCAACAACACCTTATTCCCCAACAGAGCAATGCCAGAGCCTTATAACTTTGGTGCCCCAGACAACCAAGAATGGTCTGTTAATGACCTAGTAAGATTGATGCAGTTGTTGGCACTTCCTTTGCAGTTGTATCTGCCATTGCCTACTGGGACATGTCCATCAGACATGCTCTTGTCATTGTCAAGTGCATCAGGGCAACCAATGGTTGCCTTGACTAGCAAAGAAAATGACAAGGCAACTGCAACATTGCTGCCTGCACCAGCACAGGAGAGTGGCACTTCCTTGTTGACTGCCTGGAAGACAGTTGAGTGATGCTTCTCTGCAAAGGAGAAGGGCAAGGGCAAGGCAAAAGAGCCTGAGCCTTTGACTGCTACAGATGAGCAGCTTGCTCACCTGCTCCAGCAGCTTCACAAAGCTGGAGTGCCAGAGGATGTCAGTGCTGATGTTCTCAACAACTCTGTAGTGCAGTTAGCACTAGCTCAAGTTCTGAATGAATTTGATGTTGTTCAAAATCAAAGGAATGAGGCCTGTGTGAACCTCTTTGATTCAGCATTGAGAAAGAGGAAGCATGTGGCAACCCCTCCTAACCCACCAGAGGTGAAGAAGGCTTGTACTGAGCCTTCTGTGTTTGTTGAGGGATCCTCAATCTAGAGGGCACCACTTGTGCCCTATGATGATATGGTGCCTGCTAGAGATGACTAGAGGATGGATGAGCACCCTGATTTCAAGGTGGCCTTGTCCTCTACTGGGCCATCCAAGCCAGTGGCAGCTCAAGTGAAGCTGCCAAAACCAGTGGCCACAAAGAATGGAACATCAAGGCCCTCCACAAAAAGAGCTGGCACTCTGCAGCCAGCTGTAACATCAACAGAGGCAGACAACTCCATGGTTGTCACCACTCTAATTGCCTTCCTGGTTAATGTTCCTCCAGAATCAGAAGCTGGTATAATTAAGGTCCTTGGATCAAGGATCTATGTTATGTCTAGTGTGCTCCCTCAGGAGTTTAGGCCACCAGTGCAACAGGATCCATGTGATAAGGAATTCTTTGTCACCCAGCAAGCAGCTGCTCAAGCAATGGCAGGTGCCCCAGTGGCATCTGACTTGGGTAGTGATGATGATGATGATGTCCCTACATCTAAATGATGTATTTTGGACAGTGACTCTGATGACAACACTATGGAGCATTATCACAAAGAGTGGCACAATGCTAACACCAGATGGCTGTTAGCCATTGATGCTAAGAAGTCTAAACTGGACCTCAAGCATCTGAATGATACAGTGCCTGGCTGCCTATCAGATGGCTGGGATACCATATTGGTTTGTGGGTGCTTTGAGTGTCAGAATGACTGCAGGGATATGCTACACCTCAACTTCTATTGGTTGCCAATGACCAATACAGTTTTTATTAATGACAAAGTGGTCTTTGCCCCCTCAATGGAGATGGCTGGGATATCTCACATATCCCTGTGTTACAAATTATTGTATTGATGGACTCCTCATGGGATGCCCATGAATCCAGAGCAGATTTGCTTGATCTTTAAATTCATTTGGGTCAGCAGATCCAAGGTTACAATGAGGAAGCAGATTCATGCTGCTCTCCTTCTATACAGCTCCACAATTGAGGGACTGCACAATGAGGCAGGCTATGGAGCTACCTCCAGCAGAGTTGGAAACATCTCTGCCCAAAGGGGATTGCCATTGGGTACTGGTCCCCTTACCCTCACATTCATCAGCTATACTAGGCCACACAGACAACAATATGTAGGGAGTGGGACTTAATCAAGTCCTGATCAGCCATCACTTTGACATTGAGGCATTTGAGGCATGGGTGCAGTACATCCTGCACCACAGCCACCCAGGTTCACAGAATGTATACTCAGGTGTGGCCATCAATGCCACTTTATATGTAGATCAATGCTTGGTCTTTGATTACATTTTGGGTTGAGCACTGGCCCTGACTATTCTGCATGCATGAATGGCCTATATGAGGCTGTTTGCAATGGTAGTGGCTTAGCCACATCTCTATTGAGAAGTAGTAGACACTTATTGGTCCAGTGTAGAGGAGTTTAATGCAATTACCTCCTACACTTTCACTCTATATAAGCTGCAAGTGCTGCCTACACAAATTAATAATTTGAGCAAAGCAGAGGTGGTATGTCACCTCCTGGCCAACCATGTGCCTCCCTCTTGGGTGAATCACATGTATACCTATGGCATATGCTTCCTCAATCACCATTGGTCCAGGAGTGCACTGCACACAGACTTGTTCATGTGGGTCAATAATGAACACCATTTGTTGACTCTAAACCATTGGGGTACCCTCTCCATTACTGGGGTACAATGGGTGGTATGTCCCCACTGCTGATGACCAGGAGTGCTTTTGTGCACTCCTCCAAATTCATGAGAGCAGAGGCCATGCTCCTCTTGATGCAGCTGAATGGCTGCACTTTGGTGAGGATGGCATTTTCATTCACCTCTTGCACTGACCTGCTGAGGTTTTGAGTGCCTTACAAGCCACCACCAAGGAGCCCTCATCAGTGGTCCCTCCTGCAAGTGCAGCCCCAACTGAGGAGGGGCCTTTGTTATCAGTGGCTGCAGCCACTTCCATCTCACTGTCAAGCTCTGGTATGTCCTCAGAGGATGCACCTATGGAGGAGTCCATGGAATTGGATGCCAACAATTCTGCATTGACCACACCAGTCCAACCAGCAATGACCCCACAAGTCATCTCCAGCCTCACAGAAGCAGTGGTAGCAACTAACATTGCTACTCCTATCACCCCTGGGACTGGATCCAGTGGCCCCAGTGATACAACTAACACTGTATTGGAGTGCTGGGCAGACATTGTGAGTAGCAAGGAAGCAGAGGCCTTGAAGATGGATGAACAAGCAGGATGAGCTATTATTGTGAGCCTTCTCATGTATTGTCCCAGGGGCATACAGGAGAAAACTTGGCCTTCATACCAAACATCAAAATTGCATTCCTTAAGAGCCTGTTTAATCCCTTTGGCCTCACCCTTGTCAGTTGTCATCTTCTGTATCTGTCCACAATAGTTAGAGTCAGGGTTATTGTCAGGAATAATAGTGTCCTTCTGTTTGTGCTGCTTCCCACCATTGTTCTTGTTCATCTCAAAAGCTTTGAGAGAATCAGGAGGAAGACATGCATGACCTGATGATTGATCAAAGATAAAAATTGCCTGACATCTTGGGTGAGCTTCTTCAAATGTGGGAATGGCTTGTGTTTCCAGTTGCATATTCATCTGTGCAGTGTCCCAGTATAGATCACCATTTGATCCTGGATAAATGATTTTACAGGCCTCATGTATAACATTGCCTTGATCATCTCTTACTACAAGGTAGCCACCAACTTCACCAATATAATCAGAAACATGGATCAGCCTTCCCTTCCCTTTCTTGCAAAGAACTTGTTGATCTTTCTTCAGCCTGTTTTGGATGTCAGTATCAATCAGCCAGATTATCACAATATTGAACCTCACCACAACATTGAACCTCACCATAACATTGAACCTCACCACAACATTGAACCTCACCACAACATTGAACCTCACCACAACATTGAACCTCACCACAACAAAGAAGCAAAATCATACTGTTGAAAACATGTTTCATCTTGCCACACTAGAATAATCCCTCTGTCACAACCCATTCCTGGACCTCCAGACCTCTCTCTGAGCAACTCCAGCTGCCCAGAGTACTCACCAACACCCCCTTGACCCACCCTGACCTTTGTTCACCCTCAGTGCCTGCCCTGGCAAACTCCAATGCTTCCTCAGCAAACCCAACAACTCCCTAGTGGTCCCTGTCATTCTTTTGACCCCCACCAAGTCCTCAGGTACCCCTGATGCTTCTCCCAGCTCCCAGCACATGCCACACATCACAGATCATTGTCAGAGTATCACTGTGGCCCATGCACCAGCTCAGAACTGATACCTGCCCAACCTACATGGCCTGATGGACCCTGCAGCCAGATCATGGTCTCAGAGGAATCCCTTCAACCAGTATCTAAGTCATAGAGTAATATAAGTTACAGTAGTCTTGATATTACTTACATTTGTGCCTAGTATCTGTCTTGTTATTCCAATCTCTGTTTTGTGTCATTTCAATCTTATCTTACTCTTGTCTCATCTTGATTCTTGTCTTGTCTTATCCATTGCTCTCCTGACTCATGTGCTTTATTGTATTATTCCATCTTCTTTCACCTCCAGTCTCCACCTTAGCTCTGCCCCCCTCCCCTGTAACCTCACCCACTTGTCCAGACCTCATTCCACATTTGGCACAAGGACCCATCAATCTGTACCTGATTTCCATCAATCCCCAGTCCCAGTCCCTTCCCTCACATGGCCTAAGCAATCCTGCCTTCCTAATAGCCACCCCCAGAACTCAGTACCTGACACCCCAGAGCTTACCCCTTACTTGTACTAACTCTATAACTCTAACTCTCCCAGGAGTTCCCCAGACTTACTCAAACCAACTTCCAGGCTTACCCTCATATCTATCTCATGTCTGGAACCCACCAGAACACAGATTATACATGTAGGACATTGTGTCTGCCTAGTAAGGACTCACCCAGTGCATCTGAGCTCTCATGGTCAGTGAAACCTGACACTCCCTCTCTTCAGGCTCAAGCTGGGGCTCAACATGCTTCAATTCTGGGCCTTCAAATTTAGCCATGCAGCATGCATACTCTTGCATCTTTGGTAAGAAAATCTTCTTGCAATATCAGACAACATCATCCACTATTTGAGCTGAAGGTGGGTAGAAGCCCCCATTTGATTCCTCCTCTGGTGTAGCCAGAGAGGATTGGATTGGATGATGCTGTAGTAGCAGCATGCAAGGTGCTGGATTGCTTACAGGCCAACATTTTTGAGGCTAAGAACAACCTGCTCTAGGCAAAGATTGCATAGGCAGCTCATGCAAATAAACATCAAGCTGATAATTTTGCACTCAAAGTGAGAAACCATGTCAGAGTGTTGACTGAGAACTATAGGAAGGAATATAAGTCAAGCTTGAATTTTTGCTGCACTAAACTGATGCCTCAATTTGATGATCATTATTGTATCATGGATATTAATTTGCAGAAGTCAACAGTCAAGGTGGATATTCTTGTCAGCAAGTAATATGTGTCAATGTTTCCACTTTTCTAAAATTATTCCATGAGTGTGTCATGACCCACTCCTTGGACCCCTGAACATCATTACCAACCTGCTCGCTTCTCTAGAGTTCTCCCAAACACTCTATCAAACTCCCCCAACCATCATACACCCTCAGCACCCACTCTGAGTAACTCCAACACTTCTCTGGCAAACCTCAACAGCCCCCTGGCTAACTCCAATGCCTTCTCTGCAGCCATTGACACTTCCCTTGACCCTCCTGAGCCCCTGGGACCTTCCTCCATCATTCCTGACTCTGCCACACATCACCAACTCCTCCTCCTAGTCTGCTCAACCAACCCTGAAGTATCACAATGACCCCAGAACAGCCCATATCCTCAACTGATCCCATTAGAATATCACTGCAGCCTGTCCCCTGATCACAACCAACACCCATTGACTCTGTGCAACTCTGTCAAGCCCCACCACCACACCCACTATCCCCCAGAGCTCTCCAGTAGTTAGTATATAAGTTGTAGAGTAGCTCCTTGTACTCTAGTCTTGATATTACCTACCTGCCTTACCTGATGTGTTTCTGATTGTTTCTGTCTTGTGTTTTGTATTCTGTGTTATGTTTCCTCTTACCTCAGTCTCCTGGTCTTGTCTCATCTCTGTTTCCATTATTGTTCTCATTATTGTTTTGTATCTCCACTCAAATCTATTTTTGTCCTCATCTCAATCTCATCTCAACTCCATCTCATCTTGTTTGACTCCATTTCCATTATTGTGCTCAAGTCCTTTTCAACTTTAATGCCTCTACAAACTCTGCACTTACAATTACAAACCTCAAACATTCTTTAAACCAACTCCAGACCTCACTATTTGCTTGGCCTCAAAAACCCATCAACATCCATTGATCCCCCATCAAACTCTGTCCCTGCTCCTATCACTTGCATAGCCTCTGTTTGCCCCACACCTCTAATACTCGCTTCCAGACTTGTACCTGACACCCCCATCAAGTCTGACCCCTTCCCTGCAACTCATCCTAGACCTCTCCAGACCACCCCAGACTTGTTTGGATCACTCCCCATTGCTTATCCTCACAAGTCCCCAACATCTAGACCTTCTCTGAATGCCCAGTTATTGGTGTAGGACATCATGTCTGCCTAGTAAGGATTTGCCCAGTGTAGCTGAGCCCCCATGGTCAGTGGAACCTGACAGAGTGGAGAACAATAAGGATTTGTTCCCATCAAGGGAGTTAGCAGAACCTGGTCCTGTTATCAATCAGTCAACCCCAACTATTGGGAATGGCTAGTGGAACCTATTGTGGATGCCTGTTATAGAGGATGTGGTTGGCAGTATCTTGTACCATATGCTGGATGGGGCTCTGAAGAGGATAGATGGCTTTCAGGGGCCAAACTTGCCAAGAATGAAGCATTGGATCATTGGTTGGCTGCAAATAGTGGAAACTGTTCATAAGAATGTTTTTCCCTTCCTCTCTCAGCTGCTGGTAGCTTTTTTCCTTTGAAGATTTTTGATGCAGCCATGCATGCAGTTTTTTCTGACATACATTAAGCCACACTTGATTTGTTAGAGAGGGGGAGATGTAAAGCATGGCTTACATCAGCTAACTATTACATTACAGATATCAGATATAGCATGGACAGCTTCTTTCTATCATCTCTGGCTGAGACCTTCACTGCTTGTTTAATATACTCTGTTCCTGTTTGCATGCATGTACCAGCAAGTTTAGTGTGCCTACAAGTGTGTAGGCTTCCAACTTTGATGATTAAGCCATGAGTAAGCAGCTACACAGATGAATTCATCTTTGAGGAAACTGTGTGCATTCTTGCTTCCATCTTGTCTCTCCAGTAGCTGTTCAAAAATCTGATAGTGTTGAGCCAAAGCTCAAACACAATGTGCATAGTGAACCTGAGAGTCTGTCCCTTCATTCCATTGCTCTGCAATCTTTAGACTTGTTTCAATTTTCTTGTTCCCTTTCAATTGCAAAGTTGCAAAATTATGCAGGATCATAAGCTGATTGATCTGGCCCAAAGTCCATGTCTTCTTCTTCAAGTCCTTTTTGATTTGATTTTGTAAGTCAGACCATGGCTGAATCTCTGGCTTTGCTGTCAATACATCATGCAGCTCCTCTTCCCAGGACTTGATCCCTGTACTAGTTTCTTGATCAAAATCAAGAGTTGAAGACACAGACTCTTCACAAATCCACACAGTGTCTTTGGCTACATTCAACATTCATGGGGTTTTCTCCAATGTGAGTTGGTAAGGTATGATCAAATTCAAGGGGTAGAGGAGTTGTAGATTCTTGCCTGACCTGGATATTGTCAGAATGGTGAGTCTCTATTGCTGTTTCCTCAGGCTGATCCCCATCCAATTCCAGTTTCTGATCATTGGAATAGACAGAATAGATGGACATCATGTCAACATCTGGACTGGTGGATTTCATATCAGTGTCAGAAAGACCAGGCAATTCTGTATCCAAAGCCTTTTCATCCAAATCCAAGCTCAATGGGTTAGATGCTAAGTCATTCACTTGCAGCATGGCCAGCATGACACTGATGGTTCATATCCATCTCATTTGATGTGAAACCGAATGCATCAGAGACTTCTTTGGTTGTGTAAAAAGTCCTGGTAGTGATATGCCTGTCTCATACCATGAAACAGGCAAAAATATTACATATTAGGTGCACTCAAATATACCCTGAAAAACTGGCTGAAAACTGTAAGCCAGGAATGCCAAAAACTGTATGCCAGGAATGTCAAAAACTGTAGGCACTGAGCACGTACCAGATGTAAGCACCAAGGAACCCAAAAGACAGCTGAAAGCAACCAGAAATAAGCTGCCAATGATGAGGGAAGCATAGAACAAAGATCGCGCACTGATGGCCGACAAGTGGCTGTGCTCAGCAGGTCCGCCTACCCACCTACCCACCTACCCGAGCGTCTATTCTTGTCAAACTTCCCTGAACCCCTCAGCAAAACGATGTTCCCTATGACAAACTGACTTAGAAAATTCATAACTTGCATCAGGAAGACTTACGAAGTAAGGAGAAACAGTAGGAAGAGAAGATAGGGGGGAAAGGGCCAAAATTAGGCAGGAATAGTGCTAAAGACCAGCCTATGATAGACCGGCCTATCACATACCCAACCATCCACGAAAACACGCGGATATGCCGTGATCCGTGCGCAGACAAAGAAATATAAAAGGGGAGGGATTTCGAGGGGAAAAGGCAGGCATTCTGCGTACCACAGCTCGGATAACCACAGGGAGCGATTGTCTTAGGCTCACGAGTATAATAGAAGCTTTGGGTTTATTATTTTATTTGAAATATTTCAATTGAACCCCGTAACGAGTCTGACCCGGTCTTTCTTGTAAACCAAATCAAATAAAATCTTATTCATTATCTACGTTCTATTGAGTCGAGTACTGTAACTAAAGGCCCGAGCGTCTTTGTGAATCGGAGATCTTGCTGAATTTGAAAAACACAGCTGAACTCTCGAAATCGCATCAGTAGCGACGGCGAGTGCGCTCAGATGTACTGCCTACATGAGGGCCTTTTTTGTACACAGTGGGACGCTCTTGTACAGCTTGAATAAGTGATCAAGTAAGTACTAAAGTTGTTCATAAATCATCGTACCTTTATGCTCTTTGGTCTTCCTCAAATACTTCTTTCTTAGCTCTGCTGGAATCCATTCTTCGTCTCTAGGATCATCTTCATCAGCAATTGCGAGCTTCATCAATCGGATATGCAATGATTCGGTGGTTCCTTCCTCATCGATGCCATCATCCCATCCCTCTGTTAAGATCTCCATGTTTTCGTTATCGTTTTCACTTTCCTTGGCCTGGTCTTCCTTCTTCCAGCATAGCTTGAGACTGTCTACTTCCAAGAGAGGATCCCAGTCCTGGTCAGTATCGTTGTCATTCCCCTGTAATTTATCGCTCTCATGGATCTCTTCTTGATCTGATGGTTGAACACGATCGAGACGAGACTCAGTGTTGGACTCCAGAGGTTCTTGAACACGTTGATTGCGTAGGCCACTGATATTGCGCTTGGCCTTTGATATTCGACCACGACGAACTTCAGGCATTGAGATTGATAGTGATCGGTAAGGATCTGAAGGTTGATGATCACTGTAGGTCCAGTGGGTAATCACTGATTTTTTATGACTCAACCTCTCTTTGATTCTTTTTCAAAACTCAGGATAATAATCAGCGCAACAAAAGGAGTCGATTGCGCATTTTTTCATGATTTTTTTCTTGGTACGGCCAAAATTTGGAGGGCCTTATCAACCCCCCACCCCTGTTCCAGACAAAATGGCTCGTGGATTCATGAGCCATTGGGTCCTATTAGATGCCTATGTACTCAGAATGTATTTAATCTAACAGATAGATGATAAAAAAACCATTCAAGATATTTGTTGACTTTGCTTGTCCGCGCCTGTAGCATCTCCAAGGTGTACACCCAACGATGGGCGGGGGCCAGAGGGATCGGATGCACTGCATAGCCCCCACCTTTATATATCATGAAACTGTTGTATGTAATATATAAGTAGTAATGTATCGGATTAAGGGGATGGCTAGAGGTGGCCGATTGAATAGGAACCGCGTGATTACGTTCTTGGCAACGCGTCGTTACAGCAAGGGCAAAGTACTGTATCTGTCAACATTTGGAAAGTGAAAAGCCAGCTGGACCAACCTTTCCAGTTGAGTCTTGAGGCTGTCCATACTAATTAGATTGAAACGATCGATTTAGACGATATTGATGATGGAAAGGAGGAGCGGGAAGTTGACCAATTATGGTCATAACCACTCCTGCCGTCCCTTCGCCAATGCAGAAGCCATACGAGGGCAGGACGCAACGCACAAGACAATCATTTATGGAGGGGAAGGGAAATCATCATTAAGATTTTCCGGGCTTGTTCAGAGCGCTGTATTCTTCCAGTGATGTAGACAAACCTGGAATTTAAACGGATTCAGGCTTCTCAATCTGATGGATTCGGACGTACATTGTTTGGCAATGGCGTGGTGGGGCAACACGATCTCTACTATCCTCCTTACTCAAGACCCCGATACCATTCACTGCTAGGAGCATTACGGCTTTCGTTCTCCCTTTCTTCACTTGGAACATTCATGGACAGTCTATTCGGCCGCAAGAAGGGGAGGCCACGCCAGTCGTCTGTCTCTACTCAACACGATCTCAGCGACCGTTCCATTCCTTATGACAAACTCGGACCACCGCCGCGTTCTCCACTACCTGTAGGTACAATGAGCCAGGGCTTCCGAGGCATCTCAGCTCCGAATACCAACCCAACTCTCACCGCTTCAGGCACCGAGTTTACCAAGTATGCCTTGCAACGAAGTAAGGTCGAACGAGACCGAATCTATGAACAGCATGGCTATGGTCTTCCGGGTTCTTCTAGTACCTCTGTGTCTACTGCGGACTCTTCCACGCTATATGAAGAATCTTTGCCTTCTTCATCGTCTAAGCAACCCGCACAGACCCCCCCGTCAAGCCGTGTTCGTTTGAGCGAAGCTTCGACCTCCTCCGGTGTTCGTAGCCCACACGTGGTTGACTTTGGCCACTTTTCTTCTAGCCCTTCGGCCAGCAGTGCTACAATCCGACCCACATCCACTACTACCACACGTTCAGAAGCAAACCGTGCCTCCAAATACGCACCTTCTTTATCGTCTTCTGAAAGCGGAACCCACCAATCTCTCTTCTATCACACTCGTGGAGGTACCCCCACATCAAGTTCATTCCACTTCCCGCGTCCTAATACTGATGAAGAAATCGAATCGTTGTTCGAAGAAATCAAGCGGGACCGTGATCTGGGAGAACTGCCAGATCTTTCCATAGAACAAAAATGGCACATGGTTCACAACGCTGAGCATATACGGTGGAAAGAGGAGAAGAATCGAGAAGAATCTATTAGACGACATCATGAGCATGGCCCATCATCTACAGCTGTTGATACGCCCGAATGGTACATCAAGAAATTTCTGGACAAGACGATAACTCCCAAGCAGGCAAGCAGCCTCCAAGTCTCGTTACGCAGTCGAGAAGTGGAATGGTTTCGGCGTTTTGTCAGAATACAAGGGACCTCTGTCCTGGCACAGACGCTCATGCATATCAGTCGCAAGAATTCAGCGCGGTATGAAGAAGAACCATTGCATTTGATTGACATTGATGATTTGCGCAGGCGTGAAAACGACATCTCTCTGGAATATGAAATTGGCAAATGTATCAAACAAATTTTTAATGTTTCGGTAGGCAATCGGGACATCTAGCATTTATATCTGCCATTCATTTTTATGAAGTCTGCGGCTAGCGAAGCGCTCGCACATCCTTTGATCGTTACTCAAATTGCGGCGTCTCTCAACACTCCATACCTAGCGCATCGCAAACTCATCGTTGATCTTCTTTGCTATATCTGTTATTGGAATGATGGCGAGGCGTTGAATCTAGTTGTGGCCGGCTTAGAAGCCCTAAGTTCGTCGAACAACGAAGGCGGTGGTTGCTATGACTTTTGGTTCAAATCTATGGAGTACTCGCTCTCTGGTAGGGGTAAGATGGGAAGTCTGGTGGGAGCTAGTGAAGAAGTTAAGCGCAGTGGCAGTGTGGATAGTTCTTTGAATGATTACGCAGTCAGTATATTTCCGACTTTGTTCGTCTTCGTCAGCTCAACTCTTGAAAGCTATCGAATCTACTCCTCATCAATGCTGTAATCGACAACATTGATGACCTTGACCTTCGGCTACATCATCGAGCTCAAATGGAAGCAGCAGGCCTGCAGCGGATTGTAGTTCTTCTTCAAGGTTTCAACTACTCAAATATTGATAAGAACCTTAAAAATCTCTACCGGATTCTGGATGAGGATGAGCACAAACTCCGAGAGCGTTTGGATCAGGAAATTTTACGCGACCTGAGCAACCCTCAAGACGTATACAACGCTATCTATGCTCGAACTCAAGACACGAAGGCGCGAGATCACTTTTTGTCTATGATGCAGCATCTGTTGCTTATTCGGGAAGAGGGTCAACCAATGGTGCACTATTACCAGCTTATCGATTCTCTCGTCACGGATGTCGTAATGGACAAAAAGCTTGCCGGTGCGGAACAGCGTATGGGCCATTCTGTTGAGCGGATAATAGCCCAATTTAACGAGGCGGACAGGTACCAGGCAGTAGAAGCTGAGGCTGCTGGGGCGCGAGCAGCCGTTGCTCGTTTGAGGTTGGAGAAGGAGGCTTTGGAAGAGGAAGTGGCTCAGGGACAGGATGGGCTGGTTGGGAGACTTAAGTCACAGCTCACACATGTGGAAGAGAAACTCGGTGTTTCAAGGGAAACGACTTCCAGGCTCCAGGGGCAGTTGGTAACTCAGAAGGCAGGGTACGAGGAGCAGATCGCCCAGCTTGAGGCACAGATCATGGAACTGTTCCGGATGTTGAAGGAAGTTGGTAAGGGAATGGAGACGGTACTCGAGGGCGGTGGTATGGACAGGAAAACGTTAGTCCAGCAGCTTGAGAAGGACTTTCATAGAAGAAGGACCATCCAAATCCTAGAAGGAAAGGAGGGGCACGGGATCCGGCTGGATGCGGCTGGAGGTTCACCTGAAGTTGAAGTGGAGGAGGAGGAAGAGGATTTAGACGCCACTCCTGGAAAATCTAATCTGAAGCATTCCCGAACTGCAGGCAACAAGAAGGTGGTGGGCAAAGTTGCCATTATTGATGAGAATGGGCGTGTGTCACAGTTTATGGATGCTGATGATGCGGACGCACAAGAACAGATACAGCAGCAGCTAGAAGCTGGTGCCAACCTGGTGCGTCATTCCCCCGCGAACAATGATCCACCTTATACCTTTGTCAGTATAACCTATCCAATGGATCAATACCAAGCTCCAAGAGTGTACGAAGCTCCCCACGGCGCGCTGATCGACCGCCGCTTTCGGATATACCGTTTAAATCTACTAACCTCCTTTCACCACCGGAAGACATTATCGAACTTAGCGAATCAAGTCGCTCGTGTTCGCCAGTGGATCGCGATGACGACAGCGAGTATACTCAGTCAACACGAAGCGGATCGACGACACTTACCGAGGATACAGCTTTCACGTCCTCCAGTCCTCCAAATTCTCGGGTCGTTGTTAGCTCTGCTGCCGCAGCGCTCAACAAATGTCTCCTCGGTAAAGGTCAAGTAAGCCAAATCACAAAATCTGCCTCTACAGTTCCCTTAGATGGGGTAGCGCCGCCGCCGCCGCCACCACCACCACCTCCTCCTCCTCCTCCTCCTCCGCCTCCTCCTCCTCCAGGAGCATTTCATCGTATTGGTCCTCCCCCGCCGCCGCCGCCACCACCACCACCACCTCCCCCGCCGCCGCCTTCCAGCTTCGTTACTCCTTCGAGCACTGCGCTATCTACCTCTCGTACAGGCCCGCCACCGCCACCTCCACCTCCTGGTTCAACCCCAATTTCTAACCATAGCTCGCGAGGTTCATTGATTCTGGGCGCTAGTATCAACTTAATATCTGCACGGAAAGATATGCCAATTACGCCAAGCATCAAGATGAAACAGCTCCAATGGGATAAATTACCTCAACAACAGGTTGCAAAGACGCTTTGGAACACTGAGAAGCCGGAGCAAGAAAAGGAGATGCTCCAGAAGCTGCAATCCGACGGAGTGTGGTTAGAGATGGAAGAAGATTTCAAAGCTAAGCAGCTTGTCATTAATCTCTTGGGTAACTTTGCTTTGAAATTTCCTATGTGTGTAAGGTGTTGACATTGATACAGCCCGACAAAAGCGTGCAGAACTCAAGAGTGTTTTGGATTCCCAAACCAAGAAACGTGTTGGTAGGTAACTTATATTCTGTTCATATATTGACTTACTGACATTCCTATCAGAAATCCTCATACAACGCGTTCGAAAACTTCAGCCTGAGGAAATTGCTCGCAAAGTGGAACAATTCGATCAAGAGTTGTGCACTCAGGTTTTCTTGAGCGAGCTGAAACCTGTTCTCCCCTCTCCGGAACAAGTACAACTTCATGTATTTCCGTGAAATGTCGTCATTACTAATTGTCCTTATTGAACAGGTTGGGAAGCTTAATGTGTATCGCAATGCCGATCCAGAGGAACTTGCTGGTTTACATCCCTCTGATCGGCTGATGGTCCAACTTATTCAAATTGACCGCCTGGGTCCTCGTATCGAGGGCATGCTCTACAAGGTCGCATTTGATGAAAGATGGTCCCTCTTGGATGAGGTTTGTTTTTTGACATACCTACAAGGTACTCTGCTGATCCAGCACAGGGAGCGAGAAGACTGTCAGAAGCTGGTCGCGCTTTGCTCGAAGCAAAACATTTCAAGGAACTCTTGAGTGTGAGTATTCTAATCGTTACACTCTGTCATAATTTTGTGCCATTAAATGTCTCTATAGCTAATTCTTCTCATTGGCAATTACATGAATGGAACTGGCGTAAAAGGAGGAGCTTTCGGTTTTAAAATTAGTAGCATCAATAAGGTATGTATGTTTTCAGTGCACAAACACTTCAACTAGCGCTGAGGGTCCCTCAGCTCGTGGATACAAAGTCTGTAAACAACACTACACTTCTCCACTTCTTGGAACGAACTGTAGCCAAGCAGTTCCCAAATATGGCGGCTTTCTTAGATGAACTGGAAAAGCCAGCTGAGGCTTATCGAGGTAGATGGATTGCCTAGGCTTTCATGCAGTGAAGATGACTAAGTTGCGATCTATCTAGTGAATGTTCAGGATTTGCGTAAAGGAGTATCCGAGCTACGAGAAGGCCTTGCGCGTATTCGTCAAGAACTCGTCGAACATTTTGCAGATCTGTCGGAAACTGACAAGTACGGCAAACAGATGTGGGCATTTGTCAACAAGGCGAATGCACAGATGGAAGACCTCATCCATGATGTCAATAATGCTGAGTCCACCTTTACAGATGCTGTCAGCTACTATGGCGAGGATGAAAAGAATATGACGTCATCTGACTTCTACGGCATCTTCAAGACTTTCGTCACTTCTTACAAGGTAAAACGAGTGATCTGACGAATCAACCAATTATTCATGTTGTTTGCAGAAATGTCAGTCCGACAACCAGACAGCTGCGGAAGAGAAAGCTGCACTTGAAAAACGCAAACAGGCTCTCGAAGAGCAGAAGTTGGCTCGCGAAAAAGCTCTGAGCGAGGCAATAGCCAACGAGTCTTCTGATGCCCTCGACTCGCTGTTGGAGAAACTTCGCAATGGAGATCCTATCAGTCGCAGGGCGGTACGCAGACAGCCAGCTGCCAACGTGCACCCATCAGCACCGCTTCTTCTTGCGTTAGAGAAAACCTCGCCTTCTGGGGATGAAACAGTTGATGCTGCACGAGATTTGCTTGCACAGTTGCAGTCCAGCGGTTTTCAACCTCCCTTATCTCCTTCAGCATCAGCTACGCCACGGCGGAGGAGGCGTAGAACAGATGTCGCCTCCATCGGGGGCGAACTGCCGGGATCTCCTTTGGTGACGAAGATTCACGATATCCGCGAAGATTCTGAAACTCCATAGCAAGGACATTGTATTTTATTAATCCATCACTGTTATCGCTCTCTATACACACTACTTGCATCGATGTCATATTCTTAGAATCTACTTAATCCGCATACAGAGAAATAAAGACTCATCTTTCTTTTCTTTAGACAGCATCCCTCCAGCCATCAACACCTCCGACAGTATTTTTTTTTTTGGCTGAGGCTTCACGGCGTCGACTAATCACTATGGCTCTCATAGGCCTCAGGGCTTACGCATTTACGAGGCGCGTAAGCTCGCCTTTTCCATCTGGCTTTCTCCAATCTCATGCGTTTTAACGTCGGCATCCAACAGATCTGTTCCAGTGTACTTCCAGAATGGCGAGGTCATATACCCACAGTTCGCATATGATATGTCCACTCCGGACTGGAATCATCAGGAGTATGAACGATTCATTGACCGCTACCGTGGGCCTTCTCAAGAGCCTGATCACCGCTGCGGTTTTTCAGGTTTGGGTGTAGTTGATTGGAGGTCTTTGCCCCCACTTCTACGCTGTCTGTCAACCAAACATACGGGACAGCTGCCCCAAGTTGCATTGGGTTTGCTAGTCTCATGTACGATCATTCCGTTTGTACCAGTGACAAGAAACAAATCACTCGAATCCATGCCATTGGACACTACCATTGCATGGGCAGGCCTGTTCTATTTCGACTGTATTTCAATGCTCAGCTGAAAGTGATGAGCGCTCTTAATCCCGCTTATTGGAAGATGATCCTCGTGTTCTGTCCTATCTTCTCATTTCCGGCGCACTGATTGATCATTGATGAATTTGTGTTATCCAACTCTCGAGTCGTCCAAAACTAATCTGGTTTGTCAAGTTCATAACTGGATTGAGCGCAGGGGCCATCATTGGCATTGCAACAGCTCCCATTGCCTCTTGGTCTTTGCAGCGCCGCCATCTTCGACTTCAGATTCGACCATCTGCTCCTTCCTCGCACCACGTCACTCTTTGACCGTACGCCACATCTTCCCGGCGTTACGATAACTTCATAATCCACGTACCGGTCGGTACAGAACTCCGCATTTAGTGAGCTTTCGTTTACCAGGGAGGGAGGATGAGGTTGGCATGGAGGGGAACCCTTCTTGGGCGCTGCAGGAGACGACACCGTGTTGCGCGTTGATTTTTCGCAGCGACAGTGTTCCATTGTCAGAAGCAATAGACACACATGGACCTTCGGAACCAAGTGCTTCTATCGAAACATCTCATACTCAGCTTAGTTTGAACACGAGCATAACTTCGACACGAACTTCTCTTAGCGGCTTTGTGAATACTTTCATAAGAATGCCACTAGATTCTCGGATTTGGTTCCGACTCTACCGTACTACGACTATACATTTAGTAAGTATTGCTCGTAGTACGACGACGCATTTAGTATTGCTCAGAAAGGACTGTCGAGATTTATGAAATTAGGGCTTGACCAATAGCGAAAGGTACAACTTACTCAAAGTCGTCAACGATGTCCATCCAGTAAATGGATGACTGGAAAATACGTAGTGAGAATAAAATGTGAACATCCTTTAGGAAACACCTGCCTTCTTTTTCCTTGCCCAGTAATAGCATCATATTGCTCCCAGACGTAGCCCGTCCGTTCATATTCCTTTCCAAACACCTTCAGTCAAAGGGATGGACTGGCTTTAATCACGAGTTACCTTGAAAATATTATCAACAATGTTTTTTCTCAATTCGCTATAGATTGCTTTCGCCCTAGCTTGATAAGGTCCCGGCTGAGCAGCGTACGTCTAAAAGGGCATCAAGTAGATTAAGTGGATTTAAACATGGGACCTTACTGTATGTAGGGCTCTCAATATGAGATAGTTCATTTGCACCCAAATTGGACCTTTCCAATAATTTTCGCCTTGACCAAATTCCGGATGAGCTGCTGATAAACTTCGTATTCCATAAGAGGACCAGAGTTGTTCGGGATCTCGGAGAAGGTCAAGAATGTGTCCAAGTTGAGGGGCAGTGGGAGGAAGGAGAGAGAGGAACAAAGGGAACAATGACAGATACCCTTTGTGGCAGACATGGTATGATTCATCTGTATCAAATGAAATTGAGATTGAATATAATCGAACATGGGCCAGTTTACCTTCATCGTCAACATTTACATCGCAATACATGTTCTTCTCCGTGTTCCAATGCAAATCTGCGGCGGGTTAGTCGGGAAGACAAGGTGCGAAAAAGTCACGCCACAGACCATCAATATTGCCGAGGATAGCTGTTTCAATTTCAGCGAAGGTAATCTCATCATCTGTTTCCCCAATGTATCCGGCTATTTCCTTCATCGTCCGAGTGAAGAATGCCATCCAAGATATCAGGTCTATATGTAGTTCTCCTGCGTGTGGAGGTCCACGTGGATAATCATCCATACCACTGGTCAATACATGAAGGTCCGATCGTCCGCGCCAGCGATATCCCTCAATTCTTGACCTAGCTTTACGCGCGTACTGCTTGATTTGCCCGCGTTGGGTACGACGAAACCAATCATAGTGCCGCTTTAACGGTTTGTAGATCGACTTCAAGAAGGAAAGGGCTTCTTCGGGCGAGTCTAGGTATTTATTTCCTGGTGCAGAAGTCACGAGAGGAACTTGAGCTTCGCTACCCAAACCAAAGTCCAGTCCTAAGTCCTGATCAGACGGGCCTTTGGAGGTGGCAACGGCCTTCAAACGAGTAATGAAGGCCGTAACCGCCATTGTAAGTGTAGGCGGGTTGGCATAGTTCGGCACTTGAGTTTGAAACTCTTGGGGAACCTAGTATGCGTGGCCGTTGAGATCAAATTCAAGGGAAGCAATGAATGGTGGATACCTTGCTCCTTGCTTCCTCTCCAAGGATCTGCTCTCGGGCCACCCATCCATCTTCATCAATCAAATCAATCCAAGATTTCAGGATCTCCAGGCTATAGATAACGTGTGATTATGAGGATACTACTGCTCATCCAAGCTGACCTGAAATCGTTGTCCCATTGGCCTATGTGCAGCAAGTGGAAGCCTTCATCCCTGGAGTGGGTCTTGAGCAAAGACAGTACTCATTATGAATTCGAAATATACCAGTAGAAACCTCGTGGGAAAAAACTGCGGCTTGGCGTAGCCGTTAACAGCGCCTTAGGGTCAGTTAATCGAGCCTCAGGTTGGACTTCGTCGCCCTCTTCTTCTTGAGCATTGCCTTGGGCAGCATCTTCTTCCTCATCCCATTCAAATGAGAACTTGCGATTTACGATGGATGTTCCATAGAAATACCCAACACCAGCAATAAGGTTAGAGGTGATGGCTTTAGAGAACGCTTCCAGAGACTGCTCCCTTTCCTTGTCATAATCTGGTGGAAAAGGGAAGACCGATCGGAAACGCTGGCCGTAGGTATTTACCAATGCCGGTACTCCTTGATCGAGGGTTATTGCTACGTTATGGTTAGAACTGGGCAGGTAACAAAATTCGAGGGACAAATTCACAGCTCAGTTTTTGTTTGGAGCTTCCGCTTTCAAAGAACACATCAAATTGAAATGGTCCATCGAATAATTTTTGGACAGCAAAAAGATTGCTACCACTGTAAGTCTCATCTGGAAGCTGAAGAACATACGAAGGATCAGGCAGGCCAGCTTCAGGATCCTGATAGGAACCGAGAACTTCGCGAGCCCTAATTATAAGAGCATTCAGAATAGAATCTATGAGTGACTGATGAGATTGTCGGATGTCAATGCAAGAACATTGTGAGTTACCTTTGGCCTGCCAGATTCCACCGGGCGCAATGGGCTGGCCAATGAAGTGGGTTTTGCCAATACGTTCTTGGAAGTCATTTGCATGGGGACCACTTTTGAACGCCGTGTTATTGGGGCCTATGACGTGGTTAATTGGGGTGTATCGCCGAAAACGATCAAAGTACCATCAACGACACGAACTACAAAGTCGTCCAGTTCTGGAGTTGATCCGGAGAGTTTGAAGTCACCTTGAACACCCTTCAGAGGATAAATACACGCTGTAATTATAAAAGGCAATACACGTACATTTTCGTCCTCATCCGTCTCCATTTCTAATCCCCCAAGACCTTCGAGACCGAAGTAGAAGATAGTAGAAATACGAGATGGAACATCTTAGAATGACCTGAGGGAAATACCGCACGCTCTGCAAGTGCTTGAGCGACGTACCAGACTTGATGGGCTCCCCTTTCACCCGAGCAGCCCAACTCCCCCCATGATCTCCGCCCGGCACCTTGAGAAACTCGGTAATTATCTTGACATTATTGGCGCTGTCCTGTATGACTTGCACACCACCTTGATGTGCATCGTATTCTGTCCACGTATAGCTGTCGAGTTTGTCGCCCTGTTCACACGTATGTCGCGTCCCTACAGATGACCCATATCACAAGCTGCAAGAGCCCCTTGGAATTATAAATCTCACGACTTATGGACTGATAGTCATGGGTACCGAACCACATAAGTCCAGTCATGAGAGAATTCGGTATACGCGGACGAAGACCAAAGTAAAGGTTGGGCCTGTAGGGACCCCACAGAAGGGATTCGTCACTTTCAGCAGAGAACGCGAACCGTACAAGACCGAGCAGCAGGAGCTGCGACGGGAGCTTCATGGCCGTTTCCAAGTAATTGAGGGGTACAGCGTGCGCGTGATCGGCGATGACATCGTGGCGCGAGCACGTGACTGACCACACTTTCGTTCAATTTGCTCCCTGCCGGCCAGCCATGGCGTCGACACTCCTTTCGACTGGTGTATACGCGTCCAAAGCATCACCACACTTTGAAATGCCTCAGGTCTTTGTTGTTCCCCCCGAAGAGGACGACACGCCTGCATGGTGTTACTTCGACGCTAGTGCCTCGGCAAGCGTATTGAACACGGATTCTCCTCACCATGTTCTTGACATCCTTGGGGAAGAACTCGATGCGTCTTTGCTACCCTACGACCTCAAAGGACCTCGATCACTTCTAGACAGCATTCCCATGCCGAAGAGAAATGGTGATCATGAGACCAGGTCAATAATGGATGTTTTCATGAACACCGACTCTATGGCAATGAATAGCGAGAAGATAGAAGAAGAATTAGATTCAGAGACCAATGTGGGCAACGATTCCGAGGTCGTAGAGGTGATCAAAGTAGGTCGCTACACAGCCGACGCCGGGGACCTCCGCACTTCTACTTCGCCTACATACACTTCCAAATCTCTTAAAGCTCGAGCTTCTGGAGTGTTTAGGAGCCTTAAAAATGCAGGGAAGAGTTCACTCCGCTCGAGATCCAAGGCTGGAGACGCCAGTGAAGGCGTGAGAAACAAGACACCGCGTCATAGCTATGCTGTTTTCTCCCAACCATCCTCTCCGCTTACAACCCCTCAATCTTCACCATCCGTATCTTCCTTCGACTTGGTCGAAGTTTCATCAATATTTCCTCTAGAAGGGTCAAGATATCCCTCGTCGCTCCGTAACGTTTCCTTTTCAAACGCAAGACCATTTCCTCCTACAGCTCTTGCCTTTTCAAGCACTGCCTCGCTCGATTTTCGAAATCCCTCTCCCACTCCTTCAACCTCGAATCGGCGGCACTTTTCCATGATGACCTTCAACCGCATTTTCTCTTTCTCTCAGTCAGACGAACTTTCTTCGGATGCCGTCCCCGTCTCCAGGTCCCGCAACTCGTCTGGGCCTTCTACAGAGTCATCTTCTGAACCGGAGACCCCAACTGAAGATTCAGCACCTTTTACTCCTGGACATGCCTTGCCTCCTGGTCCAAAGGGCTTCTATACTGGTGCCACTACACCTGCACAAGGAGATATTAGCTTCGAATTGAAGCTCGACTCCCTTCACTTTGACCCCCTTTCTTTTGACGTTGATAGGTTTTGACCTTCAATCATTAATCAATTCTTCATGCTGTGGAATCTTCTGACATAATTTCATCCTATCATGACTGTTGCATATCTCGCTTTCACTACTGCTATTTTACGTGTGCCATGGCGCTCGTCCTGCCGTTCAGTCTATTCTTTATAAGCCAAGGCACCTTCATGGGCTCTTCGTACAATTCCGGATATCTATGGCATATCATGTACATCGTTGCTGTCTCCACATCTTTTGAATACTATCCAAATACTGAATATGAGTTAACTTGTCAGCCCCATTCTGAGGAAGGCATATGCTTACTACTCTCAAGAGGACACAGCCGCCTCTGTCTTCGCTGGAGTTGGAGGCGTAACCATGACTTGAACACCCCCTTTCTTCTCTGCATCGCCAAAGAATACTGGACATGATGGGGATATCTGGATGGTAATTGCAGAACGTGCCTCAGAGTCGCTGGAAGAAGAGCTCATCCAACTGGGGGACATGTTACGGGATGGATGGTGGCTCGAGTTCGATGGGTAGCGTCCTCGATTGAATAGCGAAAGAAGTACAACGCCAGCTATCGTCAAAGCGACCAAACCTGTGAGGATGAGGGAAAGGATCACCACTGAAGACAGGATATCAATGTCATTCTAAGGAATGTCGAGGAAAAAGAACTGGTAGTAGTAACTCACTTGGGGCGACACTGACGTGACTCATAAGTAATGTAGCGGTGTAACGTTATGACGGAGATGTGTGGCAACGAAACTCAATATTTGGGGTTAGCAAGCAGCCTACAGATGCAAGTCAGCCTCTGTCCATATCCGATCTCTCCGAAGCTCAGTCAAGAAAGGTCAGCGCTCCATCAATCATCCCCTCGTATGACGACACCATCAGATAGTGACCTGTTATACCACACAGATATCCCAATCCCTTAGAATTTTTATTTCCGCGTAGGCATGGACTATAGGTAGCGTGAGAGGTTCTGCATTTCGTTCCTGAGCCTTTGGAATATGCTCCTCTACCATACTCTCAAGAGCACTGATAGTTTCACGAGTGGATGGCACCAATTGAGGAAGGCTTTACCTTGACTGAAAGGCATGTTCACACGCAAAGAACGAGAGGAAGATGCTCGACATCTGATGAAGAATATTAGATGTTCCGGTACATGGAGAGACAGTCGATGATTGTCACCAATTCACGCCTTTCCCAGGCGATAAGTGCTTCTACGGTTTCCTGACGGGGAATGTTTTCACGGATCTTTCGTACACCAGAAAATCCAAAACCAATTACTATGACCGTTTGCCGGTAACATCACATCGCTTTCTGGACTTTTTTTAGGAGGGTTCATAAACTTGGTTTTAATGATAGCCACTTACAGGCACGAGACTCAGCTCGTCATCCATCGTTACAAGAAAAATCGATATCCCTGTTTGATGTCAGCGAGGTCGATACAGCTATTGTGCCCCCTCAGCTTCGTGGGTTGAATGCTAAGTGCGCGACAGTGAAGAGAAGCAAACACACGGTGAATCAGTCTGCGAATTTCAATTTCCAACTGAATGGATTGATATTTTGCAGATGAAGAAGTTCGGGAATTTAGCAAATCACTAGAAATAGAGATAAGATACTTTTCAATACGGGAATACACATTTTACTTGCCGGTCGAAGTCTCGTGTACGGCTTCCCGAACAGGCTAAGGGTCCCGCATGTACTGTTCAAGAATAGTACCTGGTAAACGCTCCTGCGTGAGGAGCCTGGACATACCCGGCAATGATGGCGAAATAGAATACTGTTGATCAGTAATGCGGCTACTAGGCCAGCGACTATCATGGCACCGCGAAGAACGGCGAGCACTGTTATAGGATCGTCATTCGAAGAATGCGGCCGAGATGTGAGCTAAAGCTCACTGCCCGGGTGACCATGGCTATCCATCGTTGATATAAGGGGAAAAAATTGCAGACGGCAGTAGGACGGGTAAACCGGATATCACGGCGAACAAATGGGGGCCACTGACCATGACCACACCAAAGGAGAAACTGTTGTTTTCGGTAATGAAGTATGTAATTGGAAGCTCAGCAAAATGGAACTATCACATGAGCAAACGGAGTGAAAGGCCGCTAGAAACCGACTACATACTGTGTAGAAAACAACTGATGCATAGGCATTAGTCTTGCAGATTAGAGCGACCTTTTATGGGCCTAGAATGCGGTTTGAACGGAGTTATAGACAAGTTTCTTCGACCTACGATAAAAGCATAGATCGCCCTCATACGGTTCCTGACTACATATGTAGATACATGAACGAGATGAATGCAACAAGTCATACCCTCACCAGGCGTAAATATGCCACTCGCCACTATAAATAAGGATTACGTCGTGGAACAAATCAAATGGATAGGAATGCTGACGGTTGCTCCCGTTTTTGTCTCAGGAACCCACACAAATGATATCAACATCCATTGACCGTAAAAACTCTTGTACCATTCATAACCTGCACCGGACTGATGAAGATCAAACCCGAGTTAACGCCATGAGGGACATACCATTGGACACCGGTGATAAAAAGGCCGGAATGCTCAGGATGACACCGGCAGCATTTTCAAGGCATGTCATCAATGAGGTGAATGTTTTATGACCCTGGTGATCCGAGATAACAGTAGACGGGTACAAAGGGTTCGAGGACTGTTCCAAGCCGTATACATGAAGTATACCATGGCTCATGTGACTGAGATAGTACTTTTGTCGGAGATGAGAAAAGGAGGAAGCGCAATTCCACGAAGTATCCTTTGTTGTGAGGTGTTATCCGTCATGTCTTGATCTTCGGAGATGGTACATTCAACAAGAAGTATATAGTATTGGGAGCTATTCCTAACCATGCCCAAGAAAAACGTAGGTACCAGAGACGGGCGGATGAGCTAGCGTAGCTTGTGAGGATGTCTTCTGCATCTTCTAGAGCGCTTTGAACATCCTGTACCGTCTGCATATAGCAAAATGAGTATTGCTATATGGCAAGTGATTGATCTCTGAATTACCTGCAACGAAGAAATAATGAATGAACATATAAATGTGGATGAATCAATGAATCCATCAGACGTCTTTGTTCCAAATCCCCCAGTTTCACAGATGGCATTAAGCTCAACTTGTTCAGAAAGCAAGGCCAAGCTAAGACGAGTTTCCGCATCGATTAGGATTTAGTACCCGTTAGATTTTGGAAACACCGACTGATTTGAAACAAGCAAGAGTGATTTTTAAACCACACTTATGGAGTCAAGAATGGCACAACCAAGATCAAGCGCAGGATGATAAAGTGCTCTGATCGCAGATGAGGATGCCATATTATGCGGTGGAGGGAATATCAAATCCCTCGGCAACTCTCGCCTAAGGCGCTTTCATTGAAGTGAGCAAAAGGGATAGGCTTGCAATAGCCACGCGAAACTCGATCGTTCGTGTAAACGGGTTTAAACGTTTGTCGTTGCACAAAATCAATTAAATGGACATACTGAAAATAAAATCGATAACGGCGAGAAAAAGGGCTGGAACGAAGCGTGCCATGATGACCTTGCCATGCATGAATGCAAGCGAGAAAAGTAGATTGCTAGAGTTGAAATCCCAATGGATATAGAGGCCCCAACAATATTGAAGACGGTAGACTCAGCCTGCTGAGCAAAATAGTTCTGCACGAGAAAAGCTAACTCTTAAATAGTCAAAGCCAGGAAAGCCGAGGAGCCACCCAATTTGAAGAGGGGGCGTACGCCAACAAGAATCGAGCAAACAAAGTGGATCAGATACGCGCCAAAACGCGCCTTGAAGATAGAAAAGCCACCATAGCACCGGCATCAAACTGCGACTCGGGCTTGGAATTAAAATTCATCACCGCCACAAGGTGTCCATCGATTCATCACGTGGGGAATGTTAATGTTGTGTTCAAACTCCGCCGTTCAATCTGCTCATCGTCAACAACGGCCTCAAGACGTTTCACCTCTTGTTCTTACGGTTTTGTTCTTGCCCCTCCAGTTGATTCATAAAATATGAAGCTTGTAAGGTGAGTATGTGGGACATTTTGACTTTTCTGGTCGAGTCAGGCAGCTTGAAATATTCATGGGATAGTCTGTGCCATGTTGGGTGCTGATTGAACTGCGTATAGATTTTTAATGAAATTGAACAACGAGAGTGTGACAGTGCAGCTCAAAAATGGATCGTCAGTACATGGGACGATCACTGGTACGTGTCGAGTCTGGTGTTTGAGGATGATCTCTGATGTGCGTTCTTCCCCTCAGGGGTTGATATGCAGATGAATACACATTTGAAGACGGTGAAACTCACAGCGAGAAATAAGGAAGTAACAGCACTGGACTCGCTGTCGATCCGGGGCAACAACATTCGGTACTTCATCCTGCCTGACGCGCTGCCTCTGGACACGTTGCTGGTGGACGATGCGCCGAAGCCCAAGGGGCGGAAGAAGGAGGATGCACGTGGGCGGGGGCGAGGACGCCCTGGAGACCGTGGACGGGGACGGGGACGGGGCGGGCGTGGCCGAGGACGAGGGTTCTAAATTTCTGATGTACATAGTGTGGGAATGTACAAATGCCGGCCGGGGAGTAACGCTAAGTGACCGAGCTGTTCGGATGCATCGGGCAAATAATATGTAAGCGGCCAAACCACGCGCAAACAAGTTGCCGGCCTCAAAGTCTGTCGAAAGACCCATCACTGCCCTCTCTCCCCCACCACCGCCCTCCTCGTCGTCTCATACGTCCTCCAACCCCCGGCAACCATCCCCCTTCCTTTGATCCCCGTCCTTGAAAACCGGCCATGGATCTCCAGTCTGACGACCCCAAGGCCACCTCGTACCCAATTCTCTCCCATTTTCTTGCCACAATCTCACGTATTTCCTAGCACAAAGCCCCCCATCTCTCGCGGCGCACGCGCCTGCACCGTATGTCGCGCAGCAAAGGTACCGCGTCCATAGAATTCTCCCCTTTACCCTGCTCATCAAGTTCAGATGCGATGTGTGGGCGCAGAGGAAGGCCAAAAGTGCCAGCGTTGCAAGCGCGCAAATGTCGAGTGAGTTGCCGACCCGCTGCCACCGGTCTCCTTGCTTACTCCATTTTCTCAGTTGCATCTTTGAAAAACATCGTCGAGGTCGCAAACCTGGTTCCAAGTACATTCTTCTTCACAGCTTTTCATTTATGCCTCTGACCCTCGTCACAGACTCTCCGAAGCCTCAAAGATGCTTCGTCGCCTGGAAAAAGGGCTTAACTCTGCAAAGATGAAATCTCAGGCCGCAGAAATGTCTGGCTCTACCAGCGCCCAAGAATACGGCGCTTCCAGGTCCAGTGACGGGCCCTACCAATCTTCAGGCTCCCACTTTAATTCCAAAGAACTACCTCCTCTCAACGTTTCTCATTACCCTGGCAGCGAGGGCTATCAATCGAATGGTTCTCGCGCCATGGAAATGGACGATGAAGACGACGCTGACCGCAACGAAGAAACCATCTTCCCCGAGGGCCTTATTAGACGGGAAAATCAGCGAAACTCTTTCTTCCGAACTATCCTCAACCCCGAGGCCGACTCTGCTCCACCAAGTGGTCAGTCGAACCACAACAGCCCTCTCACGCCACCGCTACCCCGCATCGCTCCCCTCCCTAGTGGACTCAATGATCCCATCACCGCCGGAATTATTACGGAGGAGGATGCAAAAGTCTTGTTCGACGCCATCTTCCTGCGCTTAAATCCGTTCATCAACCTTTTTGATCCCGCTCTCCACTCTGTGGCATATGTTCGATCCAAATGCCCATTTCTCTTCACCACCTTGATTATGGCAGGGTGCAAATTCTTCCGCCATGAATCGTACAAGCAATGCCAAAAGCTTGCAAACGATTTTGCCGTACGAGCGTTTGCAGAAGGCTGGAAGCGTGTTGAGGTCGTGCAAGCATTTGCTTGTCTTACGTACTGGAAAGAGCCCGATGAGAATGTATAATTTTCCGCTCATTTTAACTTTCATTAGGAAGCTGACCCTGTTAACCTTTGTAGCGTACTTGGACGTACATCGGCTACGTGAGTGCTTGGTCAATGCGATTTTTGTTTTACTCATTGATCCTTCTCTAGGCATGTCGCATGGCCGTTGAGTTGAAACTCAATCGGTACAGGGCGCACCCACCGCCGAACGAGACACCACTTCAGTTGTTAGAACGACGGAATTGTGAGCGTACCTATTTGGTGCTGTTCGTCCACGACCGGAGTCTCGCCACACAGACGGGGCGGCACTGGATGCTCCCTGAAGATGACATGATCCGGCATTCATCCAAGTGGCACGAACAGGTGGGTGCTGCGATTCGACCTGAGGATGTTATTGTCGCTGCCTTCGTGCAATTACGTATCATCGCGGTTCGTCACTCAACTATTACAATTCAAAGGGCCTTAATTGATCATGCTGATAACAGGCAGAAACGACGGACATCTTTAAGGGGGCAGCCTCCGGTGCCCACCACGATATCAACTATGAAGCTGTTCTTAAGACTTGCAATCAGAAGCTAACGGAATGGGCAGACAAGTGGCAACATGAAATGGACCGAGGTATTTTATTCCCAAAATCTGTCGTGTCCATCATTGTTATCAAACATATTGTCAGCCAACGGCGACAAGTTTCATAGTTCGTTTCTGAGTTTCTTCCGTTTGTATGTCCGCGTTTTTCTCAACAGCTTTGCGGTATCTCCAGTATGTGCTTCCTGTTTGGTCTTTGTGGGCTCTGCTTAGCTCGAGGTTCTCAGGCAAATCGTCAGAGTCCTAGCTTGCAGGCTGTCACGTTGTGCTGCACTAGTGCTCTTGACGCTTTGCAGATTGTGTCCCGCGACTTTGCCCGCATGAGTATGCTAGTAAGCTGTCCTATCTCCATCAAGTACCGTTATTGATCAATGCTCTAGCGATATGGACAAGATTCTATCATGGTGATGTCCGCGTACTGTGCTGTGTTTTTGCTCAAGGTAAGAACAACATTCATGCTTATCTGCCTTTCGACTTACATTAAATTTCAAGCTTTTACGAAGCTCAGCAATCTACTCTCAACTCAATGAGAATACAGCCAAAGATATCTATGATCTCATCTCAGCAACCGCCGAGGCGTATCACAATGCATCTCTGATTGCTCCTGAATCTTCTGCGGCAACACATGCTCGCTTCTTGAGGTCCCTCGTTTCGAACGATGTCTTTGTTCGCCGCAACGATCCAAAACATGAAATGGCAATTGATCCCCAACTTGAGCGTGAGATTCTTGAATGTTTTGCCTTCTCTACACAGTTCTCAAGTACCTTCAGCTTCGCAACAATCTATTCATCCGCCCGCTCAAACGTATTACGGACCGGTGCCCCCTACCAATGACCAAGTCTTCCCTGCTTCGCCTAATATGCCTCCACACCCCGCAAATGCTCAGCCGCCTCCGCTTCCGCTCATTCAGTCCTATTCTATGGCTTCTGCCATGAACAACAGCATGCCGATGGCTGGGGTAATGAGTTATGGATATAATATCCCCCAAATGCCGCAATATACGTCAGAGCTCGATGCCCATTATTGGAAAAATATGTTCATAGAGCTTGGCTTTGGGGAATCCGAGGAAAATCAAGTAGGAATGCTTCCTCCCCAAGTACAAGATAGAACAATTCATGGGCACGGGCACTACGCGGAAAGCAATCATCATATGCATCAACAGCATGCCCACCACCATCACTCACATGGGCATGCATCGTATCAGCAGCACATGCATCAGCCCTCGCAATCTAACAACTACGGGCATTAATCTTTTATCATCGAATTTTTCATTCTCTTTGTTTGTAACGATGACTGCTTATCTCGTGTGTAACCATTGTACGATCTGTGCCAGAGTAACCTTACGACAAATTATAATATTTAATCGATGTTAATCATCGTGCATACAGTTGTACTCTCGGGGTCATGGATCCACTCCAATCGGAAAAATGAAGATCTTCTTTCCTACTGCCGCTGCAATGCGAGGTATACCACGAAGGGCCAAGAAATCGAAGTCCTGAATAAAATGTGGCCTTGTGAGAAGAGTAAATTCAGTTGGTTGCGCTTGCAAATAATTAGTGTTGTGAATATGGATTACAGCGCCCTGCACGGGGCCTTGCGCAGAGACTGCAAAATAATCTGGATATGTTGGGCACCATCTGGCACAGTGTTGAATCAGGAGATGGAAAAAGATCAAACAAATGTTCTCACCTGAATCGGTAACCAGCCTCTGGAAAACTTATACCGGACGCGAGTGGCTTACCACCCTGGAGACTTCCAATGTCCCAGATAGAAAACTTGGAGCCATACACCGCACCAATGCTTCGAACGATGATTACGAACTCGACGCCACAACAAAATGAGAAGTGGACAGCTTACATATCACTAGTATCTCGACGCCAGGCAACCGAAGCCGTCCACCGAATCGATGAACCCATTGTGTGATCGGCAAGAGCGGATGGGTCAATAACTTCCAACAGACTTGAATGCCTCCAGACGTCTTGATCCATTTCTTGGGGATCTGAACGCCAATCTGTCAAAAATATGGAACCACGACAGTCAGACACCAGAAGCTCTTTGCTGGTGGATGGATGTGAGTTTATGGTTGTGAGAGGATTGGGGAACGCGATGACATAGGCAGTAGGTTGGGGCCGATCATTTCGATCCTCGTAACATGGGGATTGTTCGGGGGATCCAGGGTCAACTGGAGGTTGCAAGTCCCAAACCATGAGCATTTTGTCATCTAAAGACACGTAAGTGAAGAAAAAAAAACAAAGGTAATGAAAACAATGGACGGACCTGAAACAGTTGCAAGGTAACGCGAACTGTCTTCGCCACGGCCACCACAAAAAGTCATATCATTGATTTTACCGTGGTGTCCCGTCAAACCTCCACCAAATGGGAAGGTAGATTCGTCTCCTTGAAATGACTTTGTGAGTATGTGGAGGCCAAAATCTGCGTCTGCGATCGCAAGCCTAGGGTGGGATGAGATGGTGTTTGGTAGTGGCGATAAACACACACTCTATATGCCAGTTGTCACTAGCTGTAGGGGATACGGCCAGTGGTGACCACGCCAGAGCGGTAATCCGAGCACCGATATGAAACGACGCGAGGGTTTGGCAGTCCGATTCGGACTGGGATTATAGTCAGAGAGCTCGGTGGAAGATTAGGAACGCGTACAATGACAAGAACATCGACAGAGTGCTCTCCCGTGACGGCGAGGAGGTCTGTGGCGTCGTCATGATAGCAAGCGCGGACGGCGTCGACGCGAGTTGGGTGGTGATGTTCAAGATCCATGTGGTCACATGACACATTACTTTTGGTGAATGACCATCAGGAGAGGCCCGAATCCGTTGCTCCTCATTGCCCTGTCCGTCACCTCCTTTGCTGTCTTCTACTCCGTCGTCAAACACAGAGAAAAGACAAATCCAGCTTCTAATCAGCCCCGACAAGCAGACCACCCTCTCGTCCCTCCGCGTCATAAAGACTCCAAATAATGTCACCTACTTTTGATAGCAGCAAGGTCACCGTCATCTATGTTCTTGGCGGTCCAGGAGCTGGTATGCTGATAGGATAAGTCTAGCATTGTCTCTGACATCTGGTCCAGGGAAGGGTACCCAATGTGCCAAGCTTGTCGAACAATATGGCTTCTGTCACTTGTCTGGTCTGTTCGGTCAGACGCGTTCTGTTCTGCCGTGAAATTGACTCTTAGCCCAGCTGGCGATCTTCTTCGAGCAGAACAAGTTCGTGAGGGTTCTGAGTACGGAACGCTAATCCAGACGTGTATTAAAGAAGGCACTATTGTTCCGATGGAAGTTACAATTAAACTCTTGGAAAATGCTATGCAAGCTGCTATGGCGGGGGAAAGACCTGGGCAAGGCTGGAAGGAAGGTCGCGGTCGTTTTTTGATTGACGGGTTTCCTCGGAAGATGGACCAGGCGGTCAAATTCGATGAGACGGTCTGTTCTCTTTCCTAGTTCCTCGCAGCATTATGTTGATTTCATAAATAGGTATGTCTATCTTCCGTGGTATTGTTCTTCTCAACGTCGGAAGAGATTATGGAGAAGCGCCTCCTTGTTCGAGCAAAGACCAGCGGACGGGAAGATGATAATCTGGAGAGTATCAAGAAACGTTTTAGTATGTGCCAAACCAGTTTCCGTTGTCGGTTCTATTTATACTCTCGCAGGAACATATGAAAATGACACTCTGCCTGTCATAGAATACTATGCTAGTCAAGGCAAAGTTGCAAAGGTCGGTGCTCTTGATATCAATTGACCATTTATTCATAATCATCTTCAGGTCGAGGCAACTGGAACCATAGAGGAGATATATGCACTTGGGAGCCAAGCTGCCCATGATGCCCTTGCAGGCAAGTATCCCAAAGTTGTCGCTTAATTTGTATCATGTCACTCGAGGAAAATGGACTTAGTCTGATTCGGAATCTGTCAACATTCAATCCACTACTTTAATCATGCATAGAGCGTAAATTCAGCACCAACATGGGGCGCCGCCACCGAGCATACAGCTCGGCCGCCCTTATCAATGCGTGATATAGCGCCGTCTGAGCATAAGAGATGAGCATTATCGTCCGAGTCATCCTAAAACAGTGCATCGTCAGAATTCTATAGGAATATTTTGCACCAGCTTACCGGACTCCACTCCCATCCACCACATCGAATATATTCCACTACGACAGGACCATCACCACTTGAGGTAATCTTTCCCTCAGAACTGTAACGCAGGTCTATATGGGCTCCGTCCTGGTAGACTGTACTCATGACGGCCCATAATTTGGACATAAATATCATCCTTGATTCTGTACTGTCCACGGAGATTGAAGGATCCCTCAAGGGCCGCACAAATACTAGTTCACAGGTAGCTTCTGCTGTGGGGATGCTTCTCGCTAAAGGAGTAATTCTGAAGGCTGACTCCAAACGATCGACGTTGATGGTGGATAAGAAATACACGAATGGTCCATCGACATGCACAATGGGGTCTACTTCATCTGATTCTGGATGGTCGACAAACGTCTTGGTAGTAGGATCATATATCTGTATCCTTCCGGGGCCTGGGGTTGGCAGTAGCTTGACATAGCTGTTGTACCAAGTTGTCATATTTCTTTGCGCGGCGACTTTGAATCTACATCAGCTGTGTTCATCCTATATACCGATTTGGACCATTGACATGCTCTGACCTTTCTATTCCAGGCATATCCTCACGTAGAGCCTCGGAATCATGGAGGATGGAGGCATGGAGCGCGGTCGACACGACGACGAATGATACTACAACACAGGGGCACTTCTTCTCCTGTGGAGGAGACGAAAGGGTTGCAATGGCGAAAGTTAAGGGAATCATATGTGACGAGTTGATGTAAGACTGTAATGACTGCAGTTTGTAGGCGATGCTGTCTTGTTCAGCGGCTGGTGGGAAGAGTGATACGTAGAGCGCGTTAGCAGTTCCACAGGGTACGAGGACGAAGTTAAGCCTTGGGATTGGTGTGATTGCTGATGAAGACAGGTAATTGATAATGTCGTGAAGAGTACCATCACCTGAGCCAAGGATTACGGTGATTTCACCGCGGACAGTTGAGATGAAATTGAAGAGGAGCTCCCCAGCATGGCCAACATGTTCAGTTGCAACAAGCGTATCTATTGACTTGTTATGCTGATCGAGAAGGGGGACAACATGAGTGTCAAATAAGTCTTTTGCAGAGCGGTCGCCGCAGACAGGATTGTATATCGCGATCAGAGGCATGATCTGTGGTGGCTTATTCAGTCGACACTCAATCGCACCTGCCAAGTTTGATATGCAAATGACCAGGCCACCCGTGTTCAAGCCTTTTACTCTTGCCCTCGTTCAACTTGGAAGCATCGGTGCCGACAAGTCCGCCAATCTACAGCATGCCCGCGATATGATTCTCAAGGCTGCGGCTGGCCGTGCGAAGAAACCAGAGCTGATCGTACTGCCAGTATGCACATTGGAAAAAAACCTTACCGTTTTCCATGCTGATTTATTCAAAAGGAATGTTTCAACTCACCGTACGGACACGTTCACTTCCCTGTTTACGCAGAGGAAATCGAGTTTACCCCTGGAAAGCCATATGACGTCGCCGAGAGCAGCAGCACCAGTGTCAAGATGCTTTCTGCCGCTGCTAAAGAGACTGGGACATGGTTAATTGGAGGTAAAGCGATAACTTGTGTTCAGGTGTAAAATGTGCCGATTGGTTTCAGGCTCTATACCCGAGCGAGATCCGACGACCAACAATATCTACAATACTTGTACTGTGTACAGTCCCAACGGTGCGTCCATATACTTTCATCTGACGTTTTCTCATTGTCACCCTACAGGCGACCTTGTTGCGACTCATCGAAAAGTGCATCTCTTTGACATTGATATTCCGGGAAAGATCACCTTCAAGGTGTGTTCTGTTCCAGATTCTAAGATGTTTATGATCCTGAAATGTCACAGGAAAGTGAAACGCTGACGGGCGGTACGACAACCAACTTTTTTGACACTGGTACGAACATGTCGCAGTGACGCAGTGATAGAGTGAGAGACTGAACAAGCTGTACAGACTTTGCGCGTATTGGCCTCGGAATCTGCTATGACATCCGATTCCCTGAGCTGGCAATGATCTCTGCTCGGCAAGGTATCTTGGGTTTTCTTATCATTGCAACGTTTCGTTGGTAATGTGCTTATTTATTTAGGCTGCCATGTTCTAGTGTACCCTGGGGCGTTCAATCTGATAACTGGCCCGCTCCACTGGGAGCTGTTGCAGAGGGCGCGGTAGGTGCCAACCTTGTTGTTTATCCATGTTGCTAATGCTGTAGGACAGAGCTGTGGACAACCAGGTGTTTGTATCGATGTGTAGTCCTGCGCGGGACTCAAGTGCGGGATACCATGCTGTGCGTTACCTTGATGAGTGTTTTAAATGTATGCTGACAAGCTGTGCAGTGGGGTCATTCAATGGTCGTGGATCCCATGTACGTGGTAGTGTGTATTGTCGTAGTTGAAACTATTGACAAGTATGTTTAGGGCAAAGGTGCTTGCAGAGGCAGCAGAGGGCGAAGAAATAGTGTTTGTAGACATTGGTAAGTAACGAGATCACAAGCAAGGGAGGCTGATGCTTGACGATGTCAGATCCGCAATTGCTTATGGACGCGCGGGCGGCAATACCGGTTACGATGCAGAGGCGGTTTGATGTGTACAAAGACCTGAGCGAGGAGAATTGAAATGAAAAAAAAACGATTTTGTTTTTGCGATTTCCTGATTTGTAAAGCCTGTAGAACAGTATGGATGTTTGTAGAACAATCAGAATTGGTAAAAGCGATCAAAGTCGATCTTGCTATTTGCACAGCAACCCTCCCTCCCTCCACCATGGTCAAAGAAACGTATGTCTTCTTCCCTCCATCCATCCTCTTTGTTTACCCCCACCTAGTAAATTCTACGATCTCCTAGAAGTCCCCTCCAATGCATCCGAGGCCGACCTCAAAAAGGCATACCGCAAAAAGTATTGTCCTTTCTTTCAAAATTTCTCTTTCATCTCTGACCACCCCTTCTACAGGGCTTTGAAACTACACCCCGACAAGGGTGGCGACCCCGAGTTGTTCAAGGAGGTCACACATGCGTACGCACTGTCATTACGTGTCCTCCCGTGTACCTCGCTTAAGTTCTCTCAGATACGAAATTTTGTCAGACTCCGACAAGCGCCATATATATGATGCTCGTGGTGAGGCAGGCTTATCTGAGTCTGGTGGTATGGGGGGCATGGACCCGCAAGTATGCTTTTTGTTTACTCCCTGTCTACCGTATCAAGAAAAGTTGATCTGTATTGAAGGATCTCTTCAGTCAACTATTCGGCGGTGGAGGCGGCTTTTTTGGTAGCGGGGGTTCGCGGCAGCAAGGCCCCCGCAAGACCAAAGATCTCGTTCATCGTGTTCACGTTTCCCTTGAGGACCTCTACAAGGGCAAAACAACCAAACTTGCACTGACACGAAACATCATCTGCTCCAAATGTAAGGGCAAGGGTGGGAAGGATGGCGCAGTGCGAGTTTGTTCTTCTTGCAAGGGTCAAGGTATCAAGGTTACTCTGCGCCAAATGGGACCGATGATCCAACAAATACAGTCGGCCTGCGATGACTGCTTCGGGTCTGGAGAGGTAATCAACGCCAAGGACAGATGCATGCAGTGCAAAGGAAAGAAGGTCGTACCTGACAGAAAGTTTTTGGAGGTGCACATCGATAAGGGTATGAAGGGTGGCCAGACCGTCCACTTCCGTGGCGAGAGCGATCAGTCACCAGATGCTGAAGCTGGAGATGTCGTCATCGTCATCGAGGAAAAGCCCCACGACCGCTTCAAACGTCAGGAGAACGATCTTATTACAGAGATTGAGCTCGACCTGCTGACCGCGCTCGCCGGAGGCAAGTTCGCCATCAAGCACTTGGACGATCGTGCGTTGATTGTACATCTTGAACCTGGTGAGGTCATCAAGAATGGTAAGTGGTCGCGAACGATGATCTTGTTACACCTGTTTCTTATCTGAAATCTCGCAGGTGATCTCAAAGTTATTCATGGGCAAGGCATGCCTTCACAGCGACATCATGAGCCTGGCGACCTTTACGTCAAATTGGATGTCAAATTCCCTGAATCCATAGATGTCGGTGTGATTCCTCTTCTAGAGCAGGCACTACCACCGCGCAAACCTATCCAGACGTTTGACAAGGGCGTTATCTTGGAGGAAGTCCATCTGGACCATGCAGATACCCGGAGAGGACGACCAGCAGATGATCGGATGGACGAGGATGAGGATCAACCGCGGGTCCAGTGTGCTAACCAGTAACTCATTTTTAGATCTTCTGTCATTGTACACTCCTACACATTGCATTACCCATTAATATCTACTGTTCGGAATCTCGCTTAGTCCCAACTTGTCTATATTGAGGGTGAGATGATACAATGGTGTGGGAATGAAGGACTGACTATCGGATTGAGCTTGAATTGCTCATATAATTCACGATTGAAGAAGCTGACTTCGGTCTCGTTTTCTACATACAAGCATGGTAAGGACGATGGATGATACCACGAAGGGTAGGTGACACACCAAAACCACAGTCTGCAAGGGTCTTGTCGTCATTCAATATCCAATCGTCATGGTCGAGATTTATGATCAAATTAGTGGTCTATGAGCAGATGAGATTGTAGGAATAGACAGAAAGGGTAAGATTCAGGCATGCCTTGGCACTGTGTGCCTTTGTATAGAGCTTCAGGGTGTCTGGGAGAGATGAGGAAGACAGAGTCTAGCAGGAGAGAGAGAAAGAGATAGACCTAGGACGACAGAGCGGTATGGCTTCCAGCCGGGTTTGGTGAGGACGGCATTGCGGGCGATGTTCTTGAGGTCTGCGACGGTAGTTGACTCGAGATTGAGCTCGTGGAGGACGAGAGAGCGCTCAGTGCGGAATTGGAAGGATTTGATGATGCGGACGGTCAGAGTTGCTGAGGATTTTGGACGAATCTTGTTTGTAAGAATGTCCGACATGAAGGCAAGAAGCAAAAGTTAATTTATTAATAGTTTCCCCGATAAATCACCGGTCTATAAGAATCTAGCAATTAGCGGGGACTTCCATAATGCATGGCAGACCGTTCCTTTCTCAGTGCAAATATCCCCGACCTCGTTGCTCGTCTCAGAGTCGACGAGAAAATATCTCTTCTCGGTGCCCCAGATTGGTGGAACACCACCTCCATAGAACGTCTCCGTATCCCTGCAATTCGTATGAGCGACGGTCCTAATGTCAGTCTTTTCATTTCTTTCCAACTTTTACTCACATCTCGTAGGGTGTACGTGGATCCTCTCATTTTGTACCTACCCCTGCCCAGTGCCTTCCTGTAGGTTCTTTTCTATTTTTTCAGGACGTGTATGGCTCAGCTTCAGGCCATACATAGTGCGCGACCGCTCTCGCCTCAACCTTTGACCCCGAACTCATCCGCAATGTCGGCGTCTTCTTGGCCCAGGAAGCAAAAATAAAGTCGTCCGTTGTCCTTCTTGCACCCACATGTAATATACAACGCACGCCACTCGGCGGACGTTCCTTCGAGTCATTTTCGGAGGACCCTCATTTGTCCGGTAAGTTCATTTCTCACCATCGACATTCCATCTCCATGAGCATCCACAGGTATTCTTTCTGCTGCCTACGTAAACGGTTTACAATCCGAGGGTGTCTCCGCAAGTATGATTTTAGAAACGATTTCCCACATGATCGATCATAACATATGATCCCTCCAGCTATCAAGCATTTTGTTGCAAATGACCAAGAACACGAAAGGACAGCCGCAGAGTCCGTCATTTCCCCGCGGGCTTTGCGTGAGATATATCTCTATCCGTATGTCACTTTAGTTTTAACCTAATCTTCGCTCACTCATATCACAAGGTTTATGATCGCCCAGAGGGATGCAAAACCTGGGGCATTCATGACTTCGTTCGTCCCAAGTTTTGATGTTCTCTATCCTTAGGCTTGAACAAAGTTCGCAGCTATGGACGCATAGAAGGTGTTCACTGTTCCGAGAACAAGAAGCTTCTCACGGGTATTCTCCGTAATGAGTGGGGATTCGAAGGGATTATCATAAGCGATTGGTACATCCCAGTTCTTCATACACGTCCTTTCCAATCATTACTTATATAGGCATGGAACATATGGCGCGGACCAATCCATAAATGCAGGGCTAGATCTTGAAATGCCGGGGCCGCCCCGCTGGCGAACTCCTCAAATTCTTCTACAGTGCCTCTCGTCCCAGAAACTTCTCTCCAGAACTCTCGACGAGCGGGTCATTACACTTCTGACATTCGTGCAGAAGCAGGCACGACAGAATCCGGAGACTGTCTATGGCGATGGCATTGAGAGGTCGCGGGACACGCCCGAAGGCCGCCAGTTTTGTAGAAAATTGGCTGCAGATGGGATTGTTCTCCTGAAGAACAACAATCAACTCCTGCCTTTGGACACATGCCATGTCAAACGTCTTGCAGTCGTTGGTCCGAACGCCAAAGAACGCATCATTTCTGGAGGAGGCTCTGCTGCATTAAAGGCGATCTATGTTGTGACGCCGTTTGATGGGGTCACTGCTGGTGCACCCGAAGGCTTATCTATGGAGTACGAGGTTGGCTGTTATGGTAAGGATCCGATTTCTTAAATTGTCAGATGACTCATCAAACCTCGGTATCCTAGCCCACAAATATCTCCCCACACTAGAGGAGAATTTGGTGACGCCTGCAGGTGAACCTGGCTGGCTCTGTACTTTCTATAGTCATAATGAAGATAGTAGCCTCTCCGACCCGGTTGCAAGCTTCGTCCTTCGCGATACCCGAGTCAAATTGAACGACTTTTTGCCTGCGGGGCTCACCCCCGATTGGACTATTAAATTAGAAGGCAAACTCACCATTTATCGGAGCGTCCTTTTTGAGCTAGGGTTAACTGTTGCAGGTGCGTTTTGGTCCATCGTCGACTTTCTCATTTTTAATTTCATTTTCCCCATCATAGGGCGTGCGAAGCTTTGGATCGACGGAGAGCTGACTATCGATAATTGGACCAAGCAGACACCTGGGGATTTCTTCTACGGGTGAGTTTCTTCTGGGAGGATCACTATCTTGACTTTGCTCAATGATTACTTCACTGCAGTCAAGGGACCATTGAGGAAAAGGCAACTATAGATGTCATCGATGGTGTACCTATGGATGTTCTCGTTGAATACACTAATACTCCGCCTCCTGATGGCGCTGATGAAAACGGCGAAGGACGGCTATCGCAACCTGCTCTCATGCGCGGAGTGGTATGCTTAATTGTTTATCCTCTGCTTCTTCCTCATCACCTCCGTACAGCGGCTCGGCGGCTGTGAAAAGATCGACCCTGAAGAAGCAATAGAAGCTGCCGTCTCACTCGCAGAAAGGTCTGATGCCGTCCTGTACATTGGTGGTCTTTCGCCAGAATGGGAGAGTGAAGGCTTCGACCGACCAACGCTCCACATGCCTGGACTCCAGGATGAACTCATCCAGAGACTAGCAGAAGTGAACCCGAACACCGTTGTTGTGATACAAGCAGTGAGTAGACTATAACGGATTAACGATCCAGGGGCAAATCTTTGCGTTTATACAGGGGTCTGCCGTGGCAATGCCATGGGTTGATTCTGTGGCCGGTTTACTGCAAGCATGGTACCTTGGGAACGAGTCTGGAAATGCGATAGCGGATGTTCTATATGGAAAAGTTAACCCCGGCGGTCGCCTTCCTCTTACTCTTCCACTGCGCGCCGAAGATATCCCTGCCTATCTGAATGACAGGAGTGAAAACGGGAAAATCCAGTCAGTAAACTCCTCTCTGTGTCCTATAGCGAATATCACTCACTCATACATACATTCTTATTTTTTAGTTATCGTGAAGATCTCTTCGTTGGATACAAATATTATCAGGCTCGAAAAATTAAGCCACTATTCTCTTTCGGGTCCGTGCAATAATCACCGGTTGATCTCTCTTTCTAATTGAAGCCCAGTTTTGGCTTGTCCTATACGACGTTCTCCTTTTCCAAGCTCTTTGTCAACGAAATAACCCCGAGCGGCGAGGATTTTGCTATAGAAATCAGCGTCACTGTCAAGAACGAAGGATCGGTGACTGGGTCTGAAGTTGTTCAAGTCTATGTCTCCTATCCGGACATCGGACTTACAACCCCCCGGCTCCAGTTGAAAGGCTTTGCCAAAGCAAAAGATGTTGCGTCTGGAGAGAGTTCGACAGTCAACATTAAACTGAATAAGTACGCAGTATCCTTTTGGGATACAGAGAGGAAAGCTTGGCACGCTGTTGCTGGGCAGTATGTTTTGCATCTTGGTCCAAGCTCTGTAGACCTTCCCTTACAATTTACTTATGATTTACAAAAATCTTTCTCTTGGGCCGGAATATAGATCATCTTTATGGACGTCGAACCTGCCCAGAGATAATTGGAGCACGTGACTTTTTAGATAATTTTGGAAATTCGTTTTTCGGCGTCCAACATAGGTGTACGAGCTACGCCCCGTGCCTTTGGCACGGGCCTGTAGCTCTTGCTTCATCCCAGACCCAACCTCACTTTGTTTGGTTAGGTCCTCGATGTTCTACTCAATGCTAAGTCCCAGACCCAACCTCACTTCATTTGGTTAGGTCCTTGTATTTCAAACTTAATGCTAAGTCCCAGACCCAACCTCACTTCGTTTGGTTAGGTCTTTGTATTTCAAACTTAATGCTAATTCCCAGACCCAACCTCACTTTGTTCGGTTAGGTCCTTGTATTTCAAACTTAATGCTAAGTCCCAGACCCAACCTCACTTCATTATATTCTACTCAATGCTAAGTCCCAGATCCAACCTCACTTTGTTTGGTTAGGTCCTTGTATTTCAAACTCAATGCTAAGTCCCAGAACTATTGAGAATATCTATACTACACTGTCAACTCATATATATTAGGTGCTGAAATTTACAGAGGTTAGCAATTTGGTGTTTGAAAGAGATCTACCTTAAAAGCAGAAAGCCAATAACTGTTTAGAAAACAAAATGGATAATACTTGAATTAGTTCTCAGACAAATATAGAAAAAGCATACCTGCAAAGCTACTGAACATTCAGAAAGGGAGTCTAATGAAGAATGTAGTGAAGTCTGATTTCAGCCATGATTTGTCCATAAAAGTTACACTCAGAAAAAGAGTACACCTAGCCCAATTCAGCTTCAATATAGAAACAACCACCAAAATCAGCTATTGGACAATTAAGCAAAGAAAAGAAAGCCCACCTGAAAGAAGAGAAAGCTACCCAATGCTCAGAAAAAGCCTGAAGAAGAATGCAATAGTGGAAATCTAGTTATCAGCTATGATCAGTGATTGGAGATGACAAACAGTAGAGCATACATGGCCAGTTGAGTGAAAAAACTACCAAAAGAGGGTCAGTAGAGTCTATCAGGCCAAACAAAGCTTCTTCTCACAGTATCAGAGCAGAGAGAATGGTTGATGCTTCATATTGGAAAGGGAGTTCAAAAGAAAGAGTGATTTGGTGCATTGATTGATCTTTGCCACACACCAAAGGAAAAGGCTGAAAATTTGAAGCCAGTCAACTTATGTAATTTTACATAAGCATTACATAAGGATTGATGGAACCCAGTTTCTTAAGATTCATCATCACATATAATAGGTGCACAGCCACTTTCCCAGGAGTCATCGCATATACTATAGACGAGCTACGCCCCGTGCCTTCGGCACGGGCCTGTAGCTCTTGCTTCATCCCAGACCCAACCTCACTTCGTTCGGTTAGGTCCTCGATATTCTACTCAATGCTTCATCCCAGACCCAACCTCACTTCGTTCGGTTAGGTCCTCGATATTCTACTCAATGCTTCATCCCAGACCCAACCTCACTTCGTTCAGTTAGGTCCTTGTATTTCAAACTTAATGCTAATTCCCAGACCCAACCTCACGGTTAGGTCCTCGATATTCTACTCAATGCTTCATCCCAGACCCAACCTCACTTCGTTCAGTTAGGTCCTTGTATTTCAAACTTAATGCTAATTCCCAGACCCAACCTCACTTCGTTCAGTTAGGTCCTTGTATTTCAAACTCAATGCTTCATCCCAGACCCAACCTCACTTTGTTCAGTTAGGTCTTTGTATTTTGTTGACCAAGTGTTGCTTTTCTCTTACCATTCAATACACTGAGATTTCATCTATAAACCAATCATGTATCTATATTACATTATTAACAAAATACTACAATGTCCACTGGTATATATTAGAGATGCTGAAAATTATAAAAGTTAGTACTAACCAACCAATTATTTCAACTGTCACACTTACATTTGTAAACCATTAAGGATATCCATACTACATGGTCCAGCTATAGACATTAGGTGCTGAAGTTCATAGAAGTTAGCAATTTCTTGCTTGAATCCAACAAAACTCACACTTACATTTGTAAACCATTCAAGATTTCCTGATAGACAATATTTGCAGTCTTTCTTGATGTGTTTTCTGGGTCCAAGATGACTTTGATACGATCTCTTGATGTGCACCGTGAGAGTGCAACATAAAGTTGGCCATGTGAAAAAACTCCTGATCGAAGGTCCAATCCAACATGCTTGACTGATTGACCCTGAGACTTGTTGATAGTCATGGCAAAGGCTAATCGAACTGGGAATTGTCTCCTGCGCAATGGAATTGGCAAATCTTCTTCAGACACATCTATGTTGATTCTTGGAATCAAAACAATTGATCCTGCAAACTTGGCATCTCCACTGATGATTCTACATCTGAGAACTCTGGTGCTGATGTGAGTGACAATCATTCTTGTCCCATTGCAAAGTCCTTTGGTTGTATCCAGATTCCTGAGCAGCATGACAGGAACACCAATCTTCAGAGCCAATTTAGCTAAAGGCAAACTGCTGGCTCTGAGAGAGTTGAGGTATTCCATTGGATACAATCCAAGGCCATTAGGATTCCTATCATCAGATATGACAGAGTCTGCACTCTGCAAGATTTTCTCTTCTCCTGGACATCTCTGCAGAACTTCAGAGTTGATATCCTCTACATCAGAGTTCTTGCCAGAAAGGATGGAACGGTCCAGGTAATACTGATCATCTTGATGGTGAGCATCCCATCCTTCAGGCAAAACAGTTTCAGGGATCACTATGGAAAATGGATCAGCAGCAGCAACTGGCTGCCTAATAGGTCTTCCTGAAGAGCTAGAAGTGGTGGCTATAGCTTGGTGATTAAGCCTCAAACCCTCAGATCCCATACCCCCAGATCCCATAGATTGATTAATACCCCCAGTTCCCATACTCCCAGGCCCAAATTGAAGTGGTGGAACAACCACAGTATTGATCTGTTCCAAAGATCTATTGTTTCTATTTGCTCGATGATTGTCAGGATCTGTCATTTGTAGCTGTTCAAGTCTCCTTTGATTCCTAGCTTGTTGCCTTTGGCTTTCAGGAGTAGTAGGTGGTTGCCTATAACATCCATTGTTAAGCAATTTAACAGTCAAAAACCATTAAAATTGACTTGCATGATGAGATATTTGATGTATCAATAGCTCAATGTGGTTAAGGAGTTACTAATAAGCTTGTTAGTCAACATCAATCAATCAATAGATGTGATGAAACATACTTTGTTGTGTGGCCTCCTTTCCACAACTTCGGAAATGCCCATTGTTTGGTCATGTTGTGTCAAAAAACGCGCGAGGCGTGAAAAACAGTGTCCACTAAATCGCGTTTGGCCTGTTTCACACGTGCAGGCTATTTGGCATGTTTTACACATGGTCAAAAGATAGTATATATTCAGTAAAGTTGTATACTATAATTTTTTTTGGAAAAAATCTGTTCCAAGTGCGAAAAACAGCCAAGCTGCCCAAAAAGGAAGGTTCTTGGTCAGCAGCTGATAAATTTTAGTCAGCACAATCCAAAGTCGTCGCATATATAGAGCGCACAGCCACTTTCCCAGGAGTCGTCCCATATATTATAGATTCTGTGTTTTCTATGTGCATCATACCTGCTCAGTATCTCTGGGTCATTGAATCTTCTGTGTTCTACTTATTTTTCTATGTGTAGCATACTTGTTTAGTATCTCTGGGTCATTCATAATGAAATGGTTTGGAAATGGTTTATGTGTCTGAATTTCAAAACTGGTTTCCAATTGACCATTCTACGCATATGATATGTAATATGTAAGTATCTATGACCATCTATCTCAATCTATGTGATTCTTTTTGATGTTCCTTTTTCTGGGTCAGCAATGGCAGGAATGGCATGTTCTCATCAAATTTGCTTGGCCTGTCATCAGATGTCTTCTCCAAGCTGCCACACAATCTTGCTGGATTGGGAAGTCCACCAAATATGTATGGGTGAAGGTATAGTGATGTGTATTGCTCCAGAATCTTGTCATTGACACCAAGTATTTGCAGCCTCTGGAGTTTTTTGCTGAGCTGGTCCAGAGCTTCCAACATTTCCTGCATTGCTATAGCTTGCTCTTGTGCAGTTGAGGCTGAGTTTGCATCACTGAGCAGGCATCTGATAGGGGACATGGGCTTGGCATCATAGGCTTCTATGATGGATGGAAGTGAAGACATGCTGATGTCAGATCCAGAGTGCTCTGCAAGGACCCCGATGCCTTCAAGTGCATTCCAGATGTCATCTTTGTTAATGGCTTGATCCCAGAGCATCAGTGATGGTGTGTGTCTGGGGTATGCTTCCTGAAAAGGTGATTCATGATTCCAGACTATGACACCATGCTACACCTCTTGCCATCAGCATTGATTTCAAGTGACTATACCTCACCTTTGTCTACTTCCTTATTTGGTTCAAGCTCTTCTGAAGCATCATCCTCAACCATATTCTCTATCAGACTTTGAACCTCCATTGGATTGTCAAGATTACCAGAAGAATCAGGACTCAAAAGGGGTGAGACAGGAGGATTCTCTTGAGGAAGAAAGGCACATGCATAGAGAGGAACTCAGTGCATCTGATGGCAGTAATCTTCTTCTTTCTTGCATGCGCAAAGTTTAGAAAAGAAATCTGGAAGTACCTGAGTAATACAGATTGATACCCAGAGGTCAAGCCATGGCAAACAGCCAGTATGCTCATAGATCACAAAGTACTTCTTTTTTATGCAGCTGTTGAAAGATTCTAGATGATTATTTGTGCATGGGACCTCTGATGCAGGGATTTGAAGATGTTGTCCAGCCTCAATTACACTAGCCTTTGACCAAGCCAGCCAGAATGAATGAACATGGAGATAACTGCCGAGATAATTCAGGAACACCAAGCCACCTTTTGATTGCATCTGTGAAACCCAATCTTCTTGTGTTCCTAGTAGCTTGAAGTAATTGATCTCTGCATTGAAGACGGTAATGGCTTCTTTATAGTCTGTAATGTCCTTGAGAAGTTGCATGAGCATGTTTGCAAGTTGGCAGTGAGTAGATTGTCAGTCAGGACCTTTTAGAATACAGGAAAGATGTTTGTTAAGTCCATTGTGCCAGCATTGCCAGATATGAAATAGACATAGTAGCAAGAGAACATTTGGCCAAACTTTGATGAGTGCATTGTGCTCCCATGTATCATTGTCAGTTGTTGCTACTGCAACATTGAGGAATGATCCTGAGAATGTGTTACCTGGAGAGTTTTGGACCAACCCTGTTTTCCAATTTTTGAGAACAAATTCAATCAGCTTGCCATCATAATCTGCATGTGTTGCCTTGGCATCTGGTTTAGCCATAAATACAATGAAGCCAAGAGGAATTCCAGTCCACTTTTTGTCAAGTCCTATGAGAATCAGAAGATTGGCATGAGAAGAACAAAATCCAAATGTCAAATTGAGAAGGATGTGTTGATTATGGCCATACTTCCATGCAGCTGCTTGCATTTCAGGTGTTGCAATGATGAGAATGAGCTGCTCTGATGAGACACTTCTTTTCTGATAGAACAGAACCAATGAGGATAGAGTTTGTCCCTCTTGAGATTGAGTTCCTGGCCAAAACCCTAGATTGAGATTATCTTCTGCAGCTGATTTTTGAATAATACCACATTCTTGAGCCAGAGTCCAATACAAGGAAGAGCTATCATGTTGACTGAGATAAAACCAATGCTGATTGTCACCTGGCACATCTCCCCAGTGTTTGATTGCTCATTTCTTGCACAAGAACTGGAGCTGAGTCAAAGGAATACAATCTTGCAAAAGACCTAAAGCATAAGCATGTAATTCAGGGTGGAGTTTGATGAGTGGATCATGATCCATTTCTTGGGTGTCCATGCAAGCCACAGAATGGTCCAAGATTCCTGATATTTCCTCAATAGTGAGCAACTATTCATCTAAGAGCCTTTTGAATGATTGTATGTACATGAAAAAGTGAATTTGGCTGACCATGGCCATCATGAGTAGCCAGCCTTACCCAACAGCAGCACCCAACATCTTTCCATGAAATGAGTCTTCTCTTCTCTTCTCGAGAGTCTGAACCACACAGGCATTGATAGATTCAAACATAATGTTGCAGCTCTCTTCCTTTTTCTCCTTTGGCAGCAGATTTGGCATAAATTGGGCTTTTATTGGTATCGCAGACTGAGAACTTGGACCTGATGTCCCTTTCAATCTCATTGGGGATATGGATGCCAAGCTGAACCAGTTTCTCAAATGTGTGATCTATAAGCAACTCAATTATCTTCTCCAAAGATTCTCTAGCAGCATACTCTGATCCTCAATTGTATGCTGGAAGATATGTTTGTCCAGCCCCACAGTATCCATGTGAGCCTCCATCAGTTCCTTAGTCATATCCATGAGATTGAGCTGTTTAGGGATTAATGGTTTTTGATTGACATTAGGCTTCTGTGGGACAGGAATAGACAGGAGTTCATCCTTGGCTCTCTCAAGAATGTGTGCCAAAGCAGAGTTCTTAGCCATTCTTCAAGATGCACAGAGATACTAGACAGAGTAGGTAGACACAGAACAATGAAGAGAACAGAGATATTCTACTCAACATACACATGTGTCGATGCAACATGACTGATCACATGATTATTTAAAAGCCCAGATATCTCTGGGCAAGTTCAAATTTGCATCTTTATAGGCATTCCCAACTCTTACATAAATAATAGCAAAGTTTTATTAGGGATGTCTGAATTTGGACTTTACAGAGATCAAATATTTTCATGTGTAGTCATTCTTTTGTCATTGTCATGCACTGTGTTCTGCAGTTTCCTGGTCCATATACTGGCTTGATTCAGTTCTTATACTATGTCTCCTCCCCATTGATGCAAAATGTAAGTTTGGTGCTGTCAATTGATCGGATCAACCAATCAAACTTTGTTTTTACAGTAGTTCAGAGGCTCAGTTACACACAAGCTCACATAGAACAGAAATAGTATTATATATTTTTAAAATGATTTATTTGCTAGCTCAAGATGGTCTTGTGCTATAGAAAGGGCTCAATAGTAATATTAACCAAAAACCCAAAACAATCATCCACTTGTAAGCCTAAGAGATCTGTTACCTGGGGTATCTCTGAGCTGTGGTACATAGATTGCTTGTCCTTCCCCTTCAAAATTGCACACAGACCAGCATGCCCTCTGTGTGCTACCATTATTGTACCATATGGGGTCCTTGGCATTGCACCCCCATTGGTCAGATATGCTGATATGACATGTTGTTCTGCATGGTTTGCCATTTGCTGATTCCATGTTCTTCCACATGCCTTTTTCTACCTTTCTTTCCAGACAAAACCCTCCTATGTGACTGCATGTGGTTGGTTGCAGTTGGTGGCCTTGTTCTGGGCAGTCTGGTGCAGGGGAAAGTGAAGTGTAGGGGAAGAATTATGGCAATAGATGCCCATGGCAGTCCTCAGCATTGGTTAGGTATCTAGCTGGTGTGCCAAGCATAGCCATTGATCAGCCATCAGTGTGTGATTAAGCCCAGTTCCCTTTGGCCTCATTGTTATGGCTCTGCTGGCAGTGTTTTTAGTGTGTATTCTGAGCTCCTTGGTGGCTATACTAGGTATGTTTCCATGCCTACAGTTTTTGGCATTGAAGGCTTATAGTTTTCAGCCTTTAAAACTGGTATATTTGGGAATATCTCTAGCTATATTACTTTGTCCTGTCTCATGGTATGAGACAGGCATATCACCTCTCCTGCACTATTTTACTGACTGCCCTCAGTCAGGCCTTCATTTTTGAGTATCATCATTGATTGATCATGCTCAATTTTTGAGAAAACATTTTCCTTCTTACTGAAGATTATTTTATCTTCCTGCCCTTGATTACATCTGCTTTCCCATAAAGACATGCTCAAAACTTGCCTTTGACTCTGCAGCCATGGTCTCAAACTACCCTGCCCCAACTGCTCCTTGCAAAACTCCAACTGGCCCTGCCACCAAGTTACCCTGCATACCCTTGTTTGCACACTACAACTCCACTCAGAACTTGTCCAACAACTGCAGTTTGCTTAAGTGCTCAGTCAAGCATGACACAAACCAAGTTATCTTGGTGATTTTTCTCTATTTGTACAAGCTGTTATTGGGATTTTTGGAGTCACAAGTGCTTCCCCTGTTTCTGGTGCTGATTGTGCCTGATACTTAAGCACCATGCAGCTTGTAAGTCTTTTCTTTTGCCATTCTTTTTCTCATACCCCCTCAGAATTTTGCTGATCAGGCTGACTTCCCATGCATTGCCAAGCAAAAAGGCTTATTTAATACTCTGTCTGCCACCCTTCCCACCATCAATTGCTGCACTACCAACAATTCCTCTGACATTCAGTTCTTCCTTATTTTTGCTGATGCAATTATTCAGATGGAGAAGGATTGTTGTGAGGTTCAGTGCAAATGGAATTCAAAGAGGTAAGCCTTATTTGCATTATTCTTTTTCCCTCTTTTTATTCTTACATCAACCTTATGCTTCTTAGCAGAAATGCCATGCTCAAGATCAGGATGTTGACATGCTAGGTCCATCCATTGCTTGTTCTGGAAAGTGCAAAGCTAATCTAAGTCACAGCTTTTAAACTGGACTTGCTTGTTCATCATTTTGACATACTCACCCTCCACCTTGTCAAATTTCAGACTGAGCCTGATGGCAAGCCTAAACTGAAGAAGGTCAAAGTCTTCCCAGCCTCTGGTTTGTTTTCCTGCCTCTTTCTCCTCTATATTTTTTAATCCCCCCTTCTTTCCAGCTAACTATAAGCCTGGAAGCAATGCACTGCTCTTGCTCCTAGGCCAGGTTGATGCTGCTCTCAAGGCCATCTAACTTGCCCAAGATATGGGACCATCCTCTCATGTGCTGATCTCCAAAAACATTGCAATGCCATTGACCTTGTTTGCAACAACAACTCTATGCCCTTGACATTGTATTACAAATGTACAAATTAATTTTGGATCATTTTGATTGCCTTGACAAGACTCTTGGTCCATCCAACATTGATCAAACTAGCAAGTTGCTCAATGATCTTTGAGTTTCCTCTGAGGTAAACAAGGTGTTAGCAAAAGGGGACAATAAAAAAAACAAAACTGGCCATGGGTGCTAGCACTAAACATAGACTTGGCAAAATAGTACTCTAAGGTGGTACTAGCTGGGCAAAATGACAAAGATGCTAACTCAATAGAAAGAGAGCTAGAGCAATAAAAGAAGCTTTAGAATCACTAGACTTAGATACTTAGATCTGAGGTCTAGGGCTAATAACAAGGTGTGATTCCCTGATGGATGTATAGAAAACATGTCAGTATTTATAGTAAGTAAAGGTAATGAAACTACAAGGAGCTCATAATAGTAAAAAGGCTCACCACCAACATAGACAAGTCAGGAGGAATGGCTCATGAAAGTCAATAGCCCAAACTGTAGCTGAATTTGACAGCTAAAATGACAGCCAGTATGCTGGTCACTAGAGTAGCATGTAGTAAGGAAATAAAATCAAATTAAGAAATAATGAAACTAAGACAATAATACCAAGAAAGAGAATCTTGTCAGTGACCTCACTAAGAGGTTGTTAGAGGTTGCTAGGGGAAAGATGTCTAATGGGCTGGAGGCCTAGACTACATGTGACAAAGTCCCATGACCATCACATCACATAGGTACCAGAAATTCTGGAAGTCACCAAAACATAGGAAAAAACAGAAATCATTACTCAGTGAGAGTAGGGTCTTGTCATTAGTTTCCTCTAGCTGGCAAGGTTTTGAGGTGTTGATGTTGAGGAGGTTGCTAGGCATATCAATATGTTCTCTAGCAAAATTGGGGAGTAGGCAAAAGGTGGCAACAAGGATGCAAGCACTGCCACAGTTACAAGAGATTGATTACAAATAAGGGTCCTCAGTAATGGGGGCACATCTTCTTGTTGTGTGTGACTTCAATTTTAGTATTGTGCATTATGATGATATTGAGATGGCATGATAGTGGCAGATGGTACCTGGGATTTATAGTGGGAAGTAGTATGAACTCCGACAAAGTCAAATTGTAGTAAAGTGGCTGTGAGGCATAACTGGCATCAGCTGAAAAGAGATCAGGGCAGAGAACTAGTTGGAGTGTCCATAATTACCAACCCCCAGGACATATTGTGGGACATTAGTGTAATGCTCAAAGATTGATGTAAAAATATGTCTCTAAAGAAATAAAAAGAACCTCTCTCTCTCTCTCACCATGCTTGAAGTTGTAGTTATAAATGGTAGCAGCATGTGCTTTTTCAAAACAAAGGGCAGCTTGGTGGCAGGTGCTAAAGACTTTGTTGTGGAGTTGCTCAAGGTCTTCTAGTTGTTGCTGGAGATCAATAGTGCATCTGGCAATGAGGTTGGTAGAAGACAGTGAATTCAGCAGTGGCTGGAGGTAGGTTGCTTCTAAGATGTTAGCAGGAAAAAGGGGGTGCATTCCTGTAGCTGCATAGTAAGGTGAGAAGCCCATGCACTTGCATACTGTGACTCTCTCAGAACAAAAGACAGAGTAGGTTGTGCTATTCTACTTGGATTGGTTGCCATTGACTGCTCTGAAAAGCGATTGTCAAATGTTGAAGCAAGGTTGCTCCACTATACTGTTAGCATGCCTGTTGTAGCTAGAGATATAAATCTGGTTCAAGTGATACTTCTTTGCTAGGTAGGCAACAGCTTTCATGATAGGTGGCTCATTGTTGGTAATAATCTCATGAAGGGAGCTCCAGTGACAGATGATGTCTTAAAAGATCCACTTGGCAATAGCAGCAGTGTTTTTGCATTGACTCATGTGGAAGTCAGGATAGTGAATTAGCAAACAGTGACCTTGAATGATGTACTTGAACTTCTTGGATGGCAACATGAATATAGTGTTAACATAGATCTTGCTGAACAAAGGTGCAGGCATAGCAACAGTTGGTGGGATGAGGACTTTGGTAGTCTGATGGATCTGGCACAGGTGACAGGTGCAGATCTACCGAGCAATGCTGGTGCTAACATGGAGCCACCAGAAGCACTCCAACAAGGCTGCCCTAGTAGCAAAGAGACCTCTGTGGCCAAGTTCATTGTGCATAGCACACAGGATTTGAATATGGTGGCTGGCATCAATAAATAACTTATGGGCACCATTGCAATTGCATTGCCAGAGCTTGCTGTCAGCTAAGAAAAATGTAGTAGCATAACAAACCAAAGTAACATAGTTGGCATTTCTAAAGTGTTCTGGTTGCTTCAGTTTGCTAAGCCACTGGCACACTGATAGGAGGTGCTGGTTTTCTGCTAAGGCTTTGGCACTATGAGGTACAGTGTTGTAAGTCAATGTACTGCTGTTGTTACAGAGAGGCTGAGGCTCATTGGTTGGAGATAGGCATAATGGAGGGGTCTCATCAGGGTTGCTAGCATTGTTGCTGGGATCATCATTGAGGAGGGATGCAAACAGTGGCAATGGTAATGGGGCATAAGTGACTAAGGGAGGCAGATATTTGTTAGATGCTGAGATACAAAGGAGGGGTACTGTCAGGGGATGTCCCATTCCCCCTCTGTCCTGTTCTCTCTCCTTATGGTTTTCCTTTATTCTCTGTTGCTTTCCCTGTCTGCTGTTTCTACTTTCAGCCTTTAGGCTGCATCAGTTCTCTGTCTGTAATTCAGACAAGTGCCACCCTTCCACACTGCCTCTTACAAGATCCCCAGATTGTTTTCTTTATTCTGAAACAACCACTCATTATAGGCCTCCCATCTTTGAGGCACAAGTACTTTCAACCAAGGGATATCTTTTGGTTATATTAGAATGTGCTCATGTGCTGGGAATCTGGAGATTGAAGCTGTTTACAATGGATTTCTGCTCTTTGATTGGACTCTGGATTTGGTTGTTGTTAGGTGTTTTTTCCAGAATTTTCTGAACACTGGCATTGGGGATCCTTAGACTTGTTCTCTTTGGATCTCCCTCTGCCAGATGAGTAGCTAGAACTCTAGAACTTGTAGATGCTGAATAGACTTTGGATCCCCCTCTGCCAGTTGTGTGACTGAGCCACAGCCTCCAGAGGTCACCCTTATAAGTACTGGCAACTGTAAGGCATGCACAAAGCCATGCATGCAGTCTACTCAATCCTCAAAAATATCATTGTTGCTATTGTCAGGTGCTGGATCACTAGGCTGCAGAGGTTGTTGCAAAAGTCCATCAGGGCCATGGAAAGTACCCTTAACATGCACCAACTCAAAATGAAACATTAAGATTGCCATGATCCAACAGTTCATTGCTAGTGGAGGGCTGCATGTCAGGGTTCTGGAGCATACTATTGATGTAGCATACATTGACTTCAATGATGAGATTGAAAACAACAAGGATGTATATGCACAATGTCTATAGCACCCTAAACAAACTGTAGAGCTTGAGCTTGGCCTGGCTGAAGCATGCTTCCCTGTCATTAAGCATGATGGACCCAAATTAATTATAGCAATGCTATTTGCAATCAATGCTATGATACTGGCAGAGATAGAACCCAACTGCAATGTACAAAGTGTCAACCACTAGGATATTGGGGTCAGCAGAGTTGTAATCAATAGGGACTAGGGGCTTAGCATCTTATAGTGCCTGCATAAGGTCGCATTGAGCATTGATCTGGTTGGGACCAAACTTGAAGAAAACTCCAGCACATGTCAATTTTGTCAGGTGATGGGCTCTGTGTGCAAAGTCCTTGACAAAAATTCTAAGGATGCCAATAATGCTAAGAAAGGTACAAACTTCTAATAGCAACTTGCAAGGTTCCCACTGATTGATTAGCACCAAGCAATTCTCTTCAGGAACCTGTACTTCTGCATGCAGATATGACTAAGGATCTTAAATTTGGCAGTGAAAGGACTAGTTTGTGACCAGACAATGTACCACTGCAATACTTCATATGCTAGAGGATGTAATTTAGAAGTTCAAAGAAACTCCAGGGTGCTAGGCAAATGTTGTGGTTGCATTGACCAACATCCAGTCCTTGAGTTCTTTAGTGCTGACATCATCAATGAAGCTGAGTACATTATGAGGGATTTTAGGTTGCAAGATAAAGTTGATGTCATTATAGAAGATTGGTTCAGAGTTGGTCCAACCCATTGGTAGTGTCACAGGCACCAAATGCAGTCTGGAATGTTGTTAAGTCACAAGAGAAAGGGTGTATCAAGCACTCATCATAGCTAACATAGAGGTCTAGGGTAGCACTACAGATGTGCCCAGCAAAGGACTTAGCAACATAATCTGGAAATGGTGGAACTTCAGAGTGATGAAGGGGCACATAGTTTAGCAGCTCTAGACTGTGTACAAGTCAGAGCTTACTGTTCTTTTTGAAAACACAAAACCAGCATGAGCAGTAGGCTAAGTTGGAAGGTTTGTAGATGCCAGCATTGACCTTGTTGCATGTAATTTTGCAGACTTCCTCTTAAGGCCAGGAGGAATAGTTAGTTGTACTGAACTCAAGGAACATGCAGAACTGTCAGATGCATACTGGAAGAAAGAAGTCTGGGTGCAGGCTGCTGTATTCTGCATTGTCTCAAGCAAAGGCCCGACTTTGCTTAGCAACAAGGTCAACCAATATGTTGAGTTTGTCACTAGTGAGGAATCCAGTGTCATGTTTGCTAACAAATGTCACTTTGTGCTTGTTGGTAAATTGCCCAGTCAGTGCAAAAGGAGGTGGGTTGGGATTAAGTGTCAGCATAGTTGCTAGAGGGTTACCAACAATTTTGCTTTTGATGCAGAAGTCTTTTGAAACTTGGCTAGCAACAAGTTTGGTTTTTAAGGCAACAGGCTTGTACTTCTTTTTAAACTGGACACCTTTGCATTTGGTTTCATTAGCAACAGAAATGGCTGGGAAGTGAGAATGAATAAAGACATCCATACCAATGTCAGTAGTAGTTAAAGTGGTAAGTCCAAGAATTTTGGGATTAGAAACATCAGTAGATATAACATAGGAATCAGTAGATAAAAGATCAAAAAGAGACAGTGCTGTATATTGATAGGCAATAGAAGGGCTTTGTAGGTTTTCTGTAAGTAAATTGTCTGTAGATAGAATGTCATCATCTAATTCAACACAAGAATATAAGAAACTTGTCTGGTCTAGTGGCTGTATTCAATTGGTAGCACTAGGTTGCTAGTGTTGTTGCTAATCATGTTGATGGTGGCAACAGTGGCACTGGAGCAACATGTTTTTGTTGTAGGAAAACTGCTAGCAAGGTTGCTTGGGCTTGCCTCTGGGAAATGTTGGTATGATGTTCTGAAAGCCAGTGTTGGGGTTGGTAATCATTAGTGTCCTTTCTTGGTTGCTAATAGTCTTAATGACACTGTGAGTCAGAATGTCAAAGGGTTGGCCAAGTAGGATGCCTATGCTAGGAATCTGAGGACATCAATCTGGAGATAGAATGTGATGTTGCCAATGGTGCAGGGAATGTTTCACACTAGGCTTAGCAATCACTCTATGGTGCCATTAGTGCTCTGCATGTTGAGGATGATGCTTGTGTTATAAGTTAAGGATAGTTTGCTAGCAAGTTCAGCTGACATGGAAATAATCTGGGACCCACTATCAACAATGCATTTGATTTCCTCACAATTATCAATGAGCCATCATAATAGACCAAGTAGACTGGGCTTCCTTAGCATAAGTGAGAATAATGGGATCTTGACCTGGAGGTATCAACTTGATGTAGGTCTCAACTGGATTCAAAATACTCTGGGCAGTAGCAATGTTTGAAGACAGACTAAAGGTAGCATCATTATAAGCAAAGGTCAGTATGTCTACAAACATGATACAGGCTCAGCAATCCAGTTATTGTATGGTATAGTGTATAGTATCTAGACTGCTGAGCAAAGGGTGTGGAGCCCTGCCCATATGGTTGTTTGTCAAATCCATCTGTCTCTGGGCTAAGGGTTTTTCTATTCTGAGCTGGAGGCATTCATATCAGTGTCTCTTATGTTCTAGGCCACTGCACAATGCAACAGCATTTGTGTCTGGTTTACCCAGTGGTCAAATTGCCATGCTACAACTAGCTGGACAACCCTTCCAGTTCTGCTTGCTCACATGAAAAGCTTACTTTCCATAATCTGACAGCTTTTAGCCTAAGCTTCAATGTTCTAGTCCAAAATTCTACAAAGTTCCTGATGCTAAGCAATCAGTGCCTGACTCCCCAATACCACATTTACTCAATTGTCAACAATGCACATCACTGAAGTTCTCTGATTTGGTAGGTACAAGGCCTCCCAAAGCTGTTCTCCATTCCTGCTTTGTCCTGCTGGCATCTGCTCCTCAATACTATCCCAGTAGTCTTCAGTATATAGCCCATAACCTCTATACAGCTGGTAATATATGGCTCCATACAATGAGGGGATATTCAAATACCACCCACATCCCTGACATCCATGCCTGGTTGTCATTACAATTGGAATTGTTATAGTTGCAGAGTTATGACTATCATGGTATTTCATATCTGTTCTAATAGCTGGTAACAAGTTCAATAATATGGTATTATTTGCAAAATTAAATGTGTGAATGAGTATACACCATATCAGCAATGTTGGTTGCTAGGTTGCACTTGGAGGTGACAGCATTGCAAAACTGATTGCAAATGTCTGAAGAGAGTAGCACAATTCACCAACCTCTGAACCCTCAGTCCACAGAGTCAATGGCATTTTTGTGTTGCATTGGGACTTCATCCCAGATGACAACTTTGGTCTGGAATAAGAGTTGAGACAACTGAGTTCCTCTCTTGATATTGGAACTGGATGTATCCAGAGCAGGAATGGGGGTTTTGGACCTTGAATGTGCAGTTCCACCACCCTCCAGCAATAAGGCAGCAATCTCAGATGATGCTACACATAATGCCACATTTCCATTGGACCAAATAGCAGAAGCCAAAGTGTTGCAGACAAATGTTTTGCTACATCCAACCTGCACTGTGAATGAATATATATCATCTTGCCCAAATTGTTGTCCACAGAGTCCATAACTTCATTGAAGGCCCCTAGTTGTTCACTATCAAACCTAGCCTTGTTTTCATCCACTCTTCTCTTCAACTCCTCAACATCATAATCAGTTTCTTCTTGCAACAGTCTATTCCATAAAATCATTTTATCAGTATCAATGTCAACTCTTTATACAATGGCCAACTACACAGAATAATGCATCACTTTGTCAGGATCAGGTGTCATATTTAGGTCACGTTTCATATCTGGGTTACCGACAGTAGATATCAAGTAGAAGTGATGTAATCAATTATCGCCTCTCGATACATACACTGATGTCGGTGGATTCCTCCGACTCTCCTCGGCCTTCTGGGCCACAATTATTCAGGCCACAACTATCGAATCTAGATTCCCAGCGTAAAGACCCTCGAACTCTCACAAGCCTACCTGAGCTCCTCTCATGCCTGTCTGCGCTCCAGTCTGAGGAGGCGGAACACTCCCGATCTCTCACAGAACTTCTAAACGCCAGGGAGCCCATTCTAGCATCTCTAGAACGTCTGAACACTTTGGTTCCCCAGGTCGACACTATACTAGCAGATGCTGCTCTGCTTTCCAACAATGTCATGAATACCGCCAAAACTGCTGAGCGCGTTGGCGGACGAGTTCGTTCGCTCGACGACGAAATGGGACGTGTACGAGAAGCAGGTGATCGCGTCGGCCAGGTTATGGATTTGAAGGTGGCATTTGTGCGTGTTCAGGTACCCCTTGTGCTGATTATGCATACAGGCATCTTTGGCAGACCTCCGGTTATCGATTGATGGTCAAGATTGGGAGGCTGCAACACGACACTGTGCACGGGCTATGTCACTTCCGTTCGAGGTTATTTCGGGCCCATTTGCTGAAGCAACAGTTGTCAGTATATCTTCAGGGGAAACGATACCTGATTGTTCTGACACGAACTATAAATAAGCCTACTTCTGATAGTCATTTGCCTCCAGCACAGACATTGCAGCAAGCCCGGGAAATTTTGCTCGCTATCTTTCGTAAAAATTTTGAGCAAGCTTCTCGGTTGCGTGACAGCACAGCGACGAGTCGATTCTTCAAGTTATTCCCGGCCATTGGGTGGGAGGACGAAGGACTTGAGGTTTATGCTTCTTTTGTGGTAGATCTTGTTCGTGCTAGGGCACATACGTCTTCCAAAAGTATGTTCTGGCGTCATCGATCATTCGTGACGTTTATTCAAATCAATTTCAGCCTCCTCTCCGCTCTACTATATCGCTGCGTTGACCGCCCTTTTTGAGAGCATTGCCATGATTGTCGATCAACATCAACCTATCGTGGAGAAGTATTATGGCCCTGGAAAAATGCGAAATGTGGTAAAACGCCTACTTTCAGAGTGTGATAGAGTAGTGAAAGGCATAATTGAAGGATGGGAGGAGGGACGATCTTTAAAGCGCAAGGTATGACGATATTTCTGGTCTCCGATGGTTGTTTCTATACACAAGGTCAAAGCTTTCAGATATCGCAATCAATCCTTCGATATCTGTGTCTAGTCCTACCAATCGGCGGCCTACTTCCTCAACTCCTGAGGAGACCACCGTCGACCCACGAGAAATTGACAAAGTGTTGTCCGAGTTGGCGGGAATGATTGGTCGATGGAGTCTATTTAGAAAGTTTCTGATTGACTCACTTAATGTGGGCATTCTTTTTGTGCTTGACTTCGAGCAGGCGCAATTCATACTACAGTTTAGGACGACAGTCCACGTGCTGTGGATTCTAATCCGGAGCTCCATCCAGACGAGTCTCAAGAAGCATCTTCACCAGATGTTTACGATACCACGTACATCGATTCGACCGAGTCACGGCGCCTCTTCAGCCGATTAACGACGACTTATTATATTCCCCTTGAGGTGTGGTACATTCGAACGACCATTGACAAGGTTACCCCGAACCCTTTCAAATGGGCTCTACCTAAGTTCTCACTGTCTTGTAGGCTCACCGCCTGTCTACTATTGATACTTCACAACTACCTTGTTCAACTACAACTCCTGACGATGTTTTCTATATACTCAAGATAGTCATATCTCGTCTCTTGTCCACCGGGAACGTAAAAGGCGTGGAAGTAACCTTGGACCATCTTCGCAATGCCATGGAACAGAACTATATTAGCGTCATCAGGAAGAAAATCGACGACGTCTATCGCCATGCCAGCTCATCTGGCCCTGTTTCCTGGGGGGAGAAAGGAGATAAAGAAAACCGTGTTGTTTTCATTGTGAGTATCTTGAGTTTGATGCCCCCAAAGTCTTCTTATTCGAGGATAGATTCTTCTCAATGACCTTGATATCTCTTCTTCGCATCTTGACCATTTGGTACGAGATTTGAGTGTTAGTCAGATTATTAGTCAACACTTTACGGAAGACAATCAATTGATAGTCAAGAACTACCTGACAACATTTTCGGGTTTGATTATGAACCTTCGATCCGCCCTGAGGGTACGTCATTCTCAAGTTGTTTTTGCAATGGGTGATGATGTTGCCTAGCTTGGTATAGAGCAAATGTTCAACCAGCTTATGCGGTCAAAACTAAGGACGTTCATAACAGACGTCTTCAAGGATGTGTCTTACGTTCTTGATGAAGATGTATTTGCTGTTGTGGAGCATCAAGACTATGTTAAAAAACGATTCATCAAAGCATGGGAGGGTTTTGTTGATGGTTTCAAGGTATGACGGTGGCATATTGTTTGTTGCAACAGCAATAAAATCATTGTCAGGAGAATTTCACTGAGAATAATTACCGATTATTCTCTGGACTAGCCCTAGATGTTATCCTTCGTCCCTGGGAGAAGTTCATCACAACTCTGAAATTTACAGAGGTACGTCACAAAATTTCTTCGAAGGGCAGTTACACACTTTCTTGATTCAGCTGGGTGCCATACGCTTCGATCAAGACTTGAGATCGATTATGACCTTTTTGGCATCTCAAACGGCCTTTGGAGACGCAAGGGAAAAGTTCATTCGACTGCAACAGATATCAACATTATTGAATTTAGACAGCGTATGCGTTTATTTTTGCTTGCAAAAATCAAAACTTACGACCAGTATAGGAGGAGGATGTCGATGAATTTTACAACAGTTCGGGAATTACCTGGAAACTCAGTTCTGGTGAGGCACGAGCGATTGTTGGGCTCAAACTTTGATGTTCTCCGCAATGAGAGTTCCATCATCAACGACTGTGGACCTTCATGTTACATTACGAGTATTGGAATGTCAGCCCCGTCGTAGAGCATCTAATCTGGCTTGTAGAGCATCTTCATCTGAGATCTTACCCCCAGTGGGGCCATCGGTAGGGCTCTGATTGTCACCACGGTTATGCTGCCCGAACGACTCACCTATCGCCACGGGTTGTCGGTTCGTAAGTGAGGAGGACACAGAGGCAATTCCAGTTGGTGCATCAGTAAGCTAGATGAACAAATTGTTGGTATTGTGCAGGTAAGAGGTCAGACAGACATACCTGCTGCGAGAGCTGGACGCCAATTTCGTCCAAAACCTCCTTCAGGATCTTATCCCCCTCCTCTTCCTCCTCTTCCTCCTGGTCCATTACTTCGTCGACCGCATCTGACATCATTTCTTCTTTCATGTCCATCATGGAGCTCTCTTTCTCAAAGTCATTCATGATCTTCTGTATGCTAGGTAGATTAAGTCCTCGGTTCATGGAAGCCATGGCCTTGCGGGGAAGAAGAGGTTGGAGGGACCAGAAGGCAATAATGGATATGTACATACACGAGTTGCTCCACGCATCGCGTCTGCCATCTGCTGGTTACTTCGTAGAGTTTGGATCCGCAGACCAACGGCCTGAAGCTGAGTGCGCATCTGATAGAACTTCTGAATGTAACGTCGAGTCCTGACGAGATCTTTGGCCATGACTTTACACGCATTCTGTTCATAATCGATAGTCGCCTTGGTTGGCGGTCACGAACAAACCTACCAGCTGGCCAGACTTCGCGTTCTTCTTAATGTCCATTATGAGCTTCTTCTCGCTTTGTTCGAGCTTAGTGCGCTCGCGGTCGAGCTCACGTTGTGCCTTGGCGAGCGAGCGTTGATGTTGTCGAAGGCGCTCTGCAGGAGTGATTGTACGACCAAATAGAGTTTCCTAGGCAGCGTGAATGACGGACATTGAGATGTAGGAAGGGACATACGATGATGTTCATGGTGGAGACAAAGGAAGGCGCAACTCGGAGGGCGCTGCGGACGAACTTTTGTTGATGACCATGTCTCTTCTTGACATTGGCTCACGCTGCTCTCACTCTGCCTGTAGCGAAATAGACTTTCTGCCCGTCGTCTGCAGGTGCAATAAGTCTTATTGTAGGCTTCACATCTCTCCAGAGAGTCATAAATGCTCTGCTGCTCCAGACTCCTCCAGTGCACAGCGACACTCTTTTGACAAACTGCGTCGATGCAATGCCTTCAATTGCTTCCATCCCAGTCTTAACGCATTCATGCCCAGCCAGGACGTAATTCCAACATGTGCCACATGCAAACAATCCTTCTGTGCTGCGTACTTTGTCCTCCCAATTTACCGTCTCTGTTCCATCTAATACCACTACTCCATACAGACATCGCCACCCTTCATCTCATTCCTGCTCCATACAGAAGTCACTGTCATCAAAAAAGGTTGATGCTGCTCGTGCTTTGTTGTCTGAACACTTTCCTGCTTCATCAAGTAGGAAGACTGCCCGGCGTATCCCAAAAGCACCTACTGATCTCGCGAAGCTGGCGCAATGGCGCAAGGTGGAGCTCATCAAGATTCGCCATAGGGCTATACCTGGCGACTTCAAAGAGGGACTTCAGTCGGTGCCTTTTGAACAGAGGTTGCATCTTAGGTTTATTAATAAGGGTAGCGGGGATGAAGAGAGTATATTGTGGTTCCGAAAGGTGTGTCCGATACTCACTTGTTACTCTCGTCATTCTTAGGCACGCATTTAAGACTATGGTCGCCGGCAAGATTCTAGATTCTCTTGCTATTCACGCCAAAATCAAATCGTCAGAACAATTAGTATGCCCCACCACTTTCGACTCGGGTTTACTTAATTTCTATTGCAGTCTCTTCAATTGAGCAAAATTCTGGACAATGGGGACACAGAAGTACTCCTTAACGATAAGGCGATTGGTGATCAGGTAGAAGATGGAGATAGAGTTACCGTGACCTCCATCCTGTCCAGCCCAAGTAATTAAGATTGGTTCAATAAATTTCAGTTGGTCGACATTTGATTGACTATGATGCGATGCGAGGTAATGTGGGAATCTAGCGGGGCGAGGTATATTATAGATCTAAGAGGATAATCCGACATGCGTGTAAAAGCAATCATGAAACTAGTGCGGCGAGGCGTCGGAGGTGGGACACATTGAGATAAGCAGGGACATAGGTCTCCAGGCCCGAAACTTCACGCGGGAGCGGAAGCTCATACGACCCCACTTCTTCTGTTTCTGGTGCAAGAAGCAGATGGTCGTTGCGGTCATTGGCTTGGACGCGGGAGGCAACGACACGTAAGATTTCGGGGGATATGGGATTCTAAGAGAGTTTAGCATCATGACGTCGGAGAGAAACAAATGCGTTACCTCGTAGTCTGCGACATAATAATTCGTACACATTCGTTGGATTTGCATTGGGCTTAGCATCCAGCAGACGTCGTAGATTATTTCGATATCAGCGGCGGTAGCCTAATCAGTATTGTCATTAGCCTCGAGATACACTGACAGCGCTTGCGCTCACCTTCTTGAGCTGAAGCAATTTGGTGGCCTGCATCAAATGCTCGAGCTGAAGTGTACCTTCCGGCATGTCGTGCGATTTACACCATTCTTCAATGCGGGTGATATTATATTGAATTTGCATCGCTAGAGAGAGCCGTGAAAAGACAACTGAGCTGGGCTGGGCATATGACCTTCAATTAGATATTTACCTCGTTTCCAAGAAGAGAAGTTTCGTCGCATTAGAAGGTCGTTAAAACTCGTAACACCGATCAATCTGAGGAGTTCAGTTATGGCCTGGTGCACAACTGATTCTTCTGTGTAGTAACTCTTTAAGCTTTTCCATACTTTATTGAGGAGATTCAAAATATCGTCCATGTTGTATGCTGGTTGGCTATTGGCATTGAGGATGCGGTTGAACAGACGTCCACCTCCGTCACTCGTGGTAAACCCTGGCAACGATTGACTTTCAATCAAGGCCGGGATGACCATTTTATGCAACTTTTTTTTTGTTTCTAGCATCCAGGTATGATAGATGTTGTACTCCAGGCTATCCAGGTCATGTTTGACCACTGACACGAGTCGTTCGTAGTCATTCCAATCGAACGGACGAACAGCATTTTCTTCACCAGGACCTATTCCTTGGAGCATGTCACTTTCGGCAACACATATAAATGACAGCATCTCATGGACATTGGAAAGCCAGAAGATGCCCGGAATGATTGCATCTTCACCGTTGAAAGACTAGCGAAGAGAATAACATCAGGGGTCACGATTTCAAACAACAACGGTACGCACCATAACATGTCCTTGAATGGTTTGCATGACGTTGGCAAGAAAACGCTCACTCTCTTGAATGAGACCATACTTCCACATCTCGTTTGTGACCAGACTGATGAGATTGGCAGGAAACAGGATCTCTTTAACCGCAGAAGGATTCGTTAAGCTGGGTGCTGGTATCTTAAGACCTCGGATTAGACCGTCCAGCACATCGTCGTCCAAGCGCTTAACGTCCTGCATGAGGAAGATCTTCTCCTCCGCCGGGTCATCGATATCTCTGATATCTGATAACCCATTCCCTCGGAAGCGGAAACTGTCTTCTCCGTTATAAGCAACTGAAACTGCGCGAGGATTGAGAGCCTGGCTCTTTTTGACGTCGATCATGATTTCATCAGTAGAAGTTCGGTGGTCTGTAGGGCCAAGGTTAAATACTCCTGCAGAACTATGCCTTCGTTGATGTTGATGTTGATGGCGGTTGTTGGTTGCTGAACCAGCCCCATTTACATTGCCGCTGCTGCTTCCATGGGTGGACGGTCCATTGGCTTCTCCTAGGCGCAATGTCGGAGCAAATGTAGGTGAAAGCGGAGGTTCTGGTCGAGTGCCACGAGTAAGGGCATTGAAAGCATTGGAACGATTGAGCTGTTCGCGGAGGCTGCTCACTTCATTTTTGAGGGTCATAATGACAGAGTTGTCCTCCTGATTACGGACAGGGGCTGCCTCAATGGCGCGCTGTTGCGTTTCAAGTTGAGCCGCTTGACGAGTAACATCTGCGGTCAATTTCTGTATAATGCCTTCCTTCTCTGCCGATTTTGCAAGAGCTTCCTCTAGTTGTTTCTCAACATCAGCTTTTGCCAGTAAAAGCTCATTTCGCTGACTGAGCTCTGCTTCAGCTACGATGAGTGACGCCTGAAACGATTTTGAGCGAGCGTCAGACTCCTCATGACGATTGATCCATTGCTGCAACTGCTGCTCGAGTTCTGCAAGTTGTATTTGGAGTTGCTTCTTTTCTGTTGTACGTTGTTGAAGGGTCTGAGTCAATTCCACAACTTTGTTTTCCAGTCTGTAGGATATCTCTTTAAACCTGGAAACTGATCGGGCTTCCGCTTTCAAGGTTTTCAACTCTTTTCGAGCGATACGACGGCGAAGGCAGGATTGTAGGTAGATCACGTGCTCGAGATCAGAGCGGAAAGCTCGGCGCGCGAAACTAGTAGACAAATTCATGAACATCTGATGCAAACAAATCAATTATTACTTACGTGCCACGGATAAGGCTCTGTAGAAGACGTGCTGCGCAAAAGTTTTTCTCTTGTACGTAAAACTTTCGTGCTTGAGCGCCACGAATACCTAGATCCACAGTATCAAGATCGGTGATAAGTGCAGATATTATGTCACTCACGGCATTGGAACAGGATAATCGCCTGCTTGGTATCCAAAAAGCACTTTCTTTGAATATACCTCCGCATACCAGTCTGAAGTCGAACAGCGGATGCTTCACGCCGTATCTTTTCTACGAGCCTTTTCGCCAATATGCATCGCCACCAAGTCTGAATCTTGATCGTCGCTCGCCGAAGGTTATGATAGTTCTTCACCGCCATTCGCCTACGCATGTTCTTTTGCACTACAGTAACCAACGAATTAAGTCTATCAGCGCGAAGGGACTCTAGTGCAGCGAGCATGCCGGCCCGAAAGAAGATTTTTGTGAGACCACTTTGATACATATCGGAGTCGGCGATTGTCTTCTCCAGGATGGCGGAACAAAGGCGTCTGAGATCCATTGCTTGAATCATAGGTTGCCATTTTGCGGATGGCAGAAGCATGTAGTAACTATGAAATTTTGAGATCATGTAAGGAGTAACGCGATTCACGACTGACCGCTCTGCAAATTCTTCATATACCCAACGGGTTGGATATCCAGCACAGCTGATACGGATGGTTTCAAGAACACCGCAAGCGCGCAACTGACCAAGGACTTGCTGAGGTTGGAATTCCCACGGTTTCTTCTGTTCATTTGGCTTGATGCATCTGATGTAGTGGACATTAGTAACGCTGAGTGTGTCCATGAGCGTTATCAAAGAAGCCTTGAAGATTGAGCCTTGTGTTGGTTTTTTGTTTGTTGCACCTGGACGTTTGGGTCCTGTGCCACTAGGACTTTGTACAACAAATGACTGGCGTCCAGGATCAGGAATGACAGAGGAACGACGTGATCCTGTACTACCAGATTCCGAGAAGGCGGGCGAAGCAGGATGTGGGCTATCAGGAACCTTTGAAGTGTCTCTCGTCGAATTGAGAGCCGTATCGAGAACTTCTTTCAGAAAAGGATTTTTGGTAGCTGCAAGAAGAGACATATGCTCGTCGGGCACGGTATCTCTATTTTTTTCCAGAAAGCCTTCAACTTCATATGTGACATCCAATGCATAATGCGCGATCGTGAACGCCGAGTTACCAAAACGAGGTTTCTTATAGATTGTCTTGTAGTCAGGTTTAGAGAGCAATTGATTGTTCAGTTTTTGAAGGAAGGAGGCGTCACTGCCAGCAGGCAACCGAGACTCTTCATCCAGTAATGCTAGAACACCCAACTTTCCTTCAATGACGTCGATGCAAGGTTGATTGTCCGAGAAGTTGATGAAGGTCCATTTTATCTCTTCCTTAATGTATTCTTCTTGTTCTAGTTTGAACACGTGCGAGTTGAACTAGTCAATGTATAGTCTGAGGTCATTTACATAAAGAAAGTGGAAAAAGGTGTCATACCTCTTGTTGAAGTTTTTCATTGGCGTAATTTATGCTAAACTGTTCAAACGAGTTCTGTGCCAAGTCAGTTCGAAACATTCCAGAAGACACCGATCTATACTGACCTTTTGAAAGTGCTCAAATCCATAGATATCCAGGACACCGATGAACATTTCTGCTCTATCAGCGGCGTCGCCATTCTCCCCAGCCAAACTCTCATTCACAATTGCCACTAACCATTCAAACAGACAAGCATAGACAAACTTCGCAACACTATCACGGACCACTGTTGCTTGTGCTACATTCAAGGAGGTAACAATCTTCTCAGATCTTGTGACTATCTGCTTCTTCACGGTCCATTTCTTGAATTCGGCAACATTGACGCCCAGGAATCTCGTGGCAAGCAGCAAAGCAGGGTCGCTTTCATCAAGGGATGCTTCACTTCGAAGCGGGGTGATCTTGACATTCCCAAGGTGCAAAAGGGCAGCTAGAAGACGAAATACCGCCCATTGCTTTTCGACACTAATACCAACAGTGGAGAGTGCTTGCTGAGTAGTTCTAAATTCTTCTGCATCATCAATGCCAGCTATCGGGGTTGAAGAAAGACCACCCTGCTTTAAAAAGTGGAATTTGGTGATGTCCGTGTCAAGTCCAAGATCTTTACGTTCTTTGAGAGGAGTCCCAGCGCAAAGTTGATAAAAAATATGATAATTGCGCTCCGTTAGGGGTTGAAAGACGATACGCGAGCGCTCCAGCAGATATGTTCGAATGCGTGCACCGACAATTCTTTGTTTGCCATCGAAGAGTATCTTCAGAAGCCGTTTTTAATTTGATTTGAGGATGAAAACCATGTACTCACTTGTATATATTTTCCCAAATCGAGAAGAATTGTCGTTCCTCGTTGTTTTAGCATTACCAAAAGATTCCAAGATGGGATTAGTAGCAAGAATTTGCCGCTCGATTTCACTGGAGTCATCCAACGAAAATTTGGTTTTCGACTTGGAGGTTGAATCGGGGGGGGTTAACGGAGGCCAAGTAACGCATGATGAATTTTGCCTATTGTTATTGTACTTCAGTTAACTCTACTACTTCCAATAGTGTATGACTGTACTCACTGACTCCGTTTTCCCAGCGCCACTGAAGAAAAGTCAATAGGGAGATTAGGTTGCAAGCATAGATCATACTACCTTTCGCCGGAAACGATGATAGTCTGTCCCATACCCTCTTTTCTCATGGCAGTGTACGCGTCCTCTGCAATTGCAAACAGATGAGGTTCGAGCTCCCCTCTCCGCCTTCCACTATATGCCTGTATAATCTCTGGGCCATAAAGAGTGACACGTTGAAAAGGATTGACAGCGATCAGCACAATCCCACTGTAGGTATAGATGCTGTGTTGGGCATAGCGGTTCCGGATTGTGTGTAGAACTAGATTCAATTAGAGGAATACTGTGAAGATACATGGATGTAAGGAATGGAACATACCTGATGGTTCGTTGAGATGCGAAAGAGTTGCCAAGTCATCCGCGGTCTCGAGGAGGGGTGGGTTGCGTAGCGGAGGAAGACCTTCTTTGCCATCTTTGATATCCTTTCCCGTTGTGTTGATCACAATTTCCTGCAGAGTAAGAAAGGTGTGAAGTCGACGAAATAGCTAGAGGAATTGATGGACCTTGCCGCGTTCGTCAATGAAGACGAGCTTGAGGGTATCATCCGGACCTTTTGTGGCAGAGGTGACCTCAGCCGATATCCATGCAAGATCTTTGTCTTCAAACCAGACTCGCGTTCCCTTGCTGTATATGTTTTCCGCCATCCTGGGGAGGATGGGGAGTATTCAAGTGAAGTGTGTTGTCACCTGTTGTGACGGAAAGTATGTCACATTCTAATTCCACTCTAGTCTGCTGCACCCTTGCGATATTTGATTTCTGCATCAATCAATACATAATATATGTAATACGAGCTACTGTAGTTCTTGCTAAGACCCAGACCCAACCTCACTTTGTTCAGTTAGGTCTCTGTATTTTGTTAAATTCAATGCTGAGATCCAGACCCAACCTCACTTTGTTTGGTTAGGTCTTTGTATTATGCTATGTTGTGCAACCTAGGATGACAGACAAAGATCACCTCAGTGCCAGCCAGATGAGGAAGAACAACTTTATTATTGTCATACTTAGATGGCAGATAAAGATCTATGTACTGGTATCACTATCTATGCAAAGAATGGAATGGAATGGATTTGAAGTTTTACTGCCAGCAAGCTATACTACAGAGCTAAGAAGCAGGGGTAGGTAGTAGATGTATGCTACTCCAAATGTAGAATTTATTAGTGTATGAGATGTATTGGTAATGTTTGTCCATGTGATCCAGGCATTTCTCCAAGCAGAAGATTGGTTGTCTGTCTGGTTCAGCATGAGGATTCTCCTTGTGTCAAAAATAGCAAATTAAGGTGGTTCATCTCCTTCTCTCTTTCTCTTTGCCTCCTTTGTTGTTGCCTCTATGCATGAGCATCTTTGGACATGCTGCAGGCACATCACTTCCTTGGCTCAATCAGTTTTCCTCTCCTCCTTCATGGTTGCTGAAAGTCAAGTTTTCTTTGTCTGATCCTTCTTCTCACCTTCTATCACCTCTCTCTCTTCACTCTTCCTCTCCTTCTTCCTCCTCTGTTTCCTCTCCTTTGACTGGTCCATATGCCCCCTCTGTGTGGGCTTGCATCCTCTCCCACCACCTCTCCTCATTTTCATTGTTTTCTTTGTCATCTTCTTTCAGTGTTGAGGGTGTCATGCATGGTTCTCCCATTTTGGTAAACACTCCAGATTTGTGGAGGAATTTCACCATTGCCTCTAGTCCAATTGTTGTACCCAATAGCATTTCAAGTTTTAAGGTCTTAGTTGACATCTTCAGGATATCCCTGAATTCCTCATATTGCAGGCATTCCCTGATGAGGTGTTTGCAGGTTTGGAAGGGTTTGCCACATGGGCAGTCTATAGGTTCAGAAGGCTATAAAAACATGTGCATCCAGGAGGGAGACAAGTGGAAGGCCACCTTCCAGACCAATTGGGGATTGTGAGAACCTCTTGTCATGTTCTTCGGACTCACCAATAGTGTAGCCACCTTCCAGACAATGATGAACAACATCTTCCAAGACCTCATTGCCAAAGATGTAGTGTGCATATACCTCGACAACATAGCAACACCATGCTCCTCCAGCTCAGATTGTTTGCAATCCAGGCCATGGAAGGTCTAGCTATTAAGGGAGCGGAGGCAGACATCCTCTGGAACATCCAGCAGAGCAACTTGAATGGTCAGCAGGAGGAACTTGTCACTCAGGCAGCCAGGGCATTGAAATCAGGGTGTACCACAGGTGCCAAATTGGTCTGCAGACAAATGAGCCCTCTGAGATGGAATCTTGACTTTTCAGGATTGTATCTATGTGCCCAATGTTCCAGAGCTCTGCTAGAGGATTGTAGAGCAACACCATGACTCCTGGATTGCTGGGCACCCTGGATGATGGAAAATGCTGGAGCTGGTTTCATGGAATTACTGGTGGCCCCAGATGTCCTGGTATATTGGGTCCTACACTAGTACATGCAATCTCTGCCTCTAGACCAAGCCTCAGTGCTGCCTCCCCTCTGGACAGCTACACTCTCTACTCATCTCTGCAGAGCAATGGAGTGTTGCCTCTGTAAACTTCATTGTGGAACTCCCCAATACCCATGGTTACAATGCCATCATAGTAGTAGTGGGCCTGTATGGCAAACAAGCACACTTCATTCTGACTCACACCACCTGCTCTACCATGGTGATGTGCTCCTATGCTGCCTAGTGCCATGCAGGAAACCTAAAAAGAGGACCTAACACTAGTCACTAGATAGGGTAGCTGGCAGTAGGAAGTTAATAGTTTGAGGGCAAGTCAGCAACCGTTCCAGAGAATGAGAGCAAAAGTTGTGTTGTAAGGTGAAGTTGAAAAGGTCAGTGAAATGGTCGCTAGCTGCAGTCACTAATGTTGCTAAGTCAAAATAACACAAAAAGGCACCTGCAGTTGGCACCACACTAAGTCAAGGTTGAAGTTGATAAGGCTTGTTGCTAAGCCGACGTCAATGGTGATAGAGGAACAAGAGAAGCAAAGTGAAATCTCAAGCTGATAAGCTTAGAGATAGATAGCACAGCTTGAGGGGATCTATCCAAGTCAGTTCTCTGTTGGATGGGTTGTTCAATGATGAAGTGTCTATGTACAAGCAGTATTTATACAGTTCCAAAGTATAGTATGGTAAAGTAAGCAAATAGTTGCTACTAGCGACAGCATCTGTCAATGTGTTTATGGTCCATACAAGGCATCAATCTGTAACCAGGTGAAAACTATAAGCAAAGTCTCTGAAGTGTAAATGCTGTTCAAGTATGTTGGTAAATTTGACAAGAGGAATGATAGTAAAAAGGTATGCATCTGGTAATATGTCCGTATATGGTAAGAGAATGCCTTTTTGTCACCAGAATCGCTAGGATTGCTAATAATCATCACTAGAAAAGGTCTAGGCCTTGATGATCTAGGCCCCAGTTCCAGGCTCCATGTGATATTCCTCATAATTGATAAGTCTTGTGGTTGCTAAAGTCTTGTGCTTCAGTCCAGACCTTGGGCTAGGCCCTGTGTGCTGAATGTCATGACTTGTGCCAAATTCAAAGTAGTCAGCTGCTGCTGAGTCCAAAATGCCAAAAATGGTGCTCAGCAACAACTGGGGCTCATCATCCTCCTCTATACTGAAATCTTGACTGTCCTCAGTCAACCCTGAAGTTGCATGTTTGATTGCTTGGTCCATGCACCAAAAAGTTTTGAATAAAAATGGCTGGCAGTATTGCTTGAACTTCATCACCCCCACTTTCCTCTCATCTAATCTCCACTACTATCTTGATCTTATTGCTATGGCCGACCTTGCCTCTCAACTTGAGAAAATCACCATGGCCCATGCTTTCCTCAATTGGGTCGACCATCTACTCGCCATGGCCCATGTCACGACCTGTTCCCCAAAACCCCGCACATCGTCCATCAAACCCCCGAACCCCCAAAAGGACCCCAACGCTCCGCCGAACTTCCGCCCATGCCCATGCCTACTTTGGCTAACTCCGACACCTCCCCGGCTAACTCCCCTGGCCAACTTCGGTGCCTGCCCCGCAGCCACTGACACTTACCCTGGGCTTCCCAAACCCCGAGAACCACCCCCGCTATTCCTGATCTTCGCCCACCCATCATTAACTCGACACCCTGCTTCCTCCGACCTATTCCGGAATATCACGACAACCTCGGAACAACCCGCGATCCCATCAACGTATCAGCGCGGCATGATCTTCGATCACAACCGACACCCGCCCACTCCGTCAAGCCCCGCCAAGCCCCGCCGCCACAGCCGACGTACCCCGAAGTCCTCCGGTAGTCAGTATATAAGTCATCGAGTAGCTCTTCGTACTCCAGTCTTGATATTGCTTAACGTTACCTATGGTCTGATTGCTTCCTTTTTTGTGTTTTGTGTTCGTTTTCGTGTCTCTTTCTCCTTACTCTCAGTTTCCTGGTCTTATCTCAGTCTCCCGGTCTTATCTCAGTCTCCCGGTCTTGTCTTGTCCCCTTTTCGTTATCGTTCTCGTTATCGTTTCGTACCTCCACTCGAATCTACTCTTGTTCCATATTGTCTCGTCCGACGCCGTCTCGGTGACGTCGTCTGACCCTTGTGCCCAATTCTTCATCAACCCTAACGACCTCACAAACTCCGCGATTATAATTACGAACCCCGACACTCCTTACCAGGTCCGGACCTCACTCTTTGCTCGGTCCCGGACTCCATCAACTCCAAATGATCTCCCATCAAACCCCGGCTCCGCCCCCATTGATCACACAGCCACCTACTCCCTTGCTTCCGCAAATCTCCTGTACGGCCTTCTGCCTGAACCCCGCCAAGACCGTCTCATTTCCCCACAATCCGACTTCTCCGGACCTTCCCAGACCTGTCTGGATCACATCTCCCAATTACCCGCGCAAACCACCAGGACCCAGAACGTCTTCGAGTGTCCGGTCACCAATGCAGGGGAATCACGCCCGCCTAGTAAGGACTCGCCCAGTGCAGCTGCGCCCCCGAGGTCAGCGGACCCTGACAGCCCATGCATCTTTAATGAAGGATCCTCGCTTGGCGGTCACCACCATCTTCCAGATGTGGTTGCAGTGGTTCAAGACTGCAGGGAGTAGTGTTGAGTGGCCAGAGTTGGCGACTGTTGAGAAGGAGTGTTGCTAGCTCTATGAGCAGTACAAGGGGGAGGAATGGGTTTGCCTATTTGATGTTCACTTCGGGAGTGGGAGGCTATGAGCTGGCCGAGCGCCTCATCGTGGGACAATACCAGCGCGCACACAGTAAGCATTGCCGAGTACAGCTGGGTTTAGAAATTGGGAGGGCACGTTAACGGCAGATGGTAGCGGGACTTAGTGTGGGAAAACGGTACCACCCCCATTACGTACTGCGGGGCTTAGAACACGAAGGTCATGTGTAAAATAGGCCTCGAAGATAAATAAAATGGTTCATCATCATCATCATCCTCGCTTGGCGGTCACCACCATCTTCCAGATGTGGTTGCAGTGGTTCAAGACTGCAGGGAGTAGTGTTGAGTGGCCAGAGTTGGCGACTGTTGAGAAGGAGTGTTGCTAGCTCTATGAGCAGTACAAGGGGGAGGAATGGGTTTGCCTATTTGATGTTCACTTCATAAGTTCATCTCTTCTTTTCTTCTTCTTAGCAACAGGTTTAACACTTTTTGCTAGGCTCCTGTCAATCCCTCCTTGGAGTTCCTAATGGACGACCTGACCATGGAAATGATGGTAAGTGCCCCAGTAGTCGCTAGTGCTAGTGACACTGCTAAGGTACATTAGCTCTTTGAAGACTTGTCACCAAATGACCAGTTTTTCTTCCAGCACCTGATAGGTGCATTAGTGGTGGTGAGGGGGGAGGAACAGAGCAAGGGCCATGAGGGCAAGGAGATGGCAAATTGTGGGGACATTCAAGAGGTGGGCCCCTCAACTCCCAAGGCTGCGGCTGGTGGCATTGCTAGGGGATTGGCAACATCACCAATATTGGTGACAACCCCAAGGAACAAAGGGAAGGGAAAGGCATGAGAAGAGGAGGGTGAGGATATTGAAGTAAGTCTTTCTTTTTCACTAATTCTTGGCAACAATTGCTAACTTTTCTTTTGCAGGAACAAATTGAAGAAACCTTTACTGACAAGCACTTGGCTATACTCCTTTGTTGGCAAAAGGCCTCAATGGTGGTGGATATGAGGTTGGAGGCCAGGGTGGTGCTGAAGAAGGCAAAGGGGAAAGTAACAGTGTTGCTAGAGAAGTGACAAGAGTATAAGTGCATGCAAGGAATAGTAAGCACTTAGTGATTGTCTCTCAATTAGTCACTAACAATTTTTCAGTGCGACAACTGCTGGGCTGACAATGACCTAGAGGGCTGCTGGTACCCAATAGGGGCCCAGCCCTGCTATCATTGCAACAGCACAAGGAAGAGCTGTTTGCACAGCGGCTGCTCATTGAGGAGCACGGGTGGCAAGTTCGCTAAGAGGATAGTGATGAAGGTGGTGTTGCAAGGGTTTTTGTAGAGCAACAGAGGGAGTTGGCGAAGAGAGGGGAACCCATCAAGGTCAAGCACTCAAGCTTGAACCTACTGATATCACAGGAGGAGGCAACAAGTGGAGGTAGTGGGAGCACTAAGGTAAAGAGTAGGGAGTTGGTGGAGAGCAACAAAGAGGATGGTGGTGACGATGGCGACAATAATGACAGCGACGACAAAGTGCCTCTGGCACAAAAATGAACAGCAAGTCCTGCTTTGGTCACTAGCACTAAGCAACTATGAATGGTTACTAGTGAGGAGGGTGAGGGAGATGTGGAGATGAGGGAGACGACTTCCTTAGTGGCAGTCACTGAGGCAGAGTGGGAGGCAAGTGACATGGAGGTTGAGGGTGAGGAGGAGTTTGAGGCCACCCCAGTTGCCATCAAGGAGGACAAGGAGGAGGACAAAGGGGCTGAGGAGGTCGTGGTTCAATGACAAGTAAGTTATTCTTATTTGCTATCTTCTTGATCGCTCACTGCTTTGCTAGGGGACCTGGAGCGACACACCCTTGCGCCAGGTTGGCAATGATGAACTGGAGTGGCTGGGTGAGGACTTGGGTTGGCCAATGCCACTAATGTCAGTGATGTTGCTAGTGGATTTTGATGAGAGGGTGGCAGGCATGGAACAGCAGTTCTAGAGGGAGTTGGAGACAGCAAGAGAGGAGTTGTTAGCAGCATGAGCACGGTACACTGTCACCAAGCAAACATTGGCAACACTGGCGGGGTATCAGCATGACTGTCAGGCCTTCCTGGCCTGGCAGGAGGAGAACAATGTCAGGGAGAGAGATTGGGAGAAGGAGGATCTGGTGGAGGTGCCTGACAATGATACTGACCTCAATGCCTAGTGACAGTCACCTCCTGTATATACTTTTGTCTTCTTTTTATTAGCATTACAGACACAGACTAGCCCCCTTAAGGGGCTCCAAAATGTAGGGACAAGAATAATGAGAAATGAGGCAGAGTCAAGAAAAGTTGCTAGGGCTTGGTGAAAGGTAAGTACTTAGTTTTCTTCTTCACTGGTGGCATCACCAGTATCATCGTTGTCTACAAGGTCAGTTTGCTCCAGTTCTCTGAGCTGCAAGGTGTCAATGTCAAAGGCATTGCTAGGCACTGTTATGTGTTCTCTAGTGAAATAAGGGACCAAACAAAAGGTGGCAATGGGGCAATGCAGTACTGAGCCATCTAGTTCACAAAAAATGTAAGTGCCTCCATGGTTGCAAGAGATTACTACTAGTGGGCCTAGGTAACAAGGCTTCATTTTCTTGTTATGCGTCACCTCAATTCTAGTGTTCCTTATCAGTATGAGGTCACCTGTTTTGAAATTGTAATCATGGATCATAACAGCATGTTCTGCTTCAAAGCAAATGGCGGCTAGGCAATGAGCACTAAGGACGTTACTGTGAAGGTGGTTGAGATCCTCTTGGCAACATTGTAGGTCAATCGCTCAGCAGGCTATGAGGTCAGTTGTTGACAATAGCAAGTTTGGCAGTGGTTGCAAATATGTCACTTCCACTATGTCAGCTGGCAGGAGAGGGTGGGTGCCAGTTGTCATGAAGCAACCCATTTGCTTGCAAACTGTAACATGTTCTGACCAAAAGACAGAGTAAGTGGCAGTACTCCATACTGGACTGGTCACCATCAACCACTTTGAAGAGAGCTTGGCGAACATTGAAGTGGGGTCGCTTGACTATGCTGTTGACACACTTATTGTAACCAGAGATCCAGATGTGGTGCAAGTTATACTTCTTTGCCAAGTAGGTGACTGCCTTCAAAATTGGAGGTCCATTGTCAGTAACAATTTTGCTAAGTGCTCTCCAGCAACAGACAATGTCCTCATATAGCCATTTAATGATAGCTTTGGTGTTCTCTCTGGTAAGCATACAAAACTCAGGGTAATGAGTTAGTGAACAACATCCTTGAATGATATATTTGAACTTATTGGAGGGTAGCATGAACATGGTGTCAACATATATCTTGCTGAACAAGGGTGCTGGCATAGCGACAGTTGGCAGGATGAGAACTTTGGTCATCTGGTGTACTTGGCAGAGGTGGTAAGTCTGGAAGTACCATACAGTATCAGCACAAACTTGAGGCCACCAAAATCATTCTAGAAGGGCTGAGCGAGTAGCAAAAGACCTCTATGTCCTAAATTGTCATGCATGGCCTTCAAGACTCATAGGCAACTGGTGGTGGAAACAAATAGCTTGTGAGCACCATCTCAACTTCTTCGCCAGAGTTTGCCTCCTGTAGTGAAGAACATAGAAGCATAGCAAACAAAAGTGGCATACTTGTTGTCACTAAGGCCATTGAGTCTGGTGAGATCATGAAGCCATTTCTTGACTAGAAGTACATGGGCATCACTAGTAATAGCTTTGGTACTATGGGGCATGTTGCTATAGGTGGTGTTGCTGTCATCTTGGAGAGGCTGGATATTGTTGCTGGTTGCTAATCATGGGGCAGTGTCTGTGTTGCTGGCAAAAGTTGCTAAAGGTTGTGAATAAGGGTACTCAACCAGAGGAGGTAGGTGATGGGAAGCCATGGAGACTTGGAAAAGGAGTGGTAGTGGTAGCTGAACTTGGTGCATGAACCCATGCAAGCAATCAATCCAATTGTTATAAATGGAGTTGTCGCTATCGTCAACTGGAGGGTCACCAGGCTGTGGTGGGCATTGCAAAAGACCATCAGGGCCATAGAAAGTTCCCTTGATGTGAACCAGCTCAAAGTGAAACATCAAAATTGCCATAATCCAGCAGTTCATACTAGTGGAGGGCTGGATGTCAGGGTTCTAAAGCATACCCTTAATGTAGCAAGCATCAACTTCGACAATGAGGTTCCTAATGCCAATGAGGTACATCTGCAAAGCTTGTAGCGCTCGATAAAGGCCATAGAGTTCCAGCTTGGGCTGACTGAATCTAGCCTCTCTGTTGTTAAGTGTGATCAATCCAAAGTGGTTGTAGCAACATTCTTTGCAATTGTTGTTAGCACATTGGCAAAGGTAATATCTGACCGCTATATATGAAGTGTCAACTGCTAAGATGACAGGGTCAGGCGATTCATAGTCAATAGGAACTAGGGGCTTAGCATCTTGTAAGGCTTTCAAAAGGTCACGTTGAGCATTTATCTGGTCAGGGCCGAACTCAAAAGGGATGCCAACACGAGTAACTTTCGTTAAGTTATTGGCTCGGTGGGCAAAGTTCTTGACAAAAATCCTAAGTACCCCAACTGTGCCTAGAGAAGCTTGGACTTCTGATAGTGACTTGCAAGGGCCCCACTGCTTGATTAGGGCTAAGCAACTTTTGTCAGGGACTCAACTGTTAGAAGTGCAAACATGACCTAGAATCTTGAAAGTTGGGGCACAAAGAATGAGTTTGTGACCAGAGAAGGTGCCATTGCAATATTTCATTCACTGGAGAATCCTGTTAAGAAGTTCAAAGAACTCCCATAGCACTAGGAAAATGTTTGGGTTAGAGGGATGCTTAGTGGGTTTACTGTTAAACAATCTTCCAGTCCTTGGGTCCTTTAGTGCCAACATCATTAATAAAGCTGAGCATGTTATGGGGGATCTCTGGCTGCAAAATGAAGGTAATGTCATTGTGAAATATAGGCACAGAGTTGGTTCATCCCATCAGCAAGGTCACTAAGCAAAGGGCACTGAACAGAGTCTGGAATGTCATTAAGTCATGTGAGGCAGAGTCAATAAGTTGCTCGTTGTAGCCAACATAGAGATTGAAAGTGGCGCTACAGATGCATCCAGCAAAAGATTCAGCAACATGGTCTGGAAAAGGTGGTACTCCAAAATGGCAAATGGTGACATGGTTTAGTGGCTTGAAGCTGTGCACAATCCTGAGCTTACCATTCTTCTTGAGAACACAAAACCATTGCAAGTGGTAAGTGGAGTTTGAAGGTTCATAGATGCCAGCACTAATCTTGTTGCAAATAATCTCACATACTTCCTTTTCTAGCCCTGGGGGTATGGGATGATTGTGCTAAACCCAAGGTACATGAGGTATCGTTGGTATGCATACTGGTGGGAAGAAGTTGGGGCGCAAGCTTCCTCATTCAGAATCTTCCCAAGCAAATGCTTTTTCCTGCTTGGCAACCATGTTGACCAATACCTTGATTTCGTCGCTAGTAAGGAAGCCTGTGTCATGGTCCTTAACAAGTTTTTCTTGTTATTCGCTAGTGAATTGCTTTGTTGGGACAAAAGGTGGCAGATTTGGGTTGAGCAGAGGGATTGTTGCTAGTGGATCACTGATAATCTGGCGCTCAATTTGGAAATCCTCACTAACATGGCTGGCAACTGGTTTGGTCTTCATAGCAACAGGTTTGTACTTCTTCTTTACTTGTACTCCTTTTTGCTTAGGAGGTTCATTAGCAACAAACTGAGTGGGGAATGGAATGTTAACATAGGTGGGGGCAGCATTGGTATTGTTTGTACCAAGGGGTAAAGTCTGTCCAAGAATCAAAGGATTAAAAATATCAGTGGAGACAAGATAGGAACGGGGTGGAAAGGACAAATCAGAAAGGTTACTAGCAGTAGCATAAAGGTATGCTAGAGTGGGGTTGGTCTGTGTGTCAGAATTAGTAAGTAAAATGTCTTTGTCCAAATCACAAGAAGCTGTACAAGTCACTAGACCAGTTGAATGGTCATAGCTGATAATGATTGCTATATCGCTATCTTCTTCTTCAATGCCTTGAGTGGTGAAAGCAACAGGGTGCTTCAGTTTTGAAGCAAACATTTTGGCGGTTGTTTCTTTTTGATTTGCCATGTGGAAAGGTTGGGATAGTGTGCTGTTGGCCAGTGTTGGGATCAGTGATTGTTATGGTGGTCTTGACATTGCTAAGCATGTTGACTGTACTTTGAGTTAAAACATCAAATGGGCATTCAAGGAGAATGTTGTAAGTGGGAGATCGTAAAACATGGATTTGGAGATAAACCATAATGTCGCCAATAGTACATGGTACATTTTGAGCAAGTCCTAGCAATTTATCCATAGTACCATTAGCGCTTTGCATGTTCAAAATGATGTTGGGGTCATAGGATAGCCCAAGGTTGCTAGCAATTTCTGCAGACATTGAAATTATCTGAGAGCCACTGTTGTGTATGCATTCCACTTCCTCTTTGTTGTTAATTAGCATCATGACAGAGCGAAGTGACTGAGAATCCTTAGTGACAGTGAGCACCACAGGCTCTTCTCCATGGAGTAGTGAATTGATGTAGGCTTCAATGGGGTCAACAGATGCAAAGGGTGCTTTGTCAGAAGTAAGTCCGTTAGTGGTATTAGTATTGGATCCAAGCAAAAACTGAGGTCCTTCAATAGCAAAAGTCAGCAAAATATCTTCAAAAATGTTGCTGGGGTCCTGTACCGTGTTAGCGCTAGCACCTACAAGTTGTTTGGGCATAAATGCTGTCCTAAAATGATTTCTGATGTCCTGTGATACTGAGCAAAGTTTGCCAACCAATACTGTAACCTTTGTGCTTAAAACCTGTTCAAAAACCACTTTGGACTGCTCAATGTTATATATGGGTGGCATAGTTTGATATGTGCCATTGTTAGACCTGTTGGGAGCAGCAAAATTCCTGTTAGCAGGAGGGACATAGTGACCAGGATTGCCAGAAAACAGGTGGATGGGAGGCTGAGTGATGGGTTCCTTAGTGATGGGAGGTTGTTCATTAGCAACAGTACATTCAGGTGCTTTGCCTTTGTCTGCAGGCTTAGTGGCAGGAGCTGGACTCAAATTGGAAGGGGATGAAGTTGTCAAGGTGTTGCTAGTCAAGGGTGCTGCCTTTGGAGTATCATTTGCTGGTTGATAAGCCACGTGGAGGACTTGTACACCATCAAACTTTTTGCCAGGTTGCCTGAGTGCAAAGAGTTCACATTCCAAAGCCTCAATCCATTCTTCCTTGCTTAGTGCTTGGCCTGTAGTAATGTCCTGTTGCATTACCTTGTGGATTAGCAACTGCTGCATAGCTGCCTGCTCTGGGTCTGGGTTAGCATTGGAAAAGAGTCTGCCTGTAATGATTTGTCCTGGGTTAAGCCTGTGCCATTTCTTGATGTGTTCAATATATAGTTGCTTGCCAAAATAAATGGGGATCATAGTGCCAGACAGTAAAATGATTTTACCTTCTGCATTATGACAGATCTTACCCTGTTGAATCATTTGCTCTAGTTTCATACAAGTGCCTCAGACTATGGTGTGACCAGTTTCACTACAAAAGTGGCAAGTGCTGTTAGTGAACTGTTGACGAGGTTGAGCATTACCATTGGTCAAGAGAGCTTCCAAATATTCCAAGGCGCTGATGATTGCTGTAGTCATCACTAATTCCAGAGTTTTCCACTTAGGCATAGGCGAAGGGGCAGCTGATGCATTAACGCTTACTGACAAAGAGGAAGTACTGCTGGTGCCATTGCTGGTCTTGGTTGTAGAGGTGTCCATTCCCTTCAAAACTCACTTAGTGCCTTTAAAGACTGATCAACATCATAAGGGTCCTCAGGATGGTGGTCAGGAAGAGTGATTTCAAGACAGCAAACTATTTTAGACCATAGCAATGTAGGGATACCTTGTTGGAACAAGCAACATTCCTTGTTATGATATAGTTTGCTGTTAGCAAGTAACCATCTGGCAATGTGTTGGAAATCCCTGTAGTAGTCAGAGAACCTTCTCACAGTTGCTAAGCTGCTGTTGAAAGTCTGGTTAACAAGTTGTTCCAGGTTGCCAAGGTTATAACAAGCACTAGCATCAGCACCAGAATACAACCTGAGCACTGCTGCCTTCCATTCCTAGTAAGTGTAAGGTCAGAGAGCATTGTTGCCGATGATTATGTTGTTGCCAAATTTGGGTAAGCCAAGCCAAGTTTCTGCTGTGTCGTAAGAGACATATTGAGATGCATACTCCTTCTTTTGGGTGTTGTCAGCAATGCTGCAGTCAGCAAAGAGATATTCCAGTTCCTTAAAGTATTGGGGGAGTTTTCTAGGGCAACTCTCATTCCACTTAGGCACAGTTGTGTCATTGCGTGGCAGCATTCTAGCATGCCATGTGGCAGGGTCATTGTTCATGTTAGCAATTGGCAGAGTTGGCAAAGGAAGGGAGTTTATTGGCAATGATGGGATAGATTGGGCTTCTGGGAAGAAGATAGAGTTGGTAGGGGTCAAAGGTAAAAGAGGTGCATCAAGAAATCTTTTGATAAAGGCTCCTGGAAAGTCGGCAAGGATTTTGCTAATGTCATGAAGGTTTTTAGTGGTTTTGAGCTTGTTGACAAGAAGTCAAGGATGGGCTGCTGGTGAAGAGTACTGAGGGGTTGAGAAGGATGACTGGAGTAGTTTGCTAAGGTTTTTCAAGCGATGTTTCACTTGAGCTCTGGTTTACTTGAGCTCTGGTTTCTGGCAGAATGGTTAACTTCAAATACTCTTGCAGTGGGCTCCAAAATGATGTGCTCCTATGCCACCTAGTGCCATGCAGGAAACTTAAAAAGAGGACCTAACACTAGTCACTAGATAGGGTAGCTGGCAGTAGGAAGTTAATAGTCTGAGGGCAAGTCAGTAACCATCCCAGAGAATGAGAGCAAAAGTTGTATTGTAAGGTGAAGTTGAAAAGGTCAGTGAAATGGTCACTGGCCACAGTCGCTAATGTTGCTAAGTCAAAATAACACAAAAAGGCACCTGCAATTGCCACCACACTAAGTCAAGGTCAAAGTTGATAAGGCTTGTCACTGAGCCGATGTCAACAGCAATAGAGGAACAAGAGAAGCAAAGTGAAATCTCAAGCTAATAAGCTTAGAGATAGATAGCACAGCTTGAGGGGATCTATCCAAGTCAGTTCTCTGTTGGATGGGTTGTTTAATGATGAAGTGTCTATGTACAAGCAGTATTTATATGGTTCCAAAGTATAGTATGGGAAAGTAAGCAAATAGTTGCTATTAGCGACAGCATCTGTCAATGTTTTTATGGTCCATACAAGGCATCAATCTGTAACCAGGTGAAAACTATAAGCAAAGTCTCTGAAGTGTAAATGCTGTTCAAGTATGTTGGTAAATTTGACAAGAGGAATGATAGTAAAAAGGTATGCATCTGGTAATATGTCCGTATATGGTAAGAGAATGCCTTTTTGTCACCAGAATCGCTAGGGTTGCTAATAATTGTCGCTAAGAAAGGTCTAGGCCTTGATAATCTAGGCCCAAGTTCCAGGCTCCATGTGATATTCCTCATGATCAATAAGTCTTGTGGTTGCTAAAGTCTCATGCTTTGGTCCAGACCTTGGGCTAGGCCCCACATGCTAAATGTCATGACTTGTGCCAAATTTAAAGTAGTTAGCTGCCACTAAGTCTGAAATGCCAAAAATGGTGCTCAGCAACAACTGGGGCTCATTAATGGGCACTGCAAACCTGTACCAGAGAAACATCTGAAAGCTCCACAGCCTCTCTGATGCCTACATCTCTGATTGGGGCCTGCAGTTTGTGGCAGACTTCATCAGGGAGCTCTACCAACTACTCAGCATGAAGCTCCACACCTCCACTGCCTACCACCCACAGTCTAACAGCCAGACCAAACATGTAAACTAGGAGTTGGAGCAGTACCTCTGCCTCTTCTGCAACAAATGCCAGAATGATTAGGATGAACTCCTTCCCAATGTGGAGTTCTAGTACAACAACCACATCCATGCATCCACCCAAGTCTCCCCCTTCTTCCTCAACACTGGACAGCACCCATGCATGGGTTTTGAACCCTGGGCCCAGTCCTCAGAGAATGAAGCAGTAAATGAGTTTATGGACTGGATGAAGAAGTCACAGGAGGAGGCCTGGGCAGCTCTTGCAAAGGCAAAGGACAACATGGCATGATACTATGACTGTAGAAGGACCCTGGTGCCAAAATACTAGCCTGGAGATCAAGTCTACCTGGATACCTCTGATATTAAGACTACCCAACCATCCAAAAAGCTCTTGCACCACTAACTGGGACCTTTTATAGTGAAACAACAGATAGGACCCCTGGCCTATCAACTCTGGCTCCCTGTAGGAATGTGCCAGCTCCATCCAGTGTTCAATGTGGTCAAGCTTGTCAGGTTCCACTGACCATGGGGGCTCAGCTACACTGGGTGAGTCCTTACTAGGTGGACATGATTCCCTGCACTGACAACTGGGCACTCGGAGGTGTTCCAAACACTGGGGACTTGTGAGAATAGTTAGTGGGAATTGATCTGAGCAAGTCCAGGGAGGTCTGGAGGAGTAGAGAATGAGTTGCAGGGAAGGGGGATGGGCTTGGCAGAGTTCAGGCATAAGTCTGTGTGTGAGTATTGCAGGTGTGGAAGAGGTGGAGGCTATGCAAATGACGGAAGTGGAGCTGGAGTTCTGATGGGGGATTAACAGGGATTGATGGAATTCAGAGCCGAGTGTGTAGTGAGGTCCAGGGCTGGTGAAAGAGTGTCGGAGGTTCATAATCGTAATTGCGGAGTTTGTGAGGGTGTTATGGTCGAGAGGACTTGAACACAATAGACAGAATCAAATGAGATGGGACAGAGTCAAACAAAATGAGATGGAGACGAGACAAGAACAAGAATAGATTCAGGCAGAGACACGGAACAATAATGAAATGATAATGGAATAGAGACAAGATAAGACCGGGAGGCTGAGAATAAGGAAAATGAGACACGGAACACGAAACACTAGAAGAAACAATCAGAAACACATCAGGAAAGGCAGGTAGGTAGATAATCTCAAGACTAGAGTACAAGGAGCTACTCTACGTCTTATATACTGACTACTGAAGAGCTCCAGGAACGTTGGCTGTGGTGGTGGGGCTTGGTGGAGCTTGACAGAGTTGACGGGTGTTGGTTACAACCAGAGGGCAGGCCGCATTAATATGTTGATGGGATCAATTGTTGACGCGGTCCATTCTAAGGTTGTCATAAAACTCCGGGGTAAGTTGGAGGAGCCAGGGTGTCAAGTTGATGATGTGTAATGGGGTCAGGCATGGCAGGGGAGTGGTCCCAGGGGCTCAGGAGATCCAGGGAAAGCGCTGGCAGCTGCAGGGAAGACATCAGAGTTGGCCAGAGGGCCATCGGAGTTAGCCAAGAATGCGTCAGAGTTAGCCAGAGTAGGTGCAGAGTGCTGGGGAAGTTTGATGAAGCATCGGGGGAGGTTCTGGGGGGACGGGGGTTTGTCAGGCAATGTACGGGGGTCCAGGGAATGGGTTGTGACATCACCCCCCCTTCAGCGTCGAGACCCTCAAGACATGGGGAGCGGGTCGGGGATTGGTGGGGGCATGGGAGTCAAAGCCAAGTAATATTGATCAATCCGCAGCGAGTGATGATGGCGTGGAAGGCGAAGTCAAAGCATGGCCACTGCTTCATCAGGAGGTTCTTCCCAATCAATTAAAAAGCCTTGGACATACCCCGGGGCTTCCCAAATCCTTTGTCATGTCCTCTTCCAGTTACTCAGCCGCTTCCCCCACCCCGTTGTTTTCAGACACAGATGAGATGATTGTGTACAACAGTGAGGGGGAGGAGTTTGAGCGTTGGCACTGAGCTGGTGCCATGTACTGGAGTCGTGGGCAGTATCAACTTGTTTTCTCTGAGTAGCTGATGGAGTTTTGCAGAGTTGTCCGCGGCGGTGATGAGTTCCCCAGGGGGTCCTAGGCAGGCCAAATTCCATCCCGCAGTGCCCCGATTGGTGGTGGGGGATGCGGAAGGGGTCCCACCATTGCAGCAAATCCCTCAGGTGGAGATGATGGCAGAGGAGTTTGCAAGAGCATTGGCGTGAGCTCAGGGCCCCCTGACACTGGAATGGTGTCAAAACAAGGCCCCAGTGAGTCTTTGAGTTCTCTTTTGTCGTGTGTGCTGATCCAGGGTTTTTAGTGTGTTCTCTGTATGTAGCAGGGTGAGGCCTACATTTTTGATGCAACCTCCATGGGCTCGCGACATGACACTTCCATTTGCCTTCCGTGTCATGCAAGCCACAAGAAGTGCTTGATTTCATTGGAGTGGTGAGTGGCATGCATTGCCATGGAGCAGGAGTGGGATGAGGACTGGGTGCGGGGTCAGCTGGGCAAGGCACAGAAGACCCAGGTGTTGGGGGAGGGGAGCACAGGGCAGTCTGCAGGGCAGGTGGGGCCTCTGCGGGGTGGGTGGAGGGAGGGGATGTCCTTGGTGGTGGACCATGAGAAGCAGAGAGCTTCTCTGCCATCAAGGGCAGGGCCCAGCAAGAGGCTGCAGGGGCACGAGCCAATGGCAGGGCCTCCAGGGTCTCACATTTACTCTCCTACTCTGAGCATGCCCTTGGGATAGGCATCAAGTTCTCCAGAGCCCCCACCTTTGATCACAGAGGTCTTCCTTTGCAAGCAGGTGGAGGTTCTAATGGCAGCATTGACAGCATGGGAGGGGGAGCTTTGACGGGTGAGGGAGAATCAAAATGCAGTGCAGGCAGAGAAGGAGGCATTGGAGCGGGCACAGAACACCTTGGTGCGAGTGGCACCGGAGTGAGCACCAAAGATATGGGGCTTGTGAGAGTGTCTGACACAGCAGGAGGTGTGGCCCACAGAGGAGGCAGAGGAGCAGGAAATGGTGCCAGAGGGTGGTTTGCTGTGGGCAGAATTGGAGGTAGCAAGGTGGAGGGAGGATTGGCTGGCCAATGAGGCCACTTTGGGGTACGTGGGGATCCTTCATAAGTGTCTTTCCCAATTCTCTGCCTGTTACTAAAACTGGTCATTTTCTGGGGTCAGGCTGGGTGTGGGAGCACCAGGTTCTCTTGGACAGCACCTCCATAGCATTTGCATTGATCCAAGACAGGTTGGCACAGATGTCCATGTGTCAGCCTCCAGAGTTGCAGCAGGGGATGGCGAGGGTGGGGAGGTTGCTGGCAGGGCATCAGCGGCGTAATGTGGTGGCCCCAGGGTCATGGTGGGAAGTGGCAGCGGATGTGGGGGAGGCTTTGCCAGGGTTGGCAGAGGTCTTAGCAGTAGTGCAGGCCCAGATGGAGATTGATTTGGGGCTAGGAATGGTGGGAGTTCCAGGGGAAGAGTGAGGGGGCGGTTGGGCCCCATTTCTTGTTGTTCTTGAGTTTGCTGCCTTGTTCCACCTTGTGTTATATTTTTTTTGTACTTTTCAATGCATCTTTGTTGTTCCTGGGTGTGTGAAGTGAGACTTTAATTTGTGTGAGGGTAAGTGAAACACACAGGGGTGCTGGTGAGAGTTGAATCCCTAGTGGATCCAGAGGCAGGGGTTAAGCCTACTAATGCTGTCTGTGTTGGCTAGTCCCAGGGTTGTTGGGATGGGGCAGAGCGCCGTAGGAAGAGTTCCCAAGGCTTGGCAGGGGTGTTGGGAGTCTTCCTGTAGAGTTCCATGATGTTTTTGGGCGGCATTGCTGGGTTTGATTCTTGAGGTAGGGGTTTTCTTCAGTCTGCGGCGGAGATGTGCGTTGTGCTGGTTCGGCGGGGGTGGACCTCCAAGTCTTCAACATGTGTTTGGGGTGGTTGGGGCTTTGGTCTTTTGTTGGTGTGGCTGGCAGGAGGGGCAGAGGTCTTCTGGCGGTGATAAGCCTCAGTTATTGCTGAGCACTATTTTTTTGGCATTTTGGACTTAGCAGCAGCTGACTACCTTGAATCTGACACAAGTCACAACACTCAGCACACAAGATTTTAGTGACTGCAAGACTTACCAATTGCGAGAAACATCACGGGGAGCCTGGAACTTGGGCCTAAATCATCAAGGCCTAGACCCTCCCTAGCAATGATTAATAGCAACCCCAGCAACTCTAGCGACGAAACGGCATTTTCTTACTATATATGGACAAATTACCAGATGCATACCTTTTTTTTACTATCATTTCTTTTGCCGAGCTTACCAACATACTTGAACAGCATCTACGCTTCAGGTATTGACATTGAACTTGTTAATTTTTGGTTTCATTCGCAATTAGGTGCTGCCAAGACTTTGCCTATGATTTTTCACTTAGTTACAGACTGACACCTCATATGCACCCTAAACACAGTGACAGATGCCCTTGCTAGTGGTGCTTATTTGTTTACTTTCCCATACTATACTTTGAAATGTATAAATACTGACTGTACATAGACACTAGACAAGCAAGAACAATTGGAGAACCTACCAGCAAGAGATTCCACTTTGCCTCTTTCGCTCTTTTTATTGCCTTTGACCCAGGCTTAGCAATAAGTCTCCTTGACTTCAACCTCAACTTAGTGTGGTACTGACTGCGGGTGCCTATTTTAGTTAATCTGACTTAACAATGCTAGTGACTACGGCTAGCGACCAGTTTACTTAGAAGGGCGTTCTGTCTTAGCGACGTTACTGGTCTTTGCCCCTTTTTCTTTCCTGCTTGTCCTTAGTGACTTCTGCTAGCAATAGCGACTTCTATCAACTTCACTCCACAACGTAACCCTTGCTCTAGTTCTCTGGGACAGTTACTGACTCACCCTCAACTATTAACTTCCTACTGCCAGCTACCCTATCTAGTGACTAGTGTTAGGTCCTTTATTTAGGTTGCCTGCATGGCACTAGGCGGCATAGGAGCACATCATTTTGGAGCCCACCGTGAGGGCCTTTGAAGTTAACCATTCCACCAGAAACCAGAGCTCAAGCAAAACGTTGCTTGGAAAACCTTGTCAAATCATCTCCGTCTTCATTGTTGACCCCTCAGCACTCTTTGCCAGCAACCTGTCCTTGACCTCTTGCCAACAAACTCAAAACCGCTAAAAACCTTTGTGACATTAGCAAAATCCTTGCCGATTTTCCAGGAGCCTTTATTGAAAGCTTCCTCGACGCACCACTTTCACCATTGACCCCGACAGATTCTATCTTTTTCCCAGAAGCACAATCTATCCCTTCTTCACCAACTAACCCCCTTCCTTCGCTAAACCCGACAATTGCTAATATGAACAACGACCCCACCGCTCGGTGTGCTAGAATGCCGCCATGTAACAACACAACTGCACCTAAATGGGATGAGAGTCGCCCTAGGGAACTCCCCCAGCACTTCAAGGAACTAGAATACCTCTTTGCTGACTGCGGCATCACTGACAACACCCAGAAGAAGGAGTATGCGTCGCAATATGTCTCTTACGACACAGCAGAAACCTGGCTTGGCTTACCTGAATTTGGCGACAATATCAGCAACAATGCTCCCCGACTATATACTTACCAGGAATGGAAGTTGGCAGTGCTTAGGCTGTACCCTGGCATGGATGCTAGCGCTTGTTATAACCTTGGTGACTTAGAACGGCTGGTTAACCAGACTTTCAACAGTGGTTTAGCGACTTTGGGAAGGTTCTCTGATTACTACAGAGATTTTCAACGTATTGCTAGATGGTTACTCGCTAACGGTAAACTATATTGTAATGAGGAACATTGCTTGTTCCAACAAGGTATCCCTACGTTGCTATTGTCCAAAATTGTTCATCGCCTCGAAATCACTCTTCCCAGCCACCATCCTGAGGACCCTTATGATGTTGACCAAGTTTTCAAGGGTGCCAAATGGGTTTTAAAGGGAATGGACACCTCTACCAGCAATGGCAACAGTGGTATTCCTTCGTCATTGCCAATCACTAATGCACCGGCTGCCCCTTCACCTATGCCAAAACAAGAAACCTTGGAATTAACAACTACCACAGCGATAGTCAGCACCTTGGAATGTTTGGAAGCTCTTTTGACCAACGGTAATGCCCAACCTTGTCAACAGTTCACTAACAGCACTTGCCACTTTTGCAGTGAAATTGGTCACACCATGGTCTGAGGCACATGTATGAAACTGGAGCAAATGATTCAACAGGGTAAGGTCCGTCGGAATGCCAAAGGAAAGATCATTTTACCATCAGGTGCTATGATCCCTAATTATTTTGGCAAGTGACTATACATGGAGTGCATCGAGGAATGGCATAGGCTTAACCCCAGACAAATCATTACCAGCAGACTCTCTTCTAATGCTAACCCAGATTCCAAGCAAGTGGCTATGCAGCAGTCGCTAATCCATGAAGTAATGCAACAGGACGTCACTATGGGCCGAGCACTAAGCAAGGAAGAATGGATTGAGGCTTTGGAACGTGAACTCTTTGCACTCAGGCGACCTGGCAAAAAAATTGACGGCGTTGATGAGCCCCAGTTTTTGCTGAGCACCATTTTCGGCATCCTTTTGGCATTGTGGACTTAGCGGCAGCTGACTACTTTGTATTTGACACAAGTCACAACACTCAGCACATGGGACCAAGCCCAAGGGTTGGACCAAAGCACGAGACCCTAGCAACCATGAGACTTATCGAGCACGAGAAATATCACGTGGAGTCTGGAGCTTGGGCTAGATCATCAAGGCCTAGACCTCCTAGCAATGATTATTAGCGACCCTAGCGATCCTGGCGACAAAACGGCATTCTCCTACCATATATGGACAGATTATCAGATGCGTACCTTTTTGTTTGCCAAGCTTACCAACATACTTGAACGGCGTCTACGCTTCAGGTGTTGACATCGGACTCGTTTCTTGTTTTGGTTTTTGTTAGCAATTAAGTGTCGCCAAGACTTCACCTAGGATTTTTCACTTAGTTACAGACTGACGCCTTGTATGCACCATAAGCATAGTGACAGACGCTGTCGCTAGTAGTACTTATTTGTTTACTTTCACATACTACACTTTAAAAACGTATAAATACTGACTGTACATAGACACTAAAAAAATATATATGGAAGAGAGAACGGAGAACCCCCTTTGAAGTTGACTAGCTGCTCTCTCTCTCTCTCTCTCTCTCTCTCTCTCTCTCTCTCTCTCTCTCTCTCTCTCTCTCTCTAAGCCTACCAGCTCAATATTACACGTTGTCTTTCTTTCCCTTACCCTGTCTTTGACTCCGGCTTAGCAATGAGCCTCCTCTACTTCAACTTTGACTTAGTTTGGTACCAACTGCGGATACCTATTCATGTTAATTCGACTTAGCGACGCTAGCGACTTTGGCTAGTAATTAGATCAAGTTTGTCCCCTGCCTCCGCTGGCGATAGTGCCTTCTTTCTACTCCACCCCCACATCACAACTTTTGCTCTAGTTCTCTGGGATGGTTACTGACTCGCCCTCAATTATTAAGTTCCTACTGCCAGCTACCCTATCTAGTGACTAGTGTCAGGTCCTTTCTTTAGGTTTCCTGCACGGCACTAGGCGGCATAGGAGCACATCATCTTGGAGCCCACCGCAAGGGCACTTTGAAGTTAACCATTCCGCCAGAAACAAGAGCTCAAGCAAAATGTTGCTTGGAAAACCTTATTGAATCACCCCAGTCTTTCCTTTCGACCCCTCAGCATTCTTTGCCAGCAGTTCGTCCTCGACCTCTTGCCGACAAATTTGAAACCGCTAGAAACCTTTGTGACGTTAGTGAAATCCTTGCCGACTTTCCAGGCGCCTTTATCAAAAGTTTCCTCGACGCACCACTTTCACCTTTAACTCCTACCGACTTTCTATTCTTCCCAGAAGCTCAATCTATCCCATCATCGCCAACTAACCCTCTTCCTTTGCTAAATCCAACAATCACTATTATGAACAACGATCCCGTAGCTCAGCATGCTAGAATGCCACCGTGCAACGACACAACTGCGCCTAAATGGGATGAGAGTCGCCCTAGGGAACTCCCCCAATACTTCAAGGAACTGGAATATCTCTTTGCTGACTGTGGAATCGCTGACAACACGCAGAAGAAGGAATATGCAGCTCGATATGTCTCTTATGACATGGCAGAGACCTGGCTTGGCTTACCTGAATTTGGTGACAACGTTACTATCAGCAACAACACTCCTCGTCCATATATGTACCAGGAATGGAAAGCAGCAGTGCTTAAGTTGTACCCTGGCGCAGACACTAGCACTCGTTATAATCTTGGCGACCTGGAATGACTTGTCAACCAGACTTTCAACAGCGGATTAGCGACTTTGGGAAGATTCTCCGACTACTACAGAGATTTCCAACGTATCGCCAGATGGTTGCTTGCTAATGGCAAACTCTATCGAAACGAGGAACGTTGCTTGTTCCAACAAGGGATATCTACGTCGCTATGGTCTAAAATCATTTGCCATCTCAAAATCACTCTTCCCGACCACCATCCTGAGGACCCTTATGAAGTTGATCAAGTTTTCGAGGGCGCAAAGTGGGTTTTAAAGGGAACAGACACCTCTACGACCAAGACCAGCAATGGCACCAGCAGTATTCATTTGTCATCGCCAATCGCTAACCTGCCAACCGCCCCTTCACCTGCACCTAAGCAAGAAACTTTGGAATTAGCAACCACTACAGCGATTGTCAGCACCCTGGAACAATTGGAAGCTCTGTTGACCAACAGTAGCGCCCAACCTCGTCAACAGTTTGCTAACAGCACTTGCCACTTTTGTGGTGAAACTGGTCATACTATGGTCCGGGGCACTTGTATAAAGCTGGAGCAAATGATCTTACAAGGAAAGGTTCATTGTAATACTGAAGGCAAGATCGTTTTACCATCTGGCACTATGATTCCCAATTATTTCGGCAAGCGACTATACATGGAACGTATCAAGGAATGGCACCGGCTTAACTCAGGACAAATCGTCACAGGCAGACTCTCTTCAAACGCTAACCCAGATCCAGAGCAGGCAGCTATGCAGCAGTCGCTAATCCATGAGGTAATGCAACAGGACATTGCTATGAGCTGAGCGCTAAGCAAGGAAGAACGGATAAAGGCTTTGGAGCGTGAACTCTTTGCACTCAGGCAAAATGGTGAAAAATTTGATGGTGTACAAGTTCCCTGTGCGGCGTACCAACCAGTGAACAGTGCCCCAAAGGTAACACCCGCAACTAGCAACACTCCGGCGACTTCATCCCCTCCTGATTCAACTCTGGCTCCTGTCACTAAGCCTGCAGACAAAGGTAAAGCACCCGAACGTACCGTCACTAAAGAACAACCACCCGTTGCTAATGAACCCGTCGCTCGGCCTCCCATCCATCCGTTTTCTGGCATCCCTAGTCGCTACGCCCCCCCCGCTAACAGGAATTTCACTGCTCCCAATAGAACTAACAATGGTGCATATCGAACTATGCCACCCATTTATGACATCGAGCAATCCAAGGCAGTTTTCAAACGGGTTTTAAGCACCAAGGTTACAGTATCGGTTGGCGAACTTTGCTCAGTATCTCAGGACATTAGGAATCAGTTTAGAACAGCGGTTATGCCCAAACAATTAGTAGGCGCTAGCGCTAATACAGTACAAGACCCCAGCGACATTTTTGAAGATATTTTGCCGACGTTTGCTATTGAAGAACCCCAGTTTTTGCTTGGATCCAACACCGATACCGCTAACGGACTTACCTCTGACCAGGCACCATTCGCTTCTGTTGACCCTGTGGAAGCTTACATCAATTCGCTACCCCACGGAGAAGAGCCTGTGGTGCTCACTGTTGCTAAGGATTCTCAGTCACTTCATACCATCATGATGCTGATCAACAACAAAGAGGAAGTGGAATGCATCCACAACAGTGGTTCCCAGATAATTTCAATGTCTGCAGAAATTGCCAGCGACATTGGGCTATCTTACGACCCTAACATTGTGTTAAATATGCAGAGCGCTAACGGTACCATGGATCAATTGCTAGGACTTGCGTGCAATGTACCCTGCACTATTGGTGACATAACAATTTACCTCCAGATCCACGTTTTACGGTCCCCCGCCTATGACATTCTACTTGGATGCCCCTTTGATGTATTAACTCACAGCACAATCAACATGCTAAGTGACATTGAAACTACTATAACAATTACAGACCCCAATACTGGCCAACGGCACACTATCCCTACCTTTCCTTGTGGCAAATCAAGAAGGAACCACCACCAGAACGTTCGCTTCGAAACAGGAGCACCCCATTGCTTTCATTGCTGAAGGCATGGATGAAGAAGATAGTGACAAAGTGATCGTTATCAGCTACAACCATTCAACTGGTCTAGCAATCTGTAGAGCTTCTTGTGATTTGGCCAATGACATTTTACTTACTAATTCTGACATACAGACTAATCCTGTGCTAGCATACCTTTATGCTATGGCTAGCAACATATCTGATTTGTCCCTTCCACCTTGTTCTTATCTGGTTTCAGCTAATACATCTAATCCCTTAATTCTTGGACAGACTTTACCACTTGATACACATGTTACAAACATTACTCCCACCTATGTTAACATTCCATTCCCTGCTCAATTTGTTGCTAATGAACCCCCTAAGCAAAGAGGAGTTCAAGTAAAGAAGAAGTACAAACCTGTCGCCATGAAAACCAAGCCCATTGCCAGCCAAGTTAGCGAGGATTTCTGAATCGAGCACCAGATTATTGGTGATCTGCTAGCGACGATCCCTCAGCTCAATCCAAATCCACCCCCTTTTGTCCTGACGAAGCGATTCACTAGTGAACAACAAGTGAAACTTGTTAAGGACCATGACACAGGATTCCTCACTACCAGCAAAATCAACATACTAGTTGACATGGTTGCCAAGCAGGAAAAAGCTTTTGCTTGGGAAGATTCCAAACGAGGAAGTTTGTGCCCTGACTTTTTCCTGCCCATACACATACCAACAATTCTGCACGTACCATGGGTCCAGCATAATTGCCCCATACCCCCAGGACTAGAGAAGGAAGTATGCAAGATTATTTGTGACAAGATTAGCACTGGTGTCTATGAGCCTTTGAACTCCACTTACCGCTCACGATGGTTTTGTGTTCTCAAGAGGAATGGTAAGCTCAGAATTGTGCACAGTCTTGAGCCGCTAAACCATGTCACCATTCGCCATTCTGGAGTACCACCCTTTCCAGACCACATTGCAGAATCTTTCGCTGGACATATCTGTGGCGCTACTCTCGACCTCTACGTTGGCTATGACAAGTGGCTTATTGACCCCGCTTCACACGACTTAATGACATTCCAGACACTGTTTGGCACTCTTTGCTTAATAACCTTGCCAATGGGATGGACCAACTCTGCCTATTTTTCATGACAATATTACTTTCATTTTGCAGCCAGAGATCCCCCATAACGTGCTCAGCTTTATCGACAACATTGGCATTAAAGGACCCAAGGACTGGAAGATCATTAACGGTAAACCCACTAAGCATCCCGCTAATCCAAACATTTGCCTAGCGCTATGGGAATTCTTTGAGCTTCTCAACAGGGTTCTCCAGCGAATGAAATATTGCGGTGGCACTTTTTCTGGTCACAAACTGGTTCTTTGCACTTCGACTTTCAGGATCCTAGGTCATGTTTGCACTCCCAGCAAACGAATTCCTGACAAAAGTCTCTTAGCCCTAATTGAGCGGTGGGGCCCTTGCAAGTCGCTATCGGAAGTCCGAGCCTTTTTGGGCACAGTTGGGGTACTTAGGATTTTCATCAAGAACTTTGCCCATTGAGCCAACAATCTAACAAAACTTACTCACATGGGCGTCCCTTTCAAGTTTGGCCCTGACCAGATAAATGCTCAACATGACCTTGTGAAAGCCTTACAAGATGCTAAGCCCCTAGTTCCAATCGACTATAAATCGTCTGACCCTGTCATCCTAGCGGTGGACACCTCGTACATAGCGGTCGGATATTACCTTTGCCAGTGTACTAGCGACAATTGCAAGGAGCGCCACTACAAACGCTTTGGATCAATTATGCTAAACGACAGAGAAGCCAGATTCAGTCAGCCTAAGTTGGAACTCTATGGCCTTTATTGAGCGCTACAAGCTTTATGGATGTACCTCATTGGTGTTAGGAACCTTATCATTGAAGTTGACGCTTGCTACATTAAGGGTATGCTTTAGAACCCTGACATCCAGCCTTCCGCTAGCATGAACCACTGGATTACGGCGATTTTGATGTTTCACTTCAAGCTGGTCCATGTCAAAGGAACTTTCCATGGCCCCGATAGTCTTTTGTGATGCCTGCCACAGCCTGGCAACCCTCCAGTGGATGATAGCGACAGCTCCGTTTATGAGGATTGGATAGATCACTTACATGGGTTCATTCACCAAGTTCAGCTACCACTGCTGCTACTTTACCAAGTTTCCACGGCTTCCCATTGCCTACCTCCTCTGGCTGAGTGTGATTCTTTGCATCCTTTAGCGACTTTTGCCAGTAACACCAGCACTACCCCCTGGTTAGCGACCAGCAACAATATTCAACCTCTCTGAGATGATGGCACCACTACTTACAGCAACATACCTTGCAGTGCCAAAGCTATTGCCAGTGACACTCGCGTACTTCTAGTTGAAAAATGGCTTCACAATCTCATCAGACCCAAGGGCCTTAGTGACAAAGACTATGCCACTTTTGTTTGCTATGCCTCTATGTTCTTTGCTACCAGAGGCAAACTTTGGAGAAGAAGTCGAGATGGTGCTCATAAGCTGTTTGTCCCTATTGCTAGCTGCTTACAGGTCTTGAAAGCCATGCATGACAACTTGGGTCATAGAGGACTTTTTGCTACTTGCTCAGCCCTTTTAGAATGATTTTGGTGGCCTCAAGTTAGTGCTGATATAGTATGGTACCTTTGGACTTGCCACCTCTGCCAGATACACCAGACGCCCAAAGTGCTCATCCCGCCAACTGTCGCTACACCAGTGCCCTTGTTCAGCAAGATATACATGGACACCATGTTCATGCCTCCCTCCAATAAGTTCAAATATATCATTCAAGGACGTTGTTTGCTAACTCATTACCCCAAGTTTTGTATGCTCACCAGAGAAAACACCGAAGCTATTGCTAGGTGGCTGTACAAGGACGTCATCTGTTGTTGGGGAGCACTTAGTGAAATCGTCACCGACAATGGACCTCCCATCCTAAAGGCAGTTACCTACCTGGCAAAGAAGTATAACTTGCACCACATCCAAATCTCTGGTCACAATAAGCATGCTAATGGAATAGTAGAGCAGCCCCATTTCAATGTTCACCAAGCCCTCTTAAAAGCAGTTGACAGTGATCAGTCCAGGTGGAGTACTGCTACTTACTCTGTATTTTGGTCAGAACGGGTTACCATTTGCAAGCAAATGGGTTGCTCCCCTTACTTCGCGACAACCGGTACCCACCCTCTCTTGCCAGCTGACATAGTAGAAGTGACATATTTGCAACTGCCGCCAAACTCACTATTGTCAACAACAGACCTTATAGCCCGCCGAGCGATTGATCTTCAACACTGCCAAGAGGATCTCAACCGCCTTCACAGTCATGTTCTTAGCACTTGTCGCTTAGCAGCCATTCACTTCAAAACAGAACATGCCGCTACAATCCATGACTACAACTTCAAAGCAGGTGACCTTGTACTGATGAGGAATACTAGAATAGAGGTAACACATAACAAGAAGATGAAGCCTCATTACCTAGGCCCCTTAGTGGTAATCTCTCACAACCGTGGAGGCGCTTACATTATTTGTGAACTAGATGGCTCCATACTGCATTGTCCCATTGCCGCCTTCCATTTAGTTCCCTATTTTGCTAGAGAACACATAACAGTGCCTAGTGACGCTTTTGACATCAACACCTCTCGACTCAGAGAACTGGAGCAAACTGAACTTGTCGACAATGATGACACTGGCGACGTCACTGATGAAGAAGAAGACTACTTTTCGCTAAGCCTTAGCAACTTATCTTGACTCTGCTTTGTTTCTTATTGTGCCAACCCCTATTATCCAGGAAACTATCATGAATACCTGACAAAAACAACCCATTACTTTCCATTCTTTCCTTGTCTCAATGCTGCACTTGGCCCTTCTGTCGCCAGCGCTCGGCACGCCTCTAGAGGTATTTCACCATAATGACCTACTGAGCATTTGCCTTCACGCGTCGCTAGCGTTAGGTGACAGTCGCCAGTGTGTAATACCCCCTTGATCTTGTTTTTGTTTGTTTGGTTTCTCTCAGACTCCGAATCGTTGCCAAGTATTAAATATTTTGGGGCCCCTTAAGGGGGCTAGTCTGTGTCCGTACTATGAAAAAAAACTAAATAAAATTATATACAGGAGGTGACTGGCACTAAGAGTGGAGGTCAGCATTGTCGTCAGGCACCTCCACGGAATCCTCCGCTTCCTCCCAGTCTCCTTCTCCAATGTTGTTCTCCTCCTGCCAGGCCAGGAAGGCCTGACAGTCACGCCAATATCCTGCCAGAGTCGCCAACGTTTGCTTGGCGACAGCATAATGGGCCCGCACCGCTAACAACTCCTCCCTGGCAGCCTCCAGCTCCCTCTAGAACCGCCATTCCACTCCTGCTGCCCTCTCATCAAAATCCGCTAGTGACACCGCTGACATTAGCGGCGTTGGCCAACCCAGATCCTTGCCCAACCACTCCAGCTCGTCATCGCCAACTTGGCGCAATGGAGTGTTGCTCCAGTTCCCCTAGCAAAGCAGTTAGCAATCCAGAAGATAGCAAAAAGGAAGACCTTACCCGTCGTCGGCCTTTGACATCCTCAGCTCATTCCTCCTCAATGGTGGCTGGGGCGGCCTCGAACTCTTCCTCGCCCTCGACCTCTATGTCACTTGCCTCCTGCTCCACCTCAGCGACCATCACTAAGGGAGTCATCTCCCTCATCTCCACATCCCCCTCTCCCTCCTCGCTAGTGACTGTTTGGGGTCGCTTGGCACTAGTGACTGGTGCAGGACTTGCCGCTCGTTTTTGTGCCAAAGGCACTTTGTTGTCATTGTCGTTGTTGCTGCTGCCATTGCCACCGTTTTCATCACTCTCCACCCACTCCTTACTCTTCGCCTTAGCGCCCCCACTACTCCCACTCGTCACCTCCTCCTGCAATGTTAGCAAGCTCAAGCTAGAAGGCTTGAGCTTGATAGACTCCCCTCTTCTCGCTAACTCTTGCTGTCGCTCTACAAAAGCCCTCGCATTCCTTACCAATGCCGCCTTTGTCGCTATCCTCTTAGCAAACTTGCTGCCAGTGCTCCTCAACGACTGTCCACTGTGTGAGCAGCTTTTCCTCGTGCTGTCGCAACAATAACAGGGCTGGACCCCTGTGGGGTACCAGCAGCCCTCTGGGTCATTATTGGCCCAGCAGTTGTCACACTAGAGGAAATGGTTAGCAACAAAGAAAGAACCAATTGCTAAATACTCACCACTCCTTGCGTGCGCTTATACTCTTGTCGCTTCACTAGCAACACTGTCACCTTACCCTTGGCTTTCTCCAACTTCATGCCAGCTCCCAGGCCAGTGTCCACCACTGTAGAGGCCTTTTGCCAACGAAGTAGGGTCGCCAAGCACTTGTTAGTAAACGTTTCTTCAATTTGTTCCTACAAGAGCAGTTAGTGATCGTTGCCAAGAGTCAGCAAAAAAGAAAAGAAGGAGACTCACTTCAATATCCTTGTCCTCCTCGTCTTGTGCCTTTGCCTTCCCCTTCCCTTTGCTCCTCGGGGTTGTTGCCAATTGTGGTGACGTCGCCAACCCCCTAGCGATGCCGCAAGCTGCTGCCTTGGGAGTCAAAGGGCCCGCCTCTTGAATGTCCCCACAATTTGCCACCTCATTGCCCCCACAACCCTTGCTCTGTCCCTCCCCCCTCGCCATTGCTAACGCACCTACTGGGTGCTGGAAGAAGAACTGGTCATTTGGCAACAATTCTTCAAAAAGCTGACATACCTTAGCAATGTCGCTAGCACTAGCAACTGCTGGGGCACTTACTGTCATTCCCGCTGTAAGGTCGTCCATTAGGAACTCCAAGGAGGGATCAACTGGTGCCTAGCAATTGTGTTAGGAATGTCACTAAGAGAAGAAAAGCAGAGACTTACAAAGTGGACATCAAATGGGCAAACCCATTCTTTCCCCTTGTACTGCTCGTATAGTTGGCAACACTCCTTCTCAACAGTCACCAACTCCAGCCACTCAACTCCACTCCCCACGGTCTTGAACCACTGCAGCCACGTCTGAAAGATAGCAGTGACCACCAAGCAAGGATCCTTCACCAAGGAAGTGCGAGCCATGGTGAGCAATTGGTCAACATGTTCCAGGAAGGTGTGGGCCATCATAGCCTTTTCAAACTGAGAGGCAAGATCGGACATAGCAATAAGATCAAGATGGTAGTGGAGAGTAGATAAGAAGAAAGTGGGGATGATGAAGTTCAAGCAATACTGCCAGCCATTTTATTTGAATCCCTCTGGTGCACGGACCAAGCAATCAAGCACATGATTTTTGGGGTTGACTGAGGACAGTCAATATTTCAGTATGGGGGAGGATGATGAGCCCCAGTTATTGCTGAGCACTATTTTTTTGGCATTTTGGACTTAGCGGCAGCTGACTACCTTGAATCTGACACAAGTCACAACACTCAGCACACAAGATTTTAGTGACTGCAAGACTTACCAATTGCGAGAAACATTACGGGGAGCCTGGAACTTGGGCCTAAATCATCAAGGCCTAGACCCTCCCTAGCAACGATTAATAGCAACCCCAGCAACTCTAGCGACGAAACGGCATTTTCTTACTATATATGGACAAATTACCAGATGCATACCTTTTTTTTACTATCATTTCTTTTGCCGAGCTTACCAACATACTTGAACAGCGTCTACGCTTCAGGTATTGACATTGAACTTGTTAATTTTTGGTTTCATTCGCAATTAGGTGCTGCCAAGACTTTGCCTATGATTTTTCACTTAGTTACAGACTGACACCTCATATGCACCCTAAACACAGTGACAGATGCCCTTGCTAGTGGTGCTTATTTGTTTACTTTCCCATACTATACTTTGAAATGTATAAATACTGACTGTACATAGACACTAGACAAGCAAGAACAATTGGAGAACCTACCAGCAAGAGATTCCACTTTGCCTCTTTCGCTCTTTTTATTGCCTTTGACCCAGGCTTAGCAATAAGTCTCCTTGACTTCAACCTCAACTTAGTGTGGTACTGACTGCGGGTGCCTATTTTAGTTAATCTGACTTAACGATGCTAGTGACTACGGCTAGCGACCAGTTTACTTAGAAGGGCGTTCTGTCTTAGCGACGTTACTGGTCTTTGCCCCTTTTTCTTTCCTGCTCGTCCTTAGTGACTTCTGCTAGCAATAGCGACTTCTATCAACTTCACTCCACAACGTAACCCTTGCTCTAGTTCTCTGGGACAGTTACTGACTCACTCTCAACTATTAACTTCCTACTGCCAGCTACTCTATCTAGTGACTAGTGTTAGGTCCTTTATTTAGGTTTCCTGCATGGCACTAGGTGGCATAGGAGCACATCAGTGGTCTGGCCTTTATGCTGACATGGGTGGTGGGGTGCAGAGGTCCTTTTAATGATGGTGGGGGTGGCGGAGTGAGGTTTGTCCTTGGGGCATAGTCAGTCAGAGAAGGGAGTCCCTGGCAGCTTAGTGGCAGAGCCCCCAGGGTAGGGTGGTCCCTGTAGCAAGTTGGCGGGGGGCCATTTCCCATGCCATCTATGCTGTGGGTTTGGTCAGCATGGAGGCAGAGGTACTCCCTTAGGGTGAGGGTTGCGATTCCTTGGTTGGGGGTGCCCAGAGGTTTATGTTTGGGTGGGGTTGTGCATGGTGAGGTTTTGTCGAGCTCTGGAGTATTGTATTGGGTGGAGGGCACTTGGGGTTGGGGCTTTGCTGCACTCCAGAGTGTTGGTTCTGGTCAAAGTCATGCTCCAGAGTATTGCATTTATGGGCGGGCGTGCTCAGGTGGTGCTTTGGTGTGCTCCGGAGTGTCAATGACAAGGGGGCAGGGTTCAGGGTGATCAGTCCCAGCAAGTTCCTTCTAGTCTGGAGTTGAGGTTTGTGGGTTCTAGGTCATCTATGTGACATTGCTTTCCTGGCCAAGGGTAAGTCCAGAGAGGGACAGAGGGGTCTTATGTTTTTCTGACACTCCCTGTTTGGAGGGCTGTTGGGGTTGTATTGGTGGATGCTTCTTTGGGCAGGGGTAGCACGGGAGTTGGTTGGGGAATGGCTCACCCCAGCGGAGATGCTTTGGGGGCTCATCCTGTGGGTTGTTCCTTCTGAGAGTAGGTGTTTCTTTCATTGGGAAAAAGTTAGTAGTCCGGAGTCAACACAAGGGTTGCTCAGTGGGGGGTTTGTTGGTTGTGTTGGCTTTGGGGGTGTGGGGTGGAGGAAGGAGTTCAAGGCACATTTTGTTGGTCTGCCATTTCAAGCATGAGTACTAGGGGTCTGGGGTCAATGTGGGGGTTGGGATTGGGTCTTAACTTGTTGGTGGGATTGTGTCACAAATTGGAGAGGAAGCTCTGGAGTGGGGGTTTTCCTCTAGGTTTGCATCAGCGCAACAAGTAGATGTTTGATGGACATTACCACTGAGCAGCAGAGTTGTCGTGGTAGGAGTGGTGGTGGCTCCTGGAGCCAAGCTTGGATGGGGGGAGCTGGTCTAGCTGTCTTCCAAGGTTTTGGGTGAGTTTGGCCATTGTTCCTCTGTGCGAAATATTTGCTGCATTGGGGAGAGATGGTTGTTCATGATTGTTGGAGGGCAGCTGGGAAGTTGGTCATGGGAGAGCATTGGTTTGGACTCCCCAGGAGTCATGGTGGGGTTGGGGCAATTCTTCATTTGTGCTCCGAAGCAGTCCAGAGGCTGTTGCAAATGTGGGTGGGGGTTGGTTGCTTCTGTGGAGGGCATCATTGGTCTCTTGATTGTTGGGGCGGAGTCAGTGGGGCTACTTCATTACTCTTGGCTTTGGGGTTGGTCTCTGTCAGGTGTGGTTGGATTTGCCAGAGGTGTTGTGAATCTTGGGAGGGAGCTACTTCAAGGGTCCCAGAGTTTCTTCTCTTCTTGGGGAGCATTTTGCATTGAGGGAGGGGAGTGGGACAGTGGTGGGGCTGGGACTCTGAGGGCGGGATTGCAGCATGTGACATCCTTTGCCATTTTTTAGATGTTGATTTGGGGTGGGTGGCAATGGGGAGAAGCACTGCTAGCTTCTTGGGGAAGGCATCAGCAACTTTAGAGTACTCCAAAGAGATTACTTCACATGGGGTTTGTTTCTGAGTACTCCGTTGGTGTGGTCCCTGCTTGATAGACATCTTCCAGCATAGGGGCAGGGTTGCATGGAGCCGGTGGTCGGTGATTTATGCTTGTGGGGTAGGAGCTACAGGGGCCTCATTGTTGAGCTGGCATTGTAGGTCCCCTTGGTTGGATGTCGGAGTTGAAGTGGGGGCTCCGGAGTTGTGTTGCTAGGGTCTGGAGTGAGTCAGAGGAGTGGATCAGGGCAGCTTTGAGTTAGTGCAGTGTTATTTGGGTCATCAATCCTGGCAGGGAAGTCCTTCAAGGATGTTGGAGCATATGTTCTTTGGGTCATCAGGATGTTTGAGTGGGTTGATTGACGGTCTCTGATATGATGGTGAGGCTCCTCCCTCCCTTATATAAACAGGTCAGCAAATTTAGAGTATCCTGGGGAACTACTTTGTATAGGGCCATCTTTCCTATGGTTTGTTCTGGTGGGGCAACTCCTATGCTCGGAGTTCTTGTTGTGGGAGGTGGCATAGTCTGATGGCAGGGTCCACATCTGATGGTGTGCGGGGAGGGTCAGCATTAAGGATCTTTGATGTCAGAGGTTCCAGATCAAATGGGGGGTGTCGAAGTAGTGGGTGGGACTCTGAAGTTGTTCCTTATTGAGAGTTGGGGAGCGGTGGTTCTCCTTGTTAAATTTGGGGTTGTGCTTTGAGGGTTGGGGCAGGGTGCATATTCCTTCCTTCCTTGATTGCCTAGAAGCTTAGGGATTCCTTGGTCTTGTTCCGGGGTCGTTGGGGTCAGGTTGGAGGCATCAGGCTCCTTTCATTTGTTGGGCAGAAGTGACGGCCGAGTCAGCCAGGGGGTCCTAACTGATCCCTATCGGAATTGTTTGGCGAATGTGTGTGTGGGGCACATGCAGACATCACAAACGGGGTAAGGTAGAGTCTTGAGATTATGTCAGGTTCCACTGACCACGGGGGCTCAGCTACACTGGGCAAGTCCTTACTAGGCAGATGTGATTCCCTGCACTGACCACTGGGCATTCAGAGGTGTTTCAAACACTGGGGACTTGTGAGGATAGTTAGTGGGAATTGATCTGAGCAAGTCCAGGGAGGTCTGGAGGAGTAGAGGATGAGTTACAGGGAAGGGGGATGGGCTTGGCAGGGTTCAGGCATAAGTCCGTGTGTAAGTATTGTGGGTGCAGAGGAGGCAGAGGCTATGCAAATGATGGGAGCGGAGCCAGAGTTCTGATGGGGGATTAACAGGGATTGATGGGGTTCAGAGCTGAGCATGTAGTGGGGTCCGGAGTTGGTGAAAGAGTGTCGGAGGTTTGTAATCATAATCGCAGAGTTTGTGAGGGCATTATGGTCGAGAGGACTTGAACATGATAGACAGAATCAAACGAGATGAGATGGAGTCGAACAAAATGAAATGGAGATGAGATGAGAACAAGAATAGATTCAGGCAGAGACACAGAATGATAACAAAATGATAATAGAATCAAGATGAGATAAGACTGGGAGACTGAGAATAAGGAAAACAAGACACGGAACACGAAACATGAGAAGAAACAATCAGAAACACATCAGGTAAGGTAGGTAATCTCAAGACTAGAGTATGAAGAGCTACTCTACGTCTTATATACTGACTACTGGAGAGCTCTGGAAATGTCAGCTGTGGTGGTGGGGCTTGGTGGAGCTTGATGGAGTCGGCGGGTGTCGGTTACAACCAGAGGGCGGGCTGTGTTGATATGTTGATGGGATCAATTGTTGATGCAGTCTGTTCCAAGGTTGTCATGATACTCCAGGGTAAGTTGGAGGAGCCAGGGTGTCAAGTTGATGATGTGTAATGGGGTCAGGCATGGCAGGGGAGTGGTCCCAGGGGCTCAGGAGATCCAGGGGAAGCGCCAGTAGCTGCAGGGAAGATGTCGGAGTTGGCCAGGGGGCCGTTGGGGTTAGCCGAGAATGTCCAAGAGTTAGCCAGAGTAGGCGCGGAGTGCTGGGGAAGTTCAACGGAGCATTGGGGGAGGTTCTGGGGGGACGGGAGTTTGTTGAGCAATGTACAGGGGTCCAGGGAATGGGTTGTGACACTCTGCCTGGCAACCTCATATCTACTCTAGTTGGGTTTATTTGCAGAGTTCCCCTCCTTTGCTATCAGTTTCTATCAACCTTGCACTAGTAACCTAGTGCCACTTGTACCAAGTGAGCTTTCTGGGACCTAGCCCAACTTGCACCCTCATTTCTATAGTCCATTTGTACTCTACTTGCAAAACCACTAGTTGCTGTGTCCTCTACATGGCAGCTAGGGTGGCAACTGTAAGGGTGACCTCTGGGGCAGCAGATCTGAGTCATGCAGTTAGCAAATGGGAATCTGAAGTATATTAGCAAGTAGACAATGATATAACAGTAACTAATCACCTAGCAGAGGGGAATCTGAAGAGAACAAGTCTAAGGATCCCCACTGCTTAGTGCAGTGCATCAGCAGGCAGCAGAGGCATGGGAATGGCTGTACAGAAGACTAGAGCTACTCTTAACTCTGGGAAAGTAATTGATGAGGTAATACAGAAAGTCCCATGAGTCTCTAGAGATCTCTGGAGGTTTGGAGTGAGCCCTGGAGACATTGAGTAAGCTGCAGAGGCATTGAAACAAGCTATGGAGGTCAGAAATGGAAGTCTTCTGACATCACCTCCCCTCTAGCATGTGGCATCTCAACGTGCAAGGTAGAAAAAGTTCTGGATTGCCTGTTCCACTGGGGAGATGGGATAGATTCTTCAGATGGTGCATGGTGTATCTGGGTGCTTCTGATGGAACTCCCTGATAAGCTCTGGGGCATGCATGTTTTCTCATGCTTCCCAGGAAATGTTCTCAATTCTGTAACCTTTCCACTTCACCTTGTACTGTAGCTGCTGCCAGAATAGATGACTATCTAGGATCTCCTCCACCTCATACTCCTTGTCAACCACCACTGGAGGTGGCGGGGATGGCAGAAGTTGCCCCAGAATAGGGTCCTTTGGGGCTGGAGACAGCTTTGTCATGACCCATTCCCTGGACCCCTGTACATCACCCGACAAACCCCCATCCCCCCAGAACCTCCCCCAACACTTCGTCAAACTTCCCCAGCACTCCGTGCCTACTCCAGCTAACTCTGATGCATTCTCAGCTAACTCCGATGGCCTCCTGGCCAACTCTGATGTCTTCCCCGCAGCTGCCAGTGCTTTCCCTGGATCTCCTGAGCCCCTGGGACCACTCCCCTGCCATGCCTGACCCCATTACACATCATCAACTTGACACCCTGGCTCCTCCAACTTACCCTGGAGTATCATGACAACCTTGGAACAGACTGCATCAACAATTGATCCCATCAACATATCAACACAGCCCGCCCTCTGGTTGTAACCGACACCCGCCGACTCCATCAAGCTCCACCAAGCCCCACCACCACAGCTGACATTTCCAGAGCTCTCCAGTAGTCAGTATATAAGACGTAGAGTAGCTCTTCATACTCTAGTCTTGAGATTACCTACCTTACCTGATGTGTTTCTGATTGTTTCTTCTCATGTTTCGTGTTCCGTGTCTTGTTTTCCTTATTCTCAGTCTCCCAGTCTTATCTCATCTTGATTCTATTATCATTTTGTTATCATTCTGTGTCTCTGCCTGAATCTATTCTTGTTCTCATCTCATCTCCATTTCATTTTGTTCGACTCCATCTCATCTCGTTTGATTCTGTCTATCATGTTCAAGTCCTCTCGACCATAATGCCCTCACAAACTCTGCGATTATGATTACAAACCTCCGACACTCTTTCACCAACTCCGGACCCCACTACATGCTCAGCTCTGAACCCCATCAATCCCTGTTAATCCCCCATCAGAACTCTGGCTCCGCTCCCATCATTTGCATAGCCTCTGCCTCCTCTGCACCCACAATACTTACACACGGACTTATGCCTGAACCCTGCCAAGCCCATCCCCCTTCCCTGTAACTCATCCTCTACTCCTCCAGACCTCCCTGGACTTGCTCAGATCAATTCCCACTAACTATCCTCACAAGTCCCCAGTGTTTGGAACACCTCTGAATGCCCAGTGGTCAGTGCAGGGAATCACATCTGCCTAGTAAGGACTTGCCCAGTGTAGCTGAGCCCCCGTGGTCAGTGGAACCTGACACAGAGATTGCTGGCAAGGCTGGACAAATGAGGCACTAGGAAAAGTGAAGTGGTGTTAGCAAAAGGGGATGATAACAAAACAGAACTAGCCATAGGTGCTAGTGCTAAACATAGACTTGACAAAATAGTGGCCTAAGGTGGTACTAGTGAAGTGACAGGATGCTGACTCAGTGGGGAGAGTGCTAGGGAAATAGAAGCAGCTTTAAAGTTGCAAGACTTAGATCTAAAGTCTGGGACTAATAACAAGGTATGACTTTTCTATGATAGTATAGAAAACATAGCAGTATTTATAGTAAGTAGAACTAATGAAACCAAAAGGAGTTGATAATGGGGAACTGGTTGCTAGTGACCTAGGTGAGTCAGGAGGAATGCCATGTGAAAGTAAGTAACCTAAACTGTAGTTAAAACTGACACCTGGAATGACAGTCAGTATGCTGGTTACTAGGGTGTTGTGCAGTAAGTAAATAAAACTAAATGCAGCAGCAAGAAAACCATGCCCACCAAAAAAAGAAATATGATCAGTGACTTTGCTAGGAGGTTGCTAGAGGTTGCTAGTCATCATAAAGGAAAAGTCATCCAATGGGCTGAGAGTCTACCACATGTGACAAAGTCACATGACCATTGCATTGTGCAGAAACCAAAAAATCTGGAAGTCACTAAAAACATAAGAAATAACAGAAATTGGTGCTCAGCAAGAATAGGGTCTTATCACCATGTCATTCTACTATTCAGGACCCAGCTGCAAAATATGCCAGTAAAAAACTTAAACAAATCATCAAGTTGGCAACATCTATCCTTCATGAAACAAAGGACTTGGCAATAAAATTAAGTAAGCTCTCATCACAGCCAGGTTGCAGGTATTTTATTTGTACTGGTGACATTGTAGCTTTTTATCCTCATATTGATTTAGAATTAGCAAGGCTTATTGCCTTGGAAGACTGTCCTGAGTTTAAACTTGGACAAAGGATAGAGTTGGGTGAAACCCTGGCATTAAGCCTCAACCAAGAGACAATCAATGACATTTGTCTATTCCAAGATTGTCTCAGAGTTGGAAATGAGAATTTGATTGTAATGGGTGTTGCCATTGTGCCTGATCTGGCAAACCTTTAGCAGGGATGTGGCATCTTTGAAGATGTCTGAGTTTATTTTTATGGACATTATAATCAATGACTGTTTAGCTATAGTATATGCAGGTAGTGAAGCCAAAGCACTAGCTATTTATGTTGTGTTGAATTCTATAATTGTATCATCAAATGGAATGTGTCAGCTGGCTCACAGCTGTTCCTGGACATGCTGATCTATTGAGACATTGATGGAAGCTTGCAACATTGTCCTTATTGGAAGGCACATAACCACCATGAAAGGATCCCCTGGCATCCCACCCAACTGTAAGATGTCAAGAAAGGCACTTTCTCAGATGAAATGTTCAGGGGGGGGAATGGCCACTCTCAATAGTACCCTTGAGGTCTACCAATCAGCTGTGCAGGACTTAATTGGCCTGTATCAGAGTAGAGGCTATCCAGATAGACTTGTGAGGAACTGGGCTAAATTCCAGTTTGATGAATGTTGGACAAATAGGCTCAATGCCAAAGAGCTTCACAATGAAGGTGTGTTCATTCTCAAAACTGAGTTCAATCAAGCCTTGGATTCTTTTGATATAAAAGAATTAGGTAGAGTGTAGAAGGAACTTTTAATATACAGGTGAAAGTCAAAACAGAAAATAAGTCAAGCAGTGTAATGATAGACTGAAAATTGTGAGTAAAATGATGAGAAATGCATAATATAAGATACTTTCAAGATATTATACCAGTTACATCAGGGACCAGCATCAGTAGAACATATAGTTAGTTTGTGACGAGAGCTATCTCGAGACAATGAAGGTGAAAAGTGGGTCACAATTCTGTCATAGGGAGACACACTTTCATCTGCCTTTTGCCCGGCCCCTACATCAGGAAAATTCAAATTCGAAGGTGGACCCTGGTGCTGGATGGTACCAGACTCACCAGGCCCACACCAGGCTTACCATCTAAATCCAAAACATTCACCATCCAATTATTAGCAATGCAGAATTCAATTGATTCTTGTTGACCTTTTGTTGGGAATACCTCTGTTAGTATTAGGATCTATTGAAAATAACCTGTCTTTAAGAGCAACAAATGATTGAAACAAGTTTTGACACTTTCTCCAGAATGCACATAACAATCAATTTTGCATCTAAGGCTGGCTGTAAATTGTTACTGATTAGTTGTCTGACATGTTGTAAACTGGACTGAAATATCTCTATTCTTTTTTAAGTGGCCAACCTTTCCTACTTCCCCGAACTAGTTCCAGAAAGTCAATTCATGGCGGCTAATGGATGGTCACCACCTAGAGTCACCATCAAAATCTGATTTGTCGCTGATGAGTAGACGCCATCGTCTGCACGCCGTATCGCATCATCGATAGCTTTGTCACCCACCCACCACACCCTGAGAGCTAGAATTATCCAAGCTCGACGTTCCGGCCCCATTGTCCGAAACGTTGGCGTACCCAATCACAGCTCACGCGTTCACGCGGGCCAACCCACAGGATACGGGTGAGATTTCGAGCCAAGGGTCCCTTCGGCCCCTTCCCCCGGAAAAGACACCAAGTGAGCAAATAGGATCAAGATTTGCATAGAACTACTACAGAATAAAGGTTACTTTTGCGGACTGTCTCCTCCGCACGACCGAACACAGATTATCTCTTGGTACTTCCGTACGTGTATCCGTGGTCCAATAACCTGGTGAATATATGAAACCTTGAATTGGGAAATGCTAGTCAACTTTACCAATCAGGTTCTATTTCCGTTAGAATTCGAATCCTATACTTCTCGTCAATCAAAAAGTCGGATGAAATAGGATATACGGACTGTGTCTTTTTCGTTTCCTCCATCTCATGAAAGATGACCCATCCCGAGCGCGGTCTCCGTGTAAACAAAACAGATGTCGGGTGAACATGTAACACCTGATACTGCGTTAATAAGGATACAGGGAATATGTAGGTGATTCCCAACCTTGTTACCTCTGACGGATCTATATGTTCCGTCGCCGACCCACTTAGCCCCATTGCGCCAATAACCACCAACGAGACACCGTCGTAGCCGCCGCGCATCTCCCTCGCAGCTTTCAAGTGGAAGCTTAAATCGTTGCATATATTTCTTGAGCTGCGCTCGGATTGATACAGCTCTAGACATCGCTCTAAAAGACATTGCATGCGACTTGCACCATGCAGATGAACGACCATATTTCATGAAAGCATTGTAAGCTGTGGATTGATTTTGTTCAAAAGACGACCATGCAAGAGATCCATTCATACCATTCAGCAGAGTAAGATGATCCTAAAGATATGAGCCACCTATGAAGATCAAATCGACGTAAAATCACAGAAGTTGCTTACTCCCTCTTCAGCGGTAAATTTCCTGCGCTCCAACTCGGCTAGAGCTCCCTGTGCACCTTCTGGGATGATAAAAATGTCCTAAAATCACTATCAGAAAGATGGCAGAATATTATCTTTCAACCTGACTTGAACAGAAGTCATGGCAGCAATAGTCAGTATTTCTTCGCCGCACTTGTGCTCCCCAGAATTGAAAAGCTTTCGAAAGGCATTACATACTTTTCAAGAGCTGAAAGCGAGAGTTAACTCACCATCCTCGCTATGCCAATTTCAACTGGGCATTCTGCAACTTGTTGTCCCATGGGGGTCAAACGCCCATCTTCTCCAACCATTCCCGCTGCCACGAGACTTTCTAAGGCGCGGAGGACAATTTCCGCAGGAGGAGCAGAAACCCATTCAAACTTCATCAAATCATCTATACCCAGAGACTTCAACTGTAGAATAGGAGTTGCCATGTCGACACGTGTTACTTCTGCTGGCGTCGAGTACGGTAAAGACTCGAAGACCGAGGGCGGATACAGCCTGTAGCAGACGCCCGGAGAAGTCCGTCCTGCGCGTCCAGCCCTCTGGGTAGCAGATGCTACAGAAGTCGGGACGGTAGAAAGGGATGCAAGTGTAGTAGTGGGATTATATGTTCGAATCTATGTAGAGGTAAATGGCTTGGGAAATATCCCTGTACTGGGCTATACCTTGACAAACCCACAGTCGACAACATACTTTATGCCTTCGATTGTAACGCTAGCCTTTGGCACAAGGTTCAGAAACAGATAGAAATGTCGAAGCAAGAACATACTTCTGCAATATTGGTCGAAATGATTACCTTTCGTGATCCTCTTTCTGCTTTTTCAAAAACCTTGAGCTGTTCATCAGTCGACAATCCGGCATGCAGGGCCAGTAGCACTAGACGGGAGGCTGTTTTGGGGAGCCTTTCATTACAAATCAACAGGATTGTTGAGAAACAAATACTCAAAGATAACATACGTCGGCAACATCTCAATTAATTCTTCTAAGCATCGGTCAATTTCTTCACGACCAGTCAGGAAAACAAGTATATCGCCTGGGCCATGCTGCACGAATTAAGAAGTTGTACGAGGTAAAAAAAAACAACTCACTCGCATGTTGATATTCCAAATAGCCTGAGCTGCCGATCTGACATAGTCCGGAGTTGGTTCTTGAAGATAAGCAACCTCGACTGGGTACATTCGGCCCTCCAAACTGACAATGATGGCGTCATTGGGGCATCCAGAATCTGTAAAATACTCCAGAAAAGCAGTCGCATCCAAAGTAGCTGATGATACGATGAGGCGAAGGGATGGTCGCTTTCGACGAATTCTAAAGGTGGAACTGAGTTAAATGTTGGATGAAGATGGATGTCTTGCATACTTTTTCAGCACGCCTAGAAGTAAGTCTGTATAGATACTTCTCTCGTGAGCTTCATCGATCTATTATGGGCTGTAATCAGAGAGCTTTGTTGTTTTTATAGCGGCAAGAAGAATGTACCATGATCACACTGTAGCGACTGAGCAGGGGATCAACTAAGATCTCGCGAAAAAGCATTCCGTCGGTCAAGTAGAGTATTCGTGTTCGATCCTTATTGCTGACATCCTCGAACCGTATAGTATATCCTATCTGAAACGCGTCCTCAGCGATGGTGCACATTGCGGTAGTGGACACAAACCTCGTCTCCAAGAGTTGTTCCGACCTCTGTAGCAACCCGTGCAGCGACAGAAGTGGCAGCGACGCGTCGAGGTTGCGTACAGGCAATAACGCTACCTTCGGCAGCCCATCCAGCTTCATAGAGATACTGGGGGAGTTCTGATGTTTGCTGGAGTAGACTGTGGAGTAGATTGGAAGGGAAGACTGACGGGTAGTTTTACCACAGCCAGTTTGGCCAACAACGATTATTACACCATAGCTTTCGACGCAATGCAACAACTTGTCTCCTGAGTAGATAGTTGTTGGATGACAGAGTACTCGTGTAAAAATGGGGCGCACGATGTTTAAAGATGGGGAGTTGTTCACGGTGTGAGTAAGCAGGCGCAGAGGGAACGACGTTTCCCTCGACCTCTGTTGCCCTATCTAGAGTGCTACCTGGACCTGCGGTGCCCGGTTTCCAGAACTTGAGGGACATATCAAGGTAGAAATCTAGGAGACTGTTTGGATCCGATCATTCTCTTCTCTTTGCTCTTTGACCATCATCTCCCTAAGCCAACATGTCTGAGCGAAAAGGTGCGTTCCTCGCTCGTTTGACGATGGGATCTCATAAAACATGTAGTATTGAATAAATACTTTCCCCCGGACTTTGATCCTGACCTGATTCCCCGGAGGAAACAACCCAAGAACTCGCAACAAGTTGTCCGTCTCATGGCTCCGTTCTCGATGTATGTGTCATCTGGCCTTGATTACACCCAAATGGTTTCTAATGTATCACAGGCGTTGCAATACATGTGGGGAATACATATACAAAGGCAAGAAGTTTAATGCACGGAAAGAGACTGTTGAAGGAGAAGATTACTATGGAATCAAGATTTTTAGGTTCTATATTAAATGGTACGCCCTGCCGAATCGTTCGTCCTGCAACTGGCTCATTCAGTCTGAAGCACACTATGTTCGGCTGAGATCACCTTCAAAACGGATCCCAAAAACACTGACTACAGTGCAGAACATGGTGCATCGCGGAATTTTGAGCCTTGGAGAGAAGAACAGGCAGTCGAAGAGGAGGATCGACTTGCAAAGCTCGAAGAAGAAGAAAACAATCCGATGAAAGCTCTTGAGAACCGAACGACCGATTCGAAGCGAGAGATGGACATTCTTGATGCACTCCAGGACATTCGAGCGAGAAATGCGCGAAACGAGCGAGTAGGGAACTCTGTGGATCTTCTAGCGCAAATCGGGATGGAAGAGGTGGAAAGTGCTGAAGACGCGGAGAGGAAACGGCTCGAAGAGGAAGACGAGAAGCTTGTGAGAGAGATATTTTCGAGGATACCTGTAGATGGGGCAACGGGTTCAACGGTGACTGTGAAACGCAAAGCGGACGAGGTTGAGCCGACAGTGGAGAGCCTGTTGCCCGAGTCAACGCGTGCGCTGATCAGTGAAAAGTCGACGGAATTGCAAGGGCTGAAAAAGAAGAAGGGGGGTGGAAAGAATGGACTTGGAATCAAGATGGTCAAGCGCGCAAAGGCAGTGTGATTTGTGATATATGTTATTTGTATTTTGTACTTGTATTCCATCTTCATGGATTCCCGAGAAGACTTTCCGCGCGTGTCGCTTGCGACTGTCAACGACTGGCACACAGTCAAGGCCAATTACAAGTCCACCGTCCTCGACGTCCTCAACGAACTCATCCAGTCTCACGGCCTTGCCGCCGAGCGCGACGCCCTTCTCGCCCACGCCAACCAGTACGTAGAGCGCGTCTGCAAGATGGCACGGCCCAACCTTCGCGTTAATGGCCACAACTTTGAGTCGCTGAGTCAGGATGAATACGGTGCGTTCGCGTTCTCACCACGCGCCGTCCACCTGACCTGCCTTCAGACACGGAACCGTTTGACGAGGCACTCGATAGAAGGATATGGTCACTTGCTGATACGAGGCTGCAATGGCAGAAGAGGATTGCGGAAACAAGACGAACCCTGCCCCGAGAGTTCGAGAGGACCGTTCTTGACCTCTTCAATCAGCATCGCGTCGTCGACGGAGAAGCGGCACTCCACCGAGAGGTAATGGAAGACATTGAGCAAGACGATATCGACGGTGCGTAGTGTGATTTCAACCCTTGACGGTCTTTTCACCTCCCACTTGTCAGAAATACTACCCGGCCATTCCCACATCGAAGATGGATTCCGGAAGACGGTGGCGTTGGGCGAAGAATTGGAACAGGCATGTTCGTCTCTATTTCGCTGCCACTCTTCTAATCTTTGCGCAAAGACGGCTGTGAGCCAGGAAGAACGGGCAGAGCGAGCGCGGGCAGCTGCGGGCGAGGTGAAGGCACTCAAGCCCTGAAGAAACAGATATCATTAGAGAGCTATGTATATGAACCCCTGAAACCACCTCCGCGTCCGCCGCCGCCTCGTCCACGCCCGCCACCGAATCCGCCGCCCCTTGGTCCCCCCCGGCCCCTGTCTCCAAATCCGCCTCGAGCACCACCCCGTCCTCCCCGCGCCCCGCCACGCTGAAATCCTCTCCCTCCTCCTGCGCCACGACCGCCCCGCCCACCTGCTGCTCCACGGCCGCCACGACCACGTTCTGGATGGGTAGAAAGAATGTCAGCTCCGAAAGAGTGCCGGAAAACCGTAGTACTAACTCGTAACACCTGGGTAGAAAGAAATCATTAGGACCACTAGCACATAACTATATTAGCACGTACCCCCCGCTACCTTTGGCTTGGGTAGGAATCTCTCGATCGGTAGAAGCTTGTCTCCACCAATGTAGACCTTGTCTCCCTTTTTGAAACTACTGGCAACCATTCCCTCGCCCATCTTGATTGAGAAATAAACCTCGTTGATGGGACCGAGAATCTCGTCGACTTTTCCAATTACAGATTTATTTTGAAGATAGATTGGCGCGTTGAAATAGGGCACTTTGTCAGGAAGGGACGATGCGCAGAACATTTCGTCCTCTACGGCATGTACGAACGATCCAAGTTCTGTGTGGTCAAAAATGGGTGGGTGAAGGTCTTGAGGCTCGAGGAGGAGAACAAACCCAATACCTGGTCAGGAGGACCGGCGTCGCGCTGCTGGAAGCCTCCACGGCCGCCTCCACGACCGCCTCCACGACCGGTGAAGCCTCGACCTCGATTCATTTGTGAAGCCCGGACGCAAGTATATTTTTCGCTTTGTTCTTGTTTTTGTCGCGTGAAACTTGAGTCGGCCCGTTCTTTCCCCCGACCACAAATGAGCCTCTTTTTTGACGACCACTCTCTCCCCACCGTTCCCGTTTTCTTCACGATCTCCCCTCCGTCTCCCACAGTCTCTCTTGCAAAAAAGTACTGGCCAGCAGCCCACAAATCTCCCACATCGCTCTGTATACAACCCGTCCAGACGACCCTCGTCAACAGGCTCAGTGGTATACGTGCATTGATATGCTGGGCACAATGTGACGACACTGTGAGTCGTTCTCCAACGTGTAGCAGCTCAGTCGTGTGTCAAAGCTCGGCAGGTTGATGGTCTTGATGTTCCTTCCGAGTGGAAGAAAATATATCCGCATGTATTTCGGGAGACTGGCAGTCCCGTAGTCTCTGTCTCACCTACGGAACTCGTTTTGCTCACAGAGGTCGTCGTGATGGCTCTTTCCACTCTTGCTTACCAGATCGTCTGCGAGCGAGAATCCATGTTGGAAGATTGGCTTTGCAGGGAACACACCATTTTACGGCATGGAGACGTTCACACCCTGAGGCAGCCGCCATGTAATGGGAATGACAATTCCTCCTCATCCGTAGCATATTCCTACCGTCTGGTTATGGTCGAGCCCATCTTGCAGGGTTATGCACGCAAAGGAACCACAAGGTTTATCGTGGTTCTCTCAGACGGAGACGACACAACCTATGCATCTATTGACCCAGAGACAGTTGAATGTGAAAATGAAGTTGTAGAAATCGACGAAGCATTTCTCGCTAAATCAACAGTGCCTCCTGTACTCGACCCGCATGGCACCGTAAAAGAGGCTGCTAATGCTGTCGATACATTCTCGCAAGATGCAGAGATTTCCTTCCACACAATGTCTTTGCCACACCCAATCAACCTTGCTGCCGATCATTGCACTCTCTATACCCGTACAGTGGACCTCAGTAAAATCGGAATCCAGAATGGTGATTGGGTGAGTGGTTCGCGACATGCCAGTGTTGTGTCGATTGCTGAAGACTCTGGCAAGACTTTGGTACGACCGTCTAGTACCTCCAACAGCAGGCTTGTTCGAATATTGGCAGATGATCAACTTGTCCCAACAGTGTAAGTGAATGACACTCTGATTTCGATCTCTTGTTATACTTCTTGTAGAGGCACCGTGGCAGGTTCTCCTGTCCTTCTCCACAACCTATTTCCGGAAAATGCGACACACAGTAAGGACTTATGTATTCGGTCGAGCCCTTTTGGTTCTTTCCAGCCAGCCGTCCCCAGCGCCCAAGCACTCACAATTGCTAGGGTAGCGTCCCCTGCATCAACCAGCCGAATATATCAACCATTATTCTTGAAAGCTTTGAAAGCCTATTTCGACTCCACCAAGCGTCTTGTAAAGCAAGGAGATATTGTCGCTGTTCCTATCGACACGGGTGATATCATCCATCATCAAGAAACCGAAAGCCAAGAAACAGCATTCGACGATAGCCCTAAGTGAGCGAGCTATCTTATCAGTGGTCCAAGACGTTCGATCAAAGATATTACTTTAGACTTTCAGCTTTTCCTCCACGACCGAATGAGATGGTATTCTTTTGTGTTACCAACATTGAATATGCTGTAGTCAAGCATGCTTCTCGTCTCGATCTTTGTAATGGCTCAACGGTTGGAGAATTGGGATGCTGGGTGGATCCATCTATAACTCGAATAGTGCAGTCTGGTGTTGAGCATTCATGGATTCCAAGCGTCGGCACCTACTTTGAGACAGGTGTATATTGTTTTTTCCCGAGACTCTCATCATAACTAACCTTCAGACGAGATCCATCAAGTCCGGGTACTTTGTATTCCACGTTGTCTCGCAAAAAGTCTTCCCATCTACTTGGGCAAGGCAGCCCTTACGATATCCTTCTGCAGTTCATGTCTGCAACTTCTGCTCAACAAGCCATGGACTATAAGCTAGATTTGTCGGCTCTATTAAAGGGTGCACGTGGAATTGGTAAGTTCACCGTAGCGTCATGGGTCGCTGAGCGTCTTGGGATGCATCTACTTGAGGCGAGTAATGTCTGTGTGTCTTCCTTTGAGAGATCAACCTCGATAAACAGATAAACTGTTATGATGTCATTGGCGAGACGGATACGAAAACTGAAGGAACTTTACGTGCCCGATTTGACAAGGCCAAGACTTGTTCTCCTTGTGTTCTTCTGCTGCGACATATAGAAGCTCTCGCCCAAACGACCCAGGCTCTTGAACCAGGAAAAGGTATTTCAGATATCGGCATCTTGTTGCCCTTCTGATAATACTTACAGAACCCCCCATTGCCAATGTGATAAAGGAATGTATTGCAGGTGCACAAGAAGATTGGAAAATCACAGGATACCCTGTTGTAGTACTAGGGACAACAAGCCAGCCCAGTCGCGTACCTCCTAATATTATATCATCTTTCAAGCATGAAATTCCATTTGAGGTCTGGTTCTTCTTTTGCGCTTGACCTGTCGCCCACTCATGTTCGCATTCGCAGGCTCCCGGGGAAGGAGAACGAAATGAGATACTCGAATGTTCGTTGGTCAATGATGTTCTCGCGGCAGACGTATCGTTGTCCAGTCTAGCCACTCAGACGGCAGCACTTGTCGCTTCAGACCTCGTCGATCTCGTCAGTCGAGCCAGGTTCGCCTCAGTAGATAGAGCAATTCGTTCGTAAGTGTTTTTTTAATCTTGGATTACCTTCGAACTGTGTCATTTCACCGTTTTACAAGTGGGGCGCATCCAGCTCATTCCGAACAAGCCGGGTTTGCACTTACCGCAGCAGACTTTGAAGTTGCCCTCGGAAAATCCAGAGCATCCTATTCAGAAAGTATCGGGGCTCCGAAAATTCCCAACGTGACTTGGGATGACGTTGGTGGCTTGGCTCATGTCAAATCAGACATTCTGGATACAATCCAACTTCCATTGGAACACCCGGAATTGTTCTCCGACGGTCTCAAAAAGAGATCTGGTGAGTGGCAAGAGATATCATTTACGTTGTTACCTTACGTTGGGTGACAGGCATCCTTCTTTATGGCCCACCTGGTACTGGGAAAACTTTACTTGCTAAAGCAGTGGCTACCTCTTGCTCTCTCAACTTTTTTTCCGTCAAAGGTCCAGAGTTATTAAATATGTACATCGGAGAGTCAGAAGCAAATGTACGACGAGTGTTTCAGCGCGCTAGGGATGCCAAACCTTGCGTCATCTTCTTTGACGAGCTGGACTCCGTTGCACCCAAACGAGGTAATCAAGGTGATTCTGGAGGCGTCATGGACCGGATTGTCAGCCAGTTATTGGCAGAACTGGATGGAATGTCCACAAGCAAGGATGGGGCGGATGTCTTCGTAATTGGTGCGACCAACAGGCCAGATTTGCTGGATCCTGCACTCCTGAGACCTGGCAGGTAGCTGAATTTCATATCATATTCTATCTATGCTCAGTTTGTTTTCTGGTGCAGGTTTGATCGCATGCTTTATCTTGGCGTCAGCGATACCCACGAAGCCCAGAAGAACATACTGGAAGCGCTAACTAGGAAATTCCGATTGGCGCCGGATTTGAACCTTTACGAAGTGGCGGAGCAATGCCCCTTCAATTACACGGGGGCGGATTTCTATGCCCTCTGTTCTGATGCCATGCTCAACGCGATGTCCCGCAAAGCTAAAGACGTCGATGCTCGAATAGGTGCTTCCTTAACTTGCGGCCTTGTCATTATCTAAACATATCTCCGATCAGCACAACTTAACGTCGCTCCAGGACCTCATCATTACCCCATACCATTGACGTCCCAGTATTTCCTAGCCGAAATGGCGTCGGAAAATGATCTTAACGTCCTTGTTTCAAGACAGGATTTCGACCGAGCTTTGGAGGACTTGGTTCCGAGTGTCAGTCAATCTGAGATGGATCATTACGCTAAAATTCAACGCCGATTTTCCGAGCACAAAGTGCAGATTTAGAGATCTATCATTTATATGATACATAGTATATGTTTGCAGGGATGTGTATAGGTTGGAACCACTTACTTGAAATACTTTGTTGATCCTTGACTTCCAACAACAACATATGCACTTATGGCTGTAGATAATCGTGTCTTGACGGGAAGACCTGACACTTCATAACTAAGAAAGAAATGTTGGTATCATTTCGAACTTCAAATATTCAATGCCGAAAACAATCTAACTTTCCCATTTATCACTGTTTCCGATCTCAATCTTGGACTGTGAATATTTGTTGAATCAACACTTCAAGCGTGGACCTGAGAAGTTTACAATTAACAACTGATCAACCAGGAGGGTCTCCTTACCATTTAGAGGTTTCCCGTCGGAATGTAGTTGATGACACGCTCGAGAGGTATGTCTTCTATATATCTGACGGTCTTTTGGCCTTTTTCGTAGATCGATTCCTCCAGGAGAAACTATCGCTTCACAAAAGTGTGAACAAATGGTATGTAGAACATACTCAAAGGGCTTGTTGAAAATTCCCAGACAGGATAAGAACTAGTGAACTCAATTGCAGCGAATTCATGACGATCGTCGGACAACAGTATTACGTTGGGAACCGAATGGAATGTTGTGAATAACTCTTGTTTTTCCTCGGGAAATCCAGCCCAGGAATCCCTCTGTGCATCATGGCCCCAGAGTGAGGTAAAAGGTAGGGAAGTTACGACGAATTTGATAATGGAGATTGTGTTCATGTAATGATGCTAACTGTTGCATTGCCCAGCATGCTACGTTTTGATATCCCTGATTTCGTTCGGTATCGACGGGCAGCTTAAGTTCACTCGATAAACCAGACCAATAATAGATCTCTATATATTATGTGACGACGGACGTGGAAAGTGGCTGCGCCTATGTGACGACTCCTGGGAAGAAGCTGATGAGTAAGTGCTGACCAAAAACCCTCCTTTTAGGGTAACTTAGCTGTTTCTGGCACTTTGAATGGGTTTTTTTAGAGAAAATTAGGGTAGACTGCTTAAATAGATGCATACCATCTTTTGACTATATGAGAAAGGTGCCAGATAGTCTTGTTATACAGACTGGACTTGATCACCTTATTACATGGTCACATGTTTATCAGCATACAGACGCATTTACGTGGCACAACACCTTCAATTGTTCTCTCATTTACACAATAGATGCTGAAGGTGTAAGCACCACTCTTGTTATTATATTATCACTATAGCTGCTGATACTTTACATATAGTCATACCTATATTTCTTAAGTATGACTAATATAGTTGTTCTCTCATTTAGACGAGCTACAGTCCGTGCCTTCGGCACGGGCCTGTAGCTCTTGCTTCATCCCAGACCCAACCTCACTTCATTTGGTTAGGTCCTTGTATTTCAAACTTAATGCTAAGTCCCAGACCCAACCTCACTACGTTCAGTTAGGTCTTTGTATTTTGTCAACTCAATGCTTAGTCCCAGACCCAACCTCACTATGTTTGGTTAGGTCTGTGCTGAGATTCAAGCTCAATGCTGAGATTCAAACTCAACCTCCATTTGTCTTTCATGTTATTGATAAGATGATGATGATGATGATGATCCGTTTTATTTATCTTCAAGGCCTATTTTACACATGACCTTCGTGTTCTAAGCCCTGCAGTACGTAATGGGGGTGGTAATTGCTCCCACACCTAAGTCCCACTATCATCTGCCGTTAACGTGCCCTCCCAATTTCTAAACCCAGCTGTACTCGGCAATGCTTACTGTGTGCGCGCTGGTATTGTCCCACGATGAGGCGCTCGGCCAGCTCATAGCCTCCCACTCCCACGCACCAGTAAGGGCTTCACGACTAACCCTTCCCCATGCCCAGACGCTACTTTCGGAAGATCAAACCTGAGATTCGGAACCCACGACGGAATGAGCCAGTGGGCCGCCTATTGGCCCCAGAGGACTGTAGTGACAGACATGCCAAACCTTTCGGCTAGGCACCCGATCAAACCAGCAGTCGTGGTCGGTATTTACCGGACCGCACCGAACCCATCCAATGGACCACACATTATGTCGGCAGCCTGTTCGAACTATTGACTCCTATCCTCACGCCTACCCGTGCCACGACCCTGCTTGGTCAGCGAAGGCCTGGACCCTCTCCCAAATCTGTCGCACCGGGGAAACTTCTCTTTTTCTGATCTGTCACGGGCGTGGTGGTCACATTGCCTCATTGAACCACGTGCTGATTGCTCGGTCCTGGTCAGCCTGCACTACAAAGCCTGGCTAGTCAAGCACGTGCGGGCGGAGGCTTCCTGGCGGCGTTGAAATAACCCACGTGGTGTCTAAGGTGTTTTCCACACAGGCGCACTCAGCCAGAGTCGAAACCCCGGCCTTGCACTTGCAAGCCACATGACCCGCTTTGGGACGCAATGGCGCCAGCTGAGCCACCACGCCCGATTGTTATTGATAAGAGTTCCTCAATAAAGCAATCAAGATTGTCATATTAATGGAGCTTTTCCACTCATCTCTTTTCACTATGCTGACTTTGGTCTTTCTTTTTTAAATCAATGTGTTGATATTCCTGTCATTGTCAATGCCAGTAAATGTCATGCTTTACTATGATTTCAAACATAATTCACTCAGTCAAATGAACCTTCCTTCATAAGTATTCCATTATTTTTAACATGATGCTGAAATCCAGCCCAAACCACACTTCAGTTGGTTAGGTTTTCAATATTCCAACTCTTCCAAGTGATTATTATGCAATAGATCATAGATCATCTTTAATATACTTGAAAATTTAGAATTGTCAATGAATCAAAGTCTCCTCCACCTTCTGTTCCCTTATTACTCATACACATTGAAGATCATGCTGGACAATTTTTGGACACTAAACTACATTAAAGAGAAAGAAATTAGAGAAAGTAGCCTGAGTAATGAAATATCTACAATCTCATTTATGGTATCATTAAGTGGTACTAACACTTAGCAATCAGACCTTTGACTTGATCCTTTATCAAAGTGGTGACAATGCTTTAATAATCCCTTTCCAATACTCTGTCTAAGCAAGATTTATTACACATCACTCATCTGTTTTCTTCAACTCAGTATATCTGACATACAATCATCTAATCCCAAACCATACACCTTCAAATCAGAAAACCTGTGGATCCTTAAAAACAGGACCTAGCCTACAGCTATTAGTAGTGACCAAAAAACCTCCTGTTCCTTAACAGAGGACCATCAACTTTTCACATTCTATATTAATACTGCCTTCTGAAGCTTTTTCTATTTCAAAGCAATCTTCAATGCTCTCTTCACTAATAGTAGCATAATAAATTAAACCCACCATTCTTTTCTCAGAGGCTGTCATAATGTAGTCAAATATTTATTGAGAGCAGGAAAAGTTGGAGATGATTAGGAGTAAGTTGACTCCAAGGTATAGGAACTGATTACTGTAAAACTATAAGGATCCATACTTTCAAGTCTGAACCATACACCTTGGAATCATAAAGCCAACATACAGCTAGCAGCACTCCAGATCAAGTATAGCCTCACTTTGTTTGATTTTACAATTTAATGTTGGTACCACCTAACATCACAGAATACACTACCAAGTCAGAGGCTATCAGCAATCAGACTCAAGTCAGATTTATAGTCAAAACATAGTGTATGTCATAAACTTCTCAAAGTCTTTCAGGAACTATAGGTTGCCTAGGGATATATACAGGGCAATCATTCTCCTTTCTAAAAAAATAAGTAGAAGCTTTTAAGAGTCAAAGAAACATCTTATACCACTTCTTTGGCCATTTTTGATCATAAATACATTGTTCTGAACTTTTTTTGATAAGAAATACATGCATGGGACATGTTCCTTTCCCAAGAAACAGCTAGAAGTGTTCCTTAAGGAGGTGCATTCAAAGACAGTACATTTTACATAAGTAAGGCTGAAAATAGTGAAATATTGCCTGAAATATCAAGTCTGGCACCTTTCACACATAGTCAAAAGATGTATTAAAGTTGCCTACTGTATTTTTTTTTGTAAAAAATGCATCTGAAGAGCAGCAAAGCAGCCTATTACCATAAAAGGGTTGAAATTTGTCAGCATTTGTCAGTGCTGACAAATTTTAGTCAGCAGAAAAGTTGTTGCATAGGCACAGCCACTTTCCCAGGAGTTGTCCTATATATTATAGATGAGCTACACCCTGTGCCTTCGGCATGGGCCTGTAGCTCTTGCTTCATCCCAGACCCAACCTCACTTCGTTTGGTTAGGTCCTTGTATTTCTAACTCAATGCTAAGTCCCAGACCCAACCTCACTTCATTCAGTTAGGTCTTTGTATTTGTTAATTCAATGCCAGGTCCCAGACCCACCCTAACTTTGTTTGATTAGGTCTTTGTATCTTGTTGACTAAGTGTTGGTTTTTTCTTATAATTCAATACACTGAGATTTCATCTATAAACCAATCATGTATCTATATTACATTGTTAACAAAATATCCACTGGTATATATTAGAGATGCTGAAAATTATAAAAGTTAGTACTAACCAAGCAATTATTTAAACTGTCACACTTACATTTGTAAACCATTAAGAATATCTATACTACATGGTCCAGCTATAGACATTAGGTGCTGAAGTTCATAGAAGTTAGCAATTTGTTGCTTAAGTCCAACAAAACTCACACTTACATTTATAAACCATTCAGAATTTCCTGATAGACAATATTTGCAGTCTTTCTTAATGTGTTTTCTGGGTCCAAGATGACTTTGATACAATCTCCTGATGTGCACTGAGAGAGTGCAACATAAAGTTGGCCATGTGAAAAAACTCCTGATCAAAGGTCCAATCCAACATGCTTGACTGATTGACCCTGAGACTTGTTGATAGTCATAGCAAAGGCCAATCGAACTGGGAATTGTCTCCTGCACAATGGAATTGGCAAATATTCTTCGTACACATCCATGTTGATTCTTGGAATCAAAACAATTGATCCTGCAAACTTGGCATCTCCACTGATGATCCTACATCTGAGAACTCTGGTGCTGATGTGAGTGACAATCATTTTTGTCCCATTGCAAAGTCCTTTGGTTGTATCCAGATTCCTGAGCAGCATGACAGGAACACCAATCTTCAGAGCCAATTTAGCCAAGGGCAAACTGCTGGCTCTGAGAGAGTTGAGGTATTCCATTGGATACAATGCAAGACCATTAGGATTTCCATCATCAGATATGACAGAGTCTGCACTCTGCAAGATTTTCTCTTCTCCTGGACATTTCTGCAGAACTTCAGAGTTGATATCCTCTACATCAGAGTTCTTGCCAGAAAGGATGGTACGGTCCAGATAATACTGATCATCTTGATGGTGATCAATATGAGGATAAGTGGAAGAGATCAATCCAGTGACAGAATTGTCATCACAGATCATGGTTTCTGGAAGTTGTACTGTTTCTCCAGGCCCAAGGTTTTTTCCAGCACCAACATCCAATAACCAAGCTGCATGAGCAATGTTATCAGGAGTCTGATCCAATCTCATGTTTTGAACCAAGTAGTGGACTTGAATCTGATCCCAAGATCCCAAAGTCTTCCCCTTTTGAGTGAGCAGCAATCATCTGCTGCCTGAGTCCTCATTGGATAACTGGGAGAGTTTGCCTAAAATCTCCTCCAAACACCACAGTCACTCCACCAAAAGGGTCATCCTTCTCCAGGATGTCTCTGAACCCTCAATCCACAGAGTCAATGGCATTTTTGTGTTGCATTGGGACTTCATCTCAGATGACAAGTTTGGTCTGGAGTAAGAGTTGAAACAACTGAGTTCCTCTTTTGATATTGGCAATGGATGTATCCAGAGCAGGAATGGGGATTTTGAACCTTGAATGTGCAGTTCTACCACCCTCCAGCAATAAGGCAGCAATCCCAGATGATGCTACACATAATGCCACATCTCCATTTGACCAAACAGCAGAAGCCAAAGTGTTGCAGACAAATGTTTTGCCACATCCACCTGCACTGTGAATGAATATCATCTTGCCCAAGTTGTTGTCCACAGAGTCCATAACTTCATTGAAGGCTCCCAGTTGTTCACCATTAAACCTGGCCTTGTTTTCATCCACCTTTCTCTTCAACTCCTCAACATCATAATCTGTTTCTTCTTGCAAAAGCCTATTTCCTAAAATCATTTAATCAGTATCAATGTCAACTCTTTATACAATGTTCAACTTGCCTGGAATCACATTCCAAACTTGTTGGGGTTCTGGCATATTGGGAAAGTCTTGAAGAGTCTTGCCAAAATTCTTCAGATTGTCATTGATCAGATAAAGGCCATAGTCATAAACATCTTCATCAGTAAAGACTCTGTCCCTGTACCGCCTGATATTTTCCAATCTGTGTTGAAAATCATCACAAATGGAGTGCTTGAATTCATCCCATAGAACCTCTGGAGTGGTAGGAGCACAGTGGAATAGGATAGTGCAAAAGAGCTGTCTGAGAGCTGATCCTGATTGGATTGGAGCAGCTTCAGCAAGACACTGCCTCCATTCTGCATCATCTTCTAGAAGACCAAGGGCCTTGCATGCCTCCTTGTAAGTAGGATAGGTGTGACCATTGACTGTCCTGAGATCAGCCCATGATGTTGCATTGGTCATAACTGTCAGGAGCATCCTAAGGTAGAACCTTTCTCCCTGTTGGGGTGAAGCAAAGTACATCCTCCCAATAGCTGTTCCTCTCTGCCTCTCCTTCCAGGTCCTTTTGGAAGCTTCATAGACAAACTTGGTTGGAAAGCTCTGATAAGTGGTGTTGTTATTAGGGAATCTGGCATTGGCTTCAAACCAAGCAGTGAGCGCAGTCTTGTTTGCATTAGGCCTGGCAGCTACCATCTCCAAAGGTTCATTATCCTGAAAGTAGACTTCATGTTGGCCCTCCAAATGCACAGGTAATCAATATACAGGGGGATGTTCTCCATGCATGTTGAATTCAAAGATGTGCCAGCAAGCCTCAGGTGCAGAGATGTATCTGGCACCCAAGTGTTCCTTGATTTCATCCCTCTGGTCCATCTGCTCTCCAGCAATCTCCAAAGTTGTCCTATCATGGCCTTTGTAGATGTACTTGTGAATGTACTTGATGGCTTCCACTGAAGCACAGACCTCCACATTGATGTGACATTTGTACTTGGCTGAGAGATAAGGGTTGTATGGAACAACATCTCGATTGTCATAACAATGACCATTCTTTTCAAAGAAGTGGCCATTGTCAGGTCTGGCATATTGAGGATAGCCATTATCTCCATACTGAGTAGCCTCTCAGAATTCTTTTGGGTATTTCTTGGAACATTTGCCATCTACCATGCACTTAGCATTGGGTTTGGCAGCTCCACATGGACCATGGACCATGTTGGCAGTAACAATCTGACAACAAAGATAAGTAACTGAATCTAGGATTCCAACAAGGCCAATACCTGATACAATTGAGGCTGAGTGACTTGATCTGGAATTTGGGCAGAGACAATGGAATCCACATCAGGTGCATTCTTGATCCTGTGATGGCAATGGAAAAAGATCAAGATGTGCATATGTGGAAGTCCTCTCTTTTGGAATTCAATGGTATGAACATAAGCCACACAGCTGCCAAAGAGACCTTCCTTGATCTCCTTCACCACAGCATTTTTCTTGAGTTCAAATACTCTAGCAACAATATCAGGTTGATCAGCAGCTGTTTGCTTCTTCCCATTGACTGCAGGTTCCTTCAAGAGAGCTTCTTCAATCTCTGACCACTTTGGATTGGCAGTCATAGTCAAGAAGAGATCAGGTTTTCCAAAATTCCTGCAAATAGCCATAGAGTCCTGGAATAATTGCTGCATCTGTCGATCACTTCCAGTATGGGAGGATGGGAGGATAACATGACGGCTTTGTGGGGTGACTTGTTCATCTTCAGCAGCAGCATCCACTACTCCTTGATAGACTTCAGCCCTGATCTTCTTCTGATTGTGTTGAATCCAATTCAACTTGTTTTGTTCAGTAGAAGCCCAGGCATCCACAACATATTGTTGAAATAACCTCCCACTCCAGAGTAATGGTGCATTGAATTCCAAAGTCCTTTGCTGCAGCCTGTATGCATAATATGCTGTTTGGGTGACCTTTGCTGATCTTTGTTGATTCTGTGGTCCAAAATGAGAGAGAATGTTGGTGTGAAATCCAGGCTGTCCAGTAGGAAAGATGATGGTATAATGCAATGGAGTGTAATATGGATGCAAGTGACTGATCTGCTTTAATTGACCTCTATGCAAGTGCAAGACTATATCACAATCATTTGATTGCTCTTCTGAGCCATCTCCTGGAATTACAGCTGCAACTCCCTCCTGTTCATTAGGGTCATTATAGTGCCAAGGATCTCCAAAGTCAGCTGTAAGCTTGACAGAAAGTCTTTGTGGTTGGCCTTCTGGAACTTCTCCCATAATCTGCCTGGCCTGTTTATATAAGCCAATGAAGGGATTGACTCTAGCAAGCATATCCTGCAAAGAGGCCATTATCTGAGGATCAAGCCTGGGATTGTTCTGTTGACAAAAAGCCAATTGCTGATTGTGATCATAAAAGTAGAGCTGTGCATATACAGGAAGATTGCCTTCAATAGGAAGCAAGGCACCTGTCAAATGATGTAGTTCTCCATTGATCCTAAAGCTATATGGTCCAGGTGCATTGGTAATAGCATGATCAATTTTGACTCCCAGAGATGTGAATGCAAAGGCTGCATTGTATTGATGGATTGATGTTTTAAAAGTGTCAGAGAGAGGATGATGCCCATGGAGCAGGTTCAGTAAATCTGCTGGAGCATCTCGAAGCCTGGGCAAATTTACTTGGCCTTGTAAGCAGCACATGCCAAACTTTGGACTGTTTCTAGTAGACTTGGTGAGCTTTTCAGCATCAAAATGTAAAGCTTGGCAGTGTGGACATATGACAGTCATAGGACCAAGATAGTGTGGAGGGTATTCAATCAAGTAAGGTTGCCTTCCTCTTGGAACAGGCTGAATAGGACGTAGCTGTGGTGGAATAGGAAGTCCAAGGGGAGGCTCTGGTTCTTCTGCTGGTATATTTTCAGCAGGATTTTCTGGTTGTGGTGGATCATTGGGTAGGGCAGGGTCCAAGTCTTCTGCAGGTCTCTGTTGAGCAGGTTCAACATATTCCAAGCCATCATCAGAAGACATGTCATCCTGAGGACCCAATGGATCATCAAGGGGAGGATCCAATTGCTCTGCTAGTTGATGTCGAGCAGGATCAACATATTCCAAGTCATCCTCAGAAGGTATATCATTCTGAGGACCCAAATCATTGAAATCCTCTTCCAGATCAGCTTCATGTTGCTGTTCCCAACCTTGAAAGATTCTTTGAGCCATAGCTGCATTCAAAGGCCTATATTCAGGATTCAGATCAATATGCTATTGAACTTTGTTGATTAAAGTAGCATCTTGAAGTAGTCTTGAACTGACCTCTGCTCTGAATAGCTCTTCTTCATGTCTTGCTCTTTCCTGTCTTTCCTGGCTCAAAATAGCTAATGCCTGCTGCCTGTCCTGCTCTTGTCTCAGCCTTTGTTGCTCTTATAATACAGCCAATGCTTGTTCATGTCTGATCTAGTAGTTTGCCACCTCCTGAGCAATATTAGGAGCAGGGGGAGGTGGAGCAGGTCTGATTCTTCTAAGTGCAGGAGCAGGTATAAGAGGCACCATTCTGGGTATAGGATGCTGTAAAGGAGCATTCCATCCTTCAGGCAAAATAGTTTGAGGAATGATCACTGTAGGTTGAGCAATAGTGGGCTGATTGAGCCTATTGTCCCTTCTATGTACAGCAGATAGAGATGGCATCATGATGGGCATAGAATTCTCCATAGGAACTTTTCTCACTCTTCTAAGTGGAGGAGCAGGTGGAGGAGGCACCATTCCAGGAATGGGATTCTGTAAAGGAGCATCCCATCCTTCAGGCAAAACAGTTTCAGGGATCACTATGGAAAATGGATCAGCAGCAGCAACTGGCTGCCTAATAGGTCTTCCTGAAGAGCTAGAAGTGGTGGCTATAGCTTGGTGATTAAGCCTCAAACCCTCAGATCCCATACCCCCAGATCCCATACCCCCAGGCCCAAATTGAAGTGGTGGAACAACCACAGTATTGATCTGTTCCAAAGATCTATTGTTTCTATTTGCTTGACAATTGTCAGGATCTGTCATTTGTAACTGTTCAAGTCTCCTTTAATTCCTAGCTTGTTGCCTTTGGCTTTCAGGAGTAGTAGGTGGTTGCCTATAACATCCATTGTTAAGCTATTTAACAGTCAAAAACCATTAAAATTGACTTGCATGATGAGATATTTGATGTATCAATAGCTCAATGTGGTGAAGGAGTTACTAATAAGCTTGTTAGTCAACATCAATCAATCAATAGATGTGACGAAACATACTTTGTCATGTGGCCTCCTTTCCACAACTTCAGAAATGCCCATTGTTTGGTCATGTTGTGTCAAAAAACATGCAAAGCATGAAAAACAGTGTCCACTAAATTGCGTTTGGCCTGTTTCACATGTGCAGGCTATTTGGCATGTTTCACACATAGTCAAAAGATAGTATATATTCAGTAAAGTTGTATACTATAATTTTTTTTGGAAAAAACCTGTTCCAAGTGTGAAAAACAGCCAAGCTGCCCAAAAAGGAAGGTTCTTGGTCAGCAGCTGACAAATTTTAGTCAGCACAATCCAAAGTCATTGCATATATTGAGCGCACAGCCACTTTCCCAGGAGTTGTCCCATATATTATAGATGATAGATGCTGAAGGTTCATACCTATATTTCTTAGGTTCTTTCCTTTGTTGTTGAGGTTCTCAGATCCAGTATGGGTGTTCTGCCAGGGATTGCTAGCACCTACTGAGTTTCCAGAGACAACTCTGTTCTTTTCGTTGTGTTTTAGATCTCTGCATTGATTGCTTTAATCTATGCCATGCACATTTCTCTTGCTTGTCTAATTATCCATCAATGTCCAATCCTTTTGACACCAACATGCATTTGTGTTCACGGGCAGCTTCAATTCATTTACATAGTCTTCCATGGGTTGCCTGATCAGGTCATCCTTCCCAGTCCAATAGTTTCTCTTGAGATCTACCACCTTATTTCTCTTCTTTCTCTCATGATTCTTCAGATACGTTGGTCTCACATCCTTCTCTTCATTCCCAACCTTTCTGTGTGCCAATTTGGCCACATATATCCATGTCTTGCCATCCTTCTTTTGTTTCAGATTCTCTAGCTATGCCAACACTGGCCTCTTCACATTCTCATATTTCTTTATTTCAAGGACTACATGTTCCTATCCCTGTATCTTCTTTTCCTATGCAAACCTTTTCTTGTCCTGTCTCTGCACCTGTTTCTGCAGTCAATGGTTTCCTTGCTTTGGCCTCATTTTCCTGCACCTTTTCAGACTCCCACTGTACTTTCTTCTTTGATGCCTCTTTCCTTGATGCCTCCAGTTATTCCTGATCCTGTTTTTTCTTGTCTTCTGTATTCTTAGATCCTCACAATCCTTCTCCTGTATCATCACTACCTCCTGTTCCTTGTTCTTATTTTCCTCCTCCTGCTCATACTTTTCCATGTCCTGTTTTTCCTCAGCCTCCTCCACAAGCACCTATTCATATTGTACCCCCACCTGTACCACCTGCACATTCTTTCCCTGTTTCACATTATCCTGTACCTGCACCAGGTACTTATCCCTTTTCTCTTACTACTCTCCTTATCCTTTCCATTCCCCTACTATTTTTCAAGCTACACTTGATTCTTGTTCTGACTTTAAACCTCCTGCTTTGGGTACCATCCCTAAACTTTCTTCTTCTTTGGACTGGGGCAACCTGGATTGGCCATGTGATGGCTCTCATTGACCAAATAGGTTTGAATGGACACATTTGTCCAATACTCCCTTTGGATGCACCTTATGATCCAATGTGTAAAGTTGTACTACTGCCAACTCCTTCTCCACACCACACTCAGGCTGAATCTAAGGCTTATGAGTTTTTCTAGCATGATAATATTGTCACCTATATCTTGCCTGGAAAACTTTCAGCTTTCAGCTGAGATCTTCAACTCTCTACTTCCAGCTTGTAGGGGTCTGCATAACTTTCCAGTTCAGACAGCTTGTGATCTTATGGATTTTCTTCACAAGAACTTTAGTGTTGGGAGTGCTGCATTGGCTCAATGCATCAAGGATTCCATACTTAATCTTATCTGTGCTCCAAATGCTATCCTATCATATGTCCAGTCCTGGTAGATTGCAGTAAATCAAGTTGCAAAGACACCTTGGAATTTCACTCTCTATGAACATATCCAGCAGTTTATGGATGGTGTTCCAGATCACAAGGCATATAATTATGTTTGTGAAGAAGTCTGATGGTCTTGAAATCACAACCTGAATGGTAGTTTTGATTTTTACTCACTTGCCAACACCATTCTTGACATTGACATTGACATCTGCTGCCATCATGCAACATGTTCAAACTCTAGACCTGCAAATATGACATCCTCTCATCAGACTATATCTAGTTCCACATCCTCCTTGCAACTTAACAATTCTTCATCCTTTCAACCTGCATTTTCCAACAGCTCTTTCCTGCAATGCTCTATTACAGGAAATTCTTCTTGTGATGTTTCCAATTGACTACAAGCAAACATAGTGGTATTGTCAGACTGAATGTGTTACTACCCCTCCCTCTTTTATATCAGACAATGTCAATACAAATGTACTACCTACTATTGTTGAAGAGGAACCAAATGACACCATTTATTATCTCCACAAGTTGTCATCTGAGCCTGATGATTTTCCTCCATACTTTGCCTTTATCAGCTTGGCAGATCCAGTGGTCCTGGCTTCAGTTGAGCATGGCATGGATGTCCATTTTACAAAGAATGCCACATCCATATTCTTTTCTGACTCCTCTCTGCATTTCTGCTTCAAATCCTTGACAGCTACAATGCACAATTGTTTATTATTTCTTTTTTGTGATTTTGTACTACCTGATACCTCCTCATTCAAATCTGTTTCAGACTTTGCTGGGCCAGCACTTTCTTTTCCTTGTGTTACTGCCATGCCAGATCTATAGCATTGACATCTTGGCCATCCAGCTTGTGAGACCACTAGGACATCCTCACCAAGGACTATGTTTCTGGAGTTGAATACACAGATGTTTTCAATGATAATCACTGTATACCTTATATTGTCAGCAAATAACCTGCTTGGCCATTCAATAATTTTTGCCATTATGCAGTCAGGATTGGTGAATTACTGCATATGGACTCTTGTGGTCCTTTCCCAACTCTCTTTGCAAATGATTGTACTAGTCATTTTCACTCTATCCTTGATGATTTTAACCTTGGGAACATGGCACTTCTTTTGTTTAAGAATCAAGCAACCAAACATTTCAAGACTTTTTAGGCTCAGCTTGAACTCAAATCACAATACAAAGTTTGAACTGTCCACTGTGATGGTGCCAAAGAGTTTATGGCTGGTGATCTTCAGAAACATCTTAATTCTCTTGGCATTGTTCTCCAGTCTACTGCTGCCTATGCTTGTCAGCAGAATGGCAAAGTTGAGCACTATATTCATACTATTGAAGACACTGCTCAATCATTGATAGCAGACTCTAATCTTCCTTTATCTTTTCTTGGCAACATTATACTTACAGCACAGTACTTGCAAAACTGCATTCCAACTACCACCCTCCCAGCTCTCACCACTTCATTCAAAATTGTTGAAGGTAAGAAACCTGACTTATCCCATCTTTGGGTCTAGAGTTGTCAGTGTTTTGTGCTTCACCTCTCTCAAACATGCTGCAAGGGTGACAATTGACATTTCAAAGCAATATTTGTGAAATATGAAGAAGGCTGCATTGGGTGGCATGTTTGTGATTTACAGGGCAAATATTAATTCTTTCATGATGTTATTTTCAATGAGAATGTCTATGGATGTCTCTGACATATACATAATTTGGCTTGTGTCCCCTCTTCTCCTTCCCAGTCTGAATCTTCAAATACACTATCTGTATCTCCTTCTCTTATCAACATTCAATCATCTTCACCTTCACCTTCTACATCCAAACAGATTGTATATCATCTCCCATCACATCAAATTCTTCCTCCAACATCACCCAATTGAGTTGTCCTTGATGCAATGTTGAACTTACTGAAGCTGGTTGTGTTTTCCTTGATGAAATAACTAAATGCAATGAAGGTCTTACTCACTTACACACTGACTGCCAAGCTAAGGTTGGTCCTCATCAAAGTCTAGCTGCCATCCTTGACATAAATACCCTTTTATCTGCTGCCAATTTTTCAATTCCAATGGATGATCTTGCAAATTTCAAGTGTTTGGCTATCAATGATTTCAAAGCATACATGACCTACAAGATCCTCCTTGTTTCAAGTCTTATAAAGAATATAATTTTAACAAAGCTCCTGAGAACTACTATGAGGCAACTCATCATGGCAATGCTGATGTCTGGCATGCTGCAATGGAATGAGAAGTATCAAGTCTTCAGCAGCAGAATGTGTTTGTTCCAGCAGATTTACCTCCAGGTCAGAAAGTGATTGGTGTTTAGTGGGTGTATGCAAATAATTTGTAGTTTGGAGAAAGCATGGCTTGTTTTCCAGGGTTTTAGCCAATGTCTGAAAGACTACAGGACAACTTATGCACCTGTTGCCAAGATGACCAGCATCAGGATTACCTTAGCTTATGCAGCATTGCATGACCTCAAGATTTTCAGTTCTGATGTCAAAACTGCCTTCTTAAATGCACTGCTTACTCATGAATTATACTGCAAACAGATACCTAGCTTTCCAAACTCTAATCTCAAGAAAGTTAATTGTGTACTGCAAGCTCTTTATGAACTCAAACAGGCTTCTCATGAATGGTATGAAGTGATACACAAAGAACTTGAATCTTATGGCTTGACACAATGTGAGGTCAATCATGCAGTATTTTTTGATTCTTTCTTGACTCCACCACATCTGTCAATATTGATGCCCTCAGATGGCAAGGATTTATTCATTATCATTTGTGTACATGTTGATAATGGCCTGAATATCACCAACTCCAAATCTTTATATGACTGGATCATCTTACAGATGTAAAAATATTTTGAAGTCAAAGACTCAGGTTCTACCAGCCTTGATCTTGGCATTAGAATTGATTGGGATTGTACTCAAAGGAAATTATGGCTTTCTCAGAAGGGCTACATTTCTGATCTCATTACCACCTATCATCTTTAAGATGCATCTCCACTGTCTCTTTTGCTTGTTGGAAAAATTGAAGATTTACCTGATCCCCCTCCAAATGCACTGCTGGACATTGCAGAAGATGATGTTAAGGCTCACTATCAACATCTTGTTTGATCAATCTTATACTTGAGTCTATGTACTTGGCCTAATCTAGCTTTTACTGCAATGTCTTTGGGCCAATACAATGCAGACCCCTCTTGCAAACATCTCTTGGTGGCAAAATGTGTTCTTCAATACTTATCTGGCACCCAAGATTATGCATTTGAGTATAATTTCTCTAGGTCCTCTCCTGACTCTCCAACTTGGCTTGTTTTTCCATTAAATTTCTGCATAGTTGATGCTGATTGGGCCTCTGACTCTGCATCTTGTTGTAGCATATCTGGCTATGCATTCTTTATCTATTCTAGCCTGATATCCTGGTCATCAGTTAAGCAATACACAGTTGCATTGTCCTCTACTGAAGCTGAATACATGTCAATGTCACATGCAATGCATGAAGCCCTTTCTATTCATTATTTCCTAACATCACTTAGTCTTTCCATTCCTCAACCTTTCCCTATTTCTTATGATAACAAGAGCACACTGGACATAGCAAACTCAGACTCTACAAACTCTCATTCCAAACACATTGATATTCACTACTATTTCATCTGAGAACACCTTTGTTCAGGCTTGTTCAAAACTTCTTGGATCTCTATGTCTGATATGGTAGCTGACATTCTTACAAAACTTCTTGACAAAGACTTGCATTACAAGTTTGTAATGTCTCTGGGTATCAGTATCTGTTGTCTAAATGAGAGAACAATTGAAGGTGTTGTGCCATGTCAATGCATCTCTATGCTGATGAACACATGACTATATAGTAAGGTGATCAAGTCCAGTCCATATAACACAACTCCATTAGCAACAAAGTGGTCACAAAAATGAAAATAAAAGCTAGAATAAAGAGGATAGAGAAATGTGTAAGTACCACTCTCACTATTATATTATCACTATAGTTGCTGATACTTTACATATAGTCATACCTATATTTCTGAGGTATGACTAATATAGTTGTTCTCTGATTTAGATGATAAATGTATGGCAGTGATGCACCTCTATCCTGGCACTGATGAAACAGCTCAATATATTCTTAGCAACCTTAAAGAGCTTGTAACCCAGACTTTTTCTAGCAGCCTCTTCATCCTTGGCAGATTTTCAGACTACTATTGCAACTTCCAGTGCATTGCTAGATGGCTATTGACTAATGGAAAGCTCTACAAGAATGAGGAGCATTGCCTCTTCCAACAGGACATCCCAATTTTGCTATAGTCTAATATTATCTGCTGCCTTGAAATCACAATGCCAAACTACCATCCTGACAACTCCTACCTACAATGTTGAGAGCATGTTTAAGGGCACTAAGTGGGTATTGAAGAGTACTAACATTAGTGCCCCCAAGTCCATCACTACTGCTACATCTATTGCTTGTCCCAGTCTGGTCCCTGCATCACTATGCCTCTGCTCATTGTGAAATCAGAACCTAATGACACTGCCACTACTTCCACTATCATCAGCACTCTGGAGCACTTGGAAGCTTTGCTCAGCACTGGTGCTACTAACTGTTCTTGTGCTTTCTCAGATGAATCCACTTCTGTGGTGAAACTAGTCATACTGGTCACTGCCTCCAGCTGTAGCTATACATTCAGCAAGGAAAATGTCATTGCGATGCTGAAGGAAAAGTGGTGCTGCCCCCCATCCATCTATTATATTTCTGTGCATTCCTTGTGATGTGCAGCATAACTATGAGGTCATTGATAACATTTTTGATGGCCCAGTCCCATGATTTACATATGTGTATATCAAAGTCCTTATACAAAACCTGATAAGATTTCTTCTCAAACTGGCAAATCATTATTATCAGCACCACAAAGTCTACCATTATACTCACTTGGGTTGAAGCTCAGATGCCTTGTCCCAGGTCTTTTTCAAGTTAGCACCATTTTTCAGAGTGAGCAGGTCTTCATTGTCATATGCAGCTTGATAGCATAACTTGACAAGGCAATCCAATTGAGACTTATTGAGGGCAGCCTTGAGTCCCAGCTTGGCAATTTCAAAGTAAGGCGCAGATTAAAGGGTTTCCATGGTTTGAAGTCTAGAGGTGGGATCAGTTTTTGAGGAAAGCAATCAGCATAAGATCCTATCTTGGTTGAGATTCTAGAGTGTGGATGATATTCTATTTTGAAGAGCTCTGTTAGAATTGCTTTTTGCATTCTACTATGATGATCAGCATTCACTCCAAGTTCATTTATCACATGTGTAGTCTGCTTCCTTCATTTCTATTCTCCATGTGATTGTCTTTCATTCATTTCAATCACATGTACCTTCCATGTGATTCCCTTTCTATTCAATTCCATGATTTCAATTCTATTCAGTTCAATCACATGGATTCTCCATGTATCTTCCATGTGATTGTCTTTCTATTCAGTTTAATCACATGTATCTTCCATGTGATCATCTTTCTATTCAATTCAATCACATGGATTCTCCATGTGATTCCTTCTATTCAGTTACATTATAGTATATATAGGTAATGTAAAAGCCTGAAGTCCTTACTCAGTTTCTGACTCTGGACTTCAGGTTAGTGTGTCACTCTCCAATATACTCAGTTTCTGACTCTGGACTTTAGCTTTAGTGACTATTCAGTCCCCTGTGCTTTGCCTGTCTTCAACAGGTTATGGCCCCTGGCCTCTAAAGCTTTAGTCCAAAGTTTTTATCATTTTGATTGCTGTGTCTGTGCTATAGTCCTTATAGTGGTTGCAGCTCCCTCTACATACATAGACTCTGAACTATTGGATAGTGGCCCTTAAGTGAGGCTGCTTCACTTGCTAATGAAGCCTGACCAGGAGGTGTGACAATTGCAGAGTCTGCAGTTAGTTAGTTAGCTTTACTATACCTCACTTTCCTGCTGCACCACTCCTGACCTTAAAGGAACCCTGCCAGTTTGACTGGATTGTGGCTGTATTCCTTCTGGCACACCTAGACCTTAGCACTATATTATTGCTCTTCAAGCACTTTCAGATGCATTTTTGCTCCATTCTGCAACTTCACACTTCACTATTCAATCTACACTCCAAATCACCTCTTTCACCATGCCTACATCTATTCCCACCTTCACCAAACTCAATTCCCACAACTATAACTCATGGGTTGGTGAAATAGAAGCTTATCTTTGCTCCCAAAATGCCTGTATGCCTATCTCCATGCCTTCTTTGGCTCCTCAACTCTCTGAAAAACTTACATCAGAGAAAAAAAGAGAATACAGAGAATGGTAGAAAGAGGCTAATGTTGCATCTGGTCTGATTTATTTGATGGTGGAGGATGATCAAAGAATCCATCTCACTGATCATAAAGATCAAACAGATAAAATGTGGGAAGCCTTGAAGCAGATACACATGCAGCAATGCCCTGGCACACACTTTAATGCCTATGATGACTTGTTCTTTATTAGAAAAGGAAAGGAGGAGAATTTGCATACTCTGATTAATAGAGTTGAAACTGCAATGAAGAAAATCCAGAATTTGCACCCTAAAGACTTTGATATTGCTAAATTGGACAATGAACTAGCATCTATGGCATTAAAAAGGGCACTTTCTGATGATTTTTCAGCATCTGTATCCACCTCCTTCTCAAAGCTGACTTGGACAAGGCCAAGATCCAAGCCTTTGTGACAGAGGAAACACAATATCAGCATTGCTCTGATGAGTCTGCTGCTGCTATAATTGCTATGAGTGCTGCATTAGCCAAAGCTGACTGTGACTTTTGCAGCTTCCAAGGCCATACACAAGCTAATTGCTACAAATACAAAGCAGCTCAGCAGCAAGCAAAGCAGCAGACAAAATTCCACAACAAAAGAGGCAAAAAGGGACAGGAGCAAGCCAATGCAGCTTTCAATGATGACAAGTTCAAGAAAGATGATGCAGAATTTGCTGGAAATGCAAGTACTTGTTTACTGGATCACTCAGATCCCTCTTTTCCTATACAGCCTGAAGCTGACTTCAATTGGATTGTAGACTCAGGAGCCACTTGCCATATGACTCCACATCAAAATTGAGTCTAAAATTATGCTTTCTATTGCACTCTAGTCAGGTTAGCTGATAACAGCATTATTTACTCAGCTGGAATTGGAACAGTTGTATTCCATCCAGTTGTAAATGAGAAAATCTAGTCTTTAGAGTTCCACAGAGTCTTGCATGTTCCATTGCTTCAAAATAGCCTCTTGTCTTGTGTGTATCTGACTAGAAACAAAGGCTACAACATTCATATTGACAAACAAGCCATGCATTTCTGGTTGAATGAGAAAGAGTTATTCTGTGCTACAATCAACTCCAACAATTCTGCTCATTTGGATGGTTGTACTGCACCTATTTTTGAGTCTGCTCATCTTACCACATTACCACTTGATCTGACACTTTGGCATTGCAGATTTGCTCATCATAACTATGCTGATGCTAAAAAGATAATCAATAATAAGTTGATAGTTGGTTTGGACTTGAATTCTGCTGCAAAGCCTGATCCCATCTGTGAACCTTGTTTGGCTGGCAAAATGCACTCTAATCCTTTTCCTTCTTCCAGTAGTTGTGCATCTAAACCATTAGAATTGATCCATAGCAATGTACATGGCCCTCTTCCAGTCACTGCAATAGGGGACTATTGTTATTGGATCACATTCATTGATTGCACAAGCTTTAAAGCTGCTATGGCTCTGAAGAAGAAAAGTGAAGTATTTAATTTCATGCCTTTAAGACATTCAAAGCTTATGCAGAGAATGATCTAGATGCCAAAATCAATACTATACAAGATGATAAAGGTGGAGAGTACATGTCAAAAAAGCATATACTGATGCTTGTGGAATCAAAAGAAAGCATACAACTCACAATAGACCTCAGCAGAATGATGTTGCTGAGAGAGCAAATAGGACACTCTCAGAGGACATCACTGCTATGCTCAATAAATCAGGTCTACCAGCCTCATTCTGGGCACATTGCCTTCATGCCCAGATTCACATTCTGAATCAACTTCCAACTGCAGCTCAGTAAATTATGGATGGCACAAGTACAAATCTCTGATCTCAGAGTCTTGGAATGTAGAGCATATGTTGACATACAAAGAGATAAGTGCAACTCTTTACAGTAAAAATGCATCTTCATTGGATATTCTCCTGGTTATAAAGGATGGTTATTTTACAATCCTAAAACCAAGAAGACTGTAATTTCTGAAAGAGCAGAGTTTGATGAGTGCTTATTGCCTGGTTTGCACTTAACTAGGCCAGTAATACCTCCTACACCTCCTTTACCACCTCATCCCCCCAATGAAAGTACAGTGTTTGAGTTACCTACTCTTGAAAATGGAAGGGAAGAACCATTGGTTTTCCAAGTGCCAGTTATACCTCCTGCATATTCTGAACCTCCTGAACCTCCTGAACACCCTATAACACCACCACCAGCTGCTCCAGCACCTCCTAGACCTTGCCTCAATTGTGCTAGACACCATTCAGCTCAGCCATCAGATTAGCCATCAGCTCAAATTTCTGCTCCTCCATCACCTCCCCTTGCTCTAAGATGCTCTAAATGCAATGTACAGCCTCCAAGAGATTGGTGGGTAGTATAACATCAGGAACCAGTCCAGGACAGTTCTGATGAAGAAGAAGAGCAGGTCCAAGCTAAATTGAATTTGGGGTCTGATCTTGAACCTGATCCAGAATCACTTGACCCTGGTTTTGAGGATGTTCAATTTGCTGGAATGGCTACTTCTTTGGATCCTAGAACATTCAAGCAAGCTATGAAGTCTGTGGATGCTGAAAAGTGGTATCAAGTTGCAGTTGATGAGTATATCCCATCAGTGGCTAATGGGACTTGGAAGGAGTGTGACTTGCCTGAAGGGAAGAAAGCAATTGCCTGTGGATGGGTGTTTCACATCAAGTGCAATGCAGATGGCTCAATTGAGTGCTTTAAAGCTAGACTTGTTGCAAAAGGTTATGTACAATGTTCTGGCATTGATTATAATGAAGTTTTTGCACCAACATTTCAACCTGCATCTTTGCACCTCATCCTTGCTATTGCTAGCATAGAGGACATGGGATTGCACTCTGTGGATGCCACTTCTGCTTTCCCCAATGGAGATCTGGATACCAGAGGGGTTTCAGAATGGGACTCAGGCTCAAGAAGTCACTTTGTGGTCTAAAGCAAGCAGGCAGGCAGTGGAACAATGTGCCTTATTTAAATGCAATTGGTTCACTGCAGTATTTGGCTACTATGACAAGGCCAGATATGCTTATGCAGTCTCATGCCTTGGGCACTTCAATTCCTCTCCAGGACCCAAGCATTGGGCTGCAGTCAAGCATTTATTGTGCTATTGTAAAGGCACAATGGATTACAGACTCCATTTCAATGCTGACACTGACATTCAATCCTTTATTACATTCTGTAATGCCTCACATGGTGATTGTCCTGATTCTGGCCACTCTACTGGTGGTTATCTGACTATGATTGGTGGTGGAGCTATTGGATGGAGTAGCAAGCTTCAATCAATTGTTGCTTTATTCACAACTGAAGCAGAATACATTGCTGCTGTAGAAGCTGGCAAAGAAATCATCTGGATGAGGAATATTCTACATGAAATGGGATACTCTTCTACTGCTCCATCTCCCATGCTGATTGACAATCAATCTGCAGTCAGTGTTACCAAGAATCCAGAACACCATGGACAAATGAAACACCTTGACCTCAGCTTCTATTGGCTCAGAGATGCAGTTGATCAGCAGAAATTGATTCCTCATCATATTCCTGGAACAGAACAAGTGGCAGATCTACTCACAAAACCACTTCCTCTACTCAAAGTGGAATTCTGCAGGCAGGGAATGGGGATTTACTAGCTTATTCAAGCTTGGAGATTGACTGGATCAGGGGGGAGTGTTAGAACTGCTTATTGCATTCTACTATGGATGATCAGCATTCACTCCAAGTTCATTTATCACATGTGTAGTCCACTTCCTTCATTTTTATTCAGTTGATCACATGTATCTTTCATGTGATTGTCTTTCTATTCAATTCAATCATATGGATTCTCCATGTGATTCCTTCTATTCAGTTACATTATAGTATATATAGATAATGTAAAAGCCTGAAGTCCTTACTCAGTTTCTGACTCTGGACTTCAGCTTTAGTGACTATTCAGTCCCCTGTGCTTTGCTTGTCTCCAACATTTTGTGCCACAGTGCAATGCACAGTTTGTACAGTATCATACCTCCAAATTGTTCCACCCTTGCAAGAATGATGGCAATCTATTTCTGTCTCACAAGGCTCCTGAATCTAAATTGATCTTTGCACCAGATACAAGTCTTCTGGTTGAGAATATAGTTGAATCTAAATGGAAAGGATGTGATTGGCAATACTTTGTTTTCTACATGGGTTATGGCTACCACATTCTAGACAAGTGGAACACTTGTGCTCTATAAGTGTTAGGGCTGTTGAGCCATTGCCACCTGTAATTCAACTCCCAGTCATCAGAAAAAAGGTGCTTAGAATATATTGCAATATATGGTGTGAGATGCATTAGTCATGACAAATATAATGTTAACATTTTATGTTGAATGATAATTTTAAACCCAGAAATTTTCATCATTTTTAAATAACTTCAGAGTGACTTTACTTTGGTTAGTCAAAGGCATTTTAACTTTTACAATTGATGTTCAACCAGACTTGTATAAGGAAAGCCAGATCATTGCCACATTATTTTAACTTGATATTACAAAGCCACATAGATATAATTATGGTAATTGTATTGCTTGTATATATAATTGAAAGACTGTATGATCTACTAGTGTGTGTGGAAGAATACACTGTGAATTTGAGAGAGATAGAACAATGTACAGAGAAGGCAAGGGGAAGGAAGATTTGATCAGTTTACTCATGAGTGCAATGGATATAACTAGTCAAGAATAAGGTTCTGTCCAAACATGTATGTGATCTCTTTGTAAGTGGTAATTGACAGGATTACATCCATCCCCTCACAAAAGAAATTTGTCACATAAGAAAAAGGAAAAGGTATGAATGAGTAGCTGTCAGGTTCCGCTGACCCTGGGGGCTCAGCTGCACTGGGCAAGTCCTTACTAGGCGGGTGTGATCCCCTTGCACTGGCAACTGAACACTCAAAAGCATTCTGGGCACTGATGGCTTGTGCGGATAGTCGGTGGGATGTGATCCAGACAGGTCCGGGGAGGTCCAGAGAAGTCAGATTGCAAGGAAACGGGACAGGCTTGGCAGAGTTCAGGCAGAAGACCATATGGGAGATTTGCGGACACAAAGGAGTAGGCAGCTACGCAATCAATGGGAGCAGAGCCAGGGTTTGATGGAAGATCAATTGGAGTTGATGGAGTCTGGGATCGAGCAAAGAGCGAGGTTCAGACCTGGTGAAAGAGTGTCGAGATTCGTAATCGTAATCGTGGAGTTTGTGAGGTCATTAAGTTTGAGGAAGACTTGGGCACATCCGGACAAAGTCACTGAGACAGCGTTGGACAAAATGAGATGGGGTCAAGATCGAACAAGAATAGATTCACGCGGAGATACGAAACAATAATGAGAATGATTATGAAATGGAGACAAGACAAGACCGGGAGACTGAGATAAGACCGGGAGACTGAGATGAGACTGGGAGACTGAGAGTAAGGAAAGCGAAACACGAAACACGAAACACAAGAAGGAAACAATCAGACCATAGGTAACGTTAAGCAAAATATCAAGACTAGAGTATGAAGAGCTACTCGACGTCTTATATACTGACTACCAGAGAGCTTCGGAGTATGGCGGCTGCAGCAATGGGGCTTGGTGGAGCTCGACAGAGTGGGCAGGTGTTGGTTGTGATTGAGGGTTGGGTCGCACTGATACGTTGATGGGATCATTTGGGAACACGGGTCACCCTGAGGTTGTCGTGATACTCCGGAATGGGTCGGAGGAACCAGGGTGTTGAGTTGATGATGGGTGGCAAAGATCAGGAACAGCGGGGGTGGTTCTTGGGGTTCAGGAGATCCAGGGTAAGTGTCAGTGGCTGCGGGGAAGGCGTCGAAGTTGGCCAGGGGACCGTCGGAGTTAGCTGGGGAGGCGTCGGAGTTAGCCAAGGTTGCATCAGGGCTAACTGAAATAGGCGTGGGGCATGGGCAGAAGTTCAGTGGAGCGTCAGGGGTTTTGGGGAATCGGGAGATTGCTGGACGATGTGTGGGGGTCCAGGGGATGGGTCGTGACAGTAGCCAAAAAAACAAAACTGCTCATGCAGGTGTGTCAAAAACTTCTGCATCAAACTTCAGTACAGCACCAGGATTAGAAACAGGAGCAGCACTAGTAATTCATTTCGGAAGGTTCAAAACATGTGATGCAGTTATGATAGCTTAACTTCACCCCTTGATAAACCAGACCAATAATAGAATTCTCATCCTTTTGAAGAGTAAAAAAAATTAAAGCTGATTACCTAATGTAATGTGATATCACTATGGCAAATGATAAGTCATTGATAAGATATGACATGATATGAATGGACTAAGAAAGTGAGAGGTGCAAGTTGAGCTAGGTCCCAAAAAGCCTGCTAGAAACTAAAGAGGTACTAAGTCACTAGTGCAAGGTTGAAAGATGGTGGTGGCAAATAGGGAAGGGAAAACTCTATGGGTGAACCCAACTAGAGCCAAACCAAGGTTGCTAGAGCATAGGTTGTTAGCAGAGCAAGACTACAGTGCTAGGGATAGTGAAAGGAGCATTAGTAACAGGGGACAATAACAAAACAAAACTAGCTGTAGGTGGCAACAGAGGATTTGTCTGTCTTATTTTTCATAAAGTACATGATGGTCCTTTGTGCTTTGCTGTCTGCCAAGCCCATGTAGTAGCATATTCTACCAATTCTAGTAGTCCAGGCCAGATCCTAGAGATCAATTGAGGTCAAATCTCTGATTTGATTTGAAGTGACACCAGACTCCTTTGAGAACAGTGTAATGTGATTAATGTGATGTTTGGCTTGTGTGGTAAGCCTCACATTGTTGTCCACTATCCTTTCTAATGACATCCATTCCTTTTACCATGTTTTTGTTTTTCAAAAGCTTATGGCTGCCCAAAAACTCAATGTCATTTATCCCAGGTGCATGCTGCTAGAGCTGTGTCAGGGCTTGGATGTATTACTGATGCTTCAAGGCTGTAAAAACTGCCAGTTTTCATGGCACAAATCACTTCTTTCTTTGACCTGGGAGCATAAATGTGTCATTGTATCTCCTCCAAATCAAGGGTGAATCCAGCATCAGTCATTCAGCTGACAGACACAAGGTTGAACAGAGCAGCTGGTACTGCATTCTTTAGTGTTATAGTGACAGAGTCCTTTCTGATTTTGCACAACAGTCTAACTGTGCCTTGGTTCATGCCAGAAGCAGATCCAAAGCCATTAATCTGGTAACCAGGTGTCTGGACATACAATGAAAAACAGGCTCAATCTTGGAAAATGTGCAACATGCATGCACTATCAGCCAGAATCAATTTGGGGGTTGGTGAAGAGGAGTGTCAATGGAGCTAGGGGGTTTGGAAGCAAGGCATAGCCATCTGTCAAGACCTGGTGAGCCTGGTTGGCTGGTTGGTCTTTGGTGAATCTTTTGACTGTTTTCCATGTCCTCACCATCTGCCTTTTCTTTGCTTAGGATCCAAATTTCCTCTAGTCTTCTTGCACTTTAGGCAATGTGCAGTAATGTGTCCCTTTTCTTTGCAATCAAAACAAGTATCATTGGGATTGTATTTCCCAGCAGGTGCTGTATGTCCACCATGCAATCAAATTTGATGGTCTTCTTTGAATATTTGTGCTATCAGTTTGCTACTCTCCTTTAGAGCAGCAGTGTCAATGGCCAAGATAAAAGGATCCCAGGTGTTTGGCAGCAAGGTAAGCAATATTATACTGTATTCTTTGTCACTAATCTTCAATCCCAGAGCTGTGAGTTCTTCAACCAGCCCTTTGAGCATCCAAACATGCTCTTCAATGTTAAACAAGATTTCAGATGACTTTGGCTTCCATCAATATCTTACAGATTCCTTAGAAAATAACAACATTACATCTCTAGTATACAAAGTATGAGTATGCCAAGTTGTGTATTTTCTCTCGTTTGAGGAAGGATGCCAGAGACATCCAATGGAAGGGGTTGTTTTGAACATGAAATGAAACATGACAGGTCTGTGACCATGCCAAACTTTAGGACTCCGCGTCACGGTTTTGCAAAGAGTCCATGGTAGGATGCCGAGCTGAGCTTAAATTTTTGTCACGGCCAATTCGTCCCTCTATCGTTCGAAGCTTGCCTTCTCCCTCTTATATACATGATATATGTTTGAATCAAGTTAGATCGGTAGATATCATGTACCTTGACTTACGTGACATCTTTGGGAAAAATTAAACCTATATTCCTCTGACAATACACAGATGTAAGTAGATGAAGTAGCAAAATTCGACCATCCTCGCAAGTTTGATTTTTACTACTTTTTTTGGTTTCACGTACATGGGATCTGAATTGGGAGATCTATGTATGACATGTCTGGTGTTGCTGAAAATAATTTACAAAAGAATTGGAGGAGAATCACAACAAGTAGGAGCCCTTTACCTGCGCCGTTTCATATCTAGTCTGGGTTTACCGATTCCCCCTTCCGCCATTTTGTATACATCACGTGAAGGGAATGCTTTTGAAAAAGAACAGACACTCCTGCTTACTTAATTACTAGCTATGGCTCGTAATAGCCGACGCTCAACACGCAATGATGTACAAAAATCACCCAGAATGTCTCCACTACCTAGTAAATCACCTCCTGCAACCACTGAAATCGCTGAACATAGCGACGAAAGCTGCCCAGCATGTCCGGTCGGATCTCCTCATGAAAGCAATCCTTTTAGCAAGGAACAATGGGTTCGGTGTGATGTTTGCATGACTTGGTACCATTGGAGATGTGCAGGCAGCGGTGGTGATCTAGACACTGTCGATAAATGGTCCGTTATTTCACATTTATTCTCTGCGAATTAAATCAAACATCTCCGCAGGTACTGCTCAGCCTGCTTAGAGGCTAACTCTGACCTGTCTATCACATTCAAAGCACCTGCGCGCAAGTCGTTCAGAAAACGTACACAACGCGACTACGCAAACCTCAACTCTGGCCTCGGGTCGGATCCGCGTCGGTGGTCAAGGCTTCTGGAAAACAAAACCTTCAAGGAGGACCCGTTCAAAAGGCTTGCGGGGTCTGAAGTTCGACTTGAATGGCTGGAGGAGGATCAGACTGCTATGACTGAGCCAATCATCATCGAGCACCCAGATGATTTGGGTATGACTATGCCTCCGAACGACTTTACGGTGGATGACGTTGTAGAGCTTGTTGGAAAGGACACACCAGTGGAAGTCATAGGTAGGCAAGTACATTTTCGTGGTGTTATCTAGTTTAACAGTTCTAGAGATGTCGCGTCACAGTCAGCTTCTCCTGGTTGGACGCTAGGGAAGTGGAATGAATATTTCAATCTGGACTCTGAGGTTCGCGAAAAGATTTGCAATGTCATCTCCTTGGAAATTTCAGGCACTCGACTTGCGGACAAGATTCTTCCGCCGCGACTCGTTCGTGACTTGGACTGGGTAGAGAATTATTGGCCAAGTACGCGAAAGGGCAAGGGCCATGTTTACCCTAAGGTACAGCTGTATTGCTTAATGGGCGTTGCATATGCGTGGACGGTCAGTGGGAAATCCAATGGCTCTGCGTCAACTCATTGTTGTCAAGGATTGGCATGTCGATTTCGCTGGATCATCTGTGTACTACCATATACTACGAGGATCCAAGGTTTGATCTTTCTCCATCTACCTCGCTGTGTGGATTCAAGGGTTTTATTCAGATCTTTTATTTTATTCGACCGACGCCCGAAAACCTGAAAACGTACGAGAAGTGGTCTGGCACAGAACTGCAAAATCACTCTTGGTTGGGAGATATGGTTGATGATGTGTACAAGGTCGAACTGAAGCAGGGAAACACAATGATTATTCCCGCGGGATGGATACATGCGGTTGTAGGCTCGTTTTAATGTTATGATTTCCATCTTTGACACTCATGCACAGTATACACCCGTGGACACTCTGGTCTTTGGCGGTAATTTTCTCCACTCCTATGATGTTGGCAAACGTAAGATCTTGTTGGTCTGTTACCGAACTCAGATTTGACTCAATACAGAGCTCCGAGTTCGTAATATTGAGATTGCGACGCAAGTACCGAAGAAATTCAGATTCCCTATGTTTACCAAGTACGCATCTCTTCATCGATAAGATCCGAACACTCAAACTCTAAATAAGGCTTTGTTGGTATGTGGGAGACAAAGTTCTGCGAGACCTTAAATCGGCATCTGGTGTATCGTTCTCAGACCGAGTCCTTGAATCCATGTCTCAACTAGCCGACTTTCTCGTTTCTGAAGTTAGGATATTGGAGAAAGGAAATGAGGCTGCAAAGAGGGAAGTGAGGGAACAAATTCCCACTGATAGAGTTAAGGATGCAGCGGCAATGGCGAGAGAATTGCGATGGCGCCTAAGGTTAGCAGGAGGGAGTACAAGTGAAGACGAGAGCTACCAAACCTCTTGGAAAATGAAGACGAATGGTAGCAAGCGGAAGCGGCCAACGTCTCTCTCCCCCTTGGACGGCGAAATCTTTAGGAATTTCCTGCCCAAACTGTGGGATAAGGTAGTCGAAACATCGGCAGAACCGGAATTGAGATTGGAGAAGAGACGCCGGCCAGAAAGTGAAGACTGGGCAGAAGGTTGGAGTAAATTCGACGGAGAGGAGATCGGAGAAGATAATGGAGAGGTGCGGATGCAGCGGCACAATATTGTCAAAGTTCGGCGGACGGAAACAGGGTTGGTGCGGCACCGCATTGAACGAGTTGTTGAAGAGTGGAAATGGGATTAGACGTTGTAGCTGTATCATAGTTCCAGACTGTGGGAAATATCAGCGTGTCAAATGACGGTGCTCAGACTAAAACTACGACCAGAGCGAGTACGGCCTAGACAACAAACAAATCCATGTCCATTGCAAATCCTTCTGGTCATAATGTTCGACCTTTACCATCACAATTATCATCTCGCGAAATTACTCGCCGTCATGGCGTTTCGATTGATTCGCAGACGACCTGGGAACCGGATGTAGGACTTAGCCTAGACGATAGCTCTGAGGTACCACCACCACCACCGAGTATGTATCCTCTCTTGGTACATGTTTTTCCAGCCTAATCCCTCTAGTTATTGCATTAGTGCAAACCAACAATGAACTTCCTCCTCAATATGCAGAGTACCCTAACGGGCTTAATAACATCCAATCTGATTCTCTTGTCACCGGATTTTCGGCACTGCATGTTGGCTTTTCCACTCATGGGTCTCAGATTACGGAATCTATTCCTCGAGTGGGATCATCCATGTCCATGCGATCACTGCACAATCCACAGCCTCCCTTCCAACGTCAACCCAGAACTGCGCCCACCTTGCCCCTTCCAAGCCATGGACATCATTATCCTGTCGAGATACCTGTTAACGATGGCGCGTCTGTCCATTCTGGAGGCAGTTTTAACAGTCAGCGCGAAATTGAACACAACGGCGCCACGTACGACGACATGAATAACGGTTTTAGCTCCCCAGAGAGTATGACTTTTTCTCATCAGAATCGGAGCCTTCAGCAGCCTAGCTCTGATTACAATCCCCTTTATACTGCTGCCTCTAATGTTCTTGGAATGGGACCACCTCCTGGAGGTCCATCTGGAATTATGCGCCAGCCAAACATGCCTGTGTATCATCATCACCCCTCATTAATGAATAGTCAATCATCCATATCATCCAGCCAATCGACACCTTTCCCCTCATCTTCAGGTCGTCACACCCCCTATGCATCTTCCGTTACCTCATATCCTGCACAGAACACGACATTCCCAGATTCTGAAAGACGACCATCAATACAGCGTGATGATACCTCCGTCTCAGTCACGCCTTCAACCAACAAAAGCAAAGCAGTAGATCTTTCAGCACCACCTTTCACTAAGGAATATATCGATCAGTATCGTCAAAGAATAAAAGCTGATCCTGACCCCGAAGCGCACTTTCTATACGCGAAATATCTCATTGATGCCGCGAAACATATCCGAACTACTGCCAAAGACCAGCGTGCAGGAAAAAAATACAGCGAAATCTTGATTGGCGAATCTCTGAAGGTTATCCGGCGTCTCGCAACCCAAGGGGAGGCCTTCGATGAAGCACAGTTCTTTTTAGCAAATTGTTATGGTACCGGGGCACTTGGACTTCAGGTTGATCATGAGAGGGCCTACCATCTTTACCTGCAAGCGGCTAAACAGAATCACGCCGCAGCGTCATACCGAGTCGCAGTGTGCAACGAAATAGGTGCTGGTACAAGGAGAGAGCCTCCGAGAGCCGCAGCTTTCTATCGAAAAGCGGCATCGTTAGGTGACACCCCAGCCATGTACAAACTTGGAATGATATTGTTGAATGGCTTGCTCGGAGAGCAGAAGAATCCTCGAGAAGCGATCAATTGGCTAAAGCGAGCGGCAGAGCAAGCCGACGCGGAGAATCCTCATGCTCTCCATGAGCTTGCGCTTTTACACGAGGTGCCCAACTCAATACTCGTGCCCTACGATCCTGTGTATGCACGGAGCCTCTTCACGCAAGCAGCACAATTGGGGTACACCCCATCTCAGTTCAAACTCGGACAATGCTACGAATATGGCACTCTTTCATTTCCTGTTGATCCTCGACGATCAATTGCCTGGTATACAAAAGCGGCAGAGAAAGGAGACCCAGAAGCTGAGCTTGCGTTAAGCGGATGGTATTTGACGGGGAGTGAGGGTGTTCTCAAACAGAGTGACTCGGAAGCGTACTTATGGGCTCGACGAGCAGCTAATAAGGGCCTGAGCAAAGCAGAGTATGCTGTTGGATACTATGCAGAGGTTGGAATTGGTATTAAACAAGACATTGAGTTCGCAAAACGATGGTACATGCGGGCAGCGGGTATGTCTTGACTGAGTAGAGGTGGAAGACTTGACTAAAATTCTGAAATTCTCTAGCGCAAGGGAACAAGAGAGCGATGAACCGTCTAACAGAGATGAAGCGGATGGGTAACAAACGGACGAATGTTCAGCGTCCTACGCGACAACAAGCGAAGGACGAATGTGTGATTTGCTAGTATAAGTTGTCTTTACACCAGTACTTGCTTACGTCAGAACAATACCTTTGATGTCGACCACAACCGGTCCAGAAGTACAGAACTCAGTCTGTACATCGATTTCTAGTTCACTGACCGCTCTTTAGATATCTCTGCTCGAATTCCTCGATCTTTCCCAACTCAATTGTCTGAACGAGGACTCGACTCATAGTCTAAAATCGATTGTCAATCAAAAAGAAATAAATAAATCGGACAATTATCTTGAAAGTGATGCTGACGAACAACTGCTTCTGAACATCCCCGTACGTCACCAGATCTTGTGGCAGAAAAAAAAAACAAATCCTGGAGCAGTTCAACCAATCTGTGAGGGTGCGATCGATAGTTCTGCATGCATCAAATTTGGATCAGGCGCCGCGTACAATCAAGATCGTAGTGAATCGTCCCAACTTGGGTTTTGCGGATATAGAGGATGCAGAAGAACCAGAGGTGGCGCAAATACTAGACCTGGCAAAAGATGAAGTGAGGGATGGCAAACCTGTGGGATTGAGGTTTGTCCGTTTCCAGACGGTGAATAGCTTACACGTAAGTCGTGGCCATCTGGGTAATCTCAAATTCATGTGCTTATTATGTACTTTCAGATTTTTGTGAGTACCAACCATGGGGGAGAAGAGACTACGCGTATAGATGCTCTCGATATCTTGGGGCTGCCTGTTGAGTGAGTGGATGGAGGATTGGACCTTATTGTTGCTGACGACAGTGTAATAGAACGACAAAGGATCTCAGTGGACTGGGAAAACAGGAGTGAAATAGAGTACACTATAAATATATCGGAAGAAATACATCATAAGCATTGTTTGCCATTTGTTTTTGATTTTCTCTCGTTCCGCCATGTCGATACTGATCTATTTCCTCATTGCCCTCTCCTCCATCTTTCGTCTAGCTGTTCACATCTTCTTGCGTGTGGCAAGTATTGCATTACCGACCTACTTTTCATTACCTCAACCCTATCCTCCCCAGATTCCCACTCGTCTCGTAAAATCAGTACTGCCTCTTCTGTACTCTGCAGATCTCCTATCTTCAATCCCCTTCGTTCCCCGGCCTCGAGATAACGTACAATCTCAGAAGGTCAAACAAGTCAAGGTGCTATGCCCTTTTTCACCAGTGTTTTGTCTGACCTTGTATCAGCCTGCCTCCCAGTCATAATGTATTCTTATCCTTGCCAACATTCTTACGACGTTTACACTTTGCGACCACTTTTCTCAATACACTTCTTATTGCTGCAGTGGACTATGTCATCACCCCTTATCTCGACTCTACGGACAATGTAGTTTTCACTCGTGTTGGGGCCGTTTATCCTGATAGTGTGAGGATCGTTGTCCGGTATCCCCTTGTTAACCCATCTAGCGAACACCCTCTCTTTTTATACAGGGGAATGACCACAGCGTTTCCTCTTGGAAAGATGGTCTTAGACACTCCTAACGTTTGTGCCTGACCAAGATTGGGTGGATACAGTTAAAATTGAAGGTCTTTGGACTACACCTCCTACAAATGTGAGCTTTCCGACCTGTTTGGATGTATAGTTGCTGAATGACTTTGTCGATGCTCAGATGGATTGTTTACTTCAAACAGAACTATGCTTAATTGTCCTATATCTCCTCTCAATTTCTTTACTTTTCCCGATCTTCGTCTCTCCACAGGCACTTGTTCCAAGTTTGTCGTCTAATCTTGCACTACTCTGAATTTCCCTCACAGAGGTCCTTGATACCGTCGATCCATTAAAAGCTTCGACTTACTTGCCGATCACCCTCGACTCATGTAATGGCATGGAGCTCTCAAGAGCTCCATTATTATCTTAAAGAGAGCAGCACCAATAATCTTGGTGGTGTGTGGCCCCAGAGACTCCAGTAAGCTCTCAGGATTAGGCAGAGGCATCTGGGGATTAGGATGAGGGTGTTAGGGCTTGCAATACTTGTTCCAAGTGACCTCACTAGGAGGTCACTAGAGGTTACTAGGGAAAAGTTGTCCAATGGGCTGGGGGCATAGACTACATGTGACAAAGTCACATAATGGTTGCATCATGTGGAAACCAGAAATTCTGAAAGTTGCCACAACATAGGAAAAGACAGAAATTTATACTTGGCAAGAATAGGGTCTCATTAGAAGTTCCATGTGTAATGTGGCAACAAAACACATTGTTTGAAGTTAAAACAAAAACAAGCCTGCTGCTGGATATTGCCTGCCATGAGTTTTGGCCTATGGACTTATGCAAGCTGGGCCCAACATCAAAATTCAGGCACACAGACATGGATTGGACTGAATCTAATGAATCTAAAGCTACCAACATCAAGGACTATTTCCTCCTTCACACTCTCCTCATACCCCTCTCAACTTACTTCTCAGTTCTGCAGGCCTTTGCAGCCTCCTCAAGTGATGTGCATACAATATTTATCATTGGACATGGTGCTGCTAGGTACTCTTCACACCTAATAACATGCATGATTTTGTGTGCTGAGGGTCTTGATCACTAGGTACATCAGCTGTCAATAGCTGGATTAGAAATAGGATGGTTGATGAACTGAACATCAGATCCTCCTTCATTAATTTAGAAAGCCTACTCACCAGTAGGTATACTAAGTGACAGCATGGACATACATAAACTAGAACAACATGTATTGTAAAGCAAGCTGAGTCTAGACAATCATCATGATACAAGTCCAAAAGTAAGTATCAGATCCAAGTTTGAATTCATGCAAGCTAGTAATTTAAAGATGATGTAAGCAGACAGGCTGATTGATAGTGATGAAGGAAAAGTTGGAATTACTAAGATGGAAGAGGAGATAAAAGAGAGTGCTCTGGCATATTCAAGCAATGCTTTTAATGTATGAGCAGGGCCATTATAACCAAAGATTATAGATTTACTGCTCAAATTAAGGAGTTGATGCACTATGCCTTCAATCACAACTCAATCACAACATGGGCATTTGCAAACTTTGTGAAGCTGATCCTCTACCATATCCAGACACTAATGACTGATTGACTTAGCCTTGCATACTAGGGATAGATGACCCTATAATCAGATTTGGATGGGACAAGCCTTGGTTTGACAACAATAATTATGATTCTCTTTGTTGGCTCATGTGTTGGATGAAACACCATGTTGCAGATGTTGTACCCAATGCAAAGTCTACAATTTTTTGTATCAATGACAAAGATCATCAAAAACAAGGTCAACAATGGTTTACAAACCTTCAAAGAAAATCAAGAATGCACAAGCACATTGCAAGAATAAGGATGCAAGAACCAAGGCCACAGCTGCCCAGAACAATGGCACATTGGATGAGAGTGTTTTAGTGCATAGCATCAAACAGGAGAAGCAACTTCTTCCTGCTGCAACATTGCAAAGTCATGCTGGCAGAGTACATGCAAACCATGGCATCATATGGAGTTGTGTCTAATCAATCTGGATTATGTTTAGAACCCACCTTTAGATGGGCTCAATATGACAAACTCCCAGTGGATTTGCCTTACCATGATGCAAAGTATAACTAGCATTTGTAGTATCACTGATGTCAGATAATGAAGACAAGTATGATGAGAAGGGTCAACTGACAAACCATTTTATTGGAGCCAAGAAGTATATATCAGTGATTGTCTGAAGAAAAACAGTTTTACCTCCTAACAATGATCAATCTCCTTGCTGCAGTCAATGCAGTACCTATGGAGATGTCTAAACATTATGTGGTTCATGTATAAGGAGAGCCAAAGGATGAACCACCAAAAAAATCATTGACAGTTGAATACAGAGCATGCAGATGGATGGTTGATGAGGCATGGCTTGCTCAAGATGAGAATCAAAAGTGGGACCAGTAGTCACAGATTGTTGAAAGCAGGAAGGTGTGAAGTGATGATGAGGATCCTGAGGTCATTGCATTGAAGTGTAAAAAAATCAAACTCACAAAAAGGCTATGGCAACAGAAAAAAAGGAAGATGTTGGATGTTGGAAAGAGACATAAGCAAAGAAAACCAGGAAGGCAAGAAGTGAATCAAAGAGCAAGGCAAAGAGTAAAGTACAGCTGCTCCTGCTCCTGCTCCTACATCAGATGACAATGAACTGGAGTATGATTAGAGAGAAGTACTTTACCTTGCATGTCCTCATCAGTCAGCTTTATCCAGTAGTTTCTCTGCTTTGTTTCTACTCTGAAGGTATCTAATAGTTAGATACCAAAGATAAGAATGTATACACACTCAATCAAATGAAACATGAGCCCACAGATCATAATTAAAAAGGATGAGATTGAAAGGGAATTGTCACCAGTGCACTGTGAATTTGTGAGATTGGTATGATTTAGGTTCTTCAAATTCATTTGCATATGTGGTGTGAACACCTAGGGTTGATGTGCTAAGTAAGTCAGGCATTAGAACTTCATGTAGAGAATAAAAGAGGAGAAAATAATTACTAATAGATGGTTGTTGATGGTTGTATGGATATTCATCTGCTTGAGTGTGCAATGATATGGTGATGTATGCTCCATCACAACAAATCAATATTTCTTCAAGTTTGAACAAAGTGTGAAGCCCTTGAAATCTCATCATAATTGTCAGGGGATGTTCCATTCTACCTCCATTTTATTCTCTCTCCTTATGGTTTGACTTTATTCCCCTTCTTTTTCCTTATTTATTAATCTCAGTTTCAGCCCTTAGGCTTAACCAGTTCTCCATTTGTAATTCAGACAAGTGTTGCCCCTTCCACATTCCCTCTTACCAGACTCCTGGATTTTTCCTTTATTCCAAGCCCACTGTTTATTTTTGACCTCCCATCTTCAGGTCACAAGTACTTTTGACCAAGGGCTATTTTAGTTATTTGTATATGTAGTCATATGCTGGAATTCTGGAGATGGAGGCTAAATATGATGGATTTCCATTTTTGGAATGGAGTCCAGATTTAGTTGTTGTTGAATGTTTTTTCCAGAAGCTCTAGAGTAAGTTTTTCCAAACACTAGCATTGGAAATCCTTAGACTTGTTCTCTTTTGATCTCCCTCTGCCAGGTGAGTAGCTAGAACTCTAGAATTTCTTGTAGATGCTGAATAGACTTTGGATCTCCCTCTACTACTTGTGTAATTGAGCCACAACCTTCAGAGGTCACTCTTACAATAAGTAGATTCACAAGCATTTTGCTGTATGGAAGATCCATATCAAGCCAAATATGTGTATAATGTAAGAAAATCTAAATAATATAATAATTTTTCTGATTCCATAATTTCATGCTTTGTAATGTGCCTGTTTCATCCATGTTAAAAATATCCCTCAGTGTATAGCCATATTCATGAATAAGCTCCTGAACCTGCTTTTGATCATGCTCCACCACTCCCACACTTACAGAACTAGCTTTTCCATTCCATCAGACTTGTTTCCAGTTGCCATGTTCTTTGAAAGATGTTAACCATTCCTTACTCAGATTTAAGCAGTTGTTATCCAGCATGCCAACTAGATCAGCAAACTGCTTCTACTTGGCTCAAAGAATGTCACATATTATCCTACAAGTAGGGTTGCTCACCAATCCTTTAACCCTACTCTAGAAATCAGACAAGTCTCCTCTCAGAGCAGAGAACAACACAGAGTCCTCAATATTGTAGAGCTGTTAGAAAAGGGCCTCAGTGGATGTGTAAAGACTTTTGGAGGCTGTGGCTCAATCACACAACTGGCAGAAGGAGATCCAAAGTCTATTCAGCACAGTACAATATCTACAAGTAGGACTACACACCTGGCAGAGAGAGATCCAAAGAGAACAAGTCTGAGGATCTCCAATGCCAGAGTTTAGAACATCTACTCAAGTCACATGACCTTACCAAACATATGCATATATTGCTATGTGGGTTCTGCACAGAACACACATAGCAACTGATTATGTGACCAAACACATGACCAAACATATGCATTGGCATCCTGACACATGACCAAATATGTGCATTAGCAGTTTCCTGACACATGACCAAACATGTGCATTGGCAGTTTTCTGACATCACTCCTCTAGCATGCAGTGTCTTGATGCATTGAGTAGAAGAAGTTATGAATTGCCTGGTCAGCTGTTGAAATAGGATAAATGCCCTGAATGGCTTTAGGGGCATTGGGATGTCTATGCTAGAAGTTCTGGATCAAGCTTGATGCATGAACATTATTAGTCTGTAGTTGGTTCTTAAGAAATGTCCTTGATGCCATATCCCTTCTATTTCATCTTGAACTGCAACTTCCCTCAAAATATCCTGCTATCCAAGATTTCCTCCACCTTGTACTCCTCCTCATTGTTGACTAGGACTGGTGGTGGAGGTGGCTTAGGATGATGGCTTGGGACTGGATCCTCTAGAGCTGGAAATAATTTGACCACATTGAAGACTGGGTGCAGTTGACACAGGCCTGCTAGGAATTTAAATTGGTATGCCAAAGGCCCTACCTTCTTCTCCACTGTGAAGGGGCCAAGCTAACAATGTGACAGTTTTTGGGATGGCCTTGTTGTCTTGATGTCTGAGCTATTCAAGTACATATGGTCCCCTGGCTTGTAAACTAAAGCAGGTGTCCATCTGCAATCATAGTACCATGCCATGTCCTTCTTGGCCTTCACCAAGGCAGCTTTTGTGTCCTCCTATACCTTCTTCATTCAATCCACAAACTAATTGACAGAGTTGTTCTCTGAGGAGCATGTCCGAGGTTTGAATTTCATGTGAGGATGCTTGCCAGTGTCCAGGAAGAATAGAATCATCTGCATGGAAGAGTAAATGTGGTTGTTGTATTGGAATTCTGCATTAGGCAGCAGCTCATCCCAGTCATCCTGCCTCTCATTACAAAACAGATGGAGATACTGCTCCAGTTCCTGATTAATACATTCTGTCTGCCCCTGGCTGCTCCCAAGGCAGAGCATGTAGTGTGGGTAGGTATGAAGTGAGCCTGTTTGCCATAGAGGTCCACCACTACCATTACCACATTGTACCTATGAGCATTTAGGAGTTCTACAATGAAATCTACTGATGCAACACTTCAGTGAGCAGCTAGAATAGGGAGTGGGTAGAGCTGGTCTATGAGTGCTTAGTAGCAAGGCTTGGTGCAGAGACAGAGGTCACAGGTGCTAGTGTAGGTGCTTATATATTAGGAGATCTGTGGCCACCAATAGTTCTGGATACTAGCTCCAGCATCTTCCACCTTTCAAGATGTCTAGCTACTCAAGAGTTGTGATGTTGTTTTACAATGTGCCAGTGAAGTTCTGGAATGTTAAGCATGTAAATGCATTCTCTGAAGGTCAAAAGCCCATTCTAAAGACCCCACTCATTTGCATGCACTGACTTAACTCCACCTGCTCATTGAGCTCATAGGGCCTATATAGCCTAGGCAACAGCATCCTTCTGTGCACCCTCCCAGTTCCCTCTTCAGATGTTTCTAAGGATGTTTGCCTCATCTTCTTGAACCCCAATCTTCTTTAGCACATGGATGGCAAAGAGCTCAGGCTTGAGGAGGACAATGTTGTCATTATCTCCTGCTCCTATGCCATGGTCAGCCTGCCTGGACAGTGCATCCAGTTTGCCCATGCTCCATCCCAGTTTGTGGTGCAGTGAGAAGTTAAAATTGGCCAGATACAGAGATCACCAAGCTTGGCGCTAATAGAGTTTCTTAGTAGAGTGGAAGTACTTGAGGTTCTTGTAGTCTGTCCAGACTTCAAACTTATGCTGGGCACCTCTAAGGAAATACCATTCTTCAAAGGACCAAATAATTACCAGCATCTCCTTGTCATAAATCTTATAATTCCATTCCACCACATTAAGGCTTTTGGAATAGAAGGCTACTGGATGCCATTTGCCATCCTCCTTTGACTGCTGGAAGAGGACTACTCCTGTACCAAAGTCTGAGCTATTTGCTTCCATACAAAATGGAGAGTCATTGTCAGGGAACAGAAGGACTGGCTTTGAAATCACAGCTTGCTTGAAGGCACTGAAAGCAGCTTGCTGTGGTGGCCCCCACTACCATGCTGTATCCTTAACTGTGAGGTCAAAGAGGGTGTGTGCATGGTGGGAGAAATCCTGTATGGATCTCTGATAGAAATTGACAAAGTCAAGAAAGGCCTAAACTTCCTTCTTGTTTCTTGGCTCAGGCCACTCTGCTACACCTGCCACTTTAATGGGTCCATCTTGGCTATTCCATGTGAAATGATCAAATTCAGGTACTCTACTTTAGTCTGTTCAAATTTGCACTTCTCAGGCTTTAAATAGAGCTGGTGTTGGCAGAAGCATTCCAAGACAATGCATGTGACCTGGTGATGCTCCTCCAGAGTTTTTGTGTAGATGAGGATATCATCAAGATATATGCAGACAACACCTTCTGCAATCAGATCATGGAAAATGGTGTTCATCATAGTCTGGAAGGTGGCTGGGCTATTGGTGAGACCAAAGAACATCATTAGAAGTTCAAAAAGTCTGTGATTGGTTTAGAAAGCTGCCTTCCACTCATCCCCTTCTTTAATGTATATTGTTGTAGCCCCAACAGACATCCAACTTTGTAAAGTAGTGTGCACTGCAAAGGTTATTGATAAGTTCTGAGATGAGTGGCAAAGAAGAGCAATTCTTTACTATCATTGCATTCAAGACACAATAGTCCTGAACCAGATGAAGAGACCCATCCTTTTTCTTAATAAAAAAGACTGAGAAGGCTATTGGAGATTTGGAGGGTTGTATTTGTCCTGAGCTAAGATTCTCCTACAGAAAAGTGTCTAGCTCATCCTGCTTATGGGCACAAGCAGATAGACCTTGCAGCTGAAGTGCTCAGCATCCAGTATCAGCTCAATTGCATGATCCCACTGCTTGTACTCTGGAAGTGAATCAAAGGAGGCCTTGGAGAATATATCCTCAAGGTCATGGAGGTGATTGGAAATGGTGCTACGCTTGGGCTGTGAATTTGCTGCAAATGCCTCAGCCAGACATTGAGAAGTAGTCTGACTGGCCCAAATCTCAGCCACTGTAAGAGGGGGGTGGAGGGTTGTAGCATAGATCCTATCACCCACCTCTATGGTTTTATCTGAGCACTCTGCATCTGGAGTGCTGGTCCATTCTCCTTCACCTCTCTCTTCCTCTAAAGGTTCACACTCAACACCTCAGACATCCTTGTAGAGAGCCTCTTTATGAGGGAATGCCAGAGGGGGGGACTCAGGAGGTTAAGATCAGTATAAGAGAGATGCTCAGCATGACAGGCATGCACAGCAGCATGCTCATGAACCTTGGCTCTCTGCTCCTTATGGGCTTCTTCTGCACAGATAATGCAGCAATGGGGGCAACAACTCATTTTCACCTCACCCTGAGTCCAGTCAACTTCTGAGTTGTGTTTACATAGCCAGGTGAACCCCAAGATCATGTCTTGCTTTTCCAAACTAGTGATAGCAAAAGCAGCTCACTCTGAGTGGTCTTGGTAGTGAAGGACCAGGTCTACCACAGAGCAAATAGAGCCAGCTTCATCAAGTGTGCCATCAACATTGTATATAGGGATAGGATGAGAAAGGGGGCAAGTGGTGAGGTGGTGTTGTTGCATGTAGTCTGTGTCAAGAAAGAGGCTGGCCCCACTGTCAAGGAGGGCAACCATACTTTGGATCTGCTAGGTGTCTGTTATCTCAATTTCCACCTGTAGCTTCAGAGAGTTGGGAGAAGGGGTGGAAGTGACAACATACCAATGGAGGAGATGGTATTCCCAGGCAGGAATCTGGAAGTGTGGGTTGGGGGGGTGTTTCCAGCTGAGACTTTAACTGGAGAGGAAGTTTGTATGTCTGAGGAGAACCCTCCATGAAAGAAATGAAATGACAAGAGCTGTGTCCACCACAGCTCATGTTGCAGTTCTATCAATTGCCACTGCTCACATGCCACCTTATACCAGGTGTTGACATGCTCATTATCTGGGTGCCCCTCTGCCATACTATTAATGCAATCCATAAGCAAGGGATGGAGTCTATCACAAAAGGTCAGGCAGAATTGCAGACCATCTGGATATCCTGCCTGTTTGACTAAGGCACAAAAAGAGTCAATGTACTCATCAAATGGCCACTTCTCTTGACCATACTGGATTTGGTCTCAAAGAGAAAGAGCTGTAGTTTTGGTGGGGTCAAGGGAGAAGAACTCAGCTCAGAACTCCTTCTCAAACTATATCCAGCTAGAGAAACTCTCAACTCCTCCTGGGCATCAAAAGATATGCAGGGCATAGGTTGAAGCTTTGCCAGCTTTCATGTAGGAGAGAACCCAGGCAATTTTCAAGGCATCCAAAGTGAAGGCTTTACTGTTTAGCTGAATATAGGTGATACAGAACTAGAGGAAATGTTCTTCAACCTTACAATCTCCATCATACACATCAGGGAGTGCAGAATGAGGGAGTTTGGAATGGGGAGCTGAAAGGCCTGAACCAGATGCAGATGCAAACTCTTCTATAGCAGCTGGAGCTAGGAAGCCTGAGCTAGGTGCAGATACAAACTATTCCACATCTGCTGGAGGCATAGGAGGTGTGGTAGGAGCAAGAGAAAGACGTTCTAAGAGGGCTCGAAGAGAAAGGAACACTGCTTCAATAATTTGATGAAGTCCAGTGAGTTCAGCCATGTGAGAAGTAAGGGAGGTTTGGGTAAGTTGAACTTGTATTTCCAGAAACAGCAAATGACTCCAAGCATTGTCCTGGGGGGCTTGAAGCATCAGGGAGAGGTGCTGAAGGGGTTGGCTAGATTATAGGAACATAGGGGGCACTAAAACACTGGTGGAGAAGAGATTTTTTGAGGGACTAAGTAAAGCTTAGGTAATCAAAAAAGGGGGCTCTCAGACCAAATCTAGAGATTTGTTCTGCTATAAGGGTGACCTCTGGAGGCTGTGGCTCAATCACACAAGTGGCAGAAGGAGATCCAAAGTCTATTCAGCATAGTACAATGTCTACAAGTAGGACTACACACCTGGCAGAGGAAGATCCAAAGAGAACAAGTCTGAGAATCTCCAATTCCAGAGTTCAGAAAATCTACTCAAGTCATGTGACCTTGCCAAACATGTGCATACATTGCCATGTGGATTCTGCACAGAATGCATATGGCAACTGATCATATGACCAAACACATGACCAAAATGTATTGGCAGTTCCCTGACAGGATGGAGACATGATATAGTGGACAGCAATGAGTGGATTAGTAGCAGCTAATGAGCAAAAGAGGACTTGAAAGTCAAGAATTTGAAAAATAGAGTCACATGCCTCTGTTGATTTACATCTACTATCCAAAAGCAGTATGGCTGCCAAAGAAGGTTGCAGCTTCCAAAGTTTACATGCTTTGATGGATTGATGCCTTCCAAAGAATTCAATGCACTTCCAAGCATCTAAAAAAACCATGACTAATATGATATGTTCTCCATTGATTTTGTTCAACTAGCATAATACTGTGTTTCTGCTGTTCCTTGATTGTTATTTCTGCAGTTAGAATAGATTTTCATATCACTTTTTATTTAACTTGTAGCCAATGATGGTACCAGTTTTGGCCACCCCCCATCATCTCAATGGCTTTTTAATAATGGTGGGCAGATATGTTTCTAAAGGCAGATTTTGTCACAACTGGCAGCAGCTGGTCATGGGAAATAGCTAATGGCCAGACCCACTGCCAGTCCACTGACACCAGCAGATTTTAGTGTTGAGTGGGGCCATCCATGATGAAATGTAATTGCAACAGACCTGGTCATAATTAGCAGCTACAAATCCTTGTCAAAAGACTCTACTGAATATGTATAATATGGCACAATGTAGAGCCTCTATGGCACCCATATAACATGCAACATTGTAGGAATTCCACTATGGTGTAGTGGACTCTACCAGTGATGTAAGATATAACATAAAGTGTGCTCTGCTATACTATATGACACACTACATATGTATGTTTCTATGTGGTGAATGTGATATTACCAATGAGAATAAGCCCATGTAATGTAGCTTAATTAGATATTAGAAAAGAATAAAATGTTTACAATCCAGTTCTTATGCTTACTCAAGGCTTAAAGAACTTGCAAACTGAGGTCAAGGCTAAGAAACAGCATCTTCAGGCTAATTGGCTGCACAGAAACCCATCTCTTTTAAGGATGAAAGATATGAGACATGGCTAGATCAGCACAGCAATTCAATTGACTTTGTGACAGTTGTGGACAGTCTAGAGATGGCTTCAAACTACAAGAGAGGACTGACAAGCCTAGATGGACAACAAAAGGGTCTTTTCAGAAAACTCAGGGAGGCAGCAGATGAATTTGCCAAAACTGTTGAAAAGAAGTGCAAAAGTACAGCATGTTTTTGAATTCAGTTTCATGTGTGTTGACAAGGAGTTTACAGGGCCAGAAGCTAAACCTAAAGATGATGTGATGAAGGCAAAAGCCAAAGATGGAGAACAAGCACTCTCAATTTTCATAAGGAAGGAAATCACAAGTCTACAATAGCAGATTGAAGTTTTGCACTGGTATTATGCCAATGGCAAGAATCAGTCAAAAACAGCTAGACATTTCACACCACTCTACCCAACCTTGTTATAAAAGAACCTCTAATCTCTGCCTGGGTCAAGGAAGAAGCAAAATGTCAAGAACATTGGGCAGAAGCCAACAGAAATGCAGATCAATCTGCCAAATGGCAGCACTACACACAGCATCTGAAAGTAACAAAAATGATGGATCTGTGGGTGTCAAAGGCAATGGCAGAAAAGCTTCTCCTTACTGGTGACACACTCACAAATAGTGTTCTAGAAATCTTTGTGGAAGCAAATTTTCCAGACCAAGGACAAATAACTCCTTCTGGAGGCTAGAAAAAGCTTCTCCAATAAGGCCCTCCAAATTCTGAAGACAATTGAGGAGTTGAAAAAAAGGCACAGGCATATTGCAAGGAGTCACAGGAGAAGGAGAAGGAAGCCCAGGAGGTCAATAAGAGCCAAGCAATAACAGAAGTGGCAGGTTTATATCCAACATTGGATCTGTCATCTTTAAAAATTTTTAAACAAATTTCAGCAATCAATCTGCTAATGCTAGCAGTTGCCTGGTGGTCCTAGTGGGTCTAGTGTCCCCAGGGGGTCTGTTGTCTTCAGTGGGTCTCTCATCAAAACTCAGTAGAGTATTGGCATCAAGTCCATTGTCCCCAGCAGAGCTAGCTCCAAGCTGGTCCTGGCTGATTAGAAAGGCTAGCAAAGCTCAGATTCTCCAACAAGAATAGAGAAAATACACTGCCTGAACTTCCCCTCATAGTCCTCCTCTATCTACCCATTCTGAATATAAATCAGTTGCCTTAAAAAAAGATAATGAGAATGACAAGAATAATAACATCAATTATTCTAATGATGAGGAATGTTAGCAAAGCAAGATCATACTATCAATGAAATTAGAGAAAGAAGGAGAAAAGCCAGAGAAAACTCAAGTCTCCTGAGTATGTCAAGGGTAAGTGTTGATTTTACCAACTGAAATAATTTACTAATGATGGACAGAACTAACAATACTGGTTGTTGAGCTGTCAACAATCTGTTTGGCAGACATGCCAGTAGCTACTGAAAAGAAAAGAGGAAAGGAATGGAGGGATCCACCAGCAGCCAACAGAAAGGAAAAGGAGAAGGAGCAAGTAGATCTGCTAATAACCAGTAAAAAGGGAAAGGGCAAGCAGTGGGCAGATCTGCCCTCCTCCACTAAATTTGTCCTTATATAAGCTATGGCAAGATTGAATCAATAGCTCAATTTCATCAATAAAGGAATTGAGGTTATATTGGAAGAGATGAGGTCATAGTTGTGCTAGCTGAGGAGATAAAGTTTACAAAGATGGAGAAGATGCTCTAGCAGTATAATAGAATGCTCAGAGTGCTCAATGAGTGCATGAACATCATAGACACAAGTGTTATGGGCATAACATCTGACATCAACAGGATACAGCAGACTGTTGAGGCTCATGCTAGATGTTTCATACAGAACAAAGTCAACATTGTTGCTCTCTGAGGCATGGTCAACAGCATTCAAAATTAGCTTCAAATCGCATTTCCCCATTCTACCAGCCTCCAGCACTAGCAGCTTTCCATCTGTGCTGGCTCCTACTTTGGCACCCATTGCTGAGGCAGAAGAGCCCAACAAAGATGAGGCTGCCCAGCCCAAAAAGGATGAGAGCTAGATGGACCAAGCCACTGCTGTTGATTTGTCTGTCATTGCTGATAACTTTGCTCCCATCAGTGACCCTGTCACCAGTATCACTGACTTCAGTGTTCTTAGCACTTGAAGATTCTGCTTTCATAAACAACACTGGTGCCAGTGTCACCAATTATAGATGTGGATATGACAGGCCCAGCACCACCTCATCCTCCAGATGAGATTGCACCACAACATGACTGCAGCACCTTCTATGCTACATGACTCCCCACTGAATATACATATTTCTTCAGTCGTCTAGCAGGTAAGAGAAAGGCCAATGAACATGCTGAGGAACTAGTAGCCAAGAAGCTGAAAGATGAGGGCTGATTGACTTTTTCAATACTTTTTGGACTTTTTTAAGACTTTCTAGCCTTTTCTTGCTTTTCTACTTTATCATATATGTAATAAATAGTCAAAATGTATATGAAACATTTTGACTCAAATTGAATTGAGTCTACTTCAACAGATTTATGGTTGACATAATGTTCTAGGTGGGCTCTGGTTGACAATCAAAATCCTCATTAGTTTTTTGACTTTTTGTTGAACATGTGTAAGTTGTTGCATTGAACAGGATGTCTGAACTACAGTCCTCTCACAACATGGTAATGCGTTATCACTTTGTATCAATGTTCTTGTGGTGGTTGTAGATTCAACTCCTATAGCTGGCAATTTTCATGCTATAGTACATAAATTATAGTAGAATTACAACAGCAACATGGTGTATTAGTACTGTGTTGTCACTTTTTGACTCCTGTAGCTACAGTAACTGATTTGTGATTAAATTAACATTCTGGAGTGTGGTATATCCATTACTAGCTCTGGCAGCTTGATTTATATGCTGGCAGCCTTGGTGGTGTAATCTATCTGTTACTAGTATAGTGGAAACTGATATGGCAGAATAGTACATGAGGTACATAAATATAGTAGAATTACAACAGCAATGTGGTATATTGGTACTGCATTGTCACTTATATTGCTCTTATGTGGCAGCTGAAGATTTGACTCTTGTAACTGGCAATAGATGTTACAACCTTGTTTTTTTTTCACCTTTTGTTGAACATGTGCAAGTTGTTTCATACAGAATTAAAATACAAGCCTGTTACAACAGTAACATGGTCACTTTGTATCAATCTTATATGGCACCTGCAGGTTTGACTCCTGTAGTTGGCAATAAGCCTCTTTGAAATTTTCTCATTAGTTTTTCTTTTTGTTGAACATGTGCAAGTTGTTTCATTGAACAAGGTGCCTAAAATACAACCCTGTTACAATGGCAACATGGTGTACTGGTACTGCATTGTCACTTTGTATCAATCTTATGTGGAAGCTGCAGATTTGACTTCTACAGTTGGCAATAATCATTATGGAACATGGTTTTTGCATTTTCAATACTTGAATTACATGGCATTTTTGTTTATCTGAGCTCAATATAACACTCTATGGTCTAGTGAAATTGTCTTTGAAGCTTGTAAGCCTTCCATTCCTACAACCTCTGGGTTTGACTCCTAGTGCTTGCATTATCTAGCATATAATATGCCATTTTTACACTGCACATCTATGGTCTAGTGGAATTAGCTTTCAAGCTTTGAAGCATTTCATCACTGTGATCAATGTATTGGGTTAGTTACAGATTTGACTCCTCTGGCTGGTAATGTCCATGTACAATCTGCTGCAAAGTTTTTGGCATATGCATAATACTTTCTATGGTGTAGTGGAATTCTCTTTGAAGCTTCTAAGCTTTCCATTCCTGCAAGTTCTGAGTTTGACCCCTAGTCCTTGCATTGTCCAGTATATTCCATGCTATTTTTTTTATTTTTATTTAACACCTGCAAATCTTTTTGTTGAACCTTATTGGAGCTATTGAGCATTTATGGAATAACAATATGCTACAAGCAGAAAGGTTGCAGCATTGGAAAGTCTTACCAGAAGTAGTGCTGAATATATCTGTACAATAAAATCTGCCAGAATATGCAGTCCATTAACAATACTGGGCTGTTTGAGCAAATTTATTGCAAGTACTACTGTTTGTTGGAGTTGTAGACCTCTGGATGTAGCTAGCTGCATCCTCTTTCAATCTCTCTGCTTGGAGATATCCTTTGTCTCTTTGAGATGATTGGTAGCAGATCAGGTGATGCCTTGCACTTCTGATGTACCAGTTGATAAGATAGTGTTGCCTCTGTTTCTACTTCATGCATGTCCTCTTCCTAGTTGAGAATTTCAAGAACAGATCTAGGAACTGCATAATGAAGAGACTCATCTGCTGGGCCATTAATTGAAGTTACTAAGTTATTCCATCCTCTTTGCCATAGCTGTTGTATAGTGACATCATTGATGATCTCAAGACTGATTTGGAGATTGGACATGGGTGCAGTACCAGATTTGCCAGCTGGATTGGGTTGGCCTGCAATGCTAGGATTGCCTGCTAGATCCAGTGCTAAAATACTGGATTTGCCAGTCACAATAATGCTAGGTTCACAAGCCAGATTTGAGTGGACTACTAGGCTGGGTTCACCAGCTGAAGAATTTACTGCCTATCACCACTGAATGATTCAATATGCTTTTGTTTTCTCTGACATTCTCTCTTCTTTTGAGCTGCCTTATGTAATGCTGCAGTAGCAGCTCTCTTTTCATGGTCAGCATGAGTGCTATATTCAGCAGGAACTCTGTTCTTATTCTTGTAATATAAACCTTCCACTGGAAGGTATCACTAGATTCATGTTCTTTCTGATAACAGAACTTTAGAAGGCATAACAGCTCTGACTGACCAAGATTGTGGGGATCCTTAAATTTCAGTGATTCAGGAAGATATCTTGAATTGATGAATTCCATGAATTCCATACAATTCAACTGCACAGCATTGTATGGAGCAAATTTATAATGGAAGCCTGAGGCAATTTCTGAGAATTTTGAGTGAGAAAGATCCAAAGAACCAGAACAACAAAATTACTATAATGGTTGTTTAAGTAGTCTTGGATGAGCATTTTCAATTCTGTCTGAGTTTGGACCATGTTGCTTGATGGAGATGGTAGTATTATAAAACATCACTGTCTTGCTCAAGAGCAAGGTTGGGATGGGTCAGAACAGAAGTAGTGTTCTGCTGCAAGCTGTTACTTGTTGCTGTATATGTGCTCAGGAGAGCTGTTTGAAGTCACCTACCAGCTCAGAAAACATATTTTCAAATGAATACTGGTTGGTCCATGTTAAGTGAGACATACAAGTATAACATTGTTAAAAAAGATTAGAATCTGGCATGGCATGCACCTACACCATAAGAGTCATGTGATTTCTTACTTATTGTTTTTCTTGTCAAGCTTACAAACATACTTGAATGACATCTACACTTTAGGTATTGACATCAGAAATGCTCTTTTATTGTGATTGACAATTTTTATCCATTATATTGACATTGTATTGTTGAAGACAGGCAAAGCACAGGGGACTGAATAGTCACTAAAGCTGAAGTCCAGAGTCAGAAACTGAGTATATTGAAGTGTAACACACTAACCTGAAGTCCAGAGTCAGAAACTGAGTGGGGACTTCAGGCTTCTACATTATCTATATATACTGTAATGTAACTGAATAGAAGAGAATCACGTGAAAGTGAATTGAATAGAAAGACAATCACATGGAAGTGAATTGAATAGGAAGACAATTACATAGAAGGTATATGTGATTGAATTGAATAGAAAGATAATCACATGGAAGGTACATGTGATTGAATTCAATAGAAATGAAAGGAAGCGGACTAAACATGTGTTAAATGAACTTGGAGTGAATGCTGATCATCCATAGTAGAATGCAATAAGCAATTCTAACACTCCCCCCTGATCCAGTCAATCCCCAAGCTTGAATAAGCTAGTAAATCCCCATTTCCTGTCTGCAGAATTCCACTTTGAGTAGAGGAAGTGGTTTTGTGAGTAGATCTGCCACTTGTTCTGTTCCAGGAATATGATGAGGAATCAATTTCTGCTGATCTACTGCATCTCTGAGCCAATAGAAGCTGAGGTCAAGGTGTTTCATTCGTCCATGGTGTTCTGGATTCTTGGTAACACTGACTGCAGATTGATTGTCAATCAGCATGGGAGATGGAGCAGTAGAAGAGTATCCCATTTCATGTAGAATATTCTGCATCCAGATGATTTCTTTGCCAGCTTCTACAGCAGCAATGTATTCTGCTTCAGTTGTGGATAAGGCAACAACTGATTGAAGCTTGCTACTCCATCCAATAGCTCCACCACCAATTGTAGTTAGATAACCACCAGTAGAGCAGCCGGAATCAGGACAATCTCCATGTGAGGCATCACAGAATGGAAGGTACATGTGATTGAATTGAATAGAAAGATAATCACATGGAAGGTACATGTGATTGAATTCAATAGAAATGAAAGGAAGCGGACTAAACATGTGTTAAATGAACTTGGAGTGAATGCTGATCATTCATAGTAGAATGCAATAAGCAATTCTAACACCACTTGATCTGACACTTTGGCATCGCAGATTTGCTCATCATAACTATGCTGATGATGATCAATAACAAGTTGGTAGTTGGTTTGGACTTGAATTCTGCTGCAAAGCCTGATCCCATCTGTGAACCTTGTTTGGCTGGCAAAATGCACTCTAATCCCTTTCCTTCTTCCAGTAGCCATGCATCTAAACCATTAGAATTGATCCACAGTGATGTACATGGCCCTCTTCCAGTCACTGCAATGGGGGGCTATCGTTATTGGATCACATTCATTGATGATTGCACAAGCTTTAAAGCTGCTATGGCTCTGAAGAAGAAAAGTGAAGCATTCGATGCCTTTAAGATATTCAAAGCTTATGCAGAGAATGCTCTAGACACCAAAATCAAGGCTATACAAGATGATAAAGGTGGAGAGTACATGTCAAAGGAGTTTATTGCATACACTGATGCTTGTGGAATCAGAAGGAGGCACACAACTCGCAACAGACCTCAGCAGAATGGTGTTGCTGAGAAAGCAAATAGAACGCTCTCTGAGGACATCACTGCAATGCTCAATGAATCAGGTCTACCAGCCTCATTCTGGGCACATTGCCTTCATGCTCAGATTCACATTCTGAATCGACTTCCAACTGCATCTCAGTCAATTACTCCTTATGAGGGATGGTACAAGCGTAAACCAAATGTCTCTTATCTCAGAGTCTTGGAATGTAGAGCATATGTTGACATACAAAGAGATAAGTGCAACTCTTTACAGTAAAAATGCATCTTCATTGGATATTCTCCTGGTTATAAAGGATGGTTATTTTACAATCCTAAAACCAAGAAGACTGTAATTTCTGAAAGAGCAGAGTTTGATGAGTGCTTATTGCCTGGTTTGCACTTAACTAGGCCAGTAATACCTCCTACACCTCCTTTACCACCTCATCCCCCCAATGAAAGTGCAGTGTTTGAGTTACCTGCTCTTGAAAATGAAGAGGAAGAACGATTTGTTCTCCAAGTGCCAGGTATACCTCCTGCACATCCTAAGCTTCCTATACCTGCACGCGGTATAACACCACCACCAGCTGCTCCAGCACCTCCTATACCTCGCCCAAATTGAGCTAGACACCATTCAGCTCAGCTACCAGATCAACCACCAGCTCAAATTCCTGCTCCTCCATCACCTCCCCTTGCTCTGAGACGCTCTAAACGCAATGTACAGCCTCCAAGAGATTGGTGGGTAGTACAACATCAGGAACCAGTCCAGGACAGTTCTGATGAGGAAGAAGAGCAAGTCCAAGCTGAATTGGATCTGAGGTCTGATCTTGAACCTGATCCAGAACCACTTGACCCTGGTTTTGAGGATGTTCAATTTGCTGGAATGGCTACTTCTTCAGATCCTAGGACATTCAAGCAAGCTATGAAGTCTGTGGATGCTGAGAAGTGGTATCAAGCTGCAGTTGATGAGTATATCTCATTGGTAGCTAATGGGACTTGGGAGGAGTGTGACTTGCCTGAAGGCAAGAAAGCAATTGGCTGTGGATGGGTGTTTTGCATCAAGCGCAATGCAGATGGCTCAATTGAGCGCTTTAAAGCTAGACTTGTTGCAAAGGGTTATGCACAACGTCCTGGCATTGATTATAATGAAGTTTTTGCACCAACATTTCAACCTGCATCTTTGTGCCTCATCCTTGCTATTGCTGGCATAGAGGACATGGAATTGTGCTCTGTGGATGTCAGGCTTTTCCCAATGGAGATCTGGAAGAAGATATCTATATGCTTCAACCAGAGGGGTTTCAGAATGGAAAGAAGGTACTCAGGCTCAAGAAGTCACTTTATGGTCTAAAACAAGTGGGCAGGCAGTGGAACAAGAAGCTACATGGAGCATTATCATCAATGGGCTTCAAAAGACTTGAATCTGACTGCTCTATCTATCTCTATATCAGAGGAGAAGTCAAGATCATTGTGCCCATCTATATTGATGACATTACACTTGCTTCAAAATCTACTGCTGCACTTGACTCTGCTGTTGATGACCTCAAAAAGCACTTCAAAATCCGTGACTTGGGCTCTTCCCACTTCCTTCTAGGTGTTCAGATACACAGAAACCACTCTAAATGCTCTATTTCACTCTCACAACATCAATACATTGTTAACATGTTGGAGCGCTATAAAATGAGTGATTGCAATCCAGTATCTACTCCAATGACACCTGGAATCAAACTCTCTAAAGCCATGACACCACAGAATGAAGCAGAAGAGGAGGAGATGAGCAATGTGCCTTATTTAAATGCAATTGGTTCACTGCAGTATTTGGCTACTATGACAAGGCCAGATATTGCTTATGCAGTCTCATGCCTTGGACGTTTCAATTCCTCTCCAGGACCCAAGCATTGTGCAGTCAAGCATTTATTATCCTATTGCAAAGGCACAATGGATTATAGACTCCATTTTAATGCTGACACTGGCATTCAACCCTTTACTACATTCTGTGATGCCTCACATGGAGATTGTCCTGATTCCGGCTGCTCTACTGGTGGTTATCTAACTACAATTGGTGGTGGAGCTATTGGATGGAGTAGCAAGCTTCAATCAGTTGTTGCCTTATCCACAACTGAAGCAGAATACATTGCTGCTGTAGAAGCTGGCAAAGAAATCATCTGGATGCAGAATATTCTACATGAAATGGGATACTCTTCTACTGCTCCATCTCCCATGCTAATTGACAATAAATCTGCAGTCAGTATTACCAAGAATCCAGAACACCATGGACGAATGAAACACCTTGACATCAGCTTCTATTGGCTCAGAGATGCAGTTGATCAGCAGAAATTGATTCCTCATCATATTCCTGGAACAGAACAAGTGGCAGATCTACTCACAAAACCACTTCCTCTACTCAAAGTGGAATTCTGCAGACAGGGAATGGGGATTTACTAGCTTATTCAAGCTTGGGGATTGACTGGATCAGGGGGGAGTGTTAGAATTGCTTATTGCATTCTACTATGGATGATCAGCATTCACTCCAAGTTCATTTAACACATGTTTAGTCCGCTTCCTTTCATTCTATTGAATTCAATCACATGTACCTTCCATGTGATTATCTTTCTATTCAATTCAATCACATGTACCTTCTATGTAATTGTCTTCCTAATCAATTCACTTCCATGTGATTGTCTTTCTATTCAATTCACTTTCATGTGATTTGTCTTTCTATTCAATTCACTTCCATGTGATTGTCTCTCTATTCAATTCAATCACATGGATTCTCTTCTATTCAGTTACATTACAGTATATATAGATAATGTAGAAGCCTGAAGTCCCCACTCAGTTTCTGACTCTGGACTTCAGGTTAGTGTGTTACACTTCAATATACTCAGTTTCTGACTCTGGACTTCAGCTTTAGTGACTATTCAGTCCCCTGTGCTTTGCCTGTCTTCAACAAGTGGTAATGTGCTGGTAAGATGAGCAGACTCCGAAATAGGTGCAGTACAACCATCCAGATAAGCAGAATTATTGGAGTTGATTGTAGCACAGAATAACTCTTTCTCATTCAACCAGAAATGCATGGCTTGTTTGTCAATATGAATGTTGTAGCCTTTGTTTCTAGTCAGATACACACAAGACAAGAGGCTATTTTGAAGCAATGGAACATGCAAGACTCTGTGGAACTCTAAAGACTAGATTTTCTCATTTACAACTGGATGGAATACAACTGTTCCAATTCCAGCTGAGTAAATAATGCTGTTATCAGCTAACCTGACTAGAGTGCAATAGAAAGCATAATTTTAGACTCAATTTTGATGTGGAGTCATATGGCAAGTGGCTCCTGAGTCTACAATCCAATTGAAGTCAGCTTCAGGCTGTATAGGAAAAGAGGGATCTGAGTGATCCAGTAAACAAGTACTTGCATTTCCAGCAAATTCTGCATCATCTTTCTTGAACTTGTCATCATTGAAAGCTGCATTAGCTTGCTCCTGGCCCTTTCTGCCTCTTTTGTTGTGAAATTTTGTCTGCTGCTTTGCTTGCTGCTGAGCTGCTTTGTATTTGTAGCAATTAGCTTGTGTATGGCCTTGCAAGGTGCAAAAGTCACAGGTAACTTTGGCTAATGCAGTACTCATAGCAATTATAGCAGCAGCAGACTCATCAGAGCGACGACAAGGTTGTGTTTCTTCTGTAACAAAGGCCTGATGGATTTTGGCCTTGTCAAGGTCATCTTTGAGAAGGAGAGTGGATACAAATGCTGAGAAATCATCAGGAAGCGCCCTTATCAATGCCATAGATGCTAGTTCATTGTCTAATCTGGCAATATCAAAGTCTTTTGGGCGCAAATCCTAGATTTTCTTCATTGCAGTGTCAACTCTGTTGATTAGAGTCTGCAAATTCTCCTCCTCTCCTTTTCTAATAGAGAACAAGTCATCATAGGCATTAAAGTGTGTGCCAGGGCGTTGCTGCATGTGTATCTGCTTCAAATCTTCCCACATCTTGTCTGGTTGGTCTTTATAATCATTGAGATGGATTCTTTGATCATCCTCCACCATCAAATAAATCAGACCAGATGCAACAATTAGCCTCTTTCTGCCATTCTCTGTATTCTATTTTTTCCTCTGATGTAGGGTTTTCAGAGAGTTGAGGAGCCAAAGAAGGCATAGAGATAGGCATCCAGGCATTTTGGGAGCAAAGATAAGCTTTGATTTCACCAACCCATGAGTTATAGTTGTGGGAATTGAGTTTGGTGAAGGTTGGAATAGATGTAGGCATGTTGGAAGAGGTGATTTGGAGTGTAGATTGAATAATAAAGTGTGGATTTGCAGAATGCAGTCAAAAATGCGTTTGAAAGTGCTTTAAAAGCAATAATAGAGTGCTAAGGTCTGGTGTGCCAGAAGGAATACAGCTACAATCCAGTCAAACTGGCAGGGTTCCTGCAAGGTCCTCAGGAGTGGTGCAGCAGGAAGGTGAGGTATAGTAAAGCTAACTAACTAACTGCAGACTCTGCAATTGTAACACCTCCCAGTTAGGCGTGTCAGGCTTCACTGGCGAGATAAAGCAGCCCCACTTAAGGGTCACTACCCAAGAGTTCAGAGTCTATGTATCTAAAGGAGCTGCAACCACTATAAGGACTATAGCACAGACACAAAGCAAATCAAAATGACAAAAACTTCGGACTAAAGCTTTAGAGGCCAGGGCCCATAACCTGTTGAAGACAGGCAAAGCACAGGGGACTGAATAGTCACTAAAGCTGAAGTCCAGAGTCAGAAACTGAGTATATTGAAGTGTAACACACTAACCTGAAGTCAAGAGTCAGAAACTGAGTGGGGACTTCAGGCTTCTACATTATCTATATATACTGTAATGTAACTGAATAGAAGAGAATCCATGTGATTGAATTGAATAGAGAGACAATCACATGGAAGTGAATTGAATAGAAAGACAATCACATGGAAGTGAATTGAATAGGAAGACAATCACATGGAAGGTACATGTGATTGAATTGAATAGAAAGATAATCACATGGAAGGTACATGTGATTGAATTCAATAGAAATGAAAGGAAGCGGACTAAACATGTGTTAAATGAACTTGGAGTGAATGCTGATCATCCATAGTAGAATGCAATAAGCAATTCTAACACCTTGTACAACCACTTGGCAATGGCTTCGGTGTTCTCTCTAGCAAGCATGTGGAACTTAGAGTAATGAGTTAGCAAACAGCATCCCTGAATAATATACTTGAACTTATTGGATGGTGGCATAAACATGGTGTCAATGTATATCTTGCTGAACAAGGGTGCTGGCTTAGCAACAGTCAGAAACTCTAGTCATCTGATGAATCTGGTAGAGGTGGCAAGTATGAATGTACCACACAAGATCAGTGCTAACTTGAGGCCACCAAAATCGTTCTAGGACAACTGAGCAGATAGCAAAAAGGCCTCTATGTCCCAAGTTGTTATGCATAGCTTTAACTTTTAAGCAATGATCAGTAGGAACAAATAGCTTGTGGATGCCATCTCTGTTTTGTTGCCAAAGCCTGCCACCAGCAATAAACAATGATGTGTAGTGAAGGTGGCATATTCAGTGTCTAAGGTCTTTAAGCCATTTCTTGACTAAAAAGTATGTGAGTGTTGTTAGCAATAGCTTTGGCACTGCAGGGTACATCATTATAAGTAGTGTACCATCATGGAGAGGCCAAATGTCATTGCTGTTTGCTAATCATGGGGCTGAGTCATTGCTGTCATCATTAACAAATGTTGCTAAGGGCTGGAGAGGCTAAAACTCAAGGAGAGGAGGTAGTCATTGCCAAGCTGAAGATACATGATGAAGGAGAAGCAGCAGCAGCTGGACTTGGTAAAATGAAACCATGCAGGCAATCAATCCAATCCTTGTAAACAGAGTTGTCACTATTGTCTGGAAGGGGGTCACTAGGCTGGAGCAGACATTGCAAAAAACTATCAGGGCTATGGAAAGTTCCTTTGACATGGACAAGTTCAAAGTGAAACATTTATATTGCCATGATCCAGCAGTTCATGCTACAGAGGGCTGGATGTCAGAGTTCTGTAGCATACCTTTGATATAGCAAGTGTTGACTTCAACAATGAGGTTCCTAATGCCAATGAGGTATGCATTTGTAAGGCTTGAAGCACTCAATAAAGGCTATAGAGTTCCAACTTGGCCTGACTGAGTCTAATCTGGGCTGAATTTGAAGGGGACATCAATACAAGTGAGATTGTTAGCACAATGAAAATTCTTGACAAAAATCCTAAAAACTCCAACTGTACTCAGAAAGGCTTGAACTTCCAATAGCAACTTGCAAGGGCCCTACTGCTCAAGTAGGGCTAAGCAACTTTTGTTAGGAATTTGAAAATGTAACCAAGGATCTTGGTTGGGGTGCCTAAAACAAGCTTGTGACCTGAAAACATACTGCCACAATATTATATTTGCTGGAGAATTTGGTTAAGAAGTTCAAAGAATTCCCATAGTGCTAGGCAAATATTAGGGCTAGCAAGATGCTTAGTGGGTATACCATTAATAATTTTCCAGTCCTTGAGACCTTTGGCACCAACATTGTTAATAAAACTGAGTACATGATGAGGGATCTCTGGCTGCAAAATAAATGTGATAGATGTCATTGTGGAATATTGACCCATTGGCAAGATTACTAAGCAAGTGCACCAAAAATCTGGAATGTTATTAAGTCATGTGAGGCAGGGTTGATATGTTGCTTGTTATATTTAACATAGAGGTTGAGTGTAGTGCTGCAAATGCATCTAGCAAAAGATTTGGCAACATGATCTGGGAAAGGCAGAACTCCAGAGTGGTGATGTGGTTTAGTGGCTCTAGACTGTGTACATTTCTGAGCTTACCTTTTTTCTTGAGGACACAAAACCAGTATAAGCAATAAGCAGAGTTTGAGGGTTTATAAACATCAGCCTTGATTTTGTTGCAAATGATTTCACAAACTTCCTTCTCTAGGCCTGGGAGTATGGGGCAATTGTGCTGAATCCAGGGTATATGTGGTATTGTTGGTATGCATACTGGCAGAAAGAGTCAAGGCACAAGCTTCCTTGTTCAGAGTCTTCTCAAGCAAAAGCCTTATCTTGCTTAGCAACCATGTTGACAAGCACATTTAGTTTGTCACTAGTGAGAAAGATGCACCCAGCAAAAGATTCAGCAATGTGACCTGGAAAAGGCAGTACTCCAAAATGGCAAATAGTGACATTTCATGGCTCTAAACTGTGTAAAATCCTGAGCTTACCATTCTTCTTGAGAACACAAAACCATTGCGAGTGATAAGCTGAATCTGAAGGTTCATAGACACCAAATTTGACCTTGTCATAAATGATTTCAGTATGGAGCGGTTGTGCTGGACTCAAGGTATGTAAGGAATTGTTGGTTTGCATACTGGCAGGGTACAAACTTCCTTGTTTAGAGTCCTCCCAAGCAAAAGCCTTTTTCTGTTTGGCAACCATGTTAACAAGAATGTTGATTTTGTCGCTAGTGAAAAAGCCAGTGTCATGGTCTTTGACAGGTTTTGCTTGTCATTTGCTAGTAATTGCTTGGTTGGTACAAATGGCAGGTTTGGATTGAGTGCTGGCATTGTTGCTAGTAGGTTGCCAATAATGTGTTGCTTGATTCAAAAGTCTTTGCTAACATGGCCAGTGACAGGTTTGGTCTTTGTAGCAACAGGTTTGTACTTCTTCTTTACCTGGATACCTTTTTGTTTAGCAGGTTCATTAGCAATAAACTGAGTGAAAAAAGGGAAGTTAACATAAGTGGAGTAATGTCTGCATTGTTTGTAGCAATAGGTAAAGTCTGTCCAAGAATCAAAGGGTTAGGGGAATCAGTAGAAACAAGATATGATTATGGAGGTAAGAAAGGTTGCTAGCAGTGGCATATAGATAAGCTAAGGCAGGGTTTGTCTGTGTGTTAGAATTTGTAAGTACAATGTCTAAATGACAAGAAGCTATACAAGTCACTAGACTAGTTGAATGATCATAGCTAATAATGACCACTCTGTTGCTATTGTCATCATCAATGTCTTTGGCAATGAAAGCAGCAGAGTGGTTTGGTTTCAAAGCAAACATTTTGTTGATTATTTCTCTTTGATTTATCACATAGAAATGTTGGAATGGTTTGCTGCATGCCAGTGTTGGGGTCTGTGATGGTGATGGTCTTGATGTTACTAAGGGTATTGACCACACTTCAAGTTAACACATCAAAGGGGCATCCAAGGAGAATGTCATAGGTGGGGGATTGTAAAATATGTATCTGCAAATAAACCATTATGTTGCCAATGGTGGAGAGTACATTGTAGGCAAGTCCTAGCAATTGATCCATAAAATAAATGCTAAGGCTTGCAGTTGGTATTACACTAAGTCAAAGTCAAAGGTTGGCAAGACTATTGCTAAGTCATTTTTGATAGTGAGCAAAAGAGCCAAAATGAAATCTTAAGCTGGTAAGCTTAGAGAGAGAGAGAGAAGGAACAGTACTTTGTTGTCTGTGGTCTCTATGTACAGGTAGTATTTATACTGTTTGTAAGTATAGTATAAGGAAGGAGATAATAATTGCCACTAGCGATGGCAAAGTGTTTATGATACACACAAGGTGTTAATCTGATAACCAAGTAAAAAGTAAGCAAAGTCAATGTGATGTGTAAAAGTAGTAAATCACAAGAAAATAGCATGTCCAATGTCAATACCTGAAGTGTAGACACCATTCAAGTATGTTTGTAAGCTTGACAAGAAAAATGATAAGTAAGAAATCACACAACTATCAATATGTCCATATTTGGAGGGAAAGTGGTGTTGTTGCTAGGAAAGTTGCTAGCAACCATCACTAAAAAAGGTCTTGGCCTTGTTGTTCTAGACCCAAAGTCCAGACTCCATGTAATATGGCTCACAATCTTGAGGCTAGGCCTCATATGCTAAGTATTGTGACTTGTGCCATGTCAATATTGACCAATGAATGCTCAGCCAAGGTCAAGGCAGTTAAGTTGAGGTGTGTAGCTTGTGGTCTGAACTCTGACTATGCCAGTTTAGACCATAACTGCTTGGAGTTCAAAAAGTGTTGTGAAAACCTAGATATACAACCACCTAAAAATAAGATGCCATACTTCCCAACTAATAACCCAGTCCAACTGCTCCCCCAAAACAACCAATATCACCTCTAGGTTCTTGACTCCCAACCACAACAGCAAATGCAGTGCATGATCTTGGCCCAGCTGCATCCCAGCAAGCAACAATACCCCTGGCAACCACTCTACCAATCGCTAGCATTCCTCAACACAGATAATACCAGCAAGCAGCTGTGCCCCTAGCCACATGAAGAACTTAGGTGGCTTTACTCAGCTCAGTACTCAGAAGAATCAGCAAGGTGCCAACCCTCCTACTGCATCTAACTGATCTGACACCCATCCTCCAACTGACTCCCCATCTGGAAATAAAATGTCTGCAAGTCAAGCACTACACAAGCAGACCATTAGTTCCTGATGCTCTTCAATGTCTACAATAACTGCACCCATAATGGTGTTCTAACTTCTCTTTCCTCTTTTCTTTTCTCTTTCCTCCAGTTAGCTTGCCCTTCACCAAGCAACTATATGCTATGGCTAAGTGATTTCAATTACTATCACTGAATGTGGAAATTGGTGGACAACAGGCACCTTAACAGTTTGTACAGCCACTTCTTAATATGCTGATATATGACATGGAGCTTGCCCTTCCCCCAGGTACCCCCACATCACTGACCTTAGGTGGTTGTTGGACCCGACTAGATAATGTCTGGCAAACTCACACTGAAGTTGACCCAATTATCACCTGTGACACCCCTGCCCTCTGCCCTTGGACCACCTACCTATACTCATCAAAATTGAACTCCCTATACTTCACTTCTCCTCCTTTCACTTGGTGGACTAGACTACATTCAACACCTCTCTAATATAGAGACTATAGGCCTACTCTCCAGCAGTTCCAATACTGTCTGAGGTGCAGTTTGATGCCAAGGTGTGTGACTTTACCCAGATTATTCAGAAGGTTATTGCACTGGAAGATGTTGTGCCACATAAACCATGCCCAGCATTAGTGGAATGACAATCTCAAATGGCTGAAGGCCCAGAAACATCATGCTGAAAATCTTGCTTTTAGATTCCAAGACATTCCAGACCACCCAGCTAAAGCTGAAGCTGTCTGCCTCTTCCAAAAAATGGCAGAATGAGCATTAGCAGTCCTGGCTGGAATCTATTGATGCACAACAGATTTACTTGGCAAACAAAGGAGCCCTCAGACTTCTCATACAACAGAGTTCCAGACTTAAAGCCCACACTGGATGGAACTCCAAGCATGGCATCTACCAATGCAGCCAAAGCAGAGGCACTAGCTGAGTCTTTCTTTCCCTGCCCTCCTCTTTTTTTTCTTCTTCTCTGCTTACCCACAGCTCATCCCAGCTGCCCCCAGGTTTACACATTCTGACTGCCATTGGAGGTCTTTCCTTGCACAAAGCACCTAGTCCTGATGGGATCCCAAATGTTATTCTCAAGTATGTGCAGTAGTGCTGGTGGACCACATACAAGTCATTTTCCATGCTGTCTTTGAGCTGGATATTTATTATCCAAGCTGGCTGGAGTCTACCACCCTGGTGCTCTATAAGCTGGGCAAACCAGCATATAATGTTGCCAAAGTCTATTGACCAATAGGTCTCCTGAACACAATTGGAAAATTGCTCTTTACACTGATAGCTGCTAATCTTTCATATCCTGCAGAAAAGCATGAAATGCTATTCCCAGGCCAATTTAGTGGCTACTCAGGCCATAACACAGAGTGATCTCAAGGATCAAGGATGCATGGTGCTCAAGTAATGTTGCAACAGCACTTTTTCTTGACATGCAGAATACCTTCTCTAACATGGTCAAAGACCATCTATTGCACAATATAAGGGAATGTGGTGCCTGTTGTCAGCTCCAATGGAGGCAGATGAACGGGCTCAGGTGCAGTCACAAGGAAACTCAATGCTGCACAGTGCCAGGCAGCCAAAATGTTTTGAAAGTCCACACCAACCTCCTGCCCATTGACCTTCTCTTTTGCAAAGTTCTAACATGAGCAGCACATTGCAGATTGCCTCTCCATAGACTCGCTATATGCAGCCACCAGCGAAGCAAGGGTACCTCATACAGTGTCACCATGCCCCACTAGTTAACCTCTTCCAGTTTATAGGTGTCAACCCCCATGTCATTGAAACCTTGCTAGCCCACCACCATCATTTCAACTATTGGCCATCATTCACCACTCACATTGCAGATTCCAAGAAAGCACTCAAGGCCATCAATAGAACACACAACCAAGCAATGCTGGCCATTTATTATGATGGCTCTGGCTACCAGGATGGTGTAAGCTTGGCAGTCCTCTTTGTAGATGGCAAGGATGATGCTGCATTAAAATATCACCTTGGCTCAGTTGCTGAGCACATAGTCTACAAGGCAGAGATTGTTGGGCTCCTGCTGGGCCTACATCTCCTAACTAACTTTCTGTGGACTGAACATCCTAGGAAGCAACAGCCAAGCTACAATTCATGCTCTCAACAACCAGAAGCCACCCAGCCCACTACCTACTCAATGCTATCCACTCAGCTACCAAACACCTCTATCAAAAGCAAGATCAGCTTCATACCATCTGCCTTCAAGTCCACTAGTCACTAAGACACAGCTTAAAAGTCTCACCAAAGTTCAGACTCCACATAATGCAGCTTGTGATCCATAAGTTTTGTGGTTGCTAAAATTCCATGCAAAGACTACATCATTCCAGACCTGGAGCTAAACCTCATGTGCATGACTTGTGCCAGGTCATGTACAATATAATCAGCTGCTGTCCAATCAGAAATGCCAAAAACAGTGCTCAGCAACAAGTGGGTTTTATCAATGGCATCTGCCAAAATGTTTATGATACATACTGGATGTCAGAATGGTGACCAAGTACAATGTCAATATAATGCATAGAAATTGTCAATCACAAGAAAAGGACATTACCAACATCAATACCTGCTTGACAAGAAAATGAAGTAAGAAATCAGATGGCTTTTAATATATCCTTTTTTAGAGAGAAGGCAGTGTTGTCACCAAGTAATGTTGCTAGCAATTTTTGCTAAGAAAGGTCTCAGCCTTCTTGTTTTAGATCTAAAGTTCAGACTCCACATGATGCAGCTCTGTTAGAAATGAAAAGTGACCATACCAGGAATTGAACCTGGGACCTCTTGGATATGTACTCTATATGATGCTCTAACCACTGAGCTACATGGTCTAGTTACATAGGGAGCTAAGAAGTTACATATAAGTACCTTCTAGGCATGAGATGATTCTACTAGTAATAATTGGCTCACTGCAGGGACTGGAGCACTAGACAGTGTTGTGTAGAAATCAGAGCAGATGACTTGACCTGTCATCTAACAAGCTCATGATCTATAAGTCTCATGGTTGCTAAAATCCCATGCAAAGAATATATCATTCCAGACCTTGGGGCTAAATCTCACATGCTAAGAGTTGTGACTTGTGCCAGGTCATGTACAATATAATTAGCTGCCATCCAATCAGAAATGCCAAAAATAGTGCTCAGCAACAAGTAGGTCTTACTCTATGCCAAAATCTTGACTGCCCTAAGTCAACCCAAAGTCTCATGATTGCTTGCATGGTACATGCACTTAGAGGAGTAAGAATAAAAGCAGCTAGTGATTTAGCTGGACTTCTTCAATTCTCCTTTCCACTTTTTATCTCTTAACTTCCTTAGCCATCTCAATCTAATTGCTATGTCTTCTAATTTTGCCTCCTAGCTTGAAAAGTACACTATGGCCCAGGTGTTCCTTGATTGGGTCAACTGTCTTCTGTCTGTTGCTTGTAATTCATTAACGCAAACCCTTGCTTAGCAGTCACTGCTATCTTCAAAATTTGGCTTTGCTGGTTTGAGATGGCTAGGAGTGGAATGGAGTGGGCAGAGGCATTTGTTGACAAGAAGTGTCAACAGCTGTATAAGCAATACAAGGGAAAAGACTGGATCAGAGAGTTTGACAAGCATTTTGTAAGTTCTTCTTTTGCTTTCTTAGCAACAATGTTAATGATTTTGCTAGGCTTCTCTTTTGCCCTTGTTGGAGTTTTTGTTAGAGAATCTGGAGACTGGAATAACAGTAAGCACTAGCAACATCACCAAAGCTAGCAATACTGCTAAGGTAATTATAGCTCTTTAAGGACTTGTTGCCTAATTACCAGTTTTCTTCCAGTATGCAAATTGGCAATGATGACAGGAGTTAAGTGCAGTGAGAGCTATGGGAGCAATGTTAGTGCAAATCAAGGGGAGTTTGGGGAGGTGGGGCCCTCCACTCTCAAGCATGTGACTGGTAGTGTTGCTAAGGGGTTGGTAATGTCACTAAGAGTGGTGACAACCCCAAAAGGTGAAGGGAAGGGCAAGGAGAAGGCCACAGAGAAAGAGGAGAAAGAGGAAGAGGAATTTGTAGTAAGTCTTGATCCATTGCTAATTCTTAGCAATTGTTGCTAACATTGTTACAGGACCAACCCAAGATACCTTTACCAACAAGAAGCTAGCAAGTTTTTTGTGATGGAGGAAGGCCTCAACTATAGTGGATATAGGCATGAGCATAGGAGTGGTGCTCAAGAAGGTGAAGGGGAAGGCCACAGTGTTGCCTGAAGAGAGGAGAGCATTTAAAGAGAAACAGGGAGCAGTAAGTCCTTAGCAATTATTGCCAGTGTAGTTGCTAACTTCCCTTTTGAAGTGTGACAACTGCTGGATGGAAAACAATCCAGAGGAGTGCTAGTACTACTAGCACCCAACTCTGCTATTGCTGCTATAGCACCAGAAAGGGATGCTCCTACAGTGGCAAATTGTTATGGAGTACTGGCAGCAAGTTTGTCAAGAGGATAGCAAATAAGGCAGCCTCAGTGCAATGAACTAGGACCTTTCTTGAGCAACAATAAGAGTTAGTAGCAAGGAAAAAACTGGTTCAGATCAAGCATTCAAGCTTGAATCTGCCAACTTTGCAGGATGGAATGGTTGTGGATAGTCGTGGAGTTGCTAAGAGGAAGCAGTAGGAAAAGAGTCAAGAGGTAGACAACAATGAGGCTAGCAACAAGGAGAGCAACAGCAGTAGTGATGGTCATAACAATGTGCCTTTAGCATGTAAATGAGCAGCAAGTCCTGCCTCAGCTAGTACTAAGCAACAAAGGATGGTTGCTAGCAAGGAGCAAAAGGAGGTTGAGGATGTAGAGATGAGAGAGAGCACTCTCTTGGTGACAGTCACTGAGGTCAAAATAGAGTGAGAAGTTTGGGAAAAGGAGGCAATAGTAATGGAGGAGAACAAGGAGAGTGATGAGGAGACAAGAGTTTGTTGACATGTAAGTCTTCCCTGTCACTAATCAACATTTGCTAATCATGTTGCTAGGAAACTTAGGCAAGCATGCCACTGTGCCAGGTTGGCAATGATGAGCTGGAGTGGCCAAGAGAAGACCTGGCCTTGCCAACACCACTAATGTTGGCAATGTTGCTAAGGAGGATACAATAAGAGGGTAGCAAGATTGGAGAGGCACTTCTAGAGGGAGTTGGAGAGGGCAAAAGAGGAGTTGTTGGAGGCAAAGGCAAGATTTGCTGTTGCCAAGCAATTGCTAGTGACAGTGGCAGGGTATTGGAGTGGCTGCCAAGCATTCTTGACTTGGCAGGAGGAGAATGGAGTTGGAGAGGCAGACTGGAAGGAGAAGAAGATGGGAGACATTCCTAGTAATGATGCTAACCTTGACACTTAGCAACCACTACCTCCTATAGTATAATTTTGATATCAGTTTGTATTACAAATACAAACTAGCCTCTTTAAGAGGCTTTACAGCTTTTGTACTTTGTAGACTGGCCCCCTTAAGAGGCTTGTATCATATTACAATGAATCAGAAAAAGTAAGAAAGTGAGAAAGAAATAGCAAGTTCATATAAACCAAAAGTAGAGAGTATAAGCAAAGGTAAACAAGTCTTTATGCACTAGCAATTGTTGTTTGACACTAGTAACAATAGGGGGAATGCTCAGTAGATCATCATGGCATGAAAACCCACAAAGTTGTGCTGAGCACTAGCAACAAATAGCAATTTTAACAAAAGCAAGAAGATGGTAATGAAAGTGTCTGTAAAGTGTTTTTAAAACAAGTGTCACATGATAAAAGAATGGCCAGATGAAAAACTTGATGTTTTTGTAATGTATTTGATAGTTTTTCTGAATAGCTAGTAAAGGTTATCTATAAGATATAGAGGCAAAAGCAAGAGATGTCACTATGGCTTAGTGAATGATTCTTAATCTTCTTCATTATTAGCATTGTTGCTAGTGTCATTGTTGTCTATAAGTTTGGTTTGTTCAAGTTTATGGAGGCAGGAGGTGTCAATATCAAAAGTGTTGCTAGGCACTGAGATGTGTTCTTTAGCAAAATAAAGAACCAAGTGAAAGCCAGCTACTGAGCAATGCAACACTGAGCCATTTAGTGCACAAAGAATGTAAGTGCCACCATAGTTACAGGATATTACCACCAAAGGGCCCAAGTATTGAGGCCTCATCTTGTTATGGGTCACCTCAATTCTAGTGTTTCTTATCAATATGATGTTGCCAGTTTAAAAGTTGTAGTTGCAAATTGTAGCAGCGTGTTCTGCTTCAAAGCAAATAGTAGCTAGGCAATGGGTGCTAAGATCATTGTTGTGGAGTTACTTGAGGTCCTCTTGGCAACATTAAAGATCAATTGCTTAGCAAGCTATGAGGTTGGTAGATAATAGGAACAAGTTTGGCAGTGGTTGCAAATATGTTGCTTCAACTGAAAGGGGTGGGTACTAGTTGTTGTATAGTAAAGGTAAACAACCCATTTGCTTGCAAACTGTAACACATTCTGACCAAAACACAGAGTGGGTAGCTGTACTCCACCTAAACTGATCACCATCAACAGCTTTAAAGAGGGCTTGGCAAACATTGAAATAAGGTTGCTCAATAATACCATTAGTTTGCTTGTTGTAACTGAAAACCTGAATGTGGTGCAAGTTGTATTTCTTTGCCAGGTAGGCAACAGCCTTCAAGATGAGTGCATTCCACTTAACAATGGCTTCACTGTTTTCTCTAGTAAGCATGTGGAATTTAGAGTAGTGAGTTAGCAAACAATGTTCTTGAATAATATACTTGAACCTATTAAAGGGTGGCATTCAATATATATCTTGCTAAACAAGAGTGCAGGCATAGCAACAGTCAGCAAGATACTTTTGTAGTTTGATAAATCTGGCAGATATGGCAAGTGTGAATATACCAGACCAGATTGGTATTAACTTTGGGCCACCAAAAGTGTTTTAGCAATGCTGAGCAAGTAGCAAAAAGACCTCTATATCCCAAATTGTCATGCATGGCTTTTAAAACACAATAAGTAGTGGTTAGTAGAAATGAAGAATTTGTGGGCACCATCTCTATTTTGTTGCCAAAGCTTTCCACCAACAATAAAGAGCATGGATGCATATTAAATGAAGGTAGCATAGGTAGCATCACTAAGGCCTTCAGGTCTAACAAGGTTGTTAAGCCATTTCTGAACTATGAGTATGCATGTGTCACTAGCAATGGCCTTGATGCTATGGGGTATGTCACTATAAGTTGTAGTGCCATCATCATATAGAGGTCAAATATCATTGCCAGTTGCTAGTCATGGGGCTGAGGTATTGCTATTCTCATGAACAAATGTTGCAAATGGCTATAGAGGCTGGAACTTGAGGAAAGGGGGTAGTAGTTGTGAAGCAGAGGACACTTGGTAAAGTAGGGGCAAAGGAAGTTGAACTTGGTACATAAAGCCATGTAAGCAGTCAATCCAGTATCTGTTGCCTTTCCTGATCAAGTTATAGCCTCTGTTGCTCTTGCAACACTGCTAGTGCCTCTTGTTGTTGCCTCTCCTGCTCTATACCATAGCAAATATGTCTTAGCCTTTGTTGCTCTGATTGCCAGTACCTGCTCTTGTTGCCTCTGTCTCAGCTCTTTTAACAGTACTTGAAGAGCAAGTGGAGCTGGTACCATTATAAGCTCTGGTAAGGGAGCATTTCTAACTCTTCTATGTACAGGAGCAGGCAAAGATGGCACTATTCTAAGTAAGGGATTCTGCAAAGGAGCATCCCAACCTTCTAGTAAAACTGTTTCTGGAATGACCATAGCAACTTGAGCAACAGCAGACTGATTGAGTCTATTGCTTTTCTGTATAGGAGCAGGTAGAGGTTACATCATTCTAGGTATGAGATTTTGCAAAAGAGCATCCCACCTTTCAGGCAAAACTGTTTCTGGAATGACCATAGAAAATAAATCATCAGCAGCAGCTAGCTGCTTAATAGGTTCTTCCTGAAGAGCCAGAAGCAGTGGCTATAGGTCTCAAACCCCCAGATCCCATAGATTGATTGATACCCTTAGTTCTCATACTCCAGGCCCCAATTGAAGTGGTGGGACAACCACAGTATGGATCTGTTCCAAAAATCTATTGATTCTAATCATCAGAATCTGTTATTTGTAACTGATCAAGTCTCCTTTGAATTCTAGCTTGTTGCCTTTGGCTTTAAGGAGTAGTAGGTGGTATATTTGTATGCCTACAACTTCAATTGTTAAGCATTTTAACAGTCACAAACCATTAAAGTTGACTTGCATGATGAAATATACAGTGGCTCACTGTCCCAATGTTTTATACTTTTTGAAAGATGACATTGGCATGAAGGATTGGAAGTATTTATAATTCTGGTTAAATTATGTAAAATACTATGGCATCATAGCTACAAATTGCATTTCAATTTATGTAATTCAAATGAAAACTGATGGAGTAATGGCCAGTTTCAAATATTCACTCATTAGAACAGTTTTTTGAGCATCTCTAATTTTTCAGGTTTATCCCTATTTAGTCAGAAATAAAGACTAAGTTGCATGTGGGAATATCAACAGAGTCATGTGACTATGTTTGGTTATATTTTGGAGTGGTTCAAGTTGGTTGAACCACATCTTGACCTTCAACCACTATCATAAAAGCTACTTTTCCTACACAATGCTTTACTGTTGCTTCTCTTCTTGCTCAAGTATTCTCTACATTAGATTGCTCAAACTGGTCTAGGGAAGTCTACTATTGGGAGGATTGGTAAAGAGACAAAGATTAATAGCATTGGGTCAGATGGAAAGCAGTATGTGTGGAAGCTATGAGGAGAAGGTATTTCAAACCAAACTACTATATCTATTGTAAAACATAGAGGAGGGAATAATTTCATGGTATGGAGCTGTATGGGTTGAAATGGGGTAGGAAAGCTAGTAGAGGTGGTGGGAATCATGAATGCAGAGCAGAACACAGACCAATACTGTAAAATTTTGGATGATGGAGCAAAGGAGAGCTTTAACAAGTTGGAGATGTGTCACAATCCATTTCCAGACCCCCAAACCTCCCTCACACACACTTTCAAATGCCTAGACAATCTGCTAAGCTTGAAGCCCCTTAAGGGGGCTAGTCTATGTCCATAATACAATCTAATAAATAGTCTATATACAGGGAGTGTAGTCACTAGGCATTAAAGTTGGCATTGTTGCTAGGAAGCTCCTCCATCTCCTCCTCCTCTCAGTTCTCTTTGCCAACTCTGTTTGCCTCCTGTCAGGCCAAGAATGCCTAACATTTCCCTCTAATATCCTACTAGAGTTGCCAGCCACCTCTTGGCAACAGCAAACCTCACCCTTGCCTTCAATAGCTTCCCTCACTCTCTCCATCTCCCTCCTGAAGTGCCTCTCCACTCTCACTGCCCTCTCATTATATTCTCAAAGCAACGTTGCTGAGATTAGCAGTGTTAGCAAGACTAGGTCTTCCTCTAGCCACTCTAATTTGTCATTGCCAACCTGTTGCAGTAGTATGCTGCTTCAGGTCCACTAATGAAATTGTTAGCAAAAGAAACATAGCAAACAAAAACACTTACTCATCATTGAACAACTTCCTCCTTGCTCTCCCCAGCCTTCTCCACCTTTATTGCTTCTTCCTTGACCTCTTGCCTACCTTCAACTTCCCCTCCACCAATTGCTGGCTCAATCTTGTTAATGACAGGCAAAGTACAGGAGACTGAATAGTCACTAAAGCTGAAGTCCAGAGTCAGAAACTGAGTGTATTGAAGTGTGAACACTAACCTGAAGTTCAGAGTCAGAAACTGAGTGGGGACTTCAGGCTTCTACATTATCTATATATACTGTAATGTAACTGAATAGAAGGAATCACATGGAGAATCATGTGATTCCATGTGATTGAACTGAATAGAAAGGGAATTACATAGAAGATACATGTGATTGAATTGAATAGAGAGATAATCACATGGAAGATATATGTGATTGAATTGAATAGAAAGATAATCACATGTGATAAACTAAATAGAAATGAAAGAAGTGGACTACACATGTGATAAATGAACTTGGAGTGAATGCTGATCATCCATAGTAGAATGCAATAAGCAATTCTAACATTATTTTGACTTAGCAATGCTAGTAACTACAGCTAGTGACTAGTTTACATTCATCCTCCTTTTAGTCTCTCTTTATTATCACTTCCCTGTTTCTCTTTCCAACTCACTTTTCACTGCTTAGTTTGTTAGTCTTTAGCAACCACTTTTGTTTTCATCTTTTTCTCCTTTGTTTATCTAGCGACTCTTCATTACTGTCTAGTGATTTAGACTAGTGTTAGCAACTACTTCTATTTCATGTTCACACCCAAGTCCTTTAGCTTTTTGTTCTCTGGGACAGTTACTGACTTGCCCTCATTATTGACTTCCTACTGCTAGCTACTCTATCTAGTGACTAGTATTAGGTCCTCTTTTTAGGTTTCTTGCATGGCACTAGGTGGCATAGCACATCACTGTATTTCTGGCAATTATCACAGCAGATCAGCTTATGAATATCCTTGCAGATGGTCACTTGCCACTTGGCAATGAAAATACAGCCCCTGATCATGCCATTAGCAACATTGGGGTTGTTGCAGGTGATCTTCAAGAATGCCATGGTTTGTGTTTGGAACCTATGCTTAGAGTTCTTGAGCCAATGGACAGAGGGAATCAAGTTTGAGAATAGGCCATTTTTGAGTTCAATAATGCATTTGTCATTGTAGTCATCTAGATTGAAGCTGCTGCTACAGAGGACAAATTTTGTGATCAGATTATAAGCCTTGTCAACAACCTTGGAGAAATTCCCAAAAAGGTTATTAAGAAGTTTCCAGTGCATGATTGCATATTCATGGAACCTATTGGCAGAATTAGCAGTATCAAACTCAACAAGGAATGCACTACTGCTAATGGTTTTGAGCCCAATTGCATGTGTTTTAGAAGATATAATATTGATCTCTTGGACTGAGTGTCATGGCCTGCTTATCAAGAGATTTCAAGGTTTTATTGAGGATATCTTGGAGCTTGGACATGTCTGTGGTTGTTCTGTCTTTGGGAGCATTGTTGCCTTGGTGGTTGGTCTGAACAAGTATTGTCCAAGCATTCATAAAAACTCACTGCTGGACTTGAGTTTGATTGTTGGCTAAGAGGAGGCTGGGTGAGGAGGTACTAGAGGCTAAACCAACAGGCAAGGAGGCTGGTACATCCATAGATGCTCTGGCAATTGTCATCCATATTGAAGTGGAATCAGGCTGGGCTGGGGATTTTGCAAGTTTGGATGCCATAGTATCCAGCAAAGAAGTGACTTTAGCTAGCATTTTAGACATGTATTTGATGGCGAGAGTGGTCTCAGCCCTCTGTGCATTATTGGCATTGAGAAACTCAGCTATGGAGCTGAGTTTTCCCACCATGCTATTGAGCTTACCCAGAGCTTTAGCAGCAACTATGTTGGCAAGCACATTCAAGACTTGATTGTATACATCAGCCTCCATTAGAAATGTGACTGCCAATATAGTGCTCTTCAGTTTGGCCTGGTTTGATGTGAGTGCTGTGGTGGATGCTAGTTAGTTTAATGCAGTCATAGAGTTTGGCAGCAAGGATCTACCCATGGATTCTGAGCCACTTGCATGCCTCAGAGAGCAATTTGACTGGGCCAGAGTTGGATGCCAAAATAGTCTTGAAGTCAGAACTGGTTGTAAGTTTTTCAGTATCCCCTGTGTGCTGGAACTGCTTGGGAGGGGGGCTGGATAATGTTCTGGATGGTGGCAGCATTGTAGTGTTAGAAATGAAAAGTGACCATATCAGGAATTGAACCTGGGACCTCTTGGATATGTACTCCATATAATGCTCTAACCATTGAGCTACACAGTCTAGTTACACAAAGAGCTAGGAAGTTACATATAAGTACCTTCCAAGCATGAGATGATTCTACTACTGTGATAATTGGTATAGAAATCAGAGCTCTAAGCTGTCAGATGACTTGACCTGTCATCATCTAACATGTAGTGGGCCCAAGATATAAGATTGAAGAAGAGAAGCAAGCTTAGAGAGGGTGTCAGCAGGCTTTGAGGGCCTGTAGGCACTAGAAAAAGTAGAATACACTATCTAAAATCTTAGAACAACTAGGACCCTGGAAAGGATGATGGGAGTTTAAGATTAAGGAGCATTCTCTATCACCTTCTAACTTGAGAGCTCATGGGTGGCCTTTGCCACCTGATATCTACAGGGCATTGCTTTCAACCATTACATGGCACTGCTCTGGTTTGATCCCAATAACCCCATGCTCTCCAACTGGCTTGCTTTCACCCAAGAATTTCCCAGTAAGTTTAGCATATTTGACACTATAGTGGAAGCAGAGAAAAATCTCTTCAACCTTTAGATGCACAACAACAAATGTTTCACAACCTTCATCATCCAATTTGAACAAGAAGCCTACAAGACTGGCTGGAACTACAATGCCCTCTAGTTTGCCCTCTTCCACACACTACCTCAATGCATCAAAGATGTCCTCCACTTTGCACCCAAACAAACTATGTACAATGGTTATAAGGCACTCATTATACAGGTTGATCAATGCTATTAGAAAGATCAGAGCAAAAATGCAGCACCTCAAATTAACTGGAACACCTCTGGCAACACCAACTAGCAACCTAGAGCATCCAATGGCACTTGACCATCACTTCCTGCAGGTTCCATCAAACTCACATCCTATTCTCCATCAGCCCTTTCCCTACTCTAGTTGATAGTAGTGCCACTAACAACTTCATTGACAAATTCCTGGCAGCATTTGCTTCTCAACACCTCTGGCACCTTTCCACCCTCATCCTTCTCAAACTCTTTGATGGCAACCCCACCTCCACCAGAGACATCACACACTGTGTAGAAACAACTGTGATCTTCACCAATGGACAATGACATGCCTCTGGCTACTAGTCACCAAACTACACATCTCTGCTTCTGTCATTTTAGGCTTTTCATGGCTCTGCTCTATCAACTCCCACATTGACTGGCCCAATCTCACTCTCCCCCTCAACTGGAATAGCCCAACTGACTCCAAACCAGTACCTTTCAATATCTCACCCCATTCTGAGAGCCCCAGAGACACTACTAATATTCTCTGGACCCCTCCACAGCTCTGTTCAAAGTCTGCATAATTGTACATTATCAAGATTTGACTCAATGACTCTTTAACAGTCCTCCCTGCCCTTGTCAACAGAGCCTCCAGCACCTTTGTCAGCAACCAGCTCAACCTCTCCTGCAACAACTCTTGACAAGCCTCTTGAGCTCCAACTCTTTGACAGAAGCCCCACCTCGACTAGAATCTCCTGATACTATGACAGCACCCTCATCCTCAATAACAGATTAATGTTTCAGGTCTGGCTCCTTATTGCTCAAATTCCAGAGTCAACTTCAATTGTGCTTGAACTTCCCTGATTATAGGACATTAACCCTGACATTGACTGGAATGATCTCTCCATGTGGTTCCTAGGCCCCAAAGCAAGTCTTGCAGCCACTATTCCCCTCTGCCTCCAGTCCTCCTCAAACACTAACATCTCTGACCTCAGCTTCAGCAGCTCCAGAGCAACCCAAACTCCCTTGACCCTCAAGAACACTAAGAAAAGGAGGAAAGCACACCTCTGCCCTAGTCTTTCTTGAGCAAACCTTGACAGCTTCCCTCCAACATCTCCAGGAGTTAATATAAAAGGCTGTAATATCCTGACCAACAATGCAAGACAGAGGAACTACCCTGCTAGAATAAAAGACAGAGGAACAAATCCTACATGAAGTAGTTTCCTCAGAATATTATGAATTTGCTGATGTGTTCTCTAAAGGAAGCACAAAAGAACTTCGATCACAAAATTGATCTCAATGAAGGCACCTCCCCTCCATTTGACATGATCTACAACATGTCCAAGATCAAACTCTGGGCCCTAAAAGACTACCTCAATGCCATGCTTGGACAAGGCTTTATATGCTCCTCAATCTCCACTGCTGGCACTCCAATTCTGTTTGCCAAGAAGAGGGATGGATCTCTCCAGCTCTGCATAGACTACTAAGAACTCAACAAAGTCACAAAAAAGAACCAGTATCCTCTCCTCTTGATTAAAGACCTTGTTGACTGCCTCTACAGTGCCAAGATCTATACTAAAATAGACCTCTTCTCTGGCTACAACAGCATCTGGATTGCTCTAGAACATGAATAAAAATTGCCTTCCACACCTGCTATGGCCTTTTTGAGTACCTAGTGATGCTCTTTGAAATAACTAACTCCCCCACTACCTTTCAGTACTTTATGAACAACATCTTCCACAACATGAACAACATCTTCATTATTGTGTACCTAGACATCATTCTGATCTACTCAAACTCCCTGGAGGAACATCCAGAGCATGTCCACTGTATCCTAGAATGACTCTGGAAATACCACCTCCATGCCAAACCCAAGAAATGCTCCTTCCACACTACAGAGATCAAATACCTTGGAGTTATTGTCACTCTGGATGGAGTATGCATGGACCCAGCCAAGGTCAAGGCCATTCTCAACTAGCCTCCACCCTGAAAAATCAAGAAGGTACAGTCCTTTCTGGGATTCACTAACTTCTATTGCCAGTTCATTGACAACTACTCTGGGATCGCAAAGCCTCTCAACTGACTCACCCAGAAGGACACTTCCTAGGACTAGTAGAGCAAGTGCTAAAGTGTCTTCACTCTCCTCAAAAGGGCCTTGACCTCCACTTCAATCCTCTGCCATTTTGACCCCTTCCTGCTAATACTCAAATGCAATGCCTCTGACTACACTGACTACACCATCACTAGCATCCTCTCCTAAATAGACCTTAGCATCAAGGACCTCCACTCCATTGCTTTCTACACTTGCTTGATAATTCCTGCAGAGCTCAACTATGACAGCTATAATAAAGAACTCCTTGCCATTGTCAAAGCCTTCCAGCAGTGGAGAGCCTACCTTGAAGGAGCCTCACATCACATCCAAGTCTACTCTGACCACAACAACTTGTAATACTTCACCATCACCAAGCAACTCAGCTGCTAACAAGCTTGCTGGTCCAAAACTCTCTCCAAGTATGACTTTACTATCCACTACCACAAAACCTGATGCCCTTACCTAGAGGCCCAACATGTACTCAAAGAAGTCATTTGAGGCTGAGCAAAATCCATTAACTATTGAGTAGTAATTCCTCCACTGAGCATTTGCATGCCATGCTGATTATAAATAAAAAAGGAATCCTCTACCAAATTAGAAATGCACCCCCAGACCCCTTCTTCACCCAGCACAACCCCTGCAACAACTCTGCTGGCAAGCCAATAGCCAACCCACTCTTCACACTATCTCAAGACCAATGACTCTTACTCTAGAAAGAGTGAATCTATACTCTGGACTACAAGTCCATCTGCCTTGACATATTTTAGCAGCACCAAGACCATAAACTCTGAGGATACCCAGGAATTTGTAAGGCTCTCCAACTTATTTCTAGAACTTACTTTTGGCCAGAAATGAAGAAGGACATTGTGTGATATGTACAGGACTGCAAACCATGCCTCCAGGCTAAGGTACCCTGCCATTGCTCCTATAGCCTGCTGAAGCCCCTCCCCATTGGCTACTGCTCCTGGTCCTTGATATCAATGGATCACATTGTTGAACTTCCCAACTACAAAGGCTTTGATGCAATTCTTGTAGTTATCTGCCAATTCATCAAACAAGCACTATTCATCCTCTACTACACCACCAACAATGCTCTGGAGTTTGCCAAACTACTGCTCAAACACATAGAGAACTCCATGAAGATGGCTCAGCAGTGGGAGTGGCTTATCATCCACATGTTGGAGTTCTGCATTCAGTCTCTCAGTGAGTGGAACTTATTCTTTTCTTAATAAAAAGGGTACTGACCTGGACAAAGTGGTTCCAGCATCACTGGGCTCTTCTGAACAGGATTGTGTCTGTGAGTTTATTTGTTTGAGAAGGGTTCCAGTAAATCCATTTACAATACTGCCTTCCTGAGTAGGTTGGAGCAGGCCTGGATCAGCTAGACTAGTTACAAGAAGGCCACCAGGCTTTGTTGTTCTTCCAGGATGTAGAATTGGAGCAGTGGGCATCCAATATCATTGAACTGCTGCTGACTTAGGTAGAAGTGCTGATGGAGTTGTGCAAGAAGGTGTCCTGGTCATTTAGTCAGGGCCAGGAGCAGCAAGCACTTCTGCTGGGTTTAATTAATGTGTTGGTGCTGTGGGGTGGCTCAGAGGTGGTTAATTTGATGGTGGATGAGTCAGAAGCAGGAGAGCAGTGGGGACAATCCAGCTCAGACTCCCTATAAAAGTACCATAGAACCTTATTACTTATCTTGTTTTCTTTTATTGGGACCTTCAATATATATTTTCTTAGTGTTCTACTGTGCACTGGAGTTAAAGTGGAACTGGGAAGTGGTTATAAAGTGGTGAGCAATAGAGTGTTGGAGTGTTAAAAAAGGGTCAGGAAGGTTGGAGGTGCTGGAGATGCTAAGAAAGGCAATGACAAGGAGTGTCAGGGGATTTGGGAATGTCAGGGAAGTGATGGCATCAGGAGTGTTAGAGGTTCTGAAAGGAGTCATTAAAAATATCAGGAGGGGTGATGGCATTGTTGAGGTACAAAAGTATAGAAGATGGGGTGGGCTTAGGGGGCAAGAAGAAAGGGGTGGCATCATGGAGGTTGGCCCAGGGCTCTGGAGATTTAAAGAGTGGTGGTGGTAAGCATAAGTGGTAAGTAAATTGGTAATGTAAGGGAGTTTGGAGCATTGGGCAGAATAGGTTACAAAGGAAAAGGAAGAAAAAGAGAAAGAGGAGGGAGTATATACAAGCAGGAGTTGAATTGCTCATGAATATGAGAGATGGGGGTTGAGCCCACTACTGTCTTTGTAGGTCAGAGAATTGGAGATTCTAGGGCTTGTGAGAAAAGAACCTGTGAAAGTCCTGGAGGGCATTTGGAGCTCCTCTGAGGTTGTTAAGGGATTTCCATGTATTGTTTTCTAGGCCATACCCTCTCCACTGGACTAGATAAGGCACCTTTCCTTGGTGAATCCTGGAATTGAGGATCTTGTTGGCTTCATATTGGTTCTCTCTAGCAATCTCTACTGAGGGAGGAGGTTCAACCTTATTTCAGGGAAAGTGTTTGGGTAGTGTCATTCAAAGAGTTATACATGGAAGACAGAGTGGAGTTCCTTCATTTCCAGGAAAAGCCAGAGCTTGTAGGCATGCAAAGAGACTTTTCAGAGGATTTTGAATAGGCCCAGATGCTTGTAGTTGAGTTTGATCAAGGATCACCAGGTCTTGATGTGCCATTGGTCCAGCCATGCTAAAGAGCCTACAGGCCAGTCTGGGGTAGGGTTCTGCTTAGGATTGGCATGTTTTTGGTAGGCTTGGTTGGTAATGTCAATCCCTTGGCAGAGATACCTCTAAAGCATTTAGAAGTTGTGGGTAGCATGGGAGAGGATATTATGAAGGGTGACAAAGAGATGGGAGTTGTATCCTTTGCTCATAAGGAACAGGGAGACTCCATGGTAGAGTGGAGTGCATTGTTGTATGTGAACTCAGCAATAGGAAGCTTGGTGCACCAATCATCCTAGAAGTAGTTTATATAGATTTGGAGATACTGCTTCAAAGACTGGTTGATGTGCTCAGTCTGCCCATCAATTTTGGGGTGGTAGGCAGTGGAAAGATTGGACCAGATATTAAGGGCTCAACAGAGGGACTGCCAGAACTTAGAGACAAAAAGAATGCCTTGGTTGGAGATGATATTATTGGAGAGCCTGTGCTTTGTAAAGACATGGGGGACAAACAAGCAGGCAAATCTGGGACATTGTCAGTCATGTGGTAAGGGATGAAGACTGCCTGCTTTGTGAGGTGGCAAACAATTACTAGGATGGTGTTGTATTTGTGGAAATCTGGGAGTTCAACAATGTGGTCCATGAAGATTGAGGACCAGGGTTTCTGCCCAATGGGGAGGGATTTCAACAGTCCAAAGAGTTGGTGACAAGGGGTTTTAGCATGCAGGCAAGGTTTGCAGGAGCAGATATACCAAGTGACATCCTTCTTGAAACACAGCCAGAAGTACATATGCATAATTAGTTGGAGAATTTTGCAGATTCTAGGGTGCCCTCAGATTTTATGGTCATGGTGCTGTTAGAGGATGTCTAGGCATAGTTGGGGCAGGTCCAGTATGTAGATCAGACCATGGCAGAGTAAAAGGGTGTTGTCAGGGAAGAGAGTGAAGGGATGTTGGGTCTTCTCAGGGTTAGTCAGGGCTGTGGGATCAGAGCTAGGGGAGTGTATAGGTTGATTTGTGGAATTATGGGGGTTGTGATTCTTGAAGTATTTGATCTTTGGAGCACTTTGGATCTGGTTGAGGAGTCTTTTTTTGTTGAGGAGCAGGGAAGAGTGGAGGTGTTCTAACAAGATCATGACCCATTTGCTCAGAGTGTTCCATTCTCCTTTGAAAGTGATCCAAGGGTACATATCAGGTCTCTAGGTGAGGGCATTAGGTTTTGCTCTGAGATGTCCAGGGTGGTAGTGGATGATAAAGTTGTACTTGGAGAGAGTTTTGGACTACTGGGCCTGGCAGTGGCTGAGTTGCTTTGTTGTGGTGAAGTACTGCAGGTTGTTGTGGTCAGAGTATACTCAGATCTGGTGTTGCACACCCTCAAGATATGCATACCACTGCTTGAAAGCCACAACAATGGCCAGGAGCTCCTTATCATAGATATTGTAATTGAGTTCCACAGCAATAATTGAGTATGTGTATAAAGCAATGGGTTGGAGGTCCTTTGATTCTGGGTCCATCTGAGACAGGATTCTGGTGAGGGCATAGTCTGAAACACCACATCTGAGGATGATGGGGAGGTTTGAGTTGTAGTGCTGCAGAATATGATGAAAACTCATTTGAGGAGGTCAAAGATACTTTGACATTTTTGGAGTCCCAGACCTAGAGAGTGTCCTTCTAGGTTAGATGGGTGAGGCATTGAGTGATGCTGGAGTAGTTGTTGATGAACTGTCAATAGAAATTGGCAAATCTGAGAAAGGACTGGAGCTCCTTCAAGTTCTGGGGTCAGGGCCAGGTGGTAATGGCTTTGACCTTCTTTGGGTCCATGCAAACTCTGTCTGGGAATATGATAATGCCAAGGTACTCAACTTCTGTAGTGTGGAACAAACACTTCTCTGGCTTGGCATGTAGGTGGTATTGCCAGAGTTGTTCCAAGACATGCTAGACATGCCGCTGCTGACTCTCTAGGGAGTTCAAGTAAATCAGGATGTTGTCCAAATATGATGACAAGACATCATTCATATTGTAGAAAATGTCATTCATGAAGTACTGGAAGGTAGTGGGGGAGTTTATTATTCTGAAGAGCATTACAAGATATTTGAAGAGGCTGTAGTGTATTTGGAAGGGCATCTTTCATTTGTGTCCACATTGTTGTATCCTGATTCTTACAAAGTTCTTGGCAAAGGGCACCACCCAAGCCTTGCTAGCATAGTGAGCATATAGCTCATGACACTCCCTCTCCACTGCTCCACTCCAGCCCACTCCAGCCCACTTCCAGCCATCTCAAACTACTGCAGATATAATGTAAATAAAGCAACAACACCACATGCAGGATTCATTGCTATCATCTCTTATACTAGCACTAACAGTCAGTTGATTTTACTGAGGTATACTTGAGCAGCATGCTCCAGCTCCATCTGGTGGGTAATGATGGCAGTGGTGGAAGACATTTTAGTTAAGCTGAGGAGAGTTGGTCCAAGAAAGCAAAGTGAGGTAAAGGAATTCAATGAAGTCCAACAAGAATGCTAGGACTATATAAACCCTCAAGAATTGACATACAGACCAGTTGGCAAGTCATGGGACTTCAATAGTTGACTGGGGACAGTCAAGATTTCAGTCCAGGAGAGGATAATAAGACTCTATTCTCACTGAGTACAGATTTCCAACTTATATTTTGGCAACTTCCAGATTTTCCAGTTTTTACATGATGTGACAGTTGCATGACTTTGTCATGTGTGGTCTAGACCCTCAACCCAATGACCAACATTTCCCTAGTGCTCTCTGGCACCCCTCCTAGCAAGGTTCCAAACTATATTTTCTTTCTTAGTATCATTGCTACAGATTTCATTGTTTCTTGATTTGGACTTATTTTTTTGATACATGCCACTCTAGTGACTAGCATACTGGCTGTCATTCCAGGCATTGAATTAGCTACCCTTTAAGTAATAGCCTTGCCCGGCCATTCTTTCTGATTTCCCTATGTTGCTAGTGATACTTGTTACTGTTATTGACTCATTTTAGATTCATTGCCTTACTTACTATATATACTGACATATTTTTATACTATCATCAAAAAATCACACCTCATTCTTAGCCCCAGACTTCAGATCTAAGTCTAGCAACTTCAAAGCATCTTCTTTTGCTCTAGCACCTGCTCTCTTGGATTAGTGCTCTTTGCTCTTCTAGTACCACCTTAGAGTACTAAGTCTACATTTAGTGCTAGCACATTTGAGAAATACATGCATGTAAAAATCTAGACAGGCAAAGACCTCAAGGTGATACAATGCAATAAAAGAAAATAAATTTCTAAACAATGCAGTACACACATAGTGTGCAAAACATGGTATTCAAATATAAACTACTGCCCCTTACTCTTTTGAAGAGAATGGTATTGCAGAATGGGTCAATCATACTCTTGTAGAACATATACATGCAATGATGATTCATCACAACCTCCCTAAGTCCATATGTCTGGAAGTCATTTCCTATGTGGTATACCTCAGGAATTGTTCCCTGACATGGGCCCTGAGCAATGTCACACCTGAAGAAGTGTGGACCAAGAATAAACCAGACATTCATCAGCTTTAAGAATGGGGGACCCAGTGTTGGGTACTACATGAAGGTGTGAATATATCAAAATTACCCAGCTCTTTGCAAAACATGGCCTCCCTAATGACATCATTGCTGATCAGGATGCCCTTTTCTAACACTATGCAAGGACCCAAGGGTTTGCCCCAGCCAAAAGGAACTTCCACCACAGTCTCAGCAGGTTTGGCATTTGCTAAGGAACAGTGGACACTAATTCTTGATGTACCCTTGCAGTGAATTGTACACAGTAATAGTGAGGCCTATACTTACCTCATTGTAGTTGGGGAGCATACTAATGCTAACTCTAACCACTAGCATACATTAACTCATAGATAGTAATATGAGCTCTTAGACTGATAATGTCAGGCTCTGCTGACCATGGGGGCTCAGCTACACTGGGCAAATCCTTACTAGGCAAATGTGATTCTCTGCACTGGTAAGTGGGCACTTGGAGAGGTCTTAAATGAGGGGGACTTGGGAGGATAAGTGATGGGGAGTGATCTGAACAAGTTCAGAGTGGTCCAGAGGAGTCTAGGATGAGTTGCAGGAAAAAGGGCAGACTGACAGAGTGTCAGATACAAGTCCGGAGGTGAATATTGTAGGTGTGGAGTAAGCAGAGGCTATGCAAGTGATGAGAGCAGAGGCTATGCAAGTGATGGGAGTGGAGGCTACATGAGTGATGAGAGCAGAGCCAGAGCTTGATGGGGGATCAGCAGAGGTTGACAGCTTTTGGAGCTGAGCAAATAGCAAGGTCCAGAGTTGGTTTGGAAAGTGTTGAGTTTGTAATCATGGGCACAGAGTTTGTAAAGGGGTTGAAGTTGAAAGGACTTGAGCATGGTAATGGAAATGGAGTTGAACAAGACAAGACAAAGTTTGAACGGAGCAAAACAGAGTTGAGACAAGATTGAGATGAGAACAAAAATAGATTCAGGCAGAGATACAAAACAATAACAAGAACAATAACAGAGATAGAGACAAGACAAGACTGGGAGATGGAGGGAAGGCTGGGAGACTGAGAGTAAAGGAAAATGTAATACAGAACACAAAACAAGAAATGGAAACAATCAGAAACACATCAGGTAAGGCAATATCAAGACTAGAGTACAAGGAGTTACTTTACAACTTATATACTGACTACTAGAGAGCTCCAGAGGACAGTGAGTGTGGTGGCAGGGTTTGGCAGAGCTACATGGGGTTGATAGGTATCAGTTGTGATCAGAGGGTGGGCTGCAATGATATTCTAATGGGACTAGCTGAGAACATGGGCTGTTCTGAGGTTGTCATGGTACTCCAGAGTAGGTCAGGTGAACCAGGGTAATGAGCTGGTGACATATGACGAAGTCAGGAATGGAGGGTTCTCATGGCTCTGGTTAGTTAGGGGAAGTGTTGATGGCTGTGGAGAAGGCATTGGAGTGGGCCAGGGGGCTATTGGAGTTTGCCAGAGAAGCATCGGAGTTACCTGGAGTGGGTGCAGAGGGTGTACAATAGTTGGGGGATTTGACAGGGCATTGGGGGGAAACTTCAGGAAAGTGAGCAGGCTGGGAATGAGGTTGGGGGTTCAGGGAGCAGGTCATGACAGATAACACCACATGTTGTAGCCTAACTTAACTCCTATTGCTAATAATAATAGTCCTAATCTAATGCCAATTAGGTCTTTGAACTCAGGTGCCTGCCATTTACTGGGAAATTACTACTCCTGGCTAATAGCTAAGGTGGATTGGACAGTACAAGGCTCCAAGGAATCAGGCACTCCAACGTAAAAAAGCTGCCCTTTAGAGCAAGCCCACATGCATTGAGTTGTAGTGGGTACCATGCAAGTGGCTAAGTTACATTGGTAGAATTTTGTACCAACATCAGGAGCAGCCATTATCAGCAGTTAAAAAGGACTTATCATGGTTAGTCCACTTCTTCTAATTAAGTTATGACATGGCACATCAATGAATGACATCATTGATCTACTTCTATTGTTCCCAGTCCAGTTATTGTTACAGGTGATGCATGCATCACTGGAGTGCCAGAATAGCCAGGCCAGATCAAACAATAGACCCACATGGTGAGTCAGCCTCATGGCACAAGCATTTCTTTTATTTTGCATGAGGCTTCTTTGTTATTGGTAGGAAGGAGCAACATGAGGCATCTGTGCAGCAGTTGTGGGACATATCATCAGTCAGCAAGGGGCAGTTGGCCTCTGATTATCATATTGGTATTAGACCATATGCATTCAGCTATGTAATGGCCTGATGAGCTCTGGTATACAGTGGCTCAAAAAACTGTCCCAATATTTTATACTTTTTGAAAGATGATATTGGCATGAAGGATTGGAAGTATTTAAAATTCTGGTCAAATGAGGTAAAATACTATAGCATCATAGCTACAAATTGCATTTGAGTTTATGTCATTCAAATCAAAACTGATGGAGTAATGGCCATTTTAAAATATTCACTCATTAGGACAGTTTTTTGAGCATCTCTAATTTTGCAGGTTTGTCCCTATTTTAGTCAGAAACCAACAGAGTCATGTGACTATGTTTGGTTATATTTGGGAGTGGTTCAAGTTGGTTGAACCACATCTTGACCTTCAACCACCATCATGAGAGCTACTTTTCCTGCACAATGCTCTACTGTTGCTTCTCTTCTTGCTCAAGGGTATTCTCTGTGCCAGATTGGGGCTAAAACTGATTTAGGGAAGTCTACTATTGGGAGGATTGGTGGAGAGTTGGAGGTGGATAGGGAAAACCATCCTGGAGGCCATCTAGCTAAGCTTACTCCATGTGATAAACAGGCTATTATTTGACAAATCTCAACTGGGAGACTTGATCCAGCTGTTCAGACCACCAATTTTATCAACCACATCATTTCAAACCCTGTCTCTCCTCAGATCATCTCTCCTCAGACTGTCTAGAATGTGCTGAAGGAGGAGGAGTATCAGGTCTGCTACAAAGAGGAAAGTTCCTATATTCAAAGCTAGACATTGTCAACTATGACTTAAATGGGCTCAAGAGCATCAGAACTAGACTGGAAAGGACTGGAAAAGAGTGTTGTAAACAAATGAGACAAAGATTAATAGCATTGGATCAGATAGAAAGCAGTATGTGTGGAAGCTATGAGGAGTATGAGGAGAAGGCATTTCAAACTGAACCACTACACCTACTATAAAACATGGAGGAGGGAATAATCTCATGGTATGGGGCTGTATGAGTTGGAATGAGGTAGAAAAGCTGGTAGAGGTGGTGGGGATCATAAATGCAGAGTAGAATGCAGAGCAGTACTGTGAAATCTTGGATGATGGAGCAAAGAAGAGCTTTGGAAAGTTGGAGATGGAGGAGGGTGCCCACTACTTTCAACAGGACAATAACCCCAAACACAACTCCACAAGGGCTAACAAGTGGTTTGAAAACAATAACTTTGATGTCCTCTGGTGGCCAGCTCAATCCCCTGATCTTAACCCTATTGAAAACCTCTTGGAGTATCTCAAGTAAAGTGTAATTTGTAGCTATGATGCCATACTGTTTTACATGATTTAACAGAATTTTAAATACTTCCAATCCTTCATGCCAATGTCATCTTTCAAAAAGTATAAAATATTAGGACAGTTTTTTGAGCCACTGTAAGAGTGAAATGGGTGGTTGGATTAACTCCAGCCTATTGCCCACTTAGCCCTTGCCACCTCTAGGTTCTGTTCCACAATGCTCACATTTAGCTCACATTGCTACTTGCTGCCTCATCAAGCAAGCAGTATTCATCCCCTGCCACACCTCTGATGATGCTCTAGAGTTTGCCAACTATTTATCACCCATGTTTTTGCAAAATATGGCCTCTCCAATGACATCATTGCTGATCAGGATGCCCTTTTCATCTTCAAGTTCTGACAGTATCTGTGCTGAGCCTTTGACATCCACTCCAACCTCTCCCTCACCTACCACCCCAGAACCAATGGACAAACCAAGCAAGTCAATCAGACTCTGAAGCAATACCTCCAAATTTACATAGACTACCTCCAGGACAACTGGTGTGCCAAGCTCCCTATCACTGAGTTCACTTATAACACCTCCCATCCTGCAACTAGAGTTTCCTCATTCTTCACAAACAAAGGCTAAAACCTCCATCTCTCCATGTCTCTTCACAACATCCCCTTCCACATAATCCACAAGGTCACCCCACAATCTCCAATTCCTTCAGGAGTACCTCCATTAAGTAATTGACATTACTAACAAAACTTACAATTGTCCTCTGAAATCAAGAAGTACTGACCATAGTAGAATGATTCCAGCACTACCAGGCTCTGCTAGATGGCATTTTGTTGGCTAGTGCATTTGTCCAGAATGCTCTCTGCCTGATTTTCCCAGAGTATTGGCTCCCAGCACAAGTTGGAGTGGGCCTGGACCAGTTCAATCATCTCTAGGAAGGTCACCAGGCCCTGTTGTTCTTCTGGGATGTGGCCTTGGAATAGTGGGCCTCTAATGTTGTTGGTCCCTTGCTGATACAGGTGAATGCTTTATGAGAGCTTCATTGGGACATGTTGCAATTGTTTGGCCATAGTTGTAAGGGCAACCTCTAGAGCAGTGGATCAGAGTCACACAGCTAGCAGAGGGAAATCTGAAGTATATTAGCAGAGTAGACAATGATACAATCAGTAACTAATCACCTAGCAGAGGAGAATCTAAAGAGAATAAGTCTAAGGATCCCCACTGCTTAGTGCAGTGCATTAGCAGGTGGTAGAGGCATGGGAACTACTGTACAGATGACCAGAGCTACTTCTAACCCTAGGGCAATGATCACTGAGGTAATATGGAGAACTCTGCAGTTTTCCAGAGATCTCTGGGGTTTCAGAAAGAGCCCCAGAGACATCAAACAAGCTGCAGAGGTGCTGGAACAAGTTGTGGAGATCAAGGGCAATGATTGCTGAGGTAATATGGAGAACTCTGGGGTTCCAGAAAGAGCTCCAGAGACATTGAACAAGCTGCAGAAGTGCTGGAACAAGTGGTGGAGGTTAGAAATGGGAGTCCCCTGACATCACCCCCTCTCTAGCATGCAATGTCTTGATGTGTGGAGTAAAAGAAGTCTCTGATTGCTTGGTCCACTAATGAGATAGAGTAGATCCCTCATATGGCATGCGGAGCCTCTGGATGTCTCTAGTGGAACTCCTTGACAAGTCTGGGGGTGTGTACATTCTCCTGTGGCTCCCAGAATATATCCTCAATCTCATAGCCTTTCTACTTCACCTTGTATTGTAGTTGTCTCTGGAATAAATGGCTATCCAGGATTTCCTCCACCTCATATTCCTCATTGTTGTTGACCACCATGGGGGGCAGCAGAGATAGCAGACAACACTCCAGAATAGAATCCTTAGGGGCCAGAGTTAGTTTGACCATGTTGAACACTGGATAAAGCTGGCGCATCCTCACAGAGAGCTGGAGTCAATAGGCTAAGGGTCTTATCTGTCATTCCACTGTAAAAGGCCCCAACTGCTGGTGCAACAGCTTTTTTGAGGGCTGGGTAGTTATAATGTTGGAGGCATTCAGGTAGACTTGATCTTTGGACTGATATTTGTGCTCCAGGGTCCTCCCATGGTTGTAGTATCATGCCATGTCATCCTTTGCCTTTGCCAGTGCTGCCTGGGCCTCCTTCTGCAACCTCTTTATCCAGTCCACAAATTTGTTTACTGCCTCATTCTCTAAGAGCCAGGCCTGGGGTTCAAAATCCATGTGTGGATATCATCCTGTGTCAAGGAAGAATGGGGAAAACTGAGTGAATATGTGAATATGGTTGTTGTATTGGAATTCAGTGTCAGGGAAGAGTTTGTCCCAGTCATCTTAGTGTTCATTGCAAAAGAAGCAGAGATACTGCTCTAACTCCTGGTTTATGTGTTTTGTCTGGCCATTGGACTGTGGGTAGTAGGCAGTAGTGGTGTGGAGCTTCACTCCAAGCAGTCAGTAGAGCTCCCAGGTGAACTCTGCCACAAATTGTGGTCCCCAATCTGAGACATAGGTGTCGGAGAGGCTGTGGAGCTTCCAGACATTCCTCCAGTACAGGTTTGCAGTGCCCATAGCAGAGCAGGTGGTGTGAGTCAGAATGAAGTGCACTCACTTGCCATATAGGTTTACCACCACCATGATCGCATCATAACCGTAGGCATCAGGGAGCTCTACAATGAAGTCTACAGATGCCACACTCCATTATTCTGCAGGCATGGGTAGCAGGTGTAACTGTCTGTAGAGGAGTTGGCGCTGGGGCTTGGTTCAGAGGCAGAGATTGCAGGTCTTAGTGTAGGACCTAATATACTAGGACATCTGGGGCCACCAGTAGTTCTGCAATACTAGCTCCAGTGTCTTCCACCATCCAGAGTGCCCTGCAATGCGGAAGTCGTGGTGTTGCTCCACAATCCTCTGACAGAGCTCTGGAATGTTGGAGATGTAGATATGGTCTTGGAAGGTCAGGATTCCATCTCAGAGGGCCCATTCATCAGCATGGACCACCTTGGCACCAATGGTATGCCCTGACTTCAGTGTCCAAGCAGCTTGTACCACCAGCTCCTCCTGCTGACCATTCCAATTACCCTACTGTATATCCTGGAGGATGTCTGCTTCTGCTCCCTCAACAGCAAGACTTTCCATGGCTTGGATTGCAAATAATTCAGGGTGGAGGAGCACAATATTGCTGTTATCCCCCTTCTCCCATGCCATAGTCCACTCTCCAGAATAGGGCATCTGGTTTCCCCATGCTCTGGCTAGGCTTGTAGTGCAAAGAGAAGCTGAAGTTGGCAAGGTAGAGGGACCACTGGGCCTGTCAGCAATTGAGCTTCTTGGCTGTCCAGAAGTATTCAAAGTTCTTGTGATCTGTTCAGACCTCAAACTTGTGCCACACACCCTTCAGGAAGTGCTGCCACTCCTTAAATGACCAGATGATGGCCAGCATCTCTTTGTCATGGATCTCATAGTTCCACTCCACCATGTTCAGGCTCTTAGAGTAAAAGGCCACCAGATGCCACTTCTCATCCTCCAGAAATTGCTGTGAGAGCACAGCTCCAGTAGCAAAGTTGGAGCTGTCAGCCTTCACCTGGAAGGGAGAATTGTCATCTGGGAAGAGGAGGACAGGTCCAGAGGTCATGGCATGCTTGAGAGTGTCAAAGTCCATCTGCTCTGAAGGTCTCCAACTCCATAGAACATCCTTTCCCATGAGGTCAAATAGTGGACAGGCATGGTATGAGAAGTCCTGGATGAATCTCCAGTAGAAGTTTGCAAAACCAAGGAACACCTGCACCTCCTTTTTGTTCTGGGGCTCTGGCTACTCTGCCATGTCTGCTACCTTCACTGGGTCCATCTCCATGGTTCCATGTGATATGATCAGGCCAAGGTACTCAATCCAGGTTTGTTCAAACTCACATTTCTCTAGCTTGAGGTAGAGCTGATGCTGGCAGAGGCATTCCAGGACAAGGCAAGTGATCTGACAGTGTTCCTCCAGCATTTTGGTATAGATGAGGAGGATGTCATCAAGGTATACACACACTATGCCCTCTGCTATGAGGTCCTAGAAGATGTTGTTCATTATGGTTTGGAAGGTGGCAGGGCTATTAATGAGTCTGAAGAACATAACAAGCAGCTCAAACAATCCCTGGTTAGTCTGGAAGGCAGCCTTCCACTCATCTCCCTCCTGAATGCACATATTGTTGTAACCCCACTAGATGTCCAGCTTAGTGAAGTATTGCACACCCCAGAGGTTGTTGATGAGCTTGGAGATGATGGGGAGAGGGTAATGGTTCTTCACTGTCATGGTGTTGAGTACCCAGTAGTTCTGGACCAGTTGGAGGGAGCCATCCTTCTTTTTGATGAAGAAAACCAGAGAAGCCATTGGAGACTTGAATGGGCAGATGTGATTAGAGTCCAGGTTCTCCTGCAGAAATGCATCAAGCTCATCCTGTTCTCAGGGCACAAGCAGGTAGACCTTATATCTGGAGGGTGCCAAGTCTGGTAGCAGTTTGATGGTGTGGTCCCACCTCTTGCACTCTAAAAGTGAGTTGAACAAAGCTTTGGAGAACACATCCTCAAACGCATGAAGATAGGGGGGTACCACATCCTGGAACTCTTGAGGCATGGCATTAGCAGTGAATGCCTGGGCCAGCCATTGAAACATGGTCTGGCTAGCCCAGATCTCCATGATAGAAAGCAGCAAGTGTATGGTGGTAGCATAAATTCAATCCCCCACTTCTACTACTTTGTCTGGGAGCTCTGGCTTGCATATGCCACCAAACTCCTCTCCATGCTCCTCCTCTGAAGCTCTGCTGTTGCTCCAATCATTCTTATAGAGAGCCTCTCTATAAAGAAACACCAGAGGCAGGGGATTCAGGAGGTCTAAATCTGCAAAGGGGAGAGGACTGGCACAACATGTGCAGATGGCTGTGTGCTCCTGAACTTGGGTCTGACGCTCTACTCTGTCCTCTGCAGCACAGGTGGAACACTTCCAGGGGCACCTGCTCATAGTTACCTCCCCTTTGGTCCAATTGACCTCAGAGTTGTGCTCCTGGAGCTACATAAAACCAAGAATCATGTCCTGCCTTCCCAAGCTAGTAACAGCAAATACAGCATGCTCCATGTGGTTCTGATAACAGAGGACCAGATCAGCCATGGAGTTGATGGCACCTGCTTCATTAAGTGTTCTGTCAATGTTGTAGACAGGAATGAGCTTGGAGAGGGGCTGCATGGTCAGGCCATAGTATTTGACAAACTCCAAGTCCAGGAACAGTCCTGTCGCTCTGCTGGATAGAAGAGCTGTGACTCCATGGGATTTGCTGAGTGTCTGTCATCTCAATCTCCGCATTGAGATGCAGGAAGTTGGTGGACAGGGCAGAGGCCATCATATACTGTCAAGGCATTTGATGCACCCAAGCAGAGCTGTGCCAACGGACCTTCAGAGGTGTTAGGGAGCTCAGCAGGGGCTCCGGAGTTAGTGTTTGTCCATCTGAAGGGGGGCATTGAGGTTCTTCTGTCTCAGAATGAAGGGCATCAGAAAAGGCATTTTCATTTTCTATTGACAGACACAAGAACATGTTAGCACCCAGCAACAGAGGTGTACACCTCATTCATTGCTCAACTAAAAATCCTCCTCCAGCTCCAAAAGTGAGGTGCACATGCTGATCTCCTTTGGGGTCAACTTCAGTATAGGCTCATCTAGCAATGGAGCTCCAGCAGCATCCTTTGTGGCCAGCAGCTGTAGGAGAAGTTTCTCCTGCTCTGCCATAGAAAAGTAGCATACCTCCAGGCCTAGAGGGCAGTGCTGTGCAAAGTGCCTAGGCTTCTGGCATCTCCAGCACAGCAGTGGGGCAGCACAGAGCTGCCTAGCAGCATTTACATCTATAGGGATCCCTAGCAGCAAGGAGCATGCTGTAGAGATAGCCAGAGTAAAGGCTGGCATTGAACAAGCAGGTGCAGAGTAGCAGAGATTGCTGATCAGAGCTGGGTGCAGCACAGAATGGGAGCAGCAGAGCTCCCTTTAGATCTATATGAGTTGCCATTGGTCCTGGGCCACCTCATATCACAACACAATCTTTTCATCATCAGAGCGACTCTTTGTTAAATTGTCAATGTGTTCCACTAGTGTAAGGTGCAAGCCATTCTGAAAAGTAAAGCATAGTTGGAGGCCATTGGGGAAAGCGGCCTGCTCCACCAGAGCCTAGAACAAGTCAATGTACTCATCCAGTGTATGCTTCCCTTGTCCATACTGCTCCCTATCACATAGCATCAAGGCTGCAGTCTTAGCAGGGTCTAATGGAAAAAACTCCACATGGAAGTTCTTCTTAAAGGCAGCCCAGTCTGAAAAGCTTCCAACACCACCAGAGCAGTGGAAGACTCATAGCGCATAAGTAGAGGCATGTCCAGTCTTCATATATGACAGCACCCAGGCTATTTTCAATGTGTTGGAGTCAAAGGCATCCCTGCTGAAGTGGATATAAGTGAGGCAGGACTGCAAGAATTGCTCCCTGCCAGAGCAGGCATTGTCATATGTGTCTGGTAGTGCAGGATGCAGAATCTGTGGCTGTAAGGTCACTGGAGCTGCAGAAACAGGTACAGATGTGGTTGGGGCTAGTTTCATAGCCACTAGAGGGGCAGAGTTAGGGGGTAGGCATTCAAGCAGTGCCTGGAGGGACTGGGAGATAAGATTGGTTGTTTGATAAAAGGTAGAGAGTTTAGTAGTATGGTGGGTGAGAGATGATTGCATTAATTGCACCTAGGTTTCTAGGTGAAGCAGGCAAGTCCAGGCCTCGTCCTGCAGGGCCAGAACCTCTGAGGGTGTGTCTGGGTTGGCAAGCTGAGACATAAAGCTCTGTGGTGTTTAGTCCTGGTGGAGAAGTGATGGGTAGTGGCTCAGAAGTTCCTTGCAGCTATAAAGGGCCTCCAGACCAGTTTTAGGAGACTTGTTCTGCTGTAAGGGCAACCTCCAGAGCAGTGGATTGGAGTCACACAGCTAGCAGAGGGGAATCCAAAGTATATTAGCAGAGTAGACAACAATACAATCAGTAACAAATCACCTAGCAGAGAGGAATCTGAAGAAAACAAGTCTAAGGATCCCTGCTGCTCTATGTGGCACATCAGTGGGTAGTGGAGGCATGAGAACTACTGTACAGATAACCAGAGATACTCCTAACCCTAGGGCAATGATCACTGAGATAATATGGAGAACTCCACAGTTCTCTGGAGATTTCCAGGGTTCCAGAAAGAGCCCCAGAGACATCAAACAAGCTGCAGAGGTGCTGGAACAAGTTGTGGAGGTCAAGGGCAATGATTGCTAAAGTAATACAGAGAACTCCACAGTTCTCTGGAGATCTCTAGAGTTCTGGAAAGAGCTCCAGAGACATTGAACAAGCTGCAGAAATGCTGGAACAAGTTGTGGAGGTCAAGAGCAATGATTGCTAAGGTAATCCAGAGAACTCTGCAGTTCTCCAGAGATCTCTGGGGTTCCAGAAAGAGCCCTGTAGATGTTGAACAAGCTGCAGAGGTGCTAGAACAAGTTGCAGAGGTCAGAAATGAAAGTCCCCTAACAATAGTCACATATCACAAGCACCTCCTTTGTAATGGTGCAATTGGGAGACAAGCCCCAGATGATTGATCTAATGGAGAGTGAGGATAAGACATGGGTCAGTAGGTGTAGGTGCATCTGGGCTCCTATTAAAAGTAACATATAATTTTCTGTCAGTTCTATCATAGTAGTGCTCAAGCCAATGATCTTTTTTCTTGTTGTCTGACAATCTGAGTGCTTAAAATAGACCCAGATAAGATGAGTTGGAGATGTTGGAGATGGTGGGGAGTGTGATAACAGCATAAAGATAATTTGGGGATTTTGGAGATGAAGGGGAGTGTTAAAGATGCCGGAGATGAAGGGGAGCATATCAGAGATGTTGGGAATGGAATGAGTGATGGTATTGTGGGGATAGGTCAGTGGCATATAGATCACTCAGAGATTTTAGAGATGCCAGGAGTGTTGGGGTGAGTGATGGCATTGTGGGGATAAGGTGGTAGTAGGTAAGATACATATTGTCTGTATGGTTTGGAGTCTTGGAGGTGGGGGGCATTGGAGATGAGTGGTGGCATCAGAGTGAATTGGGTAAGGAGGAGGAAAAGGTTATGGAGGGGGAAATGTGCATACAAGTGGGAGTTGAATTCCTAATAAATCTCAAGGATGGGAGTTAGGTCCACATATGTCCTTGTGAATCAGGGGGATCAGGAATCCTAGAGCTTATGGGGGAAGAACCTGTAGAAGTTTTGGAGGACATTTGGAGCATCTCCAAGATTTCTGGTGGGGGGGGGGCTCAGTTTTGTGTCCAGGGAAGGTGTTGGGGTGATGTTGTTCAAGGAGTCAGACATGAAAGACAGGGTGGAGGCTCTTCATTCCCAGAGGAAGGTGGAGTTTGTAAGCATGCAAGGAGACCTTCTAGAGTATCTTGAAAGAGCCAAACCATTTGTGGTTGAGTTTGATTGAGGGTTGCCAGGTCTTGATGGGTTGTCAATCAAGCCATGCCAGGGAACCTATGGCCAGTCTAGGGTGGGGTTTCACTTTGAGTTGGAATATTTGTAGTCACTCACTAAGGGATTGGATCCAGAGCTCTGACATTCAGGTGACCAGCCACTCACACTGTTGGGTCACCTCTGCAGGGTCCTCTAACTCATAAGAGTTTGTACCTAGCCCCTATGTTGCCAAACCCATGCTCACCCCACAAACTACCCTCACCCTCACCCCAATCAGCCTGTCCCATCCCTAAACCCTCCTTTCCTGGGTCCACCAAAACTGCCTGCACTCCAACCTTCCAGAGATTCATCAAGCAAGCCTGCATCTCCCATTGCCTCCTCTTGGCCAGGGCATGCTATCAAATGACCTCCAGTAACTGTATATTGAACAGCCCCTGCCACTCTGCCAATTGCTCTGTGCAACTCTCTGCTACCCTTTCCAACTCTCACACCAACTTGTTCTGCACTTGTAGCTCACATGCAAGCTGTCCATTCCAAGCCAGGAGTTGTTCATTCTGCCCCCGGAGCTGCATTGCCTGACTCTAAAGGGTCAACCAGTTGTATGCAAAAACACCTGAAAAAAAGGGGGAGAGGAAGGGGATGCCATGCATGAGTGTTTGGGCTGGGGGACTGCCAAAAAATCAGCACAATGCTTACCTTACTCCACTGCACCCAGACAGCCAGGCCTCACTATCCTAGAGCTTGACCCTGTCCCTCTAAGTATGCTCTCCCCCCCCTTCAGAGCTTGACTCTGTCCCTCCAAGTACACTCTCCTCCCCCTCCTCCCCCTCCCCCCCAACTTTAACCCTGGCCTTTGCAGTGGGAACTTACTGGACCCAACCTTGAACATTTCTGACAAACTCTCTGGTAACAACAGTGAAACTGCCCAACCCTTTCCCTTATCTACAGGTGTCAGAACTGGCAAATCATCCCCTGCAAGCTCATTGTCCATGTCCCCCTCATCCAGCACAAACTCTAAAGAACTCCCTCAGGGATGAGGGCCCATGGTCCAGCCCAACAAAGGCCCACAAAGTAGTGACCCTCTGGCTGGAACTCATTGCCAGCACCTCCAAACCTGACTCCTGAACCACTCCTGAACTCCCCACCTGCACCCCTTGCCTTCATACCACCTCTTCCTCCCACTCCACCCATAACCTTCTACTCACAATGAGTGTGATGTTCTGTGATGGTGGGCTGCAGTTTTCTGCATGTTTGTTGTGAGTCTGTTGACTATGTTGCTTAGTATGGTCATAACAGCTTTAAGTTGAGATGAGATGGTCTTAAGGGAAATAAGTGGTCTTTGTCTGAGAAGTGCTGGTGGCCAAGACAAATTCTATTCCATCCAATACCTGGTGTTCATTGCCAATTTCACCAGTTTCATCCATCAAAGCACTGATCTTGGCCCTTGTTGGGAGTTGTCATTGGGTAGGGTGTCTGAGGTATTGGTACTGCCCATGCTAGTCCTAGAAGATGTCCTGTTGACCAGGGACATCTCCTTGGATTTCAATGGTATGTATATGGTGGTATATGAGTGAGTGGGGGAGGGCTCAAGGTTGTAATGTAAGTATTGCTTATCTAAGTACCTCAAATCCAACCAGGACCCCAGAAGGGAATGATAGTTCAAGATCAATGGTTCAAGATCAAGACTGTTCCTACACAGTGAGCCAATGAATGGGCTAGTATAGGCAGTCACATCCAGCAAGAAATTTGAAATGTAATTTACCAGGCCAACAACAAATTTGTTCACTTTGATCGAAAGGCCCAACTGCCTTTTTTAGATTGCAGTTTCAATGTCCGCTGGAAACATGATGGCGACCAACTGCATGCAAGTGAAGCTCGTGATATGGTGAAATTTTCGAAACTCACGATGGAACAATTGAAATGACTGTGGCAGCATGCTCCCAAGCGTCTGCTACGTTATAAAGGGATTCTGACGATGAGAAAGGGTTGAGCAAGTGCCCAAATGATGGCATCATTGTCAGAAAACTACTGACCAGAAATGGTAATTTCCCATCTGATCAAGTGAACAAATTTGTGAACATAATAGTTGTTACACGTGCCATATTGGTTTGTCGTGAGCCAACGATGGGAGCCAGCCAGTCGAAGTCATCGGAAACGGACGAACACGTCTTTGCCAACGAGACTCCCATTTCCGTACGTTTTCTCGTTCGCTCGTCTTCCCCTTCCCTGGACCCTGAATACACTCAGCTCTCTCCCAATATAGTCAACCAACTTTCGGACAGGCTTGAATCCTCTGAAACCTCGTCAGAACGACAATCATCATTGGATGCCCACATTCGTTCGAGAATTCAAAGCGAAATTGAAATCTTGAAGCAAGAAGAGGACAGAATCCGGCAAGAAATCGAGCTTACACTGGAAAAAGAGAATCTAGATCGCGAGAAAGGCGCATCCCAGGATGGTTCGGGAGGAACAGGGCGCATCCTCAGTAGCGTTGAATTGAGGGGTGATCTGGAAGAGATTCGCAGCAAAGTGGATAGATACCAATCTCGCAAGAATCTTAGCGAGTTTCCTGAAGTCAAGTCCACTGCCGAGGCCGTCGTGTTGTGTTATAGGTGTGCTCTTTTCGGTGCATTTATTAGAAAATCTTGTTTGCAAACTTTTCAGGACTCATCCTTCTACACCTTTGGATTGTTGGAACGAGGTTGCACAGTTTAAGAACTCTGTTGCACGCGTGGAGCAGGTAGCTACTCATACCCTAGAACTCGTCAGTTTTTAAGCTGAATTTCTTTGTACAGCAACACTTCAGGACATTGCAATAGTAAATCATTTTAGAGCGCGTTATATCCGAAAATGAAATATATGGTGAATGACCTATGTATATGTGCCTTCATGTAAGTTATACCGCAAGTTGGATTGATACTTGACTTATCGCTAAGTCAAATTTTCCATCTCCTGTTCTATTACTGTTTGAAGTGCCACGCCAACTGGTACTCCAGATGAATCCTTCGACATTGTTGTGTATGCAGATCGACTGCTGGCCTGAGAGTGTCGTGGCGCATTTCCCTGAACTCCTCGGGCCATTCACAACGGAAAACCTCGGCTTGACGGAGTTACTGAACGTCGATCACCATCATGACCGACGTTTAATCCTCCTGTAGCGGCAAGGATAAGGTTTGGTGGCACTCGTACTTGATGCTCTTCCCCGCTCTCCGTTGAGTACATAGAGACCGAACTGACTGTCGATGATGGCTTGTGGGCTATCTTTGGTGGTGACAGCATGCTCGTGCCAAAGTAGCGATCCTTGGCTCCCAACGGCAGATGCGAAGAATTCTTCGCCGATCGCAATGGTCGCGGTTTGGATACTCCAGGAAGTCCGCTAACTGTGCTCGTTGACGCTGATTTCGGGTTGTTAGACCTTGTCTCGAACTTAAGTCTTCTTTCTACCGGGTAAGGAAAGCAAGGCCCTTGAGATGGACTGTACGGTTCTGACAAGGCGCGATGTTGAGTAGTCTCATACTTCGTTGCGGCCTTCTATATATACTCATTAGTATCTGCAAAATTCACTTCTGTGACTTACGGCTTCACCCCAACATATCCATCGTCGGCGGCTACCTCGTTTCCATCTCAGCCATCCCAGCGTCACTATCACAGCGAGAGACGCGCCAGCAGCAATTCCCCCTGCTACTGCTCCCACAGGGATCGGAGAAGACGGTGCTTGACCATGAGCTATCTCAATTGATCGTATATACATCGTTAGCAAGAGAATCTGCTGTTATGTCACGGGTGTGGTAGGTGCTATGAAATAGACAATAAAGGGAGAGACTGCCTTTTCCTTTCCTGAGTGACGGGCAAGGAATGCCGCGCAGGCTTCCCTTTCATCTAATCCTTTTTAGCTTTTCTTTTGCCTCATGTCAAGATATAGATATCGAACAAAGGATGAAGGCCCATCATCCCATCAACCAATCTCGCAATTACCTCAAGATCGTCGCAAGGCAAATTATAATAGAAATACATTAATGATACAAATCCGGAAAGTCACTACACAAGTGCATTAATATTCTCATGTCTATCCTTCCATCTCTGCTAGTTGAGCGTCATTGAAAGCCTCAGCTTCTATCATGACTTTCTCTTCAAGGACAGCTATTCGGGACAGAGACTCTCTTCTCTCAAAATCCAGCTCGGTATACCTCTCCTGAAGAAGTCTTTCTCGTTTCGTAAGCTTCTCCACTTCTTCTTTCAAGGCATCTAACCTGCGTGGCCCAACTGCTGACTCGTTGATCCGAAGTCGTGAGAAGCTGCTGTAGTCCACCTGAGCGGCGTGGAGCTTTTCAAATGCATCAGTGATTCGTTTTGAAAGTGCCCGAGATCGTGCAAGGTAGCCTCCTAGTTGAACTCCTAGCTTCTTCTCGATTTTTGCTGCTTTAGAGCTATCTTTGGCCATATTACTCCGGCCGTCGTCGAGAATGGTGGTATATCCCTCAACACGTTGTGTAGGAGAGAGGTCCGCCGGATCTACCCAGACTTTCGAAAAGGTATCATAAACCAAATGTTGCCGGATAGCAGCCCACGATGTATTTTCATCAACGGCTTCCGCTTTTGCAAGAGAGAGGAGGCCATCACGGAGTTGCTCAGGATTGGCGTTAGGGAATCCAACAGCGAGAGAGAGCTCGAAGTGTATAGCTGCCCTTGCTGCCTCGACATCGCTGTCTGGTGGTTGTTCATATGTGGAAGTAGTACGACCTGGAAGACTTGTGCCCGGAAGAGGATACGTGATAGCGTCGTGGAGAAGAAGTTGAGCAAACTCAGCATGGATTAGTTGTTGAGCTTTGCCGTGGTCAGAATCTTGGTCTTCGCCAACACTGAGACGCTGGAAGAGCGTGCCTACGTCAACAACGGCAGGTCGAGGTAGACCGAGTTTGACAGCTTGAGACCTCCTCGCCAGTGCTGCTTGCTCCTCTGCCTCCCATTTACGCCGTAATCTCGCATCTCGCTCAGCTGCATCTTCTTCAGACAAGTGTGCAGATTCGAAGTCTCCATCTTCCACTTCGTCCTCAGGGACAAGAAGCTCGAAATTGTTTTCAGGTTTTGGAAGGCTCATGAAACCGGCCTTTAAAGCTCGTTTGGCTGAATTCATGCGAAGACGTCCATCGCGAGGTGTGACACCGACGACCGAATATTCCTCTGAATTTATCGAGAGGTTATCACGCACGGGTGTCCGTAGAGGTGTTGCTGAAGCAGTTAATCCATCTTCGCGTGGTGTGGCAAGGGGATTGGGAGTAAACGCAACATTGTGCATCGGCATGGCACCTTCAAAGCCTGTACCGCCACCAGGTCCAACGTGAAGAGGGGTATTTTCATCTCCTAATAGTGGTGTTTGCTGGATTGTCATATTCCGTAGATTACGCGCCTCCATGAGGATAGTATCTTCTGTTGAAAAAAAGAAAATCAACCCCATCATGAAGGAGGGAAAAGTATGAACCTACGTTGCGGTGCAGTTCGGGGGGTTCTTGCCATACGGGCATTTTCTAAACCCTCGTACGCACTCAGGAGTTTGCCACTAGCGTCACTCCCACCATCGACCAAAGCTTTCGCATTCTCTCCTGCCTGTCCAATCTTGACAATATCCTCAAGCTCGGCTTCACCAACTTGAGCTGTCGGAAGTACAAGTTTTCTTCTTCTTCCTATAGACTCTGCCTCCTTCAACTTCTGGATTTGCGCATCGCGGGCTGCAATGAACTTGGTCTGATGCCCTGACCCTTCACCTTCCTTTCCAGCGGCCGCTTTGCGCTGACGCTTCTTACGCTCCGCTTCCTCCTCCTCTGGTTTGCGCTTGTTTTCTAGCCGACGCAGAGTTTGACCAACTGGAGCTGCAGCGACGCGTGCTTGCTCCTCAGTGGTGTCGTAGAATCCAGCGGCTGGCTTCTTCTCAAAAGGAATATCTGCGTTGTACTAGAGTGGTTGTGAGTTTGTGTTAAAGAACAATCATGATGACGAGACTTACGTCCATACCCTTTCGCTTGGTTTTATGACGCATTCTAGAAAATAGCTTTTAAGAGTATGAAAGCAGCCTCTGAAGGATACGACCCACATGATGCCCGCTTGTTTCAATTCCCTCTTTTTCTGCAAAACAGCCAATCGCCTCGCTTCCTCTAACTGCCTTTCGCGGGCCTTTCGCTTTGCCTTCTTACCTTGCGTATTGGCAAGACGAGCACGCGCCTCTGACAACATCTCTTTCTCATCCTCGTCCATGTCAATCGGATCTGGACGAGCAGGCTTAGTCTCTGGATCGGGATCAATTTCTCCAGGGCGCAGCCGCCGCACATCGTCGGCACTTGGTCCACTGTCTCCACTCGGCCCCACTAGGCCTAATTCCTGATTTTCCTTCGCTTCTGCCTCGTCAAGGAGTTTTTGATATCGTTCGAGACATTGGACTGCTGTCCGTCCCACGATGGGCGCTATTGTCCGCCATTGCGTGGGCATGAGTTTAGCCAAGTGTAAAAGTTTTTCATCCTCAGTCTGGGAAGAAATAAGATAATCGAGTTTCTGAAGAAGCATTGTACGCACTTTGGACCATTCTGTCTTTTTTATTGAAGGATCCAACCACTCATACCATCGTGCTTTGCATTGTTTCGGGGTTTTTCGAACGAGCAAAGACGATATCCGAGCCCTGTGAAAGTATCAAATATATTGTTGAATGAAAAAAAGAACGCACACATACCACTGATTTTTACCATACTTCGCTATGGCAGCCTTGAGGACCTCATCTTCGGTGTTCTGTGAGATGATGTGAGTTTCGATACCATTTTGTCACCAGTAAAGGTGACCCCAATACCTTCCAGACACCTATTCAAAGCTTGGTAAGTAAGTATGAGCATTACCCAGGAATACTTACCTCCTTTAATGATTATTCTGACCATAGGTGCACGTCGTGAAGGAGTTGGCCAATGGTCGCGATATTGGAAACCTCGGAATTCAATGCACTCAAACATTACGTAATATATTCCCAGGGCGCGATCAACATCGTATACATATTACAGTTGACTCTGTTCTAACCCATACTGGGTACGAGCTACGGTCCGTGCTGTAGCTCTTGCTAAGTCCCAGACTCAACCTCACTTTGTTCAGTTAGGTCTTTGTATTTGTTAATTCAATGCTAAGTCTCAGACCCAACCTCACTTTGTTTGGTTAGGTCTTTGTATTTGTTAATTCAATGCCACCTCATTTGGTTAGGTCTTTGTATTTTGTTGACTAAGTGTTGCTTTTCTCTTACAATTCAATCTACTGAGATTTCATATATAAACCAATCATGTATCTATATTACATTATCAACAAAATACTACAATGTCCACTGGTATATATTAGAGATGCTGAAAATTATACAGGGGGTGTGGGGCAAGCAGTGGCCATGCAAGTGATGGGAGCAGGGCTGGAGATTGATGGGGGATCAATTGATATTCATGGGTTCTGGGGCCAAGTGTAGAGTGAGGTCTGGAGTTAATTATAAATGTATAAGGTTGTAAAAGTATGATTGGAGTTTGTAACAGAGTTAGAGTTGATAGAGACTCAGGCAATGATAAAGAAAATAGAGGCAGATGAGACAAGATGAAGTTGAGATGAGATAGAGGTGGGAATGAAATAGATTGAGTGAGAAACATAAGACTAGAGACAAAAATAGAAACAGAGACAAGACACAGAAATGTAACAGGGACAAACATGACAAGAAACAAGTAACTACAAGTAATATCAAGACTACTGTAACAGATATTGTCCTATGGCTTATATACTGACTACTGGACCTCTCTAGGGACTGAGGGTGCAATGGCAGGGCTTGTTGGAGCTGTGCAGGGTTGACAAGTGTTGGTTCTGATCAGATGGTGGGCCACAGTGATATTCTGATGGGAATTGATAGGAATGTGGGCTGCCCCAGGGTCATCATGATGTTTTGGACTGGTTGGGTAAGTTGTGGTGACAAGTCAGTGACTTATGCTGGGATTAGGAATAGTGTTAGAGGGGTCCAGAGGCTCAGAAGAGAAGGGGAAAGTGATAGGGCCCACAGGGAACATGTTGGGATTTGCCAGAGGGCTGTTGGGATTTGCTGGGGAAGTGCCAGAGTTAGCTGGAGCAGGCACTGTGGGTGGACAAAGGTCAGGTGAATTAAGGAGATGTTGAAGAGGAGGACTCTGGAGGAGCAGGGTGGCTTGAGAAGAGATCTAGTGGTCTGGGAGTGGGTTGTGACATTACCTCTCCTTCAGCATTGAGACATTTGAGATGTGGGCATGACTCATGTTAGGGATTGGTGAGGGTGTGGAAATTGAAGTTAGAGCAACAAAGTCAAAGCATGGCCACCATTTGTTAGGGGGCTCTTCCTAATCAATTAAAAGGGTCAGATGTATTCTAGTGTATCTCAACTTTCCTCCCATGTTGTCTTCAGGATTGCCATCACCATCTTTAACCACCCCTTCCTCTTATAAGAACTGGGTCAACATGTGGGAGGAGTACAAGGAGTGTTGGTGGGGTTTCAAGCAGCATAGGAACTGTAGGAGGATTGATACCATGTATTGTCCTCATGAGTACTGCAGCTCTGCCTTTAGTGTTGTACTGACCAAATTTGCCAGAGTTATCTGCAGCTGTGACAGGCTCTTTCAGTGGCTCCTCTTGCATGTGAGGCTCTGGGCTTGTTAGTCATTCAGCCTCTGCAGTCTGATTTTCAAAGCCAAGTCTGGGGCCAGGAGTTGTACAAGTCATCCCAGAGGCACAGAGGATTTCCCAGGCAGAGGTAATGCTAGAGATATTTGTAGAGGTGCTTAAGCAGGCATGGAATCCTCTGATTTTGGAGTGGTGCCAAAATGAGGCTTTGATGAGTCTTGGGTATGTCTTGTCCACATTCTTTTGCTTACTCACTCTTCCTAGGTGTGCTCTCTGTACCTGGTAGGGGGAACTGTGTAAGTTCTATGAGCTAGCCATAGGGTCCCATTGAGACTTGTTGGTCTGTCTTCTTTGTTATTCAAGGCATGAGAAGTGCTTGATCTCACTAGAGTGGCATGCAGCCTATATTGCTGTGGAGCAGGGCTGGGAACTGGGTAGGGTGAGGGGGCAATTGGAGTGCAAGACCAGGACACTAGAGAGTGGGAGGAGATTAATAGAAAAGGTAGGTCCACTGTAGGAAGGTCATAGGAAGAAGGTGTTGGTTTAGCAGGACAAGAAAAAATGGAGAACCTCTCCACCTCCAGAGGCTGGGCCCAGTAAAAGGCTCTAGGGTGAGGCATCAATGGCAGGCCCCTCCAGGCCCCATATGTACTTGCCTGGCTCAGGAGCTCTAGTAGAGCCTTTGTTAGGTACTCCAGTGCCCCCACTTTTTGACTGCCAAAGTGTTTCTGCACTGTTAGGTGGAGGGGTTGATGAGAATCCTGGTAAAATAAGAAGAACTCCAGAGGGTAGAGGAGGATTGAGACACAATGTAGAGAGAGAGGGTTGTGTTAGGGCAGGACTGCAACACTGCTATACAAATGGCTACAAAGCAGGCTCTAGATATGTAGAGCCTACAAGAATGCTGGCACAGCTGGAGGCACAGCCCATGAGGAAGGCAGAGGGTGGTGGGATTTGCTGGAGGGTGGGCTTTCTCAGGTAGAGGCAGAGGGTGGCAGGCAGTGGGAGGAGTGGTTGGTGAACAAGGTGGCCTCAAGGCATGCTGGGATGTTGCATAAGTGTTTTCTTATTAACTCTGGACTGTGCTAATGGGGTTGGGCCAGGTTGAATCTGAAAGCACTGGGTCCTTCTGGATTGAGTGTCCACTGCATTTGCATCTATTCAAGATAGGCTAGTGCAGATGCCTGGGGACCATCCACTGGAGTTGGAGCAGGAGATGGTGAGGAAGAGGTGGTTACTGGTGGAGCATTGGCAGCACAATGCAGTAGCTCTGGGGTCATGGTGGGAGGTGGTGGCAGATGCAGAAGAAGTGTTGCCTGAGCTTGTGGAGGTCCTGGTAGTGGTGAGGGCCTAGATGGAAGTGAACTTGGGGGTTGGGGCAATGGGAGGAGGACTTCTAGAGAGGGGGAGGGAGTGAGAGAGGCATCTGGGCCTTGTTTTTTCTTACCTATCTTGCACCTACTCTCTGTCCATTTTGTAGAATAATGTATTCATAGCCTGTATATGCTATTTCTTGAGCTCTTGTTTAGCTAATGTGGGAGTAATTAAATTTCAGATTGTATGAGAAAATAAAAAATGCAGGGGTTTCTTGTGGAAGTTGAATCTCTAGTAAATCCAGAGGTGGGGGTTACACCTACTAATGCCATCTGTATGAACTAGTCCTGGGGGTCTCAGGGCTGTTAGGGTGTTATTGGTGGAAGTCCTGGAGCTTGGTAGGGGTGCTGAAGAGGTTTTTGTGGGGCTCTCAGGTGTCATCCTTGAGTCTGTAGCTCTTTCAACAAACTAGATAGTGAGGTCAAGCATAGACAAGTCAGGAATTGAGGATGTGGTTGACTTTGTAGTAATACTCATCCTCAACTTTGACAGGTGGCAGTCAGCTGGGGCACTGTCCTGGAAAGGAGTTAAGAGCATACTTCTTGAGAAGGTGGATGTGTAAAATGGAGTGGAGACCTTTCAGGCCTGGAGGTAGGTCAAGTTTGTAAGCATGAGTTGAGACCTTCTGGAGAATCTTGAAGAGGCTAAGTCATTTATGGTTGAGCTTGACAAAGGGCCTCTGGGTCTTGAGGTTGCATCAATCAAGCCAAACTAGAGTTCTGGGAGACCAGTTGGGGGTGGGGTTGTTCTGTCTGTCCATTGGTCTCCAGGTGGTAGGCAGTCAATAAGTTGGTCTTTATTTCAAGGGCCTTGCATAACAATTGCTAAAAGTAGGAGATAAATAGAGAGCTGTAATCAGAGATGATAATGCAACCCTGCTGAACCCTCGCCCCTAACCTGCTCCTGCACTGTGTCACCCCATAAACTATCCTTGCCCTGATTAACAGGCCCCACTGCCTGAACCTCACTACTCCAAGCCACTGGAACCACCTGTACTCCCACCTCCCAGAAGTATACCAACCATGCCCACATTTCTTGCTGCTGCTCCTCTGCTAGGGCATGCTACCAGATAACCTCTAACAACTGCACATTGAACTGTTGCTAATGCTCCATCAATTGCTCCCTTCAATTCTCAATGGCCTCCTCCAACTCTTGAACCAAATCATTATATGCCTGCACTTCACAGACCAACTCCAAATTTTGCAACAAAAGTTGCTTATTTTGGCTTCAGAGTTGCAAAGCTTGCCTCCAAACTAGCTCCAGTTAATGGCAAAGTTGAGTGTTCTTGAACAATGGGTTCAAGATGAGCAGGCAACCCATAAGGTATGAAAACACCTAGAAGAATGGAGAAGGGAACAAGGATATCCACCAATGTTTAGCCCTGGGACCCCTCAGCAAGTTAGCATGATGTTTCTCCTTATCCACTGTCCTAGAACCACTGGCACCCATACTCTCCCCTGATCCTTAATTGTCCCCCTAATTCAGACCTGGGCCAGAACAAGAAGAATTCACTTGAGGCCACCTTGAACATCTATAAGGAACTCTCTGAAATAAACAATGGAACCATGTGACCCTTGCCTTTGTCTGTGAGCAGAGGGGTGGGCAAACCATCCCCTGGCTAGCTCATTGTTCTCCTCCCTATTCTCCAGCACAAACTCCAAGAAATCCTCCTTTGGACAAGGGGCCATGGTTCAGCCCAATGTTGAATAATCACTACCTTGACCTGAGCCTGCAGAATGATGACCTCCTGACCTGAGACTACCTCCAATCCTGACCCTGACTCTAATCCCAACCCCTGAGCTGCACCTGAACTCCCCACCTGTAACCCTTGCCTCCAAAAAAACTTCCTCTCCCACATGAAACAAGCATTGCAAGTGCTGGTCATAGCACTCATCACAGAGAGAAAGTGCAATTGTCCCTGTGAAGCATAACAGTTTTGACACTAAGTAAGGTCAGTAAACACCCTGAAACTCAGACATGGGACTCACAGGAGCATTTTCAATACACCATTTATGAGTAGGGGCTCTAGCAGACATGACACCAGGTAAGAAAAAAATGGACCAATCACCAATGCCCATGATAACAAGAACCCCTGCACCAGCAATCTCCAGAGGGCTGAGCAAACTCCAACTGGCCTAATCCACATCTAAAAGGGTCTTAATGTTAGAGAAGAAGTACTGTCACAACTCCCATCTTAACCCCACCCAAACCTTGACCCACCCTACTCTACCCTGACTTACCTTCTCTAAGATCCCTGACCCTGCCATCACTTCTGCCCCACCATCCCATCATTTTCATCAGCCCTGCTATTGGTCCATCAAGACCACATCAATGCCCTTTCCTGTTAAGTCAGAACCTCTGGATCTCTTCTGCAGGACTCCCACACTTGCCCCACATTTGCCAAGACCCCCTAGCAGTGCTGCCAAATTCTGTCTCAGCACCACCACCCTGCTCCAGGTCTTGCAACATGCCCTAGACCTGAAACTATATCCACACCCTGTTCCCAGCTCTGAGACCTTCCAAGAACACTCCTATAAATACTGTTGACTGTAGTTAGTGGATTAGCTTGATATTGCCATAGTCACATATAGTTTCCCAGCACTCTCTGTTTCCTGGCACTTATCAATTTCCCAGCCTTATCCATTTTCTGACACTGTCCCTAACTACTTTGATCACCTTGAACTATAATCTAATCACCTATCCCAACTCTTAACCTAACTCTGGCTTTACTCCTAAGCCTCCAACCTCTGTACATCTCCAGACTTAGTATTCTTGCTGATCCCCAGCCCCACAATATCAGTTTAACTCCCATTCAACTCCAAAGTCTCTAACTTGCCAACTCCAAAATTCTGGATCACCTGTTTGACCCCCCATATAACTCTAGCACTCCATAAGTCTCCTTAGCCATTGTAGTTCTCTGACTAGCAGGTTTCTTGCCCTACAATGAAAGAGCCCCCCAGGTCAGCTGGACCTAACAGGTTGTACCATAATGTGGGCTGCAATTGACAGAAAGGAAAAGATGTTTGGTGACATGTCAAGGCATTGTCAGTCATGCAATTCTTTGTGTATCCAGTGTATTCCTTGGAGCCAGGCCTGTATATGTCTCAATTGAATACTTTGTTGTTACATATGTATACATTTACATCTTAATTGTAGCTATATACACATGGAATGGGTTTGTGAGGCTGCCAGTTCAAATCACATTTAGGTCAAATATTTCAGCAAGGATATTCTAGTAGAATTTGTTGGTTATTTCTCAAAATTTGTGATAGAGTGAATTGAGTACAATCAACTCAAAATCTCTCTGTTTTATGAGATTTCTTTGAATTCTATGTCTGTCAAAATCTCACAGTTTGTGCTGTGAAGGTTATTTTATGCATGCAAATACCAATAATTTTATCCATCTAATTTGTTGATATCCCAAACAGGATGCTACCTGACCAAGGTCTATCTAGCAAATAACATTTGGGCATTAAAAGAAGAAAAGTCCACTTGATATATACATTCAAGGCAAATGCAGATGGATCAGAAAAGCTTTGACCAAAAGTTATTGGTAAAGCTCAGATGCCTTATGCATAGAAGACCAGTACTCAGCTGGAATTTGACCCCCATAGCAATGCCAAAGCATGGATCATGGCTTCATTCTTTCAGAACTGGTTTCAGCAATGAGTTTGCAAACTTCAGGCCCAAGATCAAAGGGTTCTTCTTTTGCAAGACAATTTTTTGGGACATATTGTTCCAGAGGACCTTTGAACATCCATGTTATGAATTTCAAACTAAATTTAACAGCACATGCCCAGCTGATGGATCAAGGTATCATTCAATATTTTGAAGCACATTATTGTACTTCCTATATTGAATGTGCCATTGATCACTATGGTTTTGGAGTTACACCATCTGAGATCTATGACATCAAACAACTTGAAGCCATGTGCCTCACTGATGCTGCATGGAATGAGGTGGATGCAACCACCATTAGACACTGTTGGCATAAGGCTGGCATCCTTCCAGACATTGATCAGCCTGCTATCCAACCTATAGTACTCATTACACCCCTTCTTAAATGCAAATACCACTTCACTTAATCCAATAACAGAAGCAGAGAAGGATGTTCTGCAAGCTATTTCCCTGATCAAAAGTTATACTGATAGTATAGAAGATCCATTTGCCCATGATTTAGGTTATCTGTTGGCCACCTTTAAAAGGAAAATTGGTCTCCAGAAGACTTGCTTGATAGTTCCTACACAGATACAGCTAACTCTGTCATTGTAATGCATCATTCTAAGTAATTACAGTAGAAATGTAATGCATTATCCTCTGTAACTGAAATTCAGTACTGCATGGAAATGATGCATTAGGAAAGAATGAAAAATACATTACACAGGGATTGAACTAAGATCATCATGCATAGAAATCTAAACAAATAACACCAATGACCATTAGACCAAACAGTTGTAGAAAAAAAGTTGGAATGGGGTGTATTAGTTAAGGGGAGCTTGCTCCCTGTCATGACCTGCTCCCAGACCACTGGACCTCTTTCCAAGCCACCCCACTCCCCTGGAGTTCCCACCAATACCCCCTTGACTCACTCCAACCTTTGTTCACCCACAGCACACACCCTGGCTAACTCCAACACTTCCCCAGCAAACCCCAATGACCCTCTGGCAAACCCCAACACATTCTCTGCAGGCCCCATCACTTCCCCTTCTCCTTCCAAGCCCCCAGGCCCCTCTGACACTGTTTTTGATTCCAGCATATGTCACTGATGTCAGGTTCCGCTGACGACGGTGGCTCAGTACACTGGCGAGTCCTTACTAGGCGGACGCGATGTCCTGCGTTTATAACCAGGCGCCCGGGGTTGGAGCGGAGGTGGGGAAGGCTTGCGAGGGGCCCCTATGGATAGCGGCCCGAGTAGGTCCGGAGTGATTCAGAGGGGTCTAAGACCGGAGGTACTGGTCGTTGACCCAGGGTGGGTGTCGGAGCTCGTTAGCGGACGCACGAGGGGATTGCGGGGTAGGCGGAGGCTTCTCGGCTGTTGGGGGGGGCGGGGTCGGTTGGATAGGGGGTTACCGGGGCTTGATGGGTTCCGGGGTGAGCGGGTAGTGAGGCCCGGGGTTGTCGTTAGGAATGTTCAGGTCGTGGCGCGTGCGCGGAGTTCGTACTGATGTAGGGAGCAAGGGAACTTCAGGGGAACAAAGGAAATATGTACAGTCGAGACGAGACGGAGACGAGACGAGACTGAGAAAAGATAGATTCGAAACCTAGGAACAGAAATACAAACGAGACGAGAGACGAAACATAGGAAACCGGTAAAATGTAATATCAAGACTAGGGTCCGAGGAGTCATTCTATGACTTATATACCAACTACTGGGTGCCTCCAAGGGCGGCGGATGTGATGGCGGGGGTCGACGGGGCTGTGCTGAGTCGACGGGTGTCGGGTACAACCCAAGTTCGGGCCGCGGCGGTATTCTGATGGGATCAGTTGGGGGCGCGGCCGCTCCGGGGCGTCGTGGCACTCCGGGATGGGTCGGGTGAACTAGGGTAGGGGGTCGGGGACGTATGACGTGTCCAGGAACGGTGGGGGAAGGTTTCAAGGGGGTGTTGATGGCTACGGATAGGGAGTTGCCGTCGGGGTTTGCCGGAGAAGCGTCGGAGTTGCCCAGTGTGGGCGTCGAAGGTGTGGGCGGGGTTCCGGGGAGTTATCGGGAGGGGTTGGGGGCCGTGTCTAGGGATCTAGGGAGCGGGTCGTGACATCACCCCCCCTTCAGCGTCGAGACCCTCGAGACGCGGGGAGCGAGTCGGGCATCGGTAGGGCGTGGGAATCGAAGTTGATCAACATTGATCAAACCGCAGCGAGCGGCGGCGGCGTGGGGAAGGAAGTCGAGGTGCGGCCGCCGTTCGTCAGGGGCCCCTTCTTGATTCATTAAAAAGGGGTGGACGCACCCAGGAGCCCGCCAGCTTGTTGCAATGTCTTCTTCAGCTTATTCTCCCACAGCATCTAGGTCGCCGTCCCCACCTTCCCAGCCGTCGTCCTCCGAAGATTCAGAGGGTCGCCGAGATCGCCGTCGGGTCGAGGCGATGTACCGTAGTCGTGAGTGCGGCCCGTTCTATGTATCCCAGAACACTGATTGTCCCCTCGCAGAGTTGTCCGCGGCCGTGGCTGGTCCCTCAGGGCCACCGTCTGGTGCGGATGCGACGCAGCCCCCGGCGGGCATGGTTACTTCTACGCGTTCCAAGCCTGGCATTCGCCCGGGGGTGGTTCGACTTGTTCCAGAGGGTTCGAGGGTGGTGCAGGCGGAGGTGACGCTGGAGCAGTTTGCCGAGGCGGTGGGTCGGGCGAGGGGTCCCCCCACCCTCGAGTGGTGTCAGTCGGCGGCCCCGGTGAGTGGCCACTTAGTTTCGTGTCTCCCGGACCAACATGCCCTTGCAGTGCGCGTCTTGTACCCGACGGGGGGAGCAGTGTGAGTTTGAGGAACCGGCATCGGGGGTGCGGCGGGACACGTCGGTGTGCCTCCCGTGCCGTTCGCGGCACAAGAAGTGTTCCGTCACCCTGAGTTGGCGGGCCGTTTGCGTCGCGGCGGAGCAAGGGTGGGATCAGGGTTGGGTCGCAGCACAGCTGGAGGAGGGACGGAAGGGCAGGGTGTCGGGGAGGGGCTCCGGGGCTGGGGAGGGGGAACGGGTTAGCGCGTCTGTCATGAAGGTGGGCCCTCCGCGGGGTGGGCGGAAGGAGGGGGCCCCTGCCAGGCAGGAGAAGGGGAAACGGAGGGCGTCCCCTTCACCCGAGGCGGGTCCCAGTAAGCGGGCGCGGGGCGAGCAGGTAATGGGGGGCCCCCCCGGTTCCGCGGTGTATTCCCCTACGTCCGGAGTCCCCGTTGAGCAGTCCGCGGACGGGTCGTGGTCGGTTGCGGAGGCCTATCTGCGGCGTCAGGTAGAGGGCTTGGAACGGTTGTTGGTCGCACGCGAGGGGGAGATTCAGGGGGTACGGGAGGAGAGGGACGGGGCTCGACGGGAGTTAGACGGGGTTCGGAGGGAACGGGACCTGGCGCGGAAGGACAAGGACGTCGCCGTCGGGACTGCCACGGAGCGATTATCGCGTCTGCAGGAGTTGGAGGTGTGGACGGTGCATTTGCAGGCGCGGGCGGAAGCGGCGGAAGTGGCGGCGCAGCAGGCAGGGGGCCCAGGGGCGCGGGAGACCCGGCAGGATTCCGGCGCTGGGGAAGTCCGGGCGGCGGCGGAGAGGGCGCGACGGCGGGAGGAGTGGCTCGCCAACGAGGCGGCCTCGGGCCGGCGAGGAGTGCTTCGTGAGTGGTTGTCCCGCCTTCTTTTCCCTAGCGTTGACTCGGGTTCCACAGACTGGGCCCGGGAGCATCGCATCCTTCTCGACGGGGCGTCGGCAGCGCTGGGGTCCATCCACGATGGGTTGGCGAGGATGCCCGGGGACCTTCCGCCGGAGTTGGGCCAAGGGGTAACGCAGATGGGGCGTCTGTTGGCAGGGCATCGGCGGAGGGCGACGGCAGACCCCGGGGCGTGGTGGGAGATAGCGACGGACGTGGGGGAACCGCTCCCCGGGCAACCCGAGGTTCTGGCGGCGGTAGTGGCACAGTTGGAGGTGGTCATGGTGGGAAGGGTAGCGGGGTTAGGGTCGGAGGAGGAGGGAGAGTGAGGGGAATTCGGACCCCGTCGCTGACTTGTTCCCTGCCCCTTTCTTGTTCAAGTATATACCTGTACATCGTTTGTGCCTATACAGTCTTTGGACCCTCTGCTGAGTGTGAGGAGTTTCAGATAGAGCAAGGAGAGGAGTAAGTGGAAACACGTAGGAGAGTATTGGTGGGAGTTGAATCCCTGGTGAACCCAGAGGCGGGGGTTACGCCCACTATTGCCATCTGTGTTGGGTCAGTCCCGGGGGTTCCGGGGCTTGGCGGGATTCCGTCGGTGGAAGTCCCGGATTTCGTCGGGGGCTCTGTCGAGGTTCCTTCGGGGCTCCCACGTATCGTCCTCAGGCCCGTAGCCCTTCCATCGGACCAAGTACTGGAGTCGGCCGCGAACTACCCGGGAGTCGAGGATCTCGTCGACCTCGTAGTGGTACTCGTCCTCGACTTTGACGGGGGGCGGTCGGCTGGGGCGTTGGCCGGGGAAGGGGTCCGGAGCGTGCCTTTCAAGGAGTCGAACGTGGAATACAGGGTGGAGACCCTTTAGACCCGGAGGCAGGTCGAGTTTGTAAGCGTGGGTGGAGACCTTCCGGAGGATCTTGAATGGACCGAGGCGTTTGTGGTCGAGTTTGATAGAGGGCCTCCGGGTCTTAAGATTTCGTTGGTCGAGCCAGACCAAGGTGCCGGGGGGCCAGTCGGGGGTCGGCTGGCGGCGGGCGTCGGCATGCTTGGAGTAGGCTTGGTTGGCGGTGTCGATCTCGTCCCGGAGGAATTGGTGGAGGGACCGGAGGTCCTCAGCGACTTCGTGGGCAACGTGGGAGGGGATGTCCTTGAGGGACAGTGTGAGTCGGGGATTGTAGCCCTTGTTGGCGTAAAAGGGGGAAACTCCGGTGGCGGAATGAGGCGTGTTGTTGTAGGTGAATTCGGCGAGGGGGAGCTCCGCGCGCCAGTCGTTCTGTAAATAGTTAACGTAGAGGCGAAGGTACTGTTCTAACGTCTGGTTTACGCGCTCGGTTTGCCCGTCGGTTTCCGGGTGATAGGCGGTAGAGAGGCTGGTCTTGATCTCGAGCGCCTTGCACAGCGATTTCCAGAAATGAGACACGAATAGGGGCCCACGGTCGGAGACGATGTCGTCGGGAAGCCCGTGTTTGGAGAATACGTGTTCTAAAAATAGTTTGGCGAAATCCGGGGCGGTGTCAGTGGTGTGGCAGGGAATAAAGAGGGCTTGCTTGGTAAGGCGGCAGACGACGACGAGGATTGCGTCGAAACCTTCGGAATCGGGGAGTTCGACGATATGATCCATCGATATCGAAGACCAGGGGCGGCGACCAACGGGGAGGGGTTTCAGTAGTCCGTGGGGGCGATGGCGGGGGACTTTGGCCCGTAGGCAGGGCTCGCAGGCCCTCACGTATCGCGTGACGTCCTTCTTCATTCCTGGCCAAAAATAAGTCCGGGAGATGAGTTGAAGGGTCTTACGAATTCCTGGGTGCCCCCGGAGCTTGTGATCGTGGTGCTGCCGGAGTATGTCGAGGCGAATGGACTTGTGGTCCGGGGCGTAGATTCGTCCACTTCGGAGCAGCAGGCGGTGGTCCGGGGATAGCGAAAAGGGGTTGTCTACGCTCGACTCGTCGGGGTTGTTGCGGGGGTCGTGCTGGTTGAAGAAGGGGTCCGGGGGTGAATTCCTGATTTGCTGGAGGATCCCTTCTTCGTTTAAAATCAGCACGGCATGTAGATGTTCAGGTGGGATTACCACTCGATGGTTGAATGCATTTCGTTCGGTTTCGAACGATTTCTTCGGATACACGTCGGGTCTTCGAGTGAGGGCGTCGGGCTTTGCGCCGAGTCGCCCGGGGCGGTAGTGAATGGTAAAATCGTACTCCGAAAGGGTTTTGGACCATCGAGCCTGGCGGCGGCTGAGCTGTTTCGTGGTCGTGAAATATTGCAGGTTGTTGTGGTCGGAGTAGACTTGGATGCGGTGCGGGGACCCCTCGAGGTAGGCCCGCCACTGACGGAAGGCTTCGACGATTGCGAGGAGTTCCTTGTCGTAAATGTCGTAGTTGAGTTCCGCGGGGATCATTGATCGGGTGTAGAATGCGACGGGGCGGAGATCCTTGCCCTCCGAGTTCGACTGGGAGAGTATCCCGGCGATAGCGTAGTCGGAGGCGTCACATTCGAGCACGATCGGTAGGGAGGGGTCGAAATGGCGGAGGACCGGAGCGGAGGTGAAGGCCTTCTTCAGGAGGAGGAATACGCTCTGGCACTTGCTGTCCCAATCCCAAGGGGTGTCCTTCCTTGTGAGCCGGTTGAGGGGCTTGGTAATTCCGGAGTAGTTGTCGATGAAGCGGCGATAGAAGTTAGCAAACCCCAAGAATGACTGTACCTCCTTGACGTTCCGCGGGGAGGGCCAGTTGAGTATTGCGTCGACCTTGGCGGGATCCATGCGCACACCGTCGGGGGTGACGATGACCCCGAGATATTCGACTTCCGCTGTGTGGAATGAGCACTTTTCGGGTTTAGCATGAAGGTGATACTCTCGGAGCCGTTCCAGGACACGGCGGACGTGCTCCGAATGCTCCGCGGGCGAATTCGAATAGATCAGGATATCGTCCAAATACACGATGACAAAGACGTCGTTCATGTCGTGGAAGATGTCGTTCATGAAGTACTGGAAGGTGGCGGGGGAGTTAGTCATTCCGAAGGGCATTACAAGATACTCAAAGAGGCCGTAGCGGGTGCGAAAGGCGGTCTTCCATTCATGCCCCGGGGCGATCCGGACATTGTTGTAGCCGGAGCGAAGGTCGATTTTCGTGTAAATCTTGGCGCTGCGAAGGCGATCAACAAGGTCTCCGATTAAGGGGAGGGGGTACCGGTTCTTCTTGGTGACTTTGTTGAGTCCCCGATAATCCACACAGAGTCGGAGGGATCCGTCTTTTTTCTTGGCGAACAGGACCGGGGCGCCAGCCGCGGAGATCGAGGGACGTATGAAACCTTTGCCGAGCATGTCGTCGAGGTACTCCTTCAGGGCCCGGAGCTCGACTTCGGACATGTTGTAGATCTTGCCAAACGGGGGTGAGGTGCCTTCTTCGAGGTCGATCTGGTGGTCGTAGGAGCGGTGCGGAGGGAGTTCCTTGGCACTTCCTTCGGAGAACACGTCAGCGAATTCATGATACTCCGGGGGAACTACTTCGGATAGGATCTGTTCCTCCGTCTTCCTTTCTGGCGTGATAGTCCCTGCGCGGAGGTATTTCTCCGGTAGGGCCGGCGTGACTTGCAACTGGAAGGCGGGGGTGCCTTCCCGTAGGAGGCGCGCGAAGGGGACGGCGCCGATGATTTTAATGTCGAGGTTTCCGGAGTCGACGGGGTCGGGTCCTGTGGATGTAGCAGTCGGATCCGGGGTGGCGTCGGGGTCCGGGATAGGCTGGAAGCGGAGGTGGATGGCGGCTGCTAACCTTGCTTCGGGGCCGGGGAATTGCATGGTAAGGTTCTTCCAGTTGATGTCGGGGTTGACGTCTCGCAGCCACGGGAGTCCGAGCACGATCGGGGTCGACGGGGGTAGCTGGGTAACGAGGAGTCGGGCCTGGAACTGCAGGTCGTTGTCGAGGGTGAGGGTGTCGTCGTGGTACTGCGTGATTCTTGTCGTGGCGGGGCTCCCATCGAAGAGTTGGAGCTCGAGGGGTTTGTCGAGGTCGTTGCGTCGGAGGTCGAGTTGATTGCTGACGAAGACACCGGAGGCGCCGCTGTCTATGAGGGCGGGAAGCTCCTTGAGCGAGCCGCCAAGTCGGACATAGATGACGAATGATCGCGCAGATCTAGAGCGAAGTTGCGGCGGGGTCCGGGGTTGGTTGATCGTGGCCTCGGAGCTCTCGGAGGGGGGTGGGACATGGAAGGGTACCAGCCCAGAATCGGCGGGGTTGTCCCGGTCGAGGCGTAGGGTGAGACTGGGCCAATCGACGCGGGGGTTGGTGGAGCGGAGCCATGAGAACCCTAAGACGACGGGGGCGGAGGGGTGTAATTTTGTGACGAGTAGCCGGAGTTCTTGCCGTTGTCCGTCGGCGAAGGTCAGGGTCGTTTCTAGGCAATGAGTGATATCTCCCGCTGGGGTAGAGTCTCCGTCAAAGAGTTTGAGGGGGATCGGGGCGGGGAGACGGCGGAGGGGTTGTGGGGCAAGCGCTGCCAGGGATTCGTCAACAAAGTTATCGGTGGCACCGCTGTCGACTAGTGTGGGGACGGGCTTGTCGGTGAAAGGGAGAGTGGTGCGGAGGAGGAGGTTTGTGGAGGAGTGGGAGGGGAGGTGTGCTGGGGGGTTGTCCGGGGCGAGCATCGTTGCGCGGAGAAGTGTGGCTGGGGCGGAGAAGACGTCGGGATGTGGTCCGCGGTCTAGTGCGTCTTCCAGACCTAAACCGCCGACTCGTTTTCCGTGAACTGGTAGTTACAGTCTTCTCCGTCGATCGTCCACACGGCGCGTCCCATCACCTGTCGTTTAGGGCAATTGCGAATAAAATGTCCCTGCTCACCACATAGGATGCACGCGCCCTCCTTCCGTCGTTTCTCCTGCGTTTCTTCCGGCACGTCAATCCACTGACTGTCCTGGATCCTGTTTGCGCATAGGGCTTCCTGATCGTTGGCGGGGTCCAGGCTGTCGTCGCGGTCGTCGGGATTGGTATCCGGAGGTACTGGGGTGTCGTGGAGGTCGGCGGCGTTGAGCTGGGCGGGTGGTCGCTGTCCCGGGGGCCGATTTGTGTTGGGGACTCCTCGGCCCGGGGGAAGCGGGGTGCGGGGTTAGCAGGGCTAGCGGGGATGGAGGGTCGGATGCCATTGGTTGCTCCGGTCTGCCAGTTGGTGTTACCGGAAGTATTCCACGAGGTCCGGGGCGCCGTGTTTTCGCTGCGATCTTCCCAATAACGTTGGTCGACCTGGGTAACGAGCGCCTTGTACCCGTCGTAGGTGGTTTGTTTGGGCGCGAGGCGAAGGACGTCCTTGATCCGTTGGGGCAGGGCACGACGGAGGGCGAACCGGAGGGCGTTGTAATTCCAGCCGGTCTCGTAGGCCTCTCGTTCGAACCGTACGATGAAGGTCGTGAAGCGTTCGTTGTCGCGCATTCGGAGGTTGAAGAGATTTTCCTCCGCCTCTGCTACGGTGTCAAAGACGCCAAACTTACTCGAGAACTCTTGAGTGAAAGCGAGCCAATGGGAGAGTACGGGATTGTTTGGGTCGAACCGGAGTAGCGCGGTGTAGTGGTCGAAAGCGATGCCCTGTAAGTATGATGCGGCGAAGGCTACTCGTGAGCTCTCAAGCTGAAAAGTGATGGGCTTAGCTTGAAACATAGTTAAGCATTGGGTCAGGAAGATTCGCCACTTCCGGGGGTCGCGGCCGGTGAAGGGTTCGGGCTTCTGGATGTCGAGCTTTCCTTCCCGGGCCAGTGCGTCGCGGGTGTCGTCCTGCGAATTTTGAGTTCGGGGTGGGGGTCCGGCGTTGTAGTAGTAGTAGTAGTTGTTTCCGTTTCCGCGCTGGGGGGGAAGTTGTCCATCGCCGGGCCCCATCCTCCTGGGGGTCCGCCATTGGGTGGTCCCCCACCGGGGTTTTGACCTACACTACCCGGGGCGGGTCCTGGGGCCCATCGAGGGGGAGAGGGTCCTCCGGGATTCGGGGGTCCGAAATAGTTGATGTCGTTGGGGGGGTTAGGCATCGGGGCGGGCGGGGGACGAAAGGGGTTGGCGGACAGAGGGGGTCGGGGCGCCCCGGGGCCCAGGGGCTGTCGCGGGGGGACTGGGGCGTTGGGACGGGGCGGAGGGGCGTTGCTACGAGGGGCGCGGAGGTCGAAATGGGGGGGTCGGTCTCGTTGGGGCCCGTTGCGCGGGGGGTGTTCGTCGACGGGGTTGCCCGGCTCGTCGATATAGGAGAGGGTCCGGTTGTCGTCGTCGACGCGTAGGGACGGTCGTTGGGAGCGGATTTCGGGGATGGCGGGTTGATCCCAGGTTCGGAAGGCGCTGGGCACCGAGCTGGCCCGGGGCCGGGCGGAGAGGGCCAGGGTGTGGGCGGCGGGTTGGTCGAACAGCCCCCCCGCGGGGTTGAGATTCCTCAAGATGCTGGAGGCCGCGTTGAGTTCTTCCTGCTGGCGGGGAACGGAAGATGGGGCTTCGTTTCGTGTCCCGACGGGTTCCTCGCGTTGCACGTGGAAGGAGCGGGCGGGGTCCAGGGGATCTTCGAAGGGGCGGGGGTTCGGGCTAGTGTGGATTTCTTCGACCAAGGCGCGGAGCTCGTTCCGTAAGTTCTCGTCGAGGCCCAGGGTGCCTTGCGTATTCTCCGGGAGGTTCCCTTGCAGGTAGCGTTCGTGGAAGTCGAGGAGTCGGTCCGCCCAGACCTCCGGGGTTGCGGAGGTGTCGGGGTAGCCTAGGCTGGTAAGGAAGGTGCGGGTACGCCTTGCGAATTCCGCAGGGGACAGGCGGAGGAAGCGGAGAACTTCGTCGCGTTGCTGGGCGTAGGCTTCGATCCTCTGCTGCCTGGGGGAAGGAGGGGTTTGAACGGCGAATGGTGGGCGGGGTGGGGAATAGTTATCCGTAGCTTCCGGAGGGGCTGGGGCTGCAGCGGGGATTGGATACGCATAGTAATGGGCGGGGGGAAGGTAGGCGGGGTTGGGGGGTGCTGCGGAGTATCCTCCGGGGTTGATACGGGGGTTGTTGCCATCGGCGTGGAATGCGGGAGGGCGGCGCCAGCCCGGGGGTATTCCCTGGCTGATGGAGGGGGCGTAGAACACCTGGTTGGGGTCAGGGGTCCAGTGACGGGGCACGTATTGGTCCGTGAAGGGGCCCGGGTAGAATGGGGCGTAGGAATTTTCCAATATGGGCCGGCCGTAGGCGTCGGTTGGGTAACCGACTGGGTTGTACGCGGGGTTGAACGCAGACATCGAGAACGGGGTAAGGGGGAGTCTTGATATTATGTCAGGTTCCGCTGACGACGGTGGCTCAGTACACTGGCGAGTCCTTACTAGGCGGACGCGATGTCCTGCGTTTATAACCAGGCGCCCGGGGTTGGAGCGGAGGTGGGGAAGGCTTGCGAGGGGCCCCTAGGGATAGCGGCCCGAGTAGGTCCGGAGTGATTCAGAGGGGTCTAAGACCGGAGGTACTGGTCGTTGACCCGGGGTGGGTGTCGGAGCTCGTTAGCGGACGCACGAGGGGATTGCGGGGTAGGCGGAGGCTTCTCGGCTGTCGGGGGGGGCGGGGTCGGTTGGATAGGGGGTTACCGGGGCTTGATGGGTTCCGGGGTGAGCGGGTAGTGAGGCCCGGGGTTGTCGTTAGGAATGTTCAGGTCGTGGCGCGTGCGCGGAGTTCGTACTGATGTAGGGAGCAAGGGAACTTCAGGGGAACAAAGGAAATATGTACAGTCGAGACGAGACGGAGACGAGACGAGACTGAGAAAAGATAGATTCGAAACCTAGGAACAGAAATACAAACGAGACGAGAGACGAAACATAGGAAACCGGTAAAATGTAATATCAAGACTAGGGTCCGAGGAGTCATTCTATGACTTATATACCAACTACTGGGTGCCTCCAAGGGCGGCGGATGTGATGGCGGGGGTCGACGGGGCTGTGCTGAGTCGACGGGTGTCGGGTACAACCCAAGTTCGGGCCGCGGCGGTATTCTGATGGGATCAGTTGGGGGCGCGGCCGCTCCGGGGCGTCGTGGCACTCCGGGATGGGTCGGGTGAACTAGGGTAGGGGGTCGGGGACGTATGACGTGTCCAGGAACGGTGGGGGAAGGTTTCAAGGGGGTGTTGATGGCTACGGATAGGGAGTTGCCGTCGGGGTTTGCCGGAGAAGCGTCGGAGTTGCCCAGTGTGGGCGTCGAAGGTGTGGGCGGGGTTCCGGGGAGTTATCGGGAGGGGTTGGGGGCCGTGTCTAGGGATCTAGGGAGCGGGTCGTGACAACTGACTTATCACCACAACTTGCCCAACCAGTCTAGAACATTCCAACAACCCCAGGCAGCCTGTGTTTCCATCAGTTCCCATCAGTATATCACCACAGCCCACCAACTGATCAGCACTGACACCCATCAACCCCACACAGCTCTAACAAGCTCTGCCACCAGACTCACTGTCCCCAGAGGAGGTCCAGTAGTCAGTATATAAGTCATAGAGCAATATCTGCTACAGTAGTCTTGATATTGCTGACAATCTTCTGTTACATCTGTGTCTGCTACATTTCCCAGTTTTGTTTCTATTTCTGTCTCTAGTCACATACTTCTCTCAATCTATTTCATTCTCATCTCTGTCTTGTCTTGACTCTGTCTTGTCTTATCTGCTTCTGTTTCCTTTATTGTTGCCTAAATTCCTTTCAACTCTAACTCTGTTACAAACTCCAAGCATATCTCTGTTCATATATTTACAACCCCCAACATTCATAACCGACTCCAGACCTTGCCCTACACTTGGCCCCAGAACCCATCAATCCCATCTGATCTCCCATCAACCCTCCAATCCCACCCCCATCACTCACATGATCTCTGCTTACTCTACATTCCTAGAATCTGTCCCCAGACTTGTACCTGAGTCTTTCCCAAGGCCAACCCTTCTTCACACCTTGTCTTAGACATTCACAGACTATCCTAGACTTGTTTGGACTGCTCCCCTTAGCTTATCCTTGAAGTATCTGAAGTCCAGGCCTCCCCAGAGCACTAGGTTATAAGTGCAAGACATTGTGTCTGCCTAGCAAGGGCTCACCCAGTTAAGCTGAGCCCCTGTGGTCAGCAGAACCTGAGACTCCCCTTAATAGATATCCCTGTCTGAAGCCTTGACCAACTTAATGCTAATACTAACAAACTCTAACCAACCTAACAAAAAAGCTAACTGAACCATAATTGGCTAACAGTGCAATCCATAGACAGCTCCCTCAACACTATACATATAATGTTAATATGATTTAACTGTCACTGTGGTATATTGGTCATGTTGTTTCTCATAGTTTGTGTGTATTTTCTCTGGAGGTTGTTGATTCAATCCTATGGTTAGGCATTGTTTTCCTGTTCCTAATGCATTAGTGTCATGCATTACTTCTGTACAATACTTAATTTGAGTTAAGTTACAGAGGATAATGCATTACATTTCTACTGTAATTACACAGAATAATGCATCACTTTGTCAGGATCAGGTGACAGATCAGCGATTTTTTTGCTCGAAATTAGCTAGTTTCCTTCTACAATATGTCTAAGATAGCTAGAACACCATAAAAACACGATTTTTGATCATTTTGAGCCTTTTTTTACATCTCCCTCGTAGACCATACTCTATGATAATCCATAGCTTTGAGTATCCACCGAGGGGTATGGATTGAGACAGAGTCAACTGTTGTACTCATAAAATTATTGTCCTTTGCAAACAAGTTGGCACATGAGCAAACAACGCGAAATCGTCAGGGTCTTCGGCGAACGATAATTCGAGAACGCATGTACCGTTTGGATTCATACTTTCCAGTATTACTCTTCTATGTTGGAGCTAGGGTAGTGTGTAATTGATATTGAAAATTATTGAAATTTGATATTCGCATCTTTTGGGTCACCATTGCGAACATCGGTGAGCCATTCTGGCAGAACGAGCCTTTGAAAAATTCATCGAAATACATCAGAATACTTTCATAGCAGTTACTCAGTGCACTGGAGGGGTACTGTGTCATTACTCGTCAGAATAACATTACTCAAATCTGATTCAAATTGAGTCCGGAATTCGGCATCGGCAACATAGATACTGTTCCTGCCGATACATCCTTGCTATCACCTAAGCTCTGGCAGCAACGTGAAATAAAAAGAATTAAGAAAAACGACAATTCAAGACTACTGGAAGAAAGCTTAAACAGCCAGAACACAAAGCTGACATCCACACAAGCATCACGTCCAAAGCCTCGCCCTCTTCATCGCAATAATTCTAATACATTTATCGGACTCAATGGTGCTTCTCAGGGCCTGAATGATACCGGAGTTGCTGCAATTACTGCCTTTAGACTAGTTTTTCAACGTGTTCTGCTAGAATGGCCCGCCAATGTTCGCAATGGTGACCCAAAAGATGCGAATATCAAATTTCAATAATTTTCAATATCAATTACACACTACCCTAGCTCCAACATAGAAGAGTAATACTGGAAAGTATGAATCCAAACGGTACATGCGTTCTCGAATTATCGTTCGCCGAAGACCCTGACGATTTCGCGTTGTTTGCTCATGTGCCAACTTGTTTGCAAAGGACAATAATTTTATGAATACACTCTACAATCTATGATATGTTATGTTTTCAATCCTTCCTTCATTTTTCGCTAAGTTCTGCGACACCAGGAAGTACCTTATGAACGGATATCAGAAGGGCAGTGACAAGATATAAGATACAACGCACCTTTCCTTCCAGCAGTTCGAGACTGGCGCCACCACCCGTGCTAACATGGCTTAACTGATCCTCAGCATTATGTTGGGCGACAACGGTCGCAGTATCACCGCCTCCGACAATCACGACAGCACCTTTCTTAGCAGCCTCGATGTTGGCATCGAGAAGAGATTTAGATCCTCGAGCAAAAGCGGGGAACTCGAAAACGCCAGGTGGGCTGTAGAGATCACCCATTAGAAGGACAACTGTACGATGAATGAATGCAAGTACCCGTTCCATAAGATGGTCTTAGCCTCAAGAACTGTCTCGCGGAATAGTTCCGAGCTCTTTGGGCCGACATCAAGACCCATCCAGTTGTCTGGAATACCTTCCTCTTGGGTGGCGACGCCAGTCTAGAAGGAGGATTAAGCGCTAATGGACAAGAAAAGAAAACAACATACCTTGGCGTCCTTGTCAAACTTGTCGGCAGTGATAAAATCGACGGGGAAGACAAGCTTGACGCTGTTCTTCTTCGCTTTCTCGACGAGGCTTGCAACCTTCTCGGAGCCAGGAACGTCGAAAATGGAATTACCGATCTAAGATGATATCACTGATAAGATGAGATAAGATCGAGGAAAAGTTAACCAACATTAACGTGATCGAGGGTCTTCTTGAAGGTGAAAGCCATTCCACCACAGATAATGAGAGAGTTGACCTGCACACAGTTAACACACCAACATAGCTTATCTCGGTTCACTCGCCTTGTCGAGCAGGTTGTCGATCAGCTGAATTTTGTCTGAAACCTTGGCACCTCCGAGGATAGCAAGAAATGGTCTGTCAGGCTTTTCGAGCGCCTTCGCAAAGAACTCCAGCTCCTTCTTGACAAGGAATCCGGCAGCTCTCTGGGGCAGCTTGATACCAACCATGCTTGAATGAGCACGGTGCGCCGTTCCAAAGGCGTCATTTACATAAACGTCACCAAGACGGGTGAGCCCTTCACGGAACTCGGCTACCTTGGTGGGGTCTGCTTTGGTCTTGCTGCCGTCCTTGTTCTTGACCGATCCTTCTTCCTCAATGTGGAAGCGCAAATTCTCCAGCAGGATGAGCGATCCATGCGGGGCGCTCTTGACGGCCTTCTCGACTTCAGGTCCCACACAATCAGTCAAGAACTGCACAGCTTTTCCGATTTGTTTTTCGAGTTCTGCAGCAACTGGTTTGAGCGAGTATTTATCGATGATCTTGCCGTCCGGACGCCCCAAGTGAGACATAATAACCACGGCAGACGCGTCTCAAATGTACTATGAGGGTGATAACGAGGAAAGCCTCAGAGGGACGCACCATTGTCGAGCGCGTATTGAATGGTGGGCAAAGCTGCGACAATACGCTGTGCGATAACAAGATGAGATTAGAATGAGAGCGATATAAGATGGGCGTACAGCAGGGTTTGTGATGACACCATCCTGCAGGGGGACATTAAAGTCGACGCGAATGAGAACGTGCTTGTTCTTGAGGTCGACGTCGGTAATGGACAGCTTGTTAGAGAGAGACATGATGGAGGTCGGAAACGAATAATCGATGGGCTCGACCTTTATTTAGGATCAAGCCGTATGTGCACGGGGGTTAGGGTTAATTAACCTCTTCCACCATGGCCACCCAAAATTCATTGGGCCTCGATTTTGACCAGCTCTCCGTCCAGGATGCATCTCCGCCCCAGCCAGACGTCGCGTCTTCACCACACACGCCTACTTCCAACGCAGAGTCAAAGCACGAGAAAGCAGAGAAAAAGAAGCCCTATGTCAACGCCGAACGTGTCAAGACGGGTGGTCCCCAGCGAGTAGGTATATTTCCTTCTGTGTGCTCACAATCTCATTTCTCCAGGACAAATTGAGCGATGAGGCCCTCGCTGAGCGTATGGCAAGAATGAAAGAACAAAATGAGAAGATCAAACAACGAAGATTGGTCCGTCTTCCATCTTCAACTTCAACCTTCTCCACTCATCTGTAAAATAAGGATGTGCAAGCTGACGAAGAGGCGTTCCGAAAGACACAAGAGGCTGAACGCGCCAAACATGCTCAGAACCGCAAGGTGCAGGAAGGCGTTGATCGGACACGAGAACAGAACGCAAAACGTAAGATGGACAAGATCCAGAGTCGGGAGTGGGACTCTGGAAAACCTGCTGGAGATTGGAAGCAGCAATCAAAGAAGGGTGAGAGTACCGTACTTCAAGTCGCAGCCGAGGGTGCGAGCAAGCCAGATACCCCGGCGCCCACTGTCGCACCTGCGTCTCCCCCTCGCGATTCCGGTAACTGGGTCAGAGGGAGTCCGCGAAGCGGTGCTAGAGGAAGGGGCAGAGGCAGGGGCCAAGGTAGTTCGGCGAACCAAGGCCCGCTACAAAACGACCACAAACCTCCTGCCAAGACAGAATCTCCTCTCGCTACCGATAGTACTAAACCCACTACTTCTCCAACCGCAGAAATGCCAAAGGTCTCATAATTTGCAACCTTTTTCTGACGTTCTTCGTGAAAATCTTATTGTATCTTGTATTGCTTGGATCTTATTGTGACTATTGCTACAAGGCTTATTGTCATACATGCATCATCGTGACCTTACAGGAAGCCGGGTCGGGGACAGCTTATTAGCTGTTGTCTTCTTTCGATGTGATGTGGCTACCGTGTCTTTAGCCCTAGTTGTTGCTAGTCGTGTTGAAGAAAGCCTCCTCAGAGTCTTGATTACCGGCAAAGGAATCTTCGATTTAGCTCTTCGCGGTAGATCTTTTGTTAGGGGTGTTGTAATCAACGTTTCCGTGTTGAAACCAAACGAAATATCCTCTTTATGGCAGTCGATCCAGCCCAGTCCAGTGACGTTCGACGAAAAACTCGAATCTGAATGTTGTTCATTTTCTTCGTTGATGTGACCAAGTGCGTCTGTATATAATCGCGCAGCATTAATGGCCGATGACGGAGGAGCAGAGTGTCCTGAAAAGTTGTTACGCATCGTGCACTTGGAATAGTCTTGGAACGATGGTTCTAGAACCGGTGCAAATGGATCTGAGATCGGACGACGTTTCGTTGCCCGCTGGCGGTCGCGCTAAGACGTAGAGGGTGAATTGATGAAATGCATAGAGGAGTAGATGACTTACCATGGGTATCGGCCTTGATGAAAGCTGTTTCCTACGAATTGGTCCGGCACATTCTGCGTGATGACTGCGCACATTGAGGTCTAGTTGCTCTAGCGGCCGTCTGGAGACGTGTGGCCAATTGGCAAGGCGATTGGTAGACGCAAACTTGTGCAGTTCCTGCCTGAAAGACTGACTAGCAAGAGGAGAAAGACAGGGTCGACTCTGTGGCAACGAACGAGAAGGGCTGAGAACACCCGCAACTTCGGTAACAGTTTCCATAGTAGCAGGTTCAGTTTGGCGTGGTGTTTCGAGAGGTTCTGGTAACGAAGGCAATTCACTAGTTTTCCTGCGATTGATGAGATCGTCAACGGCCTTCTGGCGATCGAGAGGTAGGGTTTCGATGATAGAAGAGATGGTCGAGACTGACGGAGTCACAAGCGACACATTTCTCGAGTCTTGTAAGGCAGTTTTCTTCCAGAATTTCGCGATCTTCTTGTACTGCCTAAGCTGCAAACGAGACTTGAGTGTGAGCTGGAGGGCCGACAGATATTGCTCTCGACTCCTGTGTCCAAAGGAAGAAAACACAAGACCAACAGGACTCGATGCATCCAAATGTGCCTCTCTTTCGACAATGCTGGCAAGAGCCTGGTCGATGATGTGACTGAAGTTGGCAATACCAGGAAGGGTGTCATTTGCACTGACACTGACGATAAATTCCTCATATTGCACTACTTTCTCATGAAGTTTTCTGAATTCGTCCTGGTCGCTTTGCCGCTGACAAGTACTTCTGTGAAGTTCTGCAAACAGTTCGGCTTGAGTGGCTGTAAGCTGAGCTTTGACAGTAGCAAGTTCGTTACAAGTAGCACTTGATATCTTTTGAAGGCGAGAGTTCTCCATCTCCAGATCCAGGATGCGTACATTGGGGTGCGGCACAGGCAAGATAACAGCTGCGACAGTCGCGATCGGTTGCAAGGAGCTAGGCAGGTTGTCAGAGCTCGAGGCGGCGTCCCGCAGATTTGATTTTCCAGAGACCAAGGTAATAGATGGTTCGGACTTTGTTCTGCGGTGGAGGAGCTTGAAGGATTTGAAGAAGCGCATGGAAGGCTAATGGTAAAGAATCAAGAAAACAAGTTGAGGCTGACTTGAATTCATTTTTCCGTGAGTTGTATGGTGGTATTTGGCAAGAGCTTCAAATCATCTTCTTTCTTTCTCCACCATGGGTCGAGGAATATTATTGACTGCGAATCTCCCGCAGTTACAAAACCTCATTAAGCGCGACCCCCCGGGATACAAGGAAGAATTCCTTCAACAATGGAATCATTATGACAGTATTCGTGAAATTTTCAAACTTCATCCTGATGAGCAGGCACAACACTTTCGGGAACTGGTCTCGTTTATTTCACAGGTCGCTACCTGCTACCCCAAAGAAACTGCTGAATTCCCTGCACAAATATCAACTCTGCTTCTTGAGAGTTATGGTACTCTCTCTCCGGATACGCGCAAAACACTGGTGCAAAATCTGGTCATCTTGAGGAATAAAGATGTCATCTCGTCAATCGAGTAGGTCAACTTTGATTGAATTACACATTCACATCTTAACGACTTGACTGTCGTACAGACTTCTTCAGAGCCTCTTTCCCATTCTCCCTCGGACTACATCACCAACTTTGCGATCTTTTATTCGTAAAACTATTCTCTCTGATATCCGAACAGCAAATTTGCGTTCTAAGAATCACAAACTCAACCGTGCAGTTCAGGCCATGTTATTTGGTATGATTGAACGTGGGATGGAAGGAGAAGTTGTAGGCGATAAAGGGAAACTAAAGGTCTCAAATGGGCCTATCACTGTTGGCTCGACGGCGCACAATGGCGAGGAAGCAATGTGGGCCGTTATCTTGACCAAAGAACTCTGGAGGAAAGGTATCTGGTACGTCAACCTGTCTTATTATGTGATAGTTATCTCAAGACGATCTATGTAGGACTGATGCGAAGCCAGTGGCTATCATAGCCCTTGGATGTTTTCATCCTGTGACAAAAGTCCAGAGTGCTTCCGTTCATTTTTTCCTTGGAAATGATGAAGATAAAGCAGATAGTGATGAAGACGAAGACGAAGTTTGCATCGTTCATGACACTCATCATCTAGGTTTCTGACTGTCTAAATAATAGGAAGTGAACGTTCGAGCACTACATCATCGACGTGAGATAAACAAGAAGACGCGAAGTGCAGACAAAAAATTGCAGAAAGTTCTCAATGCAGCCAAAAAGGTAAGTACAATCCATGATGACAGACACGAGACTTGATGTCTTTTCAGAAAAAGCAGAGCAAACCTACAGATGCTGCCAATTTCCCTGCCTTGCAACTTCTCAACGATCCTCAAACGTTCGCTGAGAAGCTCTACGACATACTAAATCGTCATGACAAGCGTTTCTCTCTCGACCACAAAATCCTGATTATGCAACTTCTATCACGAGTGATGGGCGCCCACAAGCTCTGTGTCCTCAGTTTTTACACTTACATTGTCAAATATCTGACTCATCGACAACTTCGTGTTCCCGCCATCCTTGTCGCCCTCGCTCAATCCGTTCACGATTTAACACCGCCCGACGCTGTTACTCCCGTCATACGCAAACTCGCCCACGAATTTGTTCATCCAGGAGTTGGAAGTGAAGTCATCGCTGCAGGGCTCAACGCTATTCGAGAGGTTTGTAGACGGCAGCCATGGTCAATGGAAGAAGACCTATTGAGTGACTTCATTGAATACCGGAAGAGTCGTGACAAAGCCGTCACCGCGGCTGCGCGAGGCTTACTTCAACTCTTCCGGGAAGTAAATCCCGGCATGTTGAAACGCAGAGAAAGAGTGCGGTTTCATCTGTATCTGAAGTTGAATGATGCTCACTAGATATCACAGGGAAAGGACGCAAGTATGGGCCTTGCCAGTGGTTCTCAGCCCTTGCCGTTCGGTCACAGTGCAGAAGCGGCTGCTGACATCGAAGGACTCTTAGTTCGTCCTACACTGCTTCAGTGTGTTCACGGTTGTACTCATCAAATCATCAGCTCCTCGAAGATCATCTACAAAAGCTACGCGATGAACAAGGTGTTGTTCTCGGCGACGAAGAGGAGGACGAAGGTGCTTGGGATGACTGGGACATAGAGTCAGATTCTTCTGACTCTGATTCCGACAACGAATGGATCAACGTTTCTGATGACGACAATCATATCGTCATTAGCGACAGTGAGGATGAAGCAGAAAAGGCGCAACCAAAGTCTGAAGTGCCTCCCCGGGTATCAAATCTTGCTACTACTAAAGTAAGGATCATATTGCCATACAACCGGTGCTTGCTCAGCATCCAAACGCAGATTCTTACACCTGCTGACTTTGCCTTACTCAACGACCTTCGTATTCAAGAAGCCAGTAAAGCGGTCGAAAATGGTGGTGGAAGCCACGCTAAACGGAAATTGGCAACCCTTGAAGCCAACAAAAAATCTATACAATCCAGCGAACAGGATAATTCATTCATTTCGGAAAATGACATCCTCGGTCCACGAAAGAAGACGAAGGCTGATTATGCAGAACGCATGGCGTCAATTCAAAAAGGTAGAGAAGGGCGCGAAAAGTTCAAATCGAACAAAGGCAAGGTCAACAAAGAGGTAGCGAGCAGTTCTACCAATCGCGAGAAGGCAAGAAACAAGCCTATTATGATGATTCTGAGTAGTGGCGCTGTGCGAGGGAAAAAGAAAGCTTCGTTACGGGAAAAACAACAGAAGCTGAGGAAACATATAGACAAGGCGAAGAGGATGCGTCGGTAAGACAAGTATTATACATGAGCAGGCCAAAAATATCTCTGGTAGTCTTGTCAAGCCCAACTTATTTAAGACGACCCGCGAGTTCGTAGCCAGTTGCAAAATGTGAAAGTCGCGCGTCGACAACATATCCCTGAAAATGATTGAGAACAAATGCTTTGCTATGTAGTTGAGTCAATACCCTTGTACCGTAATCTGTTACCCCGATGGTTAGTTGGATGGCTGAACGAAATGAAAGCACGTCACCTTTGAGCTCGGAATTGAGTTTGGACAATTCCACGATACGTGGGACAATAAACTCCCCAGGTTCGAGCTTTTGATCAGACAATTCCATTTTATCGTCCAGGACTACGCTTAAAACCACGAGCTTCATATTAGCGTTGGTCATTCCTGGTAATCAAAATATGAGCTATAATAGATCTAGGATCAGAAAACGCTAACCAGGATCGGAAACGATCACAGGTGTTGATTCAATTAGACTCTCTGCCTTGAATCCAGTCTCTTCTTCGAGTTCACGGATGGCAGCCTGCTCAGGAGTCTCACCTTCGTCGATCAAACCTGCAGGAGATGTTGGTCAATGAGAATTAAAACCATCTATAACACACCTGCAGGAAGCTCTAATAAACGAGAAATGAAATTAGTTGAAAATGGGAAGCAAAAACATGGAACGCATACCAATGATGTATTTGTCAACGGGTGGACGATATTGCTCGATGACGATAGTAGAAACAGGGAAGGCATTTGTCTTTGAACGCAGGATGGCGAGTACAGCGACGGCTGATGAACGTTTGAACAACGACTACTAATTGATGTCCAAGGGAAGAGACAGCTTACCGTCGATCCCAGATGCCTTACGCGTCTTGCGTTCGGCGTACTCCCAAGCGCGCTGAGCAGAGTCGAAAGACGCTTAGAGAAGTGAAGAGGAATGTTACCTCTTTACCATCGCTGTCGAGATAGGTGAGCTTCTTGAGAGAGATCCATCTGAAGAGAGTCAGGGCTAGCGGTCAAGCCATAAGCGAGACTGACTTTGCGTCGGCGGTAGTGAGAGGAGTAGTAGAGATGACCTTGGGCGTGGGCATGGCACGACGATTGACTTGTGTAGTCACTGTTCGCAATAACGTGGTCGTTGTTCGCAACCACGGCCACATGTCCCCCGCCAAACGCACCTCTGACCATCTCGACTCCGAACAGCCTCCCGCAAAGAAGACACACCCTTTCTTCACCAACAAGCTACATACAGGCCCGTCGACTGGCCCCTTCCAATGGCTTGAGCCCCTTGGTCCTACTCGCTCATGTCTTCACGGCATTAACCATCATCCTACACCCTCGACCAAGGTCGCCGCCTTTGACCTCGATGGTACCCTTATCAAGTCGAACTATGGTAGCGGCAGTAAGCCCTCTAAAACATGGGAGTGGTGGAGGGCCGGTGTTCCCGCCAAACTGAAAGAGGTGGCCGACTCTGGGTACGCTGCCCTCTTCTCCCATTTAAAAGACAACTTATATTGGACGCGTCCAAGTTATGCAGTCGTCATTATTTCTAATCAAGCGCTCAAGCCCCAGGCGCTCAAGATGTGGAAGGCCAAGATACCTCTCATTGCCGCTGCAGTGAGTGGCACGTCACCTCAACTATCAACTACTCTGATCTGACATCTGGAAGCTCCCTAATGTCCCCTTCCGCCTGTTTGCTGCCACTGCCAAGGATGGGTTCAGAAAACCTATGCCTGGCATGTGGACAGAGCTCGTTCGCATCTTTCGCGAAGACGGTTTCGAAATAGGTCTATGTGCCGAACCATCGTCTACCTCATCCTGACCTCTGTCGTTATAGATCGAGTTCAGTCTCTCTTCGTGGGGGACGCTGCGGGTCGGCAGTATATAGGCAATAAGCATGATTTCTCTAGTACCGATCGCAAATGGGCGCTTAATATTGACATTCCCTTCTTCACGCCTGAGGTACTCAAAATTTCCTTCTCAAGTGACCAATTCTAACCTCTTTACACAGGAGTACTTTCTGAATCTTCCGCCGCACACCAACTATACTCTTCCCGGATTCAGAGTATCCTCTCTTCCCTCTGACCGTTCGTCCATCATTCCTTGACGTTACCTTCATCTAATCCTCTGCCAATAGTACCACCCATCTTGCCTACCTCTACGCCGCTATTGCCCGTACCTCCTGCAAAAGAGCTTGTATTGTTTGTAGGATACCCTTGTCTGGGCAAGTCAACGTTCTATCGTCGGCACTTTGAACCGACTGGATATGTACACATCAATCAAGACATATTCAAGACACGTGACAGATGTGTAAAAGAGACGAAAAAGGTTCTGCAGGAGGGAAAGAGTTGCGTTATTGGTCAGAACAGTTCAATTGTGTAACGCACCCTACCCATATGGTTTTCCAGACAACACCAACCGCAACGATGCGACTCGTAAATTGTATCTTGATGTTGCCAAAGAATTGGATGTCCCAGCAAGGTGTGTGTTGCGACTATTATGATCATAGAAGCGCCTCAATCTTCGGCAGATGTTTCTATTTCACCGGCTCGATGGAACTAGCATGGCATAACAACCTCTACCGTACTTACAACTTGCCCCCATCACTTGCTTCTGCCGAGGTATGCAGGACCGACTTCCTTTCTGACAGAGACTAAATGTAACTTACTAGCCCAAACGTGAACTTGTACCATATGTAGGGTTCACTGGTTTTCGCAGCAATTTTGAAGAGCCACGGCTAGAAGAAGGTTTTACGGAAATTAAGAAAGTCAATTGGGTTTTTAATGGCAATGAAGAAGAAAGGGCTTATTGGTCCATGTGGTTGCAGATCGATGGCAAGTAAATACATGATCTATTTCGTCCTATAGATACTTCAGACCTTAATTGATGTCTAAGCAGTACAATTTATTCATTGAGATAATGTTTCTCCGAGCATGCTCTGAGTCTAGTCGCAGCTTGCTCTGGCGTAAGATCGCGTTGTGCTTCAGCCATCAACTCGAAGCTAGATCTGTGACATCAGACAAGGGACAGAAAAGTGCGCCACATGCACTGACCCGACTAGAAACTTTTTGACGCTCGCACTTCGCAGCAAAGGAGGAGAAAAATGGACATGCAAGTGAGCGATGTTCTCATCATCATCAGACACAGGTGTGGGACGTTGATGTATACCCATTGAGTATGCGAATGAGCATGAGAAGAGGTTGTCGTATCTGACCGTTACTTTTGACAAAATTTCGGCTAAGGAAGATTGTTCTTCAACCGACAGCTCGGCAATTGACGGAATATGGCGTGTGTAAGGCAGAACTAGTTACCGGGTTTGTATAATGGGGAGTGTAGTGGACAAAAAAAAACGCTCACGCAAGATCTCAAATGGCCATGTAGCCCACCATGGGACTAGAGCGACCCAGTAATCGTTCTTGACAACTACGCGACCGCCTTCTATTGGAAGGGCAATCTCTGCATAAGCATATTCGCACAGAAGGCACGGCCGTCCTGGATCGAGGTTGAGCTGTGACATAGAACAAGTGAAGCACGACATGCCTTTTGGACCGCGTGGTGCGTTAGATGTCGGAGCTTCAGAAATTGAATATCGACGAAGAAATTCTAGCTCCGTTCCGGGCAGAGTAGGAACCTCAGATAGAGACCAGACTTGGCCATGGGGGTGTGGATTAGAGCAGCCCATGATAGCACCTTTGTTCTGGAGGAGACACCATAAGATAAATGGTACGAGATGCTTCATTGGCATACTTCGAAAATCTGGACATATTTGATGCCATCCTGTGTCCCCCGGAAGTGATAGATCCTGATCCACTCGGCAATGATCTGCTGTATATCAGGGACTTGAAGCCTGGCAAGGGTCAAATCGTGTCTCGGATGGAAAATAAGAACATCGCATGCGCCATGGACAGGATTTACGGTGAGTAGCGGATGGGGGGCAACAGGAGTGGGAGGGGTGGGAGGGGGCAATACGGCAGAGAAGTCATTGACAAAAGTGTGAGTGTTCTCGTACACTGGATTCTGCTGTCCACCTGAACGCGAGTTTCCTGGACAAAGGTAGCAGGCAGGGTCGTATGTAGGGAGATCAAGAGACTGAGGGGTCTCTGTCTGGCCCAGCCAAGGACGCTTTGTGCGATGGGGAGAAACGAGGATGAACTCATTTGTGAGAGGGTTCACTGTGGGAGTTGTGAGGACCGCCTTTGCTGGGACAAACGACTTACGGCGGCGGTGAGGATGCGTGTCTGCGTCAAAGTCCATCATGGATCAAAGAGATCGTCGATCATGGTCCGATCGAATCTATATGTTGTCGGTTCCCCGGCCCGCGCACAACATGACCAAACATCCCTCATGGCCAACACCACCGTCGCCGGCGCGCTCGCCATCCACGGCAAGAACCCACAGGTAGGCTTCTTTCTCTCTTCATCATCGTAGACAACCCTCTCCAGTTTCTAGTCGAAACCGTCATCCGCAACCGCATCTATGAGTCCAATTATTGGAAGGAACACTGTTTCGCCCTCACTGGTCTTTCTTTTCAGTTTCTCCTTCTCCGTCTCCTGACATTTCTTCAGCCGAGAGCTTGATCGACAAGGCCATTGAGGTTACATACATTGGTGGTGTGTACGGCAACCAGCGGCCCACGTCTTTTATGTGCCTCGTCCTCAAACTCCTGCAAATCCAGCCTGAAAAAGAAATTCTCGTCGAATATCTGCGTGCCGAGGAGTTCAAGCAGGTTGTCTCCTTCTCGTCCTCTAACAAGTGTTGAACGTGTCACAGATATCTTCGTGCTCTGGCCGCTCTCTACATCAGACTGACATTCCGCGCAGTCGACGTATATGAACTCTTGGAACCACTGCTAAAGGATTACAGCAAAATTCGTTTACGTGGCATGGGTATGTATCAATATTCCCTGATGCTTGGGCCGCCTCCCTCATGCTTTTCATAGGTGGTTACTCGCTGACCTTCATGGATGAATACGTTTACTCGCTCCTAACTGAAGAGAGAGTGTGTGATATTATATTACCTCGCCTTCCAAAGCGACAAGTGCTCGAGGAGAATGGCGATCTAGGGCCTCGGAAGAGTCGTCTTCTGGATGCAATCGAAGGAAAGAGCGATGCTGGCAGTGAACTGGGCCGCAGTGACAGTCGGAGTAGAAGCAGAAGTCGTAACAGGAGCAGAACTGGAACTCCTAGTCGTAATGGACGCAATCTTACACGCAGCAGGTCATCATCGGACGTTGGTTCACGATACGTATCCCGAAGTCGTTCTCGGTCTGGCTCGAGATCCCCTTTCCGCTCGCGCAGTCGCAGTATATCTCCAGATAGGATACAATTAGATGAAGCTGCACCGTGACAACTCCGTCAACTAGCATTAGTGTTACTTTTTCTTCTGTACATCAAAATTCTGCTTCTTCCAAGCCCCCAACTGTTTGGCTAATGACTTCCATCTCTCCTCTACAAATGGCAGATCCCCAAGTGCTTCAAGGGTGCCAGGAGAGAGATACCCTCTATTACGATACTTGCCATACCAGACTAATCGGAAGTGAGAATGGAGAACGAAAGGAAGGTGGGTAGGCATACCAATATCTTCACGGCGAGTGGGAGCAGCAGCCGTTCTGTCTGTCCGGCCTTTGACGCAATCACGGAGGGATAGAGGGTTATAGTATTGGCAGACAACCTTGCCTCCATGAGTCTCTATTGCTTTGATAGCGCTCTTGGATGCTCGAGAGGCTTTTATGTAGATAGGAGTTTTGAAGTGTTGGGCACCCTAATCCATAGTAAATTCCCTGCACCATCAAATTGCAAAGACTCACATCTCCGAGAATTTTAACTCCGTCATGGACATCATGGATGCAGCCGCTGAGGAGCAGCTCTCGAGCAGTAATTGGATTTTCAGGCGACGAAGTCAGACGTCCTTGGTCTATCCAATGTTGTATTCTGTCGAGGTTCACTGGAGCCCAGGTCTTCGCATTCCTGCGCAAGGTGTAACTATCATCATAGAACAAGAGAATTTGGCGTACTGGTTGATGAAACCTCGCTTTGGGAATAGCTTGGTAATTGGAGTTTGGCCGCCCTCGAAACCAGGTCTTATGCCTGGACCAGAACGCGACTTTTGGCCATTTGCACCCCGACCGGCAGTCCTTCCGTATCCAGAGCCTTGACCTCTTCCAACACGTTTTTGCTGAGAAATGTTGTTGATGATATATCCTGAAAGGAGAGAAAAGGTGACATACCTTGTGCTGCGAACCGGGAGCAGGCCGAAGATTTGCAAGTGTCACTCTGGCTGCCCGAAGTTGAGTAGACATAGAAGACGACAATAAATACACAACATCAAACAATCCGTACTCTTTAGTATTTTCGTCTCACGGGCACTTCGTTTCGACGTGATCACTGCCTGAGAACCTAAGAAAAAAGCAGCCCATTGTTGAATGGGTATCACTCACGATCTCTCAGGTTGAGTCAACCCTCTCAAAATGCTGGTTTACTTCATTGGCCTTGTCGTCTACTGCTCTCTTTTCCATATTTGGCTGGTACTTGGTGTCTTGTATGAACATTTTGAAGATCTTCCTTCTGCTATTTACGATTTTGTTATCGTTGGCGGTTGGTTGTCTATTGAAGAGTTGCAAGTGCCGTTTTCTGACCCCCTTTACTGTGAAGCTGGTGCTGCAGGAAGTGTTCTGGCTAATCGACTGTCAGAAATTCCAGATTTCAGCGTTTTGCTCCTTGAGGCTGGAGGATCGTTCGCAAAATTTTCCTTTCCACTGTCGACTTGCCTAATGCATCACTCTTCAGTAATAAAGATGCTCTGCTGACACAAGTTCCATTTTTCTGTACCAGGCTGTCCCATACAGAGTACGACTGGAACCATACCACAACACTACAAATCGGCCTCAACGGCCGTTCAATTCCGTTTGCTCGTGGTCACGTCCTTGGCGGTAGTACCTCTATTAGTCGGTTCCCTCCTCTCTGAATTAGTACTGCGATTGACGAACTTTTCAGACGGCATGTTCTATACAAGAGGATCATCGGAAGATTTCAATCGATACGCCGAAGTCACCAGGGATCCAGGTTGGTCTTGGACATCGATCCAGCCGTACATTCGTAAGGTAGGGGCTGATTGCCACTCCCTTTTTCTGATGAATAATGGACGGGGCAGAACGAGAAATTCATAGCGCCTGCTGACCATCATAATACGACCGGCCAATTTGAGCCGTCAATACATGGCTTCCACGGAAACAATCTTGTCAGCCTACCAGGCTTTCCCCAAGCAATTGATAGCCGGGTCATACAGACAACGCGTGACTCGGAGGAATTTTCCTTCAATCAAGATATGAATTCAGGAAATCTATTGGGTTTAGGTTGGGCAGCTTCCCGGGCTTCTTACGAAATTCTGACCATGAAGGGTTTCTCAGGTTGGTCACAGGCTACTATCGGAGGAGGCAGCCGCAGTAGTTCGGCTACAGCATACCTCAATGCGGAATTCTCAGCTAGGAAGAATTTACACATCTTAGTGAATACCAGAGTGACTCGCGTATTATCCTCCCCCTGTGACGGAACTTTCCGAACAGTTGAATTTGTGCAATCTCAAGGTGCGAACCTTTTTTGCGGAAAATTTAACCGCTTCAAGTGCTCTTGAGAAAGGTTTAGACTGGGTGGTTTCCGCGCGCAAGGAGTTGATCCTATCTGCCGGAACGATTGGATCTCCCCAGATCTTAATGAATTCTGGGATCGGAGCTCGAAACGAGCTCGAAGAGCTTGGTATCCCTACTTTACACGATCTTCCTGCTGTAGGCAAAAACCTGACAGATCACCCTCGGCTCGCGAGCAACTGGGTAGTGCATGGCCACAAAACCTATGATCTCATTAACCAAAACTCGTCCTTTTCGGATAGATTGCTGCAGTTTTGGTCAAGTACAAAGAAGGGCCCTCTGGTCGATACCTTCGCGTCACAACTATTTTTTGCGCGTTTACCTTCCAGTAAACTCATAAATGAAGATCCCGCATCAGGGTCAAGCAGTCCTCATTACGAGCTCGGTTTTTCGGTGAGAGACCCTGTACATAGTGAAGAATACGAGGATAAGATCCACATATATGGTCCAGAATGGTTTCGTAGGGGAAACACCGCCAGTCGGCAACTTCATTGGTATTACTACACGTGTTGTTTCTCCCACATCGCGTGAGTTCTCAATCTAGACTCAGTTCAGAATAGTTCAACCATACCAGGTGGTTCTGTGAAACTACAATCAAGCAATCCTCTAGACTCACCGCTGATCGACCCTGGGTTTTTGCAAACCGAATTTGACATACTGACTATGCGTGAGGCAGTCAAGAGCGCCATGAGATTTCTCGAGGCCCCAGCATGGAAAGATTACGTCCTTCACCCTTTTGGCGCCCTTGCCAACGCCATAAATGATAGCTTATTGGATTCATACATTCGAAATTCGACAGGTACCTCTTCCCACTGTACTGGCACGAATGGCATGTCTGCAAAAGATTCAACCTATGGAGTGGTTGACCCTGATTTCAGAATCAAAGGCCTCTCTGGTATTCGCATAGTTGACGCGTCTGTTCTGGTATGTACCGAGACGGTGACATACTCGATGGGGATGTTGATTTTTCCAGCCATTCGTACCCAGCGCGCACACGCAAGCACCAGTATACATATTCGCGGAGAGGGCAGCGGATTTGATAAAAGAAGCTTGGTACATAGAATAACATTGTTTGGTAGTCTCGCCGGGAGCAAACACCTTGTCAAGGTTTAATTTCTCCCATATACATACTAAGTTGATGAACGTTCGACCGCTGATCACAGTATGTGGAACGACAGGAGTCGGCAAATCCAACTTTGCTATTGAACTCGCTCTTCATCTCAGCCGTAGCACTCGCAAAGATGACTGGCGCGGGGCCAGAATCATCAATGCTGACTCGATGCAAGTCTATCGAGGAATGGATATCATAACGAATAAAGTTCCTGAAGAAGAACGGCAAGGCATCGAACATCGACTAATGGGTTTCAAATCGCCCGGTGAACGATATGTTGTTGGGCAGTGGGTGCAAGATGCTCTGAAAGAGGTCCGACCTACTCTCTCGCCCTGATACAGATATAAACCCATTCAGTCAGATTGACGAAGCGCACAAACGGAGCGAGGTGCCCATAGTGGTTGGAGGTACTTCGTATTGGATACAGCATCTTATATTTCCAAACCGCCTTGCTATTGACACCAATGCACAAGTTCCTTCTCCAAATCCCGTAATGAGCCAAGAATTGGCTGGTACGATTGACTCGCTGAGCCCAGACTTACTCGCTCTTTTCAAAAACCTCCCCGAACATCCGCCCTCGGCGATGGCGGATCCTGATGCAGCTTACAAGCTTTACATGATCTTGTCGAGCCTCGATCCTATCGTGGCGAATCGTTGGCACTGGAGAGACACGCGCAAAGTACTCAGGAGTCTTGAAGTAATCAAAGAGACGGGCAGACGTCCTAGCGAAATAATGCTTGAGCAGACTGAAGGTATCTCTGCAAGCAAACCAAGGTTCGTTGGAATTGCTTGACTTTTTTGATGAATTCTCAATAGTGGCAGATTTCGCACCCTTTGTTTCTGGTTGCACGCCGAGCGGTCAATTCTGGAGCAACGGCTCAATGAGCGGGTGGACAAGATGATAGAGGTCGGATTATAGGCAGCGTTTGTACTTTCCTTCCGCCTGTTGATCTTATTCTAGCAAGGGCTTTTAACCGAAATTCGTACCCTACATCAAATCGCAACAGGCGCAGATAGCAATAGTACACCTGAAGACGTCAAAACTGACTATACCTTCGGAATCTACCAGTCCATTGGTACGGAGACATCTCCTCTTGGTATGCAGCATTCTGAAAACAGACAGAATAGGTTACAAAGAATTTCATGACTATCTATCTGCTCCTGAGGCTTCTGAAAAAGTATTCGATACTGCAGTGGAGCATATGAAGCTTTCGACACGACAGTATGCCAAGAGGCAAGTATCATGGATTCGTAACAAGCTCTTGCCAGCGGTGTACTCGGCAAATACAGAAGAATTTTTGGTCCCGACGTACCTTTTAGATGCTACAGGTAAATACTTCCCCAAGTCATACGTATAATCCCTCATACTTAATTCCCAGTGCTGGGAGAAATCTGGAATAACAATGTACGTGATTTGGGTATCAACCTTACTGAAGGTAGGTTGTTTTGTCCCTCGTGCAGTGATCAGTTGACTAGACTCGCCCTTGACAGGTTTTTTGGCTCAAGGGAAGTTACCTGACCCTCTTACTCTATCTGACAACGCAAAGAGAATGATGAGCATCGACAAGAAGTCTGCGGAGTGAGCACTGCGTCTTTGAATGCATTAAAAGCTCCAGCTTACTCTTGTACCAGTCCGATTTCGATCTTAAATGCGCGGCAAAAGAGAATCTGTCCTGTGTGCACCACTCATCCAGGCCGCCCATTCATGGTAGAAGAAGGCCGAGAATGGGACGTCCATTGTAAAACTCGTGTCCACAGACGTCTTGCAGTAAAGGTGAAGCAGGATACCTCACACAAACATTCAGCACAAGAAACAGCAATCACGAGAGATCCGGGATCAGATGGTTAAAACTTGACATGTAAAAATAAAAGGAGGATGATGTACATGATAAAAATTCCATCGTTACTACTTAGTGTTCCCCCGCCCATTGAGGCAACCATTCTTCCCAATCTTCCCAATTCGCCTGTCCATGGTGGGAATGTCCCCTGGGATCCAATATATGTTCAATCATATGAACAGCTCCATTTAAACCAATAATGTCTGGTACTATGACTCGATGTCCATTGATGTTAAACTTCGTGATGATGTGTGAGTTATGAGGACTTGGAATGGGAATGCTGAACTTGAATTTCTCGACATGCGCATGGAGAGTGTAGTTGGTGAGTGCAGATGGCAGCTCTTCATCGAACGACTCAATAGGTTCGGGATGCTCAATATCCTTGGCAAAAACACCAGGACTATCTTCAGTCAAAATCCCTTCGCTCAAGGGAACCCGGAACTGTGCCACACAAAGATCGGGACATGAGTCCCGATATTCAAATGAAAACATATCGGTACCAGGAAGTCCGACTTTGAACAGGTCAAAAGTTCGATGGCCACAACTTGAGTAAAAGTTGTCACTTGTTTTGTTGTAGATGTAGTCTAAAAGCTTATGAACCACATTCATGATCGAGGAGAATATGATGACGCTTACCAGTGTGGAAAACAACCCCTGGGACGATGTGATATTGCAGAAGCCTTCTTAGGATACGCGTGCCAAAAGGAGAGAAGAGAAAGGTTCTGAGTTTTTTTGGCAGTTGTTCAAAAGCATGGTTTGTAGGCGCAAAAACAGTAACAGTATTGGACCCTATGAGAGTCCCCTTCTCGTCTTTTCTTCCATGTCTGTAGCGTAAGTCCAGAAGATCAGTAAGACCTGTACGTTGTATCGCTGACGTCTAAAAGTCATTCGAATTGTGAAAATTATGACCAGAAAACTAGTTTCTCACAAATGTGGCAAAGATTGAAGGCGCCAAGAAAAGATCCTGGAAAGCTGGAGGTGGAGGTAGGAGAGGATGATTAACAACATGTACAACGCCTGAAGAGAACGTTTGAGACGGGCTAACGAAGGGTTGAGAGACAAACCATTCGAGGCGTTGTTGTCAGGCTTCACGACTTTACTGTAAAAGTTGATGGTTGGGACTGGTGATACGAGGCTGTGCGCAACCCTGATGCGGAGTGGCCTGCTGCCAAGAGCCTCAGGGAGGACGAGGTACGTCGGAAAAGTGTTGTTCCCCGCAAGACGCTCAACGTCGAACTTGTCGGGAAGAATGTGGTACTCAAGAATGGCTTGAACGAGCTTCTTGAGAAACTTCTTGAATTTCTTCTTGTCTCTGTCATTTTTGTTGTCCTTGGACGCCTGAAATTCCTCCACGAAGGCTACAGCATCAACAAGATCATAGGGCTGGGCCGATGACGCAATAGCCTTGAACTCTGGATGATGTTTATGTGACCGACGTAGAGCACTGTCCGGAACTGCAAAGAAGGTTATACTGGCAAAGGTCAGTCTTCCCAGCAAGGGTTCCCGCCTACAAGACTCACTCTGCTGAAGTGTCATTAAGAACAGATGCAATCTTGTCTGCGAAATCGATGGCCTTGATCAATTTTGAAAATCTGCAGATTAATTCTTTTAGTTGTGGGGTAATGAAAGATTATCAGACAACTACTCTTTATGATGGCTTAGAGCTGCATAGATAGTCTCATTGGAGGACCAGTGATGAGTAAGCTGAAGAGTGAGAGGTTGCTGTGCAGCATTACTGGTCAGACCGGCTGCTACGGCACTGCCAACAAGAAGCGCTAGGATGATGAAGTACATAAGGAGAGGAGGCAAAGTGGGGTATAACGCAAGACTTTATTATATAGTGGGAATATCAAGGCGCGTCATGCGTGTGCACCCGATCTGAAACACAAAATTGTCTTTACTAAGAAATGACATCTACTCTGCCAACTGTCGGAATTTGTCCTGAATCTCACTGTACAGTCCATCCAGCTTCTGCTTAATCGACGCCTGCCCCTGCGAAGGAGACTACACATATAATCCATGAGAACGATTCATTTCCTAGGCTTAGCACCCTTACCTCAAACTTCATCTGCGAGAGCTTGAACATCAAATCACCGGTCGCCTCCTTTATTCGTGCGAATGTAAGGTCGCCTTGTGAGACTGCTCGTACTGCGGCATCGTGGAAGCCCACAAAGTTCCGCAGCATCCCGCTAGTCTTATAGAACGGGCAGAACCTGTCGTACTCACTCATACCGTTTTGCTGCAGGAAGTCATCTTTCAACATCCTTGCTACTTCAAGCGTGATTTTATCGTTCTCTCCCAAAGCACTCTTTCCGACCAACTGCACGATCTCGGCAAGATCTTCCTCCTTCTGGAGAATCTCCTTGGTCTTCGTGCGCAGCTCTACAAAACCAGGTTCCGTGTTTTCGTAGTACGGCTCCAGGACCTTTGTATACTTGGAATATGACACAGACCAGTTAACGGAGGGGAAGTGTTTACGCTGTGCAAGCTTCTTGTCAAGACCCCAGAACACTTGGACAATACCAAGTGTGGCTGAAGTCACGGGATCCGAGAAGTCACCTCCAGGAGGAGACACGCTAGGAACTTGCGTCAATCAGTGTGGCAATTGTAAAGTAAGGACCAAACTGACGCTCCGACAATAGAGACGGTACCCTCACGTGAGGGGTTGCCCAAGCAAACAACCTTGCCTGCACGCTCGTAAAAACTGGCAAGCTTGGTTCCGAGGTAAGCGGGATAACCAGAGTCGGCAGGCATTTCCGCCAATCGTCCCGAAATTTCACGCAAAGCCTCAGCCCAACGTGAGGTGGAATCTGCCATCATGGAAACATTGGTTCCTTGATCGCGGAAATACTCCGAAAGTGTGATGCCAGTGTAGATAGAGGCTTCACGGGCGGCGACAGGCATATTCGAGGTGTTAGCAACCAGTGTAGTCCGCTTCATGATAGGTTCTTGACGATCACCGATTTCCATAGTCAATTCAGGGAACTAAGTCAGATTTCAGTAGTCTGAAGCGAAGAACAATGCATGAGTCCTTACCTCCATCAACACTTCAGCCATCTATAAAAATTGAGCTTCGAATGAGCAAAAGATGTTCAAGGTTGTGGGCACGCACTTCGTTACCACGCTCTCCACATCCAACATAGACGATGATATCGCTGTTGGAGAATTTGGAAAGGGCCTGGGAAATGACAGTCTTTCCACATCCGAATGCTCCTGGAATAGCAGTAGTGCCGCCTTGCACGCAACTGGTACATATTTGAGCTAGACAGAATTATCTTGACGGAAATTAGAGCTTACGGGAACAACGCATCGAGGATACGCTGACCGGTAAGGAGGGGGAAATCCGCAGTCCTTTTCCCCGCCACAGGCCGAGGAGCACGCACAGGCCACAGCTGCATTAAGGTGTGCTTTGAAACCTTACCCTCGAATTCGGTCTCAAGGACGATATCCTAATCGATGACGATCAGCATACATTTCGATGCGCCACATAATACAGCAAACATACATCGACGGAATAACTTCCTTTCTCGGCGATGTGGGTGATAGTACCCAATGCTCGAGGAGAAAGGATGATCTTGTGGTTATCCACCAGAGAATTTTCATAGACGCCACCAAAGATATCGCCTCCTGAAATGTGATCTCCAACCTGGAGAATTTGGGTAAGGTTTGGAACTAGACATCGGAGAACACACTTTGAATGACGCAGGCTTGAAATCCCATTTCAGGCCTCTGTCGAGAGCTTCAGTATTGATTCCGCGGGGAATATAGATAGAGTTGGAGAGTTCTTGAATTGACTGTTGGTGCTTTGAGTAGAATACCGCGGGAAAAGAGGCGATAACATACTCGGAGAGGTCTTTGGATACCGTCGACAATATTACCCATCAGACCTAGACAAATTCAGAGACAAACAACAAAAAGTCCGGAGAAGCTACGAACCAGGCCCAAGTTCAACGCTGAGAGGCTTGCCAGTACGCAAGACAGGATCGCCAACAGTAACTCCAGATGTCTCTTCGTAGACTTGGATGGTGGCCTTATCAGCCTCGATACGAATAACCTCTGGAGGTAAATGAGTTGTGTCGGTCGTACCCAGGGGGTAAGACATACCTCCGACGAGTTCATCGTGGCCAACACGTACGAGCTCGTACATGGCAGCGCCGACCATGTTCTCGGCAATGACGACGGGACCCGAGACACCAAACACCTGGCCGAAGCGGGACTCACGGTCCTCATCTCTGATCTTTGGGAGGTCCCTGCGTGCGTTCGAGAGAGCTCCAGCCATTGCCTGGTTTCTAAATCAGCTCAGAGCTGTGTATGACATCCTCAGCGAACTCCTCGGTCAACGCCGAGAAGGTCACGTGGCTAGACGCGTAATGGCCAGTGTCTGCTATCCGAATTCTCCTCTCTCTTCAGAAACAATGCCACCTAAAGCGTAAGTTGCTGCCTGCTGTCGTCTTTCTTCCTTACTGACCACACACAGCGACTGGGAGAAATGTAGGCCGCAATTACGCGTTTTTGCGCACCGCTTATACCTCTCACAGACGAGAAGAAAGCAGACGACAAGGCCGAAGAGAAGATAGTCGGTCTGTGATTTCTCAGTCAGCATGTATATCCTGCTGAGGCACTGCATATAGCTCTTGACGACAATGACATCCAAATTCTCAAGACATACGTATGTCGCCTGTCTCTATTTCCAAAGGACTTGTTCACGACTCTTTTCACACAGGGACAAGGCCCGTATGCACAGAGGCTCAAGACAGTCGAGTCGGACATCAAGGACATTCAGAAACGCATCAATGAAACGCTTGGTATTTGGCCCGATCCCTCCCCCAACTCTTGCATCGCCTAACATCTTTTTCAGGCGTCAAGGAATCAGACACCGGATTGGCTTCGCCTAATCTCTGGGATCTTGCAGCAGACCGCCAGCGCATGGGCGAAGAACACCCTTTGCAGGTTGCGCGGTGTACAAAGATTATCCCAATGGACCCCAAGCGTGCTGAAGCGGCTAAGGCCGTCAACCCTGCTGGTGCTGTTCAAGGCCAGAAGGGGGCCGATGAACAAGACAAATACGTCATCAACATCAAGCAAATCGCCAAGTTTGTTGTCGGGCTTGGTGACCGCGTCGCTGCGACTGATATTGAGGAGGGCATGCGTGTGGGGTGAGCAACAGCTGTTCATCCCCATGTTTTATTTTCGACTCATTTCTACAGTGTCGATCGCACAAAATATCAAATACAAATTCCGCTACCACCAAAAATCGATGCTTCTGTTACAATGATGCAGGTTGAGGAAAAGCCTGACGTCACTTATTCTGATATTGGTGGCTGTAAAGAGCAGATTGAGAAACTCCGGGAAGTCGTCGAGACTCCATTACTTTCGGTGAGTGTTGCAATTCAGACAGCCAGAATTTCTTTGACAGGATTCCAGCCTGAGCGCTTTGTAAATCTTGGAATTGACCCTCCTAAAGGTATCCTTCTTTACGGCCCTCCTGGGACCGGAAAGACCCTCTGTGCTCGTGCTGTTGCGAACCGTACAGATGCTACCTTTATTCGCGTCATTGGCTCTGAGCTCGTTCAGAAGTACGTTGGCGAAGGTGCGCGAATGGTTCGCGAGCTTTTCGAGATGGCTCGGAGTAAGAAGGCGTGTATCATCTTCTTTGATGAAGTTGATGCTATTGGTGGTGCGCGGTTTGACGATGGTGCCGGTGGTGACAATGAGGTGCAGCGGACAATGTTAGAACTGATCAATCAGTTGGATGGGTTTGATCCTCGAGGAAACATCAAGGTCCTGATGGCTACGAATCGGTTAGTCGCCATGTCAGCCAACTTTTGCCACTTAGTTACTCATGCTGGCATAGGCCTGACACCCTTGACCCCGCCCTTTTACGACCCGGACGTCTCGATCGACGGGTGGAGTTTGCACTACCAGACAATGAGGGCCGTGCTCATATACTACGGATTCACGCTCGAAGGTATTCACATCCAACTTTCTATCCACGCCTTCGACTAAGATCATCATTTCAGTATGAGCGTGGAGAGAGACATTCGTTTCGATCTAATTGCTCGTCTATGTCCCAACACCACCGGTGCCGAACTGCGGTCTGTTGCAACAGAGGTACAACCATTGTGAAGTGTCGAATAAGATTATTGACATCGTCATGCAGGCGGGTATGTTTGCAATCCGTGCGCGGAGAAAGGTGGCGTCTGAGCGTGACTTTTTGGATGCGGTGGAGAAGGTTGTCCGACAAGGGACCAAATTCTCGTCAACGTACGTCCTGTTACTAGTAATCAATGCTTCCTCTCATCGTATTTGTGAGCAGGCCGTTATATCAAGTGTACAATTAGACTTATGTATCTCCATCTCTATAATTATTATTTCGCACGAATCAGCAATGATGTGAGATTGTTGTTGAGTTCAGTAACTTGCGCAATGAAGACTCGGGCGGATCTGGACCGAATTAAATAACTACCATGTTCCTTGCGACCTCCAGCACAGTTGTACGGACGGCCAAGTCAGCGAGCTCGCGGTTGAGAACAGCGACCACAGCCTCTTACCCGCCTTTGCCCCGGCGGACGCCGTATTTTCGAACTGCACCTCAACCGCCCGAACCTGAACTCTCGGAGTTGCTCTCCAAATATGCCTCCCTGACTCTGCGCCCGCTTGATCTCTCGACACTGCTCTCCTTGGGCCGCCCTCTTACTCCTGAATCTGTCTTCGCTTCGCTCAAGTGTGTCTTACTCGAGATACCCCATAGACTAGCAACACGCGTGCGTTCCATTGAAGCGCTCCCCTTCATCGTCGGCACCAATCCCTATGTGGCAAACACGCTCAATGCCCACAGAGAAAGTTTCCGTTGGCTCGCTACACATCCGCCTATCACCAACATCGCTGACAACATCAAATTTGCACAACAGCTCGCAGACCTTGTCCAAAGTCATGCTAACGACATCCCGACGATGGCTAAGGGGTGAGTCAGCTTTTCACCGGCGCTCTATGCATGCTGAGCGGTCTTCCGCAACAAGATTCCAGGAATGCTCGCGATACATGTCCCCAACACAAGTCAGCAACTTCCTGGATGGTGCCATTAGGAATCGCATATCAGTGCGATTGATTGCAGAACAGCACATTGCACTTTCGCAAGCATTGGAAAATCCGCATGCAGACACCTCCCGTGTTGGTGTAGTGGACTTGCAGTGCTCACCCAAGGCCATGATCAATATGTGTGGCTCGTTTGTGTCGGAACTCTGTGAAGCTACATTTGGGGCGAGTCCACCTTTGGTAATTGATGGTCATACAAGTGCTACTTTTGCGTGGGTTATCTTCTATATTTTTCCATTCTTCTAATGTGTCATATCTGCCAACTAGCTATGTTCCAGTGCACCTTGAATATATGCTGACAGAAATTCTTAAGAATGCGTTTCGCGCAACCGTAGAGCATCACTCAAAGCACCATCTCCCTTCTCGTCCATTGGCACCTGTGACAATCACGATTTCACCTTCTTCATCAATAAATGGCACCCCGCCATATTTCTCACTTCGAATACGCGACCAAGGCGGTGGGGTATCACAGGCAAATATGACACGTATATTCTCATATGCATTCACTACGGCCGGTAGAGGCGCAGAAGAGGAATTTGACGACACGGGAGGAGGAGGCCCCTACGCTGCTCAGCATGTAGGCGGCAGTGCAGCCATTGGAAGTGGAGATTCTGGTGAAGCCAATCTCTTTAGCGAGATCACTGGCAAGGGTTTGCAAACTGGCCTTGGAACAATAGCTGGTTTAGGCTATGGGTTGCCCATGAGCCAGCTATATGCTAGGTGCGTCATTGGAATGTATGCTACAAGCCAATTTTACGAATGAATTTCACAGGTACTTTGGAGGCTCTCTTGAACTCCTGAGCTTGGAAGGATGGGGTAAGAACATCTTTCCACACATAGAGGCTTTATTCTCTGACTTGTGCAAAGGAACCGACGTCTTTTTGAAGCTCAGATGTCTAGATGAAGCCGGTGATCTCACAATCTAGGGAAAGAACAGTGGTGTTCTAAACGTAAATGTACTTCGTAACTGATATCAAGTAAACACATTAGACAACATTAAAGAAAACCAACATTTCGAAGTAACCGTTCGTAAGCCCCAGTTTCGTTTCCATGGAATTGTTTAAATCGGATATTGCAAGGAATATGGCAGTGTGTAGCAGATAATAGAGAGAAGCAATTGGTCTGAATACAGAAGACCGAGGATATGAAGCCAACTCGAGCAGCGTATGTACGTAGTACACGTTCCGTTGAAAGCAATAAACACATTACTTTGCCCCAGTTGACTGAATAGTTATTAAAGACATTGAATCAAATGGCTTTCGATGATGACGACTCTGTACTTACGACAAAGCTATTCAGAGTCCTACTAGAATGGCTGGATAGACCCTGGGATTGTGAGGACCGATATGACCTCGACGATGAGCCCAATGTAGAGGCTCCATGTGACGAACTGCTTGGCGTAGTCGGACCCCCAGCAATTACAGTCGTTCGAGCTGTCCGAGCGGTCAATGGGGTCGGCGCACTAATAAGAGACTTCTTGGGAGTCTCGTTGAGTTGCTTGGTTCTGCTGCTGCCGGACAGGCTGGATGTAGAAGTTGTTTTCGTTGTCGACGACGGCTTTAAACGCCGGCCCGAAGTGATAAAAGGATGACGTAAGGCGGCCTGAGGTTTCATCCTCCGCTCAGGATCCCAGACAAGGCACTTTGCTATGAAGTCCAGAAAATCATCATCTGTACAACGCAAAACCTGTTGAAGGGACTTCGAGCCCGGCTTACGCCGGCGTCCCTTCGAATTGATTACTGCTCGTGGAGCACCATTAACGTCTGCAAAATGACCTGTCAGACTTTCCTAGCGGCGACGAAAATGATAAAGCGATACCAAAGAACAACTTCTTGCGAGTACTTCGGTTGATGTATTCCTTCTCCGGGACGCCAAGGACCTCCATGATACAAGATAGCTGTTCTTGTTCGTTTTCCCCAGGGAATATAGGAAAACCAGTGTATAGCTCGGCGAGGATACATCCCAGACTCCACATATCGATAGCCATACTATAAGTCAATCCAAGGATGACCTCTGGTGAGCGATAAAACCGACTCTGAATGTATGTGTAGACTGTCTGCAATCAGCTATCGCTGATTGAACGGAAAAGGAGGGGGACATACTTCTCTCGTCATCGAAGCAGCTGCTCCCAAAATCAATTACTTTGATTGCGCTGCGTGTCGGATGTCGCAAGAGTACATTCTAGTTGGGATGGTTGAGCATCATCTCATAATTTCGGTCAGAGCTAACCTACCTCGGGCTTGAGGTCACAGTGAACAATATGGTGATGGCGCATGAGCGAAAGAGACATTAACATTTGACTTGTGAAACGCCGGATGAGAGCAGTTGTGAATCCGACGAATCCATTGGCCTTGATGAGCTCGTAGAGGTTGATGCTCAGGAGCTCTGTGGCAATGCACAAATGATTGCGGAAATAAAAATATTCGATCATTCTCAAGACATGATGTGTTCCATCAGCGTCCTTGAAAGGGCATAGTCAGATTGAAGATTGATGTTGTACAAGTCGACTTACCCATTTCCGCAAATTATCCAAGATTTTGATTTCAACTAAAGCTTGGTGATGAAATCGTTTCTTGTTTCGGATAATTTTGACTGCCACGGCTTCCCCTGTGCAGTGATCACGACACTGCAATACTTGTCCAAAGGAACCTTTGCCTAGCGTCTCGATGACCTCATAACGGTACGCTAAATGATCTTGGGCAACAACAAGATAGTCACCCCTTTCGTCATCGTAACCGTAGTTGTTAGTCGAAATATCAGGTGTAGCAGGTTTCTTTTTACTTTTAGCACCAAAATAGTAAACGGAAGAGAAATCGAGGATCTCCTTGCGTTCGTAGTCCGAGAGGTATTGGGCAGAATTCCGCAGAACCGCTGGAAAAATTGAGTCACTTATGTATGAATATAGTTAATGCTCAAACTCACAAGCAGATGAAGAAGGTGTTCCCGGTGGTAATGGTTCTGGGAACTGCAAAAGATCATCTAATTGCTCCTGAGTAGCACCAGCTGCCAATTTCTTGGCTTGTTGGCGTCGAATACAATGAAGCATTTCCTCGTCACCAAGAAGCTCTTCTTCATCTACAATGCTCGGTGCCGGAGATGGCGTAGAGAGAGATTGACGGCTAGAAGAAGGAGAATTTGCCTGACGAATTCCATGTCCAGAATTATTTGATGACCGTGCCGTAGAGAGTGAAATCTTGGGGGTGAGTAATTTCAATTTTGACGGAGAGAGGGCAGAAAAACGATGATGGGAAGTCGACTCGATGGGTACTGCCGGAGTCGATATGGAGGCTACTGAGCCGGTAGATACTTTACGCGCAGTAAATGAAACGGAATCTCGACTACCTTTCCGTATTGTGGACGTGGTGGCAGTTGTGATAGATTGACGAGGTACACGAGATGTCGATAAGGAGGGTGATACACGAACAGATGAATGTTTGAGTGTCTTTGCAGGTGTCTCTTCCACCTCGATGACCCCAAACTCATTTGCGATACCAGATGGGGAAGGATTCGCTGAGGAAGGTGTGGGCTCACCAAGACCAATAACGGCACTGGCTCGGCGCACACTCAAAGCGGAACCAGATCCCTTCAGGGGAGGGGAAGCCGGCGCGGAAGTACGGCTAGATATTCGAGGTATCTTGGTAGGCGTCTCTTTCGGCAGGCCAGAAGCAGAATTCATCATAGACGACGTTAGTCCCTCCTTCATCGTCTGGGAGCTGCCTGTTCCGATTGTTCCAACTGAAGGCGATCCTGCAATCGTTGGAAGATGGTTACGGCTGCGAAGGGAAGAGTCAGACTGCTTCTGCATCGAGCTCACCGTCTGAGACATTAGTCGGGAAGTCGAGGAAGCCGTTCGAGAGATTGACGCTTGTGTTGTCGGAGTCGACATTGAGTTAGAAGAGGGTTTCAATCGGGCAACGCGTTGGGCGGTCGTAGGTTCCAGAGCCGACATGTGTATCGGGGGAAGGTTTTCAGGAGACTTTGGTTTCTTGTGATCGCTGGAAGACAGCGTCTACGATCGGGATGAGTCGCGCTCTTGTGTCAAAGGAACGAATGACTTACTTTTCCTCTTTTCCTACCCCCCATCAACACAGATATCCTACTCTCGCTACGATCCTTGTCCTCTTTCTTCTGTCTTTCCTTTTCAAGCTTCTCCTGTTTAGCCTTCTCCTTCTCAGCCTCCTTCAACTTTTGGAGTTCCTTGACAGTTTCCTTTGAATCGGAATGAAGACTTCTTCTGGAACTGGACTTAAGCAAGGAAGGAAGCCCGAGGCTCAACACGGACGACTTCTTGTGTTGCGAACCGGGGACGGAGGTTGAAGGCGGGTTATGCTGCTCTCGGGGAGGAGTGCTTAGTCTTTGCCGCCCAAGTGTAGACGAAATGTGTCCAGTGGAAAGAGTAGGTGACGAGGATGTTGCCGTAGACTGTGAAGAAGGTAGTTGCATGGATTGTGAGGATGAGCGGCGAAAGAAGGGGATGGAAGAAGGCGTAAGACGTTTAGATTGTCCACGACGAACAGAGGAAGAGGGGCTGAGCGGACCAGATTGGGGAATGGACAATCCAGGAGTGGTATGATTAGTATCGCCACTGGACCCTGTGCCAGCACGACTTAGGGTATAGTTATGGTCTGGTGTCTTGGAGATAGACGAAGCAGACAGCAATGCAGGAGTGCGCACCGACCCAACCGAGGACAAGGATGCCAGAGAACCAGCTGACACCATTGCATCTGGTTGTTTGGTTTCCCAAGGTTTTGACGAAGAATTGGATGCAATCCCTTGATCCTTGGAGGTCGACTTGCGTATATGTTGACCCAATGTGACGGCCCTAGGACTGAGAGGGAACCCTGACTTTGAACTGGAAGACGACGGTGAACTCGAGAAATTCAGATTAAGGGCACTCGAAAAGCTCCATTTCTTTGAGGGGGTCTTAGGTACAACTTGACTGAGCCGATGTGTTTGTCCTTGAGCTGAAGAGGTGGTAAGCGGTGCAGTACTTGAAAGTGAATGGACGTCAACAGATGCTGCGCGATCTTGTATGACATCCCGATGGATGACTTTCTCTGCCTGTAAACTAGATTTCTCCTTCTCTTCTGAAACCGGCACCTGAGGGGAGTTGAAACTACCAGACACTCCAGGGGAGCGGTAGTTCGACAGATCCTTAGGCAATGGAGGTACTGGTGGCACAACAATATCTTCAGGAGCCTCACCATTGACAAGGGCAGCAACGCGATCCTTGAGAGAAACGGCATCACTAGAATGGATGCTAGAGATGTCACTGCCAGCACTATTTCTTCTTGTCTTGTTTGGAAAATACCGACTAGAAGCCGCAGACACTGAAGTCACACTTGTGTTGGCGGACATTGAGGCCGAATCACGCGAACTTGGGGTGCTTGTATAAGTCGTTGACGAAGTAGACACACGCTTAGGGGTAAAGCTTGAGCGAGCACTGTTTGTACCCGCTTTCTTGAGGGTCTTTTCCAAACCAAGCGGGCCGCTTGAAAGTTCATCGCTGCTAATAGCAGTCCCAGCCACATCAATGTTGCTCCCTAGGACATCCGTGATAGCGATGCCCAACCCAATACTCTGGCGCGGTTCCCGCTCTTTGATGGCAGCAATACTATCCTTGAGAACTCCATTGGACGCTTTCAAAGAATCAACAACCCCTACTCCTTCCCATTGTCTTCCCGCAGGAGTTCCTGACCGACTGGAACTTGAACTGCGAACAAAGCTCCCGACACTGGCTCGCGACCGTGGTGTCTTTCCCGTCAAACCATCAAGTTTTTGCATGGCAGCAAATGCGGCTTCATTGTCCTGCACGACCCAACCCTCCTGAGTACCTCGGAGTAGAGAATGACCCATGTTGGGAACAGTGTGTGTAGTTTCTTTCGACTCCTTGGGAAGAGGCGGGGTATTTGATGTACCAGAAGTCGAGGGATGTCGAAGAAAATGTTGAATTGAAGATGAAGAGGGGGAAGGTGGGAGGCGAGAAAAATCTGGTGGGTGATTGCGACGCTGCGAGAGAAATTCTCCGCTGCTGGATCCTGACGACGTGTGCCTGGAGTGTACTTTGATCGGCGGTGATCTCAGACTGCTGTTGATAGTGAGACCGACACTCTCCCTCCGCCTTTCCTTTCCTTTGGATTCACGAGATGAAGACGAAGACGAAGACGAACTAACGTTGAGACTCCGGTGCTTCCTCGCTGACATTTTTTCTTCTTTGGTAGCTTGAGACGGGGCACGTTGTTTTGACACCAGAGTTCCGAACTGATCCATCTCAAATTCGCCTGACGATCGCTTTTTGGCCTTCCTGACTGATGTAACATAGGCACTTGGTGGAGAAGAAGGAGGAGGAAGAGGATCGTCCTCAATTACCCCTGGTTCTGGCTTTTTCAATTCTATCACGGAAAGCAGGTCCTGAGAGTTCGTCTGTACCTCGATGGGAGGTTCGAGGATAGGAGGAGAAGGCTGTCGGGGGTACAGAATCTCTTCTCCACCACTCTCATCTGCAATCGAAGGCTGACTGCGAAGCGGCCGGGGAGGAGGGTGTATGTCCATAGGCTGATGTTGTCTGTGAGCGAAAAAAATGAGTGTGGAGGTCGTGAGACACATACATCCTCTTTCTCTGATGGCTCGCCATCGACAGCTTCGATGGTCCAAGGACTATCAGGTGAATCCTCCTCAGCGTCCTCGGGGACCACAACGTGATAATCGTCAATCTCCTTGGGTACTTCGGGGACAGGCGGCTCAGGATGCTGATACTCAGCCCGAGCCCATCGAGGAGTCGTGAGTTCACCTACGCCTACAAGCCCACGACGATCGATTGCCGCTGGGTCTCTTGCCGGTGTGACGGGTTCGACGGCATGTCGTTGTTCTGGCGTGGTACTGAGGCCGATAGTGGTTGTTGGGAGAGGCGGCACTGGTGATTCAGTGGGAGACCTGATTCCGAAATAATAGGGATCAAGAGTGGAAGTGACAGAAGTGGAACGCGAGACGGGGTAATCGTGGTCAGGTGGAGGCTCCTCTTGCGCAGGAGAGATGTATAGACTTGGCTGCTGGAGAAAAATTGGACGATATACATGAGAATAGGACGACGGGGCATACCTGTGCCTTGAGAAGGTGGGACGACTCGCGCCCATCAGAAGGGATATCGAGGGGAGGGGGCCTGTCCTTGCTGGTGCGGAGGGTATTTGGGTGGGACTGTGGGTACGACGGGGGCGCCGACATGGACGACGCGCAGAGGACGCACGACGAGATGGGGGCACCGGACAAGACGGCGAGCTCGACAGCTTCACGTTGGTCACAACCTCATGTTCCACTTTACATTTGTTTGTCATGTGGCTCTGTACAATACAAATTTGCAGCTATTATAACGATTTATCATATCAATCCTGCCCGCAGGCTCGCTAGTTCCGCCGTCAGTCGCTCGATTTCTGTAGCAACATTCAGAAATTTCCATCAATCGCCATTTTTCCACCTACCGAGATTCTTCTCCGCAAGCTCTTGCTCGGCGTCTCGCCGCGTGAACAACGCGCCCAGTTGAGAGCTCTCGTGCTGAGCCACGTATCCACTGCGTCCCCGACCGCGTCCTCGCCATTCCCGCCCCCGGTCACCGTGACGCCCCTGTTTCTCAGGCAAAAGTCTTCCCCGCAAGGGCCAGGACGAAGGCGAAGATACAGGATGAGTACTCTTCGGAGGCACATACGCAAACAGGTCTTCGGGTATGGCGCACGTTTGAAGATTCTCAGGCGTCATCGGGAGCGTGATAGGCGTAGCTACTGGATAGCAAGGTTCTTTTATCCAGGACACGGGTGACGAGGAAGTCGATATCGGCGTCAAGGGATAGGTCGATTGCCGACGCGACCGTGTATTAACTTTTTTGTCCTCTTGTGGTTCCTGATCGGCAGGAGGGGATGGATCGACGCCGGTCCGCTATCTACCTTTCGGTCGAAATATGAGGATGAGAACACAAAAACTCACATTTGCATTCTCGCGCAGAGCTTTTCCCTCCTTCATGCGTTGATGACGTGCCTTGTCTCGGGCGCTCTGTTGCGCCCGTTTTCGCATGATTGCCTCCATCTGACAAGGAATTACGTGAATTCAAAATCCAGAAAAGAAGTTGACTTGCCTTGGCATCGGTGCCCGTTGCTGCCTTGTCAGACGATACGATCGGTGGAGCGACTAATTGCAGTGTTGCCTGTTGTCTTTGTAATTTCTATCCTGCACTTAGAAGTGTTGTGAAACCGTATGATGCTGCTCACCAGGCGTTCGTGTTCCTCAGCTTGTGCCTGCAGTCGTCGCAGCGTCTCTGCACGTTTTGCCTCGACATCTACCCCAAGACGCGGAGAGACCACAGCCGCCTTCCTAGATTGCGACTTGGTCTGCCGGTATTTACCATGCCCGACTTGAGTGCCACGTTCTGACATAGAGACCGAGGGTCCATCGTGTCGTCCTTGAGTCGTGGTATTTTGAACCGCCTCAGTCTCTCTTTGATGTACTCCGACCTCCATTTGACGCGCTTCTGTTTGAGGCACCTCCGCCTCTTTTCCATGCGATTCTAACTCTGCCTCTGCCCGTCTCTTTCGTTCCGCCTCCTGCTTAATCCCTTTCTGACGTTCTTCCTCCAGCTTTTGACGAGCCTTCATCTGCGCAGCTCTCTGAGCATCATTAGCCGCCTTCCGACGCGCCTCCTCTTGACAAGCTTCAAATTGCGCTCTCTGGCGCTCTTCCTCTTCAACTTGACGACATTCTGCTTCCCTCTCGCCAGCACTGTGTTCCTCTTCCTCGGCCTTCAATTTAGCTTGTTCCTCTTCGACTCTAGCTCCTTCCGCTGTTCGGTTTTCCTCTTCCTCCAACTGAAATCGTGCTATTTCCTTTGCACGTTCCGCCTCGGCTCGCTTCGCCGCACGCTCTTCTTTCTTCCGCGCGTTTTCGGCCGCTCGCGCGCGTTCAACTGCGATCCTTCGGGCCTTTTCTTCCTTTTCAGTCGCTCGCTTACGAGCAGCTTCAGCTTTCAGAGCCGCCTTGCGAGACAGAGGCGCGCCATCAGATTCCAACAGATAAGGAACAAATCCTTTCTGGAAACACGTTGCCTCAGGAATGTGATCTTAACAACATGGATAGCCTGCATACCTTGGTCTCCAGGATATCTTTCATGGCAACTGGCAAAGACAACGACTCCCAGCAACGCTCCACATCGTGAACCGTCGCATCCTTCAACAGAAGCTCTACAGTGGGTGCTGAGCCACTAGCGATAGCCATTTGTAATGGTGTACGCCCGTCAGCAACGGCTCTCGAAGGGTGGCAACCCTCCAATGACTTCCCGCGCCGTGATAAGAAGTATTGCACAACAGGGGTATTTCCAAAAAGAATGGCTGAATGGAAAGGAGCCAAATTATCCTTGTTGAGAGAAGATAGATTCGCGCCTCAAAGATCATCAATCTCAATGTACAAGAATGTCAAGGAAAACGACGCACCTTTATCCAAAAGGAACATAACAAGCTCGACGTCACACTTGGACGCTGCAACATGGAGCAAAGTGTTATAGTTCGTCGGGGGATCCTTTTTCTGCTGTTTCGGGACCTTCTCAGGTCCTGTAACGTCGAGTGAGTGCTTCAAAACAATATTTCTGACGCCTGTAGAATCTCCAGAACGCGCAAGCTTCAGAAAACTAATCAGCTGGTACTTCAAGAGCCCTTGTGAAGTACACTTACTGCAAAAACTTCTGCTTGGATGGCTGCCCTTTCCTTAGCTTGGATCATCTTTCCGCGTTCTGCTTCGACTTCTTCACGTTCCTTTTGGGCACATTCAGCTTCTATGGGATGATGAGTACAAGCAAAAAAGTCAAGTGAGAAAGACATGCCGAATTCACGGATCCTTTGTTCATATTTCTCCTTCTCTTTTCGCTGCCTTTTTTCATTAAGTGTCTCATAGTCACTTGAACGAACCCCAGAGTAAGAAAAGCTCTTTTGAAATGGATGAGAGTAGAAGCTCGTGAACGATGGACCATATCCAGATTGACGTTGAGAACGGAAACCTGAATTGATTGTTCAGCGTCGTATAAATAACATGGCAGAGTACACGCCTTTTCGACTGAAGCGGAATTCCGCATTCATAAACATCTCATAGAGCATGTACCTGCGGAACGATCAGAAAATATGTTCAATCAAAAAGTAGGGGCTTGCTTACTCGTAATAGTCAAACATATCGTCATCACTCAGATCATCGTTGAAGTTATCCTCATCATATCCAGTTGCGAAGTCTCCACTCGATTGAGGATTTCTATAATGCCGAGTACATATTTCCCAGGCAGCACCTATCTTCGAGTCATGGTGAACGAGATGAGACGGCAAAGTGATAATAAAGAGTACCTCTTGAAAGCGAGCAGTAGCAGCTGCAACTTTGTCGAGATTGCGGTCGGGATGGTGCTCAAGCGCGAGTCGCTTATAAACCCTCACGGCGCGTTCCTCAGGCGTATCTGGTGAGACACCGATGACACGGAAAGCATCGATGACCGATTGCTTTAGGACCATGCCACGTTACCAAATCGCAAATAGAATATGTTACCGTTGAATATGAAAAAAAAAACGAAGACTCTCCAACTGGAGAGCCACAAAGCTCGTGCCTTGTGGTCGAAATCAATATAATTTCGACTTTGTCACGTCATCGTGACTGGCCTTGTCACTCATGAGGTCGGTGATCGACCCCAAGCTATTTTCAACGGTAAGGAGGGGGCTCGAGATCCACGGTTCGGCAGCCCTCTCACCCCCACGATCAGAAGCCGGTTTCGGCATGGCGCCATAGTTTGGCGGGTGAAAGAGCCGAAGTTCCGTTTTCCAGTGCTGCTCCTCGTACATTTCGTTTCGCAACACAGGGAGCACATTAACACTCTCTCACTATGTATCACCTATCATACCTTTCTTTTGCAGAGTTATTTCATCTGCATTATTATTTTATCTTGTGTTAATTCTACTAGTGCTCTACTCTGCAAACAGGTAAGACATTGCCCCGCGCCACAGCTTTTTCGAGCTACATCCTTTGTTAAGGATGATCATTCCGACACGACGTGTAGCGGGTAGGGTTTTCCCGCTACGGAGTTTGAATTACCGGCAGTTGCCAGAGCTTCCGTCACCTCTGGAGAGCGACGCAGAGTTGTAACGTAGTATGTTCTGATGGGGACAGATAGTCCGATCAGTTAGTCGCGTGCAATTCCGGCGTGTTCCATTTTAGGCAGAACCGCTACACGACCCGTGTTCGAAAATCTATTTGTAAGCCGGCAGTTCGTTTGCTCAGCTGCGCAGCTGTTCAAACGTTCAAGGCTGTCTCACCATAGATATAGAACTTTTCGTGTTCTTACTAGTATGCTCGTATTTTCCTTCCCACCACTCCCTTTCCTACTTCTGTATGTTTATATTGTTACTTTACGATGTATGTACTTAGCCTTTCGCTCGCCGCATATCAATACACATGAGCCGCGTAAAATCGGCTCGGTTGCCGTATGGCTTCTCCTTCACTGAATATAAATTTCATTTCATTTCATGGTTTTTATGCCTAAAATTACTTATATAATGTATAGTCGAATAATTTTCATTTTCATCTTATGAATTGTGTTCCATTGTCTAAGGACCTCGATGAATACAATGAAGCCCCCAAAAAAATTGATATTTGCATAGTTTTGGTTGGAGTCACCGGCGTAATCCACGGACGAGTGGCCAGGCCAGCACCAGATAAAGCTTAATATTTTGCATGCATTGAATGCTTTGTATCATTCTGCTTACAGACGTCTCCGCCATGAAGCGCTGCGAGCGCTATCCATCGTTATGTACAATCGGCCCAGGTAAATGACGAACTTGCGATAGTATGGTGAAACATTTCTTTCACCATTCCAAATAGGAGCAGAAGTGAGATTACAGTATCATCGCTCAGAGTAGATTTTCCACACCTCGCACTTAGAAATTGCATTAAAATGGGCGGTTTTGTACGCCTTGCCAATCGAACTACCGACTTGCGGAGAGGCGGGGATTGAAGGCGGTCTTGAAATTAAACAATCATCGCTTGGCGTCCTAATTGTCAATTGGAACACAAATGATGCCTTCAAAAAAGTTCCTCACTTGTGCAACCTATCGGCATCCCACGAATTTCCCTGCGTGTATCGCCATGGTCTGCGAAAATCGTGAGCCGTTCCCATCTCTGGAATTGGGTCTCGGGTATAAGACACACTCGCTCATGCTCCACCAGAATGCTTCGGATAATGATCAGTCACACCCATTTTTCAAAGCCGTCGACCAGGGACCAAGAAACTCAACTCCCTATATATTTGTGCCCGACGCCACCCTAAGAAGGGGCAGAAGCCTGCAGGCTGGACAGGCACGCTCCCACTGACATGCACGTTCCTCACGTCAGCAGCAGGAGCTTCAGCATGGCCTTGATTCTTAATTCAGTTCCTAAGCTCTATATTTAGGCAACGGACGCTGGAAACTGAGCCCGATACGGAGAATTGTGCCTAACGGAAGGGAATTTGTTATAGATGACACCCAGCTGTGAATCAACTCATTGATGGAACAAAATCTGGAAAGGTGATAGGATTCAGCGGTGTCGTGGTTTGGGCAGGCCAGCCGCCCTGAAAAGTCTCTCCCTCAACCCCAGGCCGAAAAGTAACGTCACATTAACGATCTGTCTGGACTACCGTCTGGCATTACTGCCAATTTTCCAACTTCTATAAGTTGAGTTCCATGTAAATGGACAGGGATCGCTCTCGTGACAAGACGCCACCAGCCGTTGAGCAGCAAGGACCAGGACAGCCACCTGGAAGTCCTGTCCAAATCTTATAGTTGTTGGAATACTGGACTATACCGCCGGGAGCTGGCATCAGAATTGTGATACCAAACATAATTGTGACACCAAAACAAAAGCGGCAGAGAAAATTGAAACTGAGTCGTTCAAAAGTGCGTCCATGATTACATGACATGCGTCTTGACACCTGAAGAACATAAAGTGCTAGGAATGTAACGACAAACGAGTGTGAAATGTCGTGATGAAGATTCAGGTCCATGACAAGGATATTTGAATACCATAGCGAGCACGATTCCGGTATGTGAAGGAACTCTGGAACACCGGCAGCTATCTTGAGCTTTGGGGGTGTGGCGAGAAGAGAATGCCATCACTACAGCAGAGGACCTCTTAGGAAGCTCGATTGTCGTTCTCAGATCCCATGTGGTCGACTTGAGTAGCTCACACCGTCTTGGGCGGAAAAAGTGTGACCATGTAACATAATCGTTAGCGCACTGCGATCGGGAAGCTGGCAAATGGGTTCAAGACCGAGTGAGTCTGTGTTATGCCGGATGCAAGGGCCTCAAGGCGCCATGTTGACCGATGAAAAAGAGTGTTGACGGTAGAGGCATACACGTCTTCCTTGTTTGGACGGAGAGAATGGCAAGCTTTTGGATCTATGTATGTAGTACAACGACTGTCCTTGAAAAGGAAGCGTCCCCGAGGCTATTCCAACACGCGGAGATGTTGAATGGTGAGATACGCCTGGGAGGCGACCCGTCGACCGGCATGTGTGCGCCACGAGTATGCAAAGATTAGATCCTTATATATTAGATGTGTATTGTTGAGTTGTTTGACAGAGACCCCCTTTCTGCTTCTGTCCGTGCCTTCTTCCATCGATAGCTTTTCTCCTTGTATTTTCTTTTTTCTTATTCCCATCACCCTACCATACCCTCTTTCCACTCTCCATTTCTAGGTATTGATGTCCCTTATTCACTATTCGTTTTCACATACTCAGCCTGTCTGTTATGTCAGCTGTCCGTTCTTCGACGCCGCAAGATGGCATCCAACGATGGCAAGAGTCTCAGCGGCGACGATCTTCCTGATACCCCCCCAAACGATGCTTCAGACCCCACTGTGACCGTGCAGTCCATGGGCTACTCAATGCACATGTACCCTTTCCCCTCTCATGTTCTACCACAACAACAACCTCCGCGCTCCAAACGTCGTCAGGTCAAGAATGCCTGCACCAACTGCCAAAAAGCTTGCAAGAAATGCGATGACGCTCGGCCCTGCCTTCGCTGCGTCAAGTACGGTGTCTCTGAAGAATGCATCGATTCACAGAGGAAAGAGCGGAAGAAGGGGATTAAGAGGGGTCCGTACAAGAAACGCGATGGAAAAGGTACGTTGTTTTTATGATAGTGCTTTCGTTGCAACGCGTAGAGTAACGTCGGCCATCTCTAATTCTTGAGATCGCGTAGGCAGCAGCAGCGAGAGACCAGACGTGTCCTCTCAAGATCTTGTCGCCTCGAACAATGGTCCATCCCCGAGCAACGGTTCACCATCACTCGTGGGTCCATTCATGCCTGTACCTGGATTCTATGGCCAGTATCCGACGCCGCACATGATGAAACCTGTCGATGGACCTCACTTGTATCCTCAATATATGTCGGTGCCCCAGCCCCTTACTCAAGGAGGGGCCGAGGGCGAACACAACGGCTACCCGCCAGTCCAGCAATACTACCCGGCATTCGTACCTTTCGGGTCACCGCCTGTTTATCCCTATATGGTTCCTCGACATGATGGACAGATACAGCAGAATTACATGGTCTTCCCCATGTATCCAAAGGTCAGTGGCCCAGGTGACATGGGCCCGATCGACCAAGTGCGACAAGAAGGCAGGGGTGGTGAGGAGGGATCAGACAAGGTGGGGTGAAAGTGGATGCTCGGAAACATTTAACTTTGTTTTATTATCTCTTTTGTACAATAGTTGTTTTTCTGGTTTTCTATCAAACTACGCCTTTTCTTGTGTTTTGGTCTGTCAGTGGCTATGATGCTTCATATTTTTTTACGTGATTTATGGACTGTTCAGCTCCAGGCCATGCTACGTAAATGAGAAAAATGCATTGCCAATCCCATAAAACAAGCGCTCTCGGTGGCTTCGTCTTCTGGCCAATTGCTCCACCTGTTAGGAACGCTCCAGGAGCTGAAAAACGCTCTGCACAGAAGATGGGAGGAAGAAAAAGGCCTATGCAAATCAATAACGAACATTCGGGTATCATCGACCGATCCACATACCGACTCTCCTTCTTGTCCATGAATATGTCGAAACGTTTGTATGAAGAGGCCACAGGGCGGCAGTGGATATTGATGCGAGTCCATGATGGTTGGTAGTCTCCACCTACTTATAGACCGTCTTCTCATAGAAGAAGCTTAAGCACGATTGTCGTCTTAAGTAACCCGAAGCAGCAAGCGTGATCCCGATTCTTCCCTTCACCACACCTTTACTTTATTCCCCACGGAGATGGCAGTTACGGAAGCTAGAATAGAGGCGTTACGAGTTGTGGCCACTAGGAGGAAGAAGTTGGTCAATCCAGATGTGAGTCAACTTCGTACACCGTCGCTCGACTCCACGTCAGACGACTGTCACGCTTCACTCCATTATACTTCGAATAGTACAGGCTTTTAGAGAAACTGGACAGACCGACGAGTCCCAACGACACGTATAATGTGGAGGAGGTCATGAGATGGCACAGGCTATATCCTGATGGACTGAGATAAGGTAAGGACAATCTGAGTGACTTTTGCACAAATCGCGATCGTTCTGTACACCTCTGAGACTCTAAGAGCAAGCGATTGTAAAGGGACGAGCATTGTACCTGATTTTTCTGCTATGCCTTCGGATGCCCGCATCACATGCTGCTACTCGCCGATACACAGCTCTTAACGCCACACGCTAGGTGTGCCCTGGAGATGTTGAAAGACAGTGATAACAACAACAGTGTAGGCTTCTCGCACAGCTGATAGATTTCTTGGGATCCAATGTGGCGCTCAGATGCTGAGCAAAGCAAGGTAGCCGTAGACCTTCCGACTACTTGGAGAAAAAGATGTCCTATAAAGTAAAGACCGAGTGGTCCTGTCAATTCTTAGCACTTGCGTAGGAGGAATCCAACATATCAAAGCTCTGAGTTCCATGACGGCGTCTAAAAAGTGCTGGATAGTCCTTGTCTATTATGCCTGGGTATCGTAGATGCAATCGCAACGCGACTCGTGATCTATACGCTTGGACGGTCAAGGGCATACAGGATACTTTTGTCAGCCTGTCGTTGTCGTCAACAGCATCTCTGCACATGTCTGGTAGCATATTCTGTGAGATGTCCGTATTTTCTATCCGCATGCCGTAGAGCAACAGCTGTGGCGATATTGCTGGGATCTGCCCTTCCAGTATGATAAAGGCAAGTCTAGCTTGTGTCATGGATCTCACCAGACCGACTGGGACGAGAATAATGAAGTGTCAAGAGGTAAGTTGAACGACAACGCGTGCTGCATCGAAGACCATAGGTAGCCGTTGTGTTTTCCTTAACTTTTGTGTGAGACTTGTGGCTAACAGGTGCTGCCGTATTGTTCTGCCAACACGGCTGGAGTCGGAAGGGCCTTTGAACCAGCCGAGCAAGTCTCAGTCACCGTGAGCTTCGAGCTAGAATAGGGCGGTGGTGTCAGACACAAATTTTGCAGCGATTATTAGACACTGGCCTTGAGGCTTTAAGCTTTAGGCTTCAAGCTCTAAGGCTTGATCGTCCCACTCTCTTAGTCTGGTGATCGCAGTGTAGCCGTTGAAGCGGAATCGATAGAGGCTGGCCTGGCGAGTGGGACTCATTGGAAGACCAGTTTTCCATAATGGCAGAGAATAGCTGAAGTTTGAGGCGCATTGTAACTAGGTCATGACCGTTGTGGTTGAACGATACGGGTCCAAATTTTCTATAATATTACCGGTCCTCAAAACAACCACTGTGTTCAGCTTCGTAAAAATATCTCAAGAAAACAGGTATTTCTGGCCCCCTGTTTTATATTCAGTAGGCTTGTTCTACCACAAGCTTCCCACCATCGACCGCATTCTGCACGATACGATGCAACTTGAGGGGAGAGTCAAGTGCGGACGTGGCCTATTATAAAACAGATATTCACTCACAAATGTTTTGCAGCTGACTCAGATGGTTTTTCAAAGTTGAAGTACATGGTATTCAATGTAGGGAGAAAGGTATAGAACGAAATGGAAAACTGACAAGTCGTGTGCGGTGTAATATACAAATACCCCGACCACGATCAGCAGGATGTGTCCATAACATCATCTGACTCCAAGATTGGTGTTAGTTTGTCGGTACCCCCATCAATTTCTGTGATGCGTGTAGAAACGTGTTCCATGGAAGGTCTCGAAGTCGCTGGCACTCTCCAGCAGTCCGTCATCAACGCCCAAAGTTTGTCGGTGAGCCATGGAAGAACTTCACTCTCCGTTGGACGCATGGGAGTTTTTTTCAATACCACGATATCGTGGATGACAGATGCGTCGCGGCGACGATTTGAAAACGGGTGCTTTCCCGTAACGAGTTCAAGCACGGCCATTGCGTATGAATATGTGTCAGCCTCTTTGGTAGGTGAGGTCACAATACCTTCGATTAATTCGGGTGCAAGCCAACGAGCACTTCCAGACGCCGTCAACGTCGCTGAAGCACTCTTTTCAGTTACATCCTCGATGACCTTGGACATTCCAAAATCGCAGATGCAAGCTTCTTCCTATAAAATGAATGGTACTCGTCAGTAGTTTTCTCAGTTTGACGAGATGTGCACTGACTTCCTCAGAGACGAGAATGTTGGCCTGGTTTGCAAAGGGTCAGTTGGGAGACCATGCGAGTTATCAGTTTGACCTACGCATTTCACTATTGGCAGTCAACTTATTTATAGGAGAACAGGCAGCCTGACCTTACTCACCATTACCGTGGATAATATTACGGCTATGCAGATATTCGAGACCCTTCGCAGCTCCTGACAACTAGGAAAATCAATTTGAAGAGGGACACAGAAGACTCGAAATCATACCAGATGGATCCTGTTGGCGTTTGACACACGTTTCACATATCTAAAATGCTCGTCGAAATGGGCAAACCTATGTCAATAATGTCTTACTCAAGCACATTGCCAAATTCTTGCCAAGGGGATACCTGAAAATGTGTCAACCCAAGAGAGAGCAACGAACATATCTCTTGCCATTTGTATATGTTGCCCTTGATCTGTTACTATGCCAAAAAAGGGGAGAATGTGCTTGTGCTGCAAGCTTGCCCAGATATTGATTTCTTGCTCAAAGCGCTACAACACCTGAGTAATTAAAACGTTATCATTTTAAGAGATCTACCTTCTGGGCTTTGGAGTCGGTTGCCTTGATATTTCTCAGGGCCTTCAAGGCAACCTAGTTCTCCTTTGTGAATACCCCACTTTGAAACCAAGAACGAATATCTCTTGACCTTCTTCTCACCAAGCCACAAGCCCTGCCATATATCACTGTATGTTCCTCCTGCAACAGCCAAGTCGCCTATTCGTATGACTTCACCGTTCATTAACTTGATACTGGGAGGTATCCCAGTCAACTCATGCAGCTGAATCAGTCCTCTTTGGACCACTTCCCGCTGCTGTTCTAGACTGTCGCTGGGAAGCAACGGAGGGGAATCAGTTCGGACGTCTACCACCATCAACTGGTCTGCTTCAGATTTCGGACGCACAGCTGCCCAGTTCTACAGAAAATGATCCGGCTGTTAGCGTAGGCGAAGTCGGCCAAGAGAAGACACACGATTGGCTCTTGGTGTAGTAGTTGTTGACCTTCGAGCATAATCCCTTGTGCCACACGGGCGGTACTCTCCTCCTCCAACTCGTTGAGTTGTGCTAATTCTCCTCCTTTGTTAGCTAATGCTTTCATTAATAAGCCCTTGAGATCATTGAAATCTTTTTGCTGTATTTCCATCGCTTCGCGCTGGTCTTTATGCATCAAGAGTCCTGCACTAACTTCAGGATCAGTCGTATCCATCCCAAAGACATTGAGAGCTTACTTTAACTATTTGGAAATCTGTAAATTCATGGGATGAAGAATTTAGGCTTGTTTTACACACCTGAAAGATCTTTATTTGTTGTTCCAAGTCATCCTCACATTGTTCAATGATTAATTGTATGTCGCGGCTATTGACTGCGCTTGGTGATTCAACAGCGAAGATTGTACCGGTCTGTGCTTGACTCACCCATTTGAACCAGCCAATGAGTGCGTGAGATGCGTTGTACTCTATTTCTGATCATCTCGTAGACTCTTTGCAAGACAAATTATCCAAAAAGTAGCCAACACATGAATAAGGACATACCCATAAGCCTCGTCTATCTTTTTCCGCATTTCTTCGCCCACTCGATCTGGGTTTTGTTCGTCAAGGATGTTCTGGAGCTGGAGACATTTTCTGGCCATCCGCTTAGCCTTGCGCTATATGGCAATCGATTAATCATAGGAAGGAAAACAGTTAACGGCAAGTATGACCCTGTGTACATGGATCTCGTCGCAACGATCCGTAATCTCGCGCACGACGACCGCAGCTGCACCTACGAAAGGGACTATAGAACCTGCAATCTCCAAGGCATCACGAGTGACATGGAGGACAGTGGTAGATCTAAGCATATCGGCCAGAGGAGGATAATTTCGAGATATATTCCCCAGCCAGGGCCAGTGGAGAATCGGATAACTTTGATCAGGGACGGGCGCCTATTAGTAGGTAGGGCCATGAGCGCCGTTTGTAATTCGAGCAATCGCACGTGGGCGATATTACCCTGGGTCATTATGTAAATAACCCGATCGCACTCAACTTTCATGGCGCCTGGTCACAAACGCAAACGCGTTCAACTTTCTCCAGAAGAGGAGGAGAGCGTAGAGCACATCGAACAGCCTATACTACATGCCACATATGACTCGGAAATGGAGCAGGAAGTTTGGGAGTCGTTCAGGGATGAGCATGTAGAAGGTCGGCGACATGTACACTTCCTTGAGCGCTGTCCGAATCCCATTAGCAATTGAACAGGTACCCTTGACCCTCCATAGGCAATGTGCCCTCATACATGAGCTGGACCAACAAGTCAATGGTGCGATTCTCCATCCAATCAGTAGCCATTCACTCTCATGTGCCCTGACAGCCCGTTCGGCTAGTTTGCTCCCGTTACTATTGCAATACGTCAGGAAACGGAGAGAAATAAGATCCAATCACACTCAATGCGGCGTATCTGATACCGGAAGTTGCTGCCAAATGAAAGAAGAGCATTCTACGTCCCCCGCTTCCAGTACTTGCCATTCTGCAGAAGCTCACGATGTGCCTTCAAGAATGACAAAGCCTTCCTGTCTACCCTTTGAACTCTTCAAGCCTGAAACCACAACGCGGGAAATGCTATCACAGATAGCGTGTATAACCGATGAGTTATTGCGCGCGTCAGAGGAAAAGCTTAACGTGGCTCAGGCTGCTTATGATTCCGTATGTTCCATGCATCCTTTCCTTGGTCAGATCCATCATGACGTTCTCGTTGACAAGGTCGATCGTCATGTACGCTTACTCCAGCAAGCCATCAAAGATCAGGAGGCCCTGATTACCCTTGGTGCTCGACCTGGACACTTGGAACCCGGAAATTTATCCGAACTCACAGTGGGTCGCTGGGTAAAGCCTGCCCGTGCCACACTCAGCCCTATAGATGGCGATGATCCGGACGAGAACTTTGATGGTGTTCAAGGCGCGGTGACTGGTGATGATCCCTCGGAAGCATTTAGGGGACTGCAAATATCAGGCTCAAAAAAAGGTCGCGGTAGAGCAAAGTCGACACAACAAAAGTCTGAAGAAGTTAGTGTCCCATCAACACCTCCTTTAACTATAACTTTGCCTGCACAAGTTCCACCTGATCAAGAAGAGGTGTACTGTTATTGCAAGCGGGGTTCCTTTGGCGAGGTTGGTTGAATTCTTACAATTTTATGGAACTAGGAGACTAATCTTCAACGCAGATGATTGCTTGCGATAATAAAAAGTGTGCCATCGAATGGGTAAATACTTTCCTTCATTGTTCTTGTTTGCATATCTCAGTTTTGTTGTTCATAGTACCACATTTCGTGCGTTGGAATCGAGATGGTGCCCCCAGAAGGTATGAAGACTTGGTATTGTCCCAGTTGTAGGCCAACTCGCCGGGGAAATAGGTCCAGAAAGTAGTTGTTTTCGCGTGTTTCGTCTTTTTTTTTTTTACATATTTCTACTTTATTGTTGAAATAATATCATGACTACTCCAGTACAGCTGCCATACAAGTACAATAAGTGATATCCTCCGCAACGTCATTATAAATTGTCTAGCCTATGTGAGTAATTAATCTGATGTAACTCGCATGTTGAGTTTGTTCGCAAGAGTCTCCATGTATACATCTATCGATCGAAGTTTAATGTTGGCCAAGCAAGTACAGAAGAAGGAATACCAGTTTCATGCCGCAGTTTCCAATATTCTGCAAGGAGCTCATTGAGTTCGGCTTCGCCTCCTTTGACCTGTTCTGCCATCTTAATACAATCCGGTGTGAGAGTCTGTCAACAAAATCAGAGATGGCATTCAAGATACCTTTTTCTCAACTTCGTTGGCTTCTGCTCGAAGTTCCTCGACCTGCTTTTCATTATCACGACGCTCAATTGCCATTTGATCATATTCCTGCTGGAGGCGATCAATAGTGCGTTGGCTCGCTTGTTTCTTTTCCTCTGCGTGGCGCTCGGCACGCTCCAATTTTTCATGAGCATTAGAGAGTTGTTTCTCGACGCGCTATATAAAATTATTGTCAAGCATCGAATAAGGGTGACATGAAAGTAACGTACCTCTTGCCGTAGCTTTAGTTCATTCCCCTCAATCTTCTTATCATCAAGATGATCTCGAAGGTCGGAAAGCTCTTTCTGTGATACTTGAAGAGAGCGTACTTCTTTTTCAATAGTTTGAAGTTGTTCTATACATCCACGCACGTCCTAGAGTCTTTTGAGTTCCCGCTCAGAACCTAAACATGCGGAATATACCTTCTCAATATTCAAAAGCCCATTGATTTTTGTTTGAAGGTCGCGAGCTTTATTCTCTTGCATTATCACTGTTTTCTTGTCTTCAGTGGCGGTCGAACTCATGGCGGTTATAGTACGTTTAATGCGTTCGGGAGACTGGACAATTCTCGATCGTGTTCGATTTATGGAGTCTGATACGCTCGCAATCTCAACATTGAGGGCCTCCTGTCCATCACAGCCATAACCATAATCATTCATGTCTGAATAAAATTTGAGGTCAACCTACCTTCCGTTTAACAAGTGCATTCTTCTCCGCTTTGAGCTTCTCAACCTCTTGCACAGCGGCCGTCTGAAACTCTTTGGTTGCAATCATTTTTGCGCGCAAAGCGTTGTTCTCATTACGAAGCTGTTCACAGTGGGGCTCATCTTCTGCAATTTTGGCTCTATGGATGCGATGAGACAGCGTCCTTATATAGAGCCAAACATGACTCACTTTAACGCTCCAATATCTCGCTCGAGCTCATTCAGTCGTTCGGAAATTTGCACTCGCTCAACAATTACGGCTTCTGAGCGATCTCGCAGGTCTTTCACAAAAACGTTGCAGTATTGTTCCGTGAACTTCACAAAGTTTATAAATGCAGACAGAAGAATGAGAGTGCGCTCCCTCTCCGGACTAACGAGATCCTTAGCATTGAAATCTTCCACTCTGGCTGCCTTGGCAAATCTAGCCCTACAAAGAAGTTAGAAACCGCGATGTGAGCCGTAGAAGTCTTGAAGCTTACAGATGGTAAACAAGAAGATTTTGAGTTAACGACGTGGTATATAAGTCCTGCATGGGTTGCTACAGATATGTTCAGTAGAGAAGATGCCCAGTTCTTACCTTCTCCTCGATGGCAGATGCAGAAAGTGCGTTTTGGACGGGATCTCGAAGAGAGTCTTGGCTGATGTCAGTAGCCTGTTGAAGGCAGGCATGATAGACCCCCTCGACGAAGTCCGAGGTGGGCCTCAGAAGTTGTTCCTGGCTCACGGAGAGACCCCAGCCAGCAAGTGCAGCAGTGATGTCTGGTATGGACATCTGCGGGAAGATGCCTTTGGCCATTGTAGTTGAGAGGACGCGACGCTCACGTGACAAACGCGAGCTGTTACGGTTTTGTTTCCTACTCTCCCACCGTAGGCACTATGCCACCTCCTAAGAATAATCTGCAGGAGGTTTTGCGCAAAAGTTCAGAACACTCGCCTCCAGTTCCTTTTACTGCTACGACATCCGTCCCATTGAAGGTAGTATTGGTATTGTTGTTGGCCGAAAAATCCTATCCTGACTTCGTATAGAAATTCAAACCAGCACCCATCACATCTGGTTTTACATGTCCATCTTCTAGGGGTTTCATGTGCTCATACACTGAATTAGCTCGATCAGGGACTTCTGCGATGTTACCCTCGTTTTCTACCCCAGGTTTTCGACGAGGTACAATCCCTCCGCGTGGTGAGGCATCTGTCAGCAGCTTTGAGATTGTGGATGTCTCCAGCGATTCTTCTCCTGGCCAATCAATTAAACGAACATCATCTGACCCCTCTGTTGCGTCTGATCCATCTCCTCAAGTATTCAAACGTCCCAAGAAGGATGTAAAGGAAAAGGAAAATCAGTTCAAGCCACCATCCGTTTCCAAATTTATAGGTAAAGTGAAAAGCGCGCCCCTGCAGGTAAATCGTGTCGAACAAGCCGTCAAAGACAACGAGGAAGAGCCCTGGCTCCAGATGCAGCTGGACAGCGAGCGCAACCCATTTGTTAAACTCGATCGTGACTTCCCAGCTTTCAGTGCCAAGGACCAGACTGCATCCGGTCAGCAGATTTCCATACCTCAGCAGCATACACCCATATTACCGTTGCAACAAAATACTCACAAGAAGGAGATTTTGCCTTCCCGTGGCCAGGAACGCAACCAGGATCTCTTCTTAGTTTGTGCTTCATGTCCCTTCTGTATCTCACTTATTTCTCCATACTATGTAGATGAACACCGAGAAGCTGATGGCCATCCTTTTCAATAATTATCGCCTATCCAAATACATTACTGATCAAGAGTTGGGTCATCACCGAGGAATGACGGAGGATTCAGATATAACATTGATGCAGAGAATTGTGTGAGTCGGCTTGAATCCCTCTTATACCAATAGGCTCCTGAATACCAAACCAGCCCAGTCATTGACGAACGTATTGAGGCTATTCAGAAAGTTCTTGCATCTCGCAAGGGTCAGACGAGTCAACAGAACGCGACATTTCCCTCGCCTGTACAAGAGAATGAGCCGACAGCCTCTCTACCCCTTCTCAGTTCTGCAATTTCTACTACCACAGCTTTCTCCTCTCACGGCATCCTAACATCAAATCATGAACCTGATCAGTCTGGAAATAACCTTGATACCCAAACGCCTATGCTTAGTGTCAATGACTACCAAGAGAACGACGAACCTATGCCCGGCAGTGAGGCAGATTACTGGGCAGGCATGGATGATGTTTCACTCAATATTGACGATGCGATCGATGTACTCTCTCCAGTGAAGGACACTCTCCATTCATCAGATGAACTTGTGTCCAGCCCTTACTACACAGAGGTTGTAAGCAAGCTGAAAAGTGTCTTTGGCCTCAAATACTTTCGACCAAATCAATTGGAGGCAATTATAGAAGCTTTGAGAGGCAGAGATGTATTTGTCCTCATGCCCACTGGCGGTGGAAAAAGTCTATGTTATCAGCTTCCAGCTGTTTGTCAGAGTGGAAGGACGAAAGGCGTGACGATTGTCGTGTCGCCTCTTCTGGCTCTCATGAAAGACCAGGTTCATGCTTTGCAGGAAAAAAAGATCGATGTTTTCCTTTGGAGTGGAGAGACGCCTTATAACGATGCAGTCATCCGTCTGCGGGGGAACGTCAAACCTAGTCTGGTGTACATCACGCCTGAGAAGCTGAAAGAAAACAATACGGCAAATAGACTTCTAGGCGAGCTGTACCGGAGCCACTGTCTGGCAAGATTCGTTATCGATGAAGCCCATTGCATCTCGACTTGGGGCCAGGATTTTCGAGAAGCAGTAAGTGCCCACCGCAAGAAACGAAATAAATATCGCGGTTCATGATCTTATATCCTTCTCAGTATCAACACTTGGGAGCGCTACGCGATCAATTTCCCGATGTTCCAATCATGGCATTGACCGCAACTGCAACAAGGAACACCGTTGCCGACATTACCGAACGCCTTAAACTACGCAATCACATTTTTCTCAAACAATCCTTCAACCGGCCCAATTTGAACTATGTTATCCAACCCAAAACCAGAAAATGGATGGAGTCCATGATGGACTTTCTCAGAACGAAGTATCCACAAAAGTCAGGGGTTATCTATTGTTTGAGCCGCGACAGATGTGAGGAGGTAGCCAGGAAGCTTAACGAGAACGGTTTTAGCGCGAAACATTTCCATGCAGGCATGGAGACTGTTGAGAAAGAACAGACTCTGGAGGAGTGGAGGACAAACAAAGTCCATATAATTGTTGCAACTGTGCGTCCTCTGAATTTCATCCAGCTTCCTATTCATCTAAGTCTTCAGATTGCTTTTGGAATGGGTATTGACAAGGCCGACGGTAGGCGAATTCCCCGATCTTCGTTCACGGAACGCCATTGACTAGGTTGATTCTAGTGCGATTTGTCATTCACCACTCCCTTCCCAAATCTCTCGATGGGTAAGAGGATCCCATGTCGCAGCCTAGCTTGGAGCAGTCTTGGTGACCCAACTTGACAGCTATTATCAAGAAACTGGCCGTGCTGGTCGCGACGGCAAACCTGCTGATTGTATTCTCTGTTCGTTTACCTTTTCAATCTTTTGAATGGAGGGTGATCAAATCCCTGATAGATTTCCTATTCAAAGACTTCGTGGCACTCAAGAATATGATTGAACGACCTGACTCAAACAATAATTCACCGAGTAGAGAGACGATTGACCGACAAACAGCAGCAGCCCGCGCAGTTGTGGACTATTGCACGGGATCAGAGTGTAGGCGTGTTGAGTTACTCCATTATTTTGATGAAAAATTCGACAAGGGACTGTGCAACCGAGGTTGTGATAACTGCGACAATCCACTGCCGCTTGAAACACGCGACCTGACCAAAGAAGCCAACGATGCGGTCGAACTTGTCAAAAGTCTTCAAGAACGTGCCGAATTGGTGACTCTTGCTCAGTGTCGGGATGTTCTTCGTGGCGCCAATACAATCTTGATGCGAAGCAAACACTTCGATGAGGAAAGAATATTTGGATCTGCCCGAGAAATTCCGCTTGAGCTTATAGACACGCTCCTTCGCAAACTTTGTATGATGGATGTTCTCACTGAGCATTCTGTTCAGCAGGCTTCGGGATTTCATAGCGAATATGCCAGGGCGAGTAAAATTAGTTTGGATTCGTTTGCAATAAGCTTAAGGACTGCCGCAGCTCGGTCCTTGTGCTCATGAATTCTTGCGTGGTCAAGAAAAAATCGTGATTTCCTGGCGTCCAAAAACCGGTAAAACGCCGGCCAGAACACCTAAACAACATATGAACAAACCTATCAGCAAGAAGGCAAAAGGAAAGCAAAAGGCAGGGGACGTGGATCCAACTCAACCGTTTGAAGAAGACTTGTCAGATGACGATGTCGTTGTAGTGGAGGAGAGAATTTCGAGTAATAAGCAGTCGCTTTCGGTCCATGCTCCTCTTGACAAGCGATGCGCAGCTGTAGAAGATACCGAAGAAGTTGAGATATCGAGAGTTAATAACATACAAGGTAGTCGGGGGACAATTGACTTACACCTAGACCCGAGCGAACTATTCAGGCAGATGTGCGATCTCCGAGTTCAGGTGGGCAGTCCTGTTGCTGCCTGTGATGTATCCTGAATTAATTCGATGAAGGTCATGCAAAAAAAACACGTATCAGATGAAAATGATGTCTTCAGTGATACGACATTAGAATACTTAAGCGCAACTTGTCCGCAGGGTCGGTATTCATATTCCAAGTATTCTTAATTATCGCTTATCACCATATAGATTACAAGACGTTCTTGGCCAATATTGCTGACGACTTCCTTAGCAAGGAGCAAGCGGTGGACAGATATAATCTGTATGGTGCACCATTCTTGAACCTCTGCATTCAGTACAAGATTACATCAAAGTATCTATCATCTGTTTGAAGGGACTCCGTCAATCTGACAACACCTATGCCAGAGCTCAACAGCCAGAATTCAGCATTGGAGATTTACGATCGCGGTATGAGTTCCAGAACTCTGCGGTATCTGCTGCCCCTCCCAGTATAAGGACGCCCAGATTCAGATCCCATCGGTAGCTTTTTCTTGGGTGATTGAAGACTAAGAGTATATATCATTTAATGTACCATACCTCCTCCAAAATTGTAACCTATTGTAAGCCGTATCCTGTGTATATAGATGCTCTATCATAGTCATATTCATCCCGACCTTCTGCCAAGCTCCTACTTACTTCTCCATACCGAACATTGTTGATGGTCGACATCTCCAGATCAGACGTCGTTCCTGATCCACGTGTATAAGTACATGTAGGATGTACGCAAATGACGGGTTCCATCATATTGTTAATGCTACTACTATATCGTTCATTCAAGATACACGATGTCATGTAAACAATTATAAGGGGCCACATGGCAGGGAATGAACGGCGAATACAATCAATAACCCCCCAATATAATCAATAACCCCCCTCGTCGGCTCCCCTATGCGAAGCCATTTCTCGTCGCTTTGTATCTTCCAACTTTGGGCAATTAGAGATACCGTGGCCCAAACCTGTTCACGTATTAAGTACGACGTCGTAGCCTGGGATAATCAAACCTACCGCCGCAAACACTACATCCCTTCAGTGTCCCACCTTGAGCGGCACGAGGGTCGTCAATTGTCGACAAAAATGGCGGCACTCTGCAAAAGCAATCAGCCGAAGAGCAAACATGGCTAGTCACGTTACAAACTTTTGACCAGCCTCCATCAACAAATACTTCAAATCCAGCAATGTCTGCTCCGGGGTGTTCATGTTCACGAAGGTCGTCGCGATTCCAGTTTTGCCACTCCGACCAGTTCGGCCGATTTGGTGGACATAATCCTCAATTTCCTTTGGCATCGAGAAGATGATGACATGCTGAATATCGTTGAAATCCAAACCCTTGGACGCGACTCCAGAAGCCACCATCACATCCTTCGCACCAGATTTGAATGATTTGATAGCATATTGCCGTTCTTCTTGTGCTATTGAAAGATCTGTCAGTCACCTCTGCCATGAGCAGGAATAAGCTTACTTTTGGACCCGTGGATTGCCACAGCTTCTACTCCTTTGAGGAGGAGGTACTCTTGTATGTCTGTGATGATGATAAGAGGCAATGGAGACAATAAGAATTGATTAATTACCAACCATCAACCTCGTTCTTGTTCTCGCTGAAGATGATAACAGGCGGAGGCGTCTTTTGAAGACACTCCAAAAGATAGACCATCTTCGCCTCTTGTTTGACATATTCGACGACTTGTAGTACGTCTAAGTTGGCGGCACCAGCGCGTCCAACATTCACCAACACAGGCCTGATCAAAGATTCTTGGGCAAAATCCTGTATTTTTCGTGGCATTGTTGCAGAGAATAGTAGGGTCTGCCGTTGACGCTAGATGGATGGTTCAACACTATTTCTGACACGAGTTTGTCAACCTCATACCTTGAAGAAGCTCATGACGTTTCTGACATCATCTTCAAACCCCAAGTCAATCATCCTGTCCGCCTCGTCCATACATAGATATTTGCAATTGTTGAAAGTGAATCTCCTCTTTTCCAGCATGTCAATCAATCGCCCTGGCGTTGCAACCACAATATGTAGGCCTTTGCTCATTACATGACTCTGCTCGTTCATAGAAATGCCTCCAATGCACAGTAGGGTATTTAGTTGAGGATATTTTCCGGTTTTTGACAGCGCAGAGCACCATATTACCACGTTTTCATACGTCTGGTTTGCGAGTTCGCGTGATGGACAGAGAATGATGCCCACTGGTCCTTCACCTCGAATGAAGGGCATTTTCATTTCTTCTTCAAGGGCAAGCATAATCAGAGGCAAGCAAAAGGCGAGCGTCTTGCCAGAACCCGTGAATGCGATTCCTATGATGTCACGACCAGAGAATCTAAGAGAAACTTTCGTCAGAGCTAGACTAAGGACATACGGAGATCGAATGAGATTACGCAGTAGGAATCCCTTGAAGCTGGATCGGCGTTGGAGTGGTTATTCGATTGGCCTTGAGATACTCCAAAATGGGTTCGGGCACTTTCATATCCTGCCAAAAAGTCGCATCAAATTAATAACCCGCAAAAAAAAAAAAAGAAATGCTCACAACAAAATGTTCTATCGGTGGTGGGATGTCTTCACCATCTACAAGGATATGATATTTGGCGCGAATCTTCTGATGCTGTTCTTCCGTACGATCACGAATGTATTTTGGAGGTCGCCAGCTGAGCAGGAAAAATAAGATAGCAGAAAACAATGACAGACTGAATGATGGACCTGCCTCGTTTTCAAGGTCTCAGTATACTGGATGCCTTTCGCTAGTTCCAGATCAGAAGCAAGTTTTCTTCGACTCTTAATTGCTTCCAGTATTTCCGCATCTGCTTCCTCCGCCCTTTCTGATTCTGTTTTCTTGGAATCTATTACAGAAAGTAGAGCTCAGAACGATGTTACATCTATCCTTGATGCATGTACCTTCCGCTGCTTTCTTCGAGTGAACTTCTTGCGCTTCCATTAGTAACGTTCTTTCCATTCTGGCTTTTTCTCGCCGTTGTTCCTCCTCACGCTGAGCATCTTCACGTTCGTCGATTTCTTCCTGCCGTTTCTTAGCGCGTTGCCCTGCATTGGCACCAAAGGAGCTGTACTTCGCGAGTTTCTGTTGACGTCTTTGTGATACTGAGACGTAGGGGATATACGAATCGTCTTCGTCGTCAAACTTGTAATGGGGAGATGGAGATCGTTGAGTGCGTCGACGCTTGGAGGAGGTTTCCATTTGCTGACATAAGCTAACAAGCGACAAGCATCGCAAGGCATCGACAACGAAAAATGATTAATACACAAGGCCCCGCCTGCTCTATACGCCTTCCCTTTCCTGTTGAGTTGTGCCCATAACTTTTGGAGAATATCCCTCACATTGCTATACCCGTCCACAATAATTACTCATGACTTATGGCGCCACAATGATGCATGAACAGTCTGATCCAAAGGTACAGATAAATTTATGTATATAACGTCTCATTATGATCTTAGGTCACTACGCAGACAATATTAATGACATTCGGTCGCGTCGAGTTCTCCTTTCATCTTACATATCATCGTACTCTGTCCGGTGTCTTAAGACAAAAAGGAACGCTCAGAGGGCTTTCCTTTGCTTTGCAAGTCCTGAAGCAATCCTTTTTGCTCTCCAGTGATTGAATGCGAGGCGCATGAGCGGGTGCAATATCTCAGGGCTTGTAAATGCAGTCAAACTTGACATATACTTACCTCACTTCAATACGAAACGACTACTTATGTCCCGATGGGCGGTTCATTGTCCGCCACAGTCTCCCCTTTTTGGTCCGCCGGATATCTCGCCCTCTTTGAAATGATGAGCGCTTATACCTTGGTCGGACCTGCCTCCCCAAGCTCAGAAACTTATATCTCCAATGAACACGGTACACGCCATGATTCGTGCTCCAATCCAATTACATTGACCTACACACATGTATAATGATATTTTTTCCGGGACGGATTTTGTCTGATAGGGATATCACCAGGCTTACGACGCCGTCTTTACGCTTCACAAGGTTTCGCTGTCGACAGACATCCGATTTCGACACATCTTTAGCGCTCGTTTCACGCAGAGAGAATGTTGTGAAAAAAAATGTTATGGAGCTTCCGTGTCTCATGTTATCGCGTCTACCTTTTCAAGGTAGGACGCAGATGGGAGCCCTGTCGATGTGTTAGATAGATACCTATGTTACATAGCGGCCGAATTACAGATGCTTGTCGCTAGTGCTTTGCTTGAACCTGACTGTCAGTCTGATTGGACCCGTCACGGTTTTTGTCTTCTCCGCACTTGTGTTTTCGAGCCCTTGTCGCTCCCCAGGCCTCAGACATTACAAGGATGGCATCGACAACGGCAAATGCCTCTCTTCCTGCTTATATGTCGCCAGGAGAGCCTGTCTCTCACCCGCCTCACCTCGAGGGGGACCCAAGTCTTGCTACAGAAATCCTTCCGGGTCCTCCGTCTCTTGTCTCTATCCAGCAGTCTATGCTCAAAAGGGACCCCAAAAAAACATCTCAGGCCAATTCATATCTACCCCCCACTGATCCAGGATCGACGTACTCTGGTATCATGCACGGCACTTTGATAGGTCATGAGCAGGAAGCGACCCGTTTAAAGCGCACAAAGTGTGTTTCTCCCCTTTTTCTATGTCCTGGAAACTCTCTTTTGACTACTGAACCTCTGCCCGTGCCTTTACTCCCGCTACCCGCCCATCTTCCCCCTTTTCTCGTCTTCACCGCGTCACCCATTCTTTCATTCGTAGATCCGCCATTGGCCGCGCTCAACGTGCTTCAGCTCGCAACCAGAACGGCACAGTGTCAGGTGTAGAGCACCCTGTTGACAGCGACCTTGCGTCAGCATCATCTCTCAATCCGATACCAGTCGATTTGGAACCAGACACTATGATTGAAGATGAACCCTCGATCTCACGATCAAACTCTTCTCAAAATCTGCAGGACGCGACACTCAGTACCGTTGGAAGACCAAAAAGGAAAGATAAAGGGAAGGGGAAGGAGCCTGCAGTCGTCCGGGTGAAGGAGGAGCCAAAGCCAATTTCTCTTCATACTCCCGATCCTCCCCAGAACAACCTTGTGTGCCCAATTCTACTCCCGCTCAGTCATTTTCACTGAACCCATCTCTCCAGCTCAACAACGATGACCACTGTTCGTCATGTCGCTCGTACGGGGCTCTGGTTTACTGCGATGGTTGTCCCCGTGCCTTTCACTTATGGTGTTTGGATCCTCCGATGGAGAGTGTTGATGAGGGCGATAGCAGGTGGTTTTGTCCCGGTTGCACAATACGTAAAGTGAGTTGTCTTTACAGTGCTGTGGTCGCCCTACGATTTCCTTTCTACTGATAGCATCCACCCCGTAAACCGCCGCCCTCCCTTTTGGCTCCCCTTATTCACCAAGTAGACAGCACTATCCCCACAGAATTCCAGCTTCCTGAAGACGTCAGAACATTTTTCAAGGATGGTCTGTGATCACTTTCTATTGAATTCAGACGAAAATTTTGATGTGGCAGAATGTAGTGGGTACGGGACCGAAAGGAACATATGTTGACAGTTCGGAACTCAAGCCACCACGGCTCAAGTGTGTGCTTCTCACTTCATGCTCTACAAGATCTTTGCTTCTAACCCCAATTAAGTCGTCATGGGCAGTTAGAAGAACGTGATACACATCGTCTTAAGGATAGAAACGGAGCCCCTGTTCTTTGTTTTCGATGCGGAACTTCGGCGTTACCCGGAGGACTTGCTGCTACTGTTCCTGTCACCAAACGTGCCCGACGATCGTCTACCCTTTTGAAAACAGGCGAGGCTTGGAAGAGCATTATATCTTGCGACTACTGCACCCTGCATTGGCACCTTGATTGTCTTGATCCTCCTCTGTCAACCATTCCACCGTTTTCCAAAAAATGGATGTGCCCCAATCATGCTGAGCGTATCTTAGTAAGACAAGTGGAATTTATTCTTACACTAGCTGAATCGATATTCTTAGCCTCCCAAACATAGAACCCCCAAACAAAACGCGACCCCAATTGAAATTACAAAGCCTAAGCAATACAATAACGGCAACATTGAAGTCACCCACCCTATCGCGATACAATCCACTAATACTGCACAAAAAGTGGCTGTGGACGAAGTATTAATCAATGGGCGTCGTTATCGAGTTCCAGAACGAGTCATTGTTTTGGACTTCTGGAACAAGCTGAATAAATGGGAGCCTTATGTTGAAAAGTACATTTGAATCCGTCTTGACGAGATCAAAATACTCATGACCACCAGGGATTCTAATGTGGCCTCGGCGATGTCTTCGCCACTGACATCACTCAGCTCCTTGGACGATGATGACCAAGCCATCTCTGATATCCCGATGTCTCCCCACGATCCCGAGGACCTGAAAGTAGCACAGGTAAACTTTTTTTTATTCTGTAGTTTTGCCCGCTTATACCTTCTCTAGATGTTGTGCAGCCTCTCACTTTCACATCCACGGGCCGCTGAGGCTTCTCTGTCACAACCCTTGAGAAACGGTTCTCCGTTGAATGGTTCGCAGAGCGAGATTGTTCCGGCATCCACCTCACGTAGTAGCAGGGTTATCAAATTGTCCAAGGTCCCGACTTCCAAGGTCAGTCATTTGGACAGATAGGACGTAATTCCATTCTCATTATCGGTTACAGTTGTCAGAAGTCGCGAAGCCTGCAAAGACAAATGGGTCGGCACGTACAAAGGCCCACCGTAATTCTGCTTCTGGCGACTATGTGCCATTATCTACATCAAAGAGGAAGAAATTAAACCATCAGATAGTACCGGCGCCAGAACCAAGCACTCGGGAGTTGCGATCAAGGAGCAAGAACAATTTTGATTCGTCATTGACCAGCATTTCTTCACGCGTAAGTCTTGGTACTCGTTAGTCCAATTCGTCTTTTCCTACATTCATGTATGAACCAGGCCGATGACTCTGGACGAGATAGTATGACTTTTGATGGTCCAGTATCTACAGCTCTACGCACGCTCCCTCCAGCGAAGTCTCGACAGTTACAAGTGAAAGTAAACATTTTTTCCTGATTTTGAACGATCTTTGCTTATATCTTTCACCATAGGTTGAAGAGACAGACCACAACTTATCTTTTGGCAGCGCTTCCGTTGGACCCTCAACTATGACGCCTGTGAAGGTGCTATATCTGATAATTTATTGCTAAATTCATGCTAATCTGTACGGTAGCGACGTGGACGAGCTCCAGCGAAGGCTCCAATGGCTAATGTAGAGGTTAAGGAGAAGCGAGGTAGGAAGAGAAAGGAGAGGGAGGACGAATTACCCAATATTGATGACAAAGAACTTATGGACGAAAAGCCGGAGAAGGAGAAGAAGGGGAAGAAACCTTACAAAAAGTCGACCCGCATACCTGTCCGCCGAGGTCCTGCCTCTCCCGTTGTTAATGCCGCAATTGATCCTGCTCCTTCGAATGGGCTTCCGACCACACCATCACTCAAGATACGTCTTCCTCGGCTGAATTCCGGCATTCATGCGAGCCCTTCAATCCCTAACACCAATGGTGATACCCCTACAAGACTTTGACGATGTTTTCTATCACTCGAAGTACCCTCAGCACCCTCGAGCGTCGAATTTGGAACGAGGGCGTGCCATGCATTGTGGTTGTACATTGGCAACCTTAAGACTTCTTGCCACCCGCACAAATTACCATCGAAACGATTATTTTATGTGACATACTTTGCATAGATACTTGATGATAGAGAACACAATCATAAGTCTGCAATCCGAACATAGTATAATGCACAATTGGGAATTACGTAAATAACAGAGATAAGCGCTATTTGCTGAACATATCATCAGTGTTACACTTTCAAGATATCTCTTGAATGTCTTCCCTGAAAGATCTTGTCGACGAGTGGCTCCGGTTGGATCAGGTATTTACTCAGAGCATACAAGTTCCATACATACATTGATCGTATTCCATTTAGAATGAAACCACTCGAACACAGGTACAATCTTTGTGGCAGGCAGGAAATATAAGTGAACTTGAAAGACGTATGAGGTAACATTCCTCTATGGGTATGAACATCTTTCTGATTCTAATATACATACTAAAGAGTACGGATTGAGTTTGGAACAGCCGGTAAGCTTGTCGCTTGTGTCACTGCACAAGGAAATGACGAAGAGATGACCTCCAGGACTGAGAGGCAAGATGGAGGCGGGGTGGGCGCGCATGAATGGCAAGTTCGCGGTGCTTTACTAATTTCAATCTTTGCGGCTCTGACCTGTGACGATAGATTTGACTGTCATTCAAGCCTCACAGGTCGGTGAAAATGTATCCATTCTATGGCCAGTCCGCTTTGACCGTCTCTTCTAGGGCCTTTGTGCGTATGTGATGGAACAAATTGAAAACGCTGCTTCTCGAGGAATTGTGATCGGACATGATCACCGTCATAATTCTGAAAGGTGGGCAAGGTTGACAGCGGCCGTGTTCATTTCCAAAGGTATTAAGGTTCACTTGCTTCGTGGCCTCGTTCATACGCCTATGTAAGCCCCATCTCATTGACTGACCCCGCATTTTGAGTCGTATCTCTGAATCTCCGAAAACATTCCATTCTAGGGTTCCGTTCAGTGTCAAAAGACTTGGTGCTGCCTGTGGTGTCATGATCACAGGTGTAGTATCATCTTACCATCTCTTCTTAATAATACTTATTGATAATGAAAGCAAGCCACAACCCCAAGGCAAGCAGGCGAGCGAATTGTTTGAAGAAAGAGCTAACAACCTCTTCCGCCAGCAAGACAATGGCTACAAGGTGATCCCAACTTTTTTTCGTGAATCTCATGCTGATGAGGCAGGTGTACTGGGAAAATGCTGTTCAAGTATAAGCTTCGCATAGGAGACAAGATCACTATACTCAATTGGCGCATTAGATTATTAGTCCCCATGATGAAGGCATCTCTAACTCTATCAAAGCCAACCTCCAGCCGCGATCCTGGGACTTGGGCGTGCTAGCGACACCTCTTCTTCAAGATCCCACTGACCAGATGCTTTACGGCTATATCCAAGAATTGTCACGCCTTTGTCAGACACGGTATAGTTGTCGTTGATCTTTTCCCGAATCCCTCTGAGTTTCTTGTAGCATATTAAATGGCACGACGGGGGTCAAGTTTGTGAATACTTCCATGCATGGCGTTAGTGATAAATTTGTATCAGAGGCGTTCACTGTTTTTGGGTTTGCACCGTATCTGCCTGTAACGGAACAACAACAGCCTGACCCAGAGTTTCCGACCGTCAAGTTTCCTAATCCCGAAGAGAAAGGTGAGTAATACCCAAAGTGGGACATCCTGATGCTCTAATATACACAGGCGCTCTGGTGGCATTTCCTCTAGTGTTTAATCAAACACGAACTGACCCATAGTTGTTTGGAAAGGATCTCGCTTTCAAGACTGCTGAACGCGAGGGCGCGATGTATGTTCTCGCCCAAGACCCTGACTCTGATCGCTTCTCTGCTGCTGAAAGGGGGTAAGACGGTGGTACCTTGCTCACCCTGAGCAATATCTGAAACTGGCTGTCGCAGAACCAATGGTGCATGGATCAAATTCACGGGCGATCAGTTAGGCGTCATCTTCGGTCATCGTACCCTTGAATTATATAGGTCCTCTGGGAAGTCCCTAGACAAGCTTGCAATGGTCGCTTCAACGGTGAGCTCGAAGATGCTAGAGACCGTTGCTAGGATAGAAGGTTTTAAATTTGTGGAGTGCCTGACCGGTGAGTATCTCACCTAGTTGCATTCAGGCGAACAGGAATCTTGATTTTTGTGTAATGCAAGGATTCAAGTTTATTGGAAACACGGCTCTCGACCTCGTCAAGATGGGATATGAAGTTCCATTTGGCTACGAAGAAGCCATTGGCTACATGTTTGGTTCGGAGATTCGTGACAAGGACGGCGTTGCTGCAACGGTATGTGGTTTTGTTTCCTAGCAGTGTCTCTTCGTGGTTTATACTCTTCTATATAGGTCTCGTTTGCAGAAATTGTGACAGCTTTACACGGGCAAGGAAAGACCGTGAATTCTTATCTCCAAGAACTCTACGGACGGTACGGTTCCACTCTTCTATGCGCCTCACATTTTGACAGATGATACATAGTTATGGATACTTCCAGGTATAAAAAGAAACACGCTTTTCTCAAGCTGATCATGACACCTTTATCCAGACTAGCAATAGCTACTTCATCTGCACTGATCCTCCAACTATCGACAAGATATTCGCTCGTATTCGCTCGTATCCCTCTGTATGTGTCTAATAGCTCGTTGAAAGACAATGTTCCGTATTCATTACGTTCTCAGATTGAATCGCAAGCTGGGCCTTCTTATCCCCGTGAAATTGCGGGACTCACAGTGACTAGCGTTGTGGACCTCACTACAGGATATGACAGTACCAATCCTCCCAGCTGCAAGCCTTCCCTTCCACTTTCATCGGGGCACATGATTCAGTTCCGTGCGGAGAACGCAGTTGAGGGGACAAAAATTGTCCTGACCACGCGGTACGTATCGGCCGTCCCCATTGATATCCGATGAATTCACCCTTCTCCAGCACGAGTGGGACCGAACCCAAGGTCCGCATTGCGAGAAGCATCATCTTCACCTGCATCCTCACCTGTTTGTGCAGATCAAATATTACCTTGAAGGTAGTGGCAAGAACACCCATTCTGTGGCTACGCTTCTCCCAAAAGTCGTAGCAGAGCTCGGCGATGTATGGCTTGAAGCAGATAAACATGGCCTTGGCTATGCTTGATGGAAACGCGATGTTGTTTTTTTTGTCGGACATGCATAATACAACAGTGTAGTTACGTACTAAACCTAGCCTTCCGCCTCGTTTCAAGGCTTTTAGCTGCTTCCCAAATTGGCGCAGTAATCTCCGTCTCCTGCAGTGACAACGCAAGTAGTCTGAAAAGGAGCCAGTCGGTGCCCACCAACACGCAAATAGACTCGGAGTTCTGACCTTGCAACCATCATTCTTCGTATCAACTCTTCAGAGGAAGGTGCTTCAAATGACGAAGGCGCTGCCTGCCTTTGTTTTACAAAATCGTCTTGGATGAACTGCAGATGCAGGTAGCTCTGAGGGACTATATGCAAATAGTAGACAGATAAAGGGCGCACCTGGGCAGTTTCCTCATTAATGGTTATGTTTCCAACTTTTGCAGCACCGATCAAGCTCCTGAACGCCTCAAGTTTTTCCTGTGGGGGGGCCTGAACTATTTGAGGTTTTGCATAGAAATCAAAATTGGCTTCCTGGGGTTGTAGCGGGACATTTGTATCGGTCTATAAGCAAGCATGAATTCCGGTCCAACCAAAACGAGGATTAGTATACCTCGAAGAATGCACTTTTCTTGCCCTCTGCGAGTACAACGAATGCCACGTCCGTGTCAAACGCGAAGCGACTGAAGGGGAAGACGTACTCTAGCCTTTGGTTAGACATAGTCTCTTGCAACGCACGCAAATTTGCCATGCCTGAGTGTGTTTGAGCAGAGAATAAGTCTCGAGCACCCGGGAACTTACCGCGCTCAACCACTTTGCCTTCAGTGACTCCACCTTCAGTCACAAGACACACGCTGCCTTTGGGAAGCTGCAGCCACCCGCTGTGGAGGTCTTCATCTTTGGACTCGGGGGCAAATGCCGTGTTATTGATAGTCTCCAAAGAGAGTGGAAGGGTAGTAAGGAGAGCGACAAGTTGTGAGAGGGCATGGACGAGTGTTGGGATTGTGCTGAGGCCTGTTGGCGAAGGGAAACGAGAGATAGTGAGGCTTAGGGGAAGGATGGATGGGGTGCGAGATTGACTGGGTCCTATTTGTGAGAGGCAGAACCGAGGATGAGCAAGATACTTACACTCTGGAGATGATGGAGAGAAGAAGCCATTCGGCAGCATCAAGGTCTCCTGCAAGGCTAGTGTGAGCAATCCAGGCGATTAATTCGTTGCGAATAGCTCTCGAGTAAGACACGCTAGGATACACGCGTGGAATGATGGTGGGAGGGACAGGGTGATGGAAGAGGACATGGAGAGTAGGAACCAACACGGGTGTATCGAGCTCGAGGTTGGTGTTGAAGCTGAAACCAAAGGTGAGAGAAAGGGCAGGTATGCGAGAGTAGGTCTACGAACGGTTCAGAGGTGAGAATGCCAACAAAGGTATGGATTTCAGTGGACTTGAACGCGTCTGCACTGTTGTATACCTAGGCACGGTCAGCAAGACGCGTGAATTTGTGGCGCAGACATACCTTTATTTGAACGCCGACATGGGACGCACCAGGAACAGGGAACTTGTGGGGCTGCGAGGACGTATGCGCGAAGGGAGTGTCTCCAGCGAGGGCACACCAGGGGCTCTCGCCAGGGACGCTGACAGCCCAGAGGACGGTGCGTTCGCGGAGGTCGGCGTAATCGATAGGGCCAGATGAGGCGGGATCGGACTGACCCCATCCGCCACAGCGCGCGCCTGGCCTGCGGGCAAGATACATCTCGGGAGACGGCGATGTGTCCTGGACCATGGCGCGAACGCGCACGAGATCCCTGTCTTTGTGGCTGCCGGGGTCATGGAGCAGAGGGATTTCTGTGAGCGCGTCGTCAAAGACAGCGCTGAAGTGGGCGGCGACGACGGCAGGGAAGGCATCGAGGTCGTTGGTGAAGAGGCCGTTGAGGACGGCAGTGGCGTCGAGAGGCATGATGACGTAAGCAGCACAGATTGTGATGACATAAGCCACGCAACCACGATGACATAAGCACACCGATCTTGACATGGGCCTCTTCAGCAGAAAGCCAAAGGCGGCAGGGGAAAAGGGCGCGTGGCGTCGCCCAGCAAGTGAGTGCGCCGCGCTTTGGCCTGCTCATCGCCTGACCCGCTCCAGACACTGCCTTCAAGCAGCAGCGCCTCAAGGCCTGGCAGCCAATTCTCACCCCCAAGACCGTCCTGCCCACCCTCTTCATCGTCGGCATCCTCTTCGCTCCCATCGGCGGCCTCCTCATATGGGGCTCCTCTCTCGTCACAGAGATGACCTTTGACTATTCCCAGTGCGAGAACCTAGAGCCCTCCACGTCCCTCGACAACCTCACCTTCACCGACATGCCCACAGACAAGTTCAGCTATCGTCTCCGCTCTTCAGACCAAAAGGGTGCAAGCCCTTCAAACCCCCGCTACGCCTTGTTCAAGGATCCGACCAACACCGACGTCGCCGCCAGGACTCAGTGTATCGTCGAGTTCGACGTCCCGGCAGAGCTTCCCAACTCCGTCATGTTCTACTACAAACTCACCAACTTCTACCAGAACCACCGTCGCTATGTCAAGAGCCTCAATTCGGACCAACTCCGGGGCAAGTTTGTCTCGCTCAGCGACCTAAAGGACAGCGATTGCAAGCCACTTGCCATCGTCGATGGCAACAAGGTTGTCTACCCGTGCGGTCTCATCGCCAACTCCATCTTCAACGACACTTTTGACAGCCCACTCCTCCTCAACCCCTCGGGCGGTAGTTCCGGTACTGAGGCTTACGAATTCACTGGCAAAGGCATCGCTTGGCCTGGAGAGGCCAAAAAGTACGCTACGTCTCCCAGCGACCAATACAAGCTCAGCGATCTTGTCCCCCCTCCCAACTGGAGCCTCCGCTTTCCCAACAACTACACACAGGAAAATCCACCTCCTGATCTGAGGGCTGATGAGCGTTTTCAGAACTGGATGCGCACTGCTGGTCTTCCCACTTTTACAAAGCTGTATGGCCGAAATGACACTGCCCCCATGAAGAAGGGCACCTACAGAATCACCATCGGACTCAGTATGATTTCTGCCATCCCTTGCGTTTTCTGATTGTAATCTCTTCCAGACTACCCCGTGCTGCAATACAAGGGCACCAAGTCCTTTGTGATTTCGACAGTGTCGTGGATAGGTGGCAAGAATCCATTCCTTGGATGGGCCTATGTTGCCTCTGCTGCTGTCTTCGTTCTCCTTGCCATTCTCGGTACCATCCGACATCTCGTGAAGCCAAGGTACGCGACACACTATCTCTGCCGGGCAACAATATCTCATGTCTCAAAGGCGCTTGGGCGACATGTCATTGCTTTCCTGGAACCGATAATGGGTCCTGTATACCTACGTACTTTGTAATTTATACAGCGGTTTTTGCCGGCATTGATAGACTTGAGAGTACTGATATTCATCGTGCTAATACACCTGAACATGTATTGTAGGCAATTCCCTGGCAACGAATCACTGTGTGCCCCGAGGGCTCTTCTTCAACCTCAAACTTGGCCTCAGTAAGTTGTTCTGCAACCCAGATGGCAGTCTTTGTGTGCAGCGCGAGGCCGCCCTTGCCGCAACGAATCTCTGACTTTCCGTCGGCAAGGGCCATGTATATTATGATCTGGTCCTGTAGCCACTGTAAGTAGAGAAACGTCAGACGAGGATTGTTCCGACTGGCTGGCAAGTAACAGACCTCATCAACACAGCCGTCGGCACGTAAACCGCGCAACAGCTCCTGCGCAGCCTCCTCGCCGACCCTGTAAGGCTCAATGCCCTTGCTGCCCACTGCACTGCCCCCGATGATACCTCCGCCCTCCAATTCAGCCCACAACACGATCCCGCTCCCCGCTCCCTTCGAGTCCTCATTTCTTTCCCTCTTGAGCCGGATATCCACTTCCACATCTTCCTTGGTCACATCCAGTCCCTCTGCCTCCCCAAGGGTCTTACGCGCCCCAAACACCATCTCGCGTCCTACACTCATCGGCAGCCCTGCAAAATGCGCAATACCCCCGACATACCTCACCCTTCCGCGCTTCAGCACCTTTGCAGCGCAGAGCCTCTCCACCGGTGCGACGCTCACCTTCACCTCCCCACCGCCTCTGGGGTAGTACCCACGCTTGCGAATCTCGAGTTCCACGCTGCCAGGGGGTAGCCCAAAGTGTCGCCGCAGGAACGGCAGAAACACGTGCTGAGAGTAATCAATCTGTGGTGCCAGCGTCGCATTCGTGCCCCCCAGAAGCACGAGTGTCGACGGTGGCGTGCCAGGTGCAGGCGAGAAGAATAAAAGCGGAAGTGCAATTTGCAAAAGGAGTGTCGTCGATCCTGCGGTTACCGAGTCGGCCGTGAACGAGCCAGGCAGGACAATTCGACCAGGCACAAAGTCGATGGCTTCTGACCCGGTCGTGGCGCCCGTTAGCTGCGCAGAGGAGATTCTCGCGGCAAGCTCAAGGCCCGTACGGTGCTGATTCCTCAGCCCGGGAGGCTTGCGGGCGTTACGAATTTTGTGGATGGAGACTGGCTTGCCGAGGAGAGCAGACAGCGAGGTTGAGTTGCGCAGAATCTGACCACCGCCCTCGAGAACGCTGCCGTCGATGAGGAGGCTCGCCATTGCGGCTGCCATGTGTCCAAAGCAAGATCGAGTAGTAGTCGTTAAGAGGTCATGATGAGTGTACAATGCATGGTAAATATTGACATGTGGGTATAAAAAATTAATGCGTTCTAATGATTCCGTATACACTATGCTCGTTGAATCGTGTGCCCCATCTTGACAAGAGTCAGTCGGAACATGCCAAGAGGACTAGGCCCGCTCACCGTCTTGCGTAGATTCCCTAGCCATGCGCTTGGCTCCCGCGCTTGGGTGCCCATGTGTGCTCGTACATTCTGCATCCCATACTCGTGTATCACACCCAGCATGAGCTCTTGCTCTCGCCGATACCGCGTCGTTGATTCTGCTAACAGAGCCTGCAGGCCAGTTTCAATCCATACTGCTCAAAGCCAGATTGGTCGTCAATTTAGACCATACCTTATACCGCACCACCTCTTCCTCGAGCACCTTGATTTGCGACCGGAAACTGGCTTCCGCCTCTTCAAACAGACCTGGTGTCGAGCTCAAACTAGCAGCATGTTGCTCCTTGAAGAGCTTGTCTTGTGATTTGATGAACTACCTCCGTGCCATGAGTATCAGTTACAACTGTATCAATGAAACTACTCACAGCTTTGGCCTTTGTAAGTTTCTCATTTAATGTTTTCACCTGCTCCTTGAGGGTCACATTCTCCTCATGTAACGCAAGTAAGCGTGATTTGATATCTTCCGGGAGGTCTTTTCCCGAACCTGAGACTCGCAGATCGCTATAAAGAGCGTGAACAAAGTATATTATTGCACAGGTAGAAATGGCCCACATAAAGTCACGCTCCTTCTGAAGCAATTTCTCCCGATGTCCAATGCCTTCGCTCTGCAGACTAACCTTTTCGAGCAGTAGAACATTAACTTGTTCGAGTTGCATACGATTCTTATCACTTAATTCCTTATTCTGCTTCTTGAGACGCTCCACATCGGCCTCAAGGGCCGCTTTATCCTCATTCACCGAATCCCGCAGCGTCTCCAGGATATCAAGCTGATCCTTGTTCACCAGAGTGACTGGCTACATATCAGCAAGTTTCACTAACCGAGCGCAAAACGACTCACGGTCCGATTTGGCGATGGTCAGCTCTCTCTCCTGTGTCTCAAACCTGATCTGGAGCTCCACGTTCTCTTTACGTAGAATCTCAAATCGGTCTACGGTTTCATTTAAGCGCTGCCGCAACGCAATGGCAGCCTCAGCACTGCGAGGATTCTCTTTGAGTTCTCAAATTTTTTGAGAGCAATAATAGGCGTACCCATCACCGAATGATTTCCCGCTTCGTATCTCCTCCAGATCACGCTGGAGGACGAGTTTTTCGCGCTGTGCGGCAAGATAATCGCTCTCGTATCGTGCTTTCATACGGTTAGCATCCTCTAGTAAGTTCTCTAGCACCAACACACGACTCGCGTCGACTTCGTTCTTCTTCACTGCTTCGAGCTCACGCTCCAGTCCCCGTATCTGCAATTTGAGATCTGTCATCGTCGTTCCCGCAATAGCATCATCCAGCTCTCCACCGAGATCGAGTCCTACATGATCATCTATGTCGGCGTTGGGATTATCGTCATGGTCATCAGTACCAAACAGTTCTGCCTCCGTAAATTTGCTTTCAGAAGACTTTCGACCATGTGAAGTTGTGACTGGTCGGTGTGATAATAGTTCAAGTTCGCGTACGCGTTCTTGGTACAACTCAAGCGTTTCCGAGTCTTTTACGCGCTCCGCCATGGTAATTCTCAGTCTTGTTTGGCATTGCTCGAGTTCAAACTTGAAGGCATCGATTTCTTGCGCACGGGCAGAATTCCTTGACTCAAGGTCTGCTATTTGATTCTTGTACGACTCCATAAGGGGTTTGAACGCAGCAACCTTTCGGTATTCCTCCTCGACGGATGCATTCTTGTCCACCAGATCTGCGTTTTGTGCTTCCAAAGCCTGGTAGAATGGTCACTCCGCCGTAGTTCCTGAAAATTGGTGATGTGCACCTTGACGCGTTGCCGAAGATCGGCACCTTCCTGCAGTTTCTTCTTGTACTTCTCCATCACGTTTTCCGTCTTCTGTAGCTTATCAGCTGCATGGCGATACCTACGCAAAGAGACTGTGATACATTTGAGTCTCAAAAACTATAGGATTACTTACTCGTCAACTTGATCCTTATATTTATCGCGCTCGTCTGCTTTGGGTTGCAGCTCTTCACATCTTTTCGTCAAGTCCACAACCAGGGCCGTGCTCTTCTCGAGTTCATTTTCTGTCATTGCGAGAGTCTCCTCGCTTTTTTGGCTGTGAAACAAGATTAGAAAAGTTCCACAACAGGTATCCGAGCGTACAGTTCACTCCTCAACCTCTCAACCTCAGCACGCAATATCCCATCCGTCTTCTCGCTCCGTCTATTATCCACTTCCCGTCGTGCATCCCGCAGTCGGCTCAGAGCCTCTTCCTTCTCAGCAGCTACGTCATCGAAATTTGTTTGTAGAGCACGATGCTCCTCAAGAAGGGCTTCGTAGACTTTTTGAAGGGTTTCTTTCTCCGAAAATATTTGACTCCGTTCTGATTGTATCCTATAATAGTGATCATCTCTAAGACAGAGAATAAGAATGAGAATCGGGCATATATAGTGACAAAGAGAAACATCACTCGGTCATGTTAGCTCCCAATGCATCAAAACTCCTGTGCGCAACAGCAATACGCGCCATGACCTACGAAGTCGAATTAAGTAAGATGAACGAAATAGCATAGAACAGCAGACCTGCTCAATCGCCTTCATAAGATGATGCTGGTCAGTTTCGCTCAAGCTCTGGATCTTCTCAATGAACTGCTTGTTTCTCTCGCACTGCACACCAATGGCGATGGTAATCCTACACATGATCAACGTCGCCCAAAGGCTACTGTCCTTGGCAATCGCCTGGAGGTCCGGAACATCCAACGAACCCGTAGGCTTCTGCAGCACTTCCGTAAAATACTGTGTCATAAGCCGATACAATCGTTTCAAGGAGCTGAAGCGTAGAACCCAGTTCTCGGACAGCTGGGTCAAGGGTCGCGCAGGGGATCCGAAGTATTCTGCATCACTGAATACTGTGAGCTTGACGTACGAGTAGAATTTCGTCTATAAAGACGCACACAAGGGTAAGAATATCGAAGAGAGCAGCACCGTCACTGAGATCAGAAAGAGTCGAAACAGGTCGCGAGAGATCAAAAGTTGCAAAGAAGTTGAAGAAGGCGGCAAGCTCGTCGCGCTGTTTGGACGAGTCCGCCATCGCGCCGGTCGTTCTCCGTTGCTCGTTCGACAGCTATTTAAATGCAGACGCGGAGGTTGAAGGGGAAACGGGAGCTGATGTAATAATCTCGACACAACTTATACTAGGTAAATCACTCTGACGCCTTTTGCGTTGTTTGATTTCTGATATAAAATTGTCGTCCTTGTGTACAAGAACTTCGTATGTGAAAGGGTATACATAGTACTATGCAAGCATATTTTGTGTCAACTCCTAATCGCCTGTACTTGTGTTACTATTTACTAAGGTTGAACTTAATATATATATGAGGGTACATATACATCTTGAACGTATTTGCGCCAAACGACACAATAAAGGTTATGAGTTACTGAGTATATCATCAGTAACAACTCATCGATGATAAAGCTTCAACAATACTTGACAATGACAAAAAGTACTTGAATCCGATCGAATCCACCGGGGGCCGTCGCATTGCTGCACCACCTCTAAGTACTAAAATGATGATTCGACCCATTCGAGACGACGCCGCTCGCGGGGGTGGCGAGAACAAAGAAAGACAATTATACACTAGATTCCGATGTTCGTGCGTATCTAGCGAGTTTGAATTAAGAATCGTCCAAACTTGGCTAACCCAAGGGAGTGAAAATAAAGGTTCCTATTGTATAATACCATTGGAGGTACTGGGCTTATCTTGTTATACGTATGGTCTTCCTGATACCAATTTGCACGGCACCAATTGGGCGGCCACGCTTGTCCAGTTTGACAGGATATGTATTCGCAATCTTCTGTTTCTTCAGATCAGGTCGCATGGGATTCCAGTTCGAGTTGGACCCAAACTGACCAGGTTCAGGCATGGCCTCGAACAAGGTCGACTTTGCATTCGCATCACTCGATTGAACTGGAATTCGTGGGGGAGGGCTTAAAGCTCTCCGTTTACGTGGGCGCTTTGAAAAGAAAGAAAATTAGCAAATTATTGTATGTGAGCTGATTCTACATACTTGGCTTAGAGAGGCTGGAGAGTCAAGGTCAACTTCTAATCGTGCGTCCCACTCGTTTTGCGCCTCTTGCTGTGCAATCGCCAATTGCTGTTTTAATGACTTTATTTTTTCACTTTGTCTCCGTTCCTAAAGGGCGGAAGTGGATTCGATATCAACAGAAAACAGCATAACTGAAGAAATCACCATCTCCTTGTGTTGCAGCAGTTGAGCTTTGTAAAGGTTATTTGTGTCCTCTAGTCCAGACTCCTGAGCTTTCGCTCGAGCTAAGTCTTCCCGAAGTTGAACGGTCTTCCGCGCAACCTGATTCCCCAGATCTAGAGCTTTGTCACGTTCATCAATCGTTTCTCGCAGTGTAGCATGCGCTTCGTCTCGCTCAATTTTCAACGTCTCAATCCGACGGACACCGGCAGCCACCTCGGTCTGACAACTGCTGAGCTGCCTCTTTAGACGTTCAATTTCTCGAGATTGTTCCTCTACTCTTCTGAACACAGGAATTATTCTTTCCTTAAGTTCCATGACAGCTTCAATTAGAATGGTCTAGGAATATGTTAGACATATATACTAACGGCGTGAAACTCTTTTATAAAACTCGCCACGTTGGTCTCACTGCTATCCAAGGTCTTCGCCAGCTTCTTCAGTTTTTTCTCCGCGATCTCCACGCTGATTGCTTTTGAGTCCTCATCAATCCTGGATAGACCATGGAGAAGCTTTTCGATGGCCATAGCTTGTTCAACTTGATGCGTCGCTATTTCACAGTAAATGGGATGCGCATCTTCGCATCGTAGACTTGTGCGACATTCAGGGCAGAGAACAAAAGATTTGGAAGTGCTGCGTGAAACCAGTTCATCGATGCATGGCGTACAAAATCCATGGCCTGTTCAATAATGGTTGAATCTGAGTATGAACGACTTAGAGATTTCAACGATACCACACGAAAAGAACTTGAAATCTCGAGTTCCCTTGAAATCGAGACATATATGACACTTGATCAAGGTTGTACTCATAGTGTGGTTGTGGGCTTCATTGTCAATTTGTGAAAAGCGGTCAACGTCTGTCACGTGGACGCGTTCAAATCTAATCTGATCATGATACGTAGACGCCCGTTCAACACTGTTTATTGACAAACAAGCAGGAGACGGATAACAGTAATATTTCTTGAAGAACGTTACTAACGTCGAAGAAGTAATCTAAAAATAGAAAAAAGACATGATAGTAGAGATCCAATACAGACAAGCTCAAGCTCAGCACTGGCAGATCTTATCTGCCTGTTGCGAATATTCTAACACCCTCGCCATCGGCTACACCAAGCATTTGAGCTCTTCCCGTTTTGCCAAGAATCCCGATCGCTTTGCGCAATAGGGGGATAGGAATGCCAGAAAGCTCAGAATTAATGGGAGGGTCCGTGATGTCGTAGAAAGTTAGAATCGTGTTGAGCTGTGCGGTTTGCATTGCCTACCTCTTCATCAACCATGGAAAGGATTGAATGTGTTGAGGTTGACTTACCCAACTGTGAAGTGCTTCAGCCCACTCATCAGGAGACCGCCAATAAAGCAACACAGATCGAGACTGTTTCTGAGGTTCATGTGCTGCTACTTCCTTTGTGACCATGACAGATAGAATATGTGATAAGTACGAGGGAAGGACTTTGCCTGGACAAGAGCCTGAGATCATTTGAATACAAGATGACAACAAACGTACGGTTGATGCGTTCATTACGCAGGACCTCGTCCCATTCATTACCTGCAGTCTCTGCATCCTCGACTCGGAGAAAGAATAGTCGTCTATGACGTGCGTATGTTAGTAGTAAGTGTGACCATTGTTCCACAGCGATTGCATCTGTCGCAGGATTAGGCTGCTGACTGACCGACCCGTCAGTTTTGAGCAAGCCTGAGATTCAAGGGCGGTGCTGACGTGAAAAATGGAGGCGCGGAGTGGATGGAGGGGAGGAGAAAACCTGTGACAAGGTGAATCTTTCTCGAAAACGGTAAAACAGTGTTAACAGACCTGATGCTGTGGTATAGGCTGAGAAAGACATGACGAAGGCAATTTCCAGGTCACGCATTGTGAATTTCGCATAGCTCTGCTATTACTTATAATTAGTTACATATCTGTTCCTTTCTTCAAAAATGGTTCTTATTATTTTTTTCAGCTATAACGTGAGACTGTCCCATACATTTCTGAACGGCGGTAATCGGACCGTGCTTCTGGGCATTTCTGTCTGAACGGACCGTTGGGGTCACAAGCTACCGTGCCATGGCCTTCTCAGAGTTGCGGGTAGAAGATCTCGTGCGTGTCACCTGTTTAGGATGAACTACAGCCGAGCGGAAGAATCTTGTGAACCTGGCAGGCAAGTTACTGATAGATTCTGACAAAATCATTCTTCACTATGCTCCTATCACTGTATGCTATCCTGCTCTTCGCTGTCTCGACATGCTCAGCACGATATTCGTGGACGAAGAGGAATTCTACCGGGTTGACAGATGCTGTGACTTGGGATTCTCACTCGCTTTTCATCCATGGTCAGAGAATCTTTATCCTTTCGGCTGAAGTTCACCCTTGGAGACTGCCTGGTAATCCTGATTTGTGGGGGGACGTTTTACAGAAGATCAAGTCTAACGGATTCAACACGATTTCTTTTTACGTCAATTGGGCCGTCCACTACCCCACTCCGACTACCAATGGTGGCCAGGGCGACTTTCAGGAGGGAACATATCGGGATATTCAGAGATTTATCGATGAAGCAAAAAAGGTAGGTCTCTGGATGATAGCAAGGTGTGTTGAGATATTTAAGAAGGCTTCTACTTATTGCTAAGGTCCAATGCTCTAGACCTGGACCATATATCAGTGTGTTGTCTCATGACCAAGTACTTGTACTTCCCTTATTGGTGTAATATAGACGGGGAAACGACTGGCGGTGGTTTTCCCGGTTGGGTTGGCAATATTGCAGGCAGCCTCCGTACAGATAACCCAAACTATCAGGAAGGTGTGAACATTGTAATTATCTCATTAGTTTTATCAGATAAACGATCGTTATTCAAGCTTGGACTCCCTACATGACAAGTATCTCGCTGCTTATCGCCAAAAATCAGATCACAAACGGCGGCCCAAGTAAGTTTCGAGTCAGCGACAGGTGTTTGACAGGTTAACAGGCATACAGTAATTCTAGTTCAAGCGGAAAATGAATTCAGCGCAAGCGCTGATCACAATATTTATATGCAAGCCATCATCGACCTCTACCGTGCGAATGGCATTGTCGTCCGTACGTCCAAAACATGTCGGACTGATTTCCCCAATTATCCCACATCTTGATATTAGCGATTACTCACAACGACCAGCATGCTGGACAAGCAGGAAACTTCTCTCCTGATCGTCCAGGAACTCACGTCGACATATACTGGTGTGTTGAGTCATTGTAGACCTATTTCGAAGGTTTCGAATAATGTTCAATTGTACAGTGGCGATTCGTATCCACAGGGTGCAAATAGTTGGGCACAGGTACAGGCTATCTATTACTCGGCGCACGTTGCAAATGCGCCGAGCAATCCACTTTGTCTTGCCGAAGTATAATATGATTTTGTCTTACTTCTATCTTCTGACTGGGTTGTCAAGTTTGGCGGTGGTTTCCTTCTCGGGTGGGGCGCCGTGCCTCGTGGCGGGACAGGATATGAGAAATATTGTATGTCTGTTCTCATTCCGTGGTTTAGTTGAGCTAATGGCCGTAGCTGTGAATCTTACAAACGCCGACTATGGTGACCATCATAGGCTTTGTCGCTTCTCGATTTTTGATAATTTTAACAGAGAATGTGTTCTACAAGGATGCCTAGTAAGAGGCTGGTATTATTTGACAATTTGCATAGTTAAGCGACCACATCAATTCAGTTCTCAAACCGCCACCATATTTAGTATGTCACTATTCAAAATTTGAAATGTAAATTCGTGGTCATGGTCACAAGACATCTACAGCAGGTATCCCGAAAGTCTCCCTCAGACCAAAATTTGAGCTATTTAACAGTGCTATTCGGCGGAACGAACTGGGGCCAAACTGTCGAACCGACTGTGTGAGTGGCCCGTGTGTAGATGGATGCCTGTACTTGCACTCATGATTTTGAGTAGGTACTCTTCGTATGACTATGGAGGTGGTATGATTTCTCCTTGATACCTTTTGGTATGACCATCCAATATCTGTGATCCATACAGGGATCAACGAGAACCGAATCGCGACACCCAAGATGAACGAAATGAGACTCCAAGGTGATTTTCTTTGCAAGGGAAAAACAACATCAAGCTGAATTGGCCTTGTTCTTAGGACTCTTTCTCCGAGTGTCGCGCGATCTTCTTGGAGCGACGCTTATCGCCAAGGGAACAAACTACACATCTTCAAAGTTGATTCATGCCGCCGAACTGCGGAACTTGGACAACGGTGCCGGATTCTACATCACTAGGCAGAATGCATCGACGTAGGTTTCCCCCCTGCAGCATTGGACTCGAGTTTTTTCGATGAATTTTCACTGACAGATCAACGGCACTGACTACGACCCGCCTGACGATCGATACTTCGATTGGGCGAATTGTAGTTCCAAAATCCGGCAGTATCACTTTCGATGGGCGTGAAAGCAAAATCCTGGTGACAGATTATGTGTTTGGCTGTTCTGAGACACGGATTTTATATTCTACTGCGGAGTAAGTCAGCGTCTAGTTTGATGCATACGAATGTACGTTGACATGGACATAGGATCATGACCTGGACTACGCAAGTATCAGCATCTCTTGATATAGTATGGGTGCTCACTCATCTCTCACATAGCCTTGAGGAGGTTGATTATATTGTCTTCTATGGGCCGCCTGGTCAGACTGGGGAAACAGCGTTCCGGTTTACAAGTGCTCCTGTCATTTCAACGCCATCTTCTGTGTCATCTGACTTTATAAATGGCACTTTAACCATTTCATACTCATTTCTGAGCGGCTCACAATTTATTACTATCCAAAATAACCAGAGCATGGTCGTCGCTATTGTTCTAGACAAGGTTACGGCCAATACATGGCATGCCCCTGTCATTTCTGGCGAAGGAGACTTTGGGCAGTTCTTCTCTATAGGTACAAACAAAAGGTTGGCGTCTTTGTTGTTTCTCATCTGCGAACTTGAAGTACGTTTTTAGTATCCTTGTTGCTGGACCATACGTTGTTCGAACAGCTGAAATCACCGGAAACATGGTTGCATTGGCAAGTATGACATTTCCTTTTCTTTCGATCTGACCTCTTTTGTAGACTGGAGATTTGAATGGAACAACTACTGTCGAATTTTTGGCTCCTTCGAATGTCAACTCTCTTACCTGGAATGGTGTTCCAGCCTCTCTGTCCAACACCCAATGCGGTTTTTTTTCTAGCCAACTTGACGGCGCTTCTGGAATTACGCTCCCTACGTTGAGCAACTGGAAAGTTTTAGGAAGGTAAAGCAATCCTCTTTCATCGATTTATAGACCGTTAAGGGCATCGATTTTCACCCAGCTTACCCGAGATCGATCTCGCATTCAATGACACCTCATTCGTAACCGCAGATTTGACAGCGACTAATGTGCGCCATTACAGAACCAGATATGTACTACCATTGATCCATTTCTCAGTACACTAACTTGCCTGTCCTGGCAGGGGATCGGGTTCTGTACTCTCAACAATACGGGTTTGAGCAGATTTTATGATTCTAAAGTATGAGTTCTGATAAAGGAAGACAGTTTTTACGGCGGAAATCTGATTTTCAGAGGTCATTTCAATGCTAGCGGCTTAGAAACTGCCATCGTGACCACAGTGCAATATGGATTTGCCGGAGGCTATTCAGCATGGTTAAACGGGATATTTCTGGGTTCGAGCCAAGGAGATGCTACCGTCAGCTCAACAACTAACAGATGGCTGATCCCCGAAAACACATTACAAGTGGGCAGGGATAATGTCTTTGTTATTCTACAAGGCAGGCGTGGATGATTGCATCTACTGTCTGATTTCTGATGTTTTTCTTTCTCTAGACCACACGGGGTGAGCTTTGTGGAATTGATTACTGATGTACAGCGAGTTCATGTGCTTTCAATAGGATTGTCGAAACTAGCAGTATGTACCTTTTAGCAATGTATTCCAAAAAGGACAGTTCGTCACGTCTGAATTTGACAGCGAACGGTGGAAAGGAACCTCGTGGTATAAGAGGATTCTCTATCGAGGGAGGAAGCAGCAATTTTACCCTGTGGAAGCTCCAAGGCAATCTAGTGAAAAATGAAGATCTTCAATGTCTTATGCTTGTTCAGCTGATATTTCTTTTAAAATCTTCTATGTTAGGGCGGCGCAGCCAATACACCGGATACATTCAGGGGATACCTTAATGAAGGAGGGTTATATGCGGAAAGAATTGGAGCACATCTTCCTGGGTTCCCGGACTCTTCTTGGGCAGATGGGTCCCCTTTGGCTGGTGGTGGCGTCTCTCATGCTGGTGTTAACTTTTATAGAACTACATTCGACTGGGTAAGATGATCATTTGACTCTATTTCGACGAGAACTAGAAAAAATTATCATCCTAGAATGTACCTGACGGATTGGATCTACCTATCCGACTCTCGTTTACACCGAGTGCTATAAGCTCCAATTTTCGGGTTCAAATTTACTTGAATGGTTGGCAGATCGGGAAGTATACAAACAATATAGGGTCTGTCAAGACAAATCCTACTGTCGCTCTGAGGCATCTGACGAACTCCACGTTTGACAGACCCCAAACTCTCTTTGTCCTACCTGCGGGGTGAGCTTGAATCAACTCAGTTGCTATTGTGTCCTCCTATAAGATTCATAATTTATAGGATTTTGCGACGGAAATCAATCAACACATTGGCTCTATCACTCTGGTCGCTGGATGCCGCGGGCGCGTCAATCGCCAATCTGGAGATAGTGTCCGATGGGATTTTTTCGACTTCTCTAGCGTTCAATGATTATGTATCACCAGATTATACGGCCCAACAACACCTTCGTCCTGCTCCTGAGATCGTTGAAGCAATGTAAAGAACAAGTTAGCTAGCTCTTAGATCTCAATCCAGTGGTTCTCAGTCCCGTCTGTACATAAGTCCAAGCACAGCTTTGTAGGTACTAAACCATTAGTCATCGATACTTTCACCATCGATAAACGCATCAATATTCCGCGACGCTGGAATCTAGGAAATAATATTGGAGCGTAGGTCACTCAATAGTAGAGAGCGACGAGCTCACCTTGCGTCTTCTATGTTTGATGTCATCTTCATCCTCAGAACCCTCGTCTTCTTCAGATTCCACAGGCTTAAAAGAAGGCCGTGGGCTTGACTCAGCAATCCGACTACGAGAGCGATTAAGCGTAGAATGTTCGAAAGATTTCACATCCTCTATACAGAAGATCATTAATAATACCCTGGAATCCCGTTCGTTACAATCCACAAACCTAGTTCCTGTGCCAGTTCTCGCTCAGCTTTAATCCTCTTCGCTTGCTCCATAGTCATCCTTCCCGTCATACCAAGCTCGGTCAATATTTCTTTGAGTTTCTTAATTTGTTGCGTGGGCTTCGGAGTACCTTTGAATACTTTGGCCCAAGGTTTGCGTACACCACAGGCATAGACGAGAGACTAGTGATCACGTTAAACAGGATCATCGAGACAGGCTCAAAAGTGGCCAACCTTAAGTCTTTTGATTGTCGCGTCATGTTTGTCGGATGTCTCTCCCTTTGACTTATTCCCATCTGTTGTTTTGACATGAGACTATGCTAAGCTCAGAAGATTGATATCAAATTGTCATGCTAGCTCTCACTTTGACTCCAGACGTTCGTGCCTTACTTTTTAACTTGGGGGAATCGCCAAATACGGACGTCATCTGATCGTCGCTCTCAACGGGATCCTCGAAGGATTGTCAGCTGCCTCTTTCAACGACATGGGTAATTGTTCCGACCTCTTGAACTTTCGTCTCGGATTTGGCCTTCGTTGATATTTGGATCGTACTTTCATTATCGTTATCCACGATCTTTTGTCGTTTCTTCGATGGCTGCTTCAGTACTAAAACCTGGGGTGTTGTTAAGGTCAATTAAAAAAACTTCAATGTGTTAGCTTACCTCCTTACTCTTGATCCTGTCTCTTGGAGACTTTTTTGGAGAAACCCTGGTGGGTTTGTTTTCAGAAAGTTCCTCTAAATCCGATGAATCCGCGACGAATTCCTGTCGGAATAGTCAAGACGCAGTGAACGGTCTGTGTGAGAAGGCTACTACATACAGCAGATTTGTATTTGCCAGCTTGTTGTTTCTTTGACGCTACCGTATCATTGCCGCCTTGGTCCACATAGGCCGCAGTATGTCTGAATTTAACACGAGCTTCGTCATCTTTCATTTCCATTTTCGCCTGTGTAGATGCATCCTGAGCATTGGTCAGACGTCAGTAACTCTCATTAGTAGTGTCGCCCTACTTGTATGACAGCCTTCAGGGAATGCTTGTATTGTGGTGCAAGCAGAAAACCCTTCTCCAGCCCATGCATCGCTTCTATTCTATCGCGGACTTTCCGGATAGTCAATTCTCTGTAGTACAAAAGACTGATTGGGTATCTTTCAGGTTCCGTTTATGACATCAGTAGTACATACGACAAGGTGCCTTCGAGCATGGCAGCACGGACTATCTCTCTTGCTGTTCTTTCAAAATCTGACGGGTTTTGTGAAGCCATACGCAATGGAAAAGAATAGGAAGGTCAAGGACACGAAGTTAAGGTGAAGTGAGAAGCGAAGTAAGAATAAGCAATGTTTGACTTGATTGTCGCGTCTCGCGGTCGACGCGACTGGAGCCAGGCCGGGCTTTTCCGCTACGGAATTTGAATCACCGGTAGTTGCCTACGGCGAAGCCAGCCGAAGTTGACAGGTCACAAGAGTGTCACCTCCTCGCCTGACCATAAGCGACGGATGCCGTTTTAAATCTCCGTCGGCACGCATGAGGGTCAGATTGAAGAAGTTGTTGAAAGGAACGTTTTATTGAAGACTACAAATCACTAACCAGCTTCAAATTGTTATTAGGCGCCCAACTTGCAACTCGAGTCAATCATATGGTTGGCTGGACACGACGTGTGGGGTAGTGGAAACCCTACATTATATGACATGCTTGCATGGTGTAATATTCATGTTTTGCCACTACTTATGTATATTGCAGTACAATATGACTGGTGTGTAACTTGAGGTCTTTCCAAGCAAGGATTGATTGATGCGGCATGAGATCATGTCTGATTCGCAACTTGCATATGACACTTGGTCGTTGGTTTTGAGGTCTGCCTTTCTACGGCTTGTAGGAGACTTCGAACTGTACCAGGTACAGATGGACTCGTACCAATCGCGTTGTTCTCCAGTCTTGCATATCTTGCGACATACTTCATTTCTGGCCACCTTGGGTTGGCACAGAGCCTCACAGGAGCGTGTCATGGAGCCCGTAGCCAGACTGACAACGAAGCCGTCTACGGCTGCTAGTTCTCTGGCCACCGCTACCAAATCTGTAGTAGCGACTGCTTCTGAAACTTGATTGTTTTTAGACATTGCACTCCTGGACTGTTTCTCTACATCAAGTGTTTTGCGGTGCTCTTTTGTAATTCCATTGTGCCGGATACCATATACCCATAACCTTTTTTTGTCTGGATTTGATAGCATGTTTATTATGCATGATTATTACTTGGCTACGAAGTATGTGTTGTAATGAACTAGTGTGTTTTGGGCATTTCTTTGTCTGTGTTTTATCCGTATGTTTAAATAATATGCACGATTATTACCTGGCTCTGAACTCTTGTGCTGTAAAGAGATGAAATGAAAGTGTATATATCTTTTGGTGCTAAGCAGTGATCGAGGAATGGTTGGAACGATCGAGATAACGGAGCAAGAATTTTGGTCGGTCACAAGACACAAGAAAATGTCAGCCTTCTTCATTTCGGTCGCCGGGTTGCCTGCGTATGATTTCTATACTATATAACGTATATGCGGTGTATACTGAGCGCTGACTCATTGCGTAGTTAAATAATCGATGAATATTGAGGAATTCACACACGAGGCCTAAGTGAGGCTGGTCTTATGGTCACCGCACAGGTCCTTGGACCACACGCTTCCCTTGAGCTCATGATCAGATTGTACTACGATTGGAAGTGTGTCAAGAGTTCACATGATCCCCAGCATAGAAAATTCTGGCAATCTGGCATTCGCGAACCAAAGAGAGGGATGATCTATCTCAATGTTGCGAAGACATTCAAATACCGACGAGACCAGATCCGACGACCGGACATGCGTTTGGCCTTGCCCCGCTACCGGTGTTCATACTGTCGGCTTTTACCGGTATGTCCCTGTAAACGAGTTTACACGTGTGAGCTTTTTGGCGATTATATGTTTGACATCGACCACATGCGCTTCTCTCTCGTACGCCTAGGAAATCTCTCTCTCGTACGCTTAGGAATCTTTCTGCGTCGTCTGCTTGGAATGGCCTCTCCCGTTCTCCCCGAAGTCGTTCATTGGGAAAAGAGGATGTCCCTAGCGGTAATCCACACGCTCCTGGTCGCGCAAATTATGGCTGGGAACACAGCCGACATTTGTTATGTCGAAGAACTCTGGGGGCTGAAGTTTTCCGATCTTGCTGGTCACGAAGGCATTCTTGCGAAGTTGAAGAAGGGAGACACAGTATTCTACATAGTAGTGGACAGGATTTGGACGGAAGCAGATGCTTCGACTTCTGCTGCTCCCTCAGCGGCTTCTGCTACCCCTGCGACAATCCCTGCTACCAGTATGCCGACACCTGCTACGATCCCGACCACCTCAACAATTATCCCTCCTTCCACAGCAATGGCTACATATCCTCCTTTCCCGAGAGCAAATGAAAGTGCTGCCAGTGTGGCCAGCAATGATTCGGTCTCATCAGCTGGGAATTTCTGGACTTCGAAGAGCTCGAGTCCTTCGAAGAACATGAAAAGAGTTCTTTCAAATAAAGAGTTACCAGCTGGCGACGAGATGACATTTTACTATGCAGACCCGACAAGTCGGCTGAGAGGCTGCCAGACGGATCTTAGATACACATCTGTAGGGAAGGACCCTGAGCAGGGAGTCATTGAGGGGGGGGGTCACTCTCCTCCTACTGCTGATAATTGCACGTTCGGTCTCCTTGGAATTACAGGATTATCGTTTGTATAAGACAAACTGCTATATGTTCAGGGGACTCTTCGAGAAGACCCTCGAACGCTACCTGGATGATCGTCCATTCGAGAAATCCAAGGTGGCAGGGAAGTGGCATGGAGTTCCGATTGTCAAGGATGAAGATATCAAGCTATACCTGAATCCAGCATACGAAAGGGTCAAGGGCTTTATCTCTGAATATACGGAAAAGGTGATCATCACAGCACAACTGACAGAAACCTTGCTAACGAGTTGATTCTCAAGTGGAACTCGAAGAAGGAGGCAGAAGATCAAGTAAAGCGTCAAGCAGAGCGTCTGGCGGAGTCAGAGCGCAAAGTGCAAGAGCTTGAAGCACTTCTTGCAAAAGCACGGGCAGGGGGTGGATCGCAAGCAGAGAATCAATTGTAAGACACAGATGGAGTGCATTGACCTCTTTCTTTTTCATCCATTGTATTTTCGTATGTGTCAGACTTGTATTTTGGACTATACTTGTGTTTGTTCCATGTTCGGCAGCAAGTCATTATCTGTTCCCGCAGAATCACTCAGTACTAGCCCATAGTTGAACTGATAATGAATCCTGCTGAATCTGCAAGACCTGTGCCGGATACCATATGCCCATAACATTTCTGAGCCTCTGTTTTGTCGTATGTTTATTGTGCACAATGATTACTTAGCTACGAACTGTGTGTAATGAACTAGTGTGTTTTGGCACTAAGCAGGCGGGAGGAATGCTGTCCAGAGGCCTAGGCTGATTAACCCCCAAAGTACGCTCCACCATATCCAGATTTTGGCCCAAGGACTTCTGCGAACAAAAAGCCAACCAACGGCCCAATAAAGCGCGGGGAGCGCGGCAGCGAGGCGAAGCACGATCTGCGTATGGGAGAAGAAGATAAAAGTGATACACATTGCAAGAGAATGTATAAGGTATGGGGTTATTGACGGCGTCGCAAACAGATTCTCTTCCCTGTCGTTTTCCTTGACACCATTGAATCGGGTTCTGAAACCCAGAAAATATGTCTTGATGTGCTGGACAGAGAACGCTATAAGAAGGACAAGAGGGGGAGCTGCGATAACGAAATTGGGTATCTGGGCGGGCGTCCAGTAGCGAAGGAAGCCGACATCCCAGTATGTTGCTTGTACATGAGTGTATATAGATGGCGGGATGCGATAGCACCACTGTGGTTTGTTGGGGGTATTACAGAAGAGACGATAAGCCTTGTAGTTGTGGTAGATAAAAGGGGCGGCCACACAGGCTGATAATACAATGGAATATGCCATCTTGAAAAAGGAAAGCTGGGAACGGCTCCGTCAGACGGGTGGGGGTGTACAATCTCATCTACGGACCTGTTTACGGTCGATGAATGGTTGGACAACCAGACCCCAGACAAGATAACCTGCGAGAAGGACGCCGTTGGAGCGAAAGAAGGTGGCGAGAACGAAGCACAAGGTCGCGCGTATCCAGTGATGTTGGGCGGCATAAAACATGCCTGACAGGTGTGAAATGCGAGGTGGAAAAGGAAAATATGACATTACCTCTGTATGAAAGACATGTGAAGAAAGGTTCTGCATATGGGGCGAGATAAAGGGTTGCAGGACTGCTAGGAAAGAGAGATAGGAGGACGACAAGACGAGCGATGGCTGGGGAGGCAGGAAAGTGGAGACGCGTCAGACAATAAAGGATTCGCGCTGAGTCGGCAGCCACAGCCAAGAGGACAATGGGCCATATATAAGGGTTGGACTGGAAGCGGAGGAGATTGATGAGGAAGGGGACGCCGGGGAGAAAGGCCCACTGGTTCTCGTACTTGTAGCCGGCGTCGGCGATGGCGAGAAAGTGGAGGGCATCCCAGCGGACATGGGGCGAGGACGGGGGCTGGAGACGGGGAGATGCGTCGAAGAGAGGGAGGACGCGGTGGGCAATGGCGAGGACGACGGGAGAGACGATCATGTGACTGCAGCTCAAACTTGATCTCGTCCGTATGGCTGGTTATATAATTATGTAGAATATTCAAATACAGAGCACGCATCATAATCTTATATGTATGAAGAAAAATTAAAGGGAGAGGGAAAGGCATAGTCGTGCCACACATCACCGGTTTTTACTTTTAGACTTTCCATTAGGCTTGCCATTGGCCTTTGACTTGGATTTTTTCCTTCTGTCATCGTCCGAATCATCAGAGTCTCGCGCCTTCTTCGCTGCCTCCGCCCGCTTCGCATCAGCTAGTCAAAGAGAGTCAGATAGTCTCTAATGTTAAGTATATAAAGGTTCTTACATTTGGCGGCCTTCCTCTCGAGCTCATCCCAGTCATCCCCTTCATACAAGATGAGTTGAAAAGGCGACACATAGCAAGACAAAACGTTACCTTCACTTTCGTCATCATCACCAGCTTCGGAATCAGAGTCGCTACCAGAGGCAGAGTCGTCGAATTCGCTCTCGTCATCACTACTTTCTGTCTCCACGACGTCGTCGTCGTCAGCTTCGAACTCTGACTCTGAATCAGAATCATCGGAACGATCACTCTGACACGGATGGTATTAGATGCTGGCCAGCAGGGAAGAAAGAACACGAAGTATCTCAGCACCATTCGCACCCCCAAGGAAACTCCACCCGCCCCCTTGGAAAAACTCGTAAGGGTTTTCGTTGATATGTTTCATGATAGGCCCCCAGTTCAGATTGACAGGGCCTTCACTCATTGCGATATCGACAGAACTAAGCGAAAAGGTCAAACTACACTCAACATCTGTTGATTGATATGCCTTACTCTAACCAGTTTTTCACGTCATCCATCTGCGAACTTTGTATCGAGTTGATGTGGAGAGGTGTTTTTGTGAAGTCTTTGAAAACGAAGACAAGGTCAAACTGCTTCAAACCGTATTGGACACGTTCCAGAGATGCGATCTATATGTCAGCCAATGTCACAACCAGGAAAGGAGGGTCCGTGAGATGTACAAGACACTCAGTCGTCGGCTGCAGACGAGCACTGGTTCGAAAGGGCACGCCCTCAAAGGATAGTTCTCTGAAAGGAATGTCGAGATCCAGGGTGTCCCCATTCTAGTTTTAACATGTTAGGGATATTTATACACGACTCGTACTTGACTTACTGAAGCCGATGCTGCTTCTGCTATCTTCTCTGCAAATGCCTTGATCTCCTTGTTGAGCATGGCGCGGCGTTTGAGTTCCTGCTGTTCCATCTTGATTTCATCTTCATCTCCATAGCGATGCTTGCGTTTTCTATTTCCCGTTTGATCAAACTTGCTTGGCCACATAGATAACAACACCTGGGGAGCAGGACTTCATCAAGTCCCAATCAGCTGGCATTTTGACATCAATGTGTGGGCACAATGCATTTTGCACCACAGCCACCCAGATTCTCAGAACCTGTACTCAGGCATGGCCATTGATGCATCTCTCTGCATAGACCAACAATTGGTCTTTGGGTATGTCCTGGGTGGGGCACTAGCCCTAACTACTCCACATGCATGAACAGCTTATATGAGACTGTTTGCTATGGTGGCAGCTCAGCCTCATCTCTATTGGGATGTGGTTGACAACTACTATGCTCATGTAGGAGAATTTACTCCATTCACCCCCTACACCTTCACCCTGCATAGGCTGCAAGTTCTGCTTACACAAATTAATAACCTCAGTGAGACAGAAGTTCACCTCCTTGCAAAATGTGTGCCTCCCACTTGGGTGAACTATGTGTATATCTATGATATATGCTTCCTGGATCACCACTAGTCAGGGAGCATGTTACATGTGGACCTGTTCACATGGATCAACAATGAACATCATTGTCAGCTCTAGTCCATAGGTGTACCCCTTGCACTAGTGGGGTATGATGGGTGGTATGCACCTACTGCTGATGATCAGGAGCACTTCTGAGTGCTCCTGCAAATACACAAGAGCCATGGTCAATTCCCACTGTGTACAGCTGAATAGCTGTGCTATGGGGAGTCAGCCATCTTCACTCACCTCCTGCAATGTCCTGCAGAGGTGGTGAATGCTGCCTTGGAGGAAGCAGAAGAGTCATTTTCTGTCCACCAAGTGCAGCTCCAACTAAAGTGGGGCCCTCATCAGTAGTGGTAAAAGCTACTTCCAACACATTTGCAAGCTCTGTTGCATCCTCCCAGGATGTACCTACTGAGGAGTCTATGAAATTGGACTACACTGACACACCCATAGCACCCACTGATGCCAGCTCATAGACAACCTCTGTCATCCCTGGCCCTTTGGAGGCAACTGCAGTGACTAACATTGCTACTTCTGTTGTTTCCAAAGCTGGAACAAGTGGCTCCTATGATATGGCTAATGCTGTATTGGAGTGCTGGGCAGACATTGTGAGCAGCAAGGAAATGTTGTCCTTGCAGATGGACAAATGAGCAGGTTGAACTACTACTGTAGTTCATTATTATAAATGTTACATGTGTTGGAATCCCAACCAGGCAATGTACAAGTAGTTCAGGTAAGCACCTAGACAATATGTGTGTGCGTAAGTATAATGACCTCAGTTGCATATAATAAACTGTATTGGATGTACCTAGACAATACACATGTGCATAAGTATAATGACTAGGTACTTGGTTAGTTACTGTGGTATAGTATAACAATGATATAACATACCCTCAGTCACATAAAATAGACTGAGGGTGTTCTAAGTGTCCATTGTGTATATATAGAGTGGATGAACAAAGGTATGGCCATCACAATGGCCCTTGCAGTGGGTTGTGGCACTTCATTCACACATATCACAATGTGATATCCCAACACTCCTCCTTGCTATGAACTGATGCCTTTACTCCTCCTTGTGTGGAATTGTGATTAGGTCACTCCAAGCATGTGTCTTAGTCATAGGAAAAGGGGATGAGGTACTGCCTTTGTAATCATGTTGGTGACATTGTCTCTGGTGTTGACATATTTTATAGTAATCTCACCATTTTGTGCTTGTTCCCTAATAGAATGGTACTTTATGTTGAAGTGTTTGACTCATGTGTGTTGATGAGCCCCAGTTATCGCTGAGCACCTTTTTCGGCAGTTTGGACTTAGCGGCAGCTGACTACTTCGAATTTGACACAAGTCACAACACTCAGCGCACGGGACTTAGCCTGAGGATTGGACCAAAGCACAAGACTCTAGTGACCACGAGACTTATCGATCACGGGGAACATCACGCGAAGCCTGGAACTTGGGCCTGGACCATCAAGGCCTAGACCCCCTTGGCGACGATTATTAGCGACCTTAGCGATCCTGGCGACAAAACGGTGTTCCTTTACTATATATGGACATATTACCAGACGCGTACCTTTTTACTATCATTCCCCTTGTTGAGCTTACCAACATCCCCAAACGGTGTTCTTACTTCAGGTATTGACATCGGACTCGTTCTCTTTTTGGTTCTTATTAGCAATTAGTCGTCGCCAAGGCCTCACCTATGACTTTTTACTTAGTTACGGACTGACGCCTGGCACGCAACCTAAACACAGTGGCAGACGCCGCCGCTAGTGGCGCTTAATTACTTACCTTCCCTTACTATACTTCGAAAACGTATAAATACTGCCTGCACATAGACATCACCCCATCAAATTTTACCATCGAATCACCATCGTATCACTCCCCTATCTATAAGCTACCAGCTTAAAGGTTTCATTTACCTCATCTCTTTCCCTCATCTTGTCTTCAACCTTGGCTTAGCGACAAACCTCTTCAACTTTGACCTCGACTTAGTGTGGTACCGACTACGGGTGCCTATTAGCGTTATTTCAACTTAGTGATGCTAGCAATTGCGGCTAGCGACAAGTTTACGTTCGTCCTTCGATCTCAGTTTTACTCTTACCGCTGTCTCTCTCCTTTATTCTCCCCGCCACCGTTTCAGTTTTGCTGCGACTATTGTTAGCAGTAGCGATTCTTTTCGACTTCACTTCCACGCCACCACTTTCACTCTAGTTCTCTGGGACGGTTACTGACTCGCCCTCAACTATTAACTTCCTACTGCCAGCTACCCTATCTAGTGACAAGTGTTAGGTTTCCTGCACGGCACTAGGCGGCATAGGAGCACATCAGTGTGCTGTTGGATCTTCAGATAATGATATCACAGCTTTATTATCACAAAATATGACTGTTGGCATCTTTGTAAAGTCCCACCCAATTTCCTTCATGAGAGTTCATAACCAGATGCATTCTTGTGTTGACTTGTATGTGTCACGACCCGTTCCCCAAAACCCCGCACGTCGTCCATCAAAACCCCGAACCCCCAAAAGGACCCCCAACGCTCCGCCGAACTTCCGCCCATGCCCCGCGCCTACTTCGGCTAACTCCGATGCCCCCCCGGCTAACTCCGACGGCCCCCTGGCCAACTTCGGTGCCTGCCCCGCAGCCACTGACACTTACCCTGGGCTTCCCGAACCCCGAGAACCACCCCCGCGACTCCCGATCTTCGCCACCCATCATTAACTCGACACTCTGCTTCCTCTGACCCATTCCGGAGTATCACGACAACCTCGGGGCAACCCGCATTCTCCAATGATCCCATCAACGTATCAGCGCGGCACGATCTTCGATCACAACCGACACCCGCCCACTCTGTCAAGCCCCGCCAAGCCCCGCCACCACAGCCAACGTACCCCGAAGTCCTCCGGTAGTCAGTATATAAGTCATTGAGTAGCTCTTCGTACTCTAGTCTTGATATTGCTTAACGTTACCTATGGTCTGATTGTTTCCTTTTCGTGTTTCGTATTTTGTGTCCCATTCTCCTTACTCTCAGTCTCCCGGTCTTATCTCAGTCTCCCGGTCTTGTCTTGTCTCCATTTCATTATCATTCTCGTTATCGTTTCGTATCTCCACTCAAATCTACTCCTGTTCCATATCATCTCGTCCGACGCTGTCTCAGTGACTCCGTCAGACCATTGTGCCCAAGTCTTCATCATCCCTAACGACCTCATGAACTCCGCGATTACGATTACGAACCCCGACACTCCTTTACCAGGTCCGAACCTCACTCTTCGCTCGGTCCCGGACTCCATCAGCTCCAAATGATCTCCCATCAAACCCCGGCTCCATCCCCATTGATCACACAGCCACCTACTTCCTTGCTTCTGCAAATCTCCCGTACGGCCTTCTGCCTGAACCCCGCCAAGACCGTCTCGTTTCCCCACGATCCGACTTCTCCGGACCTTCTCGGATCTGTCTGGATCATATCTCCCCAGCTACCCGCGCAAGCCACCAGGGCCCGGAATGTCTTTGAGTGTTCGGTTACCAATGCAGGGAAATCACGCCCACCTAGTAAGGACTCGCCCAGTACAGCTGAGCCCCCGGGGTCAGCGGAACCTGACATAATATCAAGACTCTACCTTACCCTGTCCGTGATGCCCGCATTATCTCCGCACACACGATCAAATAACTCCGATGTCTATGGTCTACCCATGCCGGGGAACCCTTATGATTCATACGGCCCTGCCCAATTTGCCGAGGCACATTGAGTCGCGGATCCGACACCAAACGTCCCCTCCGCTCCGGTTACCTTCATACAACGGCTCCCCCCACGGACACCCTCCCCAACTCACACCCAACTCCCAACCCCCCGCACAAACCGTCAAATCATCTTCCACCCCACTCCTACACCCTCCGCCAACTCCGCTCTCTCATGCAAAATTGACCCCGACATCACCCAAAGAATAACATCCTAAAGCCTGGCGACCCTCTGATCAAATGGGCAACAATGTCTCCGGCACCGCGCCAACCCTCCGACCAACAATAACGCCAACCCGCCATGGAACAGTCACCCACTGCACAAGGATCGCCAGCCATGAAGAGACCACTGAGAACGTGCTTCCCTGGAAGCCCGCCTGTGGATCCACCAACCCACCAGCAACCAAGAACCTCAGACCTAGGCTAGGCTCCAACCCTGACCTGCTTCCGGACCTCGATCGATTGGCCGTCACCTCCGCCCAACAAATGAAGGGGCCCCGACTCCCCTGACCCGACCCCGACAACCCCGGAACAAGACCAAAACACCCCCGAGCCTCTAGACGTTAATAAGGAGAACCACAGCACCCCACTCCTGACAAGGGACAACTCCGGACCACGCCGCTATTTAACCACCCTCCCCCACACAATCCGGAGCCCCCGACAATGAGGACCCTGGATGCCAAAACCCCCCCCCGCATGCCACCCCTGAGCTTAAACTCCACCACCAGACTACGCCACCTCCCACGAAGGAATCCCCAGCACAGGAGCGACCCCGAACTAACTATAGGAAAAAGGACCCTATACGAAGTAGTTCCCTAAGTACTCTAAATTCGCTGATATGTTCACGTAAGGGAGGGAGAAGCCCCACCATCATCCAGAAAACGACGATGGGCCGTTTAAGCGACCCGACAACCCAAAGGGCACACGCTCCGATAATTTCAAGGGACCCCCCCCACCTGGCTCGATGACCCAAACAACCCCATGCCAGCCTAAAACTGTCCCACCCAGACCCCTCCAAACCCTTCAACACAGCTCTGGACCCTGGCGACACAGCTCCAGGGCCTCCGCTCCGACCACGACATTTGACCAAGAAAACTCATGGCGCCAGCTCGACAATGATGCCCTGGTAGCCCCAACCCCGCGACAAAAATCACCACCCGCTCCAAATCCCGTCCCTACACCGGAATATGTCCGCCGAACAGGGACCACATCATCGGAGCCTCCAGAAAAGCGGGCAGTGCCTCTCCCCACTGCCACCCCCACATTTACAACAATCTCTGGGCCGCTCCGGAACACGAATGAAGAGCAGCCTCGACCCTGCCGCATCTCCCGGGGAACCCTACTCCAGTGCCTCCCCGCGGCCAACCTCCCCGCCGCCCCAACAACCATGAACAACCAACAAACCCCCACCAAGTGACCCTTGAGTCGACTCCAGGACCACCCACTTCTCCCCGATGAAGGAGCCACCGACCCCCGAACCTCCGAACTCGAGGAAGTATCAGAAATATGTAAGACCCCCTTTGTCCGCCTCGGGCTTACCTTTGGTCAGGGAAGCAATATCATGTAGATGATCCGGAACCCCAAATTTCGGCCCCGGACCCGAAGGAACCGGTTGGGACTGATCACCCCGCATCCTGCCCCCTCGGTCATCGACACTCCAGAGCACACCAAAGCACCACCTGAACATGCCCGCCCACAGACGCAATACTCCGGAACACGACCCCGACCCGGACCAACCATACCGCAAGGACGAACCTCGCCTCACCCAACCCCACCAATGAAAAAGGCCCCGCCGCCCTCGCCACCAGTGCCAGCATAAGGGTCAGACCATGGGGAGACCCCCATTACCCCCGCCAACCGCACTGCCAAGGCAATTAAAGCCCTGAACCCGTTGGGCACCGTAAAAAATTCGAAGGCCCACCCTCCACTACCAATACGGCGCACATCCCCTACACCCCCAGTCGGAATTTCTGAGAATCGAACTCAATGACACCGCCTGAAATGCCGGGGACCCCCACTGGAAAACTCCCACCACCCCCGCCAGACCTCGGGAGCCCTCCTGCAATGCCCCGCCCCGTCCCGACAAACCCTGGGACTAGCCAGCGCAGACAGCACTAGCGGGCGTAACCCCCGCCTCTGGACTCACTAGGGATTCAACTCCCTCTCACACCCCTGCGTGTTTCGCTTACTTTGCCCTCATACAAAACTAAAATCTCACTTCACACGCCCAGGGACCAAGAAACGGACATGTTCGCGTACAAAGATCATATATACAATAGGCGGGGCTCACACCCATCTCACTCCCTCCCCAGAACCCCCGGCAACCCAACCCCCAGGTCGACCTCCATCTGGGCCCGCATCACCGCTAGGATCTCCGCCAACCCCGGCAATGCCTCCCCCGCATCGGCCGCCACCTCCCACCACGATCCTGGGGCCACCGCATTGCGCCGCCGATGCCCTGCCAGCAACCTCTCCAACCACGCCATCCCCTGCTGCAACTCTGGAGGCTGGACTGTGGACCCCTGCGTCAACCCGTCCTGAATTGACGCGAACGCCATGGAGGCACCGTCCAAGAGGACCCGATGCTCCCGCACCCAGCCTAAACTCAGAAAATGAACCGTCAATAATGAACGGAGGAACGGGAGACAACTCACGAAGGATCCCTGCGCGACCCGAGGCGGCCTCGTTGGCCAACCAATCCTCCCTCCGCCTCGCCGCCTCCAGCTCCGCCCACAACGCATCCCCCTCTGGAACTCGTCCCTGCCCCTCCGCTTCCCCCGCGGGCTGCCCCTCCACCTGCGCCAAATGCTCCCGCAAACCCCGCACCTCTAGCACTCGCTCCGTTGCCACGTGCACCAAAGTATTTCTCTCCCGCTCCATCACTTCCTTCTCCGTCCGCGCCGCGTCACGATCCTCCCTCGCCCGTCGGAGCTCACCCTCCCATACTGCCAACAATGTCGTCAAGGCCTCCACCTGCTTGTGAAGGAAGACCTCCGTGATTGAAGGAATCGGCGCGGGGGGACTCGACGACCGTTCCGAGGGGACACCCGGGACAGGAGAAAAGAGGGAAGACTCCGGAGGCCCCGCCAACAACTCACGCCCACGCGGCCTCTTGCTGGGTCCCGCCCCCAAGGGCGGGGAAGCTCGACGCTTCCCCCGAACCATCGCCGAGGACGCCCCCTTCCCCTTTGGCACCGCGGGACGAAACTTGGTCTGCTTCGGAACCCCCGGAAAATCCACCACTACTACTACGGACAATTCTACAGGAACCCCGTCAACCATTCTGAAAAGAAAAATCGACAACACTTACGACTCCAGTCTCTAATGCTACCCTGGCGCCGACGCTCGAACTCCTCACCCCCGCTGTCATACACCACCACCTCGTCTAAGTCGGCGGGAGAAACCACTGGAACGCTGGGGGAAGACATGACAAAATTTGGGAAACCCCGGGGCACGCCCAAAGCTTTTAATTGATTGAGGAGGACCCTGACAAAACGGCGGCCGCACTTCGACTTCGTCTCCCACGCCGCTATCACTCGCTGCGGATTGATCAATATTGCTCGGCTTCGACTCCCACGCCCCGCCGATCCCCGTCCTGCCCCGCATCTCAAAGGGTCTCGACGCTGAAAAGGGGGTGATGTCACGACCCGTTCCCCGAAACCCCGCACGTCGTCCATCAAAACCCCGAACCCCCAAAAGGACCCCCAACGCTCCGCCGAACTTCCGCCCATGCCCCGCGCCTACTTCGGCTAACTCCGACAGCCCCCTGGCCAACTTTGGTGCCTGCCCCGCAGCCACTGACACTTACCCTGGGCTTCCCAAACCCCGAGAACCACCCCCGCGACTCCCGATCTTCGCCACCCATCATTAACTCGACACCCTGCTTCCTCTGACCTATTCCAGAGTATCACGACAACCTCGGGGCAACCCGCATTCTCCAATGATCCCATCAACGTATCAGCGCGGCACGATCTTCGATCACAACCGACACCCGCCCACTCCGTCAAGCCCCGCCAAGCCCCGCCGCCACAGCCGACGTACCCCGAAGTCCTCTGGTAGTCAGTATATAAGTCATTGAGTAGCTCTTCGTACTCTAGTCTTGATATTGCTTAACGTTACCTATGGTCTGATTGTTTCCTTTTCGTGTTTCGTATTTCGTGTCCCATTCTCCTTACTCTCAGTCTCCTGGTCTTATCTCAGTCTCCCGGTCTTGTCTTGTCCCCATTTCGTTATCATTCTCGTTATCGTTTCGTATCTCCACTCGAATCTACTCCTGTTCCATATCATCTTGTCCGACGCTGTCTCGGTGACTCCGTCAGACCATTGTGCCCAAGTCTTCATCATCCCTAACGACCTCACAAACTCCGCGATTACGATTACGAACCCCGACACTCCTTTACCAGGTCCGAACCTCACTCTTCGCTCGGTCCCGGACTCCATCAGCTCCAAATGATCTCCCATCAAACCCCGGCTCCGTCCCCATTGATCACACAGCCACCTACTTCCTTGCTTCTGCAAATCTCCCGTACGGCCTTCTGCCTGAACCCCACCAAGACCGTCTCGTTTCCCCACGATCCGACTTCTCCGGACCTTCTCGGATCTGTCTGGATCATATCTCCCCAGCTACCCGCGCAAGCCACCAGGGCCCGGAATGTCTTTGAGTGTTTGGTTACCAATGCAGGGGAATCATGCCCGCCTAGTAAGGACTCGCCCAGTACAGCTGAGCCCCCAGGGTCAGCGGAACCTGACAGTATGCAGCCATGTATTCCACTTCACAAGATGAGGTTGCTACTGTCTTCTGTTTTCAAACAGACCATGAGACCATGCCTTTGCTGAGGGACCATGTATACCCACTGGTACTTCATCTAGTATCCAGGCAACTTGCCCAGTCTGCATTGGTAAATCCTTGTAGGACAATGGATGAGCCTTGAAAGAATAGTTGAGATCCCTAGTTCCTTTAAGATATCTGACTAGGCAAATACCAGCATTCCAATGCAATCTATCATAGTTGTCAAGGAATTGAGACAGTTGTTGAACAGCAAATGCTATGTCAGGTCTAGTGGCAATAGCAATGTACAGCAAGCACCCAATTAGTGACCTGTATGGTAGTTTTGCAATGTTGTCCTTCTCCTCCTGCATCTGTGCATCCTGCTTTGATTGCCATAATTTTAGTCTGGGATTCATAGGTACTGACAAGAGGAATGCATCCTTCTGTCCAAACTGCTGTATGACTTGGTCTATGAACACAGTCTGTGACAGAGTGACTGCTTTGTTTGTTGGGTCCCAGTCCACTGATACACTGACAATGTATTTAGGGGTGCTGAGATCAGATATTGTCCATGCTTCATGCATTTGAGATTTGAACTGATTGTTCTCATCTTTGGTGTCAGCAATAGATAGAAAATCATTAACATGGACTGCTGCAATTATTGTCCCCATGGGTGATTTTCTGTAGTAAAGGCAGGACTCACTGGCCAGCCATGTAAATCCACATGTGGTCATCCTCTCATTCATTGTTTTGTTCCATATCCTACCCACCTGCTTCATTCTGTACAGTCCCTTCACCAACTCACATACCCAGTCTTCTTTTCCTTCTTTCTTAAAACCTTCTGGCTGCTCCATATATTGTATTTCATCTTCTAGTAGGATCCCATAGAGAAAAGCAGTCTTTATGTTGATCTGTGTCATGTCCCAGCCTTTTGCAGCTGCAATGTGGAGTAAAATGCACCACAATTCCATGTGTGCAGTCAGTGATATTGTTTTGTTGTAATCCTTTCCATACACTTGTTTATACCCCTTGAACGCAAGTTGGACTTTATAACAGACAGGGTTTCCATGCTTGTCTTGTTTGACCTTGAAGACTGGTTGACCTTTTTACACCTTTTGGCCCTTCAGTATGGCTGAATGTGGGATGAGTTTATAGACTCCCATGTCTCTTAGTGATTTCAGTTCTTCCAAATAGGCTGACTCCCATTTACTCACATTGGGTCCTTGTTGGGCTTCTGCCCATGTGGCAGGCTCTGCTGCACTTATGGGCAGTGGTTTGAGGTCACCAAGTTGAGAGATGGCTGCCAAGATGTGGTCATGGTCAATGTTGGGGTCAGTATCTGCATCTGGTTGTGTGCATTCTGTGGGCGTGGGCACTGTTGGTGGATTGAACTGATCAAGTTGGTTGGATAGTTGTGGTTGTTCAGCTGGTTTGTTTGCTTCCTCTATCTTGGGTACTGCTCTGTCTCTTTGTTCTGTCATTTTTTCCTCTGCCTTTTTCTCTTTCCATCTCCTCTCATTCTCCCTGATTTCCTCTACCATCTTCTTGAGTCATGTCTTTAGAAACAATGTCTTTGTCTGTTTTCTAAGAATACAGCTGTCACATTTTGGCAGCAGGTGGTATAGAGGGGTGAGCACACCTTTGATCCTATGATCACAGGCTAATTGTAGGATGGCTTGGTAGTTAGCATGCCCAAGGCAGTGATGCCAGGTCTCTAGATCCACTCCTTGGTGAATTGTATAGGCATGTTCAGTGGTGGCTTCTGAAAGGTCAATGGAGTACAACTCCTTTTTCAGCATTAGTGGCCCTTTTGCAATGAGTGATTTGGTGGCTTGGTCAAGGACTTGTACTCCTTCATTGTCAAAACAAGAGTACATGTGATGGTCCACCAAAAGGCAACTCACAGATATGAAGCATACTGTAGAGTTTGGAATGTACAGTGCCTTTTCCAATGGAAGCAGGTTTCCTTCAGTGGTACATAGTTTAATGTTTCCAACTCTGTATGCTGAGATAGTAGATCCCCCAACTCCTTTTATAGTTTTGGGTGCAATAGGTTGTAGGGTCAAGAAGTTGGATTTGCAAGGAGAGATATGTACTGCTGCTCCAGAGTCTATGAAGAAAGGGCAGTTGTCGAGTGCTACTAGGGCATTTTTGGCATCCTGATTGAGTGGGGGGGTTGCAGTTGGGTTATGGTCCCCCAAGTACTGAACCCAATCAATCAAGGTTTTGAGCTTGGTTGGCATTACCTCCTCCTCCTTGATAGATGCCAACTAGCCTTCCCACTCAATCTCATTGGTAGCAAGGCCAGCAAAGCCAGTGGTCAATGGTCCACTGCTTAGTGTCTGAAGTATCTCAAGGTTCCCTTCTTCCATGAGGTAGACTTTACCCTTTGGGCCTGTAAGCTGGGTGTATACTTTGGCATTCTCACCTGCAGAGCCTGTTCCTCTTGCAGTGGTAGCAGCACATGCAGCATTCCAGGCAGCATCAATACCTTGCTTTTCCATTGCACCCCCAGGGTGGGCACAGTAGGGGGCTTCATGTCCAGTACACAATTGCTCTTGAGTGAGGCAGGTAGTGCAGCACCTAGCTCTGGCAGGGTGGTTATGACCAGGGAGGAATGGTTTTGCTGATCTGAATCACCTGTGTGTTGTGGCAGCAAGTGTGGTGTTGGTGGGTAGGTTGGCATTGGGGGACTTCAGAGTCATAAGATTCTGGATGGTTTCAAGTAATTTTCAGATGTTGTCTGATGTGTAGGGGGACTCTGTTGTTGTGTCAGCAAGGCCATGTGATACTTGAGCTTGGATTGGTTCATACTGCAGGCTATTCAAGCTATTCAGCAGTACAATGCACTTGAATATATCCTTGTCAAGAGTATGTATTGAAAAGATACATTCAATGATGTCACTGATGCACTTCCCAGTCACTGTGAGGGATTCATTTGGTGAGCACTGTATCTTTAGGACCTCTTGTATGAGAGCAATCATCCTGATTGGTTCTTCACCCTCAGCTCATGTCTTTACTTGTTTGTACAAGCTTGCAGTGGTTTTAGTCTTGTTGAGGCCTTCATATTCAGACTTGTCTAGGGCTATAAGGATGATGGCTCATGCTAGATCATTGTTCATCATTCAGTTCTGGTAAGCCATGGGCTCATTGATTTCACCAGGAGTTTTTGCAAGAGGGCTGACAACATAGGACTTCAATCTGAGCAGGGCAAGGTGAATTTCAAGAGCCTTCAACCATTTTGTGAAGTTGGCAGTAGGTAACATGTGACTGAACTTTTCATATTTCCATTCAGCACAATGGATGGATACAGCTCAAACAGAGGGATTAATGGCATCAGTAGAATTCATTCTGAAATGAGTACTTGAGACACAAAGGTAAGACTGTTGGTCCTCAAATATTCACAAGATAGATAACAAGGGGCATTCTGAAGCAGGACAATAGGGTCAGGCACAAATCAATATCCCTGCCAGGCAGCAGCAGACAATGTCAGAGGGCAGCTCTGATCAGGGTTGATGTTGGCAATGTCATGTACAGGAGAAAAAGTTTTGGGTTCCAATGAGTGTGATACTTCATCAAGTAGCATACTCAGCAGCAGCCCATAACCTGTTGGAATCCCAACCAGACAATGTACAAGTAGTTCAGGTAAGCACCTAGACAATATGCATGTGTGTAAGTATAATGACCTCAGTCACATATAATGGACTATATTGGATGTACCTAGACAATACACATGTGTGTAAGTATAATGACTAGGTACTTGGTTAGTTACTGTGGTATAGTATAACAGTGATATAACATACCCTCAGTCACGTATAATAAGACTGAGGGTGTTCTAAGTGTCCATTGTGTATATATAGAGTGGATGAACAAAGGTATGGCCATCACAATGGCCCTTGCAGTGGGTCATGGCACTTCATTCATGCATATCACAATGTGATATCCAAACAACATGCAGGCCAGCTGAGGGCCCAATCATATCACCCAATGTGCATGGGTAACATGCTAGGTTACTACCATGCCCACTCCTTTGTATAAGGACTAATTTGAGCCTACTGCTAATAGTAATGTAGGGACCCTTCATTAGGGCCCTAGTGTCAATTCATGGGTGGGATGCTGTTTCCTATCCACTTCTCTTGTCTTACTCCTTTCATGAGTCTGTTGACAGACTAAAAAGGGAGGGTATGTAATGGATCACCTGTTACATCCCGATTACAACCAGTATATATATATATATTATAATTATATTATTATATATCAGGTAGCATCACATGACACTACCTATAGATCTTATTCCTGTTATTATGTAAGGTAGCACCTTACTTCATACTTTGTAGACAGAATTGAACTGGTTTGAATTTATGGAGTGTGAACTGTAAGCTGTGCGACCCGTAACAGAAACGTTACAGATTGGCAGCTGGCAGAGTGGTGCCGGGCAGCACATTAACCGTGAGATTTGCGGATCTGGGACAGCTCGTCCATGGTTGGGTCTGTCAGTGGCATGGGTGAGACTGGGATGCTAGGCGTAGATCTACATTACGTCTCGTGTTTTTTGCTAGATCTAATCTACTGCTTTTTATTGCTCGTGCATGCCCTCGCAACCGCTGCCTACAGCATCAGACGGCTGATTCACCAGAGCTTCCCCCGCGCCTCGACGGGCGACGCTGCGAGCGCAGTGCGAGACGACTATGATACATACCTAGATGCGCCCTTTTTCCTTTTTTGATTTATTCATTTACTTTTATTCTACCACCCCCCATCAGTATGGAGACAATGTTCTTGCGAAAGAAGTTGATAAATGCCCCACATGTTGGCGGATTGGGATGGAAACAAAGTTTCATAGTGAATGATCCACTCAATTTAATTTTATGTATGTTGGCCCTAGAAATATAGATGGACCAAGTTTCTGCTGTCAAGATGTCACTGCACCTCATAGATACAATAGACTCGCTGAATTGAATAGGCTACCAAGACTTTGACGGTTTGACTGGGAGGGTTTGATATCATCGATCTTGTTGAACTGCACTGAAAACATGACATACATAAAATACATTCCAGAGCAGTAGTGTTTGACGCCGGACCAGTCTGGCCATGGCCATGCGACCGCACTTCAAGGATCCCCTTTCGCCAGGACTCTCTTGAGCTCTAAATTCTTCTTCTCCAGTACCGCAATCTTTTTCGCGCTCGACGCCAATTTCTCTGCCAAATGCTTTGATCGAACAGAAGTACCATGTATATCCCCACAACCAAACTGCCACCATGGCAGTCGTGTTCTTGATGCAATGGAACTGATCGTGATCAACTCCTCCTCACACGATTTGACTGTTTTCTCAGCAGCTGCGATAACCTTCTCATTGAGAGAAATTTCTTGCGTGGCTCGAAAAATTGGATCTTGTGTTTTCGATCGAGCACAGTAGCACAAACAGCAATTATAAGAGCTCACCATTGACAAGCCGTTGGAAAACCCACTTGAGAACAGGCTTTCCGGGGCGTATCATAGAGGGTCGACCTGAGGGAAATTGAGTATGTCAATGAGTGATGAATAGCATTATGCAGGCCTTCATGAGTCCCAATTGATATGAGTTCTGCATGTTCCATACTTCGAAGTGGTGTTTCGTCTCCCTTGAACGGAAACTCCACAAGGACGTCATGATAGGGAACCTGAATGGAGAAATTCGTGAAATGAACGAGAAACAGGTGGAAAATATAACCTCGTTCCGTCCTGAAAGGAGTTTCAGAACAGTCCAGGCCTGTTCTCGTGTCCACAGCAAGCTCTTTGCATCATCCACGTCATCGCCAAAGGCACTCTTCCTAAGCTCCGCAACACCTCGTGAGATGATATTTTCGACAGCATCCTCGACTGGTTGTCCATTTCGAATTTGGTGTACAAGCTGACAGTTAGCAATTTGTGAGTCAAATTTTGTGTATGAAGAAAAATGGCTGACGCTTTCTAGATCACTTGATCGACCACCAAGACGTTCCACATACACAATTTGATTGGACGTCAAGTCCACATCAATATCAGCATCACGTAGTTTCTGTCTGACAAATGATATGGAGCTGCGAGAATCGGCGTCGGAAAGGGCAATTAGACTCAGAGGCTTTGACGGCAGAGCTAGGGGGAAAAGCGTTCATCTTCATCCTTCATGATCATAAGATAGCGCCGAACCTTTAGCGAGGTATTTGGCATTTTCGCGGTTGTCACTCATAACGATAACATGCGCTACCTTTCATCGAAGTAAACTTGAGATGAACCAAATCATTCAATGAACAGACCTGATTTTCGGCAAGGATTGCAGCCCATTGCGCCAACACGTTTAAGAGCTCCACTCGGTTTGAACCAACCTTGACTGCATAATTCCGGATGACCACGATTGGTAAAGAGCGGACGGCTTCCATCTCCTCCTGACTACTTTGTCTCTTAGGAGTTTCCCCAAAACTAAACTTCTCTTCTACACTCCCGGAGGATGGCGCGCTTGATTCATCGCTGACGAGCATTGGCTCATCTCCGACGCCAAGTTCGCTCATGATCCCGTTTCCGGCGACGCAATCCAACCTTCCGTCATGCCAAACACCTCTTTCGATTTTAGCCCAAATATATTCTTGGTTCTCCTTCTCCGACCTTTCACGCTCCCTTTTGTGGATCTGGCGCTTGGTAGCATTAAGGTGCGAGGAGTTCACGCCTTTGAGGGCCGTCCCGACGATGGCAAGAATTTGGCGCAACTGATCATCTAAAGAGCTGTTGAGACCAACTGATCAAAAGTCATCTCAAGCCAAAGGGATTAATATATGGGATGAGATGATTACCTTTTTGTCCAATGAGGCCGACGCTCGCAAGGTCAATGAGATTGTTCACTGAATTGAGGAACGTGAAGACCGGCCAATATCCCGTCTGTGCAGCAAGTGAGGCAACAATCTGTGAATCAGAAGTTGTATTCTGAAGAGCACGGCAGTCTATGATCATGGCTTTACTGAATAAAAGCGTCTTGTAGCTTTGAAATGGATAGAACCGAGAAGCGACGTACCGTCCAGAATCTTTCAAAACTGTTTCTAATAATCTGGTTTTTCCACTGCCCTGGGGACCATGGATAAATTCAATGGTAGCTGTCACCAAGATCAACGACGATAACGGTAAGGCGGGAAAAGAAGACACACTCGGGAAATCGGACAAGTAGGTCTTGATAGCGCTGACAGCTTCCTTCCTCTCCCTCCAGACAACGCTATTGGCCAGTCCAACGGGCACAGGGGTATGGTTAGATGCAGGAGCAAGAAGGTCAAACGCGTTTGTGCGTAGCCATTTGTAGAGCCGGAACTCTAAATTCACAATATATTAGGAATAGGAATTCATGTAGTATTGCCAGTAAACTATACCTCTGTAATCGAACCAATCTAGCATCTTGCCTTGGACCATTAGAGATCGGATAGGGTCAAAGACCTGTTATTTCATGACAATCAAGTCCTGCAGAAATATGATACACAGACGGTATATGTTAACGTTCCCAGAAGGAACACCAAGAGGGGTAGTGTTATTTTCGGATGACTTGACATCCAATCGCGGATCGCGTGGGCTTGAACGGGCCGTTGATATGCAGTACGGAGGAGAGTTTTGCCCGAGCCTTCAACAGGAGTATAACAGAAACCATGAAGAACGTTGCGGGCAATAGTAGCAGAGTGAAGTCGACTGAAAGTTATCGTGGTCGATCTTGGAGTACCCACCGGAACAGGACCAGGGACAGTCAAACGCTGAATGCGGCCAAATGGCTAGGTGTGTGAGGAAATCTTAAGTCAGGACTTCAGGAATGGTGAAGTGAAGGCTTACTCGAAATAACTCATAAAGTGATTGCTCTTGTATGTCGGGTCCGTCAAAGGCGACGCTCACTATCGGAGATGCGTATCGATCCAAGTCCTGAAGTCATGAAGATTTCTTTAGCGAAAGCAATCAGGAAAAAAGAGAAAAAAACCTCTCTCCAAGGCGTGCCTTTGACCATCCATATATTCCCTTTGTTGAAGCCAAGCCATGATGGAAGACCTCCATGCTTTACGACTGCTTCCGACAGCTCGTGTTCAATGGACTTGAGGGCGTTTTCGGGATCGCTCGTTTTGTATATGAACCGTATAAAAACACCTCCATCCTTCTTGTAGGGTTCCAGAGAGGTGATTTTGAAGCCTTGGGTTTGGATGTGTTCCAAACGATGTCCAATGATCTCCAGAAGAGATTCCTCACGCAAGAGGCCAATATAATGTCGGAAACTGAGTTTTATTCTTGTCAACAATAAGAAAACACGTTGAGTGATGTACGCACTCCCATTTGGCTATTTGGATAGGAAAGACCGAATCAGCAAACAACCATCCTTCATGCCACTGACAATGGTTTACGACAGTCGTCTTTGCTGAGAGATCCGCAGGTCCTTGAGCCTTATTGATTGGCGCATCTGAATATGACTGTCTGTGGACAAGAATTGAATTATCTCTGAATCGATATCTAAGTCGCTGAGGTGCCGCCTGACATAGTCTTGTCCGTGTAATCATTGAAAAAAGAAAAAGACAACGACGCATCGACGTCATTTCTACATATATACCCATCATTATCAAATATTGATCTTTATTTTTCAGATGTGTATGTGACTTACTATCAGTGTAGTACATGCTGCAACAGGAGAAATGTAATGTGTGATGGCCTTGAGCCAATGTGAGTTGTAACTAGGTACTAGATGCGATGTATGTATGACAATGTTGGCCTTGAGCCGAGAGAAGCTACTACTAATGGGATACAGTTGTAAGTCATAAAATTCCAACATAGATAGCCTAAGGGAAAGAGTGGCGAGGACAACAAGTGGGCCCAAATGGGACAGATGAAAGTCGAGCGCGCGATAACTTTTATATATGAGGCACATGTAGGTGCATGCTGCAACGAGCTCGAAGCGCCTGGGGTTGCGCCCTGGCAAGAAACAGGAATATTAGAGCCAAGTGAGAAACGAGACGAAAGACAATATGTTGCTTTCCAAGTCCGATGGAATCACTTCAGACAGCGAAGACAAATGTTAGACGATGGGATAAGTCAACGTTTCGCCCCACCTCTTCGGTTGGGGAGTTTGCGAATGACCCTAGTACCGGTCCCAGAAGGCGCTGCTGGCGCTGCACCAATGGTGAAGAGAGTAGCACCTCCCGTCGTTGGTACAGCCGGGTTTGAAGTGCCAAACGGTGAGGAAGGTTGCTGTGGCTGCCCAAATCCCGGAGTGGCTGTGTTTCCGAACCCACCTGAGGTCGCGGACTGTGGAAGTGTTAGGTTAACTCCAGCGGGGGATGCAGGTTGAGAGCTAAACGAGAATGCCGTATTGACAGGGGGCAATGGTACTCCGAAGGAGAAGGGCGATGTTTGTTGCGTAAAAGTGGACGGGCTACCTGGTGCTGATCCAGACTGTGACTGGCCAAAAGCACTTCCAGTGCTGTTGTTGCTAGGCCCGCCGAAAGGAAACACAGGAGCAGATCCTGCAGCAGAAGTTGGTGTGCCAAATGAAAATGATCCTGTCGTACTTGGTCGCGGTGGTTCAGGCTTGCTCTGACCAAAGCTAAATGCTGTTGAGGTAGGCGCGGCTTGACCAAAGCTGAACGGGTTGCCCTCATGAGGTTTACCAAGCGCAGTGGTGGTGGTTGACGATACTCCAAATGAGAAGGGTCTGGAGCCATTGCTTTGAGTTCCGAAAGAGGATATGGGCGTACTGTTTCCAAAAGAAAACCCACTGCTCCCAATAGTGGGCCTATCGGCGGGTTTAAGGGGTTGCTGTATATCACGGGTCGGACTTTCATCCATATTGACTTCGAGATCTTGATTCTTGGGAGGCGTTACGGGACGCGTGGTTTGTCCAAAACTGAAAGGCTTCGTAGAGGCATCACTTTCACCTCCACTGAAAGAAAACCCTACAGAGGTGGGAGCAGGAGCAGGAACAGAGAGTGGAGGTACCCCGAAGGTGAAAAGCGAGCCCCGATTTCCGTCTGCTGGAGGTGGTGTGCTCGGCGCCGCACCGAAGGAGAAAGGGCTGTTCGCAGGCTTGGCATCCTTTCCTTTACCCTTATTTCCACAAGAAAAAGCAGGCTCTTGATCTAATGGAGCATCTACATTCCTAAAAGAGAAAGAGGTCGTGTCCGCAGATGTTTGTCCTGCTTCATCCGTCCTTCCAAAGGAGAGCACAGAACTCGCGGATTTTTGTTCTGCTTCCTTGGCACCTGTGCTTTCGAAAAATATGGTATTAGCCGGTTTCTGTTCCGCTTTTGTAGTTCCAAACAAGAAAGGTGTGCCTGCGGGTTCCTGCTCTATGCCATTTGCGTCTGGGCCTCCAAAACTGAACCCTCCGCTTTCGTTACCTCCAGAGACAGGTTTTGGCATCCCGAATAGCGGCTTGGAAGTCTCCACTGTTGATGTCATGGTTTGTCCAGATGGGGTAGTCTGCGCTGATGATTCATTGTTGGAATTCTCGAACAGCAGAGTAGGAGCTAGAGGAGTCACTTTGGAAAGCTCACCAAAGACCCCAGACGGTAGCGAAGACCCAAACGTTGGGACTGGAGTGATGGAAGTAGAAGAACTGGCGAACATTGACGGTTTGGGTTTGGGAGCTTCATTACTAACAGGTGCAGGTACGGGAATTTCTGCCGACTTTGAGAATGATGTCACAGCCGGCATTGCACCGAACATCGGTCGGGGAGCCAGTGTTGGTTCCACTGACTTTTCATTGGATGAGAGGGACACAGCTGCCGTAATAGGAGCGACAGCCACACCATCTGTACTTGTCGACTCTGCAGTGGCCATGTGCCCGGTCCATTTCAGACTTTCAGCGGAATCGAACAAGGGTTTGCTGGCCGACGACTCGAGAGTCTTCCTGCTTTCGCCCTCCCATAGCGGATTTTCAGCATCTTTCACGGGCACCGGCGGATTGGAAGGCGCAGTGCTGGAAATGTCAAATACCATTGGAGCAGACGAGGAGGGATTGATAGGTTTTGATAAAGTCGATGAAGTGGCGAAGAAATTAGGCATCCCGCTTGTGCTAGACTGAGATGCGATCGCTTTGGACGAGGTCACTGAATTCGCAAAGAAGCTCGGTACTCCATTAGTGGCAGGGATTGCGACAAGCGGGTCAGCCGGAACCAGAGTTGTTGTCTCCACGGGTTGAGCTTGCGGCAATGGCGAAGGGATACGTGGAAGGGTTTGTTGCGCCGGTTGTGGGGCCAAAGCGGAGGGAAGGTTCGAATTTGAACCAATAGTTGGAGTGCCAGCGGCGTGAACAATCGACGAGGGAGGATTATCTGCCTTAGTAAATGAGAAAGGAAGAGTCGCAATCGGAGGCTCTTTTCCTTCTGAAGAATCAATTTTGACAGGCTTAGTCTAAGGTAGTTTTGTTTTAGACAAAACCAATTGGAACAGTAGATGCAAAATTACTCGCCTCTTTAGCAAAACTAAATCCATCTGAGATCTTGAAAACGGGAACATGTTTTGCAGCCTCTTCCAAAGCATCTAGTTCCTCCTTCCTTTGTATTGATTCTTCGTCCGCTTCGTCTAGATCATCCATGGCCGCCTCATCAAATGCAGCAGAGAACTTCATCTTTGGAGGTCTAGAGGGCCGAGCAATATGGTTCCTAGTCTTTGTGCGTCCAACACGAAGCGAAGAGGATTGTACTGAAGAAGTGGTGTTCTCAGAGACTTGGCTTGCCTTTGAAAGTAGGGCAATGGACATTGGCGGTTCGGAAGTTGCATCCACGGCCTTATGACTGATTTGGGAATCATCATCCATTTTCTCATCATCGACAAGAACGCTATTCTTCTCTTCATCTGCTTCTTGCTTTCTTCTGGCCAACAACCTTTTCATCCCGCCTTCGCCAGCATAGGGTTTTGTCTCGTTGTGAAGAGAGGCTTCTTTCTTTCCGCTGACTTTCCGCCCGAGTCGCCCTGAACGACCATCTCTCTGCATAAGGACGAGATTTGAGGCTCGACGGGATTTGAACATATTGGAAGATGATGTTGTCGCTGAGACATTGGAGGAACGTAACCGTGTCGGCACAAGGGGTGTCTTGTAGATATCCAATTCATGAAGGGCCTTCTCTATCACGGTCTCGGGATGTGGACCTGAAACAACATGCAGATTAGATTACTGAGAAACACAGTGATGTTCGATTTACTTGTTGTACTGGCGGACTCGCGATTGGATTCGCCAACCATTAGAGAACTATGTTGACGAGCTGGAGAATGATGCTGTAGGAAAAATCAGACATCCGAGAAGCAATGCAAAGAGATAAAGTGCCCACTCTTCGCACAGATTCCATAAGAGATCCAAGTGTGACGGAAGATGACCTTGTTAACCCATTTTGCAAAGGTTCCGACGCTTTCACCGAGGGCGCACGGAGGAATGTGGGATTTGAATTAAGCGCGTTCAGCGGAGGGGGCTCAGAAACTTCTCTGAGAGGTTGCGGCGTCATCGAAGTGCGCATAAGGAATGGCGGGCGCCCAGATAGAGGGGGCATTGAAAGATCCCGCGAAGCCATTCTGATAAGGTTACTAGAGTCTATCGAAGTATCTCGGCGAAGAGGGATAGAGGGAGTGGCAGAAGAGCTTGAAAAAGGGCGAGGGGGTGGGTCGATGGACATAGTGCGCGAGAGCGAACTGGCCCGGAAGTGATTATTCTGACTATTATTGAGATCATAAGGTTGCGTAACAGAAAGCAAACGAGTGGAAGAGGGTTGGGTCAAAGGATTGGATTGACGGTGCTGTTGTTGCTGGAACACGGAACCGGGGGGATCAAGATAGCCATGAGCTGAGGCAGGAGTCTGAGAGTACGATTCATCACGAGGAGGACTGTGAATCCTCATGCGCTTGTTTCGCGCAGGCCTGTCTTCATCCTCCACAGTTGGCTGAGAAGAAGCCCCTGCAAGGCGCCTCCGCTTGCCTTGAAAATCTTTAGAATCTTCAAAATCATCTGTGCTGGCAAACCAGGCCAGAGGAGCAGTCACCAAGCTTTTTAGGCTCCCGAGAAATGAGGAGTTTCGACGAGACAGAGGCTGGCGCTTCGTGAGGGGCCTTCGTCGCTGGTTGCCAGACGAGCTCGATGAGGCCATGTCAAGAAACAGAACAACAAGCAGTTGTCACAATTTCCGTCACAAGTGTTACTTTCCGGAGCCGATATGGCAATTTGGCCCTAGCGAGAGTTGAATGGACCATCTGACAAGCAGTTAGAGCTAGTGCTTTCAAGAGTCGTCGTTGCACTCCACGATGGAAGGCCCTACCCTACTTACTCTCAAGGTCATGCGCGTGTCTGTGCGTAGATGCTAATCTACTTTGCGGACTCGATATCTCAATTCTATGTTTCCAGCGGCCTGAACTGGCCAGCGCGTGGCAGCCTTTTTATTCGAGTTCACCCTCTTTCTCCGTGCGTTGTATTCATGTAAGAACTGGGATTAGAATCTCATACATATTCATAGGCGCACTCTACTGCATCTATCGTTTCGCTCCAAGGTACCACACCACTACCTGGACATCCAAAGACCCTCAGAGACCTTACTCATGCTTCTGAGATCCTCGCTCTTCCTTCTTCGTTTGGATCGATACAGCTGGGAGAGACATTCTCAAGTTGTCTATGTGTGAATAACGAAGCCCAATTTGATGTCGAAGCAATGAGTCTCAGAGTGGAAATGCAGACGGCCACAGCTAAAGTCGTGCTCGCCGAATATGGTGGCCCAGATCATACACTTGCTGCTGGGAAGACTTTTGAGAACGTTGTACATCATGAAATTAAGGAGCTTGGACAGCATGTCTTAGCATGTGCCGTCACTTATCGCCATCCATCACATTCCCGCCAATCGTCAGGTCCCGGGGAGAACTCTGAAGAGGACCCAAGTCTACAAACATTCAGAAAATTCTACAAGTTTGCTGTGAAGTACACTCTAGCGTTGTCAAGCAATTTTGACTTATCGACTGTCAACAGGTCACAAACCCATTGTCAGTCAAGACAAAGGTCCATGTCCCCAAATCTCCATCTGCATTGCTTTCTCGTGCTGAACGAGAGAAAGTCTTCCTTGAGGTGCACATCCAGAATCTTACCCAAACACCGATGTATTTTGAAAGAGTACAATTCGAATGTGTAGACGGGTGGGAAGCAGAAGACGTAAATCTCCTGGATGACAAGAACCCGTTGTTCTCTGGCCCTCAAGCACTTATGCAACCGCAGGATACAAGACAATATATTTATATTTTCACACCCAAATATACGTCACTATTACCCCCCACACTTCCTCCCGGTTCCGTGGTTCCCCTTGGTCGGCTTGACATCTTTTGGAGATCGTCTTTCGGTGAACCGGGCCGCCTTTTGACCTCTATGTTGTCCCGCAGAATACCGATACCTCCCCCAATGCAAACACCTGGATCCGCTCTGCCCCCTTACCTCAAACGCACCGTGACTCACGGTCCGCCATCTCGTCCACAATCTCCCCATGCGAATCAATCCCAGCCTGACATACCACCTCCACGATCTGGGTCATCTTCACGCCCTCAATCGCCGTTTCAGCCGCCAGTAGCGCCTCCGCCCGAGTTAGAGGTCGGTCTCCTTATTCGCGACACCCCTCGGGATACACTCAGGGTGGACAAACCCTTCACATTACCTCTCACCCTCGTCTTATCAACCACACGGCAGCCAGAAAATGAGAAATCACACCGGATCGTTCAAATAATAGTTCAACACCTTCAGGCCCCACGTGTTAGTGTACCTTCAACCACTCCTGCCCCCCGCGCAGAAATGTTCAGCCCGCACCTCCCATCCTCTGGTTTCTCAACACCTTCCTCGGTACCCCCGACTTTTAGCTATGCAGTTGCCCATCAGAAATTAGCGGTGGTGGCTTCACCTCGCCAACGGGCTCTCAGCGTTTTGGAAGGAAACCTAACTGTAGGTAACAATGATACCCCGTCAATTCCCCCACCGTATTCTAAGGGTCATGACGAATTCAAGTTGCCTCCCACTGTGCTATACGTGGGATCATCTGTACTTCGTTTGCCGCCCATTGAGTTATTTTCAGAACCAGAGGTTGTCGGCCAGATAGTTGCGACTCAAGACTTTGAACTAACGTACCTGCCTACTCGGAAAGGCTTTGCAACAGTCGGAGGATTGCGCATACTTCTCACCGACAAGTTTGTGGATGAGAGTTATACGGGAAACGTTGACTCTAACAGTAGCTTAGGCCAAGCCAGAACGTTGAAAGAATGGGATGTGATAGCAGAGATATGGGTTTCGCCTTGATCTTCTAGAGTTATATCGCACACGTATAGGGAAATTGTGATTAATTGCTGGTTATCATGAACAATCATAAAAAAGTCCGTAACGTAAAACTAAGCAAGAAGAATTTAAACAGCAGTCCACGGTTGACTGACGAGCTGCTGTACAGCGATAAGCGCGCGATATCGCACCTCAGAATCTTCATGGGTCATTAGCTCCATGACTCTGGCCTTTCCATTATACTTCTCGACCAACCTAAAGCAAGAACCATTTTTATGAGTATCGGGGAATTGATGGAAAAATTCGAGTACTTTTTCCCTCTGTCCGTGTGTTTAACATACTGTCCTACATCTTGTACAGCGACAGCTAGAATTAGTGGATCGGTAGATTGTTTCAGTAGTCGTAACAAGATCCTAGAATTACATCATCAGGCCAGGAAGCAAGTGATAATAAACAAAGGCGAACTGAAGCTGTTTGCAATCATCGTCGTTCAGCTTTGAGGCATTCTCTTTCCAGAATTCGTCAGACTCATGCACAGGTGACCATGAGAGGTAACCTGACGAGAGTTCAGAGGTATACTCGTCGTATGTCCTGTGTGAAGTTACGAAAGCAACACTTGTACCGCTTCGAACACGACGCACGTGAGGCTCTGAAAGTTAGTGTTCAATTCGTCCCGCAGATATTGGATATCCTCTAGTATATCTTCATCTTGCCATTTTCGTGTGTAAAGATTCTTGACGAATGGAAGGAGCTTTGCGGCTAACATAGCGGGGAGATTGGCCATTGGAGCCTTGGTAACGAGATTCTGGAGACTGATCAGTGTTATAGCCGAAGATAAACGACCAGGATCGACGCACCCGAAATGTCGCCACAACTACTCTGATGACCTTCTCTTTCACAGCGCCTTGAGCAACATCGATGAGTAGTGGTATTACATCATATTTCCTGGGAAACAAATCAATCAGTTGCTGAGAGGTAAAGCTACTTGCGAACACAGACTTGTCGAGTTCTTCTGCGACGTTTTGTTCAAAAGACAGAAGCCAAAAACAGAATGCCACCTGGTAGCTCATTTGCGGTCCAGGTTTTTGTTTGAGAATCTCTATAAATCTAAAATCATGTTGATTAACACATGAAGAAAAGGACATGGGGAAGGAAGATCACCCAGCGATGATTCCAGGGACTGCCCAGATTGCCTGACGGCAGTTACGGCGAGCAAGCAATGACTCCAGGCATTGAACAGCAACATCGCGTTTGTTTGGCGCTGGACCTTGTACTAGAGATGCAAGGGTGGCCAAGAATAGCTTCAAATATTGCAATGGCAGCGGTGTGGATTCCGAACTGGTGATGATATTAGGATTATGGTAGGAGATGACAGGAGAACATGCCTGATGAGTATTGTGAGGATCTGAGAAGCTTTGAGTTGTACGAATTCGTCCTGGGTATCGAGGGCTCTGAGATGAACCATAAACATTGCGTACGTTAAACATTTGGTCGCTAACTACCTTAGAAGAGGCAGAAAGGGAAGGTCTGGATCGGCCTCCGCAGTTCTGAGAAAGACTGGGATTCTTTCCTCATGGTCTGATGTAATAATGTGAGGTATGTATGGTCCACTAGAGACATAGACAAACCGGACAAAGCGTCGGCTATGAGGACCAAGAGACACTGCATGGTGTCTACGCGTTGGAGCTTCTTGAGCAAGCGAAAGTAAAGATGTGCATATATTTGGAGATCAGAAAGAAGGATCTGTTCAATCCTTGCCCGGGGCTGCTTGTCGACCTTCTTGATTAAAGCCAGTTCCTCGGATGTGATGAGATCTGCGCGTTGGTAGCCCTTGAAGGAGGTCAACGAGACGTATGTGCCACGGAGACTGAGCTGACCTCCCATGGGACTGGTTTAGACCTGATCTTGGAGGAGGCCTCGTCGAGATAGGCATTGGAGACGAGGGAGATGGACATGGCGGCTGCCAGCGACTGGGGTGTAATGAAGGGCGTGACGGGGAAAGGGCGGACCACGTGCCGCGGTCACGTGCGGACACGAAAAAGTCGAAGCAGCCCAAAAAGTTGAAGAGTTGTACAAGAATGCTGTCGCGCAGTGCTTGTAGACGACAGCACCACGGTGAGCCATCGACCAGCCGCATTTTTTGTTGCTGACCCTTCTCCAGCCGTCCTACGCCGCTCGTTGGCCACAGAGGTCGTCTCTGAGCCATCCTCGTCTTCTCATCCAGCACCCATACGAACTAAAAGGCCCCCCCGCGCCGTCATCACTGCCGCCGTCATCCTCAACCGCTCCCCTATCCTCACACGCACCCCCTCTTTGTTTGAACGTGCCTACTACTCCTACCAAGCACGCATCCGACGCGCTCTTCACAGTCCGTTTCCTATCGACTTTTATTTCAAACAGGGCTCTCTACTCGAGACAAAATTCACTCTCGAAGAGAAAAAGCGCGAGCGCAGAGCTTTTGGTGCCAAGTTCAAAACAGAGGAGGACTATATCAGCCAAGAAAAGGCCGCCGCCGACAAAGCCGCGGTAGATCAGCTTGCATTGCAGGAAGGAGAAGGTGGTAAACTGATGCCCCGTGTCCATGAAGCGGACCTCAATCGTGACTACAAGAGTCTCGACCGCAAGGGCAGGCGCAATATCTATCTCCTTCTGCAGACCAAAGTGGATGACAAGGAAATCTGGCGCTTCCCTCAGGGTGGAGTCGAAAAGGGAGAGCTTTTGCATCAGGTGCGCCTCAAGCGTTAATCCCGCGCGAACACCCGTTTACATTTCTTTCGACTAGGCTGCGCAAAGGGATTTGTATGCCGAATGCGGGGACAAGATGGATACCTGGATTGTGAGCCGCAATCCTGTCGGCGTTTATAAGGAGTCGCCGCTAGATATGTCATTACCGGAGCCAAAGGCAGAGGTTCGTCCGTTCAGATTCAGTGCAAAAATGTCCTCAGACCTTTCGTCTCACACAACTCCAGAAAATTACTTTCTTCTTCAAAGGTCACATCTTGGCGGGCCAGATACATCCGAACCCAACTGCCATCCTGGATTTTGCCTGGTTGACAAAGCAAGAGATTGAAACTCGCGTGGACAAGGACTATTGGGACTGCGTAAAGGATATTCTATCCGACTACTAGATCATGCTCTATTGATACTTAATGATTAATCCAAACTCATTTGGCACATGCTTTATTTGGGAGCAGCGATAGCCTTTTGGCTTTGCTTTCGGGCATCGTCGAATCTCCGGACAAGAACTTGACACTTGGTCGACTTGCAAATATGATGTGAGTGAGTCTTGATCTCGTCAGAGAAGAAAGTAAGGCCCGCAGCACGCTCAACAGCATCCACTACAATAGGGAACGATGAACGACACTCTGGCGCGAAGGTCCGAACGCACCTGGCACAACGAAACTTTCGAGAGGTACTTCATCTGGTATTATGGCATTCGGGAGAACAAATGCACCCGTAGAGATATCAAGAACGTCCGGGTTTGAAGGTGAGACCGGTTTGGATGTCAAAACGACTTTGGCGAAGTGGGTAGGAACAGAAACATTCGGCGGAGACCCAATGACTTCATGAGACTTTGAAAAGAGAGGCAGTGAATAGACAGGAAAGAAAAGACATCGAGGGTACTCACCACTCGCCACTTCCCGTCACTATCCTGGCGCGGTAAATACAAAGGTACAGTGAATATATACACGTCTTGGAAACTTCCCGTCAGACGTCGACACCAGTCTTCCAAATATGCCCAGTCTATAATTGTATGTCAATTAAGAGGGCGGGAGACGAAGGGAAATCAGAGAACGAACAATGCCTGTTGAAACCATCTCCAACTTGGGGCGCCATATTTGAAAGAAGGAATGTTTCGTCCATGGCTTCCTGTGAGGAATATTGTCACTGGAGAGTTGCAATACAAGTACAAGACACTACGAACTTGCGAGAATTTTGCATCAGCAGCAGGTACCCTATATATACATTGATAATTTTAGTGGGGAAGAACATCGCAGGTCTCATTCTGCACTCACATATGACCACGGTCATATCCACTCCTGAAGTAGTCTTTCAACCGTGCCCGGAATGGAACGGGCAAAGACTCATCCTCAACAAAGTTGGACTTGGAACGGTCACCACCTTCTTTTCCCGGCTTCAGGGAAGCTTGAGTGAGATGCTCCGCGGTCTGTTACTCATGTATCAAGGAGATAGGTCAACGGGCAAGACTACAAGTTGAAAACGAACCCATGCTGGATGGCGTAAGCGCCTGTCATATGCCGTGATATATGCTTGACGGACTAAGGTGTCCGAGATGGGCCCTGAACGTCGTACAAGATTTCAAGTTGACAACCCAAAAGAAAGCTGGTCTGTGGCTGACCTGGATTCCCGTACTTTAAGATGGATGAGGCAGCAATAGAAGGGACGAGAGCAACCTCTTGCAATTTTGCTTTTCCGACTTTGTCCAACTCGATTATTGGGGACGTAACTGGAGTCGGCCTAGGCGGCAATGTGGACTGGTTTCTGCTGGAAATGGCGGTGGCCACACCACCACCTACTAGAGCTCCAGCAGCGAAAAACGCAGCACGGATGAAGGTAGAACTCGGCATCGAGACTGGGAAGTAGCCTACTATCAAAGTTAGTGTAACTATCAAAAATCTTCTCACGTGTTGCAGCGCGCCTCTCGAGTCGCTCCTCGCTCAAGGTGGATCTTCATTCTCAAAATTATTGAAAAAAAATGAAATACTCATTTTCATAAATACAAGAATCATTGACAGCCAAAAGACGAATGTAGAGCATAGATGATGAGAGTATGATACGTATAGGGAAGAGGGAGGATGGGGAAAGCTGTGATTGAGCAAATCCATGAAGACGAGAGAAAGCTGTAGGTCCCCTTCAGTGTTTGAAATGATAATGAATGTAAAGCTGAACAAGGACATCGATGATACATGTATGGCAGTGTGAAACACGAACGAGAGGTGGTTAAATGTAGTGTTTATGAGTCAAGTTTGATTGACGTTGGAGATCAGTTTCAGTTATTGCAACCGTCTTCTTCCAGTGAACTGACTGCGTGGGCTGCATCGGCACTCTTCGTCAGATCTCCAGAGGTTCGTAAGTCCTAGCGTCGAGCACGCCTCGGGTCTGACTTTCACTAGCACCAACTCGGCTGTCCCGTCTGCCAAAGCCCCCAATGCCAGGGCCTCGAGGCTGACGGACAACGTTGCTGGTGACTTCATGACTTCCGTTAAGAGAAGCTGAGCTGATTGAAGAGGGGAGGCTCGGCACTGGAGGCACCGAGTTTCCATTTCCGAACGGGCTGCCATTTGGAAACAGGGAGCCAAAACCGGAAGGTACGCGTCGCGAAGGCGAAGCAATGGTGGCATAGCCTTCACGTATGTTGCCATTGGAAGCGCGGGAGCTGAGGCGCGGCGCCTGAGAGTGCAATGTTTTCATATCCGGCATGGATTTCTTGGCGCGAAGACTGTTCGTCGTTGTAACTTGACCGGTGGGGGTAAGATAGGCCGAGGGTGCACGAGAAAGAGTGTGTGGCACCTGGCGCTGTGTTGGCTGTTGAACTTGGGGTTGTTGTTGCTGTTTAAAGTTTCTTGATCAATCGATGGATGAAACATAGGAAATTTCCCAAACACGCACCCTCTGAGGTTCGAAACGAGTTACCACCACATATCTCTCGTCTCCTTCACCAATAGAGTAGTGATAAACACCAAGTTTCTGCGCAAGCAAATGAACGACCCTTCTTTGCTTCGGACTAAGGGATCGGGAGAATGCAAGCTCATCACGCATAGGGTCCTCCTTAAATACAAGAATCCTAGAGTAGATCTCTAGAGTAGACGGGTCATTCAGATCAACCTCATCAGCCGAAGTCTTTCCGGTGACGCTCGGTGTAGAGGATTGGGCCTGACTGGCAATTACGGGAGCCGAGTTGAGTGACAAATTATATTGGGGCGTCGGCATTGCCGTCGGGTTAGGTGGGGAATACTGTGGTTGCTGGTAGGGGGATCCGGATGAAAAAGAGCGCCCGGGGCTGAATGCCGAAGATAAGGCAGATCCGTAATCATCGTAGAGAGAATTGGTAGCATTGACAGCATTTTGTTCCTTCTCAAGCTGCATGGAACGCATACGACGGATAGCCTTTTCGCGCTCGATGCGTTCTTTCTCACCCGCTTGTAAAACTTTTTTGTACTCGACTCGAAGTTTGCGCCCTTGGACATCGAAACCGTTCAAGGCAGCAACGACGGCATCAGCATCCTGCGCCTGGCGGAAGTTGGCGAAAGCCAGCCCACGGAATGACCCTTGTTGATCAAGATGATAGTTGAAGGCGTAAGGTGTGGGAATGGAAAGAGATGCCTGTCGGAGGAAAAGGTTCAGACTCGGCAAGATCACCGGGCAAGAAAACATACAATTATATCAAGTAGGGTTTCACGCTTGACATTGAATGGTATATTTTTGATAACAATGGCGGTGGGGATGATTTCGTCCTCAGGATTTTGACTGGGAGTAGAGGGAACTATAGGTGCCGGATTGAGATGCCCCATAGGGGGCGGTGAGCCGCCAGCGGAAGAAAAGTCCGAATTGTTGTTGGGGGACAGTGACCGACTGTCGGATGCATTATTACAATTATCAAGCCATTGCTGAAGATTGAATTAAGGAGAAGGCAATCGCAGAAAATCGAATGGACTGACAGTGGGCAGAGCACTACGGATAGGCTTATTCTTGAGAGGAGATTGATTCAGACTAAGAGGATTGTAGGAGGACTGGGAATGTATTCCTGGAGAGGTGGCAAAATGATACTGGGGCCTGGCGTTGTTGTTGCCTTCGTAATCGTAATTGTCGTTAAGACGTTGCTGGGAGGAATGAGACGAGAGGGACAATGAGGAGATGTCGGGAGGAGAACTGGTCATGATGTCTTGCAACGGGAGCGCACGGAGCCCGATTTCTGCTGGCTGCTCGTCAAAGAAATAGAGCAAGAAAGTGAAGAGGTCCAACAAGGACTTTTGATGGAATTTGCAAATCGTCTCTGTTGTCTCTTGCTTATCCAATCCTTAGCACCCCTTTGTAATTTGACTTGACTATCTACAAACTGACAGCGACGGGTTGAAGAGGTGCCAGCACACTCTCTACGTCGAGCGTCACTCGAATACATCCTGAATGATTCCATGGTCCACGCAACTTGGGCGTGACTGCCGGACGTGGGTGTGGATCAGCTTTTACAGCGTTCTCTCTCAGTAGTACTAGTAGAATATCTGACGATGGCAGCGCAAAGCGGCGACCCCGGGTAGCCGTCTGCTTCGGTGCGGGCGTTGGATGAAATATTGGCGGTGGAAGCGATGGAAGCTTATGCATATGTTTTGGTTCACTGAGATACTGTTAGTGAAAAGATGGTTCAAATACTATTTTATACGCACTTTCTCGGCGGGGCTGGGCCAGGCATCAGACGAAGTGAGGAAGGAGGCGCACGACGCCTCATGACAAAATAATTCGACAAATGTGATTTTCTTCTACGACAAAGGCTATAATCTCTTGCCTGCTGGACATATTGACACTGAAATCAAGATCTTTATAATTAAACTCACATGCACGGTTCAGCAACCAGTGCTGAAAGTATAGAGCAAGATATAGTGACCTGGCAAATCGGTTGTTGATCTAACTATACCCCTCACTGTCAACCTTACGTAATGACCCCATGGGTTGTGCAGAACTAAGATACAACAAAGGAGCTACAGATACAGTATCGGTCAGGACATCGGAACGTCTTTGAGGGAGCGGTAATGCTTAAGCACTTGAGCTTTAAAGGCTGGAGCCGCCAGTCAGCACGGGCCTCATTTTTTGCATAGATACCTACCATCAGGCGTGTTCCAAAGCCCCGCCGCCTCGGGGTTCAAGGGTGATGCGTTATTGGGTTCTATTGTTGATAAGATAGAGGAGACACATTGGTGCAGGCAAACACACCTCCAAATAAAGACTGAAGGGAGAGAAGGATTGTTTGAACGCTGTAGACAGCTGACCACTTATCCTGAGATCGATTTTAGCAAAATTGATCAAGTACACGAAAATCAAGAAACCTGTAAGATATCCAGGCAGATTGCACCCCCGACCAGGTCAAAGTTGGGATGGTAACAAGGCGTCTCAAATTTGATCGTGGGTGCAACATAAGGATAATTTGGAGGGAATGAAATGGAGATTCGAAAGGCCAATCCAGCGTAAACCTGTAAAAAAATCATGTAAAATGAGCAGTCAACAATAGCTGGTACATTGACATACTGTCTCCGGCGGGCCCTCAATGGTCCCGATCCACTCAAAGAGGTTACCATCACTCTTGGGAAATGCAGACTAGGCCAAAATTCAGTATTGAAGCAAGTGAAGCTGTGCATGCCACCCACTATACCCGGGGATGAAGACATCTAAATAAAGTCAAGATGCGGCGTTGCGAAAACATGTGGCAAGACTCACCATCAAGGTCATAAGTTCATTCCCTAAACTAGAAACACGGGTATGTATCAGTGAAAGGGACATGACCAGCAAGCATAACAAATGGCGCACCGTTTAGCAACGCTGCCAGCCACTTGTTGGGACGATTCGGTGGCATTGGTTTTTTGGGATTGACGAGGGGGCACAAGAGAAGTGGTGAGCTGCTCCATCGGGTCGTAAATAGATATATGTCGTGAACAAGAAAAGTGGAAAAGTACAAGTTAGAAAACATAAACTTGAACTCGTCCCATATAAAGTGGATGGTCACGTGCGCATCCAGACCCTTGCCTGCGAGACTAGGGCCGAGTCGGATGGTCATTGGAGCACTGGAGAGCAGACAAGCTTCCTTGCGCAGTGGGACCGATGGGGGAGACTGGGTGCAGACACCATGGACGACGATGCCTGTGGTGGATTGGAAACTACGGCCCTTTTGATGGACCGTGTGAAGATGGATCGCTTATGTGGAGAACAGACACGGCAGTTCTGGAGAACAAACAGCTTGGTCAGAACCCACTTGGACATAATGTCCAAATATTCCCCCACTCCTGCAGAACTCGTTCTTGTCTCCCAGATATTCAACAAGGTCGACACCCAGAAGCTTGGAATCCTCACCGGCGATGTCGCGGTCAAGGTCTTTGGTGGCGCGAAACTTTCGCCCACTGTTCTCGGCGAAATTTGGAGCATCGCTGACGAGGATAACAATGGCTGGCTCCCACGCAAGGGTGTCGCCATCGCTCTGCGTCTCATGGGATGGGCACAGAAGGGCGAGACCATAACGCCCGACTTGGTTCACAAGCGTAAGTATGCATCTCTTCCGCGCCGCGGCTTGGATTTGATGCCACCATCTCTCTTAGCTGGGCCTCTTCCGGAGATTGAAGGTTATTCTGCTGTCACTCAACAGGTCACTGGTACCTCCCTGGCAAAATCACCACCTCCCAGTCTTCCTGTCCTAACTGTGCAGGAAAAGGTCAAGTTTCTGAACATCTTCAACAAGGCTGGACCAGACTCGAACGGTCTTCTTAATAGTCAGTCTTCTTGCCCGCCTGTCTATGAAGTATCACCGATGCATTATTTTCCATAGGCACCAAAGCTCGAGACATCTTCCTCAAATCGAAATTGAGTAATGACACACTTCTTCAGATCTGGTTAGGAGCCCTTCGCGCTTAATGTGAAGTTTGTTCTGACATCCGGTAGGAGCATCGCCGATACACAAGATAGAGGTGCCCTTGATTCTACAGACTTTGCAATCGCAATGTACTTCATACAGGCGCTTATGTCTGGCCAAATTACATTCGTACCCACTTCCCTGCCTCCTGGCCTGTACCAACAAGCTGGAGGGAGCTCAACGAGTAATCAAGGCAGTGTTCGGTCTCAAATGACGGGAAATAGTGGTTCCTTCAGTCCTCTGAGGGGCGTATTCCCCCAAACCCGCAGCACTATTCAACCGCAGTATACAGGACCAAGTCAACTCCTGCAGCCTAATCATACTGGATTGTCTGCTACATCTTCGAAACCCCCTGCGTTGCCTGCCCGGCCTACTTCATCTTTCCTTGTTCAACGTAACGGTCAAACTCCACAATGGGATCTTACTCCAGGAGACAAGGCTTCTGCAGATAAGTTCTTCGACGAACTCGACACTGCACGCCGTGGCTACATCGAAGGTGATGTCGCTGTTCCTTTTTTATTGAAATCAAACCTTCCAGGTGAAGAATTAGCTCGCGTTTGGTGAGTCTTGTATCATTTGGATGAGATCTTTCCCCTTTCATTCTTACATAACGATAGGGATCTCGCCGATATCAACAATGATGGAAAGCTCACACGAGATGGGTTTGCCATCGCAGTGTACTTGATCCAGAAGAAACTCGCGGGTGTCGATCTTCCAAATGCTCTTCCTCTTTCCTTGATCCCCCCTTACTTACGTGCTAACGCATCTTCTCCATTCGTTCTCCAGCAACAAGCTCCTCAAGAGCCTGCCAAAGACTTGCTATGGGATGATACTCCGCCCGCTTCCGCTACTGTTCCGTCCCCTCACGCAGCCGAAGCACTCTCATCAGCTTCGCCACGCTCCGTTTCCGGTCCTGTTCCAGCCAACCGAGATCCTTTTGGTTCTTCATCTTTCCCCGCTAACCGTGCGTCGCATTTGACTAGTTCTGTCGTTTTGCTCATTCGAGATGACTTGAAACAGCGATGTCTCACCGTGATTTACTCAGTGATGATGATGATACCGTTGGCCACACATCACCTCTGCAAGACCTGTCCGCAGAGATTGGAAACACCCAGAACCAGCTCAATTCGACCAATAGAGCTCTCGATACCTTAAAGAATGAAAGAGCTCAGTCTGACGAGCGATTTGCTAGCCAGCATTCTCAGCTCGAGAGTTTACAAGCTCAGCTCGCTACCGCGAAGGCTTCGTATGAGACAGAAACCAAGACTTTGGCTAGCATCAGGGAGCGCCATTCTGCGCAAACTGCGGACATACAGAAGTTGAATGAGGAGCTCATTCGTGCCGAAAGTGATTTAAGTGCTATCCGCGTCGAAAAGGCAGAGATCGAACATGCTTACTTGCGTGACAAGGAGGAGACTAGGGAACTTCATCGTACCATGAATGAATTCAGCCAACTAATTGAAGCAACGAAGGCTGAGGTAGAGAAAACAAAGAAGGATGCGAAGCAACAGAAGGGTTTACTAGCTATTGCTAAAAAACAACTCAGCGCCAGGGAGACAGAAAAAGCCAAGGCAGAGAAGGAATTAGAGGAGGCTACCGCAGAGGTCGCCGCCATCACCAAAGAACGTACGGATGTGGAAGCTGAACTTGTCGCCCTTACCTCGGCCCCAGCTCCTACCCGTGCAGATTCGACAACATTTGCTGCAAATCATCCACTTCCATCCTCTCCTGACCGTACTAGTCCAGTTCCCTCTACAGTCACTGTAAAGAGCAACAATCCCTTCGACAAACTACAAAAGTCTGATGGTACTCCTCGTTCCCAATCTCCCTTCTTACCCTTTGTTGCTGCGGCGCTTCCTACTCCCGGTACTGAAGACACCGCGAGCACCACCAATGTCATTGATCGAGCCTCTTCTTTTGATCCCTTCGGATTTTCTGCTGCTTTTGAGACAGATGACTCCGCTTCGAACGGAGCTCCGCCGCCTATTCTTCAGCATATGGTATCTGGAGCATCAACTCCAAAGTCAGCTCCCCTCGATGAGAGGACCCCTGAAGTCCCCGAGTCTATCATTTCTCCCGGAACCGAAAGAGAAAGTGACTTTGTCACGCCTCCAACCACAGCCACTCCAACCCGCTCATTGACTTCAAGTCCTGCTCCTATGAAATCTAATGTCGATGCTGCGAAGTTTCCCCCTCTGGACGATGCCACTTCAAACATTTCTCATCCTGATGTTCAAGACCTAACTACTACTAACAGCACCCGCGCGGACCAAGAGACAGATTTAGGACTGAAGAAGCTAGACATCAATGAATTGGACAGCGACAGCGAGGACGAAGTTCCCCTAGCAGATTTGGCAGCCAAAAGCAAGGCTTCTCCAAAAAGGTCTGCAATCCCACTGAAAGAAGACGTACCAGTTTCCGAGGGGCCATCTTTCGACGACGTCTTCGGAGTGACGCCACCATCCACAGAAAATTCTTCAGTGGGTCCAGCAGCAACTAACTCCCAACCTGTCACAGTTGAACACTCCGCATCCGCAGGCGTGAGCGCTTTTGACGAAGCGATGGCTATAATCCCTGGTTCTACAACTCCGAACAAGCAGACATTCACCTTCGATTCTGCCTTTGACGATAACTTTGACTTCAACAGCGCCACTAACAAACCATCTCCGCCTCCTCCCACAAGCACTACTATTACAAGAGAAGAAAACACCCAGGGGGTTGACAGTATCTTCGTTCCCAACTTGAAATCTTCCCCTGAACCTTCACCTTCCTTTTCAGTTACAAATGGTCATGCAGTAGGAAGCTCTTCGACTACTTCCGAACCCAAACCCGACGACACCAAACCTACCGACCCCGAACGTATTGACTCCAAACCTACTTTTGATGAAGCTTTTTCGGGGTTTGACTCTGGTCCATCATTGACTCTGGATAGTTCATTTTCTGTCCCTGCGTCCAAGCCCGCCGTTTCTTTAGCTTCTCCTTTCCTCTCGTCCACCCCGGCCACTCCGCAAGTGAGACCCGTTTCTCCTGCCCCAGCAAGAACTAGGTCTCCACCACCTCGTACGTTGTCTCCAAAGCCCCCTCGTACATCCACCTCGTCAAAGGAGACACACGAGAAAGTCAAAGAATCTGCCCCAAGGCATTCAAAACTCAGTGTATGTGCTTCAATGTTTCCTTGCTCATGCATTGATGTCACTAACGACTGAACTAGATCCGCTTACCCTTTGGCAAGAAGAAAAAGCAACAAGCTGAGCCCCTGCCATCATCGCCTGCACAACATCTCTCACCTCCCCGCGAGACAGTTACTCCAGCTGTCGATGACGACGTGGAAGCCGTTAAACAGCTCACCGCGATGGGCTTCAGTCGAGCAGTAGCTATCGAAGCTCTAGAGAAATATGATTATGATGTGCAGAGGTCTCTCAACAATCTACTTGGTTCTACATAATCAGTAGCGCTTTCGTTATTGACAGCGAGGAGATGTTTCGCAAACACTTTCATTGGCTTCTATTTCCCTTTACTTTATGTACTACGACATATCTAATCACCTCTCAGCCTACATATCGGGAAGGCCCAAGATCTTTTCAACGTCTTTCGAACTCTAAATTGGTATTATGGACAGTTCTAGCAAATAAATGACATGCATGAGTATAATAATTTACTCTTCAACTCGACTTCCCCTCTGTATCAACACCAAGCCCGAGTTCTGTCAAAAGTTAGCAGACTTTCAGTCAAGGTCAAAGATCTGAACATAGTGACAATCAGTGCAAGCAAAAAGACTTAGCCTTGACGGGGTGCAGGAATGGGAAGCGTAGGGCAGACGGGTGTAACAAGGAGCCCAAAATGTCAACCTCGAGTATCTGTGAACGAAACCCAACTTGGAAGCTATATCTCATTCGACTCGCGGTTTTTTAGTATCTGAATGTCCAATATTAACAAGGCCAACATATAAAAATCTAGATGACATGCCTGTGGAACCTGGAGAGAGGTCTTCTTCTCCATATTCTTCGAGTTCTGCCTCAGACAGGCTACGCTTGAAAGAAGATTTACTTGACAAGGTGACAGAACTTGAATTAGAAATAGAATCGTGCTCGTGCTCGTGCTCGTGCTCGCCGTCGCAGCTCTGTTCGTCCTTGTGCCCTTGCGTATCGTCATCTTCTTCGACCTCCCAATCACCATCACCATCGAGAGAATCATTCCAACTATCGTCGAGCACATCCAAAACATCCTCTGTCACCTCGTAATTTACAAGGACTGCATCTACTAATGAATCTAAATTAAATCATCTTAGTCTTCGATTTAGCGAGATTTCAAGGAAGGATGGCTCACTAGCTTGATTTTGCTCTCCACTCGCTTCATTTGTCAAGTAAGGTTCAACAACACGTTCACCGGAATTGGCAACAACGGAACCTATACCATCATGTCGATCGCAATATTGATGTCAGACTAAACCAAATACCTGATTCCTCGACATCTCCGTGTAGGTCGGTCTCATCAGGGTGCTGAACATCGCTCCCTTCAATGTCTTGAAGTTCCTCATGATCAATATCAAAAATATGGTCCATCAAGTCAGAGATCTCACCTTGTTCTTGAGTATTGACAGGGACATTATGCAGGATCTGTTCAGAACTCTCTAACTCCACACCACGATCCGAGTGTTGCTCATCGATTAATTCAGTCGAGGCGCCTTCGGTGTTCGTTTGTTCGAGCTCTTTCTGCTGGTGTGAATCAGCATGAAAATCGAGGCCGCCGTCAGAATTTTCGTGATCATTATCGTATTGACAAGCATCTTTGTCGGTGTCAGGACCCGGAAGATCACCACTGTTTATCTCTTCCATATTCTTAGTTTCGAGGATGGACGCTGTACTTTCCTCTGAAGTATATTCTTCTTCTTCAGGATCATAGTGGTCTTCAGGAGCCTCTGTTTCTTGCTCTGCTTCATGATCTTGCTGATTTTCAGCTGGACCGTCTTCGACTGCATCGCATTTTGTTAGTAGTGACTTCAACAGAAAAGCGGATAAATCTACCTTCATGTTGATATGATTCTGCGTCAGGTGCTCCTGTTTCGGTCGAGGTCACGGTATCTGTACCGCGAGGCTCTGCTTGTGGATCTCCGCCAGAGACTACCTCTTCGACGGAAGATTCCTTACCGAAGGCTTCCGCTCTTGTTGCATGATCGACATCAGTGTGTTCTTCGGTTGTAAAATTGACGCTCGATATCTCACTCTCCGACAAGGGTTCCATGATTTGGGACTGGGCAATTTGATTTTGAAGCAAATGATAGCGATCGATGAACCTTGGCGTTACCGTCCTGAGCCGTAGACGAAGGGGCCCAGGCTTATTGAGTCCATCATGAAGAACATTGAGATCGTGTAATGACAATTCGTGAGCGAACGTGTAATCCTGAATATGGACTCGTTCATACATTTCAATCCGAGCACAAAAGAAAGCTCTTACCTCCGACATGGTCAATTCTAAATCGTAAGCATCCAGCAGCAGCTCGCCAGACAAAAGGCCAGGTATACTGCTTAGATACTCCTCCTGTCGTAGAGCTCGAAATACGCTCGATAATGGTTCATAGTAGAGAGTAGGAAGTTGACCTAACAACACTACGAGGTCAGAATAATCAGACTCATCTTGCAAATTGAAATCAAGGCGAGATTTCGATGGAATATTGAAAAGACTGATGTACGAATCATCAGCAAACAGAGAGATCAGCACTGGAGGGGGAGGGTCAATGTAGACACCCTCTGAGATCTCGTGCGGGTCGCTGGTTTCTCCAAATTCATGGGATCCTGCATACTCCTCTACATCCTGATTCACGTCGTCTCCGGAAGGTTCCGGATCTGTATGAACATGCTGATTCACTTCGTCGTCAGAAGGTTCCGGATTCGTATGAACCTCTATTGTTTCGGGATTCTCCCCTTCTACGCTTTCCCCAGTGTCCTCAGCTTCTGGTTCATGTTCCACCCGAGACTCCTCGACTACGTTAGGCGAGTCATGAACGTCATTTATCACAGTCAAGCCAACACCCTCGAAGTGATCCTCTGTTTGCGGAATTGCCTCTGAGAAATGTGTAGATTCCTCCGATGATAAGGATATCGATGTTTCCGGCTGACGAGGGGAGGGCGAACGGTGATATTGTACATGAGATGTGAGATCATCCAATTTTTGTGTCTCTGGCGAGGAGAGTACACGATTTGCTGGCTCAGTATCTTCTGTCGCGATTGCTGGAGGCCCTGGGGAATCCACTAAAGAAAATCCATCATGCGGAATGTCTGGCGACTGAAAACGAGAGGCATCATAGACCTCGACATCATGAATTTCATTTGGAGTTGTCTCAAGAGTTTCCAAGTCGTCCTCCATCTCATATTCAGGTTGATGATGCTCGTCGTAGGGTTCCATATCGACTTCAATGGTAGTTTGCACCGGGGTATGATCCATGGTGGCCTCCTCCTGAAACCAGTGATCAGACGAAGAAAGGTGCATAGAATAGTCAGGGTCGGTCTGGAAGTCGACCATCTGCGTGTCGAACGCTTCAAGCATGGTCGACATTGTGGTCGGGAAAAAGAAAGGGTTGCTTACGTGATGGTTACACAGAGACATGACCATCATGTGCCATCAATCGACACGACGATGACTACGAGTCGCTCAGCAGACACAGAATATCTCGTTCGTAATGCAATGACCACAGGTTATCACGTTTCTTCCTTGCTCGCTACCCCTTTCTATTTGCTATATGCGTTCTCGGCTCGAGGTCGAGGCTCATTCTCTATCAACCGGCTACTTCGTGCGACTTGGGTTGGCGGCTTGGGAGGTAAGAACGGGAAGGCTAAACCGCAGACGTTCAACTTACATACTGCTGTAGGTACGGTTGCTAGTGGTGGGTTTGCTTATGCATGGTACAACACATGTCATGAGGATCTGTTACGCTCGAAACGCATCAACGTAGTTTATGATGTCTGTACCACTAATTGGTTTTCGTTCCACCTTTTTGTTAAAGATACTACGTGAAACAGATCGATAGGGTAAGGGCCGAAGATCATGCCATTATTGGACTTGTCATCACCAGCGTCCTCACCACTGGCATATTCTGGAAACGAGCAGGCGTTGTGAACCGTATGTGCATCATTTGTCCAATTTTTTGGAGTCATCAATAGCATTTCTTGTAGTTGTCTTGGGTGGCGCAGGATTGGGAAGCAGCATCGGTCTCCTCACCCACTATGGACGATCATTTTTGGGTGATCCACCAGAAAAGGTAAATGTACCCCCTATTATATAGAAGAAGTATTGATACTCTGTACGATGTAATATTGTTTCTTCCGTTATATCAACGATAATGCCAGCTCTGATATTGCTACTATCTAAGTCTTGGCAATATCCTTCAGTCTGCCATCGATCTCAGGGTGGACAGTTATCATCTCTTCCTCGTTAAATGTCCAACGTTTCCTCGTCTGACCTTCTCTACGAATGCTTTGTCCATCATAAGCATCAACCGGGCTCATGTGCTCTGTCGTACAGATGGATAATTGATCCTGATAATGCAGGCGTGATCTTCGTGACCATTGAACAGCCAACTTTGCAGCGCGTTTCCAGTGCTCAGCGACTACAGACTCTTCGTGAGCTTTCCTCGTTCTTCGCCTAGCGGTCTCTCGTGAGACTGCAGCTTCAGTCCTTGGCCGTAAACCAACGCGGGACCGTGGATTCGACAAGTTTGACATCTGGCTAGCCATCATGTTAACGAAATGGGAACCTAGGTCGAGTGGTCAGAGCTTTAATATAGCCTTGAAGACACTCAGCAGCGATGCACCTAAGAAATACTTCCGTACGATACTGCTCATGAGCTGTCCGCTTTCGTCATCTACGAGATACGGCTTCCCTTTCAACGCCAGGAAGCCATCATGTCCTTGTGCCATGTAATCCCGAGTGACTATCTTGTAGGTTTGTTTCCCATCCTTAGTGATGGGCTCACCGTCAATAAGTTCGGGTGTAGTAAATCCCGAGAGGCTTTGAAAGCCAGCAATACTTTCTTCTTTCTCCAGCAGGGTCCAAACGCCTAAGACACGGTTCCCTGGCTCCCGACGTGAGTCCCAGGATACGCGGAATCCAGAAATTACAGGAAATCGTCTGAGACTAATGCATTAGAACCTTTAGTAACCTTGACGTCCGAGGTTGTACTTACCCTTCTTGCGCGGGCCATGTCGATAGCGATGACTCTAATGCATCCCAGATAGCCGCTCCATCAAGTTCTAGGACAACTGTCGGATCTTCAAAAGGAAGGATTTCGAGAATGTTGCCAAGAGTCATGACACCTGGATATTGAACATGAACACTGTAAGATGAACGTCAAGAATGAAAGAAGATGGGTAGACCTGGGCCGTATGTAGAATCACCACGAAGAGTCCCAGCACATATTAATACCCCGTCTGAGCCGCCACGTCCCTTTATACAAAGTGTTTCGTCGTAGGCATGCCGGATGATATCTGCAAATAAATTGCCCGCTGCAGACTGCGAAGGATCCAATAGGCTGATAAACATATATACTCCAGGAACGCACCTCCGCGGTGCGAATAAATTGGGAGCGGCAGTCAATAGTGGTTGTTATCTTGCAAACAGGGGCTTTCATCGTATCAGAGACCGATGAGAGTAATGTTTTCAGTAGCCTTTGCATCGGCTCAGAAGTCTTGCATTCAGGCAGAATTTTGTGTCGTTTTCCTGGAAAACAGTTTAATAAAATGGAACGATTCAGTTGAGTGCTCTTCTCAAACCTGTGACGCGTTTAATAACCTTACGTCTGACACTACCAGGAGATGTGTCTTTCAGCTCCAGGTTCAACTCACTAAGCTCGCGAAAATCTGTCCCGCTCTTAACGATGAGAACATCACCTTGGTCCTCTTCTGCACCGAGAACGACCTCGTTGAAGTCGTAGCCTTCCCAAGAACTAACTCCCTTGCTCACGAAGTAAAGGTGATCATGTCCTCCAAGTATGATATCGACGCCATGCGAAGATGATACTGGATGGGCTTCTTGAGCAGACGGAGACAATGATTGTAAACTTTTTGCCAGCGATATATCCTGAGAAAAGTGTTATTCAACCCTTCAAGTCACTCAAACCACTCAATCTCACATTAGGTACTCTGCGCATGTTTGTCAGCTCACGGCCATTTCGGTGGACACTTAGAAAGCTCACCGGGAATGTGTGAGAGCTATGATAAGGTCACATTGATGTTCTGTGCGAAGACGTCGAGAGAGATCGAGCCCCGTCTTGGCCATGTCCTTGTAAATGAAAGTGGAGGGCCATGTAGCCACAGTTGTAATCCACTCCCTGTAAGACGGGCAACATAAGAGAATTTTTCAAGACTATTAGGGAAGTATTATATACTTCTCAACCAAACCAATTACTCCGATCTTGATACCTGCTCGATCAAAGATCTGGTATTCGTGCAGGCACTCCGGGACTTGAGATGTGTCACTATCAATGATGTTACTCAGAATCCAGGGCTGTTACATGAGCTTGTCACAACGCGACAGGATTTGTTGATAGTATACTACACACGAATGTTGTGTCTTGAATGAGCTTTGAGAGGTGCGGGTATCCTGATCTCTTGGATTAGTCTAGAGTTTATTACTACCGGCAGCAAACGCCCACCAAAGTCAAAGTCGTGATTTCCTGTAGATCCTAGGTGAACGACATGATTTCAGAACAATGTACTGCACACACACCCGTTAAAGAAGCGTCTGGAGCTAACAAGTTCATTACAGGTACCTATTAGGCATCAATTGGTTCAAGTTGAACCTTTGAATCAAAATCCAAGTGGCTATCACTATGAATTACCATATGACTTCCTCGAGTGACTGAGCTCTCGACTGAAGGAGAGAAAACATCGCCTGAGAAGAGTACCAAACCATTCTTCTTTCCATCTGCGAGATCCGTCCAGCTGCTTCTGATATCATCCAGCACTGCAGCAAACTGGGCTGTATCAATGGTTTCCGATGAGTGTGGAGTTAACTTCTGAGGAGAAACACGATAGACGTCGTTCCAATGTATGATTGATAAGATATCCATGGTGAATGAGTACGAGGTAGATAGATTTTGTCAATGATCGCACTGATGTGATGTAGATCGTCTATCAATATTGCATCAATCACAAGACTAACAGTAAATACATGTGATATCCTGTCAGTGTCTTTCATCGGGGGCCTCCTACAATAAAATACAGAAGTTATTTCTATTGCCCTGACGAAGTACTGATTTTTTGCCGAAAATCTCAGGTGACAATCCGGATGGCTCAGCTTTCTGGAAAAGCCAATAAGCCATTTTGCGACCTTCTTTCCATTTCTCTTTTACTTTCGTAAAGCCAATGGCCGCCAGCAGTGACTCTAGGTTCCGCAAGTCAAGATAACGAGAATTATTGACGCAGGCAAAGGGAAGCTGAACCAATATCTATCAGTCACGGCACGTTCGTTCAATATAACGAGTCGCACGTACTGCGAGAAAAAGATGACCATTGGGTATCAGGATGTCATGCGCAATTAACAGCATTCGTCCTGGACTCATTGAGACGTAATTCCAACAAATATGTCGTAATGTAGAACATGCCTCTATCCTTAGGCTCTGGCACAAAATTGAGCACCAGACTAAGACTTAGTATGTCCCATTTATTGCGGTGTGCAGTCACATCGAGTTGAAGGAAATCCTGCTCGATGATGGATGGGTGACGTGAGCGCAGGTCCAAGGGAGTGGGGTCAATCCAGGTCGCACATGTGCTATAGTTGTCAGGTTTGAGAGCACCTACTTCGAGCAAACTAATTTGGTCAGGCCTTGTTGAAAATTCATGGATACATAACGCACCAAAGCTTGCAAGCACGATTCTTATGGAGCCCAAAGTCCTTCAGCCATTTGATGAGTATTTTTTCACTTCCACCACCGCGATCGGTTCCTTGCCCGATAGCAGACATTCGCTGATAGGTTTCAAGTCCTCCCAGTTGTGTAATTTCATCTTCAACGGCCGCCAGGGCTTCCACCGATTCTTCATTGGTCGTACCGGCCTTAAGCTGAGCACGTCGTTTCGAGAGAACGTGAAATTGGCGTATAGTTGTTCGACCCGAAAGCGGTGTACTTGAATTGCTGCTCGATGATTCAACGGTGACAAGGGGAAGCTTTCTTTTTCGAGCTTTCGCCATGATGAGACATGGAAAAAAAGGAGAAAGTGGTGACCCTTCGAAAAGACCACCTGAAGTTGTGTGTGCACCCCGTCCGCTGAACAAAAAGCAAAAGCCTATTGATGACTATTTGCCATATGTATTCATATGTGTCCCCTTCGGGGTGACATACGAAAAAATTGGAACGATACAGAGAAGATTAGCATGGCCCCTGCACAAGGATGACACGCTTTCCCGGAGTGGTAGACCTACGGGTCTCAATATTTATTTTAACTCAAGAAAGACGAGGACAAAGTTGAAATGCACGCCACATGTTGGATACTACATGTAATACACTGGTTACTATTTGTGATCATGAAGACATTCTGTCCCAAAATGATTAAATCTTCGAAATTGCAAAAGTGAGATATATATTTTGAATTGAAAGATCAGCACAACGAAACCAAAAAAAGCTACAACGCATTTGTTCGTCAAGGACAGGTTACGATCGAAGATGTCATAAATAGATAAAGCCTGAGAATTACAGGCATCGATTTCGAAATGATGTTAGACGAATCCTCTTCCGCCTCGTTTTTCATCAATTTTCCTGAAGCGTTCATCTTCTTGTCTCTGTACAAGTGTTCAAAAGTGTTCACCATGATTTTAGGAAGTTCAAAAGAGAAGAGATGGCTACAGACCTTATTGATGACGCAGATCGAAGCCAACAAGAGACATAGAACAACCGCCATGTAGCCATAGATCTAGTAGTAAGTTTAGCTATCAGCTTGCATCATGTTAACCTTGGTCTTACAGTGCTAGCAAACACGACTTTGAGAATCATGTTGAATGCGGCGGAAATATAAGAAAGACGTACGTAAAAATGTTATTGAGAGTCATGTCGGCAAAATTAGTTATCGGTGTAACACAGAAATTGCTGGTTATGCTATTGTTTAAACCGACGACAAAGTCCCGACTTCTACAAAAGCCTCCAACTTCGGAGAGATCATTTCCATTGAAGTAGCCACAGCATTGGAGCTACAATTATGAGTATAGGGAGATAACAATGATGAAAGATAATACCTGGTCCTGCAGTGTGATACGGATGTCCGAACTCGCAGCCGCCCATCTGACATGAAAATTATTGCGTTCCTGTAGGGTAAAAGACCAGATATAAGTTCCTATGAAGACGATGCCAATCGCATCTACAAGGAGCATGTAGTTGAGGATGACAAGGCCAATGGTGACATGATTCTTCTGAATGATCGCGCCGACAGAAACTGCAAACGTGACAAGAAGCGCAATTCCAAGGGCCAAACCAGCTGACAGGTCGTAGCATCAGATTGATAATCCTGATAGTAGTAAAGAACCGACTTGCCTGCGAGATAATTTGGCGTCAGTACGAAATTCAACAAGGTGTTTTCCGCTCTCCACGCAACTGACAAGGCTACTGCAACAGCGCCTGCAGCAAGGAGGAAAAGGTCTAAGGCAGCCCAAACTCCCATTAACTTTCTGGAAACCATATTGGCTGGAGACGAGAAGTGGTTGGAGATGAGAAGCGATAGAAGCTGTTCCGCTCAATCATAGCTGTTCCTACGATGGACCGGGAAAGTGATACGCACAGTATTGAATGAGAAGGCTGTAGATAAGAATAAACCTAGCTCTCTCAAAGATGCGGCGTTTAGGATTGGCTGAAGATACAGAGGGGTGGCTGTGGCACCCAGTAAGACAGTAGAAAAAAGGACGTTCAACGTCTGGCGCTCGCGCTACAGTAAACAAGTAAGAATCAGCGCGTCAAAGATTGAAAGAATCAGTAAGGACTGCGTACCAAAGTATTCCAAGAGGTATGTAATAAGAGAAAGAAATGAAACCAAGTCCCTTATTGTCGTCATGGACACCACGTGACATATCGATACCATGACAGCCGAACAAAAGTAACACGGCGTTCGGGTCTACAGAGCCTATTTATGGCATAACGAGTGTGTAGTGGGAATTTTTCAATACGATTAGCAGGAACTTTGACGGCCAGAGTCCACTCTCCATAAGTGAAGTTTTCCCAACCACTATAACTTGATCACCTTGAAAACGACACTCAGGCTAGCAGTTAAGTCATAACCGAACAATATTTTCGCTCACTACGTGGCGAGAGCGTACTGGAATCGATGGGATCAATGCTTGACGCTCTGGTGAGTCCGAGATCAACGAGCTCTCAGTTCAATACTCAAGGTCGAAGAGGAATCAGTGAGTTACCGTGACGGAGTTCGGAGCCACTTGCACTTTCACTTGTAGCACCGCCACATTTGAGTCAGACAAGTCACACGTCACGATCCAAGCATAATTTCAATTCTCCTTCACCTCCCGTCATCATCTAGAGTTATACGGCTATTTACTCATCACTCATATTTACGTTTTTCGACTGTGCACCATGAGTGAAGATTGGGATTCTAAGACTGTTATTGGGTTTAAGAGGCAGACCGCCAAGGTTGCAAAAACGGAGTCGCAACTGAATGGTAAGCACTTTCCTTTCATATGGAGGTCCTTAGTTTATTAGAGATGCAGCTGTAAGATGAAGAAAACATATGCCTGAGTTAAGACTAAAGATTTGTCTAGGCTCGTCGGAGTGGTGCAGTTGTTGGAACCGACAAGAAGCTGTCAGTTGGAAACAAAGCCAATCCAGGTACGCTGTGCTGGATCTGATTGTTTTGGTAATTCTCAGCATGAGTTGTAGGCACGGACCACCAACGTATCGCTAAACTTGATCGTGAGAACGAGGTGGCGCCACCTGCTAAGATCGCCCCGAGCGTCGGTCGTGTGAGTACAACATCTCAATAGTCTGACTCCTACTCAAAGATATTCACCTCATAGGCCATTCAGGATGGTCGCATGGCCCTCAAGCTATCCCAGAAGGACCTTGCTCAGAAGGTCAATGAGAAACCTTCCGTCATTCAGGACTACGAATCTGGTAAGGCAGTTCCAAATACTCAAGTTCTTGGCAAACTCGAGCGTGTGTTGGGTATTAAACTCCGTGGTAAGCGTTGACTATCAACTTGTGTTTTGTGAACCCATATCGACGATCTCGTAGGATCCGATATTGGGAAGAAGCTGGAGATAGGGAAAAAATCATCATGATATCTTTGCTGTCTCCGCCTCAGGCATTGCTTTGACTCTTGCTACCTGTAATTGTTAGTTATCTGATCAATAGATGTATTTCTGAATACATGCCCCTCTTTCGTCCACAGCGCCTTGAGAACATAAAGGAACATACATTTAAGAACGTGACGTCGGTATAATCTACCAATATCGAACGATACACATGGTATCAGTATTCAGTGCCATTATGAGGGATCACCATCTTTTGAACCCTAAATTGAATTAACGGACTGCGGCCAAGACACTGGTTGATAAGATTAGCTTACATAGTTAATGTAGTCAGGGCTCTCGCATGCTTTGTACTCCTTCAGCAATTCATTGCATGTCGCTCTAACCATTCAAATTGAGTGATGATGACAATTGAAAAGTGCTCGGCCTACTTAGCATCATCGAACTCTTCTAGCCCATTTTCGAACATTTTTTCCTTCTTGTATTGCTCGAGGAAGGCATTTCGTTTCCGTAGCCGGTCGAATTGATCAAGCATACGTTTGAATAATGAGGCAATACTCGTATGATTTGCAAGCATTAGACCACTGACACGATGATTCGTCGTGATGTATGGAGATTTTCGCGTCAACGCAACTTGAATAGACGCCGGTCCCCATGGAATGAAGTTCGCTAGTTGACGTTCACGGATTCGCAGAAGTGATTGGTGTACCTGTTAATAATTTGTAAAATCTATGAACCATGTCTTGATGAACCTCACATCTGTTGGGTCGACATCACCTTGGATGATATTGAGTATTGATATGTAACAGGCTGTCTTGCTTGGTGTTGTAGAAACCATGCGGTTCTTGGGCTGCAATAGACGCCGCATGACATCAAGCACTGTTGTTCTTCGAATTGGTTTTGCCTGATCATCGAGATTAGAGTCAGCGAACATTGAAGGGCTCTCTGAAAGGATAAGACCTTGTCTATCTGGTCGCTTGTAAATGGGGTATACGAAGTCATAAGGAAATGACAGCGAGGAGTGGGGATGAGCGATGCGATGATACCGACTAAGTCGTTGTTCATATATCCAGGGTATCGAAGCGTCTGTGTACTGGCAGCCATGACAGTTGCAACCTGAATATCCATTTAAAGCATCGAGGTTAAAGATAAAGAAAAATGCACTTAACATACCAATTGATTTGTCTGATCAAACGAAGGGGTCTGTTGGTGTAACCGATCTGCTGATATCCGTGCGAGAGCGCTATTGTCCAACACTACGACTGAGTCTGCATGATTTACCAGGCGCTTCAGAGTAAGTAAAGAATTGTATGGCTGTACAACAACGTCGCCTTCTTGCGAGTTCGGAAAAACGCTGTATGTTTGGATTAGCTTCTTAGGAAACTTGTCATTCAGTCGTTCCAAGATGAAGGACCCAAGGCCAGATCCCGTGCCACCTGCTATTGAATGAGTGAGCATGAAGCCCTTTCAACCGCAAGTCAATGAGTTCAACAGGTAGGATGTCAATGTTTTTGTAGAGAGTACCTCTAAGGAATCGCTTCCTTCTGCTTCCCGGTCAATCATCTCCATGACTTCTTCATAGATTTTTTCCCCAGAAGCATATCCTTGTGCCCAGTTATTACCAGCGCCTCCTCCATCTTTTGAGACAAATATGTTCTCTGGATTGTAAAGTCCTGCGTAAGGAGATGTAAGAATGTTATTGATGACCTATATGTCCGTTAGCTCAGCCGGTCGGCGTAAGTCATAACGCGTCAAACTAACTCTGGGTTCTAAATCAACGAGTATAGCGCGAGGGATGTAATGTTCATCATCTGCCTGGTAGAAAAACACGTCTTTTCTATCGCCTCCTTCTGTGGCCCACTCCTCAAGTATCCCTTCCTTGTTTATCCCATGCTCGGCGCATAAACGTTGCCAGTAAACGGAACCCACTTTCCCGTTATAAATTGAGAAGATCAAGAATGCGTAATTGGAGAATAGGCGCACTTTGATTTCCACATTGGCCCAGCTGAACTGTAACAATTTCTCGAGGCATGGGAGCTTTGATCAAGATGTGTGGTCACGCTTTTTGTCACACCGCGTTTTGATGCTTCTCAGCCTTTCGTTCGAAGCGCCTGAAGCTTGAAGCTTGTAGGGTACTTCAGTCCTCAATGTTCAGTAGTCACTGTACTGTCGCTTTAGGTCGAGAAACAAAGGATCTCTTGAAGCTACCGATACAATATAATTATTTATAGAAGACTCGGATCTTCTGGCATTGTCTGGCTGAATTACAAGACGTACACGAGAGTAAAAAAGAGCAACAGAGCGAACCTGAGCACCAAGCTGAAAGAGATTGACATGATTTGGATGCTAGAAGAAAATTGTAGGCCATTTGTAGAAGAGGTCTTTGTGGCTCCACAGATCCCAGAGCCTTTCAATAGTGAGGCCGGAACGAGGACAACGGGGACGCCACCTTTAGTGTACTCTACATCGATTTTTCCACCAGCTCCAATGGCCCATTGCTGGCAGGTGAGAATACTTCTAAAGTCTCAACTGAAGAATAAGAAGAGGGATACCTCGAAAACTTACTTGATAGTAGGTGTGCTTGCTGCGTAAGAAGTGGGTACAACAATATGAGTGCCGTTTTGAGGCTAACAACTTCAATCAGTAATGAGGAGATACGAAGACGTAAGTAATGTAACGTACTGGGGACCCAATGTTTGTGACTACAGAGATGATATCACCTTTCTTCACGGCCAAACCATATGGGCTTATGGTCAGTATTTCAGTCTGCTGTGACGTCCAGTTTGTTGTGTTCACAAAAAAATTTCGAAGCTAGGTTCCAAATTTGTAGTCAATGTGCTTAATAAACGTGAATATGCATTGACCTTGTTCAAGGCAGAAATAAGCTCGTAAGCTGGGGTCTTTTCGTAGTTGGAAGTCCACAAAGGTTCGCGATTATACTAAGATCATCTCGTCAGACACCGGCAGGTAGAACAATGTTGGCATATGAAGGCCTCACAGGGTCACTATCTCCACTGAAACCTTGCTCTTGTCCGTAGTACACGATAGGTATACCATCCATCAGAAATGTAAGGACCATAGCATTACTGACATACTTAATTATAGCGTATTGGCAAAATTGTCTCAGACTTACTAAAGACTCTGGGGATCAACTGATTGATTGTGCCACCGAGGTAAATCTTGATTTTCCAGGAAATTGCCCAGGAGTCCAGTGTCCTAACTTTCAAGTGAGATGGTGTACAATGCAAGTATATTAATGCGTACAGCAAACTTCTGCTTCGATTCCTCGATGATCTGGACCAATGCCGTTATATTATTTGGACCAGGTATTGTAAATGCTTCGACCAAGCCAGAGTAAAACGGATAATTTAGAACTGAATCGAGCGACTGAGGACCTTGATAATGCGCAACCGGCCTAAAGAAGTCATGTCGCTGGCATAAAAAAATGGAAAGCTACTGCTTACTCTATACTATTATCACCGAAAACTTCCCCCATACAGAAAACACCTGCCTTGGCACAAAACGTTGGCCAAAAGTCCATCTGAACGTGTCTGTAGTTTTTCTTCAGGAAAATTCTTCACATCTATGTGATGTCAAACAAACTTAGCAGCTAAATAGGTCGTTCGATGAGTGAGGCAACAGCCCTTGATAATCGAGTCCATGTCCTTACCGTCAATTCGGAGGCCGTCAATACTGTACTCCTGGACCAAGTTCTGTATCCACTCTCCATAATGCTTAATGACGGCAGCGTTACGCGTGTCGAGATCTGGTAGGGCTACCTTTTGATCACCTAACCAACAGTTTTCCTCGCTTGTGGTGTTCCCCCAATCAACAGGACAGTATGGATGGTAGTACGACTTGATTATTCATGAGCCCATTGATGGCGTCGAAAGAGTGATTGGTATTTACCTTGTCACTGAAAAAATATGAAGAGTAATCCGGCGTGGTCGACGTAGCCATGACATTGTTGACCACAATGTCGATCATAAGATACCTATTCTTTTGTCAAATACAGTCTTCAAGACAACAGGTCGCACACACATGTTACGTCGATGGAGTTCTGCAGACAAGGATTTGAGGTCATCAGAAGTGCCGAACTGGTCATTAGTTTTGGAGACGTCTGCAATCCAATAACCGTGATATGGGTCGCCATAGGCCGTCCGGGGACCCTCATAATTTTGATTGACTGGACTGATCCAAACTATGGTTCAAAGAAGTGTTCTATAAAGGGCTTCAGAAAGGAAGATATCAAGCACACCTGCAGTAAATCCTGCGTTCTGGATGTAGTCCAAGTTGTTGCGAATGCTATACCTGGTCATTCAGAAATCAAGTGTATAGAGGAATAGAACTAACGAGTTCCAAGTTCCACCGCACCAGGTCTGTGCTCCAGGATCGCAGGTGTCGGTAGCTGCACCCTCTGGAAGAGCATAACGATCAGTTATTAACCTATCAAAAGTTTTTCATACTACACCTCAGCGGGTATCGAATCAGATCGAATCCGGAACGTACTGGTATATTGAACGACCTCTCCATTGTTCCGCTGTAGCAGCCGAAACGATAGAAGATGAGTGGATGAGAAACACAGTCAACAAAAACATCATCGGTAAAGAGAGAAAAAAAAAGGTAATCTCGAAGTCAGCAATGAGTGTAGATACCCACGAAAGTTCTATCAAGACAGGAGAGAAGCCCAAGTGAAAATGAAATCAAGAAGCTTCAGTAGTGCGACGTAGCATTCCGTGAACCGAGATAAATCGGAACAGGGTGCCGTCATCGAAAAATTCAAGTTGGATATCATTATAGTTCACTGTAGTCGAGGGCAACAGATGAGTTATTTGAATTTGGATATTCGCGATGAGATTGATTTTTTGCCTCAGGCCTTGGGTCGGAGGTGTCTAGCGACCTCCAAGCCGTGGTCGAAGGAAGGTCAACAGAGTAAAATGTTACATAGTACGTGCCAGTGCCACCAACATGCCACAAGTCACATCATTGAAGAGACTCAAGGAGTCATTACCGATGACCGGATCAGTGGAAACCGTGTCCAGACTCGTGACCCAGCCCTATTTAAATAAGGAAGTATTTTAAAGCTTGCCAATACTAAGGTAGGTTACGAGTAAGCGCCCATACTTACCGGTAGCTGGTACAAGTCTAATGTCGAATCCGACCGTTTTTTCTAATGCCCGATCATTTACAACGCACGGTTGGCTTATCTGTGTCTGGATCCTCATAACACCTTTTCAGGTCGGTATCATCTTACCATTTATCTTGATTTGTCTCTACTCAGTTAATCCCTAGTATGGCTACCACATCTCAGCACTTAATCAGATACAAGCTGTCTTGACTTGTAGAAGTGAAGCTAATCCTACTCTTATGCTCTCCATGCTTCCAGCTTGTATACCCATGTCCGAGCTTACCTTCTCTGTCATCACTGCGATCTTCACAATTGGAGGTCTGGCGGGAAGTTTGCTTGCGAATCTTGTCATGGACCGCTGGGGCCGAAAAGGCGCCACTACAATCAGCGCTCTATTAACTTCTGTGGGTACAGGCCTCATGGGTATTAGTACCTCAGTTGGTGTCTTAGGCTTTGGAAGGTATGCCGGAACTTCAAATAGGGTAGCTTTATAAGTGCTAATACGCCCATAGATTTGTGATTGGTCTTGGTTCTGGCGTTGGTATCTGCCTTGCCCCTGTATTTTTGTCTGAAATTGCGCCTTCCTCAATCAGTGGAAACGTCGGAATTCTTACGCAGCTTGGAATCGTATTGGGCATCATGCTTACACAGGTGATGGGGCTACAGTTTGCAACACCTACTGAGTGGCGTGCCGTTCTGTTTCTCTCGTTCGCACTATCTGCAGTTCAAGCGCTTCTCGGTTCTATCGCCTCGGAGTCACCGGTCTGGCTCGGGAATAATGGACAACATGATAAGAAGAAGGAGGTGCACAATAAGCTTTGGCTTGCTGAGACAAGTTCGACAAGCAGGTGTCCATGTCTGTTTATGCTCGTAACGGTTTGCTTATTTCTGACCATAGGTACAAGCTCCGATTCAGACCCCTTACTTGACGAACTTGAAGCACGACGGGAAGATGCACAGATTGTAGCAATTACAGTGCCTAAACTCTTCCTGGCTCGTGAGCTCAGAAAACCTCTCGTGATTGTTTGCTTGGCAATGGCTTCACAGCAGTTTTCTGGTAAGTTTGTGAGGTTTGTATGAATAACGATCTTCATTTTTGCATGAAACCAGGAATCAATGCAGGTCTGTTGATTTTCTAAGTATATACCGGCATAGCTTACATGTGCGGTAGTACTCTATTATAGTAACGCTATATTGTCCAAAGCTCTTCCAGACCTCGGGCCGTATGTCTCGCTTGGAATTACTGTTGTCAATGTCCTCATGACGTTCCCTCCGATCGTGCTAATTGAAGTCACTCCACCTTCATGCCTCCTCCTGCTCCACGTCACTGACTTAAAACAACTTTGTAGCGCGTTGGTAGACGGCGTCTTCTCGCCGTCTCCTCTATGGGTGCTCTGATATCACTTTCAGCCGTTGGTTTTGGCCTTGATACTGGCCGAGTGACTCTCTCCAGCTTTGCAATCTTGACCTTCGTAATGTTCATCTTATTTCTCTAGTAACGTGAGGACATCACTATAGCCATTGCAGGTCGTTTGCTGTCGGTTTGGGGCCGATTCCATTTGTAATGATACCAGAGGTTTCGCCTCCCCATGTATGTCAGTTTCATTATCATAAATTTTTCATTATAATTGGTAATTTACAGGCTGTCTCATCCTTGTCGGCGGTGGCGCTCTCACTGAACTGTAAATTCGATTCACCCTTGGAGTCATACAAGCTAAAATAGGGCACACAGGGATTATCAACTTTGCGGTTGGACTTGTATTCCTACCGCTGCGGAGGATATTGTCTGGCGGGGATGTATCAAAGGAGGGAAGGGTATTCTATGTGTTTGGAGTGGTGTTGTTTGTGTTGATATTCATATTGTCTCGAATGTACAAAGGTCGGAGTTGAATATAATTGAGTCTCCGATTGAATGTCGGGACGAACTCGTGACTTGGAAGACGTTGGCCGTGTTGGAGGCTTGTGCTCTCTCTTCTTCCCTTCTTTCCCCTCAAAAAGTATTCAAAACGGCGACAGGACCTGGAAGCGTTGCCCGGCGCTCGGTGACTCCATCCAGGTTGTCCCATATGGACAACCCAACGTCCACGAACATCCACACCATTGTGAAAGCGCAGATAGTATTCCTTCTTTCGACGCTTACAGAGGACAACTTCGAAAGGAACCAAGTTGAAATTCGTTCCGTATGTTCTCGTCTTTTCTTTCTGTCTTTTTTTCTCTCGTTTTGAGCCCTTCTCGCGCAGCTCTCCGAGCAACATGGAATAGACACCTACCTGCACTTCATCCGTCGTCTCATCCTAGCATCATCAGCACCGTCCGCTTCCGCGTCCTTGACTTTCCGGCTTCTGGTCCAAGAAACTCAACGTCTCGCTCGTGACCCGTTTCTCGCAGACCGCTTTCGTGATGGTATTGACAAGGGAGAAGGGGATATTTTCAGGCAGTTCGATCTGGCGCGATTTGTGGATCGCATCAACCTCCGCCCCCTTGAAAGGCTTGTGCTTGCATCATCCATCATTTCTTCTTCAACACGCAAAGAATTGGCCAATCAAGCCTCGAACATGATTCACAACGAATTCGAGAATGCTGTCGTAGCCCTCTGTCACAACCCTTCTTTTGACCACGCCGATTTGTCTCCAAACCAAATTGTAAAACTTATGTCCAACCTTCTCTCCGACACCCCCACCGAATCTCCGGTCCTCGATACCTCTCAAGTGAAAACACTCATTATTGCGGTTCAGACCAAGTATGGAAAGGATACCATAGCACCTATTCTCCATCGCATTCTTCCCAATCTAAGGTAGGTGCCACCCTAGCTATCTATATCATCGTTGACAATACTCTGTACAGCCTCTTACCAAACACATCTCTTGTCGACCTCCTACTACAACTCGGACCCGACATAACCAGCGATACGGACGTCATCAGATCATTACTTGCGCGCTATGGCATTACTGATGCGAATCCCCCGCGTGACATTCAGGTTGTGGACACAATGACTGTTCTCAGTCGGCAGGCTGCGGAGGGTAAGACCTTGTGTGATGTAGGTGCTTTGGTCCGTGCTTTTAGCAGCTTCGTAAGCATTAGTGCCTCTTCCTGAGTTATTCTTCTTATATTTTATCATCCAGGATGTGAACTTGAACTGGCCGAGTGTCATCAAGTCCTTTGACAAACCGGATCGCCTTGGTGTTGACACAGCAACCTTGAAGTTGTTGATTGCCATTCTTCTCAATTCACCTCGTGAGGCTGAACCTCATGCTGTTACAGGCTTTTGGGAAGTCTGGCACAATCCTCTCTACCAGCTTCGATTGCTCGATGCACTGCTGTCACTGCCTGCTGATACCTTTAACTTTGTTCACCTTCCAGGGCAGCGGATTGTGACAGTTGATGACGTCGCCATTGCGAGCCCTACTATCAAGTCATTGGCCGCTAATGTCCAAGGCCATACATGGAATTCATTAGAATTGTTCGAAGTTCTGGTTAGATTGGCGGACTCAGAGTCTATGGAGATCCGGGGTTGCGTTAAGGAGATGCTAGACAAGGCCATCAAAATCAGCGCTGAACTGGTCCATATGGGCCTGCTGCAAGTGCCTGTAAGTTAACACTGTTGATCATGATTTGTCTTCTTATTGGTATATATCAGGAACCCTCTTGGAAGGAGATACGACTTGAATACTCACGAAAACTTCTCGCCATGTTCCTTGCTGGACATCCTAACCACCAGCTTGTATTCATGAGGATATGGCAGATCCAGCCGTCTTATCTCACCAACGCTTTCCGCGACTTCTACGAAGAAAATCCTCTCAATATCACGCGGATTCTGGATGTGGCACAGGATCTCAAAGTATGTGAATGCCCCTTACTTTACGATTGATCTCTTGAGGTGTCATCAACCACAGATACTCGAAGCACTCCTCGAAGTCCGTCCGTTTATATTTGCTCTTGACGTAGCTGCTCTGGCCTCTCGTCGAGAATATCTAAACCTCGATAAATGGCTAGCGGATAATGTAACAAACCATGGCGGCGAATTTCTCCATTCCGTCATTCTTTTCTTGGAACAAAAAATGGAAAGCGAAAAGATGTCCAGAATATCTGATCCCGCGATCGAGAGTCGTACCATGTCTCTCAGCCCTAATACAATCACTATCATTCTTCGCGTCCTTCGAAACAAGTCGGTACTATCTGCTCCTTCCTAGCTACCTGGACTGATTCTATGGTCTCTAGCTCTGCTTTGATGGATGAAGGTGATGTCGAATTCAGTCGCGAAATTCGCGACGCTTGCCTCCAGATACATCCTCGACTTATGAGCCTCTTACCTGCCAATGATGTTGAACCCGGCTTTACGGTCGTCAACTATCCTCCCGAGATCGAGGCCGAAGTCGATGGCATATATAAACAAATGTACGACGAGAACATTACCATTGATGAAGTCATCGGAATGCTTCGACGTTACAAAGAATCTGTTAACACTCGAGATCATGAAATTTTCTCATGCATGCTCCACTTCCTCTTCGACGAATACAAATTCTTCCAGTCGTACTATCCTGCGCGGGAGCTAGCTATGACTGGTTATCTTTTTGGCTCCCTCATACAAAATCAACTCCTTGAAAACATACCGTTTGGGATTGCTATCCGATACATTCTTGACGCCCTCAATTGTTCTTCCGAAACCAATCTCTTTAAGTTTGGTCTCCAAGCCCTGGGACAATTCGAAACGAGGCTTCTCGAGTGGCAACCCTTGTGTGCTGCTTTACTCAATATTCCTCAACTTGCCGAGATGCGCCCGGACTTGATATCCAATATTTCTAGAGCTCTATCCAATCCGAGCAACAATGGCAATCGAAGTGATGGTTTCATTTCCCTTCCAGGCCATACTTCTGAGTCGGCGGTATTTTCAGCTATCCAGCCTGATTCCATTGATGGAGATGTCGAGACTCCGAACGAGGAGCAGTCTGATCGTATACTTTTCATCGTCAATAATCTTGCTCCCAGCAACTTTGAAATCAAGGTATTGGAGATGAGGAATCAGTTGGATGATATATATGCTCGATGGTTCGCCAGTTATCTTGTTGACCAACGCATCAGTACGGAGCCTAACAACCATGGTCTCTACCTTCGGTTTTTGTATTCGCTCGACCGTCCGAAGTTGTTGGCGTTGGTGTTACAGGAGACCTTCATCAAGGCAGCTGCGATGCTCAATTCCGAGAGGGTCTTGCAATCTGGCTCTGATCGAAACACGTTGAAGAATGTCGGTGCTTGGCTTGGTACCATCACATTGGCTCGTGATCGGCCTATACGGCACAAGAATCTTTCATTCAAGGATCTGCTTCTCGAAGGATATGAGAGCGGTCGTCTGATTGTGGCGATCCCTTTCGTTTGCAAGACCTTGGAACCATGCGTCAAATCCAAGGTTTTCAAACCTCCGAACCCTTGGTTGATGGCCGTGATTAGTCTCTTAGCAGAATTGTATCACTTTGCAGAATTGAAGCTCAACCTCAAGTTCGAGATTGAAGTCTTGTGTAAAGCCCTTGACATCGATCTTGATACGGTCGAGGCGACTTCTGTTTTGCGGAACCGTCCTCTGACCGACTCTGGTTTACCATTGCCAGAGTACGTTCTGGATATCAACACCATACCCATGGGAGGAGATCAAGCGATTCAAGGAGAGTCCCAGCTGCTTCCTCTCGGCCCGGCCAGTCCTTCAGATTCTCAGCGCGCTGTAGGAGCTCATATTGAAGCAATTCTTTCTGCCCTTCAACTCCATGTCCTTATCAATCCTCAACTGGGCACGTTGAATTTAAATCATGCGTTCAAACGTGCGGTTCAGATGGCAGTGGATCGTGCTGTGCGAGAAGTAAGTTTGTCAACCTGTCGTCATGGCCGCATTCTGATAAGTTGTGCTTTGGTAGATTATTTTGCCCGTTGTCGAACGTTCGGTGACCATCGCAGGAATTTCGACGCGAGAACTGGTCTCAAAAGACTTTGTCACAGAAGCAAACGAGGAGAAGTTGCGACATGCTGGTCACTTAATGGCAAAGAAACTTGCGGGAAGTCTGGCACTAGTTACTTGCAAGGAGCCTTTGAAGAGTAACTTAGCAACTCATCTTCGTCAATTTTTGACCGATCATGGCTTTGCTGAGGTTTGTTCTGTCCTACCTGAAGTGGGAAACTACAAATGACATGGTTGTTCCCAGGCAGTGCATGAACCCGTGGTGCAGATGATTGTTGCTGACAACTTGGACATTGCGTGTTCTGCGATTGAGAAGGCCGCCATGGAACGGGCAGTCTCTGATGTTGATGAGGGTTTCGCTGCATCCTACGACGCGAGGAGACGTCACCGTGAGGTCCGTCTGAACTCTATATTGCAATGTGAAGGGGCTGATCAGGATAAAAGCTTCGCAATGGTCAACCATTCTGGGATTCTTCAGCATCAACATCTACCTTCGGTGCTAGCCTTCCAGACCCATTGCGAATTCGGCCCAGCGGACTTCAGCCTCTTCAGGCTGGTGTCTACGAAGACTTTGGTAATATACAGATACTCGTCATATCACCGTTTTTCAACTTATGCTGGCTACAGATTTGAAACGAGGGATCACAAGTAGACCCAGTTCGACAATGTCGTTCGCGGCCCCGGGCCTGTATCCTTCATCTCCAGCACCTGAACTCTCTGGGTTCCATAGTCATGGCGAGGCGATGGAGCAGTTCAATGTACGTCATCTATCTTTAGTTTATCAAATGGACGAAGTTTTCACTCACATATTCGCAAGGTCTTGGCGAGAGACCTGGAGTCTATCCTGATCCAACTGCCTTTGCAACCTTATGAATCAGCTCTCCCTGCAAACCCTGACATCCGTCTGATTGTTGCCCAGATTCTGACACTTGCTAATGAGGCGGGTGATCGTCAGCGCACTCCTTTGATGATATCTCAGAAGATAGTCCAACTCCTATATAAGACCTCCTCACAACTTGGTCGAGATGTCTATGTGACTCTCCTCGGCCGCCTGTGCAGTATGTTTGACGATGTTGAAAGGGAGGCACTGACCTGGCTATTATATGCCGAGGATGAGGTGGGTAACTCGATGACTCCTGACAACTTTTTTGACACACCCTGCAGCGAAAGTACAATGTCAATGTGACTGTGACCTTACTGCGAAGCGGTCTGATTGGAGTTGTTCCTCAGGATCAGCAACTGGCCAAAACGTTACTTGCTGATCCCCGTCCCAATTTGCTTAACTTTACAGTAAACCTAATTCGTGAATGTCTATCCAGCGATCCGCCTGTCGCTTCCCAAAACCAGTTCGCGTTCTCTATCGAGATGCTCAATCAGCTCGCTCAATCTGGAAGAGCTAATGACGAGTTAGTGTCTGATGTCATCTTGACACAACGCTTCTGACCCTTATCACACTAATTCCATAGGGTGAATCGGCTCTTGGAAGATCTGCGTGGTTCTCGACGAATCTCAAATTCCACTACACCCGAACCGTTGATGACCCTGGGCCGTCAAACCACAGTCAAGCCTGAGACTGATCAACTGCGAGAAAAGCTTTTCATCTGGTTCCAGCAATGGGTTGCCATTTACCAGCGGTCTCACAGCCCAGAGAAGAATTTTGTGCCTTTCATTACCCAGTTAACGAAGCAAGGAATTCTGAAGATGGAGGACGTGTCGTCATTTTTCTTCAGGGTATGCGCTGAGTCAAGTGTCAATAGCTACATGAAATGTGTCGCGACTGGTGACTATGATTACGCGTTCCAAGCCTTAGATGCTATGTCCAGGCTTATTGTCTACATCATCAAGTATCATGGGGATGCTTCTGGTGTCAATAATGACCAGGCCAAGGTCCACTACCTAACAAAAATACTCTCGATTTTTGTTCTCGTCTTGGCCAATTTACATGAAGAACAAGGGCCTGTCTTCCAACAAAAGCCATTCTTTAGGTTCTTCTCGAGTCTTCTCAACGACCTGCATGGCATCGAAACACATCTTGGTCCTGTCTACTTCCAGCTATTGATCGCTATCAGGTACGATTCACAAGCTACCGGAGGACTTTATTCTTACCCTTTTCTTCTTTAGCGATACGTTCAGTTCACTACAGCCCACTTACTTCCCTGGTTTTGCTTTTTCCTGGATGTGTTTGATTTCTCACAGGCTTTTCATGCCAAAGCTTTTGCTGTCTGAAAATCGGGAGGTATGAACTGTCCCGCCATACACCTGTGCGTGTGATTTTGCAGTTAATCTAATTTCAATAGGGATGGTCTGCGTTTCATAAGTTGTTGCTATCTCTCTTTAAATTTCTCAACCCATTCTTGAGGGATTACGATGTCCAACCGGCTGCTTCCGACCTCTATCGGGGTGCTTTAAGGCTGGTGCTGGTGCTTCTTCACGATTTCCCCGAGTTTTTAAGTGGATATTACTTTTCTCTCTGTGATGTCGTTCCCCCCAACTGCGTCCAGCTTCGAAACATCATTCTGAGCGCATTCCCTCCTTCAATCCTCCTTCCGGACCCCTACTTGCGCAATGTCAAATTTGATTCCATTCCTGACATGGGGCCTGTTCCACCTATTCTATCAGACTTCTCATCTGGACTGAAGGATGACCTGCGTAATTATTTGGACCAGTATCTTTTCAACCGCGGAACGCCATCCTTCTTACCATCCCTCATGGATCAGCTGAAACTCACTGGGGTCACTGCGGGATCAGCTGATATATATAATCTGCCACTCATCAACTCACTTGTCATGTTCATTGGCGTTTCATCTGTTGCGCAAGCTAAGGCACGAAGCGGTTCGTCTCTTTTTAACCCCGCCGACCCTGGTGTAGTGGCATTGCACTATCTCGCTGCCAACCTTGATGCTGAGGGTAAGACACAAACTTCCATTTGTTATAATATCTAAGGTTTTCACAGGACAACACCATCTTCTGGTGTCAATTGGACTTCACTTGCGATACCCCAATGCTCATACTCATTGGTTTAGTTCCTTGATTCTACACCTCTTTTTGGAGGTCAAGGATAATCGATTTCAAGAGATTGTAACTACCACTTTATTGGAGCGCTTCATTGTGCATCGCCCTCATCCTTGGGGAGCATTGGTGACTTTCATCGAGTTGCTTCGTAATCCGAAGTACGACTTCTGGCACAAAGATTTTGTCAAAGTTGCACCTGAAGTAACAATGATTTTAGAGCGCGTGAGTTTTTCGCTAGCCTGAGAAGGTACTTCTACTAAGCCGTGTTAATTTAGGTGGCAAGGTCTATTCCCCCTCCATCGTAGATATTTTGTAGTCATTATTCTTGCTATCTGTCGCACATATCTTTTTTGTGTTCTATTGGGTTTCTTATTCCTACCATACTGTATTGTAACAACAGTTTTCACCGTCTTCAAGTGTTGAAATGGTGACATAGACCCATGTCTGATAATGCCCCTCTCTGAGGTCTGACACCAGCAATTCACCAAATCCACGTTGATGAGGCATCGTTCCAACCCCAGCTTTGACTCCATAGTCTGTTTTACATAGATGGTCAGTCGCGAGAGAACAGCTGACAAACGCACTCACCCTGTTCCACGTATACCACCTGTGCCAATTCTGTTTGAGAGCGAACTAGTCACTATCCAGCTTGGGGCAACCACTCCTGTACGAATGGGAAACAATCTGGCCAACCGTTCTAACGATTCGTGATTGTTTGAAAGAACAAAGAGCACAAGTCCATCAAGATCTTTGCGATCAGGATGAGGGTGGAGGAAGATAGATCCTGGACGGGTGCAACTGAGAACAGTGTTGAGAAGAAAGCTACGTAGAAGATCACAAACCTGTATTTGGGTCATCGAGAACTTGGCCATTTAATCCAAGAACGTTACCCTTGATCTCGAATGGCGTTCGTTTCTCGCTCAATAAAGTCCGAGGGAAGGCAGAAGATTGTTTACCGATGAATACGAGGTTTCCTGGCGGCAGCCTTCCGTCTTGAAGATGCACTTGAACCTCCGATTCTCGCAAGATTCCTGAATCTAATCTGTGATATATTTGGAGGTCGTGAGCTAGACGGAGGGCGACCGAAAGTTCCCGAGAGTTCGTGTCGTTGGATATTATGAATGAAATAGGGCCATTTGATGAAAGTATGCTCTGAAGTCTTGCAGGCGGATGCTTTTCCTGAGAACCTTTTACAGTATCAGCCTGTAGGACCAAGATAAAGTACTCGTCAGTGATTACACTTCACGACGTTGTAAACAGACAAACGATCGTCCACCCGGCTCCATCAGGGCTAAAACGAATGATTCCAGACCGTTCCGAGGATATGGGTATGAGCGAAGCACCAATCTGAACAGACTTGCAAACAGATAGGCAGCGATCAAGAGAAAAGGAGTGAACATTGGAGACGATAACTTGGGCAGATCCAGCTTCGTCTATTTTAACGCGCAACAGTGCCAGCCTAACGTATGGATAAGACATCATTAGAATTGAGACATGTTTTTTGACCAGTGTGATGTCACCTCCCAGGAAATATAAGACTTTCGACTTTCCATCCATGTAACGTACCGCTCGCTCGGGGATCCGATACGGTCAGAGTGAAATCCTTTGGTGACCTGGGGCTTCGAGGCTCCGTCACTAACAGTGTCTCCAAAAAACCCTGAACTTGTTCATTGTCAAACACGGAAGAAAACCAGTGATCCTCGTTCGGGACTTCTCGGATGCTATCAATGAACATTCAATTGATTACTCATGTCCGAAAATATGCAACGCACGATGCGTTCTTAGCACCCAGGGTTTTGAGAATGCTTACATACTCTCTGGAGTGCCATACTGGAACGTTTGTGTCATTGCCACTTCAAAAAAGGGAGTTGAAGTGAAATCGACACTAAAGCAAAAAAGACCAACTGACCCATGAACCGCTAACACAGGAATGTCAACCAAATTTGAAAGGTGAAGATCGTTATCGTCTGGAGTCAGCGACGAATCGAGAATTGCACGCAATGCAGGGTCAGTATAGTGGGCAGACCTGGGTAACGAGATGATCTGTAGTATCATAGCAATAAGCCTGCAATCCATACCTTGACATGGTCCAGGGTATATATGCTTGAGACTTGATATATGCGGCGGCTGGAATGACTAGGTGAAAATATCCTCGGTAAAAGGCCAATTGTCTACAAGATATTAGCATACCTCCAACCACTCTGTCAGGGTATCTAGATGCAAGATACCACGCCCCTTGACCGCCATTTGAATGCCCTACGAGTACTACTCGGGCATTCGAATCAATCTCCCAATGTTTCCAATCTGTGTTTGCCTGTAAGATTTCAAAAAGGGAATCTATGGTGGCCCAGGCATCTTGAGCGCTAGGACCATGCCAATCGAGCCCCTGGACAATCAACAATCAGAAACATACCGCATATTCTGAGCATAGTAAACCTACCCATGAAGTTCGCCCTGAAGGAAAAACTAACCAACTGCGCTTATTGCGGGGTATAGATTGCGTCCAGAAAGATTGATCAAAGATATCTACACCGGCACCATCTGTGACGCGCTTGAGCTCCCATCCCTTGTCAAACAAAAAGTGGACGCATACGTAGAGCTAAGATCGGCGGTGATTTCTTGTCAAAGCTCTGCAAAACAGGCGGAACGACCAGGAAAGCGGTCGGCATCTCAAGGGCATAAAAGTATGTTGCTTTAATAGGTTGGTACGATGTCTGATTCCAAGGACATTGATGGTGCACAGGGAGAATTACGGTGATTATCTTCTTGTGTAGTCCGTCACGCGAAATCACTTCAAGCTCAGCGTCGATGTTGGGCAGTCGAAACACGTCCGATTGAGAGAGAGAAAAAGGAACAATGCGTGTTTGAGTAGGCGCAATCACAGTATCACGCTTGATAGTCAAGACCACTGCCTTTTGTAATAATTTAGAAGCAATTATTAAGAGAAAGGATTGGAGGAGACCTTGGTGTTACGTATGAGAGCACTCTTGACAACCCACCATCCCGAAATACTCCTCAAGGCAATGCCGAAGGCATTACCGAAAGCTTTCCCATCAACAAAATCGCAAACAACGTCAAGAGAGGGCTCGTGGACAAGAAGCTCATTTTGAGCTTCTAGTTGTATGTCAAGACGAATGGTCTGAATGGGAATTTCTTCACCTTTGGCAGCTGGATCACCAAACAATCTTATCTGCATCATTTGAGTGTAAGAAATTCACAGTCGAAGTTTCACCGACCTCATAGTCAGCACTGATGAAAATCTCATATACAGTAGGCTTTCTAAGATTGGGTGGTGTCGGAAGCTCGACTGCTCGAGGCAGGGCCCGTTCCATGTCATAGATGTTTCCAGCATACCATTGAGGAACAAAGAATCGCCGCTCGCCAGGATCGGAAGGGAGAATCGTAAAAAATGAGCCATGGATGAGGTTCACGAGAAGGTGGGGAGCCTGTGCGTTTCCTAAAGATGAGGGAGGGTATATTGTTAGGGTCGTGCGCAGGACTGCGTGATGTTGTAACGCAGCCCATCCTTCGGTTGCTCGCAGGGTTTTCCACCTGTAGCGTTAGTTCAGGAGAAATTAGGGACGGAACGGAACCATTGCGAGCCTTATTTGGGGGAAGGATACATTCAAGGTCCCGTCAGGACCAGACTCGTCTGTGGACCACGATACATCTCCGTGATCCGCATATGAAGAGGGCCAGGCTTTCTGCCAGTCGATTGGCTCTGACACTGCACATATACATTACAATCGATTTACTGAATGCAGGGAACGGAAGTCACGGCTAAGAGGAAATGAAGGGGATAGATGATGCTGCTCTCGGGCATGAATTGGAAATGGCCCGAGGATCTATGTGTTGCTGAGCATGCCACATCATGCTGGGACAGCGCATTGACGAAACATACATCCCAATGATTGCTCAGCTTGAGCGTCCAGTCGACGGCTTGGCGCGCCATGAGGGAGTCAGGAGAATGTTTGATCGGAAAGTCGAATCCAAACAAAAACAACATGATCTTCTGCAAACTAAATTGAGGTTTCTCACCACAATGTCGAGCAGACAAGGAGGAAAGCTCAAGCCTCTCAAGGTCATCGATGCCGAGTATTGATTGAATTGAGCGGTCTGACGGAGGCTGGTTGCAGGCACCGAAGAAGGAGAAGACAGAAGAGACGGAAGAAGACAAAGCGTTCAAGGAAAAGAAGAAGGCTGAGGCTGCGGCCACGAAGGCTGCGAAAGACAAGGGTACGTGTGGCCTGTAACTACGGGGTCGGATGCTGACGATGGCTGCAGCACTGAAGAGTGAGTGGGAAGTGTGGTGCTGTATGTATGTGCTGACCGACGGCAGGTGGGCCGATGGGAGGCGGTGGGATCAAGAAGTGTGTTCTGACGGATGTAGAGTATGTGTACTGACGCCTTCTGCCAGGTCTGGGAAGAAGTAGGGTGGCGTAGCGTTTTGGATAGAATAGAACATGATTTGTCGGTGTTTTGATGAAATTGTTGCAGCGCACATGATGTCTGGGCATCTGCCTCTTGTGCCCTCTCCCATCCAGCTTCCCATGTTGGGTCCTCTGCAGGGCCTCCAGCAGCCCCCGCAGCAGCAGAGCCCGCATCCACACCCACACCAGCAGCAGAACCCCATTCCCCCGCCCCCGCCCCAGAACGGCCAGGACTACACCCTCTCCAGTGTCCTCCATTTCCTCCAGACCGAGTGGAGGCGGTATGAGCGCGACCGCAATGAGTGGGAAATCGAGCGCGCCGAGATGCGGGTCCGTTCTCCTTGCCCTCATCGTAGCGCGTCGTGTCATCTCTTTTGCAGGCACGCATAGCCCTCCTCGAAGGCGAGCGCAGGTCCTTTGACAACATAAAACTCGACCTCGTCCGGCGTATCAAGATGCTTGAATACGCCTTGCGCATGGAACGGTGCGATGTCGTGCCTCGCATCCTCAGCAGCAGACCCTGACGTGTCCCTTCACCAGCTCCAAACAACTCACTCAGCCCCCCTCACAAAATGTCCCGCCCTCCAAACTTGCGCTCATACAAAATAATGCCGCCTCCTCTTCCCAGAAGGATGATGCCCAAAGCCACAAGGAAGAGAGCGGTGGCAGCTCTCCCCGGAGTGAAGGTTCGCTTGGCATCGTCCCTCCGTTTCTGCCCTTTACATCTCTGTTTATCCAGACTCTCCCTTGCCGGACAGCAGGTTGACTAACGGGGCTCCTGCTGTCAGCGTTCTTGGACGGCAAGGCTCTTGGGCAGGCACCAACTGGCCAAGTGGCCCTTCCGCGGGTACTGCACCCGGCCTTGGGAAGCCTCCCCTGGGCAGAGACCCAAAAAGTAGGGCCAGGAGTCGTGACTACTTGAAACAGTGCGCCTATTTCTCTGTTCGCCCCATATACGACATAATCTCCCTTATGTAGATGCCTCCAAGAAGTCTCTTACCTAACATCACCTCAAGCAATGAACCCGTTACCCAACAGACCCTTGCTCACCAACCCGTCTATACCATTATCGTTACCCAACGTCCCTCCTTTCGAGGCCATAAATTATCACCGACCGCGCAAGGTCCTCCCGGAAGCAGGGAAGGATTTCCCCATATCAAACGGTCACCCCATCATATCCAACCAACCTCAGAATCCCAGTGGTGGAACTCTTCTCGACCGTACTGGCCCTTTAACATCTGGGCCAAGCATTCAACAGTCGCCTGGACCGGCTCTTCAGTCTAATCCGCCGCCCCCAGTACCAACTGGTACATCTCAGGGAGAGAGAGAAAAGGATATCGAAACCGAAGGCCGTCAACTTACGGCAATTTTCCGCCCTGATGATGCCGGAGAGTGGAAGGAGAAACTCCGGCTTTCCCATGAAGCTGTTGAACAAGCACGATTGGCGCAAGACAGCCAAACAGAGGATGAGGATGACGTTAAGGAGGATGACAGTGAAGTAGAAGATGATGAGAGTAGTATGGTTGGCGAAGGAGAAGAGACCAAAGTCTGGAAAGCGAAGCGGACTCTCAGAAAGTTAGTCGTGTGATTGCAGTTACCCCTGGGGTGGTACACTTATTCCGCTATCAGTCACCTGGATGCTGTACGAGCACTTGCCTTCCATCCCAACGAACTATGCTTAGCGACAGGGGGAGACGACTGTACTATCAAAATCTGGCGAGTTGATGTCGCTGGCCTGGCTTCTTCTGTGTACGTCATGCCGTTTTCATCTCCTGAAACTTTCCGAATTTTTGATCTCCAGCACAAGAGCTACCACAGAAGTTGAGCCCCAGCTTACGCTTCGGGGACACTCAGCTGCAATAACACGCCTCATCCACGCGCCAACGAAAGGTCTTCTCTATTCTGCATCACTGGATTCCTCGATCCGCGTCTGGGCTCTTCCAGCTCCAACACATACAACATATGCGCACTATGACGAAACCCGAGCACGCGGAGAGCTCATAGGGCACACAGATGCCGTCTGGGACTTGGCCCTCGTTCGTGATGAGAGCACCCTGATTAGCTGTGGTGCTGAGGGCACAGTCAAGGTGTGGGATGTCAGCGGGCCCTCAGGTGGTGGTTCGTTGAGACTAACATGGGGTTGGGGCGGAGTTGAAACTGCCGATGAACTTCGTCTAGAGGATTCGTCGGTTCCTGGAGCTACAGCTGTTGAAGCTCTCAAGGCTGACTTGAAAAAGGTCGCCGTTGCATATCAGAATGCTGTTGTTAAGATCTTTGATATTGAGAGTGGCAAGGAGCTATCTCGACTGCAAAGTGACATGACTTATAGTAAGTCCTTGCGTCGATCGGCATTCAGTGATGTTCATCTCTTTGCAGATGGTACTCCTGCAACCCAAATAAATAGGATCGCATCTCACCCGACGTTGTCACTACTTGTGACTGCACACGAAGATAAATACATACGTATATTCGATATAACGACAGGTTTGTTCTGAATCTACACACCTTTGAGCCATTTTTTTTAATTCTTTGTATAGGGCAATGTACACACTCTATGCTCGCCCACCTTGATGGTGTTACTTCGCTGTCTATCGATGCCGCCGGCTTCTCGCTCGTATCAGGAAGTCATGACTGTTCTGTCCGCTTTTGGGATTTGCTCGGTACACGCGCATGTGTACAAGAGATTACAACTCACAGAGAAAAGGCCAGAGAAGGTGTCCTCGATGTAGAGTTCCATCCGACGTTGCCTTTTATGGCAAGTGCTGGCGCCGATGGGGTGGTCAAACTCTACGCTTCATCATAGGTCTGGCCTTATCATTGTGGGGTTGTGCTTTACTGTCCATGGTAATAGAACTTACATATTTGAGGGACGGCGAGTTATTTTTGTTTCTGCTTGTCCATATTCCCTATGATTACTGTAGCTATTGCTTTCTTTTTCTTGTTTCAGAACGATTTATGACTCAATCAAACTTAACTCGCGTTCGGAAACGTAACCTACTGGCAGTGCGGGCTTTGAGAAATCCTTCGCCAGATTATGATCCATATGATACACATAAATTGATACCCCGAGAAATGCTAAGGCTACAATGATGCTAATGTACAAGTCAGGCCTACGAACGAAAGCGTCTGAGTGAGATGGTCGTAACATCATATTTCTATGAACGGCGTCAGCTTGAGCTAGCAAGAAATCCACAATATGACAACTCACCAATATACATGGCTTGTTCAACAGCTAAAATCTGAGCACCAAGCTTCTTTTCCTTTATCAACTCTCGAATCTGTGAAACAATGACGTTTCGCATCGGCTGGGTAGAATCACTGGCCGAATCATCTTTACAGTGCATCACGTATATACGAAGATGATCGAGGGCTCCCACAAGCTCCTCCTCAACGATGGGATTCTTCTTCCGTTTCTTAACTGGTTTTATACGAACATTCGCGTCTTCGCCCTTCCTGAATTTGACAACTTCCGTCGCCAGAACCACTAGCTCGTCAACTAGGTGTGCAGGGTTAAGGTGACCATACAACGTGTCGTCACTCCTCCCGGAGGGCCATGAACACTCTATGAAGATGGCGGAGAGCTTTTGAGGAATTTTTGATGCGGCTGCACGCCAAACGTTGATTGTTCGAGGTTCGTCTGCTATTGTGTCTGGCTCGACGTCACCAAAGAAAAGAAATTCGTGATTCTGAGCATTGTGACGGATGAAAAATGCGGTGGATCCATATTGTCCTCTTTCATTGCGACCATGGTTTAGAGGCATAGTCCGGACAGATATGCCCGGATATATTTCCCTATACTTGCTGTCGATATGCAGCCTGTGAAAGATAGACTTAGCCAAAAACGAGAAGGTAATAAGGAATTGGGACAGACTGGGAATACAACAATTTATATTTCTCATCGTCTTCGTTCCAAGAGGCAAGATTGGGCCAAATACGATCAGAGAACACGGTTTCCAGGTCATTAAGGGTTTCCTTCGTAGCATAGATACGTTTGCGCGGGCCTTTCAAAGAACCAGCCGACAGTACCAGGCCACTGATGTGGTCTAAGTGAGCATGTGTGATGAGAAAGCATCTGACGGCAACAATGAACAGATAAGAGTCAAGATCAAGAGCAGCACATACCGCAACAACGAATAGATCTCCGGTGCCGTGTAAGTTTTCTGAGTCGGACTGTTCCGCGATTTGAAAAGCAGAGGGTTCTGGTGCAAAATAGCAGCCAGAGCACCTTGAGCCGATCCTGAGGAAACGTTTGAACGAGGAAATCGGGCCAGAAGGAGAGACTGACCCGCTTCCAGAGCTAACGCTCCATCATCCCACTCTGCGTCGTGGGGTTTGAAGAGATACCTGGAATAGATAGAAGGCAGTGAGCCACGTGCGACTTGAACAATGAGGCGTCAGGCGCTCGGCCTGTGCTCGACTCACGCAGACAAGTTGGTTTCATCTGGACCTCCACCAGCGCCCACGACCACGAGGTCGAAAGCAGGCATGGAAGGGAAAGGAATAGGGATGGCTACAGAAAGTTCAGAATTTGTTAAAGTCGTTAGACACTTAAGCGCAATTCTTTTACACAGCCGCTGTGCTCATACTCGATCCACCTGATATCGACTTTGTACCACTCTTGTATTTCCCTTCATCCTACCGCGTGTATAATCAACATGCCTTGTCACCAAGATTCAACTGTCTTCTTTCCAATAATGATATAAGACAATGCTCGGGTAGGTCAAGCGGCAACTAGTTACAGCGAGCAGATGTGGGCATTTCAACTAGTCAGTCTACAACGAGCTCTTCCGAATTTTAAAGAAGACAAAGACTAATCGAGTATTAATCCTCGGCCGTTCCTCCTGCGATGCGTTCCAATTCATAAGATTAGAAACCGAGTCCCGACGTAGTATTCGAAGTTTGAATTTGAACGCCTTACTTAAGTATTAATATTCCAACCCACACTTCCATGTTGTTCTTCTGAGATGAACGGGCCAAAGGCTTCCAATGCCGTAGAAATAAACGACAAACTCTTTGGGCCCTATGCAAGAAAGCTGGAATCTGACAATTTCGAAATATACGATACGTTTTCTGGGAGGCTCGCAAAATGGCTTGCAGATGAGCGTGCTTACTATCCCGCGGCACGACCCCAGGTATCCGCCCCTGGCCTATGATACCCTAATGCCCGCAAATCTGACATTTACGCGCCCAATTAGATTCTCAGGTTACTGAAAGTGTGTTGAGACCCGACACAGTTGCACAAATAGCAGCATTATTCTAACGTCCTTCAAGATTGCACAACTGACCCTTCGACGCAATGCGAACGCCAACGCAGACCTCAAATCGCCTTTCCACATTTCCTCATGCGTCGAACATCCCATGGTCGGACCCTACTCGAAACTTTTGAAAGCAGTATACCCTCACAAAGACCTATTTGTTGAACCTGACCTGCATGGTTAGCCGACGTGTATCTTTGTCTTGTTGCATGTTCTCATTCTCAGATATTAAGCCGAAATCAAAGCCTTACTGAAGACCATCACTGCACCGGTATCCGCTGTACATATAGATTTAACCTCCGAGTATGTTTGGGAATCAAGCAATCATCCGTGAATTTGGACCTCTGACGCATCTCACAGGCCCAGTAGTCCGATCGAGCCATCTCCTGTGCGCGCGGATAACTCTACAACGCAACCGAGCTCTTCGTCCCTTGCCGCAGCACTTCAATCTTCTTCCTTGCCTTCGGTGCACTCACCGTCTGCTGCCTCTGTTTCTCATCATCTTCCTTCAAACAAAACTGACACCGACCCTCCTTCCGTTTTCGAAGTATCTAGAACGAGCCGCGGCACTTCAGACTCGACAGTTCCTGATACTCATCCAGGAAATTCGGTGAACGGAGATCTTTCGACTTCTCTTATTCATTCTGGAACGACCCATTTTGCCGGAAGAACTAAGGTTTCATCTACTCCGAATGTTACACCACTTGCCACTTCTTCACATGCTCCCTCTGTTTCGTCCCCTCAATTGTCAAGCACGACATCAGAGACCTCCACCATCCCAAAAGTCAAGAAGAAGAAGAAGAAGAAGAAAAGCGGATTTGAGTTAGAGTTTTTGATCCAAACTGATATTCAGGACTTGCAGAAAAGGGGGGTGGCCGGAGTCAATATCAAAATGGAACCAACGAATGTCACGATTCCAAACCTTTTCGATAACCTTGTTTCGCATAGCGATCCCTCTCATCGAGAAGTCATAGTCCTGGACGATGCTGAACCGGTTGGTCTGCTTCGCAGAATAACGCCACTCCCGTCGTCCTCAAGTTCGGTGAGCATCTTGAATTTTTTTCTCTGAAACATCTTTTAATATTCGCGAAGCTTCAGACTGAACAAATAGGTGTCTTGGAACCTACTAATAGTGATGCAGACATGGTGGTAGATCGATTATCACCTCACCTCAGCGAACGCTCCACAAGCCGTATGGACGATGGCAATGAAGCAGACATGGCCATAGATCAAATACCGCCTCAGCTGAGCGAACGTCGCACCGATAATATCGACCTTGACATGTCGGACGGAACTTCGAGAACTCCACTCGTGATGAAGAGCACTAGTCCACCTTCTCACGGGACGTTCCCCTTGATTCATGGATGTGTGTCTCCACAAGGGTCGCATGAAACCGAAGTTTCTACGAATGCTACAGCAAGTGATTCGGGGCTGAAGGCCGCCGCAATTCCGAAAAAAGAGTCAGAACCCACTAAGGGCGGGAACTCTACTGTGCCTAATGCAGGGGAAGCTAAAGATTACCGATCTTCAGAGAACAATATTGTCCCACGTAATGCGACTTCAAATACTTCTCTCGAGAACAATGAACCCCAATCTGTGACGAGCGATGCTGGTCATATACCTTTGATGACGCCTTCGATGATTGATGATCTTCATCCGGTCAATGAATCAGCTTTTCTTCCTCCGGAAATTGGCATCGTGCAGTCACTTCAAAACACCCTCACAACAGTCCCTTCTGTTGTCAACGGAACACCACAAACCTCGACTTCACCTTCCCCGATAGTCCCAACTCCTGTTGGCAGTAACGATCCGCGTCTTGTATCTACAGGGGGTGAGACTATCTTGGCGGTAAAGAACCTTTCTCGTCGCGTTATCCGATTTTCGGTTGTTGATGTGATTGGAATAGGACGTGACTACCACTACTAACGGCATTATTAGTGCACATTTAAGTTCACAACATTCACCTTCAATTGTTACGCCACCCGGGATCACAAAAGGCTCCGAACTTGATGTCGATCCGGTACCTCCACCTACACAAGAACAATTAAGAGCTCTACGTATGTCTGGTTACATTCCAACTCTTCTAAGCTTCGAGGTAGGCCTACTTACGTTCATTGCCATAAAACAGACGCCTTTGGACCTGATACAAAGACATTATTGGTTTATAAGGGAGTAGATCAGAGGAGATTCAGGTTTAAAGTTCGATTTAGTATATTCGAAGAACAATATGATGCCATAGCTCGGTGGAAGAATGGAAAGAACACTCTAGAGTATGTGTACTGTGCTGACATTTACTGTTTTTGTTGGCTGATGCTTATTCTCCAGGGATCTATCGATGTGTACCTGTGCCTCGCTTGCATGCTACTCTAGGGCTTCTGCAAGATCTGAGCAGAAGAGTATCGACGAAATTTCTGATCTCCCTGTGGTATGGCCCACGGGTAGCTCTTTGTCTATGAATGTCAAGTACAAAGGGCAGCTTACCGTGTTCCCGCTCTCGCCTCCATTTCAAGTGCGTCATATCTTCTGCTCGTCATTGAGGTTGATTAATGGTTGATATTGATAGGTCGGTCCCAATGGTATAGTCGATGTTTCGGAATACATGTGCCTGGGAGAAAATGTCATTGAATTCGATCAATTCGATGATATGAGTCCACACATATTCGTTCTCCGCCTTCATCGTCCAACTGGTGCACAGTTAGAGCAGATTGCAGAAAGACGACAGAAGAACAAGGCGTGGGACGATTGGTTGCTCAAAATGGCCGAACCTATGGTGGTCCGATTCCCTCCCTCTTGAAATAGCTATGGAGTTTTTTAGAGTATACACCACCTACCCCGTATATTATTGAATAGTGTACTTTCTAGCACTTTCATCAACGCTTGTGAATGTATCCATCCCTAAGTTCAACGACGTTGTAAATACACGGAGGTTGCCGAATTTGGTCCTAATACCGATCGGTTCTCGAGCGGTAGTGATTTTTGTTTTATTTCAGTGTGACTGCTGGACATATCGACGACGGTTCTTCGTCTTGGCCCATGCTCTTGGTTTAAAGCTTCAGTGTTCACAAAGTCATTGGGTCCTTCATTCTTCTGGGATGACAGACTCACATACTGCTCGCTTGTGCGTTGAGATAATACATTCGCACTTCGGTCCTATCACGGCGGTCAGTTTCATAAATTCTCCGTAATCTTACAAGACTCACCTTAGCTATATCGATAGTCTGTAGCATCCGCTCTCCTAACTCGCGGACGACTGCCCCTCCCCCAACTGGTACGCATATCGGGCCACAAAATTAGGACAGTCCTCTCGTCTGTTTTAATTCTTATTCAACACAACATTCTTTGGCACGCGCGAACAGACGAAGATGGAGAGGTTCTCGAGGTCAATGTCGACGAATGCCTCATGAGGCTTCGATTTGGTAAGTTTGTGTACCAGGCTGAGGAATTGTTTGGAAAAGCGGTATGTAACTTGATGCTGGAAATACTCCTCGACAATTGATATTTAGGCAGGCTTCAGAAATAGTACAAACTATTCTTGATCATGGAAAACTTCGTCCACCAGATATCTTGTCACATTTGGGTGCTTACGAACCAAAGAGTGAGTCTTTTTCTATTCCCTAGGATTCTATCGTCGTCAATAAGTATTTTTTTCAGCTGTCACACTCTATACACAAACTCTACATAAACTTGTTTCAACGTCTTATCTTAAACCTGCCACGATTCTTTCACATCTTTCTCCTCGGGATAAACGGATACAGTATGAGGCAGAAGAAAAAGCCAAAATTGTTGGGTTTCCCACTGCAAGGGAGATTCGAGAAGCAAAAGAGGTTGCTGAGGCTCGGCTCAAACGAGAAGAGGAAGAGGCAGAACAAGTTGGTTTGGTAAGATTGCCTGGTATTTCTCATTTGGTTCGTAATATAATCATTATCAGAAACGAAAAGCGAAGGAGATGACCGGTCATCGACCATCCAAGGTCTGCCATCTGTATTTCTTCTGGATTTTTAATGAGCTCGTTGCAGCGCAAGATAGTCGGAGAGGAAGAGAATGCTGTTGAGGTATGTCAAAGAGTCTTTTGAAGGAACAGAGTCTGAGTCCCGAACATAGGAGACCGTCTATTTCCGTCTTAACTTCGACAAGTTCAATGTTCATATCAGGAATTCGGTGGGCCCATACCATTCTTTCTTTATAGTTACCCATGCTTACCCGTTCCAAGCTCGTCGTGAAAGCTGCAAAAGAGCGATATAACGCCGATGCAGCTCTGGTTCTTCACGCAGCTCTTAAATTAACGGAGTCAAGTCAAAAAAATGTTTCAGAAGTTCGTTCAGGTGCGCTCATGCATCTTTTAGATTTGCAATGAGCTCAACGGCACCTAAGATCCCATGTCCGTGGCAAGCATAAGCTTGCAGTTATCGGAACACGATTTATCTTCCGGTCTCGTTTTTTCCTCCAAAAGAACGACAAATTCGTCCTGCATTAAAGATTATCTTGGGATGCTTTCAGCTGCCGATAACCCTACGCCAGCAGGTAGAGCTGGTTCGTTTGTCTCCTTCAGCTCCTCCAAGGTCCAGGTCGAATTCGAGATCATTGGTCGTCGACTACGAAGGCGTGTTTTGGAGTCGGTAACCCGAGAACGTCACGGTGCAGAGGGTGTGCGAATACTGCGACTTTTATTAGAGACCGGTAAGATGGATGAGAAACAGGTATGTCTTTCTGAGGCTGCATTTTATAGTCAATTGACGGTTTGGACAGGTTTCAAAAATTGCGATGATGGCTCCTAAGGATGTCCGGCCGCTTCTGGCTGCGCTTGCTGCTGATTCCCTAATTAGCACACAAGAGGTGCCCAAGAGTGCAGACCGAAATCCCACAAGGACATTCTATCTTTGGTTCGTTGTTAGTTCCTCTATGCTGGCAAATGACGTCTTGATCTTCGAATAGGTATGTTGACCTCAATAAGGCATACTCAGTCATCCTGGGAAATCTCCATAAAACTCTATTTAACATGAGAATGCGGTGTCGTGCAGAGATGGAAGCTAGTGATGTTAATGCTGTGCTTGAAAAGCGAGAGAGGAGTGACGTCAGTCAGGATGAGAGCTTGCTTTCTCGATTAGAGCGAGACATTCTCAGAGAATGGGAGACGAAACAAAAAAAGCTGACTGTACTGGAGATGCGTGTAGAGGAGACAGTGTTCATTCTCAAAGACCTCCGATTACTGGGAATAGATGATGATTGAGTTGGCAGTCCTTGGTGACAGATCGAACATGGTACAGTGAAATGTCTAGTTTGACAGCTCAGATCTCTTGCACATCGTGACTTTGTTCCATTCCCTTCACGGGCAGTACATATTGGAGAACGTAATGGTGCCTGTCAAATCTACAGTGGCAGCTACGGAAAGGTTTGCTGAAGTCTATGTCGATTATGAACTCGCTTCCCCCCCGCCGCACCCCGGCAGTGGCTGGACGCGTTTCGTATGCATCTCTGACACGCATTCGCGCCTCTTTCCTGTTCCTGACGGAGACGTACTCTTGCACGCTGGTGATCTTAGTAGTTGGGGTCATCCAAGTCAGGTAGACTTAACATTGAAATGGCTCCAGAAACTCGGCCATCCCGCAAAGATGTAGGTGATTTAGAATTCATATGATTGCAAAACTGCCTCCCAATCACTTCAAACAGTATCATTGGAGGTAATCACGACGTAGGCATGGATCGTGTGCACTTCGGACCCATTTGACCTTGTCGCCAGTTGTGTCTTGATGCAAAGCTTGGTCAAGGAAACCAAGTTCTTTCATTAGAGGTCAGTACTTCGGACCTCATGACGTCAGTGTCTCAAATAAAGAACAGGACTCTTCACTGGAAGCTATACGAAAGAAACTCAAAAGCAAAGAGCTTTTCAAAGCAAATGTTCACTACTTACAGCACGAGTCGGTCACAATCACCACTTCTGAGGGCAAGACGTGGTCTATCTTTGGGTCACCTGTTCGTGGGTTTCCGACTTGCAGAATTCCTGCCTAACCCTTTCTTCAGTCAGCCCCACAATATGCAAGGGGTGCATTTCAGTACGGTTCTGAGGACGAGGCCCGCAGTGCGTCAAGTTATTTGGCTCCTGGGTGTCGCCGCTAAGGCCTTTTCCCTTTTCTCAGCAATTTATCAGCAAATTCCCCTAGGGATCGATATACTCTTGACGCACACCCCACCTCACTTCATCCTAGACAAAACGCGACGAGGGAAGAACGCAGGTTGTCCCTACTTAGCAGCAAGAATGCAAGACTTAGAGCAATGCAGATTACACGTGTTTGGGTAAGTTTTTTTTGAAGATTAAAGAGATAATCATAAAAGTTCCACAGACACATTCATGAAGCCTGGGGTGCAGACATTACTGATGAAGGCGTTCGGCGGGTGTCTGTAAATGCCGCCGTTGATTATCGAGGCTCGCGGGCCATCATAGTGGATCTTCGAAATGACACGAAATAGTAACGAAATAAGTAGTAGTCATATGTACATTTGTTGTGAATTGAAACTCCGATAGTTGACCAATTTCGGCGCGTCCGCCAGTCTGACGCGCTCTTTCACCTCTTTCTTGACAATACGCTTCGTGACTTGAGATGCTCGTGGAGTTGAATAAAGCTCTTTTTAATTCTCGCATACAGCGTATATACGACGGTTGGAACGTATGTGGTAGCCTCTTTGACACTCGTCTCATCTTCTTCACATTAATATTCACCTTAGAGCGCTAGAAACGATGATGACTACAGTTCAATAGCTGATGCGGATGCAATTCTTCTTGTTGCCGGTGATCCTGCCTCTGAGGATGAACCGATGCGAAAGGGAACTTGTCTTCAGGTGAGTTCAAGGAGTCTATGTCTGACATGAAAAGTGGGTAACTTTATCTTTCGTTATAGCAATGGCTTCTTGGCTATGAATTTCCTTCGACCCTTTTTTTGTTCCAGAAAGACAGAATCTCAATTCTCTGTTCCGCCTCGAAAGGTGAGCAAGAGAATGCCATTATTACAGTAACTCGATCTAACCTCGCAGTACAGCTAAAATTCTGAGTCAGATAGAGCATAGTGCAGGAAGCGTCAAAATTGAGATCTTAGCCCAGGCAAAGGGGAAAGACGCACCCAACGATTCCTTATCTAAATTCGTCGAAGTCTATGCCTCTCAAACCTGTGTCGGTACTCTGACGAAAGAAAGTCACTCAGGGAAACTAGTTGGAGATTGGGAAGCACTTGTGAAAGGACTCGAAAGCAAACCCGAGATTGTTGATATCGGTCCTGTTGTTTCAAGCTTTATGGCAGTGAAGGATTCTGAAGAATTGGTACGTTGTTGACTTAACCTATCCATGACTCTCTTTGACTTTTTCACAAAAGAAAAACGTCCAAGTGGCTGCTGCGTTGACTTCCACTCTTTTGAAGCATCATGTCGCACCCAAGTTGGAAGCAATCTTGGACAAGGAGTCCAAGATAACTCATGATATGCTTGCTGCACAAATCGAGGCACGACTCGGATCTGGAGAAGGAAGTACCGCAAAGGGCCCTGATATGAGAGTTTGGAGTAAAGGGAAGGGGTTAGATGAGGTTCGACAATTTTATACAGCCTGCTCTCTCCAATGTGTTGCTTATTTTGTTTTCGCTAAGATTGATTGGCAACTAGTCGAGTTTTGCTATCCTCCCATCATTATTTCGCGGTCAAGCAAGTCAGGCTACGATTTGAGATACACAGTGGAGTCAAGTGAAGACAACATAGCACACAAAGGAGTCCTTCTGGTTGCATTCGGATTGCGGTACAAGTCGTACTGTGCCAATGTCGGCCGGACATTTATAGTAGATCCAAATCCAGTGAGCCTCAAGCTCTGCCTGTCGATGAGTCTTTACCTGATCGCTCGTACAGGATCAAGAAAAGCAGTACAATATTCTTCTAAACTTGCAGTCGGAACTTTTATCTTTCATCAAGAATGACATCTCGGCGCGCGACGTCTACCAGCATGCATCATCATTCGTTAAATCTAAGGATCCAGAACTGGAGAAACATTTTGTGAAGAATGTCGGATTCGGGGTGCGTATTTTATTTGGTTGTAACGTTGGTTACGTCTCTCATTTGGTTGTCCAAGATGGGCATAGAATTCCGTGACTCTGCTTATGTCTTGTCAGCCAAAAATGGGCGTTCCCTAAAGACGGATATGATTTTTAACCTTGGTCTCGGGTTCTCTGACCTAGTTGACAGCACTGGGAAAAAGTAAGCCCTTAGACATTGTCGTCCATCTACCAGATATTGACTTTCCCTGATAGATATTCTCTTCATCTTGTTGATACCATACGTGTTGGTACAAATAAATCAGTCCTTCTGACTGAAGGAACGCGATTGACCAAAGACACCCTTTTCTTCTTGACTCCTGAGAGCGATGAGGAAAAACCGCAGAAGGAGCGAAAACCGCCTGCGACTTCCCGGATGAATGGATCGCCTCAAAAGAAGACTGCAGGAACAAAGGTTCTGAGAAATCAAACCCGCCGTGCTGTCCAAGATGAGGTCCATACATCAGCTGCTGCCCGTTTAACGGAGCACCAAAGGGAATTACACGAAAAGCTCCAGACCGAGGGCATTCACCGTTACGTGGAGGGGGGTGGAGGTAGTGGGGGAAAGGAAGGCAAAGGATGGAAGAGATTCCAGAGCTACAAGGGTGAAGCAGCGTTGCCTAATGAAGTGGACAGACTGCGAGTGAGCTTTTCTTTTTGATGTCTACAATAATCGGTCTAAGCACATATTCCCCCAGATTTTCATCGATCGGAAGGCCCAGACTGTTATTCTGCCAATCCATGGTTCTGCGGTACCCTTCCATATCAATACTATAAAAAATGCTAGCAAGAGCGATGAAGGGGATTCTACCATTCTAAGGATTAATTTCCAAACCCCGGGTCAACTCGCGGGTAAAAAAGAAGACACGGTAAGTGCCACATGGTACAGAAATCCCATTCTTACCTTCCGATATAGCCTTTTGAAGACCCTGATGCGACATTCATTCGTTCGATCTCATACCGCTCGCCAGATGGACATCGTTTTGATAGCATCTGCAAGCAGATCACCGACTTGAAGAAAGAAGCCAACAAACGAGAACAACAAAAAAAGGAAATGGCGGACGTTGTTGAACAAGGTAACCTTGTGGAAGTGAAAGGTCATCGGCCTGTCAAGATGGCCGAAGCGTTTGTACGCCCTGCTCTTGACGGAAAGAGGTTGCCAGGCGAGGTAGAAATCCACCAAAACGGTGTGCGCTACCAATCTCCACTTGGGTCACAGAAGATCGGTAAGTAATTACAGGATTCTACTCTATTTGATACACATTGACCGTCAATACCCAGATATATTGTTCAGCAACATCAAACATCTTTTCTTCCAGCCGTGCGACCACGAACTCCTTGTGATAGTCCATCTCCATCTCAAGTCGCCAATCATGATTGGTAAAAAGAAAGCTTTTGTATGACAATCATTGTGAAAGTCCATTTATCTGCTCACAGCAATGATAGGATGTCCAGTTCGTTCGCGAAGCTTCCGACGTTCAGTTCGATGAGACGGGAAATAGAAAACGCAAACATCGCTATGGAGATGAAGATGAAATCGAGATGGAACAGCAGGAACGCAAACGCCGCGCCATGCTCAACAAGGAGATCAAGGCATTTGCAGAGAAGATAGCAGAAGCAGCATCGGCTTCAGTAAGTCAAGTACGAGTCGTGTATAAATATCCCTAACATGTTAAAACTAGAATGGGGACACCCTGGATCTCGACATTCCTTTCAGAGAACTATCCTTTGAGGGCGTGCCCTTTCGAACCAGTGCTCGTCTGCAGCCGACGACTGAGTGTCTTGTACATCTCACGGACCCTCCTTTCCTGGTTGTGACGTTGGCTGACATAGAGATCGCATCTCTGGAACGTGTCCAATACGGTTTGAAGCAGTTTGACCTTGTCTTCGTTTTCAAAGACTTCACAAAAACACCTCTCCACATCAACTCGATACAAAGTTCGCAAATGGATGACGTGAAAAACTGGTTAGAGTAAGGCATATCAATCAACAGATGTTGAGTGTAGTTTGACCTTTTCGCTTAGTTCTGTCGATATCGCAATGAGTGAAGGCCCTGTCAATCTGAACTGGGGGCCTATCATGAAACATATCAACGAAAACCCTTACGAGTTTTTCCAAGGGGGCGGGTGGAGTTTCCTTGGGGGTGCGAATGGTGCTGAGGTACTTCGTGTTCTTTCTTCCCTGCTGGCCAGCATCTAATACCATCCGTGTCAGAGTGATCGTTCCGATGATTCTGATTCAGAGTCAGAGTTCGAAGCTGACGACGACGACGTCGTGGAGACAGAAAGTAGTGATGACGAGAGCGAATTCGACGACTCTGCCTCTGGTAGCGACTCTGATTCCGAGGCTGGTGATGATGACGAAAGTGAAGGTAACGTTTTGTCTTGCTATGTGTCGCCTTTTCAACTCATTTTGGATGAAGGGGAAGACTGGGATGAGCTCGAGAGGAAGGCCGCCAAATGTAAGAACCTTTATATACTTAACATTAGAGACTATCTGACTCTCTTTGACTAGCTGATGCGAAGCGAGCGGAGGCAGCGAAGAAGGCGCGAGACTCTGATGATTCGGACGATGACAGAAGGAAAAAATCCAAGTCAAAGGCCAATGGCAAGCCTAATGGAAAGTCTAAAAGTAAAAACCGGTGATGTGTGGCACGAGTATGCCTTTCCCTCTCCCTTTACATATAAGATTATGATGCGTGCTCTGTATTTGAATATTCTCTCTACATAATTATATAACCAGCCATACGGACGAGATCAAGTTTGAGCTGCAGTCACATGATCGTCTCTCCCGTCGTCCTCGCCATTGCCCACCGCGTCCTCCCTCTCTTCGACGCATCTCCCCGTCTCCAGCCCCCGTCCTCGCCTCATGTCCGCTGGGATGCCCTCCACTTTCTCGCCATCGCCGACGCCGGCTACAAGTACGAGAACCAGTGGGCCTTTCTTCCCGGCGTCCCCTTCCTCATCAATCTCCTCCGCTTCCAGTCCAACTCTTATATATGGCCCATTGTCCTCTCGGCTGTGGCTGCTGACTCAGCGCGAATCCTTTATTGTCTGACGCGTCTCCACTTTCCTGCCTCCCCAGCCATCGCTCGTCTTGTCGTCCTCCTATCTCTCTTTCCTAGCAGTCCTGCAACCCTTTATCTCGCCCCATATGCAGAACCTTTCTTCACATATCTTTCATACAGAGGTAATGTCATATTTACCTTTTCCACCTCGCATTTCACACCTGTCAGGCATGTTTTATGCCGCCCAACATCACTGGATACGCGCGACCTTGTGCTTCGTTCTCGCCACCTTCTTTCGCTCCAACGGCGTCCTTCTCGCAGGTCATCTTGTCTGGGGCCTTGTGGTGCAACCATTCATCGACCGTAAACAGGTCCGTAGATTAGATTGTACACCCCCACTCGTCTGACGGAGCCGTTCCCAGCTTTCCTTTTTCAAGATGGCATATTCCATTGTATTATCAGCCTGTGCGGCCGCCCCTTTTATCTACCACAACTACAAGGCTTATCGTCTGTTCTGTAATACCCCCAACAAACCACAGTGGTGCTATCGCATCCCGCCATCTATATACACTCATGTACAAGCAAAATACTGGGATGTCGGCTTCCTTCGCTACTGGACGCCCGCCCAGATACCCAATTTCGTCATCGCAGCTCCCCCTCTTGTCCTTCTTATAGCGTTCTCTGCCCAGCACATCAAGACATGTTTTCTGGGTTTCAGAACCCGATTCAATGGTGTCAAGGAAACCGACAGGGAAGAGAATCTGTTTGCGACGCCGTCGATAACCCCATACCTTATACATTCTCTTGCAATGTGTATCACTTTGATCTTCTTCTCCCATACGCAGATCGTGCTTCGCCTCGCTGCCGCGCTCCCCGCGCTCTATTGGGCCGTTGGTTGGCTTTTTGTTTGCGGAAGTCCCTGGGCCAAAATCTGGGTATGGTGGAGCGTACTTTGGGGGTTAATCAGCCTAGGCCTCTGGACGGCATTCCTCCCGCCTGCTTAGTGCCAAAACACACTAGTTCATTACACACAGTTCGTAGCTAAGTAATCATTGTGCATAATAAACATACGACAAAACAGACTCAGAAATGTTATGGGCATATGGTATCCGGCACAGGTCTTGCAGATTCAGCAGGATTCATTATCAGTTCAACTATGGGCTAGTACTGAGTGATTCTGCGGGAACAGATAATGACTTGCTGCCGAACATGGAACAAACACAAGTATAGTCCAAAATACAAGTCTGACACATACGAAAATACAATGGATGAAAAAGAAAGAGGTCAATGCACTCCATCTGTGTCTTACAATTGATTCTCTGCTTGCGATCCACCCCCTGCCCGTGCTTTTGCAAGAAGTGCTTCAAGCTCTTGCACTTTGCGCTCTGACTCCGCCAGACGCTCTGCTTGACGCTTTACTTGATCTTCTGCCTCCTTCTTCGAGTTCCACTTGAGAATCAACTCGTTAGCAAGGTTTCTGTCAGTTGTGCTGTGATGATCACCTTTTCCGTATATTCAGAGATAAAGCCCTTGGCCCTTTCGTATGCTGGATTCAGGTATGGCTTGATATCTTCATCCTTGACAATCGGAACTCCATGCCACTTCCCTGCCACCTTGGATTTCTCGAATGGACGATCATCCAGGTAGCGTTCGAGGGTCTTCTCGAAGAGTCCCCTGAACATATAGCAGTTTGTCTTATACAAACGATAATCCTGTAATTCCAAGGAGACCGAATGTGCAATTATCAGCAGTAGGAGGAGAGTGACCCCCCCTGAATGACTCCCTGCTCAGGGTCCTTCCCTACAGATGTGTATCTAAGATCCGTCTGGCAGCCTCTCAGCCGACTTGTCGGGTCTGCATAGTAAAATGTCATCTCGTCGCCAGCTGGTAACTCTTTATTTGAAAGAACTCTTTTCAAGTTCTTCGAAGGACTCGAGCTCTTCGAAGTCCAGAAATTCCCAGCTGATGAGACCGAATCACTGCTGGCCACACTGGCAGCACTTTCATTTGCTCTCGGCAAAGGAGGATATGTAGCCATTGCTGTGGAAGGAGGGATAATTGTTGAGGTGGTCGGGATCGTAGCAGGTGTCGGCATAATGGTAGCAGGGATTGTCGCAGGGGTGGCAGAAGCCGCTGAGGGAGCAGCAGAAGTCGAAGCATCTGCTTCCGTCCAAATCCTGTCCACTACTATGTAGAATACTGTGTCTCCCTTCTTCAACTTCGCAAGAATGCCTTCGTGACCAGCAAGATCGGAAAACTTCAGCCCCCAGAGTTCTTCGACATAACAAATGTCGGCTGTGTTCCCAGCCATAATTTGCGCGACCAGGAGCGTGTGGATTACCGCTAGGGACATCCTCTTTTCCCAATGAACGACTTCGGGGAGAACGGGAGAGGCCATTCCAAGCAGACGACGCAGAAAGATTCCTAAGCGTACGAGAGAGAGATTTCCTAGGCGTACGAGAGAGAAGCGCATGTGGTCGATGTCAAACATATAATCGCCAAAAAGCTCACACGTGTAAACTCGTTTACAGGGACATACCGGTAAAAGCCGACAGTATGAACACAGGTAGCGGGGCAAGGCCAAACGCATGTCCGGTCGTCGGATGTGGTCTCGTCGGCATTTGAATGTCTTCGCAACATTGAGATAGATCATCCCTCTCTTTGGTTCGCGAATGCCAGATTGCCAGAATTTTCGATGCTGGGGATCATGTGAACTCTTGACACACTTCCAATCGTAGTACAATCTGATCATGAGCTCAAGGGAAGCGTGTGGTCCAAGGACCTGTGCGGTGACCATAAGACCAGCCTCACTTAGGCCTCGTGTGTGAATTCCTCAATATTCATCGATTATCGATTAACTACGCAATGAGTCAGCGCTCAGTATACACCGCATATACGTTATATAGTATAGAAATCATACGCAGGCAACCCGGCGACCGAAATGAAGAAGACTGACATTTTCTTGTGTCTTGTGACCGACCAAAATTCTTGCTCCGTTATCTCGATCGTTCCAACCATTCCTCGATCACTGCTTAGCACCAAAAGATATATACACTTTCATTTCATCTCTTTACAGCACAAGAGTTCAGAGCCAAGTAATAATCGTGCATATTATTTAAACATACGGATAAAACACAGACAAAGAAATGCCCAAAACACACTAGTTCATTACAACACATACTTCGTAGCCAAGTAATAATCATGCATAATAAACATGCTATCAAATCCAGACAAAAAAAGGTCATGGGTATATGGTATCCGGCACATTGGAATTACAAAAGAGCAGCGCAAAACACTTGATGTAGAGAAACAGTCCAGGAGTGCAATGTCTAAAAACAATCAAGTTTCAGAAGCAGTCGCTACTACAGATTTGGCAGCGGTGGCCAGAGAACTAGCAGTCGTAGACGGCTCCGTTGTCAGTTTGGCTACGGGCTCCATGACACGCTTCTGTGAGGCTCTGTGTCAACCCAAGGGTGGCCAGAAATGAAGTATGTCGCAAGATATGCAAGACTGGAGAACAACGCGATTGGTACGAGTCCATCTGTACCTGGTACAGTTCGAAGTCTCCTACAAGCCGTAGAAAGGCAGATCTCAAAACCAACGACCAAGTGTCATGTGCAAGTTGCGAATCAGACATGATCTCATGCCGCATCAATCAATCCTTGCTTGGAAAGACCTCAAGTTACACACCAGTCATATTGTACTGCAATATACATAAGTAGTGGCAAAACAGGAATATTACACCATGCAAGCATGTCATATACTGTAGGGTTTCCACTGCCCCCCACGTCGCGTCCAGCCAACCATATGATTGACTCGAGTTGCAAGTTGGGCGCCTAATGACAATTTGAAGCTGGTTAGCGATTTGTAGTCTTCAATAAAACCTCTCCTAACATGCCCACTTATGCAATCGCCATTCGCCATGATTCACCGTTCCTTCAACAACTTCTTCAATCTGACCCTCACGTCCGCCTGCACAGTTTTAAAGGCCTCCCTTTTGACCACAGGCTCAAGCCGAATATTCGCCGGCCATTTCTTCTTCCCGGTATCTGCCTTGAGTTTTTCAAGGGCGTCGATGAGTGAAGATTGCCTTTTGACCTCGAGGTGTTGAGAGATTGGCGGGGGAATAACTCTTTCCCTAACATTCTCCGGAAGACTTTGTCGAGGAACAAGACGGACTAAACGAGCTGCTGTGGAACGCATCCCTACGAGATAATATATTCAGAATATAACATGGCAGCAATATAGATGCACTGACTTGTCCCTTGTTGGCTCAGAACGTTTAGCTCGAGGATTTCGGGATGGTGGAATAGCTGTTTGTCCAAGCTTGTGACATGATCGTGTTAGACCGTCGCCTTCTGTAATCAAACAACGCGTAGATTGTCAAAGTCTCATTTTGTCACTTTCTGCGTTTAGCATCAGTGATTCACATAATCCTCATGAAACGGAAATCTGATGGCCAAGGTATACAGGAAGAGAAGACAAATGCGCCAAAAAAACGTCAAAAGTCTTCTGCTCAGCCAGAACAATCGCCACTTTGGCCAGAGTATTTTCAAGATGTGTGTGTCGTGTCAGAAAATAACTAGTTTGTACTACTGTTAACGTACACGAAGCTCTTCAAGGTATCATATACATCATCTACCTCTAATTCTTCAACTCGCCTCTAATTACCGCTTTCCTGGATGTGTCTGTCCAGACTTTCAAAGTAAACAGGCTCTTACTTGATCCTGACCTTGAATCAATCTCGCTAATGTACGCATCACAGGCCATCAACACTGTGCTCGGATTTGTCTCGACTCGGAAGCAACTTGCCACAACTTTTTCGGTTGTCAAGTCTTCTGTTGAATCTCTTCTTAAACAGTGAGCGTTTATGCCCATCGTAGTGTTGGATCCTCACTGCGAGAAGACCCTTAGAGTTTTCCAAAATTACGGAATTGAAGTCAGTTTTTTTCCGATGTAAAAAAGTGCTCAGTGACACATATCTCAGAGCAATCCTGCCGGATCTGATCAAATTCGCATATATCCCACGAAACGAACTTCGCGTCACTGAGGATTCGCTCAAGGGGCGTCGAGAGAACTCACCAGATTGCTCCGTATCTGGTGCTGCCTCGACATCGGTAGCTGCTCTCGAGAACGAGGATGATCATATCCTTATTCTTGAGTTCGTCGATAATGCACGAGGGAAGAAAACCAAAGGCAATAAGTGAGCCTAGCAATGAAACTTCTTGTAAAAGACTTGTGATTGGTCTGTCCAGCATAGTTACTGTATCCGCACTCCAGCCAGCCGCGGTCAAGAAATTGGTCGAGAAAAGAAACAAGAGATTTCACGAGGCTATCAGCGAGTACGTCCAAGATGATATCTCTGTATCTGGTCAATTTAATATGGAACCATAGATTTCTCCTCTCAGAATCGGGAATGGTCGATCCTGTTAATGCTCTGAAAGCAGCAGCTCAAGCACACATACCGGTTAATCCTTCTGGTGATGGTCCAATAATTCAGCCTTCGAATAGGCAATTTTTGGGTGTTCCAGACCCCAGTAATCGTCCTTCAATTGATGGTATTGTTACAGAGCTAGAAAAGCAAAGTTGGTGTGAAGGCCGAATCACCGACAGAAGGACGATCGCAGCTAAGACAGCTCTAACAGGTCAAAAAGCATTATCCTTCCTGGTTGGTACTGAAATAGCATTTTTCTTCAGCCGTGCTGGAACCTCCGCTTTCACCTTCCATTGCTCGGGCCCTTTTGGACTCTCGAAAAATTACTACATTCTATTGTCATCAAGTTGCGGCAATCCATGCACTTGCTCAAAACAAACATGTCATTGTTTCTACAAGCACAGCGTCAGGAAAAAGTGTCATATATCAGGTTTGTTGACGACCTCTCTACCTCTCACTCCCGATTCAAGCCCTCTGCTTAGGTACCGGTGCTTCGATTTTTGGAGGCTGATTCCAGCGCTACAGCGATTTTTGTCTATCCGACCAAAGTCTAGCTTCTAACTCCTGGTCATTCACCATTTCTGACGATCATTCTCCATCAGGCACTTGCGCAGGATCAAAAGGCTGCTATGGAACAGCTTCTATCTACATGTACAAGTCTCCGGGACCTCGAAGTATGCATTCAGAATTTGTTGCATGGAAGATAGTACTAAAGATACAGGTTGCTACATATGATGGAGACACTCCTCAGGAGCTTCGTTCAGGTAAAATGCCCTCTGCATCACTTTTATGAATATCCTGAAGCCTTGCATTAATTACCCCGTAGAAGTGCGAGAAACGGCTTCAATAATTTTTACTAATTTCGTACGAGCCAAGACAAGTATTTTTTGGTAGATCTAGGCTGATGTCTACAAGGACATGATCCATGCATCCATATTGCCACAGGAGGAATTATGGCGAAAGTCAGTTCCGATATACGAGGTACTTGCAGAAGTTTGAACATTTTCTAGATTTCTCAAGAATATCAAAGTAACTCTTCACATATGTTGGGATATGTCGAAACTTATTTTTTCTCTAAAAAGCTTATAGTTGTCGACGAATTGCATTATTATTCTGGTCTATTTGGAAGGCATCTACATTCTTCCTCATTAGAGTCAATGTATATCTAAACCTATTTGTACAGTCATGTGGCCCTGATTTTGAGGCGTCTCAGAAGAGTTTGCGCCGCGGTTGGAAGTATATCATTTTGGTTTTATTATGGCCTTGTTTGCTTACATCGCGTTGCAAGATCGTCGTATCCTGTTCGTCTCCTGTAGTGCAACAATAACGAATCCTCAAGCACACATGTCAAAGATGTTTGGTCTCGCACCTGAAGAAGTAGAGGCTATTACAAAAGATGGAGCACCCTCTGGACCCAAAGACTTTTTAGTCTGGAATCCACCGCATATTGACGAAAAAGTGCCAAGCCTAGGCCGTTATAGTTCTCTAGCAGAGGCTACGGGTCTAATGAGGTTCCTTATGAAAAAAGGGGTTCGCGTCATTCTATTTTGCAAAGTAAGTGCCCCCTTTGAATGATATGTCAGGTATGACTTAAAGAAGGTTTCAAAGATTCGAAAGGTCTGCGAGCTTGTATGTATTAAGCTAATTATCATTATCCATCATCCCATTGACAAACTCGATTAGGCCATGAAAACACTTCGCGCGGATTTGAGCAGTGAAGGACGTTTTGATATACTGGAGCGAACAATGCCGTACCGAGGAGGTCAGAATCTTTCAAAAAGGTCTATCAAATATTAATGATCATCGTCACAGGGTACTCCCGAGAGGTCTACTCCTTCAAATTTCTCTGATGCGAATCGCTGATGTTACACTATCGACACAGGACCGACGTCGGATCGAACAAGATGCCTTCAATGGACGCCTTCTTGGTGTAGTGGCTACAAACGCGTTAGAACTCGGAGTCGATATAGGTGTCCTAGATGCCGTTATCATGCTGGGTTTTCCTGTAACTATTGCAGGCTTTGTAAACGAAAATCTTTTCTCATTAACTATGAAGGCTGACAGACCCATACAGAGACAACAAGCCGGAAGGGCAGGCCGCCGATCTCGAGACTCGCTTGCTGTACTGGTGGCAGATTCATATCCGATAGACCAGTACTATGTCGCTCATCCAGAAGACTTATTCGAGAAATCTAATGATGATCTCATCATTGACCTCGAGAGTAAACCACTGCTTGAAGGTAATGTGGCTGATTTACTCGGCGTCTCCCTTCAACTCATATTTCTCTTCTCAGCACACTTGCAGTGCGCAGCACAAGAGATGCCACTATCTAATGAAGACGAAAAGTACTTCGGAGCTCTCTTCAAAGAAGTATGTGAATCTCATCTTGTCAAGGATCACGACGGCTGGTAATCAATTGGGAACCTCATAATATCTTCAATTAACAACGACATATGCAGGTATCATACTCATCCAGAATTTCTCCCATTTCCATCAAAGTTTATATCCATTCGTAAGATTATTACTTGAGCGTTAGGTCAAAGTGACTGACTGATTGGTCTGCAGGTGGCACACAAGAAGAAACGTATGCTGTAGTGAATGTTACAAAGGCTGAGCCATGTAGTGGAAAGGGTTCAATTCTGGAAGAAGTCGAAATCACTCGTGCAATCTTCGAGATATACGAAGGCGGTGTGGTACGGCCCATATTCTACTACATTGCTTCATGCTCAGATACAAATATTTTCTCAGTTCATGCATCAGGGTCTTACATTCATTGTAAACTTGATCTTTTACTTGCCGGTTCTGCTGCCTGAGATCAGTCGTTAGGTCAAGGAAGTTAGCCATGATTCAAAGATTGCATATGTCACCAGAGCCGATGTTAGCTGGATAACTTCTCCAAGGTGATCCCCCCCTCTACCGTTTATAGTGCTTCTGTGTGCTCATGATTTCACTAGAGATTTTACGCACGTCTCTGTTGTCCGCTGAACTGCCATATTCTCATGGATTCTCTAGCAATATTGACGCCGTTCAAACATACCGTATCAAGGAAATTAGAGGTTCACTTCACCGGGCATATTATGGCAGGACGTTCCTTTTCTTCCCTTTTCCATGTCATATTACTAAGGTAACGAAATGTCAATAGGGGTCACTGTTGAAATCAAAGTTTTTGGTGAGTGTCGTCGCGCCCAATGGCATCGATACAGTATCCATGTGTTCAATGAAATGTGTGTAAGGATTCTTCAAGATCAGGTCAAGTCCGAGTCCTTATCTCGTTTTCTGTCTCTGACCGACGGGTACAGGAATAAGGTTATTCTAGAAGCTGTGGACCTTGAAACTCCCACTTGGCAACGTGAAACGACCGGCGTTTGGATTGATGTTCCAAAGTCACTGCTGGAGCTGTTTCTGTTCAAAGGGATAAATCCTGCCGAGGCAATCCATGCAGCGCAACACGCTGTTTTGAATCGATTCTCATTGGCTCAAGACCTGAGAACAGAGTGTAAGACTGCAGAGAAGGAATACAAGATGACAGAGTCCAAACGAAAAAGACCTGCAAGGTGTAACCTACGTATATCGATCAACGAGCCACACACTCACAGAATCCAGGTTGATATTTTACGACGCTATCGATAAGGGAGGTGGGGTTGCGGCGAAAGCGCTCGACCATGGTAGGTTAAGATCGTCTAACTTCTGATAGATGTTCCTGACAGCCTCGCTAGTGAATCAACTTTTGCGGCAGGCATGTAATGCTATGGAGTGTTGTGAATGTAACGAAGGTTGTACCCAGTGTGAGTTCTATTCAATTGCAAGATGAGACATCGTTAAGGCCATCCCATGTCCATCGCCATTAGGTTGTCAAAGCTCTTTTTGTAAAGAAAACAACCTTGTGTGCTCAAAGCTTGGAGCACACCTTATCCTGAAATGTTTGCTTGGGACAGAAATTGACCCTGACAGCGTCCCGATACAGAACGATGTCCAGAAATCGAGGACTGTTGTTGAAGCAGAAATGGTCCATGCCATTGAGGGTGTCCAAGTAGAAACTAGCTAAAGGTGACATGGGCAATAGTGTGATGGCATGGTAGACCTAAGCAAGTGGATCAAAATCGCCCCAGTCATCCTTCGACGGCTGTTTAGAGCTTCCCCAGGTAGGACCAGGGGGTTTTGAAGGTGCCAACATGCTTCCCATTCCTGGTGGAGTAGCGACAGGAAGGGCGAAGGATGCGGGTTGTGATGGGGCATGCGGAGCAACCGAAAAGCCTCCCAAGGGAAGAGTAGTTTGTTTTACCGCTGTTGCAGGCTCGAGTGAAATGTTATAGTTAGGTTTCTGTTGCCCAGGAGCCAAAGGCGGCGGCAAAAGAGTATGATTTGACTTCTGCGAAGGGGATAACGATTGTGAATAGGTTTGTTGTACGTTAGGAGCTAGGCGAGATGGTATTTGAGAAGTTGATGTGGTTGATGTATGCATGGACGGAGGTGGTAATGGAAACAGTTTTCTTCCTTGTAAGGGAGTGGCCAGCGATGGACCATTTGAGGTTGTTGTTGGAGTTTGAGCCTTCGAAGCCTAGGCACGATAATCTACGTTAGTACGACTGTACTTCCTGCGCATTTCGACACATACACTATCCTCATTGAAGATACTGCCCCAGACATCGTCATCCCACGATGTGTCAACTGTCGTGTCCGTATGAATGGGCTTGTCATTTGTTCCACCGACTAGACTCTCAAAATCCACGGTACCGACAAAGCTCCTTGTAGAGGCACCATTGATAGCTGTAGCAGAACGATCTTCTAACCGCTGAGAATCTCGCAGAAACTGGTCGTGTTCTTTCTCTACTCTGTCTCCCAACTTTTTTATTACTTCCATAAACCTATGAAATTGTGAGACATTTAGCACTAGAACTCAAATTTAGCAACATGGACATTTCACGAGGAAAATAATCGTACATGGTCCAATGGACATTGACCATAACTGTGGTAGAACAAGGGTGGCAACAGCTTCACGATCGACCTTGAAGCCCATGGCTTCGTGGACTAGAAGGGTTGCCATCTAAAAGTTGCTGTCTGTCAATAGATTATATATGCTGTAACGATCGACGAACCATGACAGCAGGTTCTTTCGTGCGTATCTTGGAAAGAAGAGGTACCAGCTTCTGTGTCAAGCTCGTCTGGTGGAGAGAATTGACATGGTTGAATGACTTTCAGACATCTATATACTCACTTGGTCCAAGGTCTTCACCATCGTGAGAAATGTTACGAGGGTGGCGACTTTAACGCTTAGTATCCGGGTCTTGGTAAATACAAGCTAGAGAAAAAAATGAGTCAATCGGACACAGAAAAATGATCTTGTCTTACAGCAACGCGTGGGAATAGCACGCCTTGCACTTCAGCATAGTCAATGGTTTCACAAAGGTCCGGTATAGTTTTCAGGGCACGCTCTTGGACCTTGACTGATGTCAGGGATACAACGAAACAGACGAAGGAGATCCATACAGTTGCATGTTCTGATTCAAGTGCATTATAGACCAAAGGTAAAACATCTGTGTGCGTGTCACTGTCAGATTAAGGGGGTGGAAAAGGCAGTTTGAAGGACTCACGTTCTCTGAAGACATGTTTCTCTGTCTTACTCTGGAGCATTCCGAGATTGTCCAGAAGCGTAAGCATATTCTGTGGTGGTTCTTTAATACTGAACAGAGGCCTGAGGCTAGGAAGGACAGTGCTGGCGAATTGGGCAGGTGACAATATTGTTGAGATGGCAAAGACATTCGGTAAAATGTACGGTAAAAGATGAGTGTCCTTCATCTGCATTTGGTCAGAATCAGTAAGAGTCGATAACCTCGAGGCGGGGGACATTACTTCTTCAACAAGCGATGGCAAAATTTTTCGTGTTCGTAAACCCTCGGAAAACTTGTCCAAGACACCTGTGAGCCCTTTCATGAACGATATTTTCTCTTCTCTGGTTTTCGACGTAAAATTAGAGCGATCAAGGAAATTCAGAGTAGATATCGGCAGCGATGAGAAGAATGGGTGCGACGGAAGCGTTGAAGGTGTTGGTCTGGTGCTCGCATGGCGAGTAATGAGTGATCGCAGAAGACCTGAATAAACTTTCAAAAAAAGAAGAGAGTCAGGTACGTGAGGGTTATACCTTGCAGTGTATGATCAAGGGCCTCTATGCCTGTCACAGCCTTCCCAGCGTGCTCTCTCAAACCTCCCAAGCTACCATGAGTTTTGTAGGGAGTTTTGCCTTTGCAGTGCACAACATAGATGACGCAGCCAAGGGAATACATGTCAGAGGCCGTGAGCAATTGTTCGTCAAGGGCGTACTCCGGTGCTAGGTAAGGTGAGAAGGCGTCAATTATCAGAAATAGAGAACATACCCATATAATCGAAGGAGCGCTGAATATACCCAGGGACACGTCCATCGAACGTCGGAAACTCCCACCGAGAGGGAGTACCTCCAGGTCCAATTAATGGAATTGTGAGACCAAGGCCAGAGATCTTCCAATCTCCCTGATAATGCATGAAGACAGGGACCTTTTACACGTTTCATCATCATACTTACAGCACCATTGAGTATGATGGTCTCCGGGGTTATATTCGTATGTATCAGCTGCGCTGACGAATGCAGGAACGAAAGACCTCTACATATCTGGAGGATACCTTTCTGAATCTGGAGGCTCTGTGTCAATTTCACGGATCGGGAGGGTACACTCGTCGCGTAACGAACCTCGACTTCATCCAATTCGACAATTGACGAAGTTCTTCCACCTCCGGCGATCGACAGTTCCAGAGACGACAACACCGGTTCAGTTGCGAAGATTAATTCATTTCTAGTCTCTTCTAGAGGTTCCACCATCTCTGCAACGCGGCCAGTTGCCATACATCATCACGAGATAGAATTATAATGATACTCACCCAAGATAGATGGATGTCGAAGTCGGCCAAGCGCAGACGCCTATCGTTAAGGTATACATAATTTATATAGAAGATATCAATAATATCTACCTCGGCTTTCATGACCTCGAGTGTTCTCTCTTTCGCAGGAATGCCCAATCTCTCCATATCCGAACCCTTCTTGTCAAAACTCCACACTGAGACGCGTTTTTTCGTGACCCTGTGTGTTGCAGACTGAACCTTCCATAAGCCTATGGTCAAAGTCGGCGACAAGGGTGTTGAAGCACGGAGTGAGGTGCCAGGTTGGCCAGGAGTACCTGGCCGACTTCCAGTCGAGGGGCCAATATCATAAGATTGCGAGATAGCCGTACGAGAGAAGAATGATGTAGCCGCAGCAAACATACTACCTTCTGAGAGGGAGGTGGTGGACTTGACCAAACTAGAGACTTCCAAATTGTTGAACCACGTGCTGCGAGTTTCCAACCGCTCGTCAATTGTGGATATTTAAGTACGGCATGACCGTAGCAAGTTCCCCTCTCAAACTCAATGTTCCTCTAAAACAAGCTGTCTCTACTTTACGCGACTCGATTCAGTCCTGACGAAGATAAGGCCTAAGGTCCAAGGTTCATCTCAACATCTGGTATTTGCCAAGTGTGGGCACTTGAGATGCAGACTGGCATATGGACGGATATGGCGTCGTCATCGTCGGTTGCTAGGCGCATTGACCCATCATACTGGGGCGAAGTATTTCACACTGAAAAAGTGGATTGGACATAGGCATTCTGAGTTGAGATTGGGAACATGGCAGGTGTGCAGACCCTGTATATACGGCTAGTCAGTTGCAAGGTTACGTAATGCGTGTAGGCCACTCTCAGGCCGGAGCTTCTTCAATATACCCCACAGTCTACCATGAGGTCTTCTGCTCGTTGTTTCAAGGCTCTGGAACGTATCTACCTGCGTCACAGGAGTACGAGTTTCATCGGGCTTGGGCGCATGGGGCATGAGATGGCCTTGAATCTGTTCTCAAAACAATTCATCAAGAATGTTGATACCCATTTTGTTGTGTGCGACGCGATTCCGGACAGCTCTCGCGCATTTGCAGATAAATTCCTCGGCCAGTTTCCTCGAGCTAAGCTGGCCATTGCATCGACACCCGAAGAGTGAGTAAGATCGCTCTGCAGTAGTCACGCGTTGTAACGAAGGATAGAGCGACACTGGCCTCGCAGACCATTATCACAATGCTACCATCTTCCCCCGAGGTCAAGACTGTCTATACAGAAGGCATTCTTCCTGTTCTTCACAAACTCCCACCCGAACAGGCGCATGGCACCCTTTGCATCGATTCAACAACGTTGGACGTTTCCGTGGCTAAACAAGTGGCGGCAGACGTCATTAGCGCAGGGGCCGAGATGGTGGATGCTCCTGTCTCGGGTGGTGCGTAACAAAGATTCCAGGTTAGGTTCAAATGACAAGACTCCTGCTGCTAGGCGTAACGGGTGCGAAAGCGGGAACTTTGTCATTCTTGGTCGGGGGAAGCGACGCATCATTCAAGCGTTGCGAAAGTATTCTCTCCTTGATGGGGCAACGAATCATCCATTGCGGGAGTTCGGGTTCCGGGCTAGGAGCGAAAATATGTAATAACGTGAGCGAAATATTCTTTCGAGATATGAGGTACTCGTGTCTAAATACAACATTCGCAGTTGGTGCTTGGAGTACAACAAATTGTCGTTGGGGAAGCCATGCTACTGGGGCAACGTTTAGGACTTGATCCGGGTATTCTGGCAGGAGTGATCAACAGTAGCACGGGAGGATGTTGGGCATCGTCTGTAAACAATCCTGTGCCATCGTCCCTAGAGGGAAAGTCACCACCATGTGAACGAGATTACGAGGGCGGCTTTGCAACAGTATTGATGTTGAAGGTAAGAAGATTTCATGCGGAAAAAATGCGTGTTGAGGACATCTTTTCAGGACATGGGGCTTGCCAAAGATGTTGCTGAACAAAGCAAGAGTCCGATACCACTAGGAGAGGCGGCAGAAGAATTGTATAGGCAGGTAATCAGGGAACAGCCTGACCTCGCGCGGAAAGATTTTTCAAGTGTGTACCGATACCTGGAGAAGAAAAAGATGTGATTAGTTACGTAAGATAATAATAGATGACATACGAATAGTTATTTTGAAGCAAGTTTGGACTTACGACAATGACTTCCAAACCATCTGTGATCATTTTTGGTCAGTTCTCTGCCTTCTTCGATCCCGAATCCCATTCATAGCCCATCAGGTGGTCTCAACACCATCTCCCGCGCCCTGGTCGCTCTCCTTGTTCCTTTAGATGCTGAACCACTCGTCTCTGTACGTGTCTTTTACCCCACAACATGCATCCATCTTGACTGTGACCCAACAAGCATCTAAGAATTGTCGATAAATTCTCAGTCGTCCCTGCTACAACGTATGTGCACCTGCATTCTACGCGCACCATTGTTCATCATCTCCTTTCTAGATATATCGGTGCCGAATTTCCAAAGATCCTTGATAATCCTCTTGTTGAGTACAGGCAAGCTAATTTGACCGTACCTGGTTCGTTCGATGATAGTGCTTCCTTCTATCGCGTTCTCATTTGTTGTTCACAGCGGTCGTTGCTTCCTGTTTCGAGCCTCCTGAAGGACAGGCTCCCTATGACTATGTATTCGACTATACAGGTGAAGTTCGGAACGATCGAACAGAGATGGTCAGTACTTACATCGTACGGACGTCATCTCAATAACACTGACAGTACTCAAGATCCAAATAAACACTACCCTCAATATTTCTCGGTTGATCGGCCTCGAGGCGGCGAAGCACAAGGTCAAGGCATTCGTCCGAATCCAGCTACCTTTCTATGACACTGGTAGTTCGAGTAAATCTCAACATACTGAGAAGGATGATATCAAGCCCGTAAACACGATTGGCATATGGTGGCACGAAACACTACGTGTTCTTGCTGCTATCGAGGGGTATGGTTTTCTTCTCATGTCAGCCAAATATCACCTGTCTGACCTTTCCTAGCCTGAATCTGGTCATCCTGCGGACCGGCTTTGTGTATGGACCCTACACCAATTATGGAATCAGTATGCAATCTTGTGCCTCAGTACAGTGTTGTCACCTATCCTTTTATCACAGTTACATCGGGCATCACCGTTGCCTCTGTATATGGTTACCTTAAGAAGCCTATGAAGTCTATGTAAACATCAGTTCCTCCGGCACCTCTTATGACACTGATTGTATTTCTAGGTGGTCGCCAGGCAAGAACCCGAACAATACTGTCAATGTGGCAGACGTCGCTGGTGCTGCCTGGGCATGCGCAGAATGGATTGGCCCCCTCGGTCGTACCGAGGCAAATGTACTTGCGGGCGAGGAGATTCTATTCCATAATGACAAGAAAAAGGTTAGGGAGGTTGAAGGAATGCCACCACATGATCAGAAACTGATCGCGCCGCTATTCAATCTTGTGAGTACATCCTAATAGTATCACCTCGAAGGTTTGAGTCATATTGGTATCCCTAGGTCGATGATTCTAATAGCACTCTCCTGAGCATTGGCGAGGTCGTCACGTCTTATTTTGGAACGACCTTTGAATTTTTTACCTTCGTTGAGAATGCTGCTATGAAGGCTTGTCGAGCGATCAACCGATGCATTAACGATACTGACCTTTCTATAGCTTACGGGTGACCATGTAGAAGAAATTAATGAACATCATGTCAGCGGATGGACTGAGATGATTACTACATCGAAGCCTCCTATCCCAAATACGCCGCTTTCAGCATACATGGATAGCTTTGCGCTTGCGAAGCATGTGCTTGCTTATAACAACACGAAGATCAAAGAGGTTATTGGCTACAATTTGAAGAAGCCCTTCTTCAACCACGAAGCAATCAAAGAAGTCATTGACAAATGGAAGGAGGAGGGCAGTTGGCCAAATCTCGACTAATCTTCCCTATTGAATTTAGATGTATTACGTGCTCGGTTTTCCTTCATATATTCAGCTCCTCCAACCCTTCATCTTTTTTACCTTATAATTCATGGTAGAATACCTAATGTACATTCCTCTGGCTCTACCGGTTTGTAGATACCACCACCCAGTATTTTTTTCATCGATTGATATGGTCAATACCTGTAGCTTTTCGCCATTAAGAGTCCTCAAAGCTTCAGGACGGGCGCTAATTGAAAAAGTGCAGCTGCCGAAATGTGTAGTTCTTTATACGAAGTCATTCCTGGGTGCGCAATTCCGTTGCAAAAAGACACGTTTCAATTGTATTAAAAATTGATTTCTCTTAGAAACGTCCTTCAAAATTACTGTTACAGGACCGAAGCCTAACAGATGATGACGAAACCAATCCTTTCAAAGCGGGTCAATCCAAGGTCATATCCATTTCGAACATTGAACATTGAATATTACAAAAGCTTGGCCCAGCTACTGCCAATGACTATGTCCGGATTCTGGATCAGAATTACTCGGGGTTCCTCCGGGTTCCTGTGAACACACTCTTTATAAGTAGAACGATAGTGCGCTAGATAAACCGTCCACAATATTCATGCTCCCTAAAGATACGACTGATCCTGAGGTTACGAGTCCAACAGAATACGAACTCCTTCCACCGTCTGTACCAAGTGAACAGCAACAATCTCTAATGGGGCAAGAAGAGCACATGCTGAAGCCCGAAGGCAGGAAGGGTGATCATACTGCAATGTGTATAGTATTAGTGAGTGCCCTTCGTCTTCTATACGATCTTATTCATATGATCATGGTTGTTTTTCCTAGGCATCTGTCTCTGTCAGTGTCCGTCATACCTAGCCTGGACTAGTATTTCATATTTCATTCAGGTCTTGGCCATTGTCACATGGGTGGCTCTCCTGGCAAACAACCCCGTAGGTGCTGGGTGGTTTGCTTTCCATCCAACACTTCAAACCCTTGCGCTGGCCCTATTTACCTACGGTATGTGTCGCTGTCAGTTTATTTCCTGCACTGCACTACGCTGAACTAGTAACTCAGGTATCCTGACCCTCCAACCAACTTCACAACCGAAGACCAAAACAGCGGGCTTCCGCAGGCATCAGGCAGCCATTTTCTTTGTAGGATTCCCAGCCATCATGTTGGGGACTAGCGCCATTGCATACAACAAATGGATACATAACAGGCAACACATGACGACTTGGCATGGGGTATGTCCGGCACTAGATCCTTCTCAATATGTTCTAACGTCCATGGTCAAGTCTTTTGGATACATGTCTCTGACCTGGATTCTAATACAGGTATGCCTGGGAGGGGGAAGTGTATGGTTTAAGGGTGCTGCATTTGGTGGAGGGGCCAAAGCAAAGGCTTTGTGGAAGTACCATCGGTGAGCTCACCTGTTCAACACAATTGATCAATCTTGCTGATCTCTTCCTTAGACTTTCGGGTTACATCCTGTTCCCCACACTGATGTTCACTGTATATCTAGGAGGTTATTGGTCTCACTGGGGAAACACAGTTGTGCCTTCTGGTATTCTTCGCTTTGCCACTTACATCGTAGCTCCTCTCCTAGCCGTTATCGGAGTCATTGCGCGTGTTAGGTATGCTATCTCAAGGTATGTCCTGTGGGCTGGACAACTCATGCACTTTTCATTTTCAGACCATCGAAGATGAACTTTTCATAAAAATAATAGACGGGCTGTACCAATTCCTCTGTAAACATATTATCATCGTGTCATGTAGTTATGATGCAACAACTCCTGTTGCTGGTCGAGGTATGATCTCTATTAGGAACCCAGGTAAGAAGCGTTCCATCCTCTCCTGCGTCGCCGTCCATAATGTCCGTTGTCGTTCATCTCTTGCATCAGGCTCGGATGGTGGGACCAAAATCCCTGCTGCATTCATGACCAGAAGGACGTTTTTGAGCGATTCAGGAATAGCCTCGTACTAGAACAGTTAGAGGGAATGCTGAAAGCAATGAATTACATGAGACTGACCAGCTGATCACTTCTGTCGATATTCATCAGCCGATCCAACAAATCTAGGATCTGTATCCACAGAATCCGGAAGTCTGCTTTAGTCTGACCCTCTCGAACATCCAGATGCATGAAGGTTTTGCAAAGAAGAGCAGAAGCTCGAAGACGGGTTTCCGGCATACCCTGCGGGTCTCTTTGGAAAATCTCGGGCTTCAGAAGATCATCCAGAAGCGGAAAGACGACACGGTTGAAAATTTCTTCCACATGGATATGATCTGCTTCTTCGAATAATATATGCGGACTCAACAGAGCGCGCTGTAGTTGGCTTATCGCACAGTGGCGCACCTCACGAGCAGCATTAGCAGATTGGCGAGAGAGAGATGCCAGCGAATGTAAGCAGTATTGTCGCCAAGCTAAATACACTTTGAAACAACGAAGGTCGGAAACAAAGGTATACTCACTTTGTTGCTTTGCAGAGTGGGATGATTCCAAGAATTGAGGCAGGAATCTGTTCAAGTTGGCAAGTAATTCAACTGCTCCTTTACCACGGGCGATCGGGGGTGAACTAAATGGTGACGTTAAAACCTGTTGTGCTGACGAAAGTATAGTGACTTTACTTAGCCGAGGTGAGTGGCTCCAGTCGACGACCTTTGGGTTGCGAACGTTCCGTCAAGGTTCCTGCCACCGCCATAAAGTCATCCAGAATCATGACGAGGCCAGAGAAGTTATCAATTGTGACATATTGATCTGGGCCATCGGACACTATGCTGGTGATGAGGTCGAATGATAAGCGCGCCGCTTCTGGATTAGCCAACGTAGACCTCATGAGTGCAAAAACGAGATTCCACTCCGTTTGAGAGCTAGAGCGCGACTGATGAAAAAGTTATCCAAGATTTAGAAAGAAGTCGGATCCTACCTAATAATCTCTTTATGCTTTTGGAGTAGGAGGGCGAGGCCTGAAACTACTTGCTCGCCCAGAGAACTTGCGATGGTCGAAGGAAGCCCAGACAGAAGATCAAACGAGACATAGATTTGATCCCGAAGAGAGGACTATAAGAAGAATGAGAAGAGTCAGCACTGCGTTATTGTCATGTTGACCAGCAGCTAACCTCTTGGGCCAGAATCAGACAGATACGTAGCAGGCTTACGACCGCACGTTCGATCAAAAGAATGCTGTATTGCGCGGGGGTTGAAAGTAACGCTGACAAGTGCTCAAATACAATAGGCCTGACGTTTGATTCAACTTAGAAGCAGCCTTAATAATTATCTCAACACTGACCAGAGTTCCTCGATATGATCTGGTGCTTGACACAAAATACTAACCATTGTCTCCAAGAAAAACACAGACGCAGGATCGTATGGCAGTGAAAAGGCTTCATCTGAGTGAGCCAAACCATCATCGGATTCTTGTTTCAGTCTGGCGACGGTTCGTTCATGGGCGAGAGCCTCTAACGCTCGAACAGCGGCAATCAGCGCGTCAATATCTAGCTGCCTACATACCCGTGTCAAAATAAAAACATATCCTGACCAGTTCTATTACTTACATTATCTGGCCGTAGAGTTCTTCAAGCCGGCATGACGATATACAGTCAATAGTACAAAGAGTATTTTCAATTTCGGAATCGGTCGCCTCAGGAACCAAGTATTCTGTACTTGTGTTATAAGGGGTCATCAGGTAGGAAGACAAGGCGGAGAGTAGACCGCCTTCGCTTCTGGCAGCAGGACGAGGGGGTGCACTACCCCTAAGAGGGATCATGGAAACACCACCCAGGAAGTCCTCCATTTGCAACATTCGGGTCGGAAGAAGAGAATGCAAAAAAAGGTTTTGGAACATCTCGAATATCTGACAAGGTCAGAATAAGGTACATTGAGCTAGGAAGAGTCAGTGCGCATACCTGGGTCCAGCCCTCTCTGAGCGCATTTCCATGGCCATTCACAATATTGAATAAGATGACAGCAGCCAATTGACCCTTGAAATTGGTGCCGAATTTCACAGAAAGGTTTGACACCGTGACAGATTGGCCTTCCACTTCAATGACAGGATAATTAGGCACTCGGGCAGGGGTAACGTCGGACAAAAGACTTGTTGCCTCCGATAGGGAGACAACGACGAAGTCGAAGACATCAGGGAGGTGGAAATGCCCTGCAAGGGTGGCACATTGTCTAAAGCCGGCAATGGACCGCTGAATGATGTATTCTTCTTCGAAGCTGATGAAAGCATAGGCTATGGCTGAGATCACTGGTTTCCATACGATCTTGAACATTTCAACGTCGAACACGGACGAGTTGCAAATCAAAAAGTCGCCTAAGCACGAGCTGATTGGTTGAAATTTCAGTGCACTTTAACAGAATACCGCATACCAGCTTGGCGGGATCGCATGAGAAGCTCCTTCCAGGCGTGTTCAAAGCCAAGTTGTCCTGTATGCTCCTCCGGCATGACTATTTCTCGCTTTCGGATTGAATCATATATGTTTTGCTAATCACCAAGTCAGAAAGAATGAAACGTAAATTGGATACTGGGACATCACACCAAAAATTCTGGCGAAAAATTGTCACCGTCATTGACCTGTCGTAGGTTGCGTTGATAGTCCTCTATTGTCATCCGTTTCTGTGTGTATTGCATCATGCGGAAGAAATCAACGAGCAAGAAGACGACGCACTCGCACTTGAGGATTGTGAAGATCGGTATTCAGCATTATGACAGAGTAAGCCAATACATAGACCGCGTCTTCGCTCTTGATTTCCTCTGTAGACATGTATGAGAAAAAGATGTTCGGAGGGAAGCATACCAACACACCAGGGTCGGAAGCAAAATAGGACGATGCAAACGTCTCAGTTATACGAGCAATCTGCTGCGCCTCTCCTGGTAATCGAAACGATTCCAGAAGTTCACGCAAGGCATCAGCAATGGGTTTCTACTATAGTATGAGTCAATTAGCATTTAATTTGTGTAGCACGGACATTGTGGAAATCGAACAGTCCTATGAAGGCTTTCAAGAGTTCGATGTTGTCCGGTTTCGATATGTAGTCACCCAAAAGGCGTTTATCAAGTCTTGTACAACTTTTCAAAAAGCAAGCGAGACTGCTCGCTTTTGTGACGTCCTCTGAAAGATCGGCGTAGATTAAGTTATTCTCCTCTAGAAATGCGATACCAGATTTTGGTTTCGCGTTGAAGCGCGAAGCACCAGTCAGGATCAGCTTCTTTTGCGATTTGGTCTGGATGAGGGACTCTGGCGTCGGGAAATCCTAGTAGACAGAATTAAAAGTATAGAAATGGGAAGAGAAATAGACCTACTGCTGGCCAAACCTCTGATACCTAAAATTGAAATGTCAGACGAATCAAACATAGAAACAAATTTACAGACACCCTCAACGCGTGCTGCCATATCGTTTACGAATGCCAGCAGGAGATCTAGACATAGATACTGTGCATTCCGTTGTTGTGCATCCTCAGGTGGATAATCCGTTGGGTATACAGCCTGAACAACTTTGCGTTAGTTTACAGATGAAAACGCCTAATATAGTCAACCTTGGTCAAAAAATCGACAAGACGCTCAAATAAGTTTTCACAGTTGATGTCGCAATCATAATTAGCATACAAATCAACCATAAAGCTAGGGTACCGAGAAATTTGGCTGAGCGTTTCCAGAATCAAGCTTCGCGTTTCACCTCGTGCAGGAGCAATCAAAATTCGGGAAGAAACAGCAGCGCCTTTCTCAGACTCTTGATTAAGTTGGTCACTGTCTGGACCGGCATTAGAGTTCAACAGGGGCGTTCCAGGGCGAGGGGTGTTTGTTCGAGGACTACCAGTGTATGGCCTCTTTCCGGCGAGAGGTACATGTGAACCTTTAGGGTGAGGAGAGCTCGGGAGGGCCAATCTGTCAATCGTGAACGCAAGGAACAGCTCCTGTTGTAACTTCAAATGGTGGCGCGATGTATCAAAAACCGTGGAAATGGTACGGAGAGAAAGGTGTAAAACAGAGGTATTGTCGGACCGTGCCAGTTGGAAAAGGTATTTGCATCCTGGATCAAGAACGAGAGCTTCTAAAGAGGGAAACTCGGCAAGACGAGGACCGGACTCTTCAAAAGCGGTATTCAAGATGCTCAATGCAACAAGTCGGGTAGAGTCGGTGTGTTGCTGGTCCAGTGGGTCCAAAACATTAATCAAGACACGTAAGAGTTCCAGAATCGAAGGCAAACCATCTGCTAGGAGTCAGACATATCAGATGGTCTGTCTTGGACAGTTTAACATACATTGGGGTCGGTCAACTCCGGCAGTCACTGAAATCGGTGGGATGGCTGCCTGTTCTTGTTCTAGCTCTGGCGGATTTTCTGTAATAGCTTGAGAATCGACATCGTCTTTCGTCGACTCGTTATTCGCAGATACTGTCAACTTTATCTCGCCCTCTGGAGCATCTTCATCAACAGTTTGAAGTTTTGCTTCTTCAGTCGCAGGATCTAAGTAGTGCAATCTTGAGAATACAGTCCTGACCAAGGTATGCATGGTGTTTTCTGCTGATCGACGCAGCGTCTCTAACTTGACGTTAGAAATCTCCTGAATTTAACTGACTATGATCTACATACCGCTGAGACGTATTTGACAGCAGGTAGTCAATACTGTTTCAAGCATTTCGCATACTTCGATATCTCCGAGAACGCTACCAACATTTCCACATAGACAGTCTTCAATGACCGCCATTATCTTCAAAAGGACGACTTCATCTCCTGAGGAATCACTGGCTTCAAATTTGCAATGCGAGATGGTACTACTGAGCTCCACCAGGGCGTGATCGAGAGCAACTGAAGTTGGAGAGATGAATCCGCATACGAATAGACTATGCAAAGCAGACAACGCAGCAGAAGTTATGGGACCTGTTGACAGGGGAGATCTAATGAGAGAAAAGAAGGGCGCGAGAATAGTGGGTAGATCTATAGTGGTTATGTCTGCCCATATAACTTTGAGAAAGCTATGAAGAGGATCAACATGTCAACTAACCGTTAACCTCCCTTACGGTTCGCTTAAGTTCTTGAAATCCGCCCATCAGCTCCGCCTCTCGATAACCTCGTCCAGACGCTTGCGATGTATGACTGGATGTTGATATTCGCAATCCAAGCTTACTTCCTAACGTCGAGTCTTTTGAACGGACAAAATGGGTTGAGGAAGCCCAGCGAGAGTTTTTTCGCATTGTAGTCGTGACTGACAGAATTTCCGAGTAGAGAACATGTTTAAATGAGACAGTTCTGCGTGTCCTTAAGTCCATAGGAGTTTAAACGTTTTACAACTAATGACCACGTCCACTTTCTGAATATAGATCATTGACTGCTGACGTAATGACTTTGTAGTCTGTAATCAACACACGGGATATTGTACAATTCTATGTGGAACCTTGCCCAACCTCTGTCGCCCGTGAGGCCATGGCCGCCTGTCCAGCCGCTGTCGCAGCAAGCCGTGATCGTTTCCGCTCCGCCTCTGTATAGATGCTTAACTAATATTATCAGATACCAAAAAAGAGACGCACCAGCTTCTTTCTCGCGTTCGATCTCACTCACTATTGCTTCAATCTCTGCCAATTCGAGGTTCTGAAACACATTAGAGTAGTAGAAAAATTGCCGTTGTGTCATACATACTGTGACTTTGCCATAGCTTTCCATGACGCTGATCTCAATGTTCTTCGCTCCAGTTTGCACAACTTCAAGAAGACTCTTGACTGTAAGTTTAATGCTTTCCTCCCTCGTCATGTCATCCTTATGGTTTTTTTCAAGGAATTCCCGCACGGTTTTCGATGAACGTCCGATGGCATTAGCCTACCGTGCGCCAGAATCAGCCTGGAGTCTGAACCAAACCACGAGACGAACCTTCCATGCGCTGTAAATGCCACTGGGTTCAGTCTGATATAAGCGTGGTCTGGAGTCATGAGGATCGAATCCAACAATGAGGGTGGATATTCCAAATGGCCGGACACCACCAGATTGAGTGTACCGCTATATCATTAGAACTGTTCAGAAAGAAAAGATAATAGGTGGATTGTGATGCAAAGTAACGCACTTGTTGAATACCAGCGATGTGCCTAGTAATATATTCAACAGTGACGGGATCCTCCACGGTGAGTCGATGACTTTGACATTCAATGCGAGCTTTGTCAATGAGAACGCGACCATCAGCAGTTAAACCTTAAGCAGAGTGAGTTCGACGTATGATTCTGGACATGAGGAACGAACCTGCGAAAGCAAGGCAGATGTGATCATCCAGCATGACAACTTTCCGCACAGTTCGAGGGTCTTGTAGCTGAAGTACGGATTTCTTCTCTACACCCAGAACTACCACATCCTTTCCACGAACACCGACCTATTTGGCGAAGTAGTTGACACCCATCACCGAATGACTGCAGGTAAGACAACATACTGCGCATGTTCCCTTTCTGACAGCTTCCAGCGCGTACTCAACCTAAGAAAAAGGCGAAGCAGGTTAATCTCTCTGGATCATTCATTTCACGTGAAGAGGTCAAGGATCGGACCTGGAACAGGTGGCCATCGGGAGAGAATACGGTCAGTGCTGATGGTAGACAGATATTGAATTTTTGAGTAGGGATACATAACATATAATACTGAACAGACCTCTGTCATAGGACCTGGACATGATGAAATCGTGAAGAAGTTGTGGGACGCGCGTCGAAAGGCTGGTCAAGATCACCTGAAGCTTAGTCATCAGCACAAATCACTACGCGTCCGCAATGAAGTAATGGCTGGGTCGATCTTGTAGAGGTGCCACAATAACCCGTCTTGAGAGTCTACTTTCAAGGTGTCTTTGGACTGAACTATGTCTTTCAAACCTCCCGATCCGGAAATCCAGATCGTGAATGTCAGTGCCAGTTTCGTCGAGTGTGGCTTCTGCTCGACCAACTTGACTAACCTAACACTTTCTGCGCGGGAAGAACACTATGAACTCCACTTTTCCACCGCTCCAGGTGATTCACTTATCAAGTTCTTTAGTTTTTACAGTCTCAATACTAACACATGAGCTAGTGTCTTCGGAACCATTGCAGAGTGCGCAGACGCCTCACCTATCTACTCCACCTAGAAACGCTCAATCTTCCAAGGAAACCAAGTCTCATGACAAAGGAAAAGAAAAAGCGACTATTACCAAGAGTGATAGAGGTATTTTCTGGCATCGTGGACTTTCTCTGTCCCCTCCACGAAATTATACACAAGGTGAAATGGTTTTGCGACAATCCTATCATATATCTTACCTTATTCCAGGTCTAATACCGTTGCTCAAGAAGGCATTATGGAGCAGCCACGCCCAAGGAACGACTTTGCGCGCTGTTCTTTGCGACGAACGCGTCATACATATCTCATCCACATCCCTAGACAGGGGCTGGGGTTGTAGGTAAGCTCATTTGTTTTTCATCGAGGCCGACTTCTTCTCTGATTCTAAACAGTTACCGCAATTTCCAAATGGCCTGTGCAGCGCTTATGGATCAAAAAGTCCAACCAAAGTATTCCACACTTCTTAGCGAACCATCTTCCCCAGGATTACGCGATATCCAACAATGGATCGAAGACGCGTGGAATGCGGGTAAGATTTTTCTCTTCAACTCATATCACGAAGACTCATTGTCTTTTCAGGCTTCGATCCACAAGGTGCGCAACAACTCAAGAAACTCATTGGAACCAAGAAGTGGCTTGGAACGGCAGGTTGGGTTGGCTTGCGATATGGATTCTAGCGCAGCACTGACCAAATCCAGACTTGTACGTGGCGTTCGTTTATCGTGGTATCCCGTGAGTGTATTGGGTTTAATTAATCAACCTTTCCCTGATTGATGCTTACATGCCACAGTGCAGAACTTGTCGACATAAACCTGACTGGTCGGCCTCGTGGTAAGCCTAATTATTTGATGGCACCCAGATTGATTCAATGTATTAGGAGTTGATATTGTCAAGGACTGGATAGTCGACTATTTCTCACCGAAATCAAATTCTTCCAAACCAGCTAACATTAACGATGCTCTTCGCGGTGCTTCTCCAATTGTTGTGACAGACCGCATGCCTATCATACTTCAACATCAAGGCCATTCCAGGACTATTGTAGGGTATGAAGTGACGAAGACCGGCAAGATCAAGCTTTTAATGTTTGATCCTTCTATGTGAGGCTAAAAACACATCTCGTTTGTATCCCTTTACTAATCTCCTAACGACCATCAGGAACTTCGACAATCTAACTAAACAGTTGGCGCTTGCTCTTTACACTCATAACACCTCGTCTTCTGACTCTCGAAAACGGTCCTCTGGGAGCTCATCTGCGTCGCGATCTGGCCCCAAACGTTTTCGCGCTGCAATGGAAAATGTGATATCTATCGATGACGAAGACGAGGCCGAAGTGCTTATCATTGAATCTTCACCTGATCAAAAGCCTCGGGAAAGAAAGACGAAAGAAGCGCTCGGCAAATCTGAAGTTCCGACTAAGACTCTGCAAGACTTTTTAGACCGTTTGAGATTGCATACAAGGGGTCTTGGGTGTGTAGACATTGATCTTACTGTGCCTCCTTACTCACTGCGGCCCAGGCGAATGGAATATCAAATATTGTACTTCCCTATGACACAGCCATTGACAGAGCAAGACAAACGCAGCATGAAGATGATCGTTAGTACCGAGTATTGATAATACATAAGGACTTTTTTAGAATACACAATCCTTAATCACGGAGCATATAGAATAAAACCACTTTTTTCTAGGTAGGATTCAGTATGACATCGCTGGACCCGTTGGTAGGCAAGATTGTGGGTAGACCAGAAAGAGGAGGTAAGTCCAACGCTGCAACGGCACATTGTAGAGCCCTCTGCCAAGCTTCTTCTATTCGATATCCACCGCCTCTCATGATTCCCTCTCGATCCTTTCTGACCGCCTCGCTCAAATAGTCCTGATAACCTCCGCTCCTCACCTCGTACAAGTCTTCGTACGCATACCAGTCGTCATCTAGCGGCACGTGGGGAGCATCGGGAATAACAGTGCTCTGCGCTGCTCTCGACCGTAATAGTTGTGCATTACTTTGCAACACTGACGCCGAAGCAGAACGCGCCGAAGATTTTTTGGCTGCATTTGCGCGAGATTTTGATATAATTTTCAATGCACTCTTGTCGCTTGTTTCTAGTTTGTCGATGATCTCCTTTTTACCTTTCTCGCGCTCTTCACGTTCTTCCTCCTCTTCGCGGCGGAGTTCCATCGCCCTATTTTCCCGCTCGCGGCGGTCTGCCTCTTCTTGCTCTTTCAAAGCTTGCACATACGCTTCCTCTCGTTGTATGTTAAGCTCAATAAGGGCCGCATTTTCCTCACGGTACGCTTGGATACGAGCTTCGGTTTTTGCTATATCGACGTCATTGATGAGATTGAACGCTGCGGCAATATGAGGCCAAGAAACAATATAAGTAGGACTGGCTGACTTATATCTTCGACCTCTTCAAGGTAGTCGTTGTATGTTCCAAGGTCAGAAAAATCTTCGCGTCGTTTGTTGAACCTGTCAAAATGAAAAAGGTTTCACCCGTCTAAATTGCAAGTGTTGCGTACTCTTTCGCAATTCGTCTGCGGATTGCGACCTCTTTCTCGACACTAAGATCCTCGAATGTTTGCGGCATGAAAGCAAGTTTGCGAAGGACCTTATTACATAAAGGACATGGAGCGGGACCAAGCGTGAAGAGACGATCTATACATGACTCGCACCTGAGATAGTGATTGTTGTCAGAGGGAACACCAACGCAGTACGAGAACGACACTACGCACACACATTTTGTGATAACACGCGCTGACCAACAAACGAAGCTTAGGGTTCAGATAGCGGTCACTTTTGCATACCGGACATTGATCGTCCATCGACTATGTGGCCGTTAAAAGGTGTGCAGAAAATAGAGCCTGGACTGACGAAGTACTCGGATGTTCGTCCTGAGGGATCTTTGACGCCGCCTCCGAAGACAGTTGTCGAAGTGCTTTGAACCTGGGGTGTCGAGGATCGGGTGGTACTCGTGGATGAGCCTACTCCACCCTTCCTGATAGTTTTACCCTGTAGCCATCCACCGACTTTTGGACGGCTGGCCATAGTGGTATGGTGATGAGTTTGAATCTGATGCGCGCAATTCGGCTATTATGTAACGAGCCTGCATTGAATATTATAATTCAGGTAAGTAGGGTTACGCAGCAATGGTGACGAGAAATCTTGACGATGACTGAGATTATATCCAGGAGTATCACGACCCCGAGCAGGCTGACGAAGTCGTGCGTGTAGCAGGCATTCTTCATCGGCATGGTGCCGATGCTGTCTTTAGCAGCGCTCATGCTGATGATGTCAGCGTTTGTCGCCTTTCTCCCTCGCTCAACATCTATCGTCCATTTCCTCTCTCGAGTACACTCGCCTCCTACAATGGCGGTTCAGACTGTTACTACGCAACCAGAATGGCGCAAAGCCATCGAAGCCCTCCCGTCAACTCCTAAAAACATTCCTGCTTTCTTCCTGGCCCATGGATCTCCGTTCTTGGTCTTCCCCAAGTCTGAGGACCACGGCCGTCTGGGTTCTTATTCTGGCCCTACCGGCCCCCTGGCCAGTTTTCTCAAGGATTTCGGTCCCGCATTGTTGAAGAAGTACGAGCCTAAAGGAATTGTTGTCTTCAGCGCTCACTGGGAAACGTTTGGGACCCGTCTTGGTTTGTTGCTCTATAATCTATTGTGGATATTCATCATACCTCAGCGCGTAGTTACCGATTACGGAGATGAGAACCCACTTCTAATGGACTACTATGGGTTCCAGCCTTCCATGTACGAGTTGAAATTTAAATCTAAAGGGGACTCCAAGCTTTCACAACGCATCGTGCAGCTGTATCATGAGGTCAGTGCGTATTTTGTTGACCAAGGGAAAATCAACTTCACTATCTTGATTCATTGGCAGGTTGGTCAGTCTGCGAGAACTACGTCCAAACTTGAGCCCCGTGGTGAAGATGGGCGTGGGTTCGAAGGTCCTGGTCTGGACCATGGCGTTTTCGTTCCCTTCAAGTTGATGTTTGGGGAAGAACTGACGGGTATCCCTATCGTACAAGTCTCAATTGATTCGAGCCTGAGCCCAGAGAAGAATTGGGCTTTAGGGAAAGCCGTTGCTAAACTCAGGTCTGCACCTTTTGACGAAATTGACTTACGGATTTTGAACATGGCATTATCTAGAGAAGAAGGGATCTTGATCATATCCGGTGGACTGACCTTCCACAACTTGCGAGACTTCGCTTCCTTCTCACCCGACACTTGTAAACCTATACACCGAGAGTTCGATCGAGCCATCTTTGATGCTGTCACGGTAGTAGATGTACGTATATGCACATCAGCATCTCGATGTCCTTGTTTTCAACATCATTTCTAGGCTGACAAACGCAAGGAAGCGATGGTGAACCTGACACAACATCCAGGTTTCCGTGCCTCCCATCCCAGAGAAGAGCACTTTGTACCACTGTATGTTGCCGCTGGTGCTGGCGAAGGAGGTGATGTTCGGGTTGTGACGAGCTTGTACGGTGCTCCGACGTTTGCTTTTGGTGTATAACATGGAATCTGTAATCTATCGTTACTGTAGACTTGGCATCATGACCCCGAGCATCATGGAAATTGTTATTCTACAGTCCGATCTGGATGCATCACGTGAATTTAATATTGTTGCCACGCTGTTTGGATGCTTTTTTTGATGGCGCATTGGGCGTTGCTTGCTGCTGTCCAGCGACTAGATTCGTGTCCTCTGCGCGCTTTTCGTCTCCAACCACCATCTCCAACTCGATAGTGCAGTGCGTACACCTCGAAACTAGAAATCGTACGTTTCGACCATCTTGCTCGAGTAACAGTAGAATACTGACAACTTGTGACCAGAGCAGTCATCCCTACCTCACCCTCTGCGCTCTGAATCTTAGCGGTCTTGTGGTCTTGGTTATTCTTTGCCCATTGGTTCTATAATACCACTGTATCCATCTTTCTGGTCCTCAACTTTTCTTCTGCATTCTCAGCAACAAAAATCAGTGCATTCGGCTCTGTATCCATGGCTCCTCTTGCAGTTGTTATTCCACAAATGTCATTAGTCACTTCTGAGGCCAGCTGTAGACTTTCATCAGTCAATTCAATATCCCTAAACTCGCGAGACCCGCGGAGTCTCGTCCCCACGGCCCCAATGACCCCTCCTCTCTCTCCTGGCAATAGCGAATCAGGTGGTGATGCGAAGATAATGGACGAAGAGGCTCGGAATAACGATGCTTCCGGCCTCAAGGGCCTTCGACTAGCCGGCTCTGGTACGGCTATCCCTCCCCGATCAAGATCCGACCATACAGAAATGGACGTCGACAATGATACAGCGACATTGACTACGCCGAATCGCCCACTTCGGCTTCTGGAGGATGAGCAGGTACACCTACAGAAGTCAGGCCTCAAATTATCGGATTTTGAAGTACGAGGGACTCTAGGTCAGTGTATCCGGACATTATGATTATACAAAAACCAGCTAACTCCTTGCGGAAGGCTCTGGTACCTTTGCAAAAGTGCTCCTTGTTAGACATAGATCATCTACAGCGCACTCGGGCACACAGACCCACTTTGCGATGAAAGTCCTCCGCAAGACCGACATAGTAAAGCTCCGTCAAGTCGAACATGTCAACGCAGAACGATACATCCTCTCACGAGTGTCCCATCCATTCGTCGTTGACCTTTTTGCTACCTTCCAGGACAGTCTCAACGTTTATATGTTGATGTCTTATGTTCCTGGCGGTGAACTTTTTACCCACCTACGACGTGCTCGCCGCTTCACACCGGATGTTACTCGTTTTTATCTGGCAACAATTATTTTGGCTCTTAGATATCTACACTCCTTTAACATCATTTATCGTGATCTCAAACCTGAAAATCTACTTCTTGATGCCCGCGGTTATCTTCGCTTGACTGACTTCGGGTTTGCTAAAATTGTTGACGACCGCACTTGGACCCTTTGTGGGACTCCTGAATATCTTGCTCCTGAAATCATTCAGTCTGATGGCCACGGTAAAGCAGCAGATTGGTGGGCATGCGGCGTGCTCTGTTATGAGATGCTTGTTGGTTATCCTCCTTTCTTCGATGAATCACCCTACGGTATCTACGAAAAAATCTTGAGCGGGCATATTCATTGGCCACGCACCATGGACTCTTTGTCACGGGACCTCATCCGAGCGTTCTTGAATCCTGATAGGACGAAACGCCTTGGAAACATGATTGGAGGACCCCAGGATGTTCTAGATCATCCCTGGTTCAGAGGCGTTGATTGGGGTGCGTTGGAACGTCGTGAGATCAACGTAAGAAGATCAGTATTGTGATTTTTATTGCTCATGTTGACAATTTTCTTCCGTAGGCTCCGATCATCCCTCATACTTCCTCTCTGGATGACACTCGCCATTTTGTGCACCAGCCTCTCCCTTCTCCCGACGAAATGCCTGGTCTGATCAAGGAAGAACAACCACCCGCACTGCATCAACGCTTCGATCCTATAGCTTACCAGTTCTTTGAGTTCTAATCACCCTCAACATCATCCTCCTTATCCTGGCGAGTAAGGACTTTCGATCTCGTCCCGTGTTTTCCAGAGACCCTACCCTTTATTACTACACACAATCTTCGCCGATCCTTTTGATAGTTCTTCTATCGTTATATTTGTATTTTTTGCGGATCCAGACTCAGTTTTTCTTCGATTTCATACTTAGAAGCCTGGAGTTGTATTAATTACTGTCTACCTATGTTCGATTTTATACTTTGTCTTCGCGCAGACATCGCTTTCGTTGCATCTTACCGTTATTTTGATATATCGCGCTTTGTGTATATTCGTAGTCCTTTCTTGTTGTCTTATACTTATACGCCAAAGTAGTGTAGCCGTCTCATTATGTATTAGTATTATTAGTCTCACATCTTTGAAAGAAGTCCCACATCCTTAGAAGTAAAGACGTGTATTACATAAGCGTGAATATTCTAGTCTTAACTGCCCCTAAAATTAACTCCCTCCCATCGATATATGGCGGGCGATATGTCCACTTTTCTCGTTTCTGAAGCTCAGCTAATATTGGATGAAGTGTGTCGCATCGTTCCTCACACCCGCGCTTTCGTCTGAAAAGGCGACATGTTCAAGGCCCGTCGCCAAAAATCGGAAAAGATAAAGACTCTCGGCTCTCCAATCCAACTGAGTGGGAAAGCTTTAGCTATCCAAGTACATGAAAGCTATGTATGGATTGCAGAGAACACGGCTGTCGTCAGAAAGCTTGATCTGGAGGTATTTGAAGCTTGTGACCATCTTACTAGTTGATCGAACCCTTCTTCTTAATAGTCTGGTAAAACTGTACAACTCTACAAAGGGCACACGGGCCCTGTAACGACCCTTGCGTTTACTGATACAAATCCTGGTTCTGGTGACGGAAAGATTCTTATAACGGGCTCTTGGGACCGGGTGAATAATTCGTTCCTTTCAGCTGAGATACCCGGCATGACTGGCTGAGGAAAGACTATCAGGTTATGGAATACAGACGTACATTCTTTCACTAATCTGCTCTTAGTAACTTTGCTCACCTATTTCTCGTAGACAAGGGAGTTGATTTCAACAACAAAAGATGCTCATGGCGATTTTATCAAGAGCCTGTTTGTGCTATCATCTCATAACTTATTGATATCGTCTGGCTCAGACAAGATAGTACGGTTTTGGTGCGTGCGCAGTCAAAGACAATCATGTTGTGGACCATATATGTTATACATTCAGGGACCTGTCCACGCTACAACGAAAAGAACCTCTGAGAAGCGTAGGCTCTATTTCTTCGCACACACGACCGGTTGAATCTCTTTATGCGAGCACATGTTTTGACACCTCTGCCGTTTTGTATACCGCAGACACCATGGGTATTATTAAATTCTGGTTCCTAACAAAAGATGGAGGATCTTCTCCAACGTGGCGTGGCACGCTTCGAGAGGAATTAATACATCATCGGACAAGAATCAATGAGATGTTATACGGCTCCGACCACCTTTGGACAGGTATGATTTCCCAGACGCACAGTTAGCTAATCATGACGCGTGATCTACAGCGTCTGCGGATGGGACCGTACAGGTGTTGAACAGGGCTTCACCCGAAAAGTCTCCACCTCCGATAGAGCACCCTGCACCTGTCAGATCTATACTCCCGCTTGCTCTGACCGAACTTGGAGAACCCTATCTCTTAACAGGAGCAGGTGACATGATGCGGGTGTACGATGTATCGACTGCTGATGAGCCGGAACTCATTAGGGAGATGGATGCGCACTGGCATGATATCACAGCGATTCGTCTGTGGAAGAGAGTGACTGCCGGAAGTGATGGAATGTCTCGGATAGAACCATGGATCGTTAGTACTAGTTTGGATGGTACGATCCGCAAATGGAGACTGAGTGGTATGATTGGGAACCATTTCCACGAATTGGGATCCAACCCGTAACTAATTGCCTGTACAGAACTTCTGTCTTTGCCCCCTATTCCGAAAGAGCCGGTAATATCTGCGCCAGCTCCGCCACCGAGCAGTCAAAAGAGCGGATTCAAGATGACGGATGACGAGGAGCGCGAACTGGCGGAACTTATGGATTCCGATTAGATCAGGGCGGAAAACTCTGCATCTGGCACTGATTACTGTGTTACGGAACGCCGTTCATGCTCTACCCTGGAAAATATGGGTCCTCATCAGTGTCTTCTCCTTCCACCCCTTTGGAACCCAGCCCTTGTCCTCCTGCTCTTGCACCCATATGTCTAACGCAGGCAGTAACTTGTGCTCAACACGAAATATTGATTTGAACATCTCTTACTGTCCCGCAAAATTCTAGCTACCAGTCTAGGAATATAGGGCTCTTTCCGAAACTGTGTGACAGGTGTGAACAACGTCCGAAATTGAAGACAATCACCTTAGTCTTCGGCAGGCGCCGCAGAGTTTGTTAGTCGACACGTAGATAATGTTCTTGTATATCCAAGCCGAGGTTGTCGGTGTGTCACGCATGTTGTAGTGTAGATTGCCTGACTGGGCATAGAGTGACTGTCCTATCTCAGAGGATAACGAGCCCACGAGCCCCTTTGGATCGGTGTGTTGCACGTCATCTTTGAAAGTAACTGTAGCTCTTTGGTTCAGATTCGCCTGTCCAGGGAAAACCCCATCCTTTTCCTTGCAATCAGACTCGTGCATCTCGTGAAAAGCCTTTTCCATGACTGAAGAACATGAGACTGCCCCACGGAGAAGGTTTTATCGTCCTACTGTGCAATAAAAAATCTTCCGAAACGTTGTCAAGAAGAAGTTGTAGGGGTTCTAATACTGATCGTATTATATACTGCTTCAAGGATGCGATTGTAAGGCAGCCCAAATCCCCAACTCATTTCGAGCTGGTTAGGATAACGGAAAGGTTACGACCATTTCCATCACTGGCTCCCGGGCATTGCATCTACATAACTAGGGTACAATTGTCGCTCCGCAATCCTCTCGCGATAGGTCACTTCGAGTCCACCAGTTTTCCTCAAATATAATCATAAAATGATAAGTACAACACAATACACAGAGCAGGATACACGTGTGCTGGTGAGATTGTCATCCAAACACGCGATATAGCCAAGCATTGAGATTGGAGCACTAGTCACAAATTGGAGCACTAGCCTGGAGCGCCGATCGAGTAGGATTGTCGGCCGTGATGCCGAGACTCAGCTGGTAAATGGTAATTTAGATGGAGGCAGGGAAGAGGGGTTCGACATACGGCCCGTACATACGACGGCATAAGTACGGCCACGAATAGCGAACAAAACCCAAGTACCGGCTGAACAAATTCAGCTGATTTGACTACCGTAATTCCATTTGATTCGAACGGAATTCAATTTTTCAATAGGTTTCTCTAAGGGTACGAGCGCTGTCTTGCATAGTACTAGTTAGGTAGCAGGTAACTTAGAAGCCAAATGAATTTTTAGAGGGCTACACCTGCAACAACAAGTGAGGTGATGACGGTTATCATGTTCACTTATCACATTATCCTTGATAGTCGCGATGATATGCAAGAAACTAGTTCACCGCATATATATATGTCATAGATCACGAGTCCAGACGAGGTAAGTATAACAATATGTAGTGGTCGTCGGCTAATAAGCGAGTGAGTACCTGTGATATGCAAAATTGTTGTGATCATGCTCCTATTTCCAGTTGACCATCCGTTCAGAGAATAGATACCGATTAAATAATGTCACAGCTTTGCGTGTACCAAACCTTGGGCATTTTTCAGGCTGGCTGCCGCCGTAGTTACAAGTTCGTCCACACTTTGTACCGTCAAATCAACGACCTAGCACCTGTATCAAAAGGGACTCACATTTCCTTTGCAGGTTTAATGTCCTACGAAGATGAATCGTCAGCTAGTTCGTGAATCTCAAAAATAAAACAACGTACGTTGATAGATCCAGCAACACGTCCCATTAGCCCTAGAAGAGAGCGATCAGGAGGAGCTTTTCATGGATCTGAGGTTACTTTACATGCGAAACCGGGCATTGACTTGTTAGGATGATTCTGAAGTTCAATTTCGTGAGGGACTTTCCCTTCTGCAAGTAAAACATCCATCTCAGCCCGTCTGTTTGTCTCCCTAAGAACCAGTAAGATCGCGGTGGGCACGAAAGCGCGAAAATGTAACCCACCAGTCTGCGACGTACGGTGTCTTCCGCACACTCATAGGGCGCCCGGAATATATCAAAGTGCGGGCTACGTCGTCATAACCAGCGGTAAGGACCATGTCCTTATGTTTCTTAGGAGCGCCAGCCTCAACACTAGCTACAAACCGTGTCCCAACCCAGACGCCTGAGGCACCGTACCTAAAGATGTAACGTGAGCACATCAGCGCGGGTCCAAGTGGAAGGGGATAAAACTGACGCGAGGGCAGCGGCTAAACCGCGACCGTCGGCAATACCACCGGCCGCTACAACTATGATGGGCTCACCCGTCAGGGGGCTCATTCTGCCTTTGCAAGCGTCCACAACGGCGGGAATCAGAATGGAAAAAGCTGTATCCCCGGTGTGCCCACCCCCCTCTCCACCTTGGGCACAGATAATATCGACGCCTGAAGAGAAGCGTAAGTATATGAGGCATCGATTCAAAAGGATAAATATATATTCACCTTGGGCAAGCGCCTTCGGAACATGCTATATATTAGAGAATGGTCAGGTGGGGCATGCGATCAATCCGTCGCTTGAAAACCAACCTTCGGGTGTCCGACCATGCTGACGAAAGGGTAAATAAGCATCACGCACCACCCTGACCCTCAAATGGGATGACACTCACTTCATGACAGGGATACCAGCAGCGTGTAGCTTGTCAACTGCCCATTTGGGTGGGACGCCGACAGCACAGACGAATAATGACGCCTTGCTCTTGATTATTACATCAATGAGCTCTGGGAGCTGTCCAGCTGTGTAATCTCTCTAGTAAAAAAGGTAATCAGGAAAGGAACCGCGAGCTAGTAAACTCAACAACAAACGTTGGTCTTTCTTGCACTACCTCCAACCTGGGGAATCAGAAGGTCGACGCCGAAAGGCGCGTTCTTGTCCTCGAGATGGCTCTTGAGCTCATCAATCGAGCCCTCAAGGAATTTTGGGCTCTGGCGAACACCGCCAATAACACCAATGCCACCTACAAGACGTCAATAAAGGTGTCCTGAAAGTAATGACCGTCGGCTTGCCTGCATTTGTGACGACAGCGGCGAGCTTTGGTCCTGCTGCGACGTTCATGCTAAGGATAGTTAGTACTTGCTGCTCACGAGTGTAAACTACGCACCCAGCGAGCATGACGGGGTGGCTGATTTTAAACAACCTTGTCAGGGGGGTTGAGAAGATGGGCTGAGATGGAGGCATTGGAATTGTGGGAGGACGTGTGGAGAAACGGGAAAACCAGTAGGCGAGGCATTTATATAGTGAGAAATGCGGTACAAGATTTGGTTGCGGGACCGGACCGAGCGGTGCGTCACCGCGGAGATGCGGATGGCATCAAATTCTGTTTTTTCCGTGACCATGTCCGGCGGTTGTCCCGTTGACCATACAAACCCGTCCTCCTCTCCCTCATGTCCTGTTGACCCCAGCTCGGCGCCGTCCACCTCCTCATGGAGCCGGTTCTTTGGTGCCTCCTCCTCTCACGCACCTCTCTCCACTGAGCGCGAAACATCCTCGATTCCCCGGCCCAATGACGGCAACTGGGTCTATCCTTCAGAAGCCCAGTTTTTTGCTGCGATGGCTCGAAAAAACCACAACCCCCAAGCCGCGGACATGAAGACCATTGTTCCCATACATAATGCCGTCAATGAACGTGCCTGGACAGAGATCTTGAAATGGGAGGCTGGTAGAGGCGGAGAGGCATGTGGTGGCATCAAGCTTGTCAATTTCCAAGGAAAGCCCAATGAAAGGAGCCCGAAGGCTCGATGGAAGACGCTTCTTGGGTTTGTCGTTTCATGCTTGTTGTCACAGGGCCCTGACGTGTTGCGACAGCTACTCCGCACCTTTTGACCGTCACGACTGGATCGTCGACCGCTGTGGTGTCCGAACGCGTTACATCATTGATTTCTACACCGGACATAGCCAGGGAACGCCCGACAGAAATTTGTCTTTCTACTTGGATGTGCGCCCCGCGTTGGACAGCTGGGAGGGCGTCAAAATGAGAGTTCAGCACTTCTTCGGAACGTAGTGGTCAGATACGAAGCATAATCCCTACATACAGTAATATATACATTGCCAATATAGACTAGCGCTTTCCTTTAGTCCTTGACTTTTTAACCGGTCGCTTGACTTCCTCTTCCTCTTCACTACTCTCTGGGTCCTCGTCTGCGTCGTCCTCGCTGTCTTCAATTTCCTCGTTATCATCCCAATTGTCGCTGCCCTCATCAAACTCGTCCTCTTCGTCTTCATCTACTTCTGCGTCTTCCTCATCTTGATCATCATCCATAGCCTCATCCTCATCCTCGCCCTCTGCCTTCTTATGGCCAGATTCAGCAAGAGCTTTTTTACGCTGTACATTTCGCTCTTGTTCTTCACGCCGTTCCTTCTTCAATTTCGCTTTCGCGGCATGTTCCGCTTTCAGTTCTGCGATCTCTTTCTTGGTTTTCTTCACTATGGGGATGTAAGACACAGTTTTCAAGAACCAAACAAATCACGAACCGAAGTGATGATAAATTACGTTTCCTTCCTTCCCAGGAATACCTTCTACTATCTTGACCAACCGTAGCTCCATTCTGGGCCCAATCTCATCAAGTCTGACTGCTCTCCTTTGACCCTTCTTGTTGTTTCTTCCAACGTAATCATCCGCAAGATCAACGGCATCACCATCGTCCCCTGCGACGCTTTCCGTGGAGGAGGCCGCACTCTCATATCCTCCGTCTGGTCCAGGATCTCCTCTTCTTCTGAGCACAAAGTCTGCAATGTCCTTTTCATTACCGAGATCTAGGATACTTGGCGTCGAAGGGGTTTTGGCTGTGGCGCCTTCAAGGACACGTCGAACGCGTTTGGAAACGCCATAAGGTTTTACAGTGATCAAGTAATGGCGGAAGTCTACTGTCTCGCGGTCGGCGTTGTAAGATACGAGAACAACTCTTCGCGCCGAGGAAAGTGTCAAGGTCTGTGGAGAGAGAGGCGGGAACATGGTCTGAAACGTTTTCATTAGAAGCGGGGTGTGTGGGGGTGTTGTGGGTGATGCAGGAGGGAACGATGCTAGTACTAACTAAGGATAAATTTTAATCTGGATCAAGCTCGTGCAAGTAAACCGGATACTCACCAGAGGAGCACTGAGGTATTCCATTCCAATGCTTCTTGCTCTCCGTGATGTATTAAGGATATCTTTGATAAGACTGTACCGTTCTATCCTAAAGCTCAGTGTTGGACCGGCGGAGAGACGAACGATCCTGAGAGAAGGAGCAACATCTGTCAAAGTGAACGCAAGCAAGTGTGAAACTTGTAAGGCCGGGGCCATAGTCAAGAAGTCCTTGAGTTTATTACGTTTCCTTTCCTTGCTTCAACGTCAAATTTGTTACATAGTACGCAGAGGGATAATGGCTAAAACACACTTTTAGCCGACTGGCGGTGTTGGGTTCCATAACTTTACGGATGTCGCGCACAAGTTGACTGAGCGAAGAGCCGACCTGACCATGCTTGATGATGAAAGATTTGGGCACCCCGGTCTCGGTTGTTGGAAGAGCACCCTTGAGATGTGTCCTGTTCTTGCGCTTGCGTCCCATTGCTCAAAAATGAAGTGACTGCAACCTTCTGGAAAACTTTTTCCTTAGGACAAGTTTGGGATATTTCAATCTTATATTTGTAATAGTCGTGATCGGCAAACAACGCCTTTCGAGTTGTCCACCGTCATGAGTGGTCGCCTGGCCTCTTTTCGCGGCCCGTCGACACCAGTGGCCTCTCCAGTGCGTGTAAAGCAATCTGAAACTCCAAATTCTCCATCGCGATCCTCAGAATCCACATATCACAGAAAAACACGGACTATTCTGCATGAACTATGCTCAATCGCAGAAACATGGGACCAACTTGTAATCATCGACGGCCTCAAGGCTGCAAAGAACCTCGTAGATGCACGAACTGATTTAGAGTATGCTTTGATGATTTTTAAAATATTTTTCATGACCTGATGTCATTGTCGAAATAAGCAACGATATTGCCGCTTTTCCGGATAAACAACCACGTTCAAAACTTGTCGGCCCCAGGCTCGACTTTATGGATAAATGTATCGCAGATTTAGATCAAGTAATCTTGAAGTTGGTAAGAGAATTCCCAGCCATTGTTTCACGGTCAATCAATTATCTGTCTGTAGCAAAAGCAGTTCCGTCGAATGAACGCGGCCATAGACAATTTAGAAGCATTGTTTTTTGAGGCAAACAAGAGTAAGGGCTGGCAATGGGCTCGCCAGGAGCCTTTGTGGGTAACGTGGCCATTAGAAAAGTTTGGTACGAGTGACATTTTGCTATTGTCGTGAACGTCGTTTACAATTCCATGTCAGTGACATCTGTCTCCTCAATTTTGATCCCGTACCATCGTTCTCTTGATTTGCACATCGAGCTCGTGAACAGTCTTCGCAGCCATTCGATATCTTTCCAAGAGTCTCGTGATATTATTTTGAAATGGGCTCAACAACCATGGCTGCAAGAAGACGGCTGGGACGCCAGATGGGAAGACATTTGTGCTGCTGAAGTGGAGCGATGGAATAGATGACATACTAGCAAATGAGAGGTCCGTTAATCATGTTGAATATACCAAGCCCAGAGAGAAGCAGTCAAACAATTGTACATGTTAAGTATAATAGAGCAGAGGATATCAACGTACACAACACTAGAGAAACGTTATAGTTCGTCATCAGAGATCTGAATCTCATCGACATTGGCTGCTGGCACTGCAGCAGATTCCTCTGCCGCTGGGGCCTCTTCTCCGTCAACAGGTGGCAATCGAGTCGTAGTTGCAGCCACGAAACCTTTGACGCCCCCTACTTGTTTCTCTGCAGCAGCCATGGCATCTTGTGGCTCGTCTTCCTGGGCATTCCTCGTACCCTGTTTTGCTGCAGTTGCCTCCGCCGCCAGATAGCTCGCCTCTGTATTGAACTGTGCTTGAACACTTCTTTTGATGCGCAACATCTCCTTGAATGTGTCTTCAGAACCTGTATCGAGCTCGAAAGAATGCCAATGTGCCCAGAATTCGGGATGGACACGTGGGTCGCAGAATTGAGATGCGTGGGCAATGATGGCACGAGCGCGGTCGATTTCGCCCAACTTGCGCTCCATAGCTGCAAAGCGAAGGCATATATCGGCAGTTTGGCGGTCAGGAAGCACTGGGTCATTTATAAGTATTACAGAGGTAGTAGGTGGATTTGGCTTCCTACCTTCCAATGCCCGTTCATAGATGGGGCGAGTGGCTGGCAAGCCGTAATTCTCTGCTGCTTTTGCAATGTAGATAGTGAACATCTAAGACGAAGTTGGGATTAGTAGATGATGCATGTAAGATATAACATACGTCGAATTTGTCTTGGTCAGCTACAACCTTGGTAGCACGATCGAGGATGTTCATGGAGCGTTTAGCAAGACCGTATTCCTCTTCCAGCTTTGCATACATGAGAAAGAGAGGTTTGCATGGTTTGGGAGGGCACTTTTCCAAGGCTTGTTCAAAGAGGTCACGAGCTCGTTCCAGTTTTGAACCACCCTAACGACATGATTCAGCATCGAGTATTCAATCGTCATGTGAGAACATACATAGCGCTTCACAAATTTAGATAAGTAAATATTCCAAATTTCGAAAGATATAGGGAACGTGAACAGCTCAACACCGCGTTCGTAGATCTAGGGATAGGTCAGTAAGAGGGTGATAAGCCTTGTTACTATCATACCTTGAAACTCTCTTCAAAATATTTGTTCTCTTCCAAGAACGCGGCATAGTTGACGATAATCTGCGCATTAGCGATACGAAGTTCGAGAATTTTGTCATAGACGTTCTTCGTTGATTCTACCGTTCCGATAGACTCTTCAAGGTCGACGTAGAATGACCAGAGTTTTAAGGATTTAAACAACCTTGTTTGAGCAGAAAGAGCCTAAAAAGACGATTATGACGAAATGTACAAGCAAAACAGGAAATACCACCCACATGATCATGATAATTGATCTTGACATTTCTGGGAATGGCAGTTGCACGCTGCATGACTCGAATGGCATCATCATAGTTTCTAGAAGGATATTCAGTCATAAGTATACAGCGACAAGGAAAACATACTCGTGACGAATCTCCATCTCGGACCATTCACACCAGACTTCAGCAAGGTCTTCAACAAGCTTAAAGTTGACCTTGGTAGCCTTCTCAAAGATTTTACGCGCACTATCAAGATCCTCTTCAGCCTGTCCAGTGACCCCGCCTTCTTCGTAAAACTTGGCAAAGTTGATGTATAACCGATGGAGGTTGGCCGTAGCTTTGCGTGGATTGATTGTATCCAGTGCTTTGGTATATGTTGCAGCAACCTAATCACCAAGTAAATGAAGATTCCCTACTAGGAAAAAAGGTATACCTTTTCATCGTCTTCGCCCCACAAAGCGATCCTTTTCTCCCATTCCTGTACGTCGTTAGGATTCCGTCTGATGAGGACATCATTGACGAGGAAAGGTCTGCGATCTGTGAGGTCTTCGAACTCTGCTATTTTCGCGTCCAGTTCTCGCTCAGTCTCAGCAGCTTCCTCTTCGCTCTCGTCATCTTCGTTCTCCAAACTACTCATCAAAGCACTGATGAGTGACTCTCCAAACTCAGCATAAGCATCAAAAATCTGCGTAAAGTCCCGAATGGTCAGAACAGATTTAAGACCGTTCTCAAAGGTCTCCTTTGCTCGATCAAACTCTGCTCGTTTGATCCAATATGTAGCCAAACCCGTCCACAAACGTCCCGCTTGGTCTTTATAGATGGCTAGTCCATCCTTATGGATAATCTTTTCGACATTGAGTTTGCGTGGTATCAGGGGGTCTTCATCCTCATCATATGGATGGGTAGTCTGTCCATCAGACGTCACAGGAATAGCAGGACCAGCCATGCGAATGAGCTTGCCATTGGTAGATGCGGGTTCAGCAGCCTCGGTTGCGTTCTCTGCAGCGTTTTCTTCTGCTAGAGCAATAGCCTCATTGGACTCGATGGTTTCCTCTACATCAAGACCGACCTCATCTGCAAACTTCTCCACCACCTCGATCCAAGCTTCAAGGAGCTGATATGGGCTCTTCCCTTCAGGACTTGTATATTCACCCCGAGCAGCTTTTCTTGCTAATGAAAGAAGCAACTTTGCAGCCTCCAGCGGTCGAGGAGAAGAATTGACGGGGGTGAGCAGGAGGGTCGTGAATCGTTCAGTGACACTGGGGTCAACGGCGAGATAACGTCGGTAGACATGTACAGTTGTAGCACCACCTTTACCTTCTGCCCACAGAAGGTAGCGGACCCATATGCGTGAGTGAAGGGAGGGAGGGAGTGTTCGCAAGGCTCTATCGAATGTATGTCGCGCGTGGGTATGCGAAAGAAGAGGAGGACATTTTGGGTGGAAAAAGATCGAAAGATACATGAGCCATAGACGTGGCAACTGAAAATATGTGTGGAGTCAGAGCCTCCCAGATAGAGAGTCAAGAAAACCCGTACCCTTGGTAGCCACATTAACGCGCGTTCAAACGTTGCTACAAGAGACTTCCACTCTTCCCATCCAATCACCGGGTCTAAACCACCTTCCCACTCCTCCAAATCATCGTGTTCCTCCTCCAAGGCGTCCTTCATTTCCGGGAACTTTTTCTTTCCACCAGCCCTCTTTTTGACAACAAGTTTGCCAAGAACAAATGACATGCGAAGGTTGAGGTATGACTTCCATAATTTAAAAGAGCCAGCGAACTGAACCAGTGCAGCCTCGTAGAGGTATGTGAGACGTTGAAGCGAAATACGGGCCAGAGGAGACGCGAGTGGGCCAAGTAAGGCAATGCCTTCTGCCGGTAGATCTGGAGGAGGCTCTATTTTCTGAAGCGCAATGAAGGCTTCTCTCGTGGTGTTAATAGCTGACCACCATGAACGAAACGATGTCGGATTGCGTAGAAGGTCTTCTTCTCGGTGGAGATCCTTGACTGTAAGGAGATCTGGGTGAGTAACTGGACTAGGTATGGGAAATGTAAGCGGAAAGTGGGCCTTGAGAGATTGCTCGGATGGTAGCTGGGAGACTGCAGTCGGCATTTTGAGGAACCGAGGCGGTCAAGCCTGCACAAGTTGGATTGTTGGAGACAGGCAAAAGTTCGACAAGTTGCAAGGCGGCAAATGCCGGTTAAAGTGATCCCTGCAGAAACCCCCCTTCCAAGGCGATCGTCATGGTTGGTCACTTGTACTATTCAACTCCAAGATAAATTTCTTATTTGTAATCCAGCACGGTGTGAAACGCATTCGCCAGTCTGCCCAGGTGCTAGAAGCCAAGAGACTTCGAGAAAAAGCCAAACTCGATGACTACCTATCTCTGACACAGGACGTGTTATCAAGGGTTCGTAGCTCAGGAAACATGGTCGTCTCTGCATCTTATACTTCATCTTAATTGATATAGAAGAAGAGTAGAGATTGGTCCGAGGAAGCATTGCAGCTCACTTCGCGTCTCTTACAAGTTAATCCCGAGTTCTATACCATCTGGAATTACCGGCGCAACATCTTTCTCAATGGCATCTTTCCGAGAAGGTGCTAATTCTACCGTCTCTTTATCGAAAATACTAAATTTTTATCGAATTTTCCCTAGCTCACTGGAAGAAATAAATGATCTGATAACAAAAGACCTATCTAGCACTATGACGGCATTGAAAGCACACCCCAAGGTTTATTGGATCTGGAATCATCGTAGATGGTGTCTTGAGAACACTCCTAATGGTCCTGGGGCCCCCGGTGAGGCGGATGCCGATAGCTGGAGAAAGACGAATTGGGATAGAGAGCTTTTTGTCGTGGAAAAGTTGCTCGACGCAGACCCGAGGAATTGTGGGTTTATATTCTCTTCCAAGTACATGCATGATCTACTTATCTTCCAACCCAATTAGTCCATGCTTGGAATTATCGACGATATGTCCTGGCCAGCATGCCAGTGCCACGATCAGCGAAATCTGAATTGGCTTACACCTGTCGTAAGATTGAGGCCAATATATCCAACTTTAGTGCATGGCATCAGCGTTCCAAGGTTTTGACATCGTTAGGAGAAAGTTCGGGTAGTGTCCCGAGCCAATATCTGGAGGAAGGTATAAGGTTCGTTGTGAGATATCCTGATCGTCATTGAGATCCGACATGCAGAGTTCAACCTTTTGCGAAATGCCATGTATACGGATCCGAGTGATCAGAGCGTCTGGATATACCATCGATGGCTCATGGGAGCAGGCAAGTAGATTATGTTCACCTTGATCTATTGGAGATTACCAAAGTTTCAAGGCGATGACAAGAAGTTCTTGGAAAACGAAATAGAGGCTATTCAGGAACTTCTCGACGAACAGCCGGATAGCAAATGTACAAATATTTATCTTGATTTCATGCCTGCTGATCCTGGACAACAGGGTGTATGGAATCCATCATTCACTACAAACGGTTATTGCTAAAGAAGCATCCAAATGAAGTGAACACTAAAACTTTATTGCTTGATTGCAAGAATTTACTGGAACAGCTGGAGATACTGGACCCTGCACGTCATCAAAGATACCAAGATATAGGTCAGTCTTTTGCAGGCTGGCGTGTTTAGTGTTTAATGAATCTGCCTTAGGGAGCGATCTGATATGATAGATACAAAGTCCGATGTCTTTCATAGCATAATTCGGTACTTGATGGTTTATGAATAAGTATATACGATCGGTAGATTACTAGCAGTGCCGTTTATCTTGTCGTTCAGCACTTGCATTCTTCAGGCTTGCAGGTGCAGCTTCAGCAAAGAGTTTGTAAGTCGAAGGCCATGACAGAACACAAAACGGACACACCCATCACCGCAGTTGCAGCTAGATAAGCCACAAGCGCCCTGGTTGGAAACGAGGGTTTGAGTTGTCTATTCGATGGAATAGTAAGTCACTAGCATGAACACGAATGGGAAGAGCCTAACGGTGAACATAATGATAATCGATTAGCTTCAAGCTCGAGTGGTTGGTTGATTCTGATGGTTTGGATACAGGATAGATGTGCTTTCGGCCCCTATATATGGCAGAGGATTGTTGTCGACTGTTTGCCTGATATTTGAGAAGAGTTCCGGCGCAGCACTTGGAGACTAATGAAGAAACCTCTGGATTATCAGAAGACAGGAGACATCCGGATGGATCAGACGCGTTGTGATCCCGATCGCGCACTGACCATACCGGGAGTTGCCGAAGAACAACAGCCTCGTGGTTCAGGCGTGTTGTTGTGAGCAGTAAGAAAAATTAAGCGTATCTTCTCTTGGACCGCTACTTATCGCTGTTTGCACGCGGGCAATGGACAATCGAAACCCTCTAGCTGAGCTTTTCTCTCGGGGCTCGACGCCTCCAGCTTCCCAGCAGCAGCAGCCTCTCCAACCGCCCTCGTCCAACGCTTCTCCAACCCAAATTGACTCACTCTTCCAGCATCTTACCGTTGATCGCCAGCAACAGCCTAGCGGCCACGTTCCTGATACCTACGGCAGCTCGGCCTCTATGTCGACTTTGTTGTCTCTTACTGACGAGCCTATCTCAAACACTACATCCAATGCAGGCGCCACAAATGCCGAGCGACAGACTGCCTTGCTTTCCCTCCTGGGCGGAGGGTCCTCAACTATCAACCCCCGTGGCACGCAAGCGCAAGCACCTGCGCCCGCACCCGTTGTCCCACAACAAGTACCTACGCCTCCCGGTTCATCCCAGCGTTCTGGTACCGGCGAAACTCCCACTCATAATGAGACACAAGGCAAATATCTGCTAGAGCAATTGATGGCAGGGTAGGTTGCCATCCCGTTACGTTCTTGAGACTCATGTGGGTGGGCCAGCATGGCTTTGGCTGCCTTGCAGTGTTATTGCATGACTCCCACGATGTACGCACGAGGATGAAGCATGTCAACAGCTTTTAATCAGAGGCGTCGTACATTCATCCTCTTTTTTCATCAATTATCATTTCGAGCATTATCTCAATGTTTCTTCACAGCAACCCTCCTCGGATAAATTATGCAGAAACTCAGCCTTCTCATACTGCGCCATCTCCACCATATGCGCCATCCTTGCATGATGGGGAGTACCGTCCGTACGACCAGGCTGATGTGGTCTCCGACGATACTCAGCTACCACAAGTACAACAACAGGTTCTTCCATCACCCCCAACGCAACAAGTCCCCGTCATCCCCCTCCAATCGCAGCAACAGCAACCTGTACCTCAGCAGCAACCTGCACCTCAGCAGCAGCCTTCTTCCCAGCAGCAAACACCATCACCTCGCAAGTCAATGTTCGAATTCATCTCTCCCTTTGATCACCTATCGGCTTCAACAAGTTCCGTCAAGAAGAAGCCCGTTCCGCAGGTATCCAATGTCACCAACGTTAGCGAAGATTCTTGGACAGCCCCCGACCCAAAGAGGCAGTCAGTTGAGAATCTACTTGAGCACTTGAGCCGAGGGCAGCTTGCTACGCAGCATCAGCCGCCACATCCGACGTACGAACCTTTCGATTTTTCTCAACCAGAGACTATTTCGACGTCAAGGGTGCCACCTCCTCTTCCTCCCAAACCCATTCCCAACCGTACAGCTTCTCCACCTCCACGATCATCCCCTCCTAAATCACACCAAAGGACTCAAGGTCGTGCTGCTGAATCCCCTGCCAGTCAAGGAGGTGGTGGACCCGCTATCCAGCAGGGAGGAAGCAGACGCGATAAAGAAGGTTCGCCGGTTTCTCGTGGTAACGGTAGAGGTAAAGGTTTTGCCCAGCCAAAGCTAGCTAAGAACCTGTCTAGCCCGTCGTGAGTGGTCGTTGTCGCGTTGCAATGTCTGCTAACTTTGCCTATAGTCCTCCAGCTCAGACTATCATTTTCGATGTGTCCAAGGCCATGTCCGAAATTCAAGCCTCGCCTGATGAGGTTAAATCCACTGCGATCGCTCTCGTCAAACAGGACTCCAACTTCCTGCCCGGTAGCACGATCGGTGCTACGCACTGGGTAGCCTATACCATGACTCGAGGTATGCCTTTTTACAGAGTACCAATTTCCTGTCATCTAAGTAATGTATCAAGGCCGTGTTCGTGTAATATCTAGATCCAGCGGTTTCCGCACATTACTTCAGCTGGATCCTGCTATCTTCTCTCTTGCTTCATCTATCATTGATATGGCCGTTCACAAGGACCGGCTTGCTGCTGTGACGTCCGAAGGAGGTTTCATTGTCTGGCAGTTCCCCGATACCATAACTGATGATGTTCCGTACGTTTCTCCGACGCCTTCAGATGTTGTCACGCTGAAACCCAGTTGCAGCGGACAAGTCCTTCTTTGTATTCAACCTTCAAGTGATGATGGTATTCATGCTGTCAAATGGCACCCCAAGGACCCAAATACCTTGGCCGTCGCGTCGGAAAACAAACTTTATGTCATTGACTTGGCTACTGTGCATTCTCAATATCGTGGTCAGCCTATCACTCTTCAGGACCTGACCCATATTAGTCAAACCTTCACTACATCTTCTGTGAGCATCGATTTGTCCGTTGTGGCTTTCTTGTCCCCTCACCTATTGTTAGCGTCTTGTTTCATTCGACTTCGATATCTTGCACTATGCTCTAGCCACTATCACCGTCGATTCAACTTTGACTATTTGGAACATGCATGATCAGCTTCCCTTCTCAACTCATAACATTCGTGGAGAGGATCTACCGTCCTCCTTGATTCTTGTCGATGGTGGCGTCGTTATCGGTCGGAAGAATGGCACCATCTTCCAACTGTTGTCGCATACGACGAAACAAGTCCTGTCCACCATCAAATTTGTCAATACCCATCAAGAAGACAACGAGATGTTTGGGCATGCCTGCTACGATGCCAGGATACAAACGTTATGGATTGCCAATAATCGTCGTGAGAGCGTAATTGCGCTTAGGATCAACCTCGAATCGTCCATTGTCAACGGCGAAGAGGCCATCAGAGGTGGCTTTGACCAGATCGTCGAATTCTGTGGGCCTAAACCATCTGTCCACTTTGTCATCCTTACAGCGGAGTCGGATCTTAGTGGCAAGGAGGCCAATGCTGCATGCATAGCAGCCAAAATACCTCTTGGGGATTTGGCTTTGTTGGCATTCAATGTCCATTCGAGTGGTGTCGACCAAATTCTCATTCGTAAGGAATGGTATGAATCTGCCTTGGCAACGACACCGAGTAAACTTCCTGTGGACGACTCACTTGCTACTCAGCCATCGATAGAGATCAAGAGCCAGCGTCCAGTACCTATCACGTTAGCAACTTCTCGCCCTCCCCAAATTGCACGTCCTCCTGTATCTGAAGATGGTGATTTTAACCAAGATGACCAACAAATCAAGGTCAAAACCATCAAGTCGGTCAACTGGAAGGAGAAAGAGGAACAAATTAAAGACAAGAACGGTAGATCTGATGCACTGATCATCAGCGAGTCGCCCCTCGCGCAAGCAATTAGTCGTGAGATTAAGAGGACTGAGGAAAGCCTTCACACTCGTTTCGGGCGGCTCATTGGCAAAGAGATGGATAAACAACGTGCGTTGTTATCTCGGACAAATCATCACTGAATCGAGGTTCCCCCCCTTTTTTTATCTAGACCAACGCATGGAAGATGCTCGTGCTCATGAACAGGCCGAGGAATTTGCTCGTCAAGAGAAAATTCTCAAATTGATATCGACTGAGCTCACCCGAAACACAACTCGCGTAGTGGAAATGGCCGTGAAGAGCGAAGTACAAAATTCGGTGCTACCCTCTTTGGAAACTATCACAAAGACCGAAGTCAAAGCTGCGCTTGATGAACAGATCGGCAGAGGCCTCGTCGACTTTATCGGCCAGGTATGTTTGTAGCTGAATCACCCTCTTATGGCATTTTTTTTCACTGCCGCTCAACCAGAGTTTACCCAACGATTTGGAAAAGTTGATATTCCGCCCTGACATATCTGCTCATTTTGCACGCATCATATCAACAAATCTTACACCCTTGCTGAGCAGTCATGTCCATGACGCGATGTCAAAGACGTTCATTCCTCTCTACAATCAGAATCTTAACAGAATGCAACAAGAACTTTTGCAGGAACTTAGACATGAAGTCCATAGTCTCAAGGCTGAGTTGATGTCCTGGCAGCGTGACCTCTTCAGAAGTCAAGAGGTTCGTTGCAGGAGCTATTGTGGAGATTGTGCTTATATTCTATGCCTTTCAGACATCAATTCGTGAGTTGGAGCATACGGTCAGGTCGCTGTCGGATCACATCAAGTTTTTGAATCTGAATGCAAGCGCGTCCCATCACAACCTCCAGCAACAGTCTCAGACTCGCAATTCACCAAACACAAATGTTCCACCCGTTCAAAGCGGTTTACCTTCCTTGCATCCTCGTCAGCAAAACCCTCCTGTTGCTCCAGCTCCTCCGGCAGGCTATGTTCACAAAATGAATACTCTACCGCAACAGCTACCTCCTCAGCAGCCCCAACAGGTTCCTTTGCCTTCTGCCGCTGTACATCAAACATGGTATCCCCCTTCCATTGCTGCCCCTCAAGCGTCACATCCCGCAACGATTCCTCAGCCACCTCCCCCGCCTCCTCCCCAGCAACAGGTTATACCCCCGCAACAACAGACACAGTCTGAGTCCATTAGAACTCCAGACACTAATGATACCTGGGAATCCATCTTCCTCCCGGCCGTTTTGAGCGAGGACCTAAGGGATCTCCAACGTCTTCTCGCGCGCACTAATGCAGACGTTGTAATGCCTCTCGATAGATCCGGTCCTTTATCACAACCGGTTATACTTACTGCCATGCATCGTGTATGTCTTGTCATTTAACATTTGCCTTGCCGTGTACTCACTTTGACGTGTGCTAGCTCGCCGCCATCGTCTGCGCAACCCCACCGAACGATGAGTCATTCAAGAGCGCCATGTGGTGGCTACAGCGTGGTATCAAAGTCCTTGATCCTAAGGTACGTAACATTTAGGATGTTATTCAATAACGTAATTCTAAAAATACATGCACAGGAACAAATCGTCATGGACTACCTCCCAAACGTTGTCCCGGGCATATACACGCATCTCAACATGACAAAGCAACGTCTTGGTCTTCCTGGAGGCCCCCCGACCCTTGAGAAAGCGCGTTCATCTGTAAACGATGCACTTGAGATGCTGCGACGAAAGGGTTTGCAGGGTTACGAGGGAATGGAAGTCCCAAAAAAGTGACACGAAGCAGGACTTATATATAGTATCAACGCTGGTCAACGCTAGTTCCGTATGTATATACGAATCTTTTTGTTATTTGACTCATGAGTCTTCGATCGCCTTTGATTTGTGAACGATAACGTGATCTGATTAGGCACGTGTCAGAGATCTATATAAACACGGCCAATTTGAATCCGGAAAGCTGCTTTTGTCCAAAGTGCGAGTATTTAACCAGCGACTTTTGTGCTCGCTTCTCTGGACAATTGAGGCCCGTAACCGAGGCCCGTAATCAACTCCATTCTTACTTAAAACTCGACTGAGCCAGCAACAATTCAGAATTTTGTGTTGTGTTATTCAAGATGCCTTCACGCCCTCCGCCAGGAACAGTTGGTAGACCAGTCACCGCACAGACTAATGCGTTTGTCATGCACTGGAATCGACCTTCCACCAATTCTGGTTATGTCTATCACTATGATGGTAAGCCGATCTTCCGCTCAAGGTCAGTTGATCATGATTCTCAAAGGGAAATACAGTTGGTTAGTTGCCAATCGTGTGGGGGGGTTCTTATCTTGACTATATACAGTAATACTCCCGCTATGGGATACTGGGTCTCGTCAATTTACTTTAGGGAACAAGAAAGGAACAGAAATCATCATGAGATTGCAACACAATGTTTGCCCCGAAATATTCAATCCTCTCGGTGGTCAGGGTCTTGTCTTTGTGAAACCACACAGGCTTTGCTCAACATTTCTGTAGCATTTGACGGGAAAAAGAACCTCTTTTCATTTGCCGAGTACAAATTCAGATCGCAAGAGGTTAAAACTTAGACTTTACTCTTCGCGTTTATTTACTCCGTCTCACAGTTCAGAGTACCTTGGGACAATAGATCTTCATACAATAGCCCTCCAAAGGAAGTGACTGTTCGGATTGTTTTTGTCAAACGGATCGATGTCAGGTCAGTTATCACCATAACATTCTCCATATTACTACCTTTCACCAATGTCAACTCCATTGCAGCACTCTTCATCGTTTGATACAGGGTGACCCAGACAGCATCCGCCCCGAAAGTGACTCGTCTACTGCTATCAACATGCTCAATCTTTTCATACAATCCACTCCACGCATGTAAGACTTCATTTCATGAAAACCTTGGATTAGAACAGAACATAGGACACCATTATGCAGGACCGAACCCAGGATATTCAACATGAAGAGTTTCTTCACCCCACACCAAAAATGTCAGACACATTTCCATTTCCTCAAGGAGATTTGACAATACTGATTGATCTCATTAGTCACCAGTCAAAAGATCCATCCGCTTGAATTGTGGCGTGGCCACTTCCAGTTTGTCTGCTGATTCTAGAAATGCCGATTGTTGACATCCTTCACCTTTAGGAGTGTTAGACCGACTTTGGGGAAAATCGTTGTTAATGTTGATGTTACTATTGGCGTAATGTGCGACTCTACTTCATCATCACAAACATCAGCTGATTTCTTCTGATCAGCCTTCCAGCGGATAGCTTGGAGAAAATCAGTGCCGAGTTTCTTCGTTTAAGGGGTATACGCGAACTCGGTGACCTCAAAGAAAGCTCTATCAAGAAATTGCGGTTATTCCTGAAAGGAGTCAAAGTGGACGTTGAACTCCCCGGACACTCAGGCAAACGACATAAAACAATAAAGGACATTGTCGTAGATGTGGGCAAAATTAAATTTGACAAAGGTGGCGAGAGAACCTCAGTCGCAGTAAGTCTCTGTCGTTCTCGAGCCAAACCGTCAATCAATCGAATTTGCGGAAATAGGACCACTTTGCAATCGCGCATCGATACACAATAAGACCCGGCTCTTTGGGGGTTAAACTTGGTTCTGATGGTCTTTTCCCGATGTCTGCTTGCAAAACAATACAGCAGCTATATAAGGTGAAATCCAATATCTCTATTGTGTGTACAAATCTGAGTGCTTTCAGAATCGATCTTCACCAGACGTTGTGAGAGAGGCACTCGAGTTTTTTCCCAGAGATCCCAAGCAAAGACTTAATGCCATCACTGCTGGTTGGCAACAACTCAAATATACCCAATCTCCCTTTTTGATTGGGGCCGGAATAAGTGTCAACCCACAGCCGTTATCTGTCCAAGGACGCCTTCTCCCATCGCCTACCATCACTTTCGGGGATAGTCAATTAGCTCCACAGGTTTCTTCCTTTTACACTGCATATCCTTCTATCAACCTGAATTTTGCATTTCAAGCGTCAAGGTACATGGGACGTGATGAGAAGACGCTTCATCAAACCGGCGCAGATTTCAGCATGGACTGTTGTCGATTTTGCCAACTGTGATCCTACGGTTCTCAATAGATTCATTGCTGATCTTGGTCAGTGTATGGTAGAAAGAGGTTGGGCATTTTCTATCTTTTATGATTCTATAACTCAATAATTACTTCATGCAGGCATGAGTATGTGCAACAAGGATGCTGTGATGAATTTGACTAATTTCATTCTATTACAGGTGTAATTCCTCCTCATAACGTTGTTCGCTCTCTTCCCAGTTCTGTCATAGCTCAAGTGTGTCTATCCTGCCTTTCCTGTTAGTCTGACTGATTTCTTGGCCAAGGTATTGAGTACAGCAGGTAGAGCGGCCAACGCAACCATGATACTTGTTATTTTGCCTGAGTCTGCTCCCGATCCTTACCGTGAAGTCAAAAGATTTGGTGATATCACTCAAGGGGTTGTGACACAATGTGTTGTAAGTTTTTGACTGCTATAAGATGATAAAAATGCTGACCACGTCTAGAAATGGTCAAGGAAACTTGCCTCTGATGCTCAACAAAGGAGGGCGAACCAATACTATAATAATCTAATCCTCAAGTAAGGGTCAATTGGCAGAATCGGATTCAAGAAATTCACGTATTGATTGGCAGGATCAACGCCAAACTTGGCGGAATCAACTACATGCCAAAGAATCAAGCAATGGAATATTTAAAGTCAACACCAACCATGGTTATTGGTAAAGAAATATGTGGCAACTGCTTCCTTTGGAAGCGTCTCACCTATTGTTTCACAGGCTCAGACGTCAGTCATCCAGCTCCTGGCAGTCTTCTTCCATCTATCTCAGCCCTTGTTGCCTCCGTGGATGAGAGACTCTGCAAATATACAGCTTCAATTCGGGTGCAAGCGAGCCGCACAGAAATTATCCAGGATCTTTCTGAAATGTTCAAGGTGATGCTGATTGATTTTTCCTCTTTCTCAACAAGACTGAATTTATTCTAAAAAGATTGCTTTAACAACCTTTTATAAAATGCATAAAATATATCCCAAGCGAATTTTTGTATTCCGTGATGGTGTATCGGAGGGCGAATTTCAGACTGTCCTCAGCAAGGAGGTTGAGGCAATGAAAGGTAAGGAATCTGTTTGTAGATTGACAGCGCTAAGTTATTTTGGTATCAGACGTCCTACCGGAAACTTATGGGAAAAATCAGGCCGATTGGCCGGAACTGACCTTGATTATAGTCGGCAAGCGCCACCATTTCAGATTCTTTGGGAACGCAGACGCACAAGACCCAAGAGGGAACGGCAACCTTTATTCTGGGTTTGTTGTTGACCAAGGTATGCATCCTTGTCTTGCGATGTGTGAATACTCATCGTGCTTGTATAGACATTATACACCCTGTCTATCAAGACTTTTACCTCCAATCACAACCAGGACTCAAAGGAAGTGCGTAAATGACAGCGGATCGCTTCTAACATGGAGGATAACAATTACACTATCTAGCGAGTCGACCCAGTCATTACACCGTTCTTCGCAATGGTTCAAACCTTTCATCTGATGCGTATGTTCTCTCGGCTCTTCTCCTTGTTGTCTGCTTAGTGGTTTACCATCGACAGGCTCCAGGAAATTGCGTAAGTGTTTAGATTCCATTGCTGAAACTCGGAACTCGAACTAGTCACGGTCTAGATACGCTCTGTGCCATTGCTACTCTCGGGCGACGAGGTCAGTGAAGATTCCAGCGCCTGTGTATTGTGTGTATCCTGTTTCGTATCGTTGATGATCTCACTAATTATTGCATTCTCTAATAGATGCCGATGTTTGTACCAGCTTCAATCTTATTATTTTTTTCGACACTTACCTTGGCTTTCTAGCTGGTGTGCCGAAGGGCCAAATTCCATTTTTCGGACGATGTGGGTAGCGTGGACGAGATGTCTGTCACTTCGGACGAAGAGCAACATCTAGATTACTTCAAACAACATTTCAGCGACATCAATACCCGTGTGAAGAATTCGATGTATTTCGTGTAGGGCAAAATCTGCGAGTGTTTTTTTTGTGTACTGTTAATATGGGACCTCGGATGTAGGAATTGGATATGGTATAAACTAGTAGAGTAGAATGAATGGTGGGCGATACTTGGATTATGCAATTTTGGTATGTCAGCAGTGTAAGTCCCAGCCTGTGTTGTCACATCAAGCGCTGCTGGAACAGCCACTCCGCCAACATTCTACACACCGTACCTCTTCCTCTCTAGCTAACTCAGTAAACATGGCAAACAAAGGCTGGTTCAATCTCGAGGCAGCAGGGGGTGCCATACCCGAGACTGCCTTTTTCGAAGGGGACTCTGCCTTTCACTTTCTGGGATTGTCACGAACACAGCGGCTCTATGGATTCATAGGATGGTGAGCGCATCCTTCTATCCCCTCATCAGGGCTCATCACCCCATTATTCTCCATCCAAGTCTTGCTGTTGGCTTCGTCTTGAGTCTTCTGGGTTCAATCGTGCTCTTTCTCGGCCAGCTCGCGTCATTTGCTGGTGAGGCTTCTCGACGTCTCAGGACTCGAGATGCTAACCTCACTCGTATAACACAGTCTTGTACGTCATCGGGACGATCGTATCGCTCGTAGGAACTGGGTTCCTCATCGGAGTGCGTTTGCTATACAGCCAATAATATGGGATACTGACCGTCTAGTTACACAGTTCTTTAAACAACTCAAGCTGGCGAGTCTCAAATTTTGGATGTGTGTGTATATCTGGTTGATGACCTGATTATTATAGATGTTCAAACCCGTTCGAGTCGTGGCTTCTATTGTGTTTCTTGCATCGATAGGGTTGGTGTTTGTGGCTGCGTTCGTTCTTGGGAACGAGGTACGTGGAAGCGCATGGATTTTTGGGTTCACAGTGGTGTTCTGATTCGCGGCTCTCTTTCAGATACTGTGTCTAGGTATGTGCATTCTTGGAACCCTGTACAATCCTGACAATTTCAACAACAGTGTTCGTGATCATTGAATTTCTGGCATATACATGGTACACACTATCATACATTCCATATGCTCGATCCGCTGTCCTCAAAACTATCGGATTATGATCTCGTGTATATTTTATGTGCATTTCTGAAACTGTCTTATTATACATACAAAGGTGGCGTGTCTCGTTCTATGGACCTACAACCGAGGAAGTCTTTTCACCTGCATAAGATGACTCAACTTTGTGTATTAGTTCAAAGCGAGCGACGCACCCTCGAAAGTTGTTCTTCTGGTCTCTCAGAGTGTCCATGATGGTGCTTTCGGAGGTATCTGCCGTCGCCGCAGTCGCCGATCTAAGAAGGTCAAACATGGTTTCAAACAAGCGCTAGGGATCATCGTACTTGACTGCATCGCTCGTGAGACGCATAAACACATTCCATTCCTTCTCATCGCCAATAGTCGTCAAACCTGTCGTTATCTTATTTGTCTTGACGAGGGTTTCGAGCCTCACCACGGCAGGATTGGCCGGGTCTACGGATTTTGCAAATGCGAGATTGCCTGCGGTGTATTCGTGCCCGTTGTATACGATAGTGGAGTCTGGCAATGTGCCGAGATACTTGAGAGCCCGATTCATCTCGTCGCCAGTCCCTTCGAAAAACCGGCCAGAACCACCAATGAAGAGTGTGTCTCCTGTGAAAACGCCGCCGGGCTGTGTGGGTTTGGCTTTATCTGTGACATAATAGCATATCGAATCCTGGGTGTGGCAAGGGGTTGCCAGACACCTTGATTGAACGTACAGGCACGCGTTAGATGGCAGATACAATCAACCCGTACCTGATGTGTGTGTTGTCACCTAGAAGGAGCTCGTCTTGATCCTTGACAAGCTTGGACAAGGCAGAGACTTTGTCACTGCCGCCAAATATGGTGGCATCTGGGTACTTGGCGGCCTGAGTAAGAAGAATCTCTTAAATTGCACGTAGGGTTAGTTCCATGGAATCAACACACAAAGTCCTGAATGGAAGTTTAGACGCCGGGCCTGTCAAGAGATATACATAGGACGACCTTGTTGCCTCCACTGTGATCAAAGTGATGGTGGGTCGTAAAAGCGGCAACGATCTGAACCCCGAGTTTGTTCGCTGCGTCAGCTATCTTTGGTACATCGTATGGATCGACGGCGGCGGCCTTATTGGAGGACTCATCTACGAGAAGATAAGCGTAGTTGTCTTCGCGGACGGGGACGGGAAGAACTCTCATGGGTCGGAGGTGGGAGCGACTGAAGGAGCGGCGATGGAGAAGACGCAACATCAGAGGCGGGTCACGTGATGTCGACAGGCGTCTCTTAACATTGACTGATGATTCGATACGTGGAATCTTTTACCACAATGAACCTCTCTCTTCTTCACATCCATGTCGGCGGCAGCGCATGTTTGTATTTCTGATATTGCCTTCTCGCGTATGCCGCTAAAAAAGTTGTAGAAGGGAGGCTGGAAGACTCATTTGAGACGAAACGACCCCCATGACCAAGGCCGGTCAAATGGCGAAAGTCATGACAATGGCAAAGGCAACGGAGGCACACCTCCCGGCCATGCCAAGGAAGATCCTCACACTGTGCCAGCGCCGGTCGCGACTCCCCCGACTGTGACTACGACGCACACTGTACCTGCACCAGTCACAGTCACGTCAGTTGCTCCCGCGCCTCCCTCGCCTTCCTCGCCGCCTCCGCCCTCCAACGCGCCTCCTTCCCCGACCGGCACGCCCCCTTCACCAGAGCCCCCTAGCTCACCGTCCCCCAACAGTGGAAACACGGGAGACCCCACACGTCCATCAGCAGCAGCAACTGCTGGGGCGCAAGATCCCCCTGTCTCGTCTACCTCCGATCGACCTCCATTAATAGCAGGCGCTAATGGGTCTCCCTCTTCCCCGTCCCCACCCAAGTCTTCTTTCGATGCTTCGCCCACAAATTCAAACGGTCCTACCTCTAGTGTCACCATCCAAGGTACTGGCATCTCCGAGTCCTTTCTCCCATCAGGGACACCTTCAAGCACTGCTGGAGCCTCTAGTAAAGTCGATGCGGGGGCTATAGCGGGCGGAGTCCTGGGTGCTCTTGTGCTCATAGTACTCGTCTTCTTTGCCTTTGTGCTGGTCAGAAGGAGGAGAAGACGAAACACGACACCCACCAGAGAGTTTCTCGACTGGTCCTTCCAAACTTCTTCCTCGGTTGCCGAGAGCACAGCCACATATCCTTTCGGCGCTGCTCGTGTGACGTCATGGCATCACCCGGACTCCTCGACTACGCTTGGCCGTGACTTCAGATTTCCTCCTCAGAATCATTAATTTAATGCTATTTACTTGGACCTTTACTATCTTTCCTCATGGACCATTGTCACTCATTCCATTCCTCGTTAATAAATCCACCATGGTAATATAAGAATCCCTGTCTTAAGCATTCAGAATAGCCTGAACAACATTCGCCACTCTCAGCTGCCTCAAGTCCGTGTATGTCTTCATTTCAAGTTAGCATCACACCACAACCAAGATCGATATCAACAACTCACCTGTCCACAGCCAACAAAAATGATCGGTTGCCCAGTCACGTATGTCATCGAGAGAGCCGCTCCAACCTGAATAAAAAAAGAATTAGTCGTCCAACAAAGAGCAGTCAGGAAGCAACTCACCTTATCATCGACAGTGTCCCATTTCGTTACGAGCATCCCGTCAATACCCCGTCCCTTCCCAGAACCTGAAGCAGACGAAAAATCACGGAGCGCGCGGTCGAACTTTGTCAACTGGTCAACCGCCTCGTTGCCAACGAGTGCCTCTCCTACAAATATGATCTTGTCTGGATTATTCACAGAAACCAACTCGAGAAAATGTCATTCGACCTCAACGGCATGTCACAAACAGGTATGCTCACCTTGGCAAGTGCACGCATCAAAGGCTGGAATAACGAATCAGGACATTCCATCTTGTTCTAACCAAATCACCTAGACACACCTCGTTGTCTTGCATACGGCCAGCTGTATCAATCAGAACAACATCAAAATCGTTGTCCCTGCCTGTCCAGCAAAGTCAGACGTGAAACCAATCATAATCATACGTACCATATCCTATCGCTTCCTTGGCAATCGCCGCTGCATCCTTGCCATAACCACGCTCAAAGAGCTCCACACGCCCTTTGCTATCCGCAGCACCATTCACTCCAAGCATACTCAGATTGCGAACATGTACACGGAGCTGCTCTACCGCACCACTCCTAAAAAGGTTTATCAGTTCAAGTCCAGCTTTCATTTGCACGACGACCACACCTGAAGGTATCGCATGCGGCAATCAACACTCTCAAGCCATTCTGGATCAACCAGAAACAGACTTTTGACAAGTTGGTGCTCTTCCCAACACCATTGACCCCTACAAACGTTATACTGTATGGCATGCGTTGCTGAGAGGACGTCAACGGGGACGACAATTTCGTTCGGATAGAAAGAAGAAGATCCGTAGACGTTTTAGGCGTTAAAATACGTGTGAGCGAGTGAGATAGTGCAGTTCGGACAGCCGCGTTAGTCGCTAGCCCCCCAGTCAGTTTATTTTACAAATAGCAATAAAGGTCCACGAACTCTCAAAGCTGCCAACTTTTCTTCCAACAAGGCTCTCACCGACACCTTCGCACACTTTTTCTGCAATTTCCTTTGCAACATTCTTCTTCATGAGATGCTGCTTCATTCCCTCAAGAACGGGCTTCAGATCTTGCTCCGACAATGTTTTGGACCCCGTCAAACGAGCGAAGAGGGATCCAAGTGTTCCAAGTGAGCTCGACGATTTCTGCTTGTCATTCCCAGGTTGAAGGGCCATGGCAATGATCTTGTCCGTCTCTTGTCCCTTGGAGAACTCCCAATCTTTGACCTCGTAAAGACCCTCACGGGTACGTGTCCCCAACGACTCCTGATCAACAAGCGCTTGTAGATCGTGCGAGGCTTGTGATTTCTTCACCCCCTCGTCTTTATCAAGGCTGTAGTCAAGTGAAGCCATGTCTGACTCCGTTACTGGCTCATCACCCCATTTCCGTCCAGTTTTCGTCTTCTTTTTACGTCTGGCAGGAGATTCGGTGCTGATACCATACGTTAGAATACAAAAGATACTGGGATTCGCGTGGTAGACTCACTCGGAAGATGGGACGCTGTCTAACCCATTTCGCGACGGTACTCGTCCTCCTCCGCCCCCACGCCGGCCACCTCGTCCACGCAGGCGGTTTTTGAGAGCTTGAACGTTTCTGGCGATTTGTTGTTCGTCATGTGGAGTATCTGATGATAAAGATGGAGCTTGAAGAATTCAGGAATTCACAAATCCGCGGGAAAAACGGACTATACATACCAGTACTCTGATCATCAGAGGGAGGAGTACTATCTTCTACCACGGGTCGCGTTGTACTCCGTAGACGCGCCTTGCGATCCTATACGCTATGTTAGGACTTGATGTAACTCTCCACACGATAAGCCACTCACCCGAGCAGCTTTATCCTCCAAACCTTTGAGAAGTTTGTCAAAGACAGTATCCCAACCTTCAAAAGCCTGTGCGAAATTCCAAGACGTAATGTCGCCGATCGCGCCTTTTGCCGACTTGCTTGTATGCGTATGCAACGAGGCAACAAAGGACGTGAGGAATGGCTCAAAGTATTTCACAAAAAGTGATTTCAGAGCCGAAAGGAGGTCGTTCACATATGTAAGCTGGAGAATGCGCTGGTACGCAACCTACAAGGCAATGGTTCCGGAAGACGGATGTGGATCGAGGCAGTATTTACTCACCACAAATATCAGCTCCAGGTCGTTTACAAAAGTCCATTTGACAGCATATCCGTCCTTCTCATATTGCTCTTCAGTAGTCCGTCCCTCAATCAGAGCTTCACGAATAAGGGAGTTTACAGGCGATGCCGAGGATGATGCGAGGTGTGCAGCCTCTGGTGTGAATGACCGTGACCAGAGCACAAGTCCGCCTGTTCAAAAAGATCAACTACTACAAATTTATCAGACACTACACCGCATTACCTTTGTGCGAGATGGAACAGTGATCAAGCATAGCGGAGAAGGTAGTGTCGTGTTCAGGACCTTGCTGTCCAGTATATCTGTAGTGAGGTCACGTGGCAGATATTTATTTTTAGAGCGTACGCAACGACAAAATGACAAAATGTCATGTCATCCGGGTTTGAATATCTTGACTGTCACTCAAATTCAATTCAATGACTTGTGGGTCATGGTTTCATATCATAGTAGATACAACGTTAGCAATCTCGAATCTCGAAGGTTGTGAGATCAAATCTACATCTATATAATATAATCATTACGGAATCCGCCTTCAGAAGACGGCCACAACAAAGGATCACTCGTATCTACAATATGGGCCACAAGCTGTATCGAGAAGGTTACCCGTTCAATGGGTTTGCGAATGTGACGACACTGGGTTCTGCGTGTTTGCCTCTAACCACTTCCGCACCTCCTTCTTATTGACCATTCCGACAATACGATTCGTATCCTCAACACTTCTTCTTCGATAAAGTCGCATCACATATCCACACACACTCCATATATCCTCCCACGATGTGTCGAACAGTTCCCACCAGCAGTTGGGAGGCGTTGACGGAAGTGAAATGTTCAGATGTCGTACGGTGAGGAGTATCGCGGCACTGACGATTGTCGGAACTTGATAAAGCGCATATACTGGCGTTTGAAGGCTATGATATGATGAGATGACGGTCGGATAGGGGCAAGACTGGTGACCTACGCGTCGTTCAAGTATCCCCACGCGCGAGAACACGCGTCTTGATGAGATATCAGGCCGAGAACACGCATGTAATTAATGAGAGTGCCGTATGGCAAAACGACTTGGACATTAAAGCCGAGTCTTTTCAAGACTTGCATTTCCGAAACCACCAGCGCATCTTTGAGATCGTAAAATGTGTTGCCAAAGTAGGACATGGGTACATATTTGAACGTCTTCCCCGAATTCCTATCGAGGGAATGTGTCGCCCGTTGGAGCAGTAAGTCGTAGACGTTGATCAGGTCCCTGATTCTGAGAGGGCACTCTTCCAATTTCGAAGCCAGATAGAGAGAACCCATGCCGATGTCCTGGAAGCGGACGTGCGCTGAGAAAGCCAAGTCACGGTGCGATGGGAACTTACCCCGACACCAAATTGTTTCATGGATGTCACATACCAAAACCTTTGGAATATGATCTGCGCGGCGGCCACTGCAACCTGCTTTCTGTGATTGGTGTCATACAAGGGATTGGAACGGGGTGCGAACACCCACTGGTTCAACAAGATACCGGCTTCGTGGATGAGCTTACAACCATATGCTCTGAGATCTTCTTCGAGGTCTGCAGGTATACCATCCTCCCTGGAAGGAGTGGACTCTATCTGGGAAAGCGAAGCAAGAGGATAAAATGGAGTGGACATGGAGGAGCTGTTTATCGGTGTTTGAACTGCAAGCCCTCCCATCTTGAGCCTCAACTAAATGGCAAGTCTCCCCGCCAAACCCCAGAGCTCTCCTGCGCGGGACGCCCCAAGCCGCTTTCAGGATGAGAGAGACAGACGCCCACGTCCTCAACACTACCGCACTGACGACCGTTCATATCCCAGGCGATGGCCCTCTGGTGGTGACTCGTACGCACCCGCATACGAGCCCAGACGAGAAATCCCCGAGTACTATCGGAGAGAGTTAGACAGCAGACCACGCAGACCATGGGATAGACCCGATGTGGATACCCACTTCGGGCGTGGTCCCTCCGACTACGACTATCGTGGGTACGAACGAAGGAGTCATTATGTCTCAAATCCCAGGCATAGGGACCCATATGTACGGCGAGGTACGTCTTGCTATTATGATACTCACCTACGTCTTTTCGAATGACCGTCAGACGTGTCTCGATGGCCTTCAAGGTCCCCTAGTCGCCGAGATCGAAGTCGGTCGCGATCTCCCTATGCACACAAAAGAGTAAAACTAGGCAATCATTCTGTGGACACCAGTCCTCGTCGTTCTCCTCCACATAAACCTGGAAGGTATTCTCGTTCTCGGAGTCGTGATGCATTCCGACGACCTCGGTCAAGATCCCCTCGTTGGGAATCTCCTGCATCCTCAAACCCGGTCAAGACAGAGGAGGGTGCAACTCCGGATCTATCAGTGACCCAGGACACAGGACTATTGCAAACTACAAAACATGACTTGGAGGCATCTCATCAAAATAAATCATCAGGCCTGGCGCCGTCACCTCAAGATTTCCTCTCAATAAAAAAGGAAAAGGGGCAAGACATCAAGATACCAGCTGAAGAAGAGGTAGGACCACAAACAGACCAGAAATTGTCCGTTGCAAAGGATGAATTTCGTTCGCCACCCTCGCACCAGCTCTCTCCCGCACAAAAATGCATCAATCTTCCCTCACACTTGCAAGAACCTCTGCACGATAAACAAACGAAAGAGTATGGGAAGTTGGAAGAAGAAAAGCTGCCCATAGTGCCTTCTCAGTCCCGAGCAAGGTCCCCTTCGCCACCAAGACAACCTCGTCAACGTGGTCCTCCATCTTCTTACCCGAGTCATAGATCTCGTTCTCCACCAAAAGGCCCTCGTAATCACCTCGGTACCCACCCTCGAGGCCATATTACCCCTACCGCCCCCGCATCTTCTCACCTGCCTGGTCCACGGGGGCAGCGACGGCCTTTCGCCCCACAAAATTCACTTCCAACTCCTCAGACCCAGAGCCCCGTCATTCCCTCTTTGCCTACTCTAACGGAAAGCACGAAACCTACAAGTCCTCAAACAACAGAAGTTATCAAAGTCCCACTGCCAGCCATACCAGTGAAACAACTGCCGGAAAGCCCGACCGAACAACTTGATAAGGAGGTGAGTTATCTTCCATACAATGTAAATGAAGCCTTTCATTAATGTATACGCAGATAGCTCGTCTACAATTACAACGAGCACATCTGACCACTGATTACACAAATCTTGCGAAGGAAGTCCGGCGAGCACTGCATGAACTTGACACAACGACGATTGATCTTCATGCTGCAGAACTACGTCGCAAAGTCGCCGATGCTCAACATGAAAAGGCGCGATGTGGGCTTCTTGGGATTGATTACACCCTAACAGCGGAGACAAAGTTATCAACGTAGAATTTGGTCACTTCTAGCTGTTATTGTTCCAACATGGTAGTATCTGGAGAATTGTGATAACGTTATATTATCTTTGGGCTATATGTTCAAGACTATATGCTTATCTAATGTCAATCGTAAGCAATTTTCAATATCAATCGTAAGCAATTATCAATATCAATCGTAAGCAATTATCAATATCAATCGTAAGCAATTATCAATATCAATCGTAAGCAATTATCAATATCAATCGTAAGCAATGATCAATATCAATCGTAAGCAATGATCAATATCAATCGTAAGCAATGATCAATATCAATCGTAAGCAATTATCAATTTGAGCATCAAAAATGATTAATGAGTGCGACGGGATCAAAATATGTAGATCGAAATCAGTTCAGACCTTGCGCTGAGGGTACTAGCTCGAAGTTCCCTCTAAGAATGTACTAGGTACATCCGATGTTCCGAATTCCAATCTATGCAAACGGGCCTTTATAGACCATCGTACCTTGATTATGACCGTATTAGATCCAATATATTTCTATTCTATTCCATGCGGCACCTCGCGGACCTACGTGCCTTCTGTTTGATCAAGTCCATGATAAGTTGAAGGTATCCGCCTTTCTATTCCCCCATGCCCCCGAGCTCAGCACGTCTCGCTCTCATAGTAACCCTTGGCGGCTTTCTCTATCTATTCTCATCTCCGGCACCCCAGAGGCTGCCCAGACCAGTCCGTAATTTACGGCATGGCGAGATTGAGAATGTCACCATACCAAAAGAGGACTGGTGTCAGCCAGATGAGTGTGCATCGGGTAGATGGGAGCCTCGACGGCCTCCGTTCACGTCACTGGAGCAGTTCCAGGAAGCATACGCTAATCGGCTAGATTTCCTGTGGAAAGGATGTAGTGCCATCCCGAACTCAGATCTGGGAGCGAAAAAGATATCGACGAAAGGCTCAGTAGACGAGATACGCTTGATGCAGGTGATGAACTGGACTTGGACGCCTCATTTCGGGAAATTGAGGAAATGGGATGCCGAAGAATTCATGGTCAGATTACTGAAGAGCCCTGGTGGTCTCATTCTGATCGGCGGTGAGTATACTTCAAGGAATCACCATCTTATCCTCCACGGGTGATTGCACTTCAGACTCTATAACTCAACAACATAATCACGCTTTGGGATACTTGTTGAACCAAGCCAACCTAGACTTCGATCGCAACTCACCCCATTTGCCGATGTACGACCACAAGAATGTGCGACAGTTACTTCTCAAGCCGCATGATCCCCTTACACGGAAGGTTCTTGAACGGGCGGGAGTGCCCGAGTCCCGGCTCAAACGACCGGTAGTGACGATGCTCGAGGAGCACATGTTGATCGGGCAGCGTGATATCCGAGCCATTACCGAGCGACTAGGAGCGTCCAAAGACTATCACTGGTATCACGACTTCCAGCGAGTACCAGGCTGGGAGAAGTACGTGGCAGATGCTGCAAAACCTCGTCCAGAGGAAGAAGGGACAGTCACAGAAGATTCTATCTTGCTGATGAACGCCGGTGCTCATGTATGTATTCATTTAGGGTTCTGTAAACCTGTCTAATGGTTTTCCAGTGGTCTCGACATGAGCTTGCTATGCTCCCACCGAGGCCGACGGACAAGCAGGAACAAGCGAGAGTGAAAGAAACTTACAAGCAAATGGTACAGTCCTTCGTCGCTCTTTGAGCTTGGTCTCACCCGTCCCGTAGATGAAACTCATCATCGGAAGGATATCACATATCGATAGGCTCTCAATTTTCTACCGTTCTACAGCGCCGGGACATCCCGTCTGCGAAAGGAGTGCAAACCCATACAGAAATGGGATAGTTGCACGGGAGGCTGAGATGGATATTACGCCGCGGCTGAAAGCCCAGGTTGAGGGAGAGGTGAAGCAGCAGCGTGCGAGATGGGATTGGGACCTATTCGAAGTGCACAACGAACTTTGGAGGAAAGCAATCGACGGTCTAATGCGGGAACGTGCGTGGCGAAGGTCAAGGACAGGTAGGGCGCGGGGTGCGAAGTGGTATTATTTAGATTTGTGGAGCTTAAGCCTTCAGCGCCCGGATGCTCACTCAGAACCAGGGATTGACTGCTTGCATTGTGAGTGCCTACTGCAAAATTCTTTGAGAGGTGCTTAATTACTTGTTATCCAGGGTGTTTGCCATCAGTACTCAATGAATGGACACTACACCTATATCATAATGTTTTTCTCAAATCGATTTCCAAAGAAGATGATTAACAAACTTGACGATCACGGATTTTGGTTATGGATTCGGCAGCACTGTAGCTTGTTTAGTTTTGGGCATGTATACATTGGGAAAGTTTACCTCAATTTCATAAGGTCAAGAGACTACATTCGAAATTGTGACAGCGAAAAAATCCCACAACGGCGGAGTTTGTTGATATCTTTTGTCCCGCAAGTCAGTATGACAGAGATGTTCCACAAGTTGTTGGCACACGAGCACAGATCACTACAAATCAGAACATTGATACTCAAGTTGTCAATTGGATGATTGTCCGGCCACTCCTGGAAGATATACACTTCTACTTGGGCATGGGTTTACAATTAATATGAGTCCGCTCGGGGTCTATTGGAACTGAGCAGAAAAAGCCAAGGTCCTGGTGAAACATGGTTTCAAGCTGGAAATAGAAACAGAGTGATACGATAGTCAAACCTGCATTGCCTTGAAGAGATCTCTGGAATTCATTTGCAGCTTCAAGAGATACAGATAAACCATGACGTGAGATGTTACAAGAAAGGGACACACCGTGATGCAATCCTTTGGAGAAGCCCCTTTACGACAAATCTCCGACACTTGAGTATCTCTTTCTCCGTCAAAGGCATATTCGGCGGCTGGATTATGCTTGAAAGGGGGAGCATTGAGCTCAAGCTATGATTGAACAAGTCTCGCTCGAGACTTACAGCAACAAATGACTTGAGGAGATTGTTGGCTTCCTTGTAGACACTAGTGTTGTCCTCTTCAGATGCGGACATGGAGTGAAGAATATAGAAAATCGTCTATGTTTTCGAATTTTACGTTGCCATCATGACGTCATCGTAATATCCACCGTATGTATGACTGTTTTTACTTCACGTTCGATCCCAATCCTTCCCTTCCAGTTAAGAATCCCAGTAAGTACTAGTAGAATACAGGAAATTTTGTTTTAGTTGCCACGCTTGGCCAAGAGACCACCCTTCATATCCGGGTCACTATGGATTGTTTCATATCTATCAGAAAGAAGCGACAAGGAGGAAGTTGTCTTACATCGTCAATCCAACCATAGCAGCTCCCAGATTTTCTGACACTTCTGCCAGTATCTTCGGGTTGTTGTAGTGAGTGACCTAATCCAACGCTAAAGCATCACACGTCGACGATTGCACAATCAATTCGCTTACCGCCTGAACAATCGCACGAGCACGTTTCGCGGGATCACCAGACTAGGACAAGAAAAGTTGAGTTTCTGGTTGGCAAGGGGCATAAGACAGTGACCAACATGGAAGATACCAGACCCAACAAATACTGTCAACCCATCTCAATAAGTCTATTGAGGAGAGTAATTACACGACTTACCTCCATCACAACCAAGCTGCATCATCAACGCGGCATCGGCTGGAACAGATGAATGAGAACGAGGATCATAATACATCAGATCAGTAATCAATCATGCGTACCAGGGCTTGCAATTCCACCAGCAGCAAAGTTCACCACGGGAAGACGCTTCAACCTTGCAGTTTCCTTGAGAAGATGGAACGGGGCCTTGATCTCCTTGGCAAAGAGGTACAACTCCTCCTCGTTCATGACGCTCGCACGTCTGATCTGACTCTGAACGGCGCGCGAGTGGCGAACAGCCTCAACGACGTTGCCTGTGCCTGCTTCACCTTTAGTACGGATGAACGCAGCGCCTTCGGAGATGCGACGAAGTGCCTCGCCAAGGTCTCGGGCACCACATACGAAGGGAACCTTGAACGAGTGCTTGTTGATATGATAGTCATCGTCGGCAGGAGTTAGCACCTCCGATTCGTCGATATAGTCGACGCCGATAGCTTGTAAGATCTAAGATTGAAATCACAATACAAATCATTTGTGAGCTCGGTGACAGGGTAACCACATGTTCATCTCAATTTTACCTGTGCTTCGACAAAGTGTCCGATCCTAACTTTAGCCATCACGGGAATCGTCACAGCGTCGACGATCTCCTTGATCATTTTGGGGTCGCTCTAAAAAAATATCTCAGTCAATGAATTGAGACCAGAATTAAATGTATTCAGACGCACCATGCGTGCCACGCCACCTAGAATCGGGGTTGGGATTCAATGGAAATGGAACAGGAGTTTATCGGAGGTGTATGTACCTTCCGCCCGGATGTCAGCCGGGACACGCTCGAGTGCCATGACTGCACAAGCGCCGGCTTCTTCGGCAATACGCGCCTAACCACAATGGTCAGAGTTGGAATTAGCATCGGCTGAAGAACGACACTCACCTGTTCGGCGTTGACGACATCCATGATAACTCCACCCTATGAAACAGTAGATGGGTCATAAATGTGACAACAGGCCATCATTGGATTATTGTTATTGACCTTGAGCATCTGAGCAAGACCGGATTTGACCTATGCAACAAGAAAACATAAGCGATGTGAGCGATCTTGAGTCATTATACCTCACCCCGAAGGTGCCGAGACTGTTACCACCCTCCCGTTGTGCGGAACGGGCGGGTGCAATGGAGGGCGTACTGGATGCCCCAGCACCCTGAGGAACTTCTTGTATGGAAGGAGTAGCTGCGGGAGTAGACATGACAAGAGAAAAAAGACAAGAAAATCTCAGAGATGCAAAAACAGAAAGGAGCGGCGTTCCGTGCCCCTAACCCTAACCTTGGTGTTAAAAACTGATTCCTTGCTATGTATGCTGGTCATGGTCTGGACATGGTCTCAAGTGCTGCAACAGAGGGGACAAGAAAAGAGTAGTTGGTCATGCGACATACATCGCAAATTTGTTGACATTAGCACTTAGGGATCCTGCTTGGCGTGTCAAAGATGCCAGCTAAACGCGCCGAACAGGTGGCATGTGGGGAAGCGAGGCAAATCTGGTGCTGTTGAGTCAGGGAAGTGGGAAATCATTCTGAGCTATGCTTTTATGGCGCTAGACTTTCCACAGTGACTGATGGTGCGAAATAGGTATGGGTAGTGCTAAGTAGACAGCAAATGAGAGCAAGAATATTCATGGAGACAGGATACACGTCAAAACCCCTTCTCTAGGAGGAACTTGACCACGTCATTCTTCCACCGACCGCCCTTGATGATGATGTGTGAACGCTGAACCTCGACCTGGATGCGGGCTGCCTCTGGAGAGTCTTTTGGAAAAAGGTTCTGAGAGAGTTCTGATGCGAGTGCCTGGTGGATGTCAGGAAGGAAAGAAGTGGTGAAGGAACAGGACAGACATCAGGTTTGCCGTCAATGTTGCGGATGAGAACTAGGTAGCGAGTGCCGCCATTGCGCACGTCTGTGTAGACGGGGAGATTGCCGCGAGAGTTGCGTGCGACAAAGTAGGGGTATTTGATGGATACCTGGGTGGCAGTGGAGATGAGACGGGTGTGGAGACGGGACAGCATGGTGTGCGGAAGACAAGACGCGACTGATCGAAAAATAAATGTGGCGCCCCTGTGATCCCATACAATAATAATGCTGCCATGCGACCGTTTCACTTGCAATATATAAGTCAATGAAATCCAATGTCCCACTTCAGTTCTGCTGAATGTTCCCCGCCGGCCCTTCCTCGCCCCCAGACTCCACCGCCGCCTCCCCGGAGCCCCCTCACATCGTCTGCAGCCCCCCCATCGTCGCCCCCAAGCCCCTGCCGTACCACTCCCCCACATTCCTCCACTTTGACCTCCCCGACATCGACCAGGATCTCTCCCATCCCCCATATACCACCCGTCGCTCCTCGAAACGTAAACGCCCATCCGACGACGACCAGCCTGCGCAGAAAAAGCGCGCCGTCTCACCAGTGCCCCGTTCTCACCGTTCTGAGCGTATGCACAGGAAACACACCAGAATGCTCACGTAGTTTCACACTCGCGTAAAAATAGCACACACGCGCGGTCAGTTGCTTCTGCACGCCCATCACCTCCTTTATCTGACGTCTTCCAGCTGCCTAAGACACAGAGCCCCGCAATACTAATACAGAGTATAGCGATATCAGTGCGGATCCAGAAACAACCGCAGACAAACACGTGTTCCTACATGTATCACACAAGACGGTTTTACCGAGAACAATCACTCCACGACATATCCACATCCAGCTACCCATCACGTCACAAGAAGTACATACTCTTGCTCATGTTCTCGTTGATTGGCCGGAATTCCTGCTCCCAGAGTTCCAAATTAAAGCTTCTTGAAACTTTGGAGTCGGTACTGCTGGAATCGTCGGCAAATCTGAGATTGGTCTCCGGGTCAAAGTGAATGTCTCACGGGAGCACACCAGCTGCCCAGCCAGTCAGCCGAAGAATGTCACATGCAGGATCACTACTCAGGGGAAACACATACGTCGGCATCTACGGGTAGATCAGTGTTGTTTGTCAGTCATGATAACAGAGACAAGCGGAGGCAACCTACAATAGACAGGAGCAGGGATGGAAACCGAGCGTGTGGCTTTGGCATAGACATGACACAATGCAAACGCGAGTTGTTGAAGTCTTCCATCCGGCAGGCGGCGACAATCAGAACGAGTGCCACTTAGAAACACTGTGCGACCCACTTGGCTAAATCATTTTGGAAAATTTCGTCCACAAGCACACTATAATGGCTGGATCGTGAAGCTGCGTCATTCCACCGGGGGTCAGGGCCAATTCTTCGGAATATGATCTTAGACATCCACGTACTTCCTTTCACAGCAGCATGGCTTTGAAGGTAAAAATCAAGTGTTACAGGATGTGAGATCCCCTCATCAGCTACAAATCCTGCACGACAATTACCAGTACGATCTCGAGTGCTGTGTAATGAAGAATGAGTCAGGGCGCGCAAAATCATTCAAGAGTATATGTACTACGTGCCTGTTATCTTGCGGGAAAAAGATGATATGGTGCCTGTCAAGGCGTACCGTACCGCTCATATTACTCATGCCCACATTCAAAGTAATGAACGAACTTACTTTTTACCTACAACTATAAACGTCAGCTTGGGTTTTGGTCTTTGAACTTCCTTCTCTTTCCATACGTCGTCTATAGCAGCTACACAAAATGAATAATGGGAAAACGTTAGTTTTCCAGGCACGAGCCAAACGGCACTCCACACTTACCCCTCATCGCGCCAAGTTCCACTTTCAAGACATGATCAAATTCACCCTCAGAAACACCGTCCCTGAAAAAGACAATCCGCCCAGGGGGGTTGTTTCGCATACCGAACGAAATCACCGCCCTCTTGAACATGTCTCGAAGGCCTTCAATCGTCTCTACCCGCGGGTTTTGGAGGCCAGTGAAAGCGGCATACTGGGTGGCGAATCTGTCATAGGACCAGACAAGACTTGTAACAGACGGCTTCAAAATACCAGGGCCCGCATGACCCACATCGGCACCTGGAGTCAGGTTGAATTTAGCGTACGGAACGTGGACTATCACTAACCCATGATCATGAAGGGTTCCTTCATAAGTTCGTCTATCACGGCCGATTGCGTCACAGAGTTGTGTCCGCCCAGTCTCGCATTCAACCTATGTTAGCCGATCATCAGCGCCAGGTGCCCCAGGGGAAAGAAACATGTTCACTTGAGGCCGACATTTCCCCAGTATTGATCATTCGCTCTCTTGACTTTCTCTTCACACAAACACTGAGTACGGGTCCCTGTGATACTCGGAAATCAGACCTCATAATCAAGAAACGATCAGCACATGTGGATGAACCTGTTATAATATCACCCCAGTGTTTCACGCGGGTTCGAAGAGCTGGAGCCCGTGCAGGCAAAATGACTATTACAATCATCTTGCCTCGAGCATATCCATGAGTGAGAGCCTTGTTCAGCAGCCCATCAAGGGACTACAATTATGTATGTAAAAATCAGCTTGAGAATATTGGAAAATTAGATCCTCACTCGTTCCACAGCACTTCCTAGACCTTGAATTATGTCAATCGGAGGTTTTGTGTCTGAAGCAGGTTATTTATTGGGCACATGGCCGACAACGTCATAATACGTACTCATTCCTGCGCAATGATCAGCATACTTGTAGCTGACAATAAGCAAGAGTACCTACCCAAGATTCGGCAACCATCAGCCATACTTTTCATGTACTGCTCGACTTGGCCTGCTCTAATCGAGGAACAAAAGTTGACTACACCCCAGCACTCCATACCAGCAGGTGACTGCAACTTTACCCCTCTCAAGTTCCATGCACCCTCGTGCGGCGTCTGCATCATCATTGGCATGGCTCAACCTCAAAACATAATGCAGAGAACCCACCACTTGGTTCTGATGACCATACCAGAGAACCGGTGTTTCAAGAATCTTGCCTGTCACGGAGATCGGCCGTGTGTCAATCACCATACCTGCTTCCACAAGAAATTCCGAGTTTGCATATCCTTTGACCTAGACGAGCAACGGAAAGTTAGATCATCATCATCATCAATTCTCAGAACGAAGTAGCGTACAGGCGACTCCACTCCCATGTCACCGGATGTTATTTGGCGCAGACGGTCGGCAGGCTTAACAGTTGCGAAGTCTACCATCGCTTTGGTCAAATGATCGGGGATTTTTTTCTTATACAGTTGACCAGGCAAGACGGTACACGCTTCTGCGGGCACGACGACAGGAGAACCAGACTTTTTGGAGGACAGACGCACTCCAATAATGTTTGGATACTTAATTGTGATGTTATGCGCCGCCTTGAAATGTTCCTGGATTTGATTGTAGTGTAAGAAAGTGTAGTATAAGCCAAAAGAACGGAAAGGCAATGTTACCTGTACACTAATTTCTCTGTCGTCCTTCGGAAAGATGTACGTCCCAGCAGCGGGGACAAGGCCATGTATAGTTCTTACTCTTTTTCGAGTCGTTAATGTGTTGATTTGTAAATCTTTGAGGTGTTTCTGCAGTGCACGAAAATTTGGGGATTTCTCGTCGAGGGCTAGGGCTCGCACGTCATTTTTACCGAGAAAGTCCAAACACACATCGATAAGGTTCCCACCGGCGTAGCTGGAAACGTTGTTAACTTGAAATTCATCCTACGGGTAGAGCAGAACTTACACGGCGGCAACTGATGTATCGATATTCACGAGCATCCGTCCTATAGCGGGTCGCACAGATCTAATGACAAGACGAGTCCATTTCATCAAATAAGAGAAATTTTTAAGATGAGACCTACTGAAAAAAGCCGCGCCACAATTCCAATCCTGAGCCGATGGGCCTTGAACCTTGCGGAGTAAAATAAGCTCTACCATTATTGACATATTTTCTATCGTACGGTCATCATGCGGTTAGCTATGACTAGAGTGAAATCTCACTGGTTCGGCTCTTGGCGTATCAGCAATTGGAGAAGATTAGTAGCAGTCAACGTCTTAGAGTCTGACTGGCGTCCATTGATTAAACGGGTCATATCTCTGTTATGGCGGTCAATAATTGTGTGGGATGAACTCGAGAAACAGATATTTACGATGTCCTGACCGACTCTCCTATAGTTTCTGTAAGTTTGACATTGTATACTCCTCGTGTGTAAGTAGCGGCCGACTGTGGCGATACGGCAGTCAGGGAAACAGAAAACTAATGTGCATTAAGGGAGCAGTTGTCATCAGAGGAGCCAGACTCCTTACATTTCCAGTACCTTCAGCAGTCAACTTAAGGGGTTTCGAGGCATATAGAAGGACATTGCCGTCGTAGACTGCTCGAGGAGAGAAAATCTCGGGTGCCACCACGGTCTGTAATTTATGAATTATCTCTTGTCTCTTGCGAGGAATAGTGACTTCGGGAGTGAAAACTTTTGGGTGGTTGGCTACAAGACGTTCAACTGAATTACATGTCTTTTGGCTCACCGACTGACAAGGCAAGTCACTTGGAAACACAGGCAGCAATTGATAGGAATGACTCACCATCGTATTGTGTATATTCTTTGACCGGTAAACTGTGGATGTAGTTGTTATGCTGTTTACATTGTAAAAGAGAAAACATACCTGCTGATTTCAAAAGAGTTCGTTGTGACCTTGACATTCTGTTGTTGACGAGGTTGGTGTTGACGAGGTTGGGAGCGATGCATTGTTTATGCTGGGATCGAGAAGAGTCAGGAGCCTTTTATAAACGGGGTCCCAAGGCGCCGACACCAATATGTCAGACATAAGACGCCTCCACATTGACAAAGAGAAGCGGCGTTTTCCAAAATTAGCACACTTTGTACGACGTGCATATCAAATTGAATTACAGAAGCACAAAAGAGTAACTTAAGAAGGCCTACACACTGACAGAAAATCAGAACTCGGGAAATCGCAGAATGATTCTCCTCACATTCTGTCAGCGATCCTCAAAAAAGCGCACCGCGATGAACGTGAGCAAGCAAGCACAAGCTAAGCAAAGTGGAAAGATACTATATTTCACAAGACATATATCCTGAGACCCTTTCTACGGATGCCCGACCGTAGAAAAGCCAAAAAGAAATAAAGGAACACGAGAAAGACAGGGATGTCTACAGAAAGGAGAATGTAAATGTGAAGAATATGTGAAGACCGTACATGCAACGGAGTCGTTCCAATTGTAGTAAGGCCGTGGGCAGGGCGGCATATTACGAGACCAAATGGAAGGGATAGCTGCAATAAGAGCGGGAAACTGTTTAGCAGCATACGCTGGACTGCTGTGACTGCACGGATTGTCCAGGAGTGACAGTAGAGGACTTGGCAGCTCCTGAAGTTGAGGTGGTAGATCCCATTCTAAACGGGAATGTTAGCAGGATAAAATGACTAGGCAAACACAACGTGCCTGTCCTTGATCTGTTTAGCCATGGTTAAGAAAGCCTGCTCAACATTGGTCGCGTTCTTGGCAGATGTTTCCAAGAAGGGGATGCTAAGTTGGTCCGCAAATTCCTATCAGAGATGTTAGAGAAATAAAAAGGTTTATGTAAACACCGATACTTTGGCAACACTGTATTCCACGACTTTCTTCCCTGTCAAGTCTGACTTGTTGCCCACAAGCAACTTGTTAACACCCTCCGACGCGTATCTATCGATCTCTTGCAGCCATTGCTTGACGTTTGTAAATGTTTCTGGATATATGAAATCAAAAATGTGGGGATGGACTATGCTTGAAACGAGCCCATACCATTGTCAGTCACGTCGTACACCACAATGATTCCGTGAGCGCCACGGTAGTACGATGACGTGATCGTCCTGAAACGTTCTTGTCCTGTTGAGATGTGTCAGACACGGAAGAGGGCTGTTTTGTGAAGTATGCTCACCTGCAGTATCCCACTAATGAGATCATAAGATGTTAGTAAAAATTGGTTCAGAACAATCAAAAGACAACGGCAAAACAGCAACAGGAATACAGAGAATCTTGGCAATAGCCTGCTTGACTGGTAACAATGCAAAGGAATCATACTCACAATTTGTAGTTTGACTGTCTTGCCCTCGAGTTCTATTGTGCGAATCTTGAAGTCGACACCAATGGTGGAGATGTAGCTCTCAGTATAAGTGTCGTCGGCGAACCGCAGAAGCAAGCAGGACTAGGGAAATTGAGATGAGGGACCTGAAGACATGCCACATGAATAGGCCACATACCTTGCCAACACCAGAATCACCGATGAGGAGGAGCTTGAAGAGATAATCGTACTCGCTAGTGTGCATGATGGTGGATGTAGGGAGCAAAGAGAAGATCAAATGGAGTGCAAAGCGGTTTGAGAGGAGAACGTTGGGCTGCGTCAACACAAGGCAGTGGCAACAACGGCACGCGGCCTTACCCGGCCATCCACGGCAACTCCGGCCGGCCGGTCGGTGATCGCATTTCCCCCGTTCGTTCATGTCTCGGTTCAAGACTGTGAACATGTTTTGAGCCCTTGCAGCTGGGTCTTCCGATTTGCTCTATGACATGCATCGATACATGATGTGGCCTTATTTCCCCATACTTTCATTCATCTCTGAGTAATAATTTACCTCACTGGCAGTTTGTTCCGAAATAATTGAATTGGTCGCACATTTTTCCTAGGAGAGGTCTTCGTCCAAGGGTTAAAACTAATAACTAGTGCGAGAATTTGTTACTCTTTGTGAAAGAATACTTACACTAGAACACGAAGAGCTCAGGAAACCTCGACTTTGTGCCGTTACAACTCACATATATATTACATTCCAAAAGTGTTCATTAGAAGACCAAGTGTAAATCCTTCACCAAGCTTCATCTACGAACTCGAGATACATTCACCTTTAACCTTTGTATGATTGAATCGCTTGATCTTTGCAACTCATTTTTCCAGATCAATACTTTCTCAGCGAGCCGGAGATGACAAGAGCACCACGAGCAAGACTAATTTAACATGTATATGCCTTAGTTTTGCATAGTGGTCAAATGAAGCCTCTAATAGGAATCTCAATTGTGAGGTTGGTGATCCATTCGGTACCTTTCAAGGTCGCGTTGGAAGGAATGTGTCTTCCCTGTTTCAAGCTGTGCTGGTCATCGTTTGCCCGCCCATGCCTTTATTGGAATATTTGTCGTGACACACTTTTGTGTATCCATATAACAGGGAGAGATATGGATTGTCGCGATGTTCAAGTATTCAAATACCTAGTGGCATCAAAGTCTTTCAAGGTAACACGAAATATACGTCGACAAAGGTAGGATGAACAATAGTTCTGTGAAAAAATTCCTATCAAGTACATGATTGCGGATATAGTACGAAAAATATATGAGAAGCAGGCGAAACGAAGGGTGAGATGCAGAGTATGGACTCTAGTGTTTCGTGGGACCTTGCTGGACATAAGTAGGTGCATAACCGGGCTGAAAATTTTGGTCATAGCCTTGTGTTGGTTGAAAACCAGAATTATCGCTTGGGATATAAGATTATTGAGTCGAGGCCTAGTCACAAGTAGTAACACAGCCACACACCCGTGAGTTATAGGCAACGACCAGTGACAGATACTGCAAAGCCACATATGTTTTCTAGAAAACGGGATGAGAGGCACCCAGAAGAGCTCGAACCAGGTAGTGCTCTTTGCGGCCATAACAGAAACTGCGAAACAAACCAGAGTCAGTGATGTCATGCGGAGAGACCGATATCCCGAGGTCCAACCATTATGGCATCGCGGGCAAATACGTGCAGATTGTTGCTGTCCATCGGGCTTGAGCCTCGTCTGACATCCAACTTATAGATTGATTGGCTTTGGGGACTCGGACAATCCGGATTTGACTCACAAATGATTGGAACACAAACTACAGTATGTGGAGTCAGTACGTTGGTGCTCAAATTCAGGCGACCTACAAAACATTGAAAGAGTAGAATATGAAAAGGCGGAAGATATTAATATGAGAGTTCGGTTGAGATTCGAGCGGTGGAATGACTATGGTAGCACCAGTTGGGCTGGTTTGAGGCACAGAGGCAGTGCTTAGATCGTTGATTTAATCTTATCTTATCTACCATATTAGGTTTCAAACTTGAATAGTCAAGGCTCATCACTAAAGCTTCAAGCCGTTTCTGTTGTGAAGTATCAGTACAATACGTAAAGCATGTCCTTCAAGCATGTCCGTGGTCATTCTCTTTTTGAGTTGGAACCACACGTTTGGACAACCAGGACAATGAACCTTTCCATAAAAGGCATGCAGCAACTCGCGTCCCTGTTTGTCTGACCTCACGTTCTCGAATTTCCGGGCCGGTGCCAGTAAGGTAAGTACTTGTAGGATGAAAACTAGAAATGCTCGCTCTCTTGATTCGGTTACTTATGATTTTTCCTGGTCAATATTTGGAAAATGCATATCAAAAGATGCTCAGCACTTTCCGCACTAGCTGTCATATCTGAAAGGACTTCTAAAACTTAATCTCGATGGTGTTGTGGTTTGAGGGTCCTCATTTATGCAGATGGACTATGGCTAGAGCCCTATTTCAAGGTGTAGCTCCAGAATTTAGTAATGTAGAAGGACATTGGTGTCCTTCTAACCTCGTCCGCAACCAGCCAAGCTTATTGACCCACCTCCGATGTCCATTCGCGACGTCAAGCTTCATCGAAGCTTCACCTTTCATTCTAAGTAGTGTAAGGATATTCCTTAATTCCGACTAGACAAAAGTCTGTCGGCTTCACTTTCCTTAATTGAAATAAACACGTCTGCCGACGAACATCGACTCTGATGCACTGCGACGCCGACCGTGCTTTGTCAAGCTTATTCTGACAACGTGTTAGTCTCATGCTTGTTTTGACGCTACCAAATTCGTACACCTCAGAGAGAGGTAATACTTATAGGTGTCGTCCTGAGATCCCTAGGATTCCCGTCCGGATGACATCCGGGCATTTCCGCTCCAACCGTCAATGATCCTTGTGGGCGTCATCATCCGCTCTTCTCATCTCAGTTCATTCATGGGGTTATTTTAACTCCCCGGATTAAAGACAAGGATCACTCCCACTCCTCTCAAACACTAGTACTAAGAAAGATCTCCCTATTGGATCATATTATTATCAGTACTCCTCACATCAGCGCTCAACATCTGACGTTTCCGTGACGGGTCCAAGAACTTCTGTTCCGAGTTGAAACAAATGCTGTGTTTGGAAATTTCAACTATATACCTCTAGACAATGACACATGTACACTCAGGTGATCTCCAACACAGATTCTATCAGATCTTGTTGGTACGCCACAGATAGATAGGAGATCTTTTTCTTCCGGTCCCAACATAGTAGGTACAAACATTCAAATGAATTTAAGATAACCTATTGAAATTGAAAGCATCAGGAAAATTTCTCTAGTCAGATTAATACTTGTCCGAAACATAATGTATACGTAGTCATTAATTATGAAATTATAGAGGAACGTAATTCCAGGAGTAAGTATCTATTGTACACACGATTGATTGGAATTGATAAACAGTATGCAGTAGTTCGAAGTATTATCAAGAAATATATAAATAGAAATAGAGAAAAAATAGTAAAGGAGATTACGAGAATGTACAAAGATGCGGTCAGTGATAATAACCGCTGCAATCATCGCCGAACTGTGGACAGCTTTGCGGATCAGCGCCTTGGTGTACCATAGACGAACCAGGGCCTGAGAATACACCAGGATCGAGATACGTTGATGAGGACGTACTGTGGAGTGAATGGGCACTTGAAGGGGGTTCACGGTGATGATAATGTCCATTACCCAAAACCTGGCTATCATGCATGCCAGGGCCAGTAGGTGCGTGGAAACTGAACTGGTCAATGTCCGAAGGTACATGATAAAACGGCTGAATATCGCCTTTATAAGATATGGAGGTTATACCATTAAAAAGCGGGGAGCTTCGAGCACTAATACTGACTCCAGTGCCTGCACTCGTGGCGACAGAAGTGGCGGTTCCGGGCGGTGTGTATGATGGCCAGCTACTGCCTCCCTGTCCGTTGGAGGAATAGGCTGTGCTTGGCACAGATTCCGCGCGGCGTGGGGACCGCAGAGGCGGAAGGAGTGGGCGGTCATGATCACCCATGGTCGGGTACCCATGGGCAGTGTAAGGAGCCGCCTGGATGGGAGCCACTGGTTTTTTATAAGTCGTGTCGGGATAGCTATTACGGCCTAGTCCGTATCTGCCAGTGTTACGGCTGACTTTACGGTTCTCCCAAATCATCCGGATTGTCTCCGACCGTTCCTCACTGCGAGAAAAGCCCCAGCGCATCTCGGACAAGGCGGTTAAACAAATAGCTACAGCATCTTCAGCTAGCAAGTGACCCCGACTTCGAACTTGGTCATCGTCATCCAAACCAATGAACTCGCCTTCAGCATTAGCGGACAGGAATCCAGCGAAGAAACAGCCATCTCGAATTAGGCCGGCATCCCATCTGAAAAGCCCACGGTCGTTTTGAGTTAGGTGGAATTTAATGATGCGAAGAACGACAGGAAGAAGGTCAAGGCATTTTCGAGTGGCGATGACATGCAGGTGATGGGGTGATAAATAAGGGGACGATGAGGAATGGGACGATGGGCGAGAAGGGGATTCGCCTGAGAACATGGAGTCACTCCGTTTCGTCATGCATTGTTTGAGCGATTCCCGGATGATGTTGTCTAGTCCGGTTCAAGGTTTTAACGTGAAATTCAATACGAGATGACAATTAAATATAAGACTTACGGCATTCAAATATATATATCTACCATCGAACCAGAAGCAATTGAGCTATCGTTATCACAAAAGGTAAGCGTACTCACCTGCCAAGCACTCACAAACTGATCTAGACTAGCGGATTCTGGATCAGATGAGCCGTTTCGACGCATAGAGTCAAATTGCTTCCAGCAGAGATCGAGATCCTCCCAAATTTCACGCATCCCTTGGGCGTCGATGAGACCGTGTTCTTCTGCCCTACGAGTAGCCTTTGAACCAGTGAGAACGGAATGCACTCTTCTGCATATCGTACTAAGCTGGAGGGGTAGGGAAAAGAGCTGTGAAGTTCTCAAAAAGACCTGAGCAGCAGCCGCAGATTGATTATCCTGAGGAAGAAGACTGTGGCTCGATAGCGGCCGGACGGATTCCGGTGGGGAAGGCGGCATACTGATGGCAGGATTATCAGAAGTAAACGCGTACGCCGGCAGAGTATTTTGGAACGCTTCATAATCATCATTATCACTGTGATACTATCAAGATTCGGATTGATAGATGAAAAGAAATAGTAGCTTACAGGACCAGGCGACCGCCGCGCATACCGGTGGAAAAGCCTTCTTGCATGTGAGCATACCAAAAGATTCGAGCACGGAGAACATAGTCGTCTGCGGTATCTGGGAAGGGGGTGATTGGTGCGGCAGGACCAGCTGACGAGCCCGAGAGGTTGCAGAGAGCCCGAGCCTGCGATAGGGTAGCTTCGTACATAGCAAGCCTCTCTAGAGGATGGGAGTCTAATTGGAAGGCGTCATTAGCCGACGCCGATGGAAAACCGAATTTTGTACCTTCAAGCAGGGGAATTATCAACAACAAAACACGTACGCCGTCCCAGGAAGGTCGTCTCATGACTCCATGGAAGTCGATGAGTTCAAGGACCTCTCTAAGCATGGCATCGGTGGTTTCCTTCCTGTCCTTCCTTGTCCTTTCATAGTGGGGCTCCTTGGATTTCAAGTCTTGGTGAGAACTAGACTTTTTGGAACTCGTTCGATGACTTGTAGCAGTAGGCGTCTCGAGGTCGGAGCTGTCACGAGCATCGTCACTAGCATCAGGGAGACCTCGTTCATCAAGACCGAAAGAAGCAGCCCAGACGACTAGGATCATAGCAAGGAGACCACCTTCGTGGCCAAGAGGCTGAACCCCCTTAGTATGGGCGATATAGCGGGCCGAAAATTCGGCGGAATCAAGTGCAGGACCTATCCCAGAGGAAGTCAACACACACGGATGATAGGAAGAATAAAAGACGGACGTTGGACGGAAAACCAATTCCAAAATGGACTGACAAAGAACTCCGGGGATAGCTGGGGAATGATACTAGGAAGGCGGGTGGAAGGCGGAAATCCATTGGCAGCGCCGTCCGGCCCTACGACTTTGCCGTAGATTGCTCTATGGGACGGTCAAATGAAATTGTGACTACTAGCTAGTTGGTTGGTTTGACGCACTCGACCTGTTGCAGACGACGACCGCGTCGTAGAAGCTTAACGGCTTTCACATCGGCAAACTCGTCTCTGAGGGAAATTTGGTACAAAATTAGACGAAGGAAGAGAACAAGAACTAACACGCATTTGAGGCCGCGTTCTTTGCAGTTTGAACAAGATGGATGTGGGCCAACTGCGGTGAACGGGAGATCCTTGAGATCACAACGAACTCTGGAATTCACATTTCAGAGAAAGATACTCGGGAGAGGAGAAAATAAGGAAGGCCACCTTCGCATGCGACAAGCGCCGCACGCAGAAAACTGTTGGCGAGAAGACTTTGGCTGGCCAGTGGGACGACGGGAATAAGGAGTGGCCTTGGAGGAGGAAGGGTGTGAGGAGACACCTCTGGGAGACATGGGGGGACAGGAAAAAGAGGACAAAGAGGATTGATTTGAGAAGTAAGTATAAATCGAAGGGACTGGGCGGATCTGGAAATGAGTGGAGATCTTTACATTTTGACGTGCAATCGACGCTAGGAATATAGCTGCAATTAATCTGGTATTTGGCTGACTTTTTGTCGAGGGATGATATACAATCAATTAGTGGCCGGGGGGAGATCCGAGTGCTGAATGGAATCTCAGGCCAGCAGGCAATATGCCCGGATGAGGCAGTCGCAGCTAGCCGCTGCCAATCTGCAGCCCTGGCGAGCCAATCCTGAGCATGCCTGCTTGATGTCACCATCATTGTCCAATTATGACAAGTTCCCACAAGGGTCGCATTAACTAACGCCACAACCGATCACGATCGTCCAATCAGCCCTGCCTTTTTCAGCGCCCGCCCCAGCGCCCCCGCCGTCCGCTGCTCGGCGTTCAGCCTCCTGTCCCGCGCCATCTTCGACACGTCCTCCCCGTACTTTTCCACAAGCCGCCCCAGGTATGCCATCTCCCCAGCAGACACGTGTCGCCCCCCACTCCCTGACAGCGGTATCTCCAACGTCGTTCCATTTTGCTGCACCACCTTTGATATCCGTTCCAAAGCTAGAGAATGTGTCGTAAGTCTATCATCACTTTGATACAGAAGCATTCCGTGATGAGATGAAATGACCAAGAAGCACAAGAAGTCCTTCTCGACTTCCGCACAAACCGTGCGAATCCAAACCGTGCGAATGCAATATCCAACTCCACAGATCACAGATGCCTGGAATGATATCTGTACAGGGTCAATCCACGTCGTCGACAAATAGCATTGTCATCGTGAATCATATCGCATGGTTCACTCCTACTCGGCCTTCATGAGACCCTGGGAATTCTCGTCACCACCCCAGCCCGTTTGACAAACCCAGCGTCTTTGACAAATGCAACCAGCCCCATAAGGCCAATTTGAATGCAACCAGAAAATCATAACGGAGAGTCCAGACTCACCTCTTACCACATTGCCGTCTCCGTTCGACATCTTGATCTTTGTACCACCGCCCAGATCAGTCACCCAGGGCCCTAATACGGCACCATCTACCTCTGGTTCATGCAAGCTCTCATCCTGTCGTTTCTCAGTCCGAGTCTCGCTGTCATCTTGAGGGAGCTCGATTCGCAGAACATTCCCTGCGTCGTCACGTATGATTTTGCCAAAGCCTTTCGGAATTGGAGGTGCGCTTTCCAACTGCGAAGTCGATGCGATCTGGCTTTCTTCAATCTGCGATCGGACTTCGATGCGTTCTGAGCCACCGGAAGCAGTTGGGTTCAAGTCGTGTACCAGCCCAAGTGCGATGTAACTAGTTTGGGAGAACTTTGCAAGTTTGGATAGTTATTATTAGCAGGAACACACACTTTTGTCGGACAGTTTTTGTCTTGTCCCATGCGTCCTGAAGAATTTTAGGACCACGAATGGCTATAAATTGGCAAAATTAGACAATACAACATTTACATTAGCAACGTACGAGGCATTTTTTTCAAGTTACGTTTGGCATGCCGAGAGTGTGATACTGCTTTGTGAGAGGAAGAACGGGCTTTTCGCCGTTGACGAGGATTTGCCATTTGACTTGTCAGGGGCTATTTGAAGCGCAAAAATTACTTGATGGATGTGAATAGCAAGCCCAAGTAGACGCCTTGTAAGAATGCACTCAGTAAGATTTCTGTGATCGGTTTTGAGCCCCAAGAGGCAGGTGCTCTCGGATGAGAAAATTCCGCGGCGTTCTCCGATACAACCAGCTCTTCCGCTGTTCTCCGTCTACGACATACCCTCCCTACAACCGCCCTCTATCGTTCTTATGGCCCGCCTAGCTTTTCAAGCACGATCTCCAATTAATGCCGGTCTGTCTGTGCGTGTAATTTGAGTGATTTTGGGACGAGTGATATCATCCTCTTTTCAGGTTACTAGGCAGTGGTTTACCTCACTAGGTATCTGGGGCGTCGGAGCAGGGACAGCTGCACTTCTCGTGTGTCCAAATTCACTTTTTTGCCTTTTCGCTTGACTTAGATATATATAGCTGTTGTCAGTGACACCACTTGTGAAGCGGGAATTCCTGGTGAAAGTTCCCGTGGTACGAACCATGCCACTTTCCCGTGAGCAACTGATAAATCTGTTTCGGTAGTTGGGCAGCTACTACGAGGACAAAACGCCGGCGTGTGACAAGCCTTTCTAAATCTGCATGTATTCCCATAGATGTCAAATTTTAACATAAAAAACCGACATCTCATCAATGTTCGTCTTGAGCATAGGCTTTCCCGGATCCCCATAGCGCCCTCTTGCTTATCCTATAGTTTGCTGGTCGCCGTTGGCTCCGTACTTGTGAGGTCTATCCCAAGTTTGGACTCTAGTATCTTTACCGCGGCCAAAGTTTGTCCGATTGCAACATCTATCAAACGTCGATGAGCCACGGCGATCACTGAGCTTGTGGGGTGAAATCGTACGGATGGTGTGCATCCCGAGTGCTTTGGCAGCCTTCAAGTTCCTGTCAATGGTGCCTTGTTAGCCGTGGAGTTGCAGCCGTACAACGAAAACAAGTTCTCACATTCCAATGTCATCAAGAAACACTGCTTGCCCCGGTTGAATGCCATTCCGTTCACATGCCAGTAAATAGAACCCAGGTTCTGGTTTCCTTGTAGCGAAAACAATGAGTTTACGGAAGCGTCCGAGAAGTCCTATCGACTACCGCATTTTTAGAGTACTGCTGTCGCAGAAATCGTCAAATAAAGTTCGAAGGTGATTGGGAGTGGCGCCGTCAGCCCAGCCCAGGAACTTTGCCTCTTCGGGAGGAACGTCTGCCTTTGCAAAATTATTGGTTAACGCAATGATCTTATACCGCCCAGTTGCTGTTCAATGCTTCAGTGCGTGGGATACACATACATTCAATAGTTAGATTTACCTCGAATACGATGAATGGCTTGTAGGATATGCGGGTCGTATGTGTTTGACCCACGCATCATCATCCCAAACAGCTGCCATAGTCAAAAAATCAGGAGTCCAAGGATAGTCGTATCCGATGAGACCCTACTTCTCTTCCATTGACGTTGAGAGTTTTCGGAAGAGGGGGAACCTCTTATTTAAAGTAGTCTATAAATGGCTTGGACGAAAGAAATCTGAAGTGACCACCTACCCAGTCCCTTACGCTTACAATATCTGGAATACCTGCCTAAAGGGTCAACTGAGAATCCTACAATATCTCTTCAACATGCCATAGATTCCCATTTGTTGTATCAGAAAGTTCACGGCCGAATGATTCGTAAAACTCAAACAGTGGGATTTCGCCGCGCTCGAATTTTTGCCATGCACCCTGGGAGCCACGTTCTACACTAGTGTCAATCTATCATCAAGATAAGGCTCAAGACTCTAGTAGAGTGATAACATACATGGAACTGTTCAAATAGTTTTCAGGGAGTCCTAATTCACGTTCATACGTGGCGATGCCTATGAAGGGACTTCGTAAAACAACTCCACCTATCTAGAGAACGGAAGAGATCGTCAAAAACAGGGTGAGATATGATGAAATACATACGTCAAATATGATAGCTTTGATCTGGTCCGAAGGCATGGTATACAAAATCTCGCAGTAAGAGTAAGTAGATGAATATAACCTAAGACTCTGGAGAGGACAAATTGAACCGCCAATTCATATTAGTTTGAGAGTGCTAGGACATTAATCTAGGCATACCTACCTTGTCAAAACTAGACACTGTTAACCAGCAACTGTGGTTAACAACTTGAGCACGTGAGCCTTGTAGTTTAGATCCGTCACTACCGTCGCTACTTAGGATTACCACTGAGTAGATCCTCGGAAATTCCTATGTCTGTTTCGTCTGATCTCCTGCATTGACTGATCGTTCCGAGGCAATGCTTATTTGATTGATAACGATATAGCTTCAAGTTCAGGTCTAGGCCCCGGTATGCTCGGAGAACCTAGCAATGCCCGCAGCCATACTTCCTATAGCTATGCTTACAATGTCAAAAACCAAAATTCGTGCCCCAGAGCATAGTTGTCACTTTTACAATTGAGTCATCCATGGCGTGCTTCGCTTCTTGGCTGTTCTTAGGTAACTCCATAACTCAGGAACGGCTCTTGCTGTCAAGGATTTTCTTTTTCAAGTTCATGACCAGATACTTCTCTATATGTACAACTTGTCAACATAAACCGGAATCCGGCACAAAATTTCATCTTGCCTGGTGTTCTGAATCTCTTACGTTATTTTACTTCGAAGACGGGAACTGCTGTCCTGTAACATTCTCTTATGTCTCGATACGAAGAAATAGCCTTAATATCAATCTCAAGGTTAAATGAAATGCCAGCGATCAGCGCAATATCGTAACCTTTAGCTATTCGTGTTCGATACGCTCTATGCAAACTTGTATTCATATCTTTCCAAATGCTGAGTGAAGGCCGACCAATTCGGTCCTCGGTCAGTTTAATTTTCGTCCCGTCGCACCGCTTACCTCTCCTTGACCTCAGCCCTCTTATGACACGGAGTACAGAATTAGCTTCACGAACTTGATGTTCGACATTGTCTGATAGGGTATCTTTCAGGACATTGGTATTGATACCTCTCGCACTCATCGCTTCTTTTGTCTCCACTGCTTTCTTCTCTATCAATACCACGACTTTCGATAGCTTCTCTTCAGTCTCGTATGAAGTTCTGAGGCTCATCCAAGCTCTAATGATACTCGGACTCAAACTGTTGAAAGCGTCGAAAGCCTGAGTTGAACGGCCTGCAACTCAGCACAGGTAAGTTATCTATACTTACATTACTCAAGGATTATTTAGTGCTGGCATGATCAGTCGTCTACATTCTTCAAAGAGCTACTATTTTCGGCTGATCTTGCTCGTTGTGCCACTTAAAAGGCTGAGCCCTGAAGGCCCGATACTTACAGACAAAAAATTTAGGTGAAAGACACAAAGGTCCTTGAGGATGGTTGAACTTGAAGCCTGCTTAGATATATCTGTTACTATGTTACTATTTTAATATCTACCTATGCTCACTAATAGCTATGGTCGCATCTGTATGAAACCCAAGTCCGGGTGATCGAATTCAAGAACCTGAAAGGGTTGTTCTCGAGATTATGTAGTGGAGAACAACTCGAAACCTATTCTGGCCCAGTCCAGAGAATATGCTAGTTCCGAACCGCCCCCCCTCCGTCCCTACATGGAAACTTCTTCGGCGCTTGTCACAATCTTGCAGTGGAGTAAACTGAACTGCGATCCACCGGGTGAAGGTTTACCCAGTCCTCATACATCTTTTTTTGATTACCCATCAACAACAGCTGTTGATCTGAGATCTCCAGTTTAGTCAGTCGTACACATTTATTCTTCCTTCTGTGTCAATCTCTTTGAATTGTATGAAGTAGTCCTTTCCTCATATCATTCATCAATAGCTCATATTTTACCCAATTCTCAAGTCCTTGCCAAACATTGAAAACAGAGGAAATGCAGAAAGATAATAGATTTTTTCCAATTTTGAAACTGCATGTGTTATAGATTATATCTGGGTTCTCAACAAGACTTTTGGACTGATTACTGTGTGATAACAATAGCAATCCACTATAATAATTTTTCACTATTCATGAGTTATATACTCATTGATATCTTGGTTGATCCTCTCAACTTGCAATGTAAGAAAGGTTTATAAAATTAATTCAATGTCACTCTAATCTTATGTATACATGAAGCATAGTGAGCACTGACAGTCATTTCAATACCGATAGGCGGGTCTCTTGAATTTCGATCATTGTCCTTACATTGGTCTGTTCGAGCAAATAATAATCAGGCAGGCTACAAGCCTTTGGAAAATTTCGGGAATTTCAGCCGGAGCGAATGGGGAGGAAAGAAGCACAGACTGTACAAACAGTTGAATTTTTGAACCTGCCTATCGATACTGTTAGGAGACATTCCGCTAAGCCGCGCGGCTTAATGGAATGCCTCCCAACAGATATTGAAACGGCTGGAAAGCACAAGACAGAGACTTTCCAAATCACTCAGAAACCGATCAAAAACCGTATGAACGACTTTCCTTCGGGAGAAATTAAAATATTGATCCGGTTGATTTCGAATTCCAATCTTCCAATCATCTATGTCACTACTTATTATCGATGTCCACGTCTCGATGGTGGTAGATTTAAAGGCGCTAAGTACTTACATTCTGTTCATACTGAGATTAGTTATGTTCTTCCACATCGACTACTACATACATAAGCAGGAAACCCGAGGATGACGGATCTCGACAGCGCACTTCTACAACTTGCACAGCCACATGGCGCTGCTTCTTGCACTCCCACATAATCGCCTGGTCATAGAAATCGTTGTCTTTTCCCACTATCTTATACGTGGCCATCATGAATGGAACTCAGCGTGGATACCAATACGAACCTCCCCAGAACTATGGACGCCCAAGACCTCAGGCAAACGTAGGCTATTCAAGTGGCTACAACAATTACTACCAGCACCAGCACCAGCACCAGCACCAGCACCAGCACCATGGGCCACCCGGCGCAGATCCCCAGCTTTGGCAGTGGTTTACTGCTGTAGATAAAGATAGATCTGGGTCTATCAGCGTAAAAGAGCTCCAAAGCGCCCTCGTTAATGGCAAGTTCGCGTTCATCATTACTTATTACTGACTGACGTATGAATCATAGGAAACTGGACAAGTAAACATATACATTTGCTGATTCAACATTGGTCTGATAGTATGGCAGACTTTGACCTAGACACTGTAAAGATGCTCATGGGGATCTTCGTAAGTATCATCTTCCATCTAATCGTCCTTGTTCTCAATGCTGATAATGGAGCATCAAGGACACTGACAGGAGTGGTACTATCAACTTCTCAGGCACGCTCCCATTACTTGCAGTGAGGTGCACCCACTCATCAATTAGTAATGCAGAGTTCGCTGGTCTCTGGAAATACATCTCCGATTGGCAGAACGTCTTCCGGCACTTTGATCGAGATCGCTCAGGATCTATCGAAGGTCGAGAACTATCGGAAGCTCTTCAAAGTTTTGGATATAATCTGTCGCCTCAATTGATGACTTTGGTAGAACGGAAGTATGGTACGCTCTGACCGTTGTACCACTCCTAACCAGACTAACCTATGTACTAGCATCTGGAACCTCAACAGAATATGGACCGCCTCCAGGGATCTCATTTGATCGGTTTGTTAGAGCATGTGTCGTTGTTAAAACGTTAACAGAGGCCTTTCAACGGTGGGTTTATCATTCTCAGGATGTTTTCGCCATGCTCAATCTCACACAGGGTTGACACCGATAGGGATGGATGGGCACACTTGAGTTATGAACAGTTCATGAGTGTACGTCATTCCTGGATATTTGAATATGGGTCCTACCTGAGCTGACCCGACATGATATAGATGGTGTTAAGTGTCCCGTAATTACCGTTTTCAATCTCATACCCATATATTAACATAAGAATCATATCTTCCTCTGTTCGCGTATCCATGTGTATGATAAAAACCATATTAATTCACCTCGATATATGAACACTTACAACCAAGTACGTCGAATGTCAGAACTTTCAGCAAAGCAAAATAATCTTTCCCTCATTTACTTAAACATTGTATAGTCAACAAGATGATAATTCGCACTGTGTACTGAGCGTCTTGTTAATAGTTACGTGTTTCCATTAATGTCATCACTCTCAATTCGACCCCAGAAGTCGTTCTGTGTCACCTACATCAGCTTTACCACCTACATCAACTATGAAAATCACCTAACGTTGCAGTGGTCGTCTCAGCCCACTGCCTGGGATTGTCCGCGCGAATCCTTATCCATATTACGGATATTTCACCACAAAGCTCGAAATCAGAGGACCCTTCTAACCCGTAAGAGTGCAACCAGACGAGAAAAAGCTTATAGAAACGCGCTGTCGAGTCGGCCACAGAGAGCCACAGAGATTGTCCCCCAACCAATGTCAACCGTGAGGTAAAAGCAGTTGGTGAAAGAAAAATATCGAAGCTTTCTCAGATGATGTACAGAAAAGTCCAGATTGGCCGGGGATAAAATTCCATTGCGGTCAAGGATACCCAGAGTTCACAGGAAGGGCACAATGGAAGTCATCAAGTCGCCGTCAAGAAGAGTGGATAGTTACGGCAAACAAGTTGGATCCCGAGGTAGCGGACTTTACGGACCGTATGTCTGGAATGTACGGGCCGACAAATTCACGTGCGTTCAAGATGATGGTTACCCCAGGCTCAACGTAGTTTAATCCTATTAGTTCCACTCGAACCAGCGACTACACTTTAACTCTTTCATCTTTAATGCCTCTTGCAACTTTTAGAGCTATTCCATGGCCAGAAACTCTGCCATACGATAAACAGTCCGTGCCCGTTCCTGGGACGAAGCGTCCTGGCCAGACAGGTGGAGTCAGTTTCCCTGAAATTGCTCATCAATATTGCTAACAGTGTTGGATAGCTCATTATCGGAATGGTGAAGGTTATATTTATATTGGATTGATCATGTCAACTGAATGTTAAATCAGGCATCTGGGGTCTTACGGACATCAACACCCCCAACGTCCTCAAAACCCTGGATGAAGTCTTCGAAAGTGGTTTATCTGTAGGAAAGGATCAACCGTTCCTCGGTCACCGCCCAATCATTTCTACTAAACCTCTTAAATTTGCTTCTCAATATACATGGGAAACCTATGGTAATGTTGACCTCCGCAGACGTAACGTCGGGAGTGCACTAGCTTCTCTGTTCGCAACGGGTGAATTAGGAGGCGGAGAGCTTAATACCGTTGGTATATGGTCCGCTAATCGACCAGGTATCCTACAATCCAGTACATCCGGCATGCATCGATCTGAATACAGGTTCTCTAAGAATGGCAAATCATCGACATCGCCCTTCAGAGTTATAATATGGTTTCTGTTAGTCTTTATGATACCCTTGGCAAGGATTCCGTCGGTGGGTGTGATCACTGAGGCTAAGCGTGCCGCTACTAATCCTTTACTTAGAATACATGTATCTAATTTCTCACCTTTTGCCCCTTTGTATTGCTGACCTATTCGTCATTTAGAATCAACCATGCTCATCTCACTGTCATCTTTTCCACTTCTGACCACATTCCTACACTTCTTAAACTTGCACCTAAAGTCCCTTTTGTAAAACTTATTGTCTGCATCGATGATTTGTTGCCTGAGGCTAAACAAATCTTGACGGAATGGGCTCATTCTCAGAATGTGCAATTAAAGCAAATACGAGAAGGTAGCTACAGTCTCTCAGCGCTCTGACTTCATATTGACTTTTCATTAGTCGAGATCGATGGAAAAGCGAGCCCATCTGAACCTATTCGAGCAACACACACTGCCATAGCATCGATTTGCTACACCTCTGTACGTTGTATGACTCTATGGCTGTTAACTGTAATGTTCATATATGAGCTTTCTAGGGAACGACGAGTAATCCCAAAGGTTATTCTATTTGTCTATCGTCTGCTGAATAATGTAAAACGACCCCAGGTGTTGTTCTAACGCACGGTAATCTCGCGTCTGCAACACAGAGCAATCTCTACGGCCTCACTCTTCCGGATGCGGCTTGTCTTATCTCCTACTTACCCTTGGCGCACATTTACGAGGTTGGTCGCACCGTATTCCACCTGCCGAGCCTAAATAATTCTTTGCTTTTAGCGTATATGCGAACTATGTACAATTGCTATCGGTGGTAAGATTGGTTATTACACAGGCGATCCCTTGCGTCTGCTTGAAGACGTTCAGCTTTTAAAGCCTGATTTCTTCCCATCGGTCCCACGTGTCTTAAATAGAGTCTACCAGGCTGCCATGGCAGGAGGAAACGTGCCTGGCTTGAAAGGCAATCTTTTCCGCAAGGCAATTCAAGTGAAACTCGACAAGCTTCATGCCACTGGAGATTCAACCCACTTTTTCTGGGATAAACTCGTGTTTAGAAAGGCAAGATGCGCTTGACTGCAAGAAAGTAAAGCAGTCTTGGCTGATGTTCTTTCGTATGCCATATAGATTCAGGCCGTTCTTGGGGGCCAACTCAAACTAGTGACTAGTGGATCTGCTCCCATCGGTCCTGACGTCATGGACTTCCTCAAAATTGCTTTCGCCTGCGAAGTTTATGAAGGTGAGATCCTCGCATTAATTGATGTATGCATATTAACTAACACTGTTCCAGGGTAAGTTATAACTACCCTTAGTTTGAGTGTCACCAACGCGTATGATTCCAGTTATGGGATGACCGAGAATTGCGCCACATGTGCAAAAGGGTTGCCGAATGATCCAACGTCCAGTGGAACAGTGGGTCCCCCACAGCCTATTAACGAAATCAAGCTTGTCGATGTCCCTGCTATGGGTTACACATCAGAAGACAAGCCAAACCCCCGCGGGGAGCTTTGTGTGCGGGGTGCCAACTGTTTCAAGGTTTATTATAAAGGTGCTGTCGCTCGAGTCTTAACCCCTCGCCTTCTATGAACAACCGTATTCGCCAGACGAGAAAAATACTAAAGAAACTATTGACGAAGAAGGTTGGCTCCACACTGGAGATGTTGGGGAAATCGACCCAGTTGGCCGAGTCAAGATTATTGATCGAGTCAAGGTACATCCGTGATCAAGATTTGAAGGGCTGTCTTCTCATTCTCTCCTAGAACATTATGAAACTCGCCCAAGGGGAATATGTTGCGCTTGAGAAGATTGAAAACTTGTACAGCTCTTCATCTGTGATTGCGCAAATATATGTCCACGGCGACTCCTTGCAGTCGTATCTCCTCGCCGTCGTCATACCCGATCCTGTTCAGTTAGCAATCTTGGCATCCAAAATTTATGGGAAGAGGATCTTGCCGGAGGATCTTGAAGAATTGGCCCGTGCGTGTCAAGATAAACGCGTCAACGAGAATATTCTTGCCATTATCACGAAGGAGGCTAAGCGAAATGACTTGAAGGGGTACACTCGTTCTACATCCGAGTCTTATTCGACACTGACCACGAGTTCCTACTAGCTTCGAGACGATCAAGAGAATCCATCTCAGCCTCAATGCCTTCAGCGTCGAAGACGGAACATTGACACCGACGATGAAAATCCGAAGGAAGGATGCATACAACAAGTTCAAGACAGAGCTTGATGAACTTTATACCCTCGGAGAACCGTCAGTGTCGAAATTGTGATACCTACCATGAACACGTTGGTTTAGGCCTGTATTGTCCCAAGCTTACTGGATTTAGATATCGCGGTGTTATGTATACAACTATATACGTACATAGAATACAGATTATGCAAAGTGGGCATCGTGCTATTCACTCTTTACGACCGAGCATCACAGTCGCATAACGGCCCACATTCTTGGCTTCGTGCATGCCCCAGAAGGATATTACAACCATCACAAAAACCCAAAAGTGACCTTTTAAGAAGTCTTTGTTGATCGAATATGCAAATACGGAGCTAAAAAGTAAACAAAGATTTTAACAGATTCATCGGAAACAGTAATTTTGCACTCTTACCTGACAAAGGCGGGGGAAAGAGCACGAGCGAAGCACATGCAGAATTGCACTAGGCCGTTCGTAGAGCCTAGAGACGCAGGGTTGGGTGCGTATTCCTTGACCAAGATCATACTGATCCTGAATTCCTTTTAGTCATCCAAACAAACTTTATGATACAATATCACATCTTACGAATATGCGAGGCAAGCGACCCGAGATAAGCCCAGGACGATAGCGATTCCAACCCAGATCTTTGCTCGAGTCTCGGTAGGAACCAAGCCTGTACCTACATCATCAAAGTCGTAGCGTGCCAATAAATTGAGGAAGGGAAGGATGGCGAAAGTCAGTGGCCACATGCCCATACAAAAAGAATAGAATTGGGTGGTGTCAAAGGTGCGCAAAAGGGTGGGCAGGAAGAGCAGCTGGATACCAGCAGAGATTGCACCTGCGGTGGCTAGTGAGTATCCAATTTGTGATGCCTGATGAGTAGTAGGGGTCATGATCAATGACATCGGAAGACGGCGAGAAAATGGATGTAAAGGACGTACGGAGAAAGACAGACCACCGTTTTGGATAGGAGAATAACAGAAAAGGACAAAGACGACGTCGAATGCTGTTGCGATGAAGCACAGGGCAAACCCGGAGGTACTTAGAGCTCGTATGACGGGGTTTGAGAGGAGACCCACAACACTGGTCGGAGGTGGCGCAGAATGCGCCGCATCTTGAGTATCAGTTGCACCATAGGATTCCGGTACGCGTGCACCTTTTGTGATTATACCCTGACACTTCGGCGGAAGAGTCTGTGGATACTATAGGTACATGCCTTGAGAGACAGTGGTTAAGGCCAACCTCATCTAGATAAAAATATGCCAGTATGACCCCAACGAGCCCGAGCAGAGCGGAGACGAAACAGGGGAGGAAGTAAGGGAAGGTCTTCAAAAATGGAATGTTGAAAAACTGTGGGTGCTTTGTTGCTGGATTGGAAAGACTACCTCCGATCAAAGGTCTGTATTCGGGAGTTGATTAGAAAGACAGATCTTTGTCGAAGGTTACGTACCCGATGATGGCACCAAGTGGCCAGAAAATCGCATAAATGGAAAAGGCAAAAGCTTGATTGGAGGAATTTGTGAGTTCTCCAAGTACAGAGTGAACCACAGCTACGTTTCCGGAGCAGAATCCAGCTATACGAATACGGTGAGCTTTCAGGTGGGCAAATGGAGAGTGCTTACCGAAAGAGCGAAACAACAATATTTGGGCAAGAGAAGTGGAGATTCCAAAGAATGCTGTCGCAACTACCATACCTAGAGTCCCAATCAACACCACTGGGCGGCGACCCATTGCGTCTGTGGAGGGCGGTGGGTGTCAGCCTCTTTAAGGACTGTGGATGGACAAACCAGAGATTCGTGCCCACTGATATATGCTGAGCAGTTGAGCAACGGCGAAGCTGGATTCCTGGGAGAGCATGAATACTACATTCTATCTGGTTGCATTGAGCATACCACCAGTCCGCTGTAGAAGCCAATCTGGGACGTATCGGTGGTTACCTTGAGGCGAGTTATGAACTCGTTGATGTAAGGAAAGACCTGGAGGCGGTGTTGGATGGGCAGCTGAAGAAAAGACGAACGGACCTGTGTGAATGCTATTGGATCTACTAGGCGAACGGCGCAGAGAGCGGCAAAGGGGGCCTTGGGTGGGGGGTTGGGAGACATTAGAGGACTCAGAGGCTAACTAACAGTAGTTTATATCAGTGATCGGGCCGTAATGTTAAACATTCCAACTTGGACTGTCGCCACCATGTCGGACCAGCCTCTGCTCGTCGCGCCGCGGCCTGTGCGCCTGGGTGGCGTCGTCGTCGGCAGAACACACGCGCACTCCGCCCACGACCGCCTCCTCACCAACGCCAGCCCTCTCGACGACTTCAAACTCACTCTCTTTTCCGACTCGTCCTCTGATAAAGACTCTCTCTCTCCGCGATCCTCTCCTCGGTCAGTCTTCTCTTCCTTCATCTTCCTCTCATCTATATATTCTACAGCTCTGGTCTCCCCTCCGAGGCGCTCGAGGAGTTTCTCTCCATCTTGCGCCCCTCCTTCTTCCCCCCGACGTCCCCAGTGCTTAGGTCACGACGCCAAGCCGCATCTCTTCCGGCCTATCCCCAGGATCGTTCTCTTACCTTCCAGGCCAGAAACCGACTCGAGTTGCTGTCCGAGACAACCAACATCTCTGACGACATGGATATCTCCCGCTCTCAGCAGCCGAGTCGGAACAGCATCTGCCTCACCCCTGACCCTATGAACGAGGACGAAGCACACTTGGACATCGATAGCGACAACTTTCCTTTCCGTTGGTACAAATCCAACCCTCTTTGTAAGCTTACCTTGCCCCTGAATTCCGTTATCTATCAACTTATGAATGATCGCAGCTTCTCCCATCTCGCGAACTCATACTCGTAATCCTTTCCTGCGATATGCTTCTAATCGATCTCCAGCCATGATATCACCAGCAGCGGTTCCCCTCCCACAGCCAACACCCGACGAAATAGTCGACATGTCATAAACGATGCATGCCCAAACCCTGCTTCATACCTCACTGTTTGCACACTCGTTATTTCTCGGTTGGACCATATATAGTTAAGTCACGGAATGCCATATCCTTTATCTACTCTACCTACCCCCTTCATGGTTTATAGTCGGTAAACTATCCCATCTAAATCACAACGCCATTCACCTACTTGTACTCTGTATTCCTTGTTAAATTTTATTTCATGATTTGTTGTTTTACAATGTCCAACTTTCTTTCTCAAGGCGCCCATGGGGACTGACTTTGTCCGCCAACACCCTCTGTTAATAGGATGGCAGCACCATCTTCTCTTATCACAAAACAATCTTCTAGTCTGACACCCACCTGAACGACCAAACACTGTCAACCACGCTGGAGAAAGAAAAATCTCTCCACTTACTTGGCCTTCGATGTAGATTCCAGGTTCATCGGAGAAGGTGTGACCACTTCTGATAACCACGTCACTACCTCCACGCAAATAGGGATCTTCGTGTACTTCAAGTCCGATGCCTACGCGTCACGGTCAAACAAGCTTCGCATAATTTCATTTGAAGGATCGAACCGTGTCCGAGTCTGTGGGTGAAGTACGTCGCATAACCTTCGCTTCCTAGAAGTTGTCTTGCAGCTCCATCGACACTTCTGGTCAGAACCCCTGCACGAGCTGCACGCAAGGCTGTAGTTTGCGCCGCGCGAACGTACTTCCAGATGTCGTGATGTTCAAGCGGAATAGTAGAACCAGGCAACGCGACGGTCTTGTCACACACACATCAAAAACCGACAAAGGGGATCAAAGAAATCAGAAACCCTCACTCTAGTTACATCACTATAATATCCGTGAAGAGATGCCGTACAGTCGAACAGAGCAAAGTCTGAGGCATTTAATGCACGATCTGTCCCGCTTCCGTGAGGAAGAGCAGCGTTTTCTGTAAGTAGTTTGATCAGCTGAGATTCGTTCCTTGCCCCCACCCACAGCACAGACCTCCGAATAGCGTCAAGCATCCACCGTTCTCGAGGCCAAAAGATGCCAGGGCAAAAGCTGCCCAAGCACGCGCCCTTGACTCACGAATGCCGACGTACAATTGTTGGTGTACTGCACGGATCGCAAGGACAGTAGCCTATACAAGATTGCAAACTGTGCTGTTGGTCATCATAGCAGACAGATTTACCTCATTCGCACACTTCAAAAGATCAATCTCGGCCTTGGACTTGCGCTCCCGTAATTCCCTGATTGTCTCCGGTGCTGAAAGAATAGTAGCATTGGGAAGTGCCAATTCAAAACCATCTGCAATGAACTTCCGGATACTGCTATCTACATAGATAGTTCCAGTCACCGTGTGAGGGAAAACTGACGACGCGAGTTCGTAGGGATTTGCGTCCTCAGGCCATTCTATATACTGAACTGGGGACTCGGAGGGTACAAGAAGTGATTTCGCCCGAGTGGCTTCAAACTGGCCGAGAAATCAGCGATAAAGAAAACGATTGATCTTGAGGCCATCACCTTAGGGGTCAGGACAGATATTTTAGCAAGAGGACCCTCTAAAGCCTCGGAGGGAGTAATTATCAGAAGCAAAGGTCGCTCGGAGAGTTTCCAATTCGTCTGAGATATGTTTCCAAAGAAAGTTGCACTTGCCCCGGGTTCGGCAATGTAAGCAGACGCGTTAAGTGCCAACAGCTTCTCAACCAAAGCATTTTGTCGCCTGTAGTACTCGAATTTGTCAATTGGGGAAGTGTGCGCGCAGTGGTTGTTCCATGGGACGACACCCAGTCGGTTCGATCTTTGAATTCGACCCTTGGAAGGCCGTTCGAAGAACCACGGAACAAAGTTGATCAAGGCAAGGAAGGAAATCAGAACCACCAATCTTGTTACCTGGAAGATGTTCAGATAGCTTTCGACTTCAGCGAAGGAGGTGTCTGCCGACGTTTGTTATGGTTGACCCAGATTTTCGGCAACCTCCCCGTTCTTCGTCTACTTTGTCGTGTGTGCTATACTGTTTCATTGGCGTGGCTGCGTCCAGAGAAAAGGTCATAGGGAGAAGATGCGAATCCTACAACGCGTCGCTGGTTTGTCATGCATGTATTGACAAGGGCGTCGAGGTCATCTGATATAAATCAAGGATGTCTGATTGGATCAAATCCGGTCAATGGACTCCAACGACACCGACACTCTTCTTGCTCTTGTTGCCAGTCTATTGACAGAGAAACGGCCCGACCCCGATACTATCCTGGAAGCTCTGGTGCAATGTGATGGTGATGTTGAAGCCGCGGCCAATCTTCTCAACGGCAAAGCCGACATAAAGACTAAAAAGAGGAAAAGGGTAGGTCTCGAGACTTGGTTGGAAAAATCATCAAAAAGTCCTAGAATTTCGAGTGACGGCCCGTCTACGCAAGAAGAATCAAGAAACAAACCCCCAAGCTCTTCAACTCATACGCGTCTACTACCCGTTGTAGACCTCATGTCGGTCCTTCAGCCTCCCCCCTCACCGACAAAGAAAAAACTGGTTCAGCTTCCACCGCTCTTACTCATCAATCCTGACATGGTGGCTGAAAATACCCCCTGTACGCTACATCTTTCGGTCCTGCCCCCAGAGCTTGCTTGCAAGTTGTTTTATACAATGATTGCTGCGTCTCGTAGCTGGAGTCGTAATAAATGGTGGTTGTTCGATAGGGTGGTTGAGAGCCCTCATCGTACTTCTTTCTTTGCACGGGAGGGTAGTGGTCCAATGCAGGAAGCAGCTCAACATTGGTATCTTTGAATTCAAGATCCTTCTCTACATACATCACTCACTCATCTTTCGCTCAGGTATAATGGCAGAATGACTGACCCTCCATCTGCATTTCCTTTTGCAATGGAGGAGGCTTGTGAGATTGTTGAACGCGTTGTTAACGAGCAATTGAAACGGCGGCAACGTTTTCCTTTAGAATGGGGAGCGGGCGATACAGACGGGGCCTGGAGGGCCAACGTAGCTGCCTCAAACTGTTATGAAGGGTCGAAAGAATCTGTTGGATTTCATTCAGATCAGTTGACATATCTTGGACCGTATCCAACAATCGCATCTCTCAGCCTTGGTGAGTGAATCAGGCGTGGTATTTAAATACCTACCAAGCTCGCCTGCGATTCCAGGGACTCAGAGAATCTTCAGCTTGCGGGAGGTTATCCCTGCGGATGAGGTCAACGATCGCAAGGCGAGGACATTTAACATACCCTTGCCCCACAACTCTGTTCGTTCTTTTCTCTTCCAAGTTACCTTCTCCAAGTAATCTTTCCACAGCTCACAATCATGCACGCATCATGCCAAGAACGATTCAAGCATTCTATTCCTCCACAACAGGCTATCGATCTCTTTCGTCCTGCTTTCCCCGAGACGCCTGGAGCAGACATCCAATCCTCTAATTGCCGCATCAACATCACTTTTCGTTTCTACAGACCCGATTTCACCCCTTCATGCACACCGCGTTGCAAATGCGGCATCCCGACCATTCTTCGGCCTGACATGAAGAATCGAAGCGATGGGAAGAGTGATCGCTATTGGTGGTCATGCTACGCTGGTGCTCAAAACGATGGGAAGGGTTGTAAGTTTTGGAAGGTTATGGATATGAAGGCCGAAGGCAGAGGCTCAGATTTTCACAGTTAGAAGTCGTGTAATCTGCACTGAAACGTAGTCTGGCAACAAGCTGTCTGCAAACCTTTTCAGAGACCTATCTACGAGTGAGTGTTACTCTAGCGTATCAATGTTTTGCGAGTCCATTGACGAATTGACCTCGTCTAGGACGACTACTCACGCCATTTGTTACGATTCATGGATACGAGGAGCGAGGTTCATACTGGGCTACATTTTGAGCGGAGATCCTGATAGTAAATCAACATCCGATTTCTGGCATTGCTCATCTTGTCTCATGGTGGAATCACTTGTCAATTGTCAGCCACTTTCCAAACCTTAGCTGGCGCTCTTGTGCTTTCTTCGCTTACTCGGATCTCTCCTTCTGCCAGGCCAACGAAATCATAGAGTACATCCATGGTCATGAAAGATGACTTATCCTAAGATCGGCTTCGACAGCTGCAGTGACATTTGATTGGTCTGATATTCATATTCTGATTCTTTGCCAAAGTTTTGTATGTAGAAAATTTATGATCTTTACGACTTGTACAGGGCAATAGGATACTTTGGACGTCAAACGTCTCATATTAGTCACCATGCCTGATCTGTAACTCGTTACATCATAATGTGGTCAACTCGTGTTGAAGTAAACCACGCGTATAACTTACGGCGGCGCACACTTGATACTACTCTATCTCACTCTCTTTTCCAGTACACTGTTCTGCTATGGCAGAACGGCCTCCAAGGCCAGCATCTGATCACGGCAAGTACCTCCTCAGACACGTTTTAACTTTTTGTTTAACAGAATCTCTTTAGAAACGGCGTCGTTGCTGCAGAATCCTGAGGCTGACCGAACGAATGATGCGTCCAATCCGACCTTCTCAGAACGCGCTGAAGCTATTGCTCGAGAACCCCTCACTCCTCTTACCAAGATTCTCCTGGTTCTCGCACTTGTCCTACTACTCTCAACTTCTGTGAGTGTTGCCTCGGATTCTTTGGGGTCAAAGGTTACTGAGATTTGCAAAGGTTTTCATTGGGTTGTTTGCTGGTGTTCAACACAAGCTCAATTTAGAACGCAGTCGCAACAGAGATGGCGAAAGGCCGCCTCATGCAACATTTACTACCACGGCCATAACTACCTCAACTGCCATTTCGACTCAAACTACAACTGCCATTTCGACTCAAACTACAAGCATTACGACGACCGCCACCAGGACGGAGATCATCACACCTGCTCCTGGCCCCACAGCTCCACCGAAGGAGGTCAGTCCCTATGCCGTTTTCAATGACATGAATATTAACACCACGCACAAGGAGATATGTCTGACCCCTCAATGCATTTTGCTATCCGGATCTATCCTTTCTTCCCTTGATACGTTTCAGGATCCATGCGAAAAATTTTATGACTTTGCGAGTGCGTCATGTTCCAACCAATCTAGTTCAACCAGCACCGACTTACATCACACTGTAGCCGGCGGATGGCTCCGTGCTCACCCCCTTCCGGCCGATAAGAGTAGCTATGGAAATTTCGAAGCCGTTGCTGAGCGCAATAGGCAGGTCATACAGAGAATACTCGAGTCTAACACCGATAAATCTTCGTTCGAACGGAGCCCAGATCAACAGATTATGCGTAAACTTCGCGACTTCTATGCTTCTTGTATCAGCGAAGATACTCTGGATGATTTAGGGACTATTCCTTTGTTAGATTTTGTGAAAGCACTTCGTCGGAAATTCCGTGGGTTGAAGAACCCTAGTAGCAAGGAATCGATCGACCTCACGGCTGCGCTTGCTTTCCTTCACTCTCAAGGTTACTCTTTGCTTGGAGAATCTAAATGTAGTTCGATCATTGACTATGTTACGGCAGGTGTCGAAGCACTGTTTTCATTCGAGATCGAAGGTGATGTGGGCAGAGATCCCAATGACATGACTTTATGGTTTAGTCAGCCAAGTTTGGGTCTCCCTTCCAAGGTTGATGCGGTTAAAATCTGGTCAGCTGGTTGTTAACATTTTTTTCAGGAATATTATGACGATAAGGCGATTCTTGATGGTTATAAACAGGCCATCGAACGACTTCTTCTGACTCTTTCTGAAGAAGACGATCAACTCAGGGATGTTGAAACTTCTGAATCGGTCACAATCCAGGAATCAGATGTCTGGCCTCCTTGGCCCTGGCCTCCCTGGGATGAAGACGACGATGACAAAGGAGGGGACAAGAAGCCTACGAACAGAACGGAGCGTGTCCATAAAATTGCTCAAAAAATTATCACGCTCGAGAAGCGTTTGGCTGAGGCAAGCCTTGACCTGTCAGTCCTGATTTTATTCTATTCTGCATTGTTCTCAAGTCAGCGGACAGCGATGTCTTGGTTCAAAATCCAATCGCAACGTACAACCCTCTTCCATTGTCTAACCTGACAGATACTCTTCCACAAATAGACTTCCCGGAATATTTCGCAGCCTTTACACCTCGAAATTTCCCTTCGATTGTGATTCAAACATATCCTGCGTATGCCTCCTCTCTTGCCGAGATTTTGGACAAGACGTCCAAGGACGTACTGGAAGCATATCTCATCGTTCGTGCTGCTTTGGCTCTGGCACCCCATCTAGGTTTGAGGACAGAAGCATGGCAGGCGCAGCGGTCTCTCTACGAGCTCTTAAATGGCATCAAGAAAGGTGTCGTTGGTGATCGTTCAGAGTACTGTATTGAGAAGGTAGAAGAGTCATTGGGCTTTGCAGTGGGACGGTACTTTGTCAACGAAACCTTTGCCGGTGATTCCAAGGAAAAGGGAACCCAGATCATCACAGGTATGAAAATTTCTCGGAGGAGTGACATTGATTCACGATTTACTTTGCTTCCAAAAGACATTGTCAAGGCTTTCAAGGCTTCACTACCACACATTGATTGGATGGACAAGAAGTCCGGTAAAGCTGCAGCTGAAAAGGTGTGTCATCTGCATTATTGCTACACTGTTTATTTATTTTTTCCAACAGGCCGATGCAATCCGTGTCAAAGTGGGGTACCCTGTGTCTCCAGATACAGAAGATGCCTCCTCGATTGCACAATATTACAATCTGGTAAATGTTGACAAAGTGAACTTTTTCAACAATATTATCAGCGCTGTGTAGGTTGTACACTTGACTTGTTAAGTGAATCTCAATCTTGCTTCTAGTAAAAGCGACCAGTACAAAAAGTGGCAACAGCTAGGCAAGCGAAGAAATCAGGATATATGGCTTATGTTCCCATCAACTGTCAATGCATATTTTGATCCTCCCGCCAACGAGGTAGAAATTGAGAATTAGATGAAAGATTATACATTGACTTTCGTGCAGATTGTTTTTCCTGCAGGAATCTTACAACCTCCATTTTTTGATGCTAGCTGGTGAGTTTAGTATCTCTTTATTGGTCACGTTGTTTGACAATTCGGGTAAACCCAGGCCTTCCTATATTTCTTACGGCGCTTTTGGCCATGTTGCTGCACATGAGTTGACTGTGAGTTAGTTTGATTTCATGCATGCAGCTTCAACTTAAAAAGTCCCACTAGCATGCCTTTGATTCTGCTGGTCGACTGTACAATCAAGATGGGAAATTGGAGGAGTGGTGGACAAACTCGACTAGTGAAGGTTTCCGGGTCAAGCAAAAGTGCATTGTTGATCAATTTTCTGGTAGGTTTCTTGCTGTGCAAAGTTGGAAGTCTGATACGAATTTCTATATAGCATACACCATCGACGACGGCAAGGGGGGAAAGGTGCACGTCAATGTAAGCATGTTCATTGTCAGTTGGTGACTTGTGATGTGATCTGACAAGAATCCGCATTCACAGGGGAACCTGTAAGTAGAATCTGTCATTGTGTGGGTCAATAAATTGACCATTTTGCTCAGAACTTCAGGAGAGAATATCGGAGATACTGGGCTTATCCAAGCCTATCGTGCCTGGAAGGCTCAATACGACTCGTCTTTACAGGCTGGTCATGAATTCCTTCTCCCGGGGTTACCATATACCAGGTTTGTACATACCTTTGAGAGGTGCAAACATGATCTGACCATTGTGAGTAGAGAGCAACTCTTTTTCATATCTTTCGCCCGCGTATGGGCTAGAGCAATGAAAACAGCAGCAGCTGTAAGCGTCTGAGCTCTGAATGATTTCGATGCCTTGGTATCTAACAATTCTTAGCTACAACGTATCCGCACCGACCCTCATTCACCCACTCGATTCCGGGTGGATGGTACTGTTTACAATATCCCAGAATTTGCTCAGGCATTCAATTGTTCGAAGAAAGCCAAGGTTTGTACTTGCCTTGAATTCAATAATCATGGCGTTGATTTAAATGGTCTTTAGTTGAACCCTCCCGCCGAAGCTCAATGCAGGTTTTGGTAATTCTGATTAATTTTGGGCCTTGTGCTGTTGATTCCATTGTATATAAACGCAAATGAGAACTTTATAGAACAGTTCAACTACAGTGCATAAGATTGGAGGGGCTAGATTGGACTTGGTCTGTCAAGGGAGGAACACCAGTCCGAGACGACGGGCGATCGATTGAAGGTGCAAGGAAGGAAGAAATACCGGTCATATTGAGCGCGCTTTCCGAGCGGGGGTCATCCAGACTGATAAATTGTTCCTCGCGAATCAGGAATAACATTTCAGAGCAAAATACTGGAGGAAAAGGATGAATGAGATGAGCAGAATAAAAACATACCTCATGGTGGTAGATTCAATACCACCAAGCTCAGATTACAGCCTTGACGAGGTAATGCAGTCGCGGACAGGTGATTCGCCAACGGGTGATCCATAGAAAAAATCTGCAAAAAGCGAGGAAACGGAGGAGGGTGACGTTGGATAAGAATGGACGGACGATCCCCGAGTTAGATGAAATAGAGACAATGGAAAATTTGAGTGGGCTTGCGCGACCACATTCGAGTAATTCTAGAGGGACTTTATCGGACTCGACACCATGGCACAGAAGCCAATATTCCCAGTTAAATCTGATTCAGATGTTCTGGAAGAAAGCCCTGGAGTGAATGCATGCAGTGGTCTGGAGTGCATGGGAGATGGAGATCTCGACCTGGGTTGAGGAAACGGCCGTCATTGAGAATGAGTAGGCGCTGGTGCTGTTTCAAGCTGCTGAGGACCTACCCATGGAGCAAAATGAGCCTGTTTCATATGATTTGGAGCATTCATACTGAGCTAGAGGCTGCTGTGGGATAATGCACAGTCGACGGCCGTTGCAACTGTCCAGGGAAAGCTCTCTGCGGCTGAAGAGAGTAACCAGAATGTGCGGCTTGTTGCTGCAAGATCTGTAACCTTTGCTGAACCAAAAGGCAGAGTTTGTTGTTAATATTGGGCTTGAGCTTGAATAGATACCAGTCGCTTCTGGATCTGCGGATAGACTTGCTATTGTAGTGACGGCGCACCAAGCTGTTGGTTATATGTCCTGAGGTTGGTAATACTGAAGGTGGTTATGAGCCATTGACATCCACTCGCAGCGAACGAAGATCGAAAACGCGATCGCCCCAATCGATCACGTGACGGAAGCAGACCTCATGGATGTATCATTCAATAAATTCTTTCTCCCGGGTTCCTGTTACCAAGATTCGAACATACATTCGAGTGAGAGGTGCAAAACGTGATCTGACCATTGCGAATATGAAGCAGCTGTTTTTCATATGCAGTGTATGGGCTAGAACAATGAAAACAGCAGTAGCTGTGAGCCTCTAACAATGTATCCGCACCAACCTCGTTCACCTTCTCGTGTTTACAACATCGCCATTTCTCGGGAGATCCAATTGCTCCTAGATTTTTTTGATTGGTCTACAGGTTTTTGGTAACTCATCTGATTGATTTTGGGCCTTATGCTGTTAATTCCATTATTTAAACGCAAATGATAAATTTTGGTTTATAGAACACCCTTAGTACTTGGTACATCATTGCCTCCTGTTCGCTCAATGGCCTGCCTTATAGCAAGGGCTAAAGCTTTGAACGCAGACTCAGCGCTGACAAAAATTTCAGTTCAAAAAACTAAGAGCAAAGCAAGGGCTTACCGATGATGGTCGTTCTCTCCCCGCAAAACGTCGACGTGCAATGTTGTACCCGACGCCATAGCGAATGAATAAAAGATATGGGGAATCATTTCAGTCGACAAATCACCGATCTTTTCCCTCTTGAGGCCAAGATCTGTGACGCAGTATGGACGTGAACATATGTCTATCACGGCCCGAGAGAGCGCCTTGGACGTGGCTCAGACGGTTTCATGGAGAACTCAAAGAGACACATACTTCGTCCAGTGGAGCAAAGCCTGTACCGTATCGACGGATGCCGCGAACTTCGCCGAGTGCTTGTTTAAAGGCGGTTCCTAGTGCGATCGCGCTATCCTGTGCTCCACAATAGGCACAAAGTAGGCCGTCAAATACAAATAGTGCTCATCTGCAGTGTGATGGTCGTCTATCCATAGATCGCCCTTGCATTTCATCGTCAGAGACATTCCACCATGCTTTGCAAGCGCGGTGTACATCTTTGAAGACAAATTGAATTAATGAAAGGAGATTAGAGAGAGAGGGACGAACATGGTCGAGAAAGCCGATGCCAGTGGAGACGTCGATGATCTGGGCATTGTTGGAGGCCGGGGTGCAGTCGAGGTCGATGTGGACGTCGATCTGAGTCTCGCTGGTGGTGCGGGAGATGAAGGCCTGGCGTGGAGACATGGGAGTCGGAGAAACAGACATCAACAAAAAAAATATGGCCTCTTCGCTGCGGGCCACGACGCGTCTCGTGCGTTTTGTCGCTCCGTCGCACACGCGCCACATTTTCTCTTTTTTCCGCAGAAATAAGCCCCCGCAGGACACAGACTCGCTTTTCCACAAGTTCTCCGCCTCCCCCCATCCCGCCCTCCGCGCACGCAGCAAGGCCATCCAGCAGCTTGCTCCCTGTCCCGTCTGTGCTGCTGATCACGACCACGTCCATGCACACACAAAGGCCCAGCCTCGGGCAGTCAATTTCGAGTGCCCCGACTGCGGCTGGCCAACGCATTGTTCAGAGGAACACCATGCGCAAGACCAGGAGCACCACAAGTACTGCTCGCGTCTTCGCGAGGTCAACGAGGACGAACACGATTTAAGGAGCGGAAGACATCTTCGAGAATTTGAACTCCCTGGTTCGCCCCATTTCTGCGGTCCATCTTGCTCTCTTGGCTTAATACTGCCTGACAGGACCTCAGGGATACGAGGAAGCCATCTCTTTTGCAAATTGGGATGTGTTCTGGTACACTCGCGGATTTCCTTCAATGGACACGGAGCGTTCCAGGCGCCATGCCAGTAAACTCTTGTCGTTCCCGATCACCATTGGCAGCACTATCCACCAGCACAGTGGATTGACGCTCAGCAACCAACGTCTGACACCAGAGGGAAGTCGGTCATTAGCAGGCATGCCCTTGTTCTCCGTCATCGCTTGCCATTCCCGCTAACATCCTCTTTCTTCAGCTCTAAGGTCGACCCTACATGTGGCGCCCGGTGCCCCCGAAACTGCAGAAGCTGCAGTAGGAAAACCACAAGTGCGCGTATTCATTCTCGGTGCCAGAGCCGAGTCGTCTCTCCCTCCCCATGTCTGGGAGCAACTGACCATGTTGTTCCCATCTGCCCATCTGCATCTATTCTTTATTGGGCCCCAAGTTTCGTTGCCCAAGCCACCCGCTCCTGCACCGTCCACGAACACGCAAAATCCTGCTTCGGTCAACTCTGGCCCGTCAGAATCGTCATCTCAGGCAACAGAAAACTCATCTACAGAGGTTACAGAAAAGAAGTCAGATTATCTACCCAACGTCTATCAGCCTCCCACTCCCGCGCCCATAGAGCGTCTAAAGCGGACCCGTTCCTCCATCGAACGTTATGGAGTCCCATCATACACCGTTCCCTACACACCGGAATTAACCATCACCGGATTGCAGGCAAACTATGCCGACGTTCATGCCCAATTTCAACATACCCTAGACCCCTACAGTGACCTATTCTTCATGTTCTGCCCTGGGTTCGGTTTCCCGTCGCCAGAATCGGTTTCCGAAGAGACAGGCGAGCCTCTACTGCAAATCTCGTCTCCTACAGAATGGGGCCCTGTGATGCCGATGCTCTTAGCTTCCAAGTGCCCAATCTTCGTTACAGGCTTTTCTCCAACTGACGTAGAGCGGGATGTGCGTTCGCTGTCAACCGCGCCTGAGGTGGCGGGCGAATTTGAGTGGGTTATTACGCCTGGTCCAAACGCTTTCGGTAGCGAAAAATGGGAAGTCGCCGACTTCGATCCACGCGTAATGGTCAAAGCAAACTGGGGTATCTGGGGCATCAGGGGGAAAAGTAGGGATATTCAAGAGAAGAGTTATAGCTTCTGGTAAACCCATTCAAGTATTAAAACATCAATATAATGAACAATCGTAATTCGATCATAATTGTGTCTTATGCTAGTTGACTAACAGTTGGTGTGATAATAGCAATAGATTACATTGACAAGTAAAATATCCCGATGATGACGATCCGATGTCCCATTGCGATATGTAGATAATTTTAAATTTCATCCTCAGAGTCAATGACTCGTGCAGGAAGCGTGGAAGGTGGAGGAATGAAGTTCTGCGACTTCAGTCAGTACGAGTACGACAGGCCATTAGTCTTAAAATACTTGATACTCACGCGTGCCTTGATTCCTCCAGCCCTGGGCAATCGGGTGGAACCATCACTGAGCCAACCATCAACCTCAGCAGCAGCAGCACGTCCCTCGCTATTTAGAATAGGGTCAGCACTGCTCAAAGACTCAAAGCGAGAGGCGCCGTACTGGATGCCCCACACGATCAAAGACTGTCCGCGGCGACAGTCTCCTGCAGCGAAGACACCTTCTACGCTGGTAGAGTATTGCTAGAAGTTTTCAACATCATTGTGAGGACAAAAACGAGAAAAGCACAAAGTATACCTTGTGAGAAGTCTGAATATTTGACCTGGCATCTTGCTTAACGTCCAAAGCCTTGATGAGATCAGCCTGAGGTCCGAGGAAACCAAGCGCAAGGAACACGAGTTGTGCCGGGAAGAATTTCTCTGATCCAGGAACTTCCTCCATTTTCCATCGTCCGCCGCTATCTTTGGTCCACTCAACACGGACTATTTGATAGAACCTTCAGTGAGGACTGACACAGAAATATGACATGGACAGACCTGTGTTAAGTCCTTTGAGATTTCCAGCTTCATCAATAACGAATTCCTTGGTCGAGATACAATACTCTCTCGGGTCTAAGAAACTGGTTTAAGATGCAAGACTCTGCAAATGCGCGTAAAACACACCGTTGCCAAAGTGAGCAGCCACCTCTGTGTGACCGTAGTCGGTACGGAAGATCCTGTTTCAAGGGTTGGCTAGTAATCAAATCGATGAGCACGCGGACTTACCTGGGCCATTGCGGCCAAGGATTGTCTCTACCTCTAGACACCGGAGGTTTAGGAAGAAGCTCAAAGTTGGTCACAGAATTGGCTCCATGGCGCATTGCGGTACCGATACAATCATTTCCAGTATCTCCACCACCAATCACGATGACATCTTTGCCCTTGGCATTGATGTAGCTGCCATCTTCAAGGTTAGAATCGAGAAGTGATTGGGTGTTGAGCTGTAATGGGCGAGTTCAAAATTCAAAACAACAGAGACAATCAAGTAGTACGGACCTGCAGATACTCCATAGCAAAGTGAATACCATCGACCTCGCGGCCGGGAATCCTAAGGTCGCGCGGCCATGTAGCGCCAGTGCAAAGGACAACGGCATCATTATCGGCACGGAGTTGCGCAGCGTCGATGTCCACTCCAACTTTAGTATTTGGGACGAATGTCTTACGTTTGATCAGATAGTAGAAGAGAAACATGTCAGTAGTGTACTCACGATACCCTCCGCAGTCATCAAATCAAGACGGCGCTGAACGACGGCTTTGTCGAGCTTCATGCTATGGAAGAGGTTTTAGCAACATATCTAGAGAATTGGTGGGTGTACACTTACTTGGGAATGCCATACATCAAGAGACCACCCATACGATCGTTTCGATCATAGACGGTAACATGATGGCCGGCCTTGTTGAGCTGGTCAGCGCAAGCTAAACCTGCAGGTCCAGATCCAATGATCGCAATCTTCTTTCCGGTCCTGAAGGATGGCGGATTTGGTGTCATCCAGCCCATTTCGAAACCCTAGATAACAATCAAGTCAGAGAAGGATAGACTAGAAGGTAGATGTACACCAACCTTATCAATAATAGCACATTCGATGCTTTTGATTCCTACAGGTTGTTCGTTGATACCTAATACACATGCGCCTTCACACGGAGCAGGACAAACACGACCAGTGAACTCTGGGAAGTTATTTGTGAGAAGGAGTCGATGAAGAGCGTCTTTCCATTGCTCCTTGAAGACAAGATCGTTCCATTGTGGGATGACGTTCGAGATGGGACATCCGGAATCAGACTGACAGAAAGGCACACCACAGTCCATGCAACGGGCGGACTGATACTTGAGCTCGCTCTCGGTAAGACGAGTGGAAATTTCTTTCCAGTCCTTGACCCGCTTGCGGGGCGGGCGGTACGCTTCTCCGAGCCTCTTGTACTTCATAAATCCACGTGTCTTGTCGAGTTTGTGAAGTCGCTGTTTTGTTGTCGAATCGTCCACCAGAGAGTCTTCAAGATCGACCACGGAAGGTTCACTACGAGGCTTGGAGACAGGGGCAGGAGCCACAGGAGTTTTAGGTAAAAGGATATCTTCGAGGCCTTCAGAGGCGAGATCGACTTGACTAGCAGTCCGAGATGGAACCAAATCGATGACACTAAGGCGAATCTTTTCCTCCTTCTCGCGAGCCTTCTGCTCCTCGAGAACCCGCTTGTAATCAAGAGGCATAACGCGAACGAACAACGGGAGGAGATGATGGAAGTCATGAAGAACACGGTCAGCAACTTCGGAGCCGGTGTAGTGACGATGATCCTCAATGAGGCTGCGAAGGTCAGCGATTTCGCGAGGGTCGGTGACTTTGCCGAGCTCCACCATCTCCATGTTGACCTTTGATGCGAACGTGTGGGCTGTATCGAGCACATAGGCAATGCCGCCGCTCATACCCGCAGCGAAATTGCGGCCGGTAACACCAAGAACAACGACACGACCACCTGTCATGTATTCACATCCATGGTCACCAGTGCCCTCTACAACAGCGTTAGCACCTGAGTTTCGAACTGCAAAACGCTCGGCGGCAACGCCACGAATGAATGCTTCTCCGGACGTCGCACCGTAAAGGCAAACATTACCAATGATGATATTCTCTTCAGCCTTGAATTGAGACTGTTTGGGTGGATAAACGATAAGACGGCCACCAGAGAGGCCCTTGCCAACGTAGTCGTTTGCATCTCCCTCGAGTTCAATGGTTATGCCGGGAGCAAGGAATGCACCACAAGATTGTCCTGCAGATCCTCTCATTCTGATATGAATCGTGTCCTTGGGTAGACCTTCCTCTCCATAGAGTTTGGAGACTTTGTATGAAAGAGAAGTACCCAGTGCACGGTCGGTGTTTGTCACTTCACATTCGATGTGGACTGGCAGACCCTTGGCCAATGCAGGCTCGGATTCGTCAATGAACTTGTTGTCGAGGCGGATATAGAGTTTGTGATCCTGCTGACGCACTCGGTAAGTCGCTGCACCAGGACGCATCTGCCATGCCGGTTTCAGGATAGCCGAAAGATCAAGATGGGCTGTCTTCTTGGTACGGAGCTTCTCATCGACCTTGAGCATGTCAGCCCGGCCAACCATCTCATTGATAGTACGGAAGCCAAGCTTTGCCATGTATCCACGAAGTTCCTCGGCAAGGTAATAGAAGAAGTTGATGACCTGCTCTGGCTGACCGGCGAACTTGGCACGCAGCTGGGGATCCTGCGTGGCGATACCAACTGGACATGTGTTCACTAGAAAAAGAGTCGATCAGTGATGTGATGTAAATATGGAAGACGTAATGGCTCACGATGACATTTGCGCATCATGATACAGCCCATAGCGATGAGGGGGGTTGTAGCAAAGCCCCATTCCTCTGCTCCGAGCAAGCAAGCAATAGCAATGTCACGCCCAGTTCGAATTTGGCCATCAGTTTGGACAGTAACACGGCCGCGAAGGTCGTTCAAAACGAGAGTCTGATGAGTTTCGGCAAGACCTAGTTCCCAAGGAAGACCAGCATATTTGATACCTGTCCAGCGAGAAGCACCAGTGCCGCCATCATGGCCCGAAATGAGAATATGATCAGCCTTGGCTTTCGCAACACCACTGGCAACGATACCAACACCAACTTCTGAAACCAGTTTCACAGAGACACGGGCCCGAGGATTAGAACACTTCAAGTCGTAGATGAGCTGCTTCAGATCCTCGATAGAATAGATGTCGTGATGAGGTGGAGGGGAGATGAGACCGACACCCGCAGTAGAATGACGTGTACGAGCAATAGAACCCGAGACCTTATGTCCAGGAAGTTCACCACCTTCTCCTGGCTTCGCACCTTGAGCCATTTTGATCTGGAGTTCGTCTGCGTCTGCAAGGTAATTTGCAGTCACTCCAAATCGACCTGACGCAACTTGCTTAATCGCCGATCGCATAGTATCGCCATTGCTCAGCACAAGCGATCGTTCCGCATCTTCACCTCCTTCACCGGTATTGGATTTCCCACCAAGGCGATTCATGGCCACTGCGAGCGTAGAATGAGCTTCCATGGAAATGGAGCCGTACGACATGGCACCGGTGACAAATCGCTGGACAATCTCATTCCACGGTTCGACTTGTTCGATCGGAATGGGAGTAGCGTTTTCATAGCGGAAGTCGAGAAGACCACGAAGCTGGACGCTCTTGCTCTGCTCATTAGCGTTACGAGAATATGCATCATATGCTGTTTGATTCCGCTCCCTCACAGCGTCCTGAAGATGAGCGATACCGGAAGGATCGTTGATATGAGCTTCACCTCCATCGCGCCAGTGGTATTCGCCAGATTCTGGCAAGCCGGGTGGGATAATGGTATCACGGGTCGGCCATCCTCGTTCGTGGAGTTCATAGGCGTCCATAGCAAGAAGGTCGAAGGTAGCTCCTTGTATACGGCTGGCGGTTCCAATGAAGCAACGTTCTACGACTGCGCTATGTAATCCCAGGATTTCGAAGATTTGCGCGCCCTTATAGGATTGAAGCGTAGAAATACCCATCTTGGACATAACCTTGAGAATGCCGTTATCAACTGAGTGGCGGTAGTTCTCCATTAACTGATCGACGCTCTTGCCGTTCTTGATCCTGCAAAGACGTAAATCATCCAGAAGAGAACATATGAGCATACGAGTCTTACAATCCATCTCGGCCCAACTTGTGAATGGTCTCCATGACGAGCCAGGGGCAGACAGCGTCGGCACCGTAGCCAACGAGAACACAAAGATGATGAACTTCACGAGCCTCCGCTGTCTCGATCATCAATGCAACTTTAGCCCGCTTCTTGTGCAAAGTCAGATGATGGTGGACACCGCCACAGGCAATGAGAGCAGAGAGAGGCACGCGGGAAGAGCTGACAGCGCGATCGCTGAGGACGATAACCTTAATACCATCATCGATGGCTTGAGCGGCCTCGCTGCAAACCCTTTCAAGGGCAAGCTGGTACCCTGGAAGACCTTCAGATTTCGGGAATGTGATGTCGATCGTTCGGGAAGGCCAGCCGATGTATGCTGATTTAAGGTTCTTCATAGCATTCATTTCTTCGATGGAAATGATGGGTGAGGGCAAGAGGATGCGATGACACTGCTCAGGCTTCATCTCCAGCAGGTTGCCCTCAGGTCCAACATACGCCTCGAGGGACATGACGATGCTTTCTCGGATAGGATCAATAGGGGGGTTTGTGACTTGAGCGAACAGTTGACGGAAGTAGTCGTAGATGATGCGGGGTTGTACTGCCATCGCGGCAAGTGGGGCATCGTTGCCCATAGATCCAAGAGCCTCTTTGCCATCCAGAACCATAGGGAGCACAAGAAGGTTCAACTGCTCCATGGTATATCCGAATGCGAGCAATTTGGGATCAGCCTCCAGTGAGTAGCCATCAAGGACAGGCTCGAGGCGGACATTGCTGCGTACGACGCGTTTGAGAATATTGGGAACATGAAGGACGTGGGTCTCAACCCATGACGCAAAGTTTTGCTTCGCTGCTGTGGTGCGCTTCAATTCCTTGTCATCGACGATCCTGCCCTCGAGCGTGTCAACGAGAAGCATGCGACCGGGTTTTAGACGGCCTTTTTGGATGACTTTTTCTGGCGGGAGGTACACGGCTCCTACTTCAGACGCACAGACCATAATGTCTTCGTTGGTAACAATGAAGCGGCAGGGTCGAAGGCCGTTTCTATCCAGATTGGCACCGCAATAACGACCGTCGCTGAACGTGAAAAGGGCAGGGCCGTCCCAGGGTTCTTGCAAGCATGCAGCCCAATTATAGAAAGCCTTCTTCTCCGGCTCCATATTTTCATTTCCTTGCCACGCTTCGGGAATCAGCATCATAACAGCTTCGGGAAGCGTGACGACGCCATTGACGACGAGAAGCTCGAGAACGTTGTCGAAAGCAGCAGAATCGGAGCCACCGGTTTCGATGATGGGATAGAGTTGATCAAGATGATCGCCGAAATGTTGTGACGAAAGAACACCTTCACGGGCGCGCATCCAATTCTTATTACCACGGACAGTGTTGATCTCACCTATTCTTTATCTGAGATGTAAACTGAACACAGAGAAATCAGACGGACCGTTGTGTGCAGCGAGTCTCATGGGCTGAGCTCTGTCCCAGCTGGGGAAAGTGTTCGTAGAGAAGCGTGAATGTACCAGGGTGAAGTGTGATTGATACAAGACATGATTGAGGTCATGATAATAGTTGTAGACTTGGGGAGGAGACAACTGTCCCTTATATACTATGTTCTTGGGAGATAATGAACATATATAAAATCCTTTGGCAAGCGTGCTTTTACGAATTAATCAATTCAATGTCAACATTTGCTCAACATCATAGAAACAAGAAAGACAAACATGCTGTGAGTTGCGTGCTTGCGGAGAACATAGAGTTGACGTTCAAAATGCTTAGCATCAAAGGTACCACCTTGGCTTACGTTACCGTCGCCGTAATGTGCACGGAGGACGACGAAGGGTTGCAGAATGATAGGCTCCTTGCTACTGGCGGCTGGACCGAGTATAGTTCCATCTGTGGGGACTTCACGCCAGCCAAGAACGCGTAGATCGAGGTCAAGGGCAATTTTTGTGAAGACTGCTTGGTAGCTCTGAAGCTGAACCGGGTCGTTGGCTTTAAAAAAAACATTACCGACTGCATACTCTCCCGGCTCAGGAAGGGTGCAACCGATGTCTCTCTCAGCCTCGCGCTTGAAAAATTGATGAGGGATGGCAGTCATAACTCCCGCGCCATCACCATCACGGCTGTCGGCGCCGGTAGCGCCTCTGTGAGTCATGGCACATAGAAGTTGGCGAGCGTCGGAGACGATCTTGTGACTGGGCTTGCCCTTGATATGACATATGAAACCGACACCGCAAGAGTCTTTTTCGTTCTCATTGAGGTACAGACCTTGGTTGGCGGGAAGGGAAGCGTCGAAAGAGGACAGATCACGTTCTACAGCATTGAAGCCACTGATATTTTCAGGAGTAGCGAACTCGTTAACAAGAGGCAGGTCAGAGAGGCCAGAGGTGGCCATAGACAACTGTGATGAAGAAGGGATCAAAAGGGAGATAATGTGGTCGACGCTTATCTTGTCTTGTGTCGGACTCAAGGTGTCGGAACAATCTCTGGAGTCGGAACAATCTTTGGCGACAAATTGAAGTGGGCCAGATTAAAATCCGGAAGACCGTCGCGATCGTCCGACTCGGCCGACTTGTTCCGATTTATGATCACTATATGTCCTCCGATTGGCTCCCCCACACCGAAACCCCGCGCGGTGCCGTTTTCACCCATCCCATTTGTTCTTTGCGGCGAGCATCCATCAGCCCCTTACCCTTGGCATATATGCCTCGCACCTGGAGCCTGCCATACCAGGCATGGAGGACCCGATCCAACTTCCATCTAATTATGTCTGAGTACATGAGCTCAACATGTGCTCTATTATAGCGTGCTTTCAAAATCGGCCGGCTACTTGTCAACCAGTGTGCTTATCACATGGTATGACCCTGAATCAATGAAACATCTCCGAAATTGATACGTGAATGTACCTAAAGTACCGTATAGAGTGATAGATTAGGTCTGTCTTCCGAAGCGATGGTACTCGAGCCTTTGCATACATGCTTAAATTTCTGTATGTATACCTCCAAAAATACCTTCCAACTCATTCTTATAATTTTTCTCATCACATATGTATGGAGAGTTTGAAGTATGTGAAAACCAGAAAGATACGTCTTTGAACGCAATTGGCGTCCGCAAATCAGCTCGCACCATCGTGAAGGGCACAACAAACGGTCGCTGGCAAAAATCTTCTAGTCTACACGCCATCGACAGAAGAAAAAGTTACCTTTGTGATGCCCATTGTATTGTCGAACTGTCTCGCCCGAAGCCATTTCCCAGAGACGAGCCGTGTGATCAGATGATGCTTCAATAACTCAACTTGGAAACTTGAAAATAGAGTCTTGAAACCACTTACCTGTGACAAGATACGCTGAATCGGCGCTGAAGGCGCAATCCCAAACCCAACGTTGGTGCCCGATTAGAGTTCTCTCCAGCTTAAACTCGTAGTTGTGAGAAATTGACCATATTTTCACAGTAGTATCGGCGGAGCACGTCGCTAGATATCTTTTATTATGGCTCGTCAATGGGTAGAGAGAACTCCGAAGTAGTGACCTTACTTTGCGTCTGGACTCAACAAACATCTTGTGAGGTACTTGTTGTGTGCATGGAATCTCGTAACTGCTTGAAATCGTGGCAATCCCAAGTTTTCATCATTGACCTTCCATACGTAGCATTGTCCCTATTGAAAGCAGTCCGCTCTGCAAGAAATGGACACAGAAAGCAGTGCTTACTTTGTTGTTTCCTGCTACCAAGCAAGAACCATCGGACGCGAGAGTAACGGACCGGATGGGAACATTTCCTGCTGGGGTCTTGCATACTCAAGGCAAAATTAAAATTCTACTAACGGTAGTAGCTAAAAGACAAGAACGCGAATACTCACGAGCTCATGGGAGCAGATATTGTCAGAGAGATCCCACTGTTTGATGCTACCAGCTTGATCACACGAGATAAGTTCTCCTTGATTTGGATGTATACAAACGTCATTAACTGAACAAGGAGGAAACACGTTAAAAATGAGTGATGTGGCCTAAGAGGCGATAGTCTGACCTGGTGCCGAGTTGTCATATGTGCGATGTAACTGTGAGCTTCTGAGATGACAGTAAAAACAATTCAAGTGTTTGACATGTGTTGGAATCCTTGTGTACCTTACCGTAGATCCCATATCTTGATTGTCCCATCTTCGCTTCCAGTGACAAGCCATTTCCCTTCACTGTGAAACGAAACCGATGTGACGTTCATCGTATGGCCCTCGAATGTAGCAAGCTGGCAATCGTGAGCTTCTCCTGAAAGGTACCAGAGACTACGTGGCCTACAGGTTCGGATGATGAACTTGCAATTTCATAGATACGCACTTTCTTGTGGATGGCAGCAGCTAGCAGGCGTTTACTAGCGCAAAGTCAGTGAAATCTGGAGAAATTACAAACGTATCTCACTCGGGGGATATTGCCAGACGATTGACTTGCTATTGCGAGGTTCTTTAAGACGTGATGTTGCAAGTAGTAGTGAGACTAACACCTGGTTCACTTGTTCGTGCAATAGTCCGAGAACATATTCCACTCCAAGCCTCCCAAAAGCGTATTTCGTGATCGTAGGACCCAGTAACAAGAATTACAGACATGTCGTGACGAGCTGGAGCAGCCTTAGACACTAGATTTGGTGCTGGCATCAGTTAAACTGGAGGAATGAGGTCCTTCAAACTTAAATGTTTCAATGTTGGACGCCAACGTTCCACGTCTCGACCTTTGACGAAAACAACAACAAATAAAACCGCCAATTTGGGAAGTCAAACCTTGAAAGTAATCGTCATGGTCTACGGTCGCCTCTATGTACTTATGTTTCTTTTCTTCACGCGTTTCTGACAGCTTCATATCGCGTGCAATATCACCATCCAACAGGCTAGCTTGAGTCCCACCGGTCCTATAGTATCCCACGGTAATGTTGCTAATTAAAGAGGACTAAGAAGGTTAAATGCAAGAGCACCGCACAAAAACAGGCTTAGAAGATCTCGATCCTACTTGGTCTATATGCATACCTGAGTACTGAGTTCAGGGGCTTCAGGTCAGAATTGACAATGAGAGGCAATCATGAAAAGCACGATGTCTTCTCATGTGCACGACTTCAGCCTCCAATTCTCCCAGTCTGCCTACGTGGGAGTATTTGACCCTCCTTAGTTACTTTGCCTCGACTAATCTATGTCATAAACATCCGACGATTTCTGTGCAATCTCATCTTGCAGGGGTCTTGTCTGGGCATCTATTTTCGATTCCGCCTCGCTAGTAAATCATTACCAGCAGTACTTGAAACAGCTGCGCGTATATACTTCGATCACTCATAGTTCTGCTGTCGGGCCATTCTGCCTTAGAATTTCTCAGGTATTTGTGTTCATTCCTTCACGCTTCTCCGTGACTGAATGGAAAATGAACACTCGTGTTTCTACGAGAAATCCTCACGAAGCAATGCTTCTTGTCCATCTTCCCAGATGTTCGATCGTTCATCCAGCATCCTTCATATACTGGACTCCAAAGAATCAAAGATCTTCGACGACCTCTTGTCCCACTAACATCGAATTTTGTGAGGTACTGCATTGTACTATGAACGTGTACCCCGTACGTCGTTTCTTAAAACTTACCGTTTATCAACACTTACAATGGATACAACTTGTCAGGCTGGAACTCGAGTTTTCTACTGGGCTTCCAGCGCACAGATTGTTTACGGGTCTGTCGAATCAACTAGTAGAATGCCAGATGTAGGTGTTCGTCATAGTTTTAATCGTGTTCTTTCTACTGATTCTCTTTCTTCCTCTCCAGGGCACTCTGGTTTTGACTATTAGACCCGATGGTGGAGGTAAAACGGTTTCTTTACCGTGAGGTTGTGCGATCCTTTTACTTGCCGAAATTGATCATTTTGGTAGTGCCGCCGGTATCACCAGGGTTGCCTAAGCCTCTTCTCAAGCCGATGGATATTCTACATATGCACGGTACCTTTCATCGAAATTCTATCCTTTACATATGAAACACTTCCTGAGCTACTCTTGCTTTTCACACTTCCTTGTATATTCCTTGTATATCCTTTTGCTGCTGGTTTGCGTTACGACATTCTATGACATTCTTTCTATATCCTCATGTTGATGCTTCTTCACCACCAAACTATCAAGTGTAGTTTATACAATATAGGGCTGGCTAATCATATCGATCGATACTAGTCGATGATGTGACCGAAGTATAATAAATTGATCGACGGGGGGTTAGTTTATGTACTGAGAATCAGCTTGGTGCCTGAAGATCACCTTTATTCAAAGATTTTCGACCCGCGCATACGCCTTGCAAGTTTGAAATGCACCAGTCTTCTCATTCCTGTTGAACCTCACACGGCACGATTACGGACGGTTGCCAGTGGGTGCCATATAAACCGTTAGATTACGGCTGTGTGTATGATACTGTGTGTATGATACTGTGTGAATTTCAAAAATATTTACCCATAAGTAACAATTAATCCTTACCTGAGAGTCAGCAATAATTCCAGAAGTCAAGCGTGTCCAGCTATGGCTCACGTTGCTCCATCATGCAGGATTTAAAAATTTCAACTCCGATTCTCATCCTCCATGCAATCATTTTGACTGTTCAGGGCCACCAGTATAGAAACAGGCATATGACTTATCAATCGAAATGTCTTTATATTGGATAAGATACCCAGTCGGTGTAATAACGACTCTGTATTGCTAATATACCTCTTGGATAAGATACTTTGTTCTGGTTAGCGATGGTATACGAATAAGTGTAATGGGGACATACCTCAGTCGGTGTAATAACGACAGGTATTCCCGAGTTCCGCTTCTGCATATATCTAAGATACTGTATGGTTTTTCCGTCCCTCCGTGTTACCTCTGCGCCTCATCCTGAGTCATGTGCGTGCCCGCGATCCCTTGCCCAATACTCCCCCGGATTCGTGGTACCGCTCGCTACTCTTCGCAGAGCCTCATTCTTAAGCACAGCTTGTAGTATTGCGCACGGGGTAGTGGTTTTGTGAATATATATCTGCCAAGTTCTCGGTGCTCGGCACGTATTGAATCTCCACTCTTCCCTCCTCCACGGCATGTCGGATGTAATGATGGCGGACGTCGATGTGCTTCACACGATTGTAGAGAAAGTCTGGGTAACAAGTTGTTCAAAATTACCAAGAGTGGTAACATGCAGTTTTGTCAGCACTGTGGTATAGTCACATGACAGCTGCCTTTCACTCATGATAGGTGCAGAGGCACTCAGCAGCAGCCCAGCTGCACTAGTGGGAATGAAAGAGCCACTAAACTCAGAAATGCCAAGCCATGTTTCTGCTGTGTTGTAAGAGACATAGCATGCTGCATACTCCTTTTTTGAGTTTTGTCAGTAATGCCACAGCTGCCAAAGAGATATTAAGTTTGTGGAAGTACTCTACTAGCTTGTGAGGACAGAACTCATCCCACTTGGGAGTGATAGAATCATTGCATGACAGCATGTATGTGCAGCAGACCAAATGTTAGTTGTTAGCCATTGCAGTTGTTGGAATTGATGTGAGAAGAGGAAAAGGTGTCAGTGGGAGCTGGTATAGTTTGGGGAAGAAAGTGGGAGAATTGAGAGGCATTAGTGGCAATAGAGAGGTACTAATAAAACTGAGAACATGACCTCCTAAAAAGAGATTGTCAATTTCAGTGATAAGGATGGAGTTCCTAGTGACACTGAGTTTGTTGGTGAGGTTGTGCAGTGCAGGAATTGGCAGGGATAGGGGTGGGGTCAAAGGGTTTTCAAAGGGTTCAACTGGCAAGGCATGGGTGTAAAGTGCAAGTGACAAAAATCTTGCACACAGGTTTCTAGCAGAATATTGCTCTTAACTTACCTTTGTGGTGGGCTTCAAAATGATGATGTCTGTTGCTGCTTAGCTGCCATGCAGAGGACACAAACAGCTAGCAGTTTTGCGTGTAGTATACAAATGGACTATAATAAATGAGAGTGCAAGTTGAGCTAGGTCCCAGAGAACTTGGTTTAGTAAAGTGTGTGAGAGGTGGAGGACATGAGTGAGAAAGGGGTCATTAGATGCTAGCCTGAGTTGCTAGGTGCTAACAAATAGTTGGAAGCACTAAGGTCACTAGCAAAACATCAATCTGACAAGGGAAGCACTAGGAGCTAGCAAAGACATTGAGCAAAAACAGAGTAGCAAAGCAAAACTAGTTGTAGGTGCTAGCACAAAACATGGACTTGACAAAATAGTACCCTAAATAGTACTAGTGAAACAAGAATGGACAAGGTGCTAACTCAACAATGTCTGAACAACAGTTGCTAAGGAGGTGCTAGAGTAAGGGAAGAAGCTTAGAGTCACAAAGACTGAGATCTGATGGCTGGAACTATCAGTGTTGGACTCTAAAGAGTTATTGACCCTGATTTTTTTGGCTAAGGCTTATCCATTAGATTCATGGGTTAATAAGACATCATATCTAAGGGGTTATTAAGACTCTGACCAAGAATAAAAGTGCTCATCACTCTTCAAAATCATCACTGGATCCTTCCAATTCTCCATCATCAGGTATCCTCTCCTTGTCATCTTCTTCATTCACCAACAGTTCCATCAAGCAAACCTCTTCCATGTATGCTTGCCTTCTTCTGACCTGCCTCAGCTGTTCATCAATATCAGTCTCTTCCTGCCCACTGAACAAGAAATCTAGGGATTGTGGGAGCCATTTGGAGCATTTTTGGCCATAGACTGCATCAAGTAAGCCATCATTGGATTCATCATCACTTCACTCCTGTTCCTTACACACCCATTTTGCCATTTCCTTCCACCAGTCTTTTCCAGATTTCACAAGGCCTGACCTGGATTCATCAACACCATCTTTCTCATTGCTCTCACCACTGTCCTCAAGTAAATCAGCATAGCATGGTACTGCTAGAAGCTCTGTTGCTTTCTTTTTCTTGTGGTTTTGGTGCTTTAATCAGTCTTCAACAAGGCTGGCATCCTTATGTGAGGCTTGAATATTGGCACCAGCCTGTGTTCAAGAGACATCAGAATAGCAGTAAGTTCAGTTTATTGTTTTACAGACCTTTGCCATTTTCTGAAGCCATGGCAATGTCAGGTGATTCCATAAACAGGATTTCTTGATTTTGAGGTTAGAAAAGTTACACTCCAGCCTTGCTTGATTCACAGAGATACCAAGAAGGAGGATTGCAAAGTCAGCAAGCTCAGCAATAGATGCTATGGGAAGGAAAGCTGTCCACATAGCCAAAGGATTATTCCCCTATTAAATGTGAGTTTTATTTCCCAATTTCCTTCTGAATAAATCACATTTACTTGTAGGAAGGTCATTTTATTCTTCTCCCAGTCTAAAAATGGCTCACATCCACTGAGATAAGAGAAGAAAGCCTCTGATACTTCTTTTTCCTTTCTGAGTTTGACTTCCTGGTATTTTTCTTCTTTGACATCAGTCCAAGGGACTTTGGGAGGTTGCAAAGAGATACATCAATATGCTCAGTTTGTGAACAATTTAGAATTCATGTTCATACATTCAATTAAATTTACTTGTTTCCATCAGAATAGTATGAAGCATGAATGGACTAATGCCTGCCTTTGGACCAAACTGCAAAACCCCTTCAAATGGGTTCAAAACAAGGGCCAGCATGGACATTGGTTGGTCAAAGGCTTTCCAATATTTCTCAATCCTTTTCATCATACCATCTCCCACCAATTTCTTTGTGTGTTTGTGTTTCTGAAAATATAAAAAGATCCCTGCAAACAATAAGAGCACTTAGTCTGGACACATAATGTCAGTCTGCTTGATATTCAAACCAAGACATATTTACTCTAGGTCATCAATTATAGCCTTGAGTCCATGCTAGAAGCTGCCATCCTTGATTATGTCACAGTGCTTGGTGGCATCATTGAAGAGCTTTTTCTTCTTTTTTTGGTTTCTTTTGACACCCACCTGTGCAGCTATAATGTCATTCCTTTTTGCATGAACACAGCAAGCTGCAAAGAAGTCTTCAGGTCTTGAAGACAGTCAAAGGCAATAAAATGGGTATTCCAACACGTCATGTTGGCAATGAGAAATGCAAGAACCTTCCCAGAATTTGCTGACTGAACAGCATCAAAAATGGAATGGACCAATCCATGATTGAGTACCCAACCAATGAGGTTGGTAGATTTTTCAGCAATTACTCCACCTTCCTCATTCACCACAAAGTAATCTCTAGCCATCAGTTGAAACTGAATATTGATGTCTTAGAAATTGTTTTCACCAAAAGGAGATTGACACACCTGATGGGCACAACACAGCAGACCAAACAGCCATGGTTGTTTTAACACCACATTTTTCCTTCCATACTGACTACCATTATCATTGTCACAGCACAGTGCAACAACATGGACACCATATACCTCCTCTGCCTTATTAATCATAGCCTCAAATACACAACACATTGCATCTCCATCCTTGTGCAAGTTGGCCAGATTGAGTTCAACAAGCTAGATCTGAGGCTTGGTGAGTAAGCCACCACAATAAAAATTCAGTATATTCTTACTTTTCCATTAAAAGAAAGATTAACACCTGTTAAGGCATTGCAGGACTCATCCTTCCAACTGGATTCTGTCAAACTACTGAAGCAGTGTCCCTTTCTCTCCAAGCCCTTCTGGAACATCTGTCAGGTTCTGCTGATTACAGGGGCTCAGCTACACTGGCAAATCTTTACTAGGTAGATGTGATGTCCTGTGCTTATAATCTAGTGCTCCAGACATATTGTTGAAATAACCTCCCACTCCAGAGTAATGGTGCATTGAATTCCAAAGTCCTTTGCTGCAGCCTGTATGCATAATATGCTGTTCGGGTGACCTTTGCTGATCTTTGTTGATTCTGTGGTCCAAAATGAGAGCAAATGTTGTTGTGAAATCCAGGCTGTCCAGTGGAAAGGATGATGGTATAATGCAATGGAGTGTAATATGGGTGCAAGTGACTGATCTGCTTCAATTGACCTCCATGCAAGTGCAAGACTATATTACAATCATTTGATCACTCTTCTGAGCCATCTCCTGGAATTACAGCTGCAACTCCCTCCTGTTCATTAGGGTCATTATAGTGTCAAGGATCTCCAAAATCAGCTGTGAGCTTGACAGAAAGCCTTTGTGGTTGGCCTTCTGAAACTTCTCCCATGATCTGCCTGGCCTGCTTGTATAAGCCAATGAAGGGATTGACTCTAGCAAGCATATCCTGCAAAGAGGCCATTATCTGAGGATCAAGCCTGAAATTGTTCTGTTGACGAAAAGCCAATTGCTGATTGTGATTGTAAAAGTAGAGCTGTGCATATACAGGAAGATTGCTTTCAATAGGAAGCAAGGCACCTGTCAAATGATGTAGTTCTCCATTGATCCTATTGCTGTATGGTCTAGGAGCATTGGTAATGGCATGATCAATTTTGACTCCCAGAGATGTGAATGCAAAGGCTGCATTGTATTGACAGATTGATGTTTTAAAAGTGTCAGAGAGAGGATGATGCCCATGAAGCAGGCTCAGTAAATCTGCTGGAGCATCTCAAAGCCTGGGCAAATTCACTTGGCCTTGTAAGCAGCACATGCCAAATTTTGGATTATAAATAGTAGACTTGGTGAGCTTTTCAGCATCAAAATGTAGAGCTTGGCAGTGTGGATATATGACAGTCATAGGACCAAGATAGTGTGGAGGATATTCAATCAAGTAAGGTTGCCTTCCTCTTGGAATAGGCTGAATAGGGTCAAGCTGTGATGGCATAGGAAGCTCAAGGGGAGGCTGTTCAGCAGGATTTTGTAGTCCTGCTGGATGGTTGGGTGGAGCAGGGATTAAGTCTTCTGCAGGTCTCTATTGAACAGGATCAACATAATCCAAGTCATCATCAGAAGGGATGTCATCCTGAGTGTCAGGTTCCGCTGACCTCGGGGGCTCAGCTGCACTGGGCAAGTCCTTACTAGGCGGGCGTGATTCCCCTGCATTGGTAACTGAACACTCAAAGACGTTCCGAGCACTAATGGCTTGTGCGGATAGTTGGTGGGATGTGATCCAGATGGATCCGGGGAGGTCCAGAAAAGTCAGGTTGCAAGGAAATGAGACGGTCTTGGCAGGGTTCAGGCAGAAGACCATATGGGAGATTTGCGGAAGCGAAGGAGTAGGCGGCTGTGTGATCAATGGGAACGGAGCCGGGGTTTGATGGGAGATCATCTGGAGCTGATGGGGTCCGGGACCGAGCGAATAGTGAGGTTCAGACCTGGTGAAGGAGTGTCGGGGTTCGTAATCGTAATCGCGGAGTTTGTGAGGTCGTTAGGGTTGAGGAAGACTTGGGCACAACAGTTGGACGAAGTCATCGAGACAGCGTCAGACAAAATGGAATGGAGTCGATATGGAACAAGAGTAGATTCGAGTGGAGATATGAAACAATAATGAGAACGATAACGAAATGGAGACAAGACAAGACCAGGAGACTGAAATAAGACTGGGAGATTGAGATAAGACCGGGAGACGGAGAGTAAGGAAAACGAGACACAAAACATGAAACACAAAACACGAGAAGGAAACAATCAGACCATAGGTAATGTTAAGCAATATCAAGACTAGAGTACCAAGAGCTACTCGATGGCTTATATACTGACTACCGGAGAACTTCAGGGTACGTCAGCTGCAGCGGCGGGGCTTGGTGGAGCTCGACGGAGTGGGTGGGTGTCGGTTGCGATCGAGGATCAGGCCGCGCTGATACGTTGATGGGATCATTGGGGAACACGGGTCACCCTGAGGTTGTCGTGATACTCCGGAATAGGTCGGAGGAACCAGGGTGTTGAGTTGATGATGGGTGGCGAAGATTGGGAACAGCGGGGGTAGTTCTTGGGGTTTGGGGGTTCCAGGGTAAGTGTCAGTGGCTGCGGGGAAGGCACCGAAGTTGGCCAGGGGGCCGTCGGAGTTAGCCGGGGAGGTGTCGGAGTTAGCCAAAATAGGCGCGGGGCATGGGCGGAAGTTCAGCAGAGCGTCAGGGTTTTTTTGGGGGTTCAGGGAGTTGATGGGCAATGTGCGGGGGTTCAGGGGACGGGTCGTGACACTGAGGACCTAATGGCACATCAAGGGGAGGATCCATTTGCTCTGCTGGTTGATGTCTGGCAGGATCAACATATTCCAAGTCATCATCAGAAGGGATGTCATTCTGAGGATCTAAATCATTGAAATCCTCTTCCAGATCAGCTTCATGTTGCTGTTGCCAGCCTTGAAAGATTCTTTGAGCCATAGCTGCATTTAAAGGCCTATGTTCAGGATTCAAATCTATATGCTGTTCAACTTTATTAGTCAAAGTAGCATTTAAATCTGTCTTAAACTAACCTCTGGCATAAATTGCTCTTTTTCCTCTCTTTCTCTCTCTTGGCCCAGAATAGCCAATGCTTGTTGTTGCCTCTCCTGCTCTTCAGCTATAGCAATTTGTCTGAGCCTTTGTTGCTCTTGCAGTACTGCTAGTGCCTCCTCTTGCTGCCTCTTTTGCTCTTCAGCCAGAGCAACATGCCTTGGCCTTTGTTGCTCTTGCAAGGCTGCTAGTGCTTGCTCCTGTTGCCTCTGTTTCTGCCTTTGTTGCTCTTGAAATAGAGCTAGTGTGTGAGGGGGAGGTGGCATCATTATGGTCATAGGTTCTGGTACAGGAGCTTTTATAACTCTTCCATGTATAGGAGCAGGCAGATGGGGCACCAATCTAGGTAAGGGATTCTGTAAAGGTGCATTCCATCCTTCAGGCAGATGGGTTTCAGGAATATCCACAGTAGCTTGAGCAATAGCAGGCTGATTGACTGGTCCCAGCCTATTGACTCTTTCATATACAGGCAGAGGTGGCACCATTCTAGGCAAGGCATTCTGTAAAGGGGCATTCCATCCTTCAGGCAGATGAGTTTCAGGAATACCCATAGTTGCAATAGGCTGATTGAGTCTATTGACTCTTTTCTGTATAGGAGCAGGCAGAGGAGGCACCAATCTAGGTAAGGGATTCTGTAAAGGGGCATTCCATCCTTCAGGTAAAACAGTTTCAGGAATGACCATAGAGAATGGATCATCAGCAGGTGCTAACTGCCTAATAGGTCTTCCTGAAGAGCCAGAAGTGGTGGCTATAAATTGGTGATTAAGCCTCAATCCCCCAGATCCTATATCCCCAGATCCCATAGATTGATTGTTACCCCCAGTTCCCATACCCCTAGATCCCATAGATTGATTGTTACCCCCAGTTCCCATACCCCCAGGCCCCAATTGAAGTGGTGGGACAACCACAGTATTGATCTGTTCCAAAGATCTATTGTTTCTATTTGCTCGACGATTGTCAGGATCTGTCATTTGTAACTGTTCAAGTCTCCTTTGATTCCTAGCTTGTTGCCTTTAGCTTTCAGGAGTAGTAGGTGGTTGCCTGAAACACCCATTGTTAAGCAATTTAACAGTCAAAAACCATTAAAATTGACTTGCATGATGAGATATTTGATGTATCAATAGCTCAATGTGGTTAAGGAGTTACTAATAAGCTTGTTAGTCAACATCAATCAATCAATAGATGTGACAAAACATACTTTGTTGTGTGGCCTCCTTTCCACAACCTCGGAAATGCCCATTGTTTGGTCATATTGTGTCAAAAAACGTGCGAGGCGTGAAAAACAGTGTCCACTAAATCGCGTTTGGCCTTTTTGACACCTGCAGACTATCTGGCATGTTTCACACATAGTCAAAAGATTGCATATATGTATTAAAGCTGTCTACTGTAATTTTTCTTCAAGAAAACATGTTCAAATGGCTAAAAACAGCCAACTTGTATCATGTTCACCTTTAAAAGGCAATTCTTATGTAAGAATTGGTCAGCATTAGTCAGGCTTACTTCAGCAGAATCCCAAAAAGTCATCCACACAGCCACTTTCCCAGGAGTTGTTGCATATATTATAGACGAGCTACGCCCCATGCCTTTGGCATGGGCCTGTAGCTCTTGCTTCATCCCAGACCCAACCTCACTTCGTTCGGTTAGGTCCTTGATATTCTACTCAATGCTTCATCCCAGACCCAACCTCACTTCGTTCGGTTAGGTCTTTGTATTTCAAACTTAATGCTAATTCCCAGACCCAACCTCACTTTGTTCAGTTAGGTCCTTGTATTTCAAACTCAATGCTAATTCCCAGACCCAACCTCACTTTGTTCGGTTAGGTCCTTGTATTTCAGACTCAATGCTAATTCCCAGACCCAACCTCACTTTGTTCGGTTAGGTCCTTGTATTTCAGACTCAATGCTAATTCCCAGACCCAACCTCACTTTGTTCGGTTAGGTCCTTGTATTTCAGACTCAATGCTAATTCCCAGACCCAACCTCACTTTGTTCGGTTAGGTCCTTGTATTTCAGACTCAATGCTAATTCCCAGACCCAACCTCACTTTGTTTGGTTAGGTCCTTGTATTTCAGACTCAATGCTAATTCCCAGACCCAACCTCACTTTGTTTGGTTAGGTCCTTGTATTTCAGACTCAATGCTAATTCCCAGACCCAACCTCACTTTGTTTGGTTAGGTCCTTGTATTTCAAACTCAATGCTAAGTCCCAGACCCAACCTCACTTCATTCGGTTAGGTCTTTGTATTTTGTTGACCAAGTGTTGCTTTTCTCTTACCATTCAATACACTGAGATTTCATCTATAAACCAATCATGTATCTATATTACATTATTAACAAAATACTACAATGTCCACTGGTATATATTAGAGATGCTGAAAATTAAATTATAAAAGTTAGTACTAACCAACCAATTATTTAAACTGTCACACTTACATTTGTAAACCATTAAGAATATCTATACTACATGGTCCAGCTATAGACATTAAGTGCTGAAGTTCATAGAAGTTAGCAATTTTTTGCTTGAATCCAACAAAACTCACACTTACATTTGTAAACCATTCAAGATTTCCTGATAGACAATATTTGCAGTCTTTCTTGATGTGTTTTCTGGGTCCAAGATGACTGTGATACGATCTCCTGATGTGCACTGAGAGAGTGCAACATAAAGTTGGCCATGTGAAAAAACTCCTGATCAAAGGTCCAATCCAACATGCTTGACTGATTGACCCTGAGACTTGTTGATAGTCATAGCAAAGGCCAATCGAACTGGGAATTGTCTCCTGTGCAATGGAATTGGCAAATCTTCTTCAGACACATCCATGTTGATTCTTGGAATCAAAACAATTGATCCTGCAAACTTGGCATCTCCACTGATGATCCTACATCTGAGAACTCTGGTGCTGATGTGAGTGACAATCATTCTTGTCCCATTGCAAAGTCCTTTGGTTGTATCCAGATTCCTGAGCAGCATGACAGGAACACCAATCTTCAAAGCCAATTTAGCCAAAGGCAAACTGCTGGCTCTGAGAGAGTTGAGGTATTCCATTGGATACAATCCAAGGCCATTAGGATTCCCATCATCAGATATGACAGAGTCTGCACTCTGCAAGATTTTCTCTTCTCCTGAACATCTCTGCAGAACTTCAGAGTTGATATCCTCTACATCAGAGTTCTTGCCAGAAAGGATGGTACAGTCCAGATAATACTGATCATCTTGATGATGATCAATATGAGGATAAGTGGAAGAGATCAATCCAGTGACAGAATTGTCATCACAGATCATGGTTTCTGGAAGTTGTACTGTTTCTCCAGGCTCAAGGTTTTTTCCAGCACCAACATCCAATAACCAAGCTGCATGAGCAATGTTATCAGGAGTCTGATCCAATCTCATGTTTTAAACCAAGTAGTGGACTTGAATCTGATCCCAAAGTCTTCCCCTTTGGAGTGAAGCAGCAATCATCTGCTGCCTGAGTCCTCGTTGGATAACTGGGAGAGTTTGCCTAAAATCTCCTCCAAACACCACAGTCACTCCACCAAAAGGAACATCCTTCTCTAGGATGTCTCTAAACCCTCGATCCACAGAGTCAATGGCATTTTTGTGTTGCATTGGGACTTCATCCCAGATGACAACTTTGGTCTGGAGTAAGAGTTGAGACAACTGAGTTCCTCTTTTGATATTGGCAATGGATGTATCCAAAGCAGGAATGGGGATTTTGAACCTTGAATGTGCAGTTCTACCACCCTCCAGCAATAAGGCAGCAATCCCAGATGATGCTACACATAATGCCACATCTCTATTGGACCGAACAGCAGAAGCCAAAGTGTTGCACACAAATGTTTTGCCACATCCACCTGCACTGTGAATGAATATCATCTTGCCCAAGTTGTTGTCCACAGAGTCCATAACTTCATTGAAGGCCCCCAGTTGTTCACCATTAAACCTGGCCTTGTTTTCATCCACCCTTCTCTTCAACTCTTCAACATTATAATCTGTTTCTTCTTGCAAAAGCCTATTTCCTGAAATCATTTAATCAGTATCAATGTCAACTCTTTATACAATGTCCAACTTGCCTGGAATCACATTCCAAACTTGTTGGGATTCTGGCATGTTTGGAAAGTCTTGAAGAGTCTTGCCAAAATTCTTCAGATTGTCATTGATTAGATAAAGGCCATAGTCATAGACATCTTCATCAGTAAAGACTCTGTTCCTGTACTGCCTGATATTCTCCAATCTGTGTTGAAGATCATCACAAATGGAGTGCTTGAATTCATCCCATAGAGCCTCTGGAGTGGTAGGAGCACAGTGGAATAGGATAGTGCAAAAGAGCTGTCTGAGAGCTGATCCTGATTGGATTGGAGCAGCTTCAGCAAGACACTGCCTCCATTCTGCATCATCTTCTAGAAGACCAAGGGCCTTGCATGCCTCCTTGTAAGTAGGATAAGTGTGGCCATTGACTGTCCTGAGATCAGCCCATGATGTTGCATTGGTCATGATCAGTCAATAGAGATGACTCTCAGAAAAGAAGTATACATAAGAAATTCAGCTTCTATACACCATCAAAATCAGCCATCAGACAATGAGGCAAAGAAAAGAAGGCCCACCTCAAGGACAGAAAGCTACTCAATGCTAAGAAATAGCCTGATAAAAGATGCAATAGTGAAGATCTGGTTATCAGTTTGATCAGTGATTGGAGATGACACTCAGTAGTAGAATAATACATGGCCAAGTAAGTGAAGCCTCTTCAGGAAAGTCTATCAAGCCAATCAAAGCCTTTTCTCACAGTATCAAAGCAGACACAATGTTGGAAGCTTCAGTTTTTCGGGAAGAAAGAAAGAGAGATTTGGTGCAATGTTTTTGATGTTTATGTGATTGATTGATCTTTCCAAGGAACTGGCCGAAAATTTGAAGCCAGCCAACTTATGTAATTTTACATAAGCATTACATAAGGATTGATGGAACCCAGTTTCTTAAGATTCATCGTCACATATAATGAGTGCACAGCCACTTTTCCAGGAGTCGTCACATATACTATAGACGAGCTACACCCCATGCCTTCGGCATGGGCCTGTAGCTCTTGCTTCATCCCAGACCCAACCTCACTTCGTTCGGTTAGGTCCTTGATATTCTACTCAATGCTTCATCCCAGACCCAACCTCACTTCGTTCGGTTAGGTCCTTGTATTTCTAACTCAATGTTAAGTCCCAGACCCAAGCTCACTTCATTCAGTTAGGTCTTTGTATTTCCAACTCAATGCTTAGTCCCAGACCCAACCTCACTTTGTTCGGTTAGGTCTTTGTATTTCCAACTCAATGCTAAGTCCCAGACCCAACCTCACTTCATTTGGTTAAGTCCTTGTATTTTGAACTCAATGCTTAGTCCCAGACCCAACCTCACTATGTTTGGTTAGGTCTTTGTATTTTGTCAACTCAATGCCAAGATCCAAACTCAACCTCAGTTTGTCTTTTATCCCAGACCTAACCAAACAAAAGCTGACTTTGGTCTTTCTTTTTTAAATCAATGTGTTGATAGTCCTGTCATTGTCAATATTAGTAAACATAAGTCTTTACTATGATTTCAATTATATTTCACTCAATCAAATGAACTTTCCTTTATAAGTATTCCATTATTATTAACATAATGCTGAAATCCAGACCAAACCTCACTTTGCTTGGTTAGATTTTCAATATTCCAACTCTTGCAAGTGATTAACATTAATAGATCATCTATAATATACTTGAACATTTAGAATTATTGATCAATCAAAGTCTCCTACACCTTCTATACCCTTATTACTCATGCACTTTGAAGAGCATGTTAGACAATTTTTGGACACCAAAATATACTAAAGAGAAACAAATTAGGGAAAGCAGTCTGAGTAATGAGATATCTACAATCTCATTATTGGTATCACTAAATTATACTAATACTTAGCAATCAGACCTTTGACATCACTCATCTGTTGTCTTCAACTTGATATATCTGACTATACAATTATCTAATCACAAACCATACACCTTCAAATCAGAAATCCTGTGGATCCTCAGAAACAGGACCTAGCCTACAGCTATTAGTAGTGACCAAAAAACCTCCTGTTCCTTAACAGAGGACCATCAACTTTGCACATTCTATATTAATACTGCCTTCTGAAACTTTTTCCATCTCAAAGTAATCTTCAATGCTCTCTTCACTAATAGTAGCATACTAAATTAAATCCACCATCCTTTTTCAGGGCTGTCATAATGTAGTCAAATATCTATTGAGAGCAGGAAAAGTTGGAGATGATCAGGAGTAAGTTGACTCTAAGACATAAGGAACTGATTACTGTAAAATTATAAGAATGCACACTTTCAAGTCTGAACCATACACCTTGAAATCAGAAAGCCAGCAAACAGCTATCAGCACAGTCCAAGTATAGCTTCACTTTGTTTGGTCAAGGATTTGAATTTACAATTCAATGTTGGTACTACCTAACATCACAGAATACACATTCCAAGTTAGGGGATATCAGCAATCAAATTCAAGTCAGATTTATAGTCAAAACATACTGTATGTCATAAACCTCTCAAAGCCCCTCAAGAACCATAGTTGCGTAGAGATATACACTGGGCAACTATTCTCCTTTCCAAAGAATAAGTAGAAGCCTTTAAGAGTTAAAGAAACATTTTATACCACTTCTTTGGCCATTTTTGATCATGAATTTCATTGTTCTGAACTTTCTTTCTTTCCCAAAGAACAGCCAGAAGTGTTGCTTGAAGAGGTACATCAAAAGACAGTACATTTCACATAAGTTATGCCTGAAAAAGGCTGAAATTTGCCTGAAATATCAATCTTAATGGCTCAAAGAAACAATAGATTCATGCTATCAACCAAAGCTGTCTGTTTTTCCCTATTCAAAGTGTGAACAAAGAGCCAGCTACCTTAAAAGGCAATTCTTATGTAAGAATTGGTCAGCATTAGTCAGGCTTACTTCAGCAGAATCCCAAAAAGTCATCCACACAGCCACTTTCCCAGGAGTCGTCGCATAATATATAGATAGTTAAATTGACTCTGGCCCCAAGGGATCCTATTCCAGGACAATGTCTGCTGCCCCTGCCACCTCTGGTGGTGGTCAACAGTAACAAGGAGTACAAGGTGGAGAAAATCCTGGATAGTCATTTATTCTGGCAACAACTACAATACAAGGTGAAGTGGAAGGGCTACAGAATTGAGGACATCTCCTGGGAACTGTGAGAGAATGTACATGCCCCAGAGCTCATCAAGGAGTTCCACAGGAAGCACATGGATGCTCCATGTGCCATACAAAGAATCTATCCTATTTTACCAGTGGACAGAGCAATCAGGGACTTTTTCTACCCTGCACATCAAGGCACCACATGCTAGAGGGGGGTTGATGTCAGGGGACTTCTGTTTCTAAACTCCACAATTTGTTCCAGCATCTCCACAGCTTGTTTGATGTCTCTGGGGCTTGTTTCAGAACCCCAGAAATCTCTGGAGACCTGTGGAACTTTCCATATAACCTCACCAATCATCTTCCTAGGGTTAGGGCTAGCTCCAGCCTTCTGTACAGTTGTTCCCATGCCTCTGCCACCCACCAATGTGCCACACCAAGCAGCAAAGATCCTTAGACTTGTTCTTTTTGGATTCCCCTCTGCTAAGTAATTAGTTACTGCTTGTATCTTCATCTACTTGCTAATATACTTCAGATTCCCCTCTGCTAGCTGCATGACTCAGATCCACCACCCCAGAAGTTGCCCCTACAGAAACTAGCACAAAATCATATATTTCTTGAAAAAAACAATTTGATTTCTCATATTTTCACACTCTTGCACTATGATTAACTTATATAATACTCTATTAGACATGGCAGAGTTAAGAGTGAGCATATTGACGTATCTGTGCAAAGGTCAAATTTCAACAGAATCGAAGGTCTAGTCGGGGTGGAATAAGACATCGCCAGGTTTAGAAGATAATGGTAGATCCTGCACGAGAGACACACGACGTTTAAAGATCGAACTTAGAGACAAAGACTAGGGCACACGCACCCTAATCATGATACTGAGCCGTTGCTTGATGCGTGGGTCTTGCTCATCAGAAAGCTTGCTCTTCAGGATTGAATGCTTGTACTGGTATCGCATTGAATCGCTGTGCTTTGAGAGTAGTAGCATGTTCAGTCTAAGAGATAATGGTCAGCTGTACCTCTGCAGGTAAACACTGCCCGAGGGCAACGGCACATCAAAACTGTCGTCATTTCCGTTCGAGCCCTCCATGCGCAAAATTCGTTCGCCACCTAGACTGACGCCCATGATCCATGATCCACTGGCCGAGGTGTTGTCAACATGTGGAAGAATTTCCCCATAAGAAGCAAGGTGAAGAAGATGAGTCTGGACTTCGTTGGTTGGACATATATTGTACAGGTCCCGTAGAATTGGGGATAGTCCAGCCACTTCATGTTCAGGCCACGAGTTCAAATGCATCTCGCGATAGTGGTGTATGACGCCGTCGAAGTGACCCTATCACATGTGTTTATCATTGAGAAGCCAAAATGTCGTTTAGTGGAGCTCACCTCCTGGAAATCATAATATTCATCTGGTAAGAAATGCTCATGGAGCACGGATGTCTCGGTTTGAGGCATAGTCATGGTATATCTCTTCATTCGTTGGCGAGCTAGTCTAGTCTCCATATGATCCAATTTTTGGAGAGCGGCAGTCAGCAGAATGCGTTGTTCATGGGGAGCGAAAAATCGGGGCCAGAGTGTAAGGTTTGGCGCATATGTCACAACTTGAGCACGACTCCATGTTGTAATTATTCTCCTCGTAATTCTATGGGAGAATGCCATGCACCGTTAATTTTGGTTTAGATGTATGTAAATATGGCAACCATGCGTTAGATTTGTGTGAGTTCGTTTGAGTCCGGCAATGCCACCGAAAACATTTTATTTGTCCTTATTTGACTCCTCTCTCTTGCCGCTAAAAGCTTAATAATGTGGTGGTTTTGGATGTATCATGTGACCATGCCTGCAAGACTCTGTATGGTCTTTTGTCGATGGGCGGCTCCGAGGCCACTTTGTCTAGCTCAGTTCAAGAAAATACAACAAGTCAGTGATTTTGATGTTAGAGATCTCATTTTTGACTTTATTCGTGATCAAGAGGAACCACAAGGAAACTTGGAGGCTGCATTGGCGCGAACACTGACAAGGAGTGCGGCCCTTTATTTTTCCCGTCCTGTACGATTGTTTCGACCTTCCAAAGGTATATAATTCTTTCTCAAATTTATATCCTTGTCGTCAATGAGCTCCAACAGTCAGTGGATGGCATTCTCTCCGAGGACTTGCTACAGAACATGGATTTTCACTTAGTCCTCAATACATGCATAATCTAATCAGGACCCAAGGGGTGAGTAATTTGACAACAAGCAATTGGTATGGTGTTGATGATGCTAATACCATATCAACAGTTCATAGTTATCCCGAAGCATTTTATACCTCCCATGCTAGTAAATGCAATACTTGGAACAATCTTATGGGGCACGTATGCAGAAGTGTTTACCTTGGTAGAGCCACATGTGGGACATCACCCTATACTTTGTGCGGGACTCGCAGGCAGTGTTGCTGGAGGTGTCCAAGCACTTCTTGCTGCTCCGGCTGAAAATGTGCGCATTCTCTTAGAAGGAGGATCGGGGGGAAGCTCATGGTCGAAAGCTTGGAAAGAGGTGTTCCAAGGCACCAGATCTAAATCTATATCCAGGAGAAATGACATAGAAGATATTCGCCAACTGAGAGCTTGGATGAAGGACGTCGGCAACATGGCCGGCCGTGGATGGAAGGGCTGGGGCTGGGGCTTTGGCAAGGATATTTGTGGTGAATCATTATATGACAAAATAAAAATGGGATCCCATTAATCATTTCTTCCAGGATTCGCTACATTCTTCTCTGTATTTGAAGTTACTCGTCATGTTGCTTTGCAGGCCAAAGATATATCACAACGACGTATTGATCTATTGGAACAGAAATCTAGTGGTGGTCAGCGATACTTACCTAGAATCATACATGGATTGACACTTGTTAGTGGTGGCGTGAGTGATTTTGTATATTTGCGTCACTTGCAAATGACAGTTTCGTGTCCAGGTACTTGCTGGTCTGGCATATGAAGCTGTCTGTCGGCCATGGGACGTCGCGCGTCGAACAGTCCAAGTGGAAAGAATCACAACAATTCCACAACATCGATTTAGCGTAGTCCAGCTAATCGTTCAGAAAGCTCGGGATGACGGGATCCTGTCATTTTTCCGTTCCCATCACGGCACTCGTGACGATTTTCCTCTTCAGTCAGGATTTAAGCGGAGGCTGGTCGGCGTGCTCAGGACTCTCGGTCGTGTAGGTCCATGGGGAGCTGGGTTTCTCGTATGGGAAGCTTATAGGCCAGGCCTTTCTTGCTAAGTATACATAGTATCCAATGAAAGTAAAAGGCATCCAAACCAGTCTTATCAGGATTACATAACCATAAAAAACTAATCCGATTGGTGATCGAAAGCTTCGACGTAGACTCCCTCTTTGAAGTAGAATGCTCCTTTGTACAAGAAAGGGTTGTGGAAAACATTTCGAACAAGGTAGCACAGATAGTTGCATACATCACTCTGGTGCACCGGTGAGTCTTTCACGTTTTATTGTGGAATGCCCATCCCAATGATCGCAGGTTTTCCATGAGGGCCTCAAGTCGTGGTCATGCTGCAACGACATCAACAAACCCGTCCTTGATTTCGATGAATTCATGAAGCTACCAGTATGTTTCTGATCACTGTTGTTGGAGCTAAGGATGTGATTATAACTTTAGATGATGTTAGGGATGTACTGAAGCAGATTGCCACACCAATGAAACTTTGAAAGTTGAAGCGCCTAAGTCATCGTCATCTGCCACAACTTTCACGATGTCTGAATCTGGATCTGGGAAAGAAACTTACTCATCGGGAATCCCGCCTGTTCCCGCTTCCGTGCCGCATCACCCCCCTGCTGTCGCACCTATTGAGGTTGAAGAGGACGATTTGAGTGTGGTTATAGCTCCCGGGACAGCTTGTCGCCGCAACGGTTGCAAAGCTATCTTTGTTAGTGATGCTATTAATAGACAAGGAGATGGTGAAGGGACTGTATGCACTTACCATCCGGCCCCGGTATGTGTTCATAATATATCATTCCATGATCTAACGCTCACCCAAGCACAGCCGATCTTTAGAGAAGGGAGCAAGGTACGAATAGAGATAATTCTTGTCCGACTTGCTCTGAATCCACTCCATACGTGCCACCAAAGGGTTATCTTTGTTGTAAACGTAGAGTTCTAGAGTTTGACGAGTTTCTCAAAATTCGCGGATGTAAGACTGGTAAACACCTTTTCTCTCCACCCAAATCACTCCCTGCCGTAAGCCCTTCCAACCTTCTGACTATCAAATAACCAACGATCATAATATATCTTCAGGCGGAACAAGAAATAGCCACTTGTCGTGTGGATCACTATCAAACAGTGAACGAAGTGCATGTATCTATCTATGCAAAGAAGGCCGACAAAGAGCGCAGTATTGTGGAGTTTGAAGAGACACAGGTAAGGACGTCGATGATTTTTCGATGAGCAACACCCTCAAGCTACGTTCCTCAGGTTAAATTTACCATATACTTTCCAGAATCTAAGAAGTTTTCTCGGACGCTCGACCTGTTCGGACCGATCGATCCAAAACAATCTACTTATGAGGTCCTCGGAACCAAGGTATGGCTCTGTCATCTCTTTCCATCAACTCTTGATCAACGTCGGGCCTAGGTTGAGCTTCATCTTCGCAAGCGCGATGGACGAAGCTGGACACTCTTAGAGAAGACTTCCCAGGATATCGGCAACATTAGTCTGACCTTCGGTGTTGGGGGCAGGACAGGGACGATCGGCGCCAAAGAGCTTGTTCTTGATGATGTTAATAAAGCTCGAGAAGCTCAGTAAACTTTGCCCGGGCAGTACGCACCAGCCAAGTACAAGGAAAACAAGGAAATTCTCTGCATGAGTAATTTACGGGGCACAAGTGCAACTCACGACGAATGGTATCATTAATAGACGTAAGATTGGCAAAATTACAAGAACATGACCGTGAAAAAAATATAACCTTCTAAGAAAGCCACTATAGTAAACCAGGCTTTTCTATCTTTTCGTACATTTGTATCATGTCCCCATCCCGGAGGTCTCTAAAGGTCGGGCCGAAGCATAGACCACACTCGGTGCCCTTGCGTATTTCGGTTACATCTTTCTTCAAGATCCGCATCGTGTCTAGTGAGCCTTATACAACAATGAGTCCAAGTTGACCATGTGATTAAGGTGCCCACCTTCATGTAAAGTAACACCGTCCCGTATGAGCCGAGCAAATTTGGACTTTTCAATAATGCCGTTCGTGACACGACAACCCGCTACCTTCTTGGTTTGTTTGGCTTTGAGCTGGATATCAAAAATTTGCAAGATGACCGCCTCTCCGGTTACTCTTGTTTCGATGATCACGGGCAAAAGAGCAATGACTTTTTCTTTGACGATCTCCATGAGGCGGTAAATGATATCAGAAGAAATAATGGGAACCCCATTTTGGGCCGCCAAAGTTTCAATCGCTTTTGGTGTCTTGACAGAAAACCCGACAATAGTGCCTATAGCGAATAAGTGAGTCGAAAATAAGATGTTGAAATCTCACAAACCGCCAGTTGCTTTAGCCATCATCACGTCTGACTCAGATATATCACCAACACCCGATGATATCACCCGAGTGATAGCTTCCTTGTTGCCTATCCCTTGTAGAGCGCCTTGAACAGCCTCGGCACTACCACTGACGTCTGCTTTGATAATGAGACGCAACTCTTTGGGGCCTTCTTCAACTTCAGTTGAATTCTCATCCAGAGACTCCCCGAGTTCTAGCTCCAGTTCTCTTTTTTCACGTTCCTGTCGGCGAACCGAATTGATTGCTTCAACGTCAATTAATGTTGCTTCCATATCAACCTTGCGTTGGCGATTAACGAGAGCCTTTTTAATTTCTGCCTCAGAGCCCTGAAGCACCTCATCGCCTGCATTGGGCAGTGTTTTCCAACCGGATACAGTGATGGCCATCCCGGGATATGCTGCCTTTACTGTGGCACCTGTAGCATCACTCATGATTCTGACTTTGGCTGTGCTCAAACCGCTGATAAGATACGATCCCGTTTTAAGACACCCACGAAGGACCAGCACTGTGGCGACAGGGCTAAAAGACGATTAATTTGCATTTGAAAAGGAATGCTGATGGCACTTACCCAAGACCTTTGTGGACTTTTGATTCAAGGACGTAGCCTTGGACTATGCCTTCTCTCTCTGCCCGCAAATCTTGCATTTCTGCAATTGCCGACAATGTCTCGACAAGAGTTGGCAACCCCAGTCCAGTTAGAGCAGAAACTTCTACAGATGGTATATCTCCACCAAAAGCTTCCAATTGCATGTCCTCAGCAAGAAGGGCTTTTTGCACAGCATCCTGTAGCAGGTGAGCTCGACACATGGCTTCGCACTCGAATATTTCACTTACTATGTTAACGCCTGGTTTGTCGACCTTGTTGATGGCAACCACAACACCGATTTTCCCCTGATCCTTCTTAATCAAGCTAATGACTTCCTTAGTTTGGGGCATGATACCATCATCGGCAGCAACCACGAGGACGACAATGTCAGTCACTCGAGCACCACGTGCGCGCATGGCAGAAAACGCTGCATGACCCGGAGTATCAAGAAAGGTTATAGAACGTGGTCCATCCGCGTTGCTATTTGAAGGAACAGGAACAGAGAAGGCACCTATATGTTGTGTGATCCCGCCAGCCTCACCTTTGGCGACTGAGGTTGAGCGGAGGCTGTCAAGAAGGGTGGTTTTACCATGGTCGACGTGGCCCATTATTGTCACAACAGGTGGACGAGTTTGAAGAGATGCTGGATCGGAGTGGGGAGGACTATAGAATGAACAGTTCAACTCTAAAGCGGTAGGAGATGGTTGAGCGACTAACGGAGGATAAATATCGAAGGCAGCTTCATCGTTGACAATCGGCTTCCGACCAAACTCCTCAGCCAAAAGCACAGCATAATCAGCGGTGAGGACTGATAATAATTAGTCAAAGACAAGATAGAACGGAGTGATGACAAACCATAATCATATTCAGCTTCTTGACCCATGCCAGACAATCTCATCTTCTGTTGCAGGTGTTCTAGATATTTGATAATATGTGTGAGAAGAATCAAGATTCAGAAATTAAACAATCTTACCGAGTCGAACACCTAGAAGTCGCGCAAGTGTACCAACAGAAACTGTCGAGGGTATGTAGACATCGGCCGATACCTTCCTCTCAACTGTGACCGTTTTTTTAACCTTGTTGACCTGTTTCTGAATAGGTTCTTCTATTTCCGATCGTGAGTCGTCTCTATTGTCCCTTCTCAATAATGTTCCACGTTCCTTAAATGCTGCTCGTTTTGTTCGCTCCGGGCGATCATAACGATTACTCCGCCTTTCTGTCCCTCGTGAGGTTTGGTCTTGGTGGTCGGGGTCACTTTTGATTAATGTACTTCGAAGGCGTAAATCTGAAGACTGTTTGTTACGCTCGTGTACGGAGCTGTCCAAGCTGGGCTGTTCTACGTTTTGTGCTGGAGACGTTGATTGAGACGTGTGGTGATCTTTGTGATCCTTTTCGAGAGGTGGGCTACGAGATGTAGTCTTTTCTTGCCGGAGTGCAACACCATCAATGGTAGTGGGATGTTCTTGTGGTGGGATATCGGAAACGGCTCGCGGCAACTCATTGCCAAGCCCTTTAACCAATCTCTTGAGGTCTGGAATTTTAGTGCTGTTACGAGATATGGTATTGTCTCCTGGGCTTGAACTCAGATGAGGTGCAGCATCCCGATGTCTTCTCGCGTTATTCCGTGGAGAAGAGTCAGGCCGAGACGGTTGAGTAACATCTTGTGAGATTGACGGTGCGGCGCTGGCCCACTTGCTTGGAAGGCTGCGCGCTGACGACTGAGAAGAAGAAGTGTTGGAAGGTGGTGAACTGCGTGCCGTTGTTCTGGTGGCCGGCTGAGGTGATGTAGGACGAGCCCACTTGTTCATCCCTACTTGCGGAGTAGTTATTGGAGAAGTGTCTGAGCGCAAAGATGTAGGGAAAAGGTTTCGTCGGATATCCTGAGATCCTGACGCCCTAGAGGAACCTGGTACAGAAGAACTAGGAATAGCCCATTGACTGAAATCTGTCGTTTCGGAAGGATTGTCCGCGAGGGATCTGGGCTGAACAGAAATGAAGGAATCTGTAAAAAAAAAGTAGCATCACAACACACCTTCACTCTTGCAGAAGTTGCAGCCGAACGCGACGAAGAGCATGATGTATGGATTATACGGAAGATTTTGGGATGTCGGTGCATGACATAAAAAGCAGCCGGCGACAACAATTTCTCCGCCGTTTCCAATCGTCAGGTGACCTACATATGTTCTTAGCATCATGTTCTCTTCGTTTCGACGCAGACACTACAGCTTCAACCAGCGCACGTACACACTTTCGAGATTTCCGATCAAGCAAACAGGTGTCTCCAGGACACGTCGTCGCCCTCCCTATAAATCTTCTCAAAATGCCTTAGAGGCAATTCCTCATGAGGAGGCGGCCTCAGGAGAGGACTCACAACTATGGCACACCAGCATGCGTCCACCTACTAGTTATCCCGAAGATGGCCTACGCTATTTACTATTGGAAAATCACACTCTCGTGGTGGAGAGGTAGGCAACCCTTGAATCGAAACTCATAAATGTCCAACTCCAAACCAGACAAATCGAAATGTTAAATATATTCGTCGGTTTTGAACAGTCCAATAGATACACTATCAGTCCGTCTGTAATCTTTTATACGACGAATGTCATTCCTTAGCAATTCCACTTACAGGCAACGAAGTTGGTAAACCTGTCGGGTACATCGCGGAGGAACCGAAAGGATTTCTGGGTACGATGGCTCGTCAAGTGTTTGCGACTCATCGTCCATTCAAGGCTGTCGTCATGGATGCCCGAGGCTCACCCATCCTCTGGGTATGTAGCATAATCACCTTCTGATAGATCCAACTTCCAAGTACAATCTTCCCAGATTCGAAGACCATTTGCATGGATCAATTCCAGGATGTATGTTCAACGTCTCAAAGAATTTTCCAGCTATACTCCGGACGGCGAACCTGTACTCGACACATTTGCTGAAGTACAGCAGGTATGGCATCCTTGGCGACGGCGTTATGACCTTTTCCTTCGGTTCGTGTCCACTTCATGTGTATGCCATATATCAGACGAAATTCAGCGAGGGTTATCGTCGAATACTTTCTACGGCGTCGGAACCGCAGCCCGAGCCCGAAACAACTATATTTACGCAGTTTGCCAAAGTCGACATGGGTTTTCTATCCTGGCACTTTAGACTTTCTGATGGAAGGGGTGATGAAGTAGCCTACATTGACAGGGCTTTCCGAGGCTTTGGCCGTGAGGTCAGTCCACACACTCAGTGGATGATGGTCATAAGCTCATGACATCTATAGATTTTCACGGACACAGGTTCGTTATTACGACTTCTGCAAAGTATGTATCTGACCAAGATTTTTAGGACGATATTCTGTTACATTTGGTCCCGGTCCCAAGGAAGGCAGCGACATCAGGCCGAACGTTTCCCGAGATCTTACACTTGATGAGAGAGCTGTAGGTATTCTGATTTCGAATTATTTGGACCTATGCTCAATGCTGGCCTGTCTAGCTTACTCTTGCGCTGGCTGGTATAAGTCATTGAGTCCTCCCGAAATATTCTGCGCTGACGATTTGAATTAGTTAACATAGATTTTGATTACTTCTCGCGCAAATCTGGAAGGTGGGTATTCAAAATTGAATGATGAAGGTGTGGACTCAAGACATTGTAGTTCCGGATTGCTTCCCATATCATATTGAGAGTGACTATGAGAGATCATGAGAATAAATTTACACATGCTTAGAGTACAAGCTACAGTCCATGCCTTTGGCATGGGCCCGTAGCTCTTGCTAAGTTTCAGACCCAACTTCACTTTGTTCTGTTAGGTCCTTGATATTGTAACTCAATGCTGAGATCCAGATTCAAGCTCACTACATTTGGTTAGGTCTTCATATTTTATTGACTCAATGCTGAGAATCAGACTCAAGCTCATTATGTTTAGTTAGATCTTTGTATTTTGTTGACTCAATGCTGAGATCCAGACTCAAGCTCACAAGGAGAGGGGGTAATAGTTGTGAGGCAGAGGACACTTGGCAAAGTAGAGGCAGAGGAAGTTGAACTTGGTGAATGAAGCTATGTAAGTAGTTGATTCAGTCCTCATACACAGAATTGTCACTATTGTCTGGGGTAGGGTCACTAGGCTGAAGTGGGCATTGCAAAAGACTGTTGGGGCCATGCAAGGTACTTTTAGCATGGACTGTCACGACCTGCTCCCTGGACTCCCAATCCTGTTTCCAGCCACCCTGCTCCCTCAGAGTTACCCCTGATGCCCCTCAAACTCCAACCTTTGTTGACCCATGGCACCCACTCCAGGTAAGTCTGTTGCTTCTTCAGCAAGCCCTGATGGCCTCCTGGCTAACTCCAATGCCTTCTTCACAGCCATCAATGCTTCTCCTGCCTCTCCTAAGCTCCTGGAACCCTCCCCCACTGTTCCTGACTCTGGTGTATGTTACCAGCTTGTCACCCTGGTTTACTTAACTAGCTCCAGAGCAGTTTTTGATTGTTTTCTTCTTGTGTTTTGTGTTCCATGTTACAATTCCCTTTCTCTCAGTCTCCTGGTCTTATCTCAGTCTCCCAGTCTTGTCTTGTCTCTATCTCCATTATTGTTTTGTTATCATTTTGTATCTCCACTTGAATCTATTCTTGTCCTTGTCTCAATCTCACCTCAACTCCATCTTGTCTTGTTTGACTCCATTTCCTTTATTGTGTTCAAGTCATTTCAACCTCAACACTATTATGAACCCTGCACTTATGATTACAAAACCCAGACATTCTTAAACTAACTCCAGGCCTTGCTATTTGCCTGGCTCCAAAATCCATCAACATCTATTGATCCCTCATCAAACTCCAGCCCTGCTCACATCACTTGTGTAGCTTCTGCTTATCCTACACTTCCAGTACTCACTTCTGGACTTGTGCCTGACACCCCTTTCAAGTCCAACCCTTCCCTGTACCTTGTCTTAGACTTCCCTAGACCACTTTGGACTGGTTTGTGTCAGGTTCCGCTGACCTCGGGGGCTCAGCTGCACTGGGCGAGTCCTTACTAGGTGGGCATGATCCCCTTGCACTAGCAACCGAACACTCGAAAGCGTTCCGGGCACTAATAGCTTGTATGGATAGTAGGTGGGATGTGATCCAGACAGATCTGGGGAGGTCCGGAGAAGTCAGATTGCAAGGAAACGGGACAGGCTTGGCAGGGTTCAGGCAAAAGACCATATGGGAGATTCACAGAAGCAAAGGAGTAGGTGGCTGTGTGATCAATGGGAGCAGAGCCAGGGTTTGATGGGAGATCAATTGGAGTTGATGGAGTCCAGGACCGAGCGAAGAGCAAGGTTCGGACCTGGTGAAAGGGTGTCGGGGTTCGTAATCGTAATTGCGGAGTTTGTGAGGTTGTTAAGGTTGATGAAGACTTGGGCACAATGGTCGGACGGAGTCACCAAGACAGCGTCAGACAAAATGGAATGGAGTCAATATGGAACAAGAGTAGATTCGGGTGGAGATACAAAACGATAATGAGAATGATAACGAAGTGGAGACAAGACAAGACTGGGAGACTGAGATAAGACCGGGAGATTGAGATAAGACCAGGAGACGGAGAGTAAGGAAAACGAGACACAAAACATGAAACACAAAACACAAGAAGGAAACAATCAGACCATAGGTAACGTTAAGCAATATCAAGACTAGAGTACGAAGAGCTACTTGACGGCTTATATACTGACTACTGGAGAACTCCGGGGTACGTCGGCTGCGGCGGTGGGGCTTGGCGGAGCTCAATGGAGTGGGTGGGTGTCAGTTGCGATCAAGGATTGGGCCGCGCTGATATGTTGATGGGATCATTTGGGAACGTGGGTCGTCCTGAGGTTGTCATGATACTCCAGAGTGGGTCGGAGGAACCAGGGTGTTGGGTTGATGATGGGTGGCAAAGATTGGGAACAGCAGGGGTGGTTCTCGGGTTTTGGGAGATCCAGGGTAAGTGTCAGTGGCTGCGGGGAAGGCACCGAAGTTGGCCAGGGGGCCGTCGGAGTTAGCCAGGGAGGTGTCAGAGTTAGCCGGGGTTGCATCGGGGCTAACCGAAATAGGCGCGGGGCATGGGCGGCAGTTTGGTGGAGCATCAGGGGTTTTTGGGGAATCGGGGGGTTGCTGGACAATGTGTGGGGGTCCAGGGGACGGGTCATGACATCACCCCCCCTTCAGCGTCGAGACCCTTCTGTCAGGTTCTGCTGACCTCGGGGGCTCAGCTGCACTGGGCGAGTCCTTACTAGGCGGGCGTAATCCCCTTGCACTGGTAACCGAACACTCGAAGACGTTCCGGGCCCTGGTGGCTCGTGCGGGTAGTTGGGGGAATGTGATCCAGACAGATCCGGCAAGGTCCGGAGAAGTCGGATTGTAGGGAGACGAGACAGTCTTGGCGGGGTTCAGGCAGAAGGCCGTACGGGAGATTCGTGGGAGCAAGGGAGTAGGTGGCTGTGTGATCAATGGGAACGGAGCCGGGGTTTGATGGGAGATCATTTGGAACTGATGGGGTCCGGGACCGAGCGAAGAGTGAGGTTCAGACCTGATCAAGGAGTGTCGTGGTCCGTAATCGTAATTGCAGAGTTTGTGAGGTCGTTAAGGTCGATGAAGACTTGGGCACAATGGTCGGATGGAGTCACCGAGACAGCGTCAGACAAAATGGGATGGGGTTGATATAGGACAAGAGTAGATTCGAATAGAGATACGAAACGATAACGGGAACAATAATGAAATGGAGATGAGACAAGACCGGGAGACTGAGATAAGGAAACAAGACACAAGACACGAGAAGGAAACAATCAGACCATAGGTAACGTTAAGCAATATCAAGACTAGGGTACGAAGAGTTACTCGATGACTTATATACTGACTACCGGAGGACTTCGGGGTACGTCGGCTGTGGCGGCGGGGCTTGGCAGAGCTCGACGGAGGGGGCGGGTGTCAGTTGTGATTGAGGATCGTGCCGCACTGATACGTTGATGGGATCATTGGAGAACGCGGGTTGCCCCGAGGTTGTCGTGATACTCCGAAATAGGTCGGAGGAACCAGGGTGTTGAGTTGATGATGGGTGGCGAAGATCGGGAACAGCGGGGGTGGTTCTTGGGGTTCGGGAGGCCCAGGCTAAGTGTCAGTGGCTGCGGGGCAGGCACCAAAGTTGGCCAGGGGGCCGTTGGAGTTAGCCGGGGAGGCGTCGGAGTTAGCCGAAGTAGGCGCGGGGCATGGGCGGAAGTTCGGCGGAGCGTTGGGGGTCCCTTTGGGGGTTCGGGGGTTGATGGACAATGTGCGGGGTTTCGGGGAACGGGTCGTGACACCTTCAAGATGCGGGGAGCAGGACAGGGATTGGCGGGGCATGGGAGTCGAAGCCAAGCAATATTGATCAATTCGCAGCGAGTGATAGCGGCGTGGGAGACAAAGTTGAAGCGCGGCTGCCGCTTTGTCAGGGTTCTCCTCAATCAATTAAAAGCTTTGGATGTACCCCAGAATTTCCCAAATTTTGTCATGTCTTCCCCCAGCAATCCAGTAGTCTCTCCCACTGATTTGGACGAGGTGGTGGTGTACGACAGTGGGGGGGAAGAGTTTGAGCATCGGCGCCACGCCAGTGTCAGGGACCAGAGTCGTAAGTGGTGTCGACTGGTCTTTTTGGGATGATTGATGGGGCTTGTGTAGAGTTGTCCGTGGTGGTGGTGGTGGATTTTCCAGAGGTCCCGAAGCGGACCAAATTTTGTCCCATGCTGCCAAAGGAGGGGAGCATGGGGTAGTCTGCAGAGAAGGCGGGGTTTTTGCGGGGTGGTCGGGGAAAGGGGGCGTCCTCGGCGGTGATTCATGGGAAGTGTCGAGCCTCCCCGCCCTTGGGGGCAGGACCCAGCAAGAAGCCACGTGGGCACGAGCCATCGGCAGGGCCTCCAGAGTCTTTCCTTTTTTCTCCTACCCCGGGCGTTCCCTCGGAACAGTCGTTGAGTCCCCCTGCACCTATTCCTTTGATCATGGAGGTCTTCCTTTGCAAGCAGGTGGAGGCTTTGACAATGTCGTTGGCAGTACGGGAGGGTGAGCTCCAATGGGCAAGGGAGGACTGTAACGTGGTGCGGACGGAGAAAGAGGCGATGGAGCGGGAAAGGAACACTTCAGTGTGCGTGGCGACAGAGCAAGCGTTAGAGGTGCGGGGCTTGTGGGAGCATCTGATGCAGATAGAGGGGCAGCCTGCGGGGGAGGCGGAGGGGCGGGGACGAGTTCCGGAGGGGGATGCGTTGTGGGCAGAGTTGGAGGCGGCGAGGTGGAGGGAGGATTGGTTGGCCAACGAGGCCGCTTTGGGGCACATGGGAATCCTCCGTGAGTTGCCTCCCATTCCTCCGTTCATTACTAACGGTTCATTTTCTGGGTTTAGGCTGGGTGCGGGAGCATCAAGTCCTCTTGGACGGTGCCTCTGCAGCGTTCGCGTCGATTCAGGACGGGTTGACGCAGGGGTCCACGGTTCAGCCTCCAGAGTTGCAGCAGGGGATGGCACAATTGGAGAGGTTGTTGGTGGGGCATTGGCAACGCAATGCAGTGGCCCCAGAGTCATGGTGGAAGGTGGCAGCTGACATGAGGGAGGCGTTGCCGGGGTTGGCGGAGATCTTAGCGGTGGTGCGGGCCCAGATGGAAGTTGACCTGGGGGTAGGGTTGCCAGGGGGTCTGGGGAGGGAGTGAGATGGGTGCGGGCCTCATTTCTTGTTGCTCTCAGACTTGCTGCCTCCCTCGCCTTGTTGTATATATAATTTTTTGTATGTGAACATGTCCTTTTCTTGGTCCCTGGGCATGCAAAGTGGGGTTTTAGTTTGTATGAGGGCGAAGTAAGCGAAACACACAGGGGTGTGAGAGGGAGTTGAATCCCTAGTGAGTCCAGAGGCGGGGGTTATGCCCGCTAGTGCCGTCTGTGCTGGCTGGTCCCGGGGCTTGTCGGGACGGGGCGAGGCATCGCAGGGAGGGCTCCCGAGGTTTGGTGGGGGTGGTGGGAGTTCTCCGGTGGAGTTCCATGGCATTTCGGGGTGGTGTTATTGAGTTCGATTCTCGGAATTTCCGACCAGGGGTGTAGGGGTTTTCTTTAGTCTGTGGCGGGGACGTATGCCGTATTGGTGTCAGAGGGCAGACCTTTGGATCTTTCATGGGTGTCCAGCGGGTTCAGGGCTTTGGTCTCCTTGGCAGTGCAGTTGGCGGGGGGGACGGAGGTCTTTCCGTGAGATCTGGCCCTTATGCCGGCGCTGGTGGCAAAGGCGGCAGGGCCTTCTTCATTGGTGGGGGTTGGTGGGGCGAGGTTCGTCCTTGCAGCATAGTTGGTCCGGGTTGGGGTCGTGTTCCAGAGTATTGCGTCTGTGGGCAGGCATGTTTGAGTGGTGCTTTAGTGTGCTCTGGAGTGTCAATGACCAAGGGGGCAGGATGCAGGGTGATCAGTCCCGACCAGTTCCTTTGGGTCTGGAGCCGAAATTTGAGGTTCCGGGTCATCTACGTAACATTGCTTTCCTGACCAAGGGTAAATCCCGAGGCGGACAGAGAAGTCTTACGTATTTCTGACACTCCCTTGAGTTTGGAGGTCTGTTGGAGTTGTGTTGGTGGATGTTTCTTTCGGGGCAGGGGCAGTGCGGGGGTTGGTTGGGGAGTGGCTCGCCTCAGCGGAGATGCTTTGGGGCTCGTTCCGAGGATTGTTCCTTCCTAGGAGTCGGTGATTTCTTCATTGGGGAAGAATTGGGTGGTCCCGGAGTTGACACAAGGGCCACTCGGTGGGGGTTTGTTGGTTGTGTTGGCTTTGGGGGAGGTGCGGGCGGAGGAAGGGGTCTGAGGTGCATTTTGTTGGTCCACAGTTCCAAGCGCAAGTACCAGGGGTCCGGAGCTGATGCAGAGGTTGGGGTTGGGTCTTAACTTACAAGTGGGGTTGTGTTGTGAATCAGAGGGGGAGCTCCAGTGTGGGGTTTTTTGCGGAGCAGCAGAGTTGTCACGCAGGAGTGGCGGTGGCTCCTGGAGCTGAGCTTGGATGGGGGAAGATGGTTGTTCACAATTGTTGGGGGGCAGCAGGGAGGTCGGTCACGGGGAGGCACTGGAGTGGGACTCCCTGAGAGTCGCGGCAGGGTTGAGGCAACTCGTCATTTGTGTTCTGGAGCGGCCCAGAGATTGTTGCAAATGCGGGGGTGGCAGTGGGGAGAGGCACCGCTTGCTTCTTGGCGAAGGCATCAGCAACCTTTAGGGTACTCCAAGAGATTACTTCGTGTGTGGCCTGCTTCTGGGTACTCCAAAGAGGATACTTTGTATGTGGCTTGCTTCTGGGTGCTCCGATGATGTGGTCCCCTGTTTGACGGACATATTCCGGCGTAGGGGCGGGATTCAGGCAGGTGGCAATTTATGTCACGGAGTTGGGGCTACCAGGGCATCGTTGTTGGGCTGGCACCGTGAGTCCCCTCGATCAAATGTTGTAGTCGGAGCGGAGGCCCTGAAGTTGCATTGCCAGGGTCTGGAGCTGTGTCAAGGGGTTTGGAGGGGGTCAGAGAGGTGGGTCAGGCAGTTTTGGGCTGGCACGGGGTTGTTTGGGTTGTCGAGCCGGGTGGGGGAGGTCCTTTAAGGTTATCGGAGTGTGTGCCCTTTGGGTCGTCAGGTTGCTTAAACCGCTGATCGACGTTCTCTGAGTGATGGTGGGGTTTCTCCCTCCCTTATATGAACATGTCAGTGAATTTAGAGTACTTAGGGGAACTACTTTGTATAGGGTCTTTTTTCCTATAGTTAGTTTGGGGTGGCTCCTATGCTGGGGGTTCCTTCATGGGAGGTGGCAGAGTCTGGGGGTGGAGTTTAGGTTTGGGGGTGGCATGCGGGGAGGTTTGGCGCCCAGAGTCCTCATTGTCGGGGGTTCCAGATTGTGAGGGGGAGGATGGTGGAATAGCAGCGTGGTCCAGAGTTGTCCCTTGTCGAGAGTGGGGTGCCGTGGTTCTCCTCGTTAACCTTGGAGCTGTGCTTTAGGTGGCGGGTGCGTATCCGTTCTTTTTCTGACCATCTAGAGGCTTGGGGATGTCTTGGTCTTGTTCCGGGGTTGTCGAGGTCGGGTCGGAGGTGTTGGGGTCTCTTTATTTGTTGGGCAGAGGTGATGGCCGAGTCGACTGAGGTCCGGAAGCAGGTTCTGGGGTTGGAGTGTAGCCTAGGTCTGGGGTTCTTGCTCTGTTGTTGGTGATTAGTCGCATCGGTCTTTGGGGTTGTTAATGGTTCGGTGGATCCACAGGCAGGCTTCAGGGAAGCACGTTCTCCATGGTCTCATCGGGGCTGGTGATCCTTCACGCAATGGGTGACTGTTTTGTGGCGGGTTGGCGTTATTGTTTGTCAGAGGGTTGGCGCGGTGCCGGAGACATTGTCGCTTATTTGGTCAGGTGGTCGCTGGGTTTTGGGATGCTGTTTTTTGGGTGATGTTGGGGTCAACTTGTGTGAGAGAATGGAGTTGGCGGAGAGGGTAGGGGTGGGGTGGGAGATGACTTGACAGTTTGCGCGAGGGGTTGGAGGTTGGGTGTGAGTTGGGGAGGGTGTCCGTGGGGGGGAGCCGTTGTATGGATGTAACCGGAGCAGAGGGGATGTTTGGTGTTGGATCCGCGACTCAATGTGCCTCGGCAAATTGGGCAGGGCCATATGAATCATAAGGGTTTCCAGGCACGGGTAGACCATAGACATTGGAGTTATTTGATTGTGTGTGTGGAGATAATGCGGGCATCATGGACGGGGTAAGGTAGAGTCTTGATATTATGTCAGGTTCTGCTGACCTCGGGGGCTCAGCTGCACTGGGCGAGTCCTTACTAGGCGGGCGTGATCCCCTTGCACTGGCAACCGAACACTTGAAAGCGTTCCGGGCACTGATAGCTTGTATGGATAGTCGGTGGGATGTGATCTGGACAGATCCGGGGAGGTCTGGAGAAGTCAGATTGCAAGGAAACGGGATGGGCTTGGCAGGGTTCAGGCAGAAGACCGTATGGGAGATTCGCAGAAGCAAAGGAGTAGGCAGCTGTGCGGTCAATGGGAGCAGAGCCAGGGTTTGATGGGAGATCAATTGGAGTTGATGGAGTCCAGGACCGAGCGAAGAGCAAGGTTTGGACCTGGTGAAAGGGTGTCGGGGTTCGTAATCGTAATTGCGGAGTTTGTGAGGTTGTTAAGGTTGATGAAGACTTGGGCACAATGGTCGGACGGAGTCACCAAGACAGCGTCAGACAAAATGGAATGGAGACGATATGGAACAAGAGTAGATTCGGGTGGAGATACGAAACGATAACGAGAATGATAACGAAGTGGAGACAAGACAAGACTGGGAGACTGAGATAAGACCAGGAGATTGAGATAAGACCAGGAGACGGAGAGTAAGGAAAACGAGACACAAAACATGAAACACAAAACACAAGAAGGAAACAATCAGACCATAGGTAACGTTAAGCAATATCAAGACTAGAGTACGAAGAGCTACTCGACGGCTTATATACTGACTACTGGAGAACTCCGGGGTACGTCGGCTGCGGCGGTGTGGCTTGGCGGAGCTCAATGGAGTGGGTGGGTGTCAGTTGCGATCAAGGATTGGGCCGCGCTGATATGTTGATGGGATCATTTGGGAACGTGGGTCGTCCCAAGGTTGTCATGATACTCCGGAGTGGGTCGGAAGAACCAGGGTGTTGAGTTGATGATGGGTGGCGAAGATTGGGAACAGCAGGGGTGGTTCTCGGGGTTTGGGAGATCCAGGGTAAGTGTCAGTGGCTGCGGGGAAGGCATCGAAGTTGGCCAGGGGGCCGTCGGAGTTAGCTGGGGAGGCATCGGAGTTAGCTGGGGAGGCGTCGGAGTTAGCCGGGGAGGCGTCAGGGCTAACTGAAATAGGCACGGGGCATGGGCAGCAGTTCAGCAGAGTGTCGGGGGTTTTTGGGGAATCGGGGGGTTGCTGGACAATGTGCGGGGGTCCAGGGGGACGGGTCATGACAGTGGAGAAGGCACCATTCTAGGAATGGTATTTTGTAAAGGAGCATCCCATCCTTCAGGCAAAATAGTTTCAGAGATCACTATAGAAAATGGATCATCAGCAGCACCTGGCCACCTCATAGGTCTTTCTGAAGAGCTAGAAGTGGTGGCTATAGATTGGTGATTATTCCCAAGCTTCAAACTCTCAGATCCCATACTGCCAGATCCCATAGATTGATTAATACCCCCAGTTTCCATACTCACAGGCCCAAATTGAAGTGATGGAACAACCACAGTATTGATCTGTTCCAACAATCTATTGTTTCTATTTATATGACAATCATTAGGATTTGTCATTTGTAACTGTTCAAGTCTCCTTTGAATCCTTACTTGTTGCCTTTGGCTTTCAGGAGTAGTGGGTAGTAGGTTGGTATGCCTACAACATCAATTGTTAAGCATTTTAATAGTCAAAAACTATTATTAATAGTCAAAAACTATTAAAATTAACTTGCATGATGAGACGTTCAATATATCAATAGATCAATGTGGTTAAGGATTTAATAATAAGCTTGTTAGTCAACATCAATCAATCAATCAATAGATGTGATCAAACATACTTTGTCATGTGGCCTCCTTTCCACAACTTTGGAAATGTCTGATGTTTGGTTATGTTGTGTTAAAAAACATGTGAGGCATGAAAAACAGTGTCCACTAAAACATGTTTGGCCTTTTTGCACATGCAGGCTATCTGGCATGTTTCACACATAGTCAAAAGATGGTATATATTGATTAAAGTTGTTTACTATAATTATTTTTTTCAGAAAAAACCTGTTCCAAGTGTGAAAAACAGCCAAGTTACCCCAAAAGAAAGGTTCTTGGTCAGCAGCAGACAAATTTTAGTCAGCAGAATTCTTCCCAGAAGTTGTTGGATAGGTGCAGCCACTTTCCCAGGAGTCATTGCATAATATATAGACAAGCTATGGTCTGTGCCTTTAGCATGGACTTGTAGCTCTTGCTAAGTCCCAGACCCAACCTCACTTCATTTGGTTAGGTCTTTGTATTTGTTAATTTAATGCCAAGTCCCAGACCCAACCTCACTTTGTTCAGTTAGGTCCTCAATATCCTAACTCAATGCTAAGTCCCAGACCCAACCTCACTTCATTTGGTTAGGTCTTTGTAGTTTGTTGACTAAGTGTTGCTTTTCTCTTACAATTCAATATACTGAGATTTCATGTATAAACCAATCATGTATCTATATTACATTATCAACAAAATACTACAATGTCCACTGGTATATATTACAGATGCTTAGATAGATCACACTTAATCAGACATGCTTTTCAAACTCCGCCCAGACAATAATATGAGTAGACACGCAAAAGAAGTTACATTGGATACAATAATCGAAGCCCTGTCGGCGTGATTGATGTTTCTCCTTAGACCTGTCACTGAGGATCTTAGAGTTCACCTGGAGTTTTGCAAGGTAAGTTCTTCTGTCCCAGAAAGACAAATTTTGTTACTCACCTTGAGGTCTTGAGCCGCCTCTGCATAGGATTTGTGCTGCCCATCAGTGAGCCACCGTATAGCCGCCTGGATATGCTCCACATAGTCGTGCGAGCATTGGATGCAGCGGCGCCCCATGGGGGACAAAGCGCGGTGAAGGTCCCTAATTACGAAGACGCGACTCCGACGCATCAAGGAAATTACAGACTCCGCCTTGCCGTCGAATCGGCAGGCATAATATTGACTCGACCATCGTCCACGACAGGAGATAACGACAACACTTTTCTGAACTCGAAATCAAGTTGTGAAAAGTAAGTAATTAAACTGTTGTCTGTGTCTCAAGTTTCGGACGCTCAACGTGGCTATTTGTCGCAAGACTTCTTTTCGTCCGACTCAAGGGTACTCCGAACTACCCGTAGTACCGAGTGTGACTAAATCAACGGATTGTTACGTTACGCGACACGGACGCGTTTTGAACTGAGCTGTGTGACTGAAATGTATGTTCTGCCGCCGCACCTCGCAAATGGTACTCGCTCTTACGCTGAGCTCTATTCTGATATTCTTACTACTTATCGCTCCTCTCCTCTGACCTCTGCCTCATCCGTAACTATCCTCGTTTCTACCAACGTCGATGCCCTCTGTGCTGCCCGAATGTTCAGTACCCTGCTGCATCAGGACGATATCATACACCGGATCATTCCTACTCCTGGATACGACGAGCTCATGGAAGCTGCCGAGGATGCGGTAAAAAATGATGAGGTATGTATACTTGACATACGTTCGTTCATTCACTAATTCATGAGGCCCTTAGCTTCATACTCTCATCATGCTTAATGTAGGCGGATACCTGGATCTTACGGCTAGAGATTGGTTTGGAAACGCAGGTTCCAGGCTCAAAATACATGTCATTGACTCTATACGTCCCATTCATCTTGCAAATTACTATGAGGCGCCAGACGTATTCGTGTGGGATGATGGGAGCGTAGAAAAAGCGCATGAATTCCGAAAAAGCTTCGAAATCACCTTTGTGAGCTTCTTATGCAATTTCTGGCGTGCCTACTTCCTACACGTCTGACAGACTGCTCCTGAGCTCGAGTCTGATTCGGAGGATGAGTCTGATTTGGAGGACGACTCCGATCTTGGTTCTGACGATGATGATCAGGTCAAACATAGTGAGGAAGATGAAAATGAAAATCTCACTTATGTGAATAAGGATTTATCTTCTGGGAAACGACGGTCAATGGGCGATGGCATCAAACCCAACAAGAGGCGGCGTACAAGTCATGACGTACATCCAGTTTGCTGGAAGTCTAGCCACTGCTAATATTGATTTTAGAGGTCAGACAGGATCACCCGACAGGAATATAAGGATCATGAAGAAACAGTAAAGGCCTATTATAAAGGCGGCACAACTCACGGCCAAAGTGCTGCCGCTGTGATGTACATTCTGGCGACAGTTCTTGAGCGGGTTGATAATGATCTTCTCTGGTTAGTTCTTTCTTTCATTTCTTTTTCTTTTCCTTCGAAATTGATGAGCTATATAGGTTGGCTATTATGGGACTCACATATCAATATACCACATCCCGCATCTCCAGAGCATATTACGATACCCAACAGGCTATATATGACGATGAAGTTTCCAGGCTCAATCCTATACCACCAGATGGTGCTCTTACGTCCATAAACCCGGATGATGCAAGTGTTAGAGCTTCAGACGAACTTCGATTCATGCTCTTTCGACACTGGACACTGTATGATGCAATGCTTCATTCCAGTTATGTCGCGAGTAAGTTGGGAATATGGAAGGAGCGTGGTCGCAAACGTTTAACGGGTTTACTAGCTAAGATAGGGTAAGTTCCTTTCAATTGTCTTGCTCTTTATTCACCTCCATGACCTCCTCTCCAGGTTTTCTATAGGACAAACTCAACAGCCCTATGCCCACATGGACATGGATCTCAAAAGAGATCTTGTTCGGAAACTCAACGATATCGCTCCTGAATATGGTCTCGTTGAGCTATCATACCCTTCCTTTATGCGGTGTTTTGGATATCGAAGCCAACCCCTCTCTGCGGCCGATGCTGTCGAAGGTATAAGTGCTTTGTTAGATGCCGCAGGTGGTGTGAGAATTGATATAGAGATTGAGGGTGCCCGCAATGGAGGAGAATGGTTTGGTGGCGGTAGGGCATGGGAGGCAAACGCGGGTCGGTATTCTGGGAAAAAGGAAAAAGAAGACGAAACAGGAGAGTCGCAACAGACTACCGCGGCAGATGGAGAGTCTGTGTCCAAAGTACCACACATCACTAGTAGAGGGGAACTAGAATCAAAACGGAGCGGTTGGTGGATCCGAAACTTCTGGACAGCCTATGATGCGCTGAATGAGCAAGTAGACCTTCATCTTGAGTTTGAAAATGGCATTAACATTAACTATTAAATCAGCATAGGAGCATTGCGCGAGGCCCTCCGTCTTTCAATGGCACTTCACCGAGCTATAATTCGGCAGGGAACATCTATCATTGATAAACAAGATATCAAGACTATGGCGGGCTATCGTGTGGTTGTATTGTCCCAAGGCCCCGATCTCGCTCTCTTCACTCACCCCAGTGTTCTATTGCGGCTTGCATTATGGCTTGTTGATGCATTGCGTGATCACATACCCGTAATGACTAATGGCTACAAGACGAAGCGGAAAAGTTTGCCTTTTGTTGTCGCTTGCCTAAATGAAGTGGCAGAGACATATATGATTGTCGGTTTCACAGCTGCCTTGGAATTTGATGATGTACGAAAAAAGTGAGTGCATGTTCATGATGAAAAGTTTATGCATTATCGTTCCTGACGTTGTTACAGCGAGTTTACCCATACTTTCATCAATGCCAGAAGGATGTGTCGTGCAGAACTTCGGCATACATCATTCGATGCAACTGTAGTGGAACTACCACAAAAGGACTTGAGAATATTCCTAGATGCTCTGTGTGAAGGACCGTGATTTCATCTTATGATGTATGCTTAAGCATGAGATTCTAAGATATATCTTGTGTGTGTTTCAAGTTTTTCACATTTGTACATATAATCTAGATGAGTAAATCAGGGAGTCTCCAGGTGATGGATGCATCCTGGATTTGCCGAAAAGCATTGAAGAGGATCTTGATATGTTCAGGTTGTATCAATTTTTTGCTTGTGCAAAGTTCTAGTGCATCATGAATCTCCTCATCCTTCCAACTGGCTATATATGAGAGATGTTTACTTGTCCTGACACCAAGTAAGCCAAATACTGGCTCGAGATCTGGCAGTGGTGGATGAGTACACATCAGGAATTGCGTAGCATCATCCAATTCCATTGTGGTACAAGTTGGAGTTTCTTCTGCACAGGAACTACAGTGGATGTCCTGGTTGGGTGGCGAGACAATGTAATCTGGATTGTGATGGATCAGAGTGCTGATGCTAAATGTGTGCTGCTGGTGGAGGCTTGACAAGGAGATGTTAAGTGATTGACTCGAAGTAGATGCAGACTTTGAAGAATGTAAAGATGCAATTTCACAAGGCCATCCCTGGTCACATGTGTTCAATGAATTTGCAAGCAACTGTGCAGGAATATAAATGTACTCACAGTGGTCTGAGACTGGAATGTCAGTAATCCTTTACTCCTGTGATCGGATAAATAACGCCAGACATATCTCTGCACCGCATTCAACCATTCAGGCTGGTTGCGACATAGTGGAAACACAGCTGTCACCTATTTCCAGAGTTGCCTGAGTCTGAACTCCCAAATGATTTTTAGCCCCAGCATACCTCCCTGTTGAATCTGTCCCAGTCAAACCCCTCTGAATTCTGGACATCATGTGGTTGCTTAAATTGGCGGAAGATGATCTCCCTAATTTTTGGCTGTTTGGATATTTGCTTGTGAGGCATAGGCGTTTAGAAGGAGTGTGGCTCACCTTTAGAAAATAGCGCAGAAAGTCTAAGTAATCATTTTGGGATATGGTTTGAGAAGTGTATCTGTTAAAATCGAACAGCTCCACGAGCTGCGCCTGCGTCTTGATACCCATATTTTGGCCATTACTGATAAATTATTGTAGAATTATATTCGTTGTTATTTAACGTACGAAGTGGTGCCACATTTGGGGGAAAACTTGCGGTAGTAAATGAAGTCTTGAGTAACAGTTAAAGTATTAATCCGAGCACTACTAGTACCTTTACGCGAAGGCGACATGTCGAATAGCTGACCAGAAAAAGGACGGGCCATAGACAATTGACAACCACTATATATAGGTGCCGGACGAGATTCAAAATTAGCATCTTGCCACGCTATTGATCCAGTTGCCCAACTTAGTATGAATTGATGGTCACCAGACAACAAGTTGACAACATGGTTTGAAGTGACCGTTATACGTAAGTAAACGAACTTCCAACATTCCTCCACGTCCCGTTTTCTGACGGCTTCCCGCGCAACTTGAAGTTGCCGGTGAATCGACGCGTCCTGATTAGCGGTACATTGTCAGCCTATATGCTGCCTATATTAACCTGATTGGGCCTGATACTGCGTTTATTAGGCTTCGCAAGTCCCTGATAGCGGTTTTTCCGACATACCACACTTGTGCAGAATTCTTGCCAAAGTTCTGGCGAAATTCGAACCTCAATTGTGAATGTTTCAATTTAGCGATTAAGCAAGTATGACTCAACCGTTTGCCGCAGCGCACTTTACAAAACGCCACACACGTGAACTGATAAGTACTACCAAGGCAACGCACAAATCACTTGTGTTGTTCCTGTACCCAGCCTAATAAGTACTTTCTCGACTCTAAGGTGTCTCTTAGCTTTGATAACTATTACATTTACGACCCTTCTTAGCTCACTGGATATCTATACCTATCATATAGCTAGCAGTCGCGGAATCGTTGAGTCCATGTCGCCAAGGTCAGCGAAAGGACAACGTCCAAGGAGTTCTCCGCTTTGTGAGTCCTCCCTCTCAATTATGTATCTGAAGTCCCACTCAAAACAAATACATTATGATACAGCTCGTGATTTCTTCTTGATCGTAACTCTATGCTTCCTTTTCGCTTGTTTTTTAGTGGTGATCTGCCGGCCGTTGGTGCGTAAAACACTCGTGAACAGTCAATATTAGTTCATGGGGTTGGATTGCAGGGTGAGTGGGTTACTGTATTCTTCAACTCTATGTAATAAAGTTGCTGAAGTGCGCGATTCAGTGTAGCCGCAGCATGTCAACCGTGATCTTGACGAGCATTACCTACCCAAATTGTCGCCTGCCACCATATGAAGTGAAGGTTTACAACGATGTTAATCATGGTTTGGGAACGAGGAGGTTTGGCGGATATTAGTGCAGAGCTGCACGAACGTGCGCACCAGCGTAGAATCTAAATTGTGGATTGCAGTACCGTACTAAAGAAGTCTTCCTGGGGTATGCTTACCCAGTGAGAAACTGAGAAACGGACGACCTTTCTGCTCCGAGTGCTTTGCTACGCCTACATAGATGCATTGGATTACAAGTGGACAAGAATCAGTAATCTTGATCACGTCGATGACATTATGATTTCTTCAATCGAAAATCCCTGGTTTATGTGAGCTTCAACACTGACGTTCATCATATTACGTACGACGCGATGTTACTGTCGGTTTAGGAACTTCAGCGCGTGAGACTTTTTTCTTAGGACAAATTTGGGGTTGAATTTTTCGCAAGCTCTAGCTCGCTCATTTTTTATCTGTTCGACTTGAAACCAGGTTCATTGTAATCACCGTGACGTTGTGCAGGTCATGGTGAAATCTGGATTGACTAAGAAAGATACATTTTTGCACTTAATCCGAATTTGCTAGTGATCATGATCAGCTTGGGGTACCTTTTTATCTGTACTTGGGGTACCTTTTTATCTGCTTGGGGTACTTTTTTATCTGCTTGGGGTACCTTTTTATCTTTTTATTCTCACCATCACCATGGGGAAGAACAAAAACCAGTTATTCTCGACGCAAACGCAAAGTTATAGGGAACTGCTTTTGATCTTACACCATCACCTGCATACTATGGGAAGTCTTCATGTCTCGAGAGACCACAGAAACAGGAGAGAATTTGCACCTGTAACTATGCTATCAGCATCATCAAGTCAGGCTCATGTCACATGTCTGGAGGTGAGTTATGTCCCAATTGGGACATAACCAACATAAGTGTATAGCCACCATTATGTACCTATGTGTGTATCTTATGTTTTTTTTTTGTTTGATTCCTGTTATTAATTCAAGGGAGCGCTGGGGCAATATCTTATGTATCTACAGTGTACATGTAACATGTTATAATATGAAATCAAATCACGGTGGTGCCTGCCCAGACAGGTAGACCACCTAAAAACCTTCATCAGCAGCAAAGGCTCTTCACAAGCAACTTAGTTTTGGAAGCAGGCTCAGGACAACCGAGCACATTCTTTGGCAGGGTTGAAGACACCAAAGCTGTGGATAATGTGACTACAAGTGGTACTCAGCAACAGTCAGGCTTATCAGGTGTGTATGACTGACAGCTGATGAGGCACTGGCAAGTATAATACCTTTTTGTAGTTCCAAATATTATTACATTTAAAGAACACACACATCTACAATGTGAGTAGAAATCATTTCAGTCTGTCGAGGATATTGAAGGGCAAGAAACAAAGCAACAGGTCCAGGTACACAATAGGTCAAGAATGTAGTAGAAAGGAATTGAACAGTAGACCTCATACATAGATAACGACATGACAAGACATACATGCTTCACACATAAGCTATCAGTCCATGTATAATCTGCTTACTTACCATGCAACATAACAATCTTGAAAAACTTGAATTACCTCCAGACATAACCTGTGGGCCCTTGTAAGTATTGCCAGTCTTATCTAGCCCATCGACAGTATCGCGTTTAGGCCGACACGTGAAACAACAATGATCATGGCTTTCATGTAATTACGAGCTATTACATAGAAACACTCCTACGTTGGACTCCAGGCGGTCAAAGTCGAAGCGAACCCGTTGATATTCTGATTCTGGTTCACAATTCCTACTCCGTTGACGCTGAGTTGGAAGGTTGTAGCTACTGTAGAAAGGCTATAGATTGATATCGAAGATGAAGCGTCGACGTCAAGAATCTGGGATTGGCAGGTCGCCGGAGTTATGCAGGCTTGATCATAGTTCTATGTATTAAGGTTGTTGAGCGCCGAAAACATCACAAATGAAACTGAAAACATGCCGAAAAGAAGCTATAAAGCCCAGCTCCTGTGTGTATCATTTTGTCAGTCGTTCCGGAACGCGCACGATCGTAAAAAATCACCAAAGACGATGATATCGCTTGAACTCACTACCTTGAGACCCCACGCGCTGGTAAGGTCGCTTGTGAAGACCGGGTCCTCAAAAGAAGAATTCACTGAGAAGGGGGTAGGAGGTGCTGGATTGGGCTGGAAGTATGGCTAAATTCCAAGAGCAAAATTATAGCGGAAGCCATTGAAACCTTGAGAAACTACCACTTACCGATTCAGTCTGTATAAGGCCCATGTAATGGTTTTTCGCATTGACAAGGCTATACTGGTATAGGACATGATGTTCGGCTTCAATTGATAAGATCATTCATTCAATCGTAGTCCTCCAATGCACAAAGAAGTGTACGTACAAGCTAGAAGAGGCCACAGCGAGTCAAACATAAGCATCACAATTGCATACAAGATGCGCACCTGTGCCAATTAACCATACGGGGCCAGCAGACTCAGAGAGTATACCGCGTCCCGAATACAGGGAGATTTGCCCATCACCATCGAGATCATGATCTGCAAGCCATACCCAAGTTCCCTGTCAAATCCCAAATATATATCAATAAATCATTAGATCAAAGAAGATCACCCGCCTCGAGATATGCCGACGAGGCAGGAGTAAGATGAAGGGCAAGAAAGGCCGCAAAACAGTTTGTGGTACCTCCAGAACCGCTACTCGGGCACTGATTAGCCTCAAGATTAGTCCCGGCAGCTGCAAGAGCAATCGTTTTCCGAACAAGATGTCAGGTATTGCTAAAATGCTTACCACCTCCAAGCCTATAGATCAAGTGTTAATTTCGCGGCACGAGGTCAAATAATGGCTAATACGTTAACCTGATATGTGAATCCCACATGCCAGCACCACCATTTTGTCCTGAGGGCTGCTGCACGTTCCACTCAAGCACGATTGCACCTGGAGCTACAAAGGATGAGCAACAGAGCGGGTGCGCATAAAGGATAAACAGACTAGGGCCAACAGTAGTGAAGATAATGTCCGAAATTTCGAGCACCCCCTGTGAGTTTGGATCTCCCACTCTGACTACCGCCCGAGGATTGGCTTGATCCTGGAATGCAGAACCAGAACCTGCGATGACCGACCAGGCTTCTCCTACAATCTGAGTTCCTGCAGGGATAGTAAGAGTCGACGTCACAATGTAGGTTCCAGCATCGAAGAAAATGATTTTGCACCCAGCGTACTTCATCCCGAGGTCAATATCAACCAGAACATTGATGTCGGGAACCAAACCTGAGAGAAGATTGCCTTGAGGGCAGCAGTATCATCAGTCCTGCCGTCGCCTTTTGCTCCGTTGTCTCTGACGCTGACAATTTGGGAAAGAGCGTAAGAAGCGTATTGAGGATGTGTCTTCCCGAAGATGTTTCCAGAACCGTCGAGTAGAACTGACGGCTTGCTTATGGCAGGAATGCTGCCTTGTGTAAACGTCGAGGCGGTAGAGGTTCCATGGTAGATATTTCCTTGGCCCCACGACAAGATTGTAGTTGTCCCACCAGCGAGGACGACGGCACCACCTACTACGCCAACGGCTGTCGGGACATTGGTGAGCTTGATGTTATTGAGCACTATCGACCCTCCTAATCTTCCGTTGCTAGGTTGTGAAGTACGGACAAAGATTGGTGTATCCACAACGGTTGCATCAATGATAGCTTGTGCCTCAGTGGTCTGGGATACATGTTCAATCAACCCCACCAAAAGCGCACTGCGAAATACCTGCGTTGCTTGGGTTGTGCCTCCTGTGGCTAGATCGAATCCGAACTGGGAGATATCAATGCATCGGAATATATGATGACAGATGATGACAGACCTGGCAGTTATTAATGTGGACACCTTGGAAAGTCCAGCCTTAAAACAACAGTGTTATTGTTCCCGGAAATAGTTGCAATTTGCTGCAACCACTCACCCCAGTTCCAAAGGCTGTAAACGCCAGTATTGGCATTATTGACCGTAATATTCCGGACCGTGAATCTAAATGTTGGTTTCAGCACCGAGGGAAAAAGCCGTTCGAGGTGTTGATCACGGACTGTTGATTTCCGACCCACATGCCGAATTTGCCTGATATGGGTGAGACAGAACAAGCACCAAGCATGCTTCGTTATAGCTCACCACCGTTGAAGACCAAATCTCCCATAAAACCTCCACTAGAAATAGTCATTGCCAAAATTCAATTAGAGCATGTGTGGCATTTTCCCTGACCTTCCATTTTCCATCCAGATACCTAAGAATAGTGAGTCTGGCGTTCGTGACATACATGCATTCATGATCACTGACCCTGATGAGCCGTGTCTGCTGCAGTTGACATCTGAAAGACGATATTCACGAGGGATGTAGCTTGTGCAACTTGCCAGTGGATCCCAGTCCCCTGAGAATCTGTCGCAGGGACACTTGCAAATTATGAGAGTCAGACCCGATGAAAGATAGCACTGAGTACTTTCTAACGTCAATTACGAAGTTCCTCACGGATCGAAAGCTTATAGTAACTGACAATGAGTGCGATGAAGACAAATGGAAATGATTTAGGACGTACAAATTGTTCTGATTCGTGTAGAATTGTGCACCACCACCTCCGGGAATGTAGGGATCAGCATCTGAAAAGAGTTCGGTCGTTACTAGATAAAGCACTTCGGAGAGACAACAGACCAATGACTGCCATGCCACTGAAAGATGCGGATGCAAGCAAAGTCGGAGGATTTTTGGCGTCACCGACGAGTTGTGTATAATAGTATGCAATGATCGGAGAGGAAACGAGGTATGTGCTGTGGCGTCGTTGTAATTAGATGGCGATGGAGGTCCTTGATTAGAATATCAAATTCTCACCCTCTTGGAAAGTACACAAGGGCCGGCGTTATTCTGCAATTAAAATATGTAGAAGATACACCAGGATATATGACTGGCATTCTCCAACAGAAGATACGCACGTTGACGAAGGACAAGATCCTCCTCCACAACGATTTCCCGAAGCTATTGCCGAACTAGAAAAAAAAGGCTTGGACATATCATTCTCGAGAAGAGTGATAAAGAATATACTTGATTGCGGCTGTATCATCCGTCACGCCATCGCCTTTGGCACCAAAGTCCTGACCAGCGGTAAATGATGAGCTCTGTTGACGCACATCTGACGAATATGACATATTCACCTTCACATTCCTAAATACCTGATATCCAGTTGGGTCTGAATTGTACGCAGCAATGCCTTGATGATTTATAGTCTCTAGCCAGTAAGGATCTCCGGGAGCCGCAGTCCCTGGTCCCAAAGGGCTCGAGCAAGATGTACCAAGACCACTAACGGATGAAACAGCGGTGTAAAATACGCCCGAAATAGCGAGAACGGTGCTGAAGTGCATGAAACTTGCTTGACTGGGTAAAATGTACGAAAGTTATGGCAGCGAACAAGGTCTTTATAGCAAAATGACTGCTGTTACCAACTGTCACCACGGGATCTCTAGTCGCATTTCAGCCTTCAACCTTTGACCTTCATGTCCCACATGGCTTAGTTTCCGCGTGAGATAACCCAGAAATAACCATACGACAAAGCAATCAAGCCATGGAGCAGGGCATGACCCTCATCAGCTGTGCATGAGGCACTCGACCATGAGACTGAGTATACCGGGGAATATGGTCGATATTCGGTGCTCTAATGTCGGAGGATCAATCATCTGACAATTGAGCCTTTGTCCCAAGAGACAAAGACTCTAGTTCACGAACAATCCATGCGGAGAGTAAAATCAACACTCTCGGTTCAGGTGGCAATACCGCGTGGTTTAAAGAGGATAATCTGACTTCAGTCTTCTTGACAGTGAACGCTATAGTGACCCCAGCAGCTTGTTGGAAGGCACGTACCCTCGGAGATATCCCTGACATCGGAAAAATCCCTGCCAACGGTGAGACTGAACCTGTGCCCGAAGGTACAGATAGAGATAATTACAACCTTGATAACCACTCTAGGCTACAAGAGATTTATGGAGATTAAAGCAACCCTATGCTGAACCTTGATCAAACCTCTATCGTGAGGATCCTAACAAAACCCTCTGCTTAACCGTGAGCTTAACCAGACAAGTTCAAGTCTGAACGATGTTTTATCGGCGTTGGAGATCTCTGTGCTTCCACCAAGCTGAGTCAATAATAGCGTTCACTTGTTCTTGTTTGATGTTGATGGAGAAAAGAACGATATTCCGAAGAGTTTCCTGTCAAGCCGAATAGTGGATAGTAAATAATAGGTGGTATATGTTCATGGTCTCGTCATCAAGGCCGATGTACCAACTATTTGTCAAGTTTGGAGCCTAAACCTTGTTTACGTTATACAACTACATAAATAATTTATAACAAGATTTGCGCAAAGTCAAAAGTGAACTTGGCAACCGGTGATTTGAGGTCACTAGGACTGATCAGGCCTCAGGCCTTAACAGATTTCGCATTCCTTTCGTCTCACTTCTTCAACTTCATCATGTCAGTAGCACAGGTCAGTTGACATCTATCCTGTATGCCACGACACTCATGCATAGATACAGGATAAGACATTTCAGGCGAAAGAGCAAGGAGAAGCACGGTTGATCCGGGAAAAGGTGGAGCCTATGTAGTCCAGAAGTTGATGTCTGAGCGATTGTACTCAATTACGTTTCAGGAGCAGGTTCAATTGGGTGAGATTCGTAATGATTCGGACGTGAAAAACACCAAGGAAAATGCAGTGCAAACATTGGATAGAGATTTCGAAGGAGGCTTTGGAGGGCAGGAAGATCTGGAAGATCGATACGCTACGACTAGTGGAGAACATTAGTTTATGTATCAATTCCAATCATATCCAGATAAATCCAGGCGCTACACGCTTGTTCTTGACATGAGATGCATTTGTATTGCGACAGGTTGCAACCAACCTTAGACTGCAATATGTATTACATACCAGTGTTGCCATTTGGCAAAGCTATCCAAAGTGATTGGATTCTGGAGCGTCTGAAAAACGCGTGCATAGATGATATGCACTAGTTCTAACTTGCAATCAACGAATAGTAATGGGTGTAATGATTGTGTGATGTGATAGTCCCAAGATGTCCGCAGTCAAAACAATCTATCAAAGCAATGAATCTAATAAACGCGATTCAAAGCGAATGTGGTGGTAAAGTAAAAGTCAAAGTCCAATTCCAAATTCCAATATACATACAAAGTACGATATCCTATGTCGTAAGATGGGGTATTATGCGGATGGTGTTGGTGTTAAATTTGGTTCAGATGGTTCAGACCGCCGGTGAGCAGCAGAAGAGCACAAAGGTGAAGGCGGAGAGGCAGTCGGACCAATCCAAGGGTCAAGGTAGCTGCACGTAGGTATGGCAACGAACATTCCCGCAGTGTCTGCAGAGTTGGCCCAACCGCTACCAGCGTTGATAGTAGCAGTAGTCTTGGAGGATTGAGTAAAAGATGGAACGGGAAGGGTGACAACTGTCCCAGTTGGGGTATAAGCCGGAAGGGAGACAACGGGACCGCCAGTGCTAAGTGTTGCAGGCGGCCAAGCTAAAGCCGACGTCACACTCGCAGGGATGTCACCGGCGCCTGCACCCCCAGTTTGCCAAGCTGCGAGGGGAGGTGACCAAGGATCCGTATTTCCACAAAAACCTATTGCAGCCCGAGGATCGGTAGGCATCCAACCGTTTTCGAGTCCCAATTGATACGACCAGTGAGGTGTTTCGACTTTGCCAGTCACACTGGAGTTGCCTATTTTCCATGTCCAGAAGAAGTAATCCTGATGCGAGAAATACGTCAGTGACTGACAAGATAGTGATGAAGATATTGACCTGGAGAGCATCCATACTAGCCAACGCGAAATTCTTGATTGCAGACTTCGTAGGAGCATCCCAATTCTGCCAGTCCGTCCAAGTTGAACAGCTACCAACACTTTGGCCTGAACCGGGATATGTCCCCTCGTACCTCGTACCAAGATTGACGCCGTTGAGCCAAAGTCCACAATCCGTGACAGCATTGCTAAATTCTCCAGCCGTGGTCAAGCCCAAGTTGGCTGACGATGTGTTGACAAGACCACCCCAAGTTGTGCATGGCGTATTCTTATACGATGACATAGGAGCTGAAGATTGAGTGCCGAAACAGATATATGGATGGGTATCAATGCTCATACGATCTGCATTGGGAAATTCACCAGCCCACTGGCTGCGAGGAAGAAACCCATCATGAAAAGAAATAAAGGGTCCTTTGTTTTCACCAATACCTCCGGCATTGCGAACAATGTTATAGGCTTCCATATAACTGTCAACATAATCAACAAATTGAGAGTCAATTGGATAAAACCACTGACAATCGCGCTAGAGCATCTTGGCCAACAGTGGGGCCTTGTGGTTCATTGAGGATTCCAAACATGGTAACAACGCTACTGTATTGAGGTTGCGAAATAAATTCTGCGAGAATACGGATGTAGTCGAGTGTTCGTTGAGCGTTTGCGTAGCCCATGGGGCCATTCAAGACGTTAATTGTTCCTAAACGTCCTGAGTGATTCCAGCCGTTTTGACTTCCAGGCGCAGCGTGTAAATCGAGATTGATACGAATACCATACTTTCTTGCCCACTTGATGGCTTTCAGGAAATATCTACGATGTCAGATAAGAGGATGACTGAGAATTATCTTAAGATCTTCAAAACCTACATCCAGGACGTTTTCTCCAGAAACGGCTCGCCATCGCGTACCTCAATCGCCCAATATCCGAGCGGTATCCGCACGTAATTCAGGCCAGCCCCTGCAATTTCAGCGAAGTCTTTCTCCGTCTAGGGAATGAAAAATGATAAGGCGAATATTCCCAAGGGTGAAATCGTACGCACAATGAAAGTTTTGTAGTGGTCCTCCAACTGAGTTATCCCTCCGTTGGCCGTGTCACTTCTCATTGCTTCACTAAGAGTCCATTCGTCCACAGCCGGTTGTGTATTCGACAAGTATGGTTCAAAAAGGGCTGGCACTCTGCTCGACAATGATTGATGAATGACTAATTCAAGGTAAAGGAAATGATACAACTTGCATGAACTTAAAGGAGGTCAACAACATAGAAATAAGAGAGAGAAAAAACTTCGTACAGGTTCTGTGTTCAGCCATCCACCGAGATTGACTCTATTGGCATAAAGTAAGCAAAAGATCAGCGCGCAATGTGTTCAAAATATAATTACCCGCGTATCTTGTCAATTCCATATCGAAAGGTTTCATTCAGAGCCGGAGACCATGACTGAGCTCTTGCGCCGTCATTGAACGGATCATTTTCATCCCAGTACCAATGACCACCGAAGGAATTGTGGTAGATGAAGGTAGTTCCATCGTCCATCGTCACCTTACTGCCATCACCTCCTGTGACGACAGCAGCCACTGTAGGTGCCCCAGTGGTAGTGGCGGAGGGTTTGACTGTAGAATCCGAGGTATCGGTGTCGGAATTTTTATTACTATGTGGTTTTATAATAGCGAAATAGATGGGGATCACAATTGCAAATATTATAAGGAGGAAGGCAGCAAGTGCAGCCAGGATGATGATGTTGCGTTTTGATTTTACGCGCGGAGGGGCATAAACTGCGCGTTTTTCCTCGATAAGACGGCCTCGTGGCGGTCCCATAGGAGACATAGCGTGGTTGCCGAAAGATTCAGTGGGATCATCTCTATAGCCACCAGCGTAAGGGCCATGGTTAAGTGGGGTGGCACCCAGGGTGTCATTGAGCGCATAAACAGATCCATTATATTCAGAGCCACCTCCGAAGAGGTTAGTGTTGTGTGTAGAGGCATAGGAATTACGGGCTTGTGGGGCGCCAGCGTCGTCGTAAAGGGCAGCGCCGAGAAAGCGTGGCTGAGCGGCACCAAGGGGAAAGCCAGCAGAATCGACACCCAGATCCGTTGGATTTAATTGCGGGGTATGAAAAGAAGCTGAGGATGGCGACGGAGGCGCGTTGTAGAGTGAATTTGTAGGGTGATCATCGTTGGTTAATGGTAGAGGATCATAACCGACGTTTCCCTGGACGTTGGAGGCCATGGCGGGGAGAAGTGGGGAAAAGACGGAAGCTGTGGAAGTCTGAAAGATGACTAAAGAGTCGGACACGCGGCCACGATCAGGAAGATAGGATCGCCTACTTCAAAAAACGCTTTCTGTCAGTTGGAATGGATCCGTCGAGGCAGGAGACAAATGTCAATGGTAGTAAATCAAAAAGAGGAGAGACAAAGTTGATCTGATTATTTGTACTATTGTAGCATGTATTTTAGCACAAAACGACGCCGAGACTATTCCTATTTAGGGTCACTTGTCACATGGACGGCAAATTCGCTCCGTGCATTATGATGGGTTCGTGAAACCTTGTGCTTGTTGCTGTCGACGTTGTCAGCCAGCATCGCGGAGGGTTCGGATCTTCTCACCTGTGTCAACCGGAGGGCAGTCTGAAGCTGTTCTGTCGTATACCCTTGAACACTCGAAAGGTTAGGTAGGTAATATGTTCCGCGTGACCCTGCGTTCCCTGGAACCTGCAGCGGCATTGGGTGGGCTTGAGCTTGAGCCGAGGGAGGTCGGGGCGAATTGACTGCAGACGTCACGGCGGAGTTATGCGGAGGTGAACCAGACAATGCAACGTCTCGGTTCACATATGACGACGGCGACAAGTGAGAATTTGTTCCAGAAACATTGCCGTTTACACCGTTCGTTTGAATATGGTTTTGCGCATGGGCTAAAACCTGCTGCTGCGCTGCTCGTGCTTGAGCTTGAAGAAGCTGCTGTTGTGTAAGTCGACCTGTCTGCATGGCTGGCGTGCTCGTCCTCTGTTGCTGCGAAATGTTGACTTGATTCCGTATCTGTGGAACCACCTGGGCAGGCATGCTTGTTCCGGGTGGTCGTTGCATTACCGGCGCAGCTTGTGATTGCAGCTGTGACTGGGATGCTTGTTGCGGCACTGTCTGCTGCTTTATGTCAGATTAATTGTTGAGCACCATTCATTGATACTTACCAGAGGTCCCTGCCCATTCGGCATCCTGTTGAGCCGAGCAATTTCTTCTTGCCTCTTGCGAGTTTGCAGTTCTTGGAGTGCCAGCGCCTCTTTATCAGCTTTGACACGACTCAGTTCTGCGGGCGTTCGCTTCGGAAGTTTACTGTACTGTACATGCGTCTCGTGAACACCTGAAGTCTTTCGTTGTGCTATTGGCAGAAGGGTAAAAACCTTGAGACCGAACTCGTAGATAAAACGCAAGGCAGCTTACATTGAGCCTTTTGTAAAGCTTCAGCACGCTTCTTGCCTGCCTTACGAATAGTCTCCAAGACCAGAGCATGTCGCCGTTTCTTTCGCGGCTCACTCCCAGCAGGCATTCCGCTTGGGGAGACACTTGAGATGCTCGCGCTTGCAAGTCGTTTGACACCGCGAGTTGTCATTTGAGAAGTCGGCGGTGGTGTAGCCTCGGCTGCAGAAGATGTTTCGAGCATTCGCCGGCCCTCCGGTCCCCATTTCTCTCTCCACCGATCCAGGCAGTCTCGAAGGGTTCTTTTGTCCGTTGGAACTGTCAGACGAGAAGCGTTAAAGCATTCTGAAATCAATGCCCAATTATTTGGATATCGGTCACAAAGAGATTTGAGGAGGGAATCATCAACATTACTCCATAGATGATCACTACGCTTCCGAAGTTCTTTGTCCTTCATGAATGCAGTCTGCAACTGGAGCGCAATCAATGATGGTCCGCTATTGAATCGACCATCAAACAAGTCTAGTTGACAGGTTCAACAAAGGACTCTCAGAAACAGTGAACCGACGACGTACCGCTGACGCTGTCATCATTCTTGACAGGAAAGTCAGATTCGGGCACAACAGCGCTGTCATCCAAAGACAGCCATTGACCTCCTTTCCAGTTCCTTGATGGACGAAGCGGTCCAATGAGAGTGGGTTTGGATGTCATGAAATCTCCAGTAGGATAAAGCTTTGTAGATAGTATATCATCAGGTCTTTTGTTGGGATCGTCACGGTCGATTTTCCTTTCGGGTCGTTTCCTTCCCTCAACACTTTGCACAACTGGCGTCAAATCAAAATCCAAGATGTGCAGGTCAGGAAAAATTGATTCCAGTCCCGGAGGAGAGGGCGCAGCTTCTTTCACGGTTTTCAAAGGTACATCGAACTTGGATACATCAAATTCCTCCAGATCAAGGAAAAGTTTGTTGTCCTCTGAATATGCGATGATTTCGCGGAAAGGCGCGTATATGTTAGATTTCCCTTGCTTCAGGGATCCCGGAGAAGTGTCGGTATCGCCACCATTAGACGATGGAGTAGGTTGAAACGCTAATACAGGATCGTGTGATGTCAACTTGAGTCCACTAGTATCGGGCTTGATATCATCAAGAATCATGCTCCTCTGATTGATCCCAGCATCGTTAATGGGCTCAAACTTGATTAATGCTGACAGGTCCTCTATCTCTTCTGTCTTTGGCTGCAAAACCTGAGCATCGATTGGATCGTCCTTCGCATCGGCATCCTCGAGAATGGACGCGATCAAGGTACGAGGTTCAAGTGCATCAGTTACGTTTCGCGACTCGTGGTCTGCGTCCTCGTCGTTGTCTTCGTCTTCGTCTTCGTCCTCGGAACCGTAGTCGACGCCCAAAAGTGACATTCCTTCGTTAGGTTGGATTTCTTCAATGTCAACTTCCGTTTTTGCATGGTCGGCACTATGGTCAAGATTCACATCGTGATCCACGACCATTTCGTTTTGAGGTTCCTCTGGACATCCTCGCTTCCAGCGGACACAGATACCCTTGGCCACACGAACTTCCTTCGTACCAGCAGCATGCCAATCAAGAACGTCTGCCGATATGTTGTACGCCAAAGCAAGCTTCCACCTTCGTTCCTCGCGGAAATCGACACGCATCCATCTCTAAAGGAATTGTAAAAATAAGGCATAAATTGCGAAACATCTTGACTCGCCATCTCGTCCATAAGGTAATCCCAGTGGGTCTTTGGAACCCCGCCAATCGCTCTTTGTTTCTTAGGTTGACGAAAACTCCAACGACCTTCTCGTTTCAATAGCTCGATTCTATCGATAGCTCTAACGAGGCGCAGCTCAGCCATGGCAACCTGTAACAAGTTCAAAAGGGGAGTGCCACATACAGAATTTACATACCACCCATTCCCGTGTAGTAAGGCATTTGGATGCACGAGCAACCTTCTTCCAAACAGGGTTTGCGTTGACAATAGCGGCCCATTTATTCAGTCCCATGGGTCCCCAATCATCTTTCCGCCCTTCTTTGAATCCGGCCTCGCGCTCCTTCTCTCGTCTACGCTTCAAAGATTTTGACTTCTTATAATCGGGATTCAAAGACTTGAGGGGCGGGAGCGTAAACTCTGATTGAAATTGGTGGAGGCGTTGGGGTAGATCCTTGGGTATGGGGGTTATTGGTTGCGGAGATGGGGCTCCAGGAAAAGTATAGTCCGGTTCCGGGGCTGCAGAGGGTAGGGAAGTAACGACAATGGTTTTTCTTGAGGGAGTTGGAATCGCTGGGAATGAAGCAACGTGAGCATTGGACAGCAGCGCGGGATCACCGGACTTGTGCGCGGCAGCCGGAGAGACTGAAGCAATAGCTTTCTGTGGCAAAGCCTCTTCGAATTGTCCAAGTCTCACATTCCAAGAGTCCCCCGACGTGACAAGCGTAGTGGGGAACACTTGTCGTGAAACCTGCGAAGGACCTGGTACAGGGGCGTCTATCCCAGGTTCCATCTCTGAGGTTATAGGTGGAATGTGACTTCCTTCTTCAACCACTAACTTAACCGCGTTCGGCTGCGGCTCCAGGGCCGTAGTCATTATATGATCCCTAAGTGGACGATGTTTAGGTTCTACGAGTCGTGGCGGAGATTTTTTGAACAGGTTGAGCTCGTCATCGCTGTCATCTGCTTCTTTCGGCAAAGAAGGAATCGTTGATGCGTCCGCCATTATGAACTCTGTAGTTTCCCTAGAAAGATGCCTTGACTTCATACGCTCAGACGGGGAAAGGGTGGGAGGACATTCTTGTGGTTTCGGAGACGTAGTACCATGGACAAGGCGACCGGACGTCCGCTTTGACAGAGATAAAGCTTGAGATTGTGGGGAGGGAGCTAGAGGAATTGCTTGGTCGTCAAGATGACATATACTACCTGTTTCAACACTGCGCACTATCAGAACACGAGGAAGCATAATAAAATAAACGTATTACTCGTCCTCCGTCATCTGGAATCGAAGTATGAACTTGTTCAAGTCCTTTTCGTCTTCATCAAGAGGAAGTATTGACCCGATATTCCTTCTGCGACAAATCATCTGGTGCATTTCGCGTAACAAGACATTTCGACGTCGTGCAATAGCGCTAGAGAGATCGATCAATTTCGAAATGCCTCAAGTAAAGATTCAGCACATACGCAAGTTTTGCGACACGTTCTTCGATAAGTTCTTCTACAGATCTGGGATGCATCTAAACAACTCGTGTGGCTCTCCAAGCGTTCTGTTCTGAAGGAAGAGAAGAGAATTGCCTATTAAGGAGAAATAGTGGCCATATTCAGATCAGGTGATTATTATACAACAATGCCAAACAAAAACTCGGTATTTTTTTATTTAGATATTTTCGAAAGTATATTTTTGACTTCTCGCCACCGGTCTTTAAGCTTTAAGTTTCAAGCGCTTCCGTGAGTACTCTCTCAAGTTACATTTTTCCATATTTCAAGATGACTTTATTCTCTTCCCCGTCCTATACGACCTTGACGAGCGATAGAGTTGATCTGTTCGCAGCAGATCTGCATTCTAGAGGAGTGCAAAGTGTACTTGCCAGTGCCTTTTGTCTGAATCCGACCTTCTTCTTGTTGTCATGTGTAATAGAATGTTCACTTGTCTTCCTTCAGCCGAGTCGTACTATACGCGCCGTTCGCCGTTGTTCGTAGGTTAGCATTCCGACTTTCATTCAAATTATTGAAATAAAGTACCACGTTTTATATGATGAAATACTCCTTACATTCGTAGTTTCCACTCTAGTGCCCTCTTTGAAAGGGGTATTCCTCAAATGCTGAACATATATAATCTCCTCATACTAATGTGAATCCAAAAGGCACAGGAGAGAGTGGGCCGCGATATGGTACGCTGGATGGGAAGCGGGAGTTGGCACAATGCGAGTTTAAATGACCTTCCTTCGGATGTCTGATTTTCTTTTTCTCTCGAATCATTGGCCGCGTCAACGCTTGCTGATTCTTCATTGGTAATGTACCTATTTATTATTTTTTCGTCTCTGCCTTGTAGTTTCAACCATATAATTGCCAAGATGTATAAAGATTAAGTCTAGGCATTTATCGGGAGGATGCAAAGCTGCTCACGCCTTCTCTTAATGATTTTCCTGCTCCAAAATCACTTTGTTGGAATGTACCTGCATTTCCCATCGCTTCTACATCATGCCCGTTCGAACGAAAAGGTTGGGACGTGAGCACGGGTTGGACAGGCATTGTATACTCCACATCAAGATCCTCCAGGATTTGCTTGAGATTGCGCATAAACAAGTTGCGGCGTGTCCATCGTCCACCCCAATCTTGCCAGTTCGGACGGTCTGTTTATAAAACCCAGGTTGAGATAGATGACCTATCTCAAAGGATAGGAGGAACTTACGTTCCATGGCCACAACAAGGGTGATTGCATTTTGGTACTCCATTTTATCTATGTTGAGACCACAGCCTGACCATTCGCGATTATTGGTATTCACATAAGCATTAATCCGAGTTTTGATCTGTTCAATAGTTTCCAAAGGGGTGTTGTAGGAGATGGTCAGTTTCGTGGACTCCCACCTTGGGAAGTATGAAGATGATGGCTCCATAGGTCATTGTGTATGACTCACATCGATTTGCTCCGACGCAAGTTATGAACCAACTTGGAACTTGCAAGAAGAGCATTTGGTGCGATGATTTCCTGACCATCCACTCGACGAAAAGTTGTGGAGAATAAACCAAACTCCCTGACATATAAGACCTGAATGTCTTTTCAACTCTAATTAAACCGACGACAAAACGAAATGCGTACCTGGTCGTCTATCATCACCAGATCACCAACGTCAAAAACATGCGTTGAGAAAATGAATATCAACTGTACCCACTAGCGTAAGCCAACCAATGATGACGAGAGGCAGGCACACTCAACTGATTCGAAAAGGGTTTGGGCAGAATGTCCGAAGATGAAGGAAAATCCAAGAATTATAGTTGCGAGCGGCACGAGGGACGATAAAGTATTTGTCCGGTTAAAAATGAGAAGACAAGCAAATATAATGCCAATTAATGCGATCGATAAAAGTACCGCGTCTAATTTAGCAACAACAGAACTGACGTCCTAGATTGTGCATAAGTATCTTCTTGCAATATTCAAAAGGAATGGAGCCACCTTGAGGCTCAATACCAGAGATTTACGCTCTCGGTATATCCTTTGCACAGCTTCTCGCATTTCCCTCTTCGAGATGTCGCCATTTTCATCCTTGTCAAACAGAGCGAAGGCATCGTGCTATCGAAAATTGATGAGACGACATACGATATTGCAACTTTGACATACGGCCTCTGTGATTGAACGAAAATAAGGATAAAAATCTACCATTCTTGGTAAGTTCTGAAAAGAAAGACGAAGCGAAAAAAAGAATCACACACACCTTCAACGATCAAATGAGACCGTGGTGGATTAACATCACTAAGGGCACTGAACAACTTCCTCGCGAGCCGTCTGGCAGAATATAAACCACCGATCTCTCCTTCTCTGTTGAACTTAGAAGACTTCAAAGCTACAGCACCGATCGCTCCGCCGACCTTCGAAGGTGTAAGCTGGGCTACAAAGAGGAATCGAGGCAGTTCATACCTGGTCAACGATGATGCTGGCCATGTCCTTGTTTTTGCGCGGACGGCCATTCTTTCGGCGCTTGGTCTTTTCGATGTTTATGATATGTCCATCCCCCTCCGCTGAAGAACCTTCTTGGCTATTCTGAGCAGGCTTATGGCCTCGATTCATCACATTGAAAAAGTCAACGGACGCCGAAGGGCTTTTATGACCACGTTTGGTGTAAGGTGATTTCTTGTTAGGAACTGGATGTGCATTTGAGAGTCTATCCAATGCCTTGAGACCAAGACGATTCTCCTCGAGTCGCTCTGCAAGTGCCTTTTGGTGAAAATTGATTGCAACGAAGTGCAAGAACAACTTCTCCACTAGAAGAATTATGCTTGAAGCGAACATAGCCTGTAACAACGTTGAAATGAAGCGATACGGATATTGTTCTCTTACACACCTGCATTACGCGATTAACGATGACCCAATAATTTCCAGAAGGATGATCAATGGTTCGAATGACCGAAAGGCTTATCCAAGCCCACGAAATGTCAAGGGCTAATTTGAGCCATCCAGAAACGGCCATGACGAGCTAGAAAGATCTCACAAAGATGCGCCTCACAATTTCTCAGGATTAAAGACATACCTCCATCTGTAATTTGAGCCGCTCGACATGACCTCCACAGATATTTACGACGAAGAGAATCACCCGTGGAATGGCATCGACAAATAAATAAGTGCCACATGCCGCAGCCCACGTAACGGTCAACCATATTGACCAGACATGGACTTGAATACTGACAGGGTTTCCCTTAAACCTCAGCTCGACAACGATGAACGGGGTGATAAGAATGGCTGCAACGAGTGCGCCAACCAAAACAACTCGAACGACTCTTGACAATTTCATGAAGGTCAACCACAAAGCTCTACCGCGTTTTGCCTTGACCATTCCTTGCTGTGTTTTGGAGTCCTCATCGTCATCCCAGTCAAACTCATCAGATGAGTTGGTAGCAGTATCGGTATCAGAATACTGAGGCGTTTCTGACAGCTCAGTGGTATATTCGTGGTCATGGGCGACGAGGCTAGGTGGGCGCGTCTTTTCACTGTGCTCGGTCATGATGGGTGTTGGGCTGCAAAAAAAGAAAATGGCGTCCGTGCCAAGTAACTCAGTTGTGGAGTTTCGGCACGATCGTGATTTGTGCCGTCCGTGCCGAGGTCTCAAAATAAATCACTTCTACAATGATGTTGCTACGAGTCGCTGTGGTGCACAATGGTCCTTAGGGCCCTCTTCCACCGCACACTGCTCCGTACATCTATACCACAGACAGCCCGGTTTGTGTCCTCTAGAGCACGATTGAAACAGACCACTTCGCCCAGCCCAACTTACTCTCTCTTCAATCCCTGGTCTAAGGATTTCTCTGGATCATGGAAGGCACGCGCCCTGCTCCAATCCGCGGTCTATGCTGTGGGTATAGTTGCGGCAACCACATTGGTTGACTCCTACTTTTTCGTGTGTAATCTTCTCGCTCTTTGAAGCACGCTCTCACATGCAAACAGCCCCAACTAGTCGACAAACCATCGAGATATGCATCTCGTAAAGAGATGAAGCTTGCCATTGACGAACTTTGCGCTGCGTTTCCCGGCCCGAATGATGTCTCCACGGACCCAGACACTTTGAGGACATATGGTTTCTCTGAAAATTCATATCACCCAGCTTCACCCCATTCCGTCGTTGTCAGTCATTTTGAGTATGTATCTATCATACTTTTCATTTTATTGTTCCATAGGTCAGGCCAAAATCTACTGCAGACGTTGTCAAGATTGTGAACATCTCCCGCAAGTACAGGATGCCCATCACCCCCTACAGTGGTGCAACCAGTCTCGAAGGCCACACATCTGGGGTGAGCCCTGATGTATCAATATAATCCCCATTCATGATAAATTATAAAAAGTTTGAATCAGGTAGTATCTGCTTGGACATGTCGGGGATGGATCAAATTCTCGAGATTCATGGTGATTCTATCTTCTCTACTATATCCGGGGCCTTTGATTCATTCTTCACTGTTCTGCATCACAGAATCCGACTCCGACCTTATTTGCCAATCAGGAACTCGATGGGAAGACATCAACATGACACTCAAAGAAAAAGGAATACCCTTATTCTTCCCAGTAAGCGTACACTATGTCGAAAGAAGGCTGATTCTCAGATTCTTAGTTGGATCCAGGCCCCGGGGCAGTAAGTAATTTTGACAACCAGTGACTGTTTTTTCCATTCAGCCTTCTTCGCAGACAATTGGAGGGATGATAGGGACTGGCTGCAGCGGAAGTCAGGACAATCATCAAACCTTTCAGACTTAAGTCATAGCTAACTTCGCGCTTGTGCAGCTAATGCCGTCCGCTACGGAACAGCAAGAGCAGAATGGTTTCTCAATCTTGTGAGCCTTACAGGTTTCGGTTCGCAATTTTCACTCATTAGTACCTCAGACTGCGGTACTTCCTAACGGCGAAGTTATTAAGACACGCAGCCGAGCCAGGAAGTCAGCTGCCGGATTCGATATAACTAAACTATTCATTGGGGCAGAAGGAACTCTGGGTATTGTCACGGAAGGCAAGCCTTGATAATTAGTTTGTGGGTCTTCATTCATTTATCTTTTCACACAGTGACACTTCGGCTTGCTCCCGTGGTTCCTACGAAAGTCGCGATGGCTCAATTTCCTGATGTCGAAAATGCTGTCAGCGCAGTTCAGGAGATACTCAATACACCCTATGGTCCACATATCCGTAAGCCATACAAATCCAAACTCCAATGAAATCGGTTTCACCAATTTCTAAAAGAATGTGTGGAGTTGCTTGATGACAACAGTAAGCGAAATTGACGATTCGATGAAAAATTGCGTGTATCATTCGAGCCTTTCCAGTGATGAAAGCCATCAATACTGCAGGTCTTGTCGACCAGCCTTTTCCTGTGGAAGATACCCTGTTCTTTAAAATCCAAGGTGATCCTTCGTCAATCCAGAATACGTCCAAAGCCGTACGGTCAATTGCCAAGAAGCATGGTAGCAGTCGATTTGAATTTGCATCTACGGAGCAAGAAGCTGACGACCTGTGGCAAAATCGAAAATATGCTCTGATGTCAACTTTGGCGGCATACCCAGGAACACGCTGCTGGACCACGGATGTTTGGTATGTCTGTCTTGACATTGTATCCTGAACATCTTTAGACATGTACAATAGTGTGCCGGTGTCGTGTCTCCCTCAGCTCGTCTATGAGACCAAGAAAGATCTTGCCGAGTCAGGGGTTCAGGGTACCATTGTTGGCCATGTCGGGGATGGTAATTTCCATGCTCTGATGCTATTTCGAAATGATGAAGAATTATCAACTGTTAATGATTTGGTTCACCGTCTTGTACATAGAGCGATAGCCCTCGACGGAACTTGTGAGGCCAAACTTATTTCTCATGTTACCTATGACACTGACCCATTTAAGGTACGGGAGAGCACGGCGTCGGTGTTGGGAAAAAGGAATATCTAATTGAAGAGTTGGGAGAAGGTACCGTTGAACTCATGTGGATTATCAAGCGTGCAGTTGATCCAGATAATCTTTTCAATCCTGGCAAGGTAATGCCACATTGTCCTCACTTTGTAACCCGCCCTTATACTCGGAATAGTTGTATCCAGCATCAAAGAAGTCGGAAGGGGTGCCCAAGAAATGACCGAAGTAGTGAACGATGCAGTGCAATACAATTCTATTTCTATTCACACATCAATCTATGCAAGTTCAATTCAAACCCAAATAATTATTTAACTTTACCAAGGAAGGCATATCAAAATTCGCCTACAGGCCTGATTGCTTGAATTCTCTCCATTACCTCTCGTACTTCTGTTTCCCTCGCAGCTGTCATTTCCTTCGCCACGACAAGTTCTTTTTCCAATTGGATGGCCGTCATCGGGTTTCCGTCCACTTGTTTGCCGATACACTCAAAGCGGCGCAGAGTATCACCAACGCGAGGAAGGAAGGCACACCGATCCCAGCCGCTATCATTGAAAGAGAGGACCGCCTTGACGGCGGCTGTATTGATATCACGATGTAACTCTTCCAATTTTGTTAATTGAACTTCCATCCACCTCGCCCGACGTTCAAGAGCCAAGGTTAAAGCTGCCACCTCGTCCTCTTTCCCATGTCCATCATCCCCACCGTCGTCCAGGAAGTCATCGCCTTTAAGCATATCACGCAGAACGCCATCAAAAGAAGAGCTATCATCCCAGGTAGTGCGAGGAAGGAGGCGCAAAAGGTCCGAAATCGTCTGCGTCAAAGTCTCCAGCAGTTGTTGAAAGGATGATACAGCGTTATCAATAGAACCCGAAGGCATATGGTTCGCAAAAGATCCTCCTCCAACTGATAAAGCTGATAAGGCATGCACCAAAGGGCCATATTCCAAAGGCACGGTGGCGGCGGGGCTGAGCCTGTGCGTGTCGAAGAATGGATGATTTGGAAGGTCCATAGCCGGGTTCGAAATATCAATGTCCTCCAAAAGGGTTTCGATCGATGTCGGCGAGTGACGATCCAGAGAGTGAGAGCGAGAATTGTTTGTACTTGTATCAGTCGCCACAAGGTGTAGATCAGATATGGAGGGAATGGTGGTGCCATCCTCGACATTTGGTCCTTCTTCCTTGAAAGCTTTGACAGGCTTTGTGGTAGGCTTATTTTTCTTGGGTTTCTTTGATAATAGAGGGACTTGGGCTTCGGGTGGTGCGGAGACGATATCAACTTTGGGGGCAGAATGTTGACGCAATGACTTGGACGACTGCTGTGAACGCTTGTCCTCACTTTGCTTCTTCTTGGCCTGCGCGTCTTTCTCCCTTTGTCTCTCCTTTTCAGCTTGTATCGCTTTCTCTTTGGCAAGCCGTTCATTTTCTGCCCTCGCCTTCGCTGCCTTTTCCCTGTCAGCCCGATCCTTGGCCGCTTTCTCTTGTGCTTTGATTGCCCGTGCCTTTTCTTTTTCCAATAATGCCTTCTCTTTCTCAAGCTGTCTTTCGAGAACCAACTTTGCGCGCTCAGCCGCTTTGATGGCAGCCTTTTCCTGAGCTATGCGTTGCCGTTCCGCAGCTTTCTCTGCTGCAGCCGCCTTCTTGGCAGCCTTACGTGCAGCCTTTTCCTGGGCTTTCGGGTCTAGTTGGACTGCGGCGTCTTCTGTCACGACAGGCTCCTCACGAGGACTGGCCTCCACGGGACTAGCGGTTAATGCAGGAAAATCGACGGAAGAAAGTGCCAAAGAGAGAGATGGAGAAGCTGTCATCGAGACTACGGCGCCGGTAATAAAATAAATCAGCGTCGGAGTAGACGTGGACACCATGCCAAGGGGAGGGGGGAAATTATTGATTGTAAGTGACGGTTGGGGTTGCGAGTCGAGATAATCCATGTACAAGGGAGAAACGAGATGAGAGCCGGGCATTCAAGGATGCATCAATGCCGGTAATGAAATTTCCGCACTGAGAAAGCACGGCACTCGGTACACTGACCTCCCTCCCCTCGAAGAAAATGAAATTGTACTCACCATGTGCTGATCCATTTCCATCTATGTTGACGCCCAAACCCACAGTCGTCCCTAATTGGGGAAAAGAGAGTCCCGGTGGCGGTCCATAAGACATCTGATTACTTCCACTGTCTTGAGTATTGGCTAAGCGTGCTGACATGATAGCAGGGTCTTGAAACGGGGAAGCGTTTACTTTGAGTCCTGGCGGATATTCTGAATGTGATAGATGACATGAATAGTAGTTTAATGAGAAAATGAGCTACAGTACCGAGATTAGACTGTGCACGATTTCGACTAGATTGTATGAAATCTCGTAGCTGGGCTTCACTCAAGCCAGCTTCAAAGGTTTGAGATTGAGAACGGTTCTGAGAATGGCTATGATCCAAAGCATGTTGAAACAGGGGTGAATTGGTATTCGAAGTTTGTGCAAAGCCAGAGTCTCTTCCATTCGCAGACCATTGTGCTCGCCCATGACCTTGCGCAAGAGTATCAGCCGGAGAGTAGAAGGGCTGATGATCACCGTTGCTATTGCTGAGTGGCGATGCTACGTGGAGTGGCGATGATGTGGCAGTAGAACTTTGCTTTCCGCGCGCGAAACCAAATCGTGACACCTTTCTACTAGAATCATCATCTAACAGAGAGTATTGCGATTGTCCAAGAGAGGAAACGGATGCCCCAGGGGCCTCTTCGTTGGTGTCTGCGAATGGATTGAAGGAGCCCATATACCCAAGACCTGAGGCCTGACTATCGACGGTTGAAGAGGACCTCGTAGGGTTGGGGTCATAAGCAGAACGAGTAGAATGAGGATATGGTAGCCCTGGAGGGGCAACAAAGCTTGCTGTTTGTGCGGTCGGAGAGCGAAGGCCCGGGAAAGCATCGATATAAGATCCGTTGAAGGGTACATTGGCTTCTACTTCAAAGTCGGGCATGGAGGAAAGATGATCTAGATCATTTCCCGCTAGATTAGGATCCAAATTGAAGCTGAATCCAACACCGTCTCCGCCGCTCAGAGTCCGTAGAGTTCTATCAAAGTCTGGGAACGGGCTAACTCCAATCATTGTTGGCAAAGCGGCTTCACGTCGAGCTTTGACGTCATCGAGCAACGCACGAGCCGCAGTCGACATTTGGTATGAGGACTGTGATGCGAGTAGAGGGGTTTCGGGAAGGGCCATGTCAACCGAGGATTGAGGTGGTCGGCTAGGAACTGCGATACCGGGAGGGACAGAAAGACCTGGGGGGACTGCAGGAAAACTAGGGGGTAACATGCGTGGACCCGAATCTGCAGAATCTGTGCGGGGAACAGGCGAGGGCGAAGCCACACTCGGCGGACCTGATTCCGGTTCTTCTGTTTGAGTCAACGGGTCAGGAGAATGAGGTGGGGGTGGTGGCCCCGACTCTTTTTTGAGTTTAATTCCCGCATCCTTAACGTCAGGAGAAGTGACTCTTCGTGGTACAAGAGATGAAGGTGTCGTTGGGCGTGAGGATGCTTGGGCGCCTGTCTTGCCACCTATTACTGTCTTGGCATCTGGATGAGAGCTGCGAGCAACCGCTGCAGTTGCACGAATATCATTACTAGGAGGGTTCCGAGGCTGGCGCGCTGCTGCACCTCGCCTAGGTTGACGATTGGCCGAACCAGATGTGCTGTTGTTGCTTGTTATATTTGACGTATGAACGTTGGCCTGCTTTTGCGCCCATGAGGCTGCACGGGGAAGGCCAGCTAGAAATTTATATCAGACTTGTATTCAGCAGAGTCAGAAAAAGTTTCACCATCAAGTTCATCACCCTTTTTGTGAGCGACAACAGCGCTTCTGATTCTGCTCTCAGTAGTCTTCATAGTGTGTTTCCTTAGGATTGTAAGATGTCAGTGGCAATAGCGGTACCAAATAAGGAGTAGCCCACAAGGTTGTTAAATCCTCTTTAGTGAAGCAATCCTTTTCATCGCCCCATTCATGGAGATTCATACAGCTGTGATCACTACAAGAGACATTACGCAAGAACGCCATGCAATATTTGGTCGTCCCATAGCTAGCGCGCATTACATCACCACGAGCGCCACCGGTAGAGGGAGCCCCATCAACAGCAGTAATTGCACGAGCAGCATCCTCCCGTCTATGGTACGTGATATACAGACCAACCACGGGATCACCGCCCCCAGATGGCGTTCGCTTGACAAGAATGATCTTCGTTATTTTGCCATACTGACCAAAGTATTCGTTAGATCGAAGGGTAGGAATGAGCTGGAGAGGTGAAAATGAATTGAGTCACACTTCTGGATCAACAAATCACACGCACTTCTTCTTTTGCGAATCGGGGACCTATGCCTACCACGTAAACGACGTTACGTTGAACTACACGAACATTGGCGAGATGGCGTCTGTTTAAATTTTCGAGCTCTTTGCGTTCACGTTCACGTTGCTTCTTCTGCTGCGTAAGGCGTTTATGACTAGTCATGGTAAAAAATTAGCTGCGTATGACGATGAGATATGACAAAAGGAATACAAACTCTTGAGTCGCAATGGGCTTGAACTCTACAGCCTCATCGGTATACACGCGCCGGCAAGCAGGACAACGTTTATTGAGATTTTCCTTGATATGATGCCAGCAGAATCGGCAAATCTATAGAAACAAGTTCAAAAGTCTTCGATATAGAAAAATTAAGCTATCGTACTTGATAGCCACATATGCAGGGTTTAAAGTTGAGGTCGGATATATCCATTTCTTCTAAGCATAGAGGGCATTCCGCGTCCTCCTAGATTATATTCCGTAAGAATTTGTACTGGATACACTTTGAAAGAGACTGGATTTCTCCTACCGCCTCATCGTCGCTCCAGTACGCGTCTTGCACACCAGCTAGGACATGCGATTTGGATTGGGAGACCGAAAATCCTGCATGTACAACGGGTGCTGGCAGGGAGTGGTGCGGATGGAGTCTGGACGTTGTCATTGCAAACGGAGAGATATAAGATGATGTGGTGAGATGCTCAAGGTTGTTGTCGGAGGGAGAAAGGCTTTACAATGCGGTCAATAAGGCAGAGCAGGATTTGTTTCTCACGTTGCTTTTGTTTGCACGCCTGTGTTGGGCTCCGAGTATGATGGTTGCGCTCTGTATCCTTGAGGTTGGATGGCTCAAATCAATACGGTATAATACCTCAGGTGATGAGCTCGCTGTCCTGCAGACACACTTATTCCAGAAGCTCCATTACTTGGAGGATGTGGGCTCGACCGCACAATAATTTAACTCTGACTGGTCCATCGATACAATTATCTGATAACCACGTGGCCGAAGATCATCGATCTCCTGGTCATGACTTGAAGAAATCTGAACGTTGAACTCAAATCCTCAATTATACAGTATGACTGAAGTTAATCAAGCTATTGCTGGCATATCCTCAGTAAACCTCGCAGAGTACGCCGAAATTCGATGGTAAAACTTCAATTTCAGTGTTATTAATCGCCTTTTTCGTTTCTGCATTAGTGCTACTCAAGATGCTGCTGCTGATCAAGTTGTCACTCCTTGGGACGTTCAAGGTTCTGTGTCTGCCGATGGAAAACAGCAAGCGATCGACTACGACAAGCTTATTGATCAATTTGGCACTCGCAGGATTGACGAGGCTTTACTTGCTCGGTTCGAGAGGCTTACTGGAAAACGTCCTCATGTATTCCTTCGTAGAGGAATGTTCTTCTCGCACAGGTCAGCTCTACTACAAAGTACGATTGAAAGTTTTGTTGTTGTCTGATCTATTTTCAGGGATTTCGATAAAATTCTCGATCGTTACGAGCAAGGTAAACCCTTCTTCCTGTACACAGGACGCGGCCCCAGCAGCGATAGTATGCACTTGGGTCATATGATTCCATTTGTTTTCACAAAGTAAGCAGTTAAGGTCAGCTGAAGACGTGATGCTGATTGTTTTAGGTGGTTGCAGGATGTTTTCAACGTGCCACTGGTGATTCAACTTACCGGTAAGTAATCGTGTCGTTTGATTTTCAATATCTAAGCTAGTTACGCAGACGACGAGAAATTTCTCTTCAAGCACGAACTCAAGGTCGAGCAGACAAGAGCTTTTGCCAGACAAAATGCCCGAGATATCATTGCCGTTGGATTCGATCTCAACAAAACTTTCATATTCAGCAACTACGATTACATGGGAGGTGCTTTCTATCAGAACGTCTCCAAAATCTCGCGGCAGATTACCTACAGCCAGGCGAAAGCTACTTTTGGGTTTTCCGAGTCGTGCGTCGAAACTGTTCAAATGTATTCAGAACTTTTTCTGATCTCACGTTCATTCTATACCAGTGATAACATTGGCAAAATTCACTTTGCAGCAATACAAGCAGCGCCATCATTTTCGAACTCGTTTCCTCAAATATTTGGGACTGCGACCAATTCTCCCTGTCTTATACCATGCGCCATTGATCAAGACCCATACTTCCGTTTAACTCGTGATGTGGCTCAGAAGCTGAAATACCAAAAGCCCACTCTCCTTCACGCAAAATTCTTTCCCGCTCTTCAGGGACCCCAAACAAAAATGAGCGCTAGTGACCCGAATAGCAGTATCTACATGAGTGACACGCCGTCGCAAATCAAGAATAAGATCAACAAACATGGATTTTCTGGAGGACAAGAAACAGAAGAGGAGCATAGACGTCTGGGAGGCGATACCGAAGTTGACGTGAGCTATCAATATCTCCGATTCTTTTTGGAAGACGATGCCGAACTAGAACAACTTGGAAAGGTCTGGACTTTGTTACACTCCTTAATGACTTGACAACTGACAAAATTATATCATCAGGATTATCGGGCGGGCACCTTACTTACTGGGCGGTTGAAGGCAAGGTGTATAGAACAGCTCCAAAAGTTTGTTGCAGACTTCCAAGCCGTGAGTAATTGCTACTCGTGTAGCCAGAAATGGCTCAATCTGATCTTATTTTAGCGCAAGGCTAAAGTAACCGACGAAGAGATTGACAAGTTCATGGACGCCACTCGCGTTATCATACCATCGATGGGAAAACCTGTGGCGCCGACATCTGTGCCAGCCGCCTAGTTCTCATTTTGGCAAGGCTATATATATAGACGATTGCGTTTTGTGTAGTCTACCAGTGCGAAGCAATAGTAGAAAACGGTAACAACTTCACGCTCAAGTTGAGCAAAGGGCTCCTGATGCTGACCCGTCTTTTCTCTGTGTCCAATCAAAATGTTTCTGTACACCACTTCCTTGCCATTTGCCAATGGCGTCAAGTGCTGCTGTTCCCCAATCAAAAATCTCGTGTTCGTCTGGCGTAGATGGGCCATCCACAAACACGATAAGATTTCTGCTGCTCGGGCTTATAAACCCCGCATCTATCCCATTTTCAATGAGTTGGCGCAGAGGATTATAGTAAGAAAGGACATTCAGGAGAACAACGGCTGCAAAAACTTTTCGTTAGTTATAAGCAAAGGATCGGGCTTGGATATCAGATTCACGTTTGTCATGTATACCGAGTTGGGTCCAAGTAGTCACTTCGAAAACCTAATACAGGTATCATTTCAGTCCAATCTCCCTTGTTCTGAATTTGAAATTATAATGACTTACTTCTTCGAAAGTCCCAAACCCTCCTGGTAGTCCGATAAACGCCATCGAACGCTTAGCCATCTCCACCTTGCGTTCATGCATAGAGTCTACGATGATCTATCCTGACTTCAGCCGGATATTATCGTCATTTCTATACTTCTTACAGTTTGCATCTACCAACAAAGAAATCAACTTGAGATGCGCCACGACAAGAAGACCCAACATACTTTCGCACTATCAGCAGGTTCCAGAACCTCATTCTGGGCATTTGTGGACTTGTCTCGTTCACCACCGGCTGCGTACAAAGCATACGGAATGATGCCTGTGACTTTGCCTTCACCTTTCATGACAGCGTCCGCTACGATGCCCATTAGTCCTTTCATTCCACCTCCGTAGATCAAAGGGCGGTTCTGGGCTGCAAGGGCGCGTCCAACAGCTACGCAATATATCTCTCATTGAAGTCTGTCTGTCCATTACATGTGTATGGTGGGAACGCACATGAAGCCGCATTCGCAAATGCTTGCTGTTTACCGAGAGATGAGCCACAGTACACCGCGATCGCCTTTGAACCAGTTGAGGTTGGCATGAGTTGTGATGAACGAGATTCGAGTCTTGCAACAAGATTTTATACCCCTTCTTAATTTCCGATTTGGCGGCGTGGAAGATATTTCGAATGTTAGATGCGTATGGTCATCCACGGATCCAGAATGTCATTCATTACAATGATAATTAGGTACATTCAAAGTTAGGCAGGCGCGTTTGATGGTCAGGATTTGTATCTCCGACAAAACATTGTACCATAATAGTACTGCAACTCGCTGAAAATCCCTTGCTTTTGGCATAGATAACGTAGGAATGTAAGATCCAGCAGAAATTTGTTGGAAGTTTCTCGCTTTTGGTCCTTCAAGTGCAAAGGTTTTTTTGATTTGATTTTTGATCATCTCCGCGGGGGCCTTACCCCTACTTATGTCGGGTTCTACATACCTATTCTATCTATGAGTACCTGCTTTTTGACTCCTGCTAATGCGTTCGCCTTGCGCCCGGTAAGTCCGTATTACGCCGCGGTAACGTAGTATAAGATGAAATTCAGCGGCCGAAAACATATCCAGTCTGGTCACGACAAAATGAGGCAGAGGTTCTAAACCGCGGTACATTGGATAATGCTGGCACGCAAACACTACGTTATGGCAACAGCATTTTCTCCATGGGCTCAATCCCTTGTCTCATGATCCTACAAGTGCCATTTTTACGGACCTATGCATAGGTCACGTAGTCCAGCTCGAATTCTTGGAAAGAAAACGCTCGGCTACGTAGGCGCCTATCTCCGTGGACGACACCAACTTTTCAACATGTCAGCTGTGTATGTAGTAAGGTTATAAACTTGGTACGTTATCAACTTTTCAGAGTTCTTGGTACCATGATGTGTTGAACTTACAGCACGCGCCGCGTCGGCTACATATCGTAAAACTCCCTGGCGTTAGCGTGCTATCCTCAGACACACCTATTTACTGACCACTTCTTGGCAGGACTTTGCGAGCCCGTTTGCGTGCCTGAATCCAGTTCCTGCCGTCTGTAGCTCTCCATCAACAGGTACAACATCATGCATTCTGGTCGTGTCCAAGAACAATATGACAGAACCCAAAAGTACATTTTTACCGCTTCCTGGCAGGACCCCTAGGCCGTGCAAACGGCTTCTTCTCTTCTGCGTCTCTGAATCCGGTTCCCGCTGACTGACCATCGACGGGTCCTATAACATCAAATCCCAATTCAGATTTCAAGTATGCCTCATCTAATTCACTAGGGTCGGAAGTCTCGATCTTGCGAGACGCGAGACGGGTAGTTGATGGTGCTTCCACCAGAAGGGTTTTGACAGCCTGGTATGTGGTGGAGACGCCTGATGAGTATATCATCCGATCTTTGATCGGGGAGGTGGATGGGCAAGAATAGATATAGACTGTAGACAGCACAATGAGATGAGTTACGTGTAGTTTGGAGGGTGACTGTTACGTTACCTATTTCACGTCTTGGAGGAATGCTGTACTCGTGTGGCCAAGCAAATAACGCGTAACATGGCTGAGAAGACGGAAGCAAGGTTGGCAAAGCTTCTATGTTCGCTTCTAAAGACGACTTGAGAATGAGAGTCTCTGTCTGTCTTTCTATTTCCTGTATAGGATGAGTGGAGCCGAGATGTACATTTAGGAAAGATACAGACAATGATGACAATTGCGCTCTGTTCACCCTGGGCCAGATGCCTGACGGCATCTTGAAGATCTTCAGACCATTGAAAACCAACGCCGGTGCCAATATGATTGACTCTAGCGCGACTGCCCTCGTAGACACCTCCACTCTCGGCAGCACGCACGTCGGCAATCTCTTGCTCGCGTGCAGAGAGTGGCTTGGGGGCATTGATGTGACGTCTGTGGACTGCATAAGCTTCGGGGTTGAGATCGGCCTTGCTAGTTGCGAAAAGAGAATCAGTGAAGAGGGTTGAGCCGAGGGCTTTGAGGAGAGACGCGCGTGTTGACGCATAAAGCATCTATTGGGGCGATCAGGGGGCAATGGAGCATGAGGAAGATGGGACACACCTTGTCTCTGACTTTGGCAGATTCCGGGACGTAAGAGATGGCTAGCCAGTCGGACGGTGAAACCTTGGCGAGGATGTACGCAGGAACATTGTCTTGTAGGACATCAGGGAGGAGAGGAAGGTCCTGTTCAAAAGAAGGGGCGGCGGCAGAGATTGTGAGATCGTGAACCAGTTGCTCTGACGAGTATGGTGAGCACGGAGACAAGCAAAGAGAGGAGAACTGGCACCATTGTGGATGGAGACCTTGATGAAGCGGGGGTTGGGTGCAGAGGCAAAGACAGAGACGAGCTGAGGGGCGATGCCGATGCCTGAGGATGTGGACATGATGATGGGAGTGTGCGAGTTTGACGTGAGCGGTCATGACGGACGCAGTGCCCTACCAAGCATACCGGGTGAGTTGCGTTGTACCTGTGCTGTTTGCAAACTCAACGGTGCAGTCCAAGCGCCACTCGCAGATTCTGTCCCAGTCGGTGCGTTTGTCCGCCACGCTGCCTCTGACCCCGACCTTGTCCCAATCCCAGACTCTTTCCCAGTCCCAGTTCCAATCCCAGTCCCAGACTCTGTCCCAGTCCCAGTCCCAATCTCAGACTCTGTCCCAATCCCAGACTCTGTCCCAATCTCAGACCTTGCCCCAATCCAAGGCCTTGCCCCAATCCCCGCCTTTGCCCCAGTCCCAGCCCAACACCCAACCTCCTGCGTCCTCGGCTCCCGTCCCCGGCCCCTCGACATCCTCACAACGACAGTCAACCTTTCGACGCATTCCTCGGCGTCCCCCGCCCGCGCCCTCTCCTCTTGCGCCCTCTACGCATTCCCGCACGGTCTCTCTCCAAACAAGCCGCCTTACTTCTCCCTCATCCGTTGCCGCCCCACTCACTGCCTCTGAATCCTCTACACGCCCCCCCAGTGCAAACAGCTCACAATCCTCTCCCTCTGCACAACCCCCCAGTTCAAGCGCGTCTCCAACCCCACAGCGTGTCCAGGCCCCCTACCGCCCCGGCTTCCAGCCCAAAGGTCTTTACCGTCCTCTCACTGATGAATTTCTCGCATTGCGCCGCTTGAAACGAGACGGAGGTGGCCCCGATGGGCGCGGTTCGGGCATGAAGCGCGTCGAACGCACAAAGATGCTCCGAAGGCTCGAGAAGTTGATTGACCTTCACTTTCCATCTGATTCAGAGCAGAGTTCTCCCGCCGCTGTAGCCAGACATGTCCAACGGCCACAAGAACGCCGGAGAGCTTCGTCGTTCTTTGACCTTGACTTTAGAAATATGAACATCTCAGATGCAGGCGGCCTTTTACGAGGGGTAGTTGGAGGTGGCGATCTTCACGACATGAGGGGTCAGTCCTTTCTTATTCTGCTGCTTTACTGTTCATCTTCATTTTTACGTAGTGGCAGAACAGAGGATCACGCCATGGCAGAACGACGCCAATGTCAACAAATGTCCCCTCTGCTCGTTAGTCTACCTACTTGAAATCTATCAATTTCTATATCTCACCCTTCCTTAGAACTTCCTTCCATCCTCTCACAAATCGGAAGCACCACTGTCGTCTATGCGGACAAATCATCTGTTCCCTTCCTGTAAAACATCCACACCGTCCAGTTACCTGCTCTTTATTGTTCGTCGTTGATCCCAGGACTCGACGGATAGAAGAAGTAGACGAAGGAGTCGATTACGGTGTTAGGAGAAAACCACTCGACAATGCCAACGGTGCCTCGCATAAGACCACCGAGGACAAGTTTCTCAAAGGGGTCAGGATATGCAGATCTTGCCGACCAATTCTCTTGTGAGCTACCCAGACATCCATTTGACTTTGTTTGTTATATTATCGCCCTTCAGACGTCAACAATATCAGTACGAATTTACTCACGTTCCGCTATTCAGTAAACTTTACGAAGTCAGTACATCTTCGTGTCGTGGTGAAACCCCTTATTCAAACATTCGCAGGCCTTCATCGCTCTCGAACAAGAAATCGAAGAGTCCCTGCCTCAATTCCAGGAACTTATTCTCAGTCTCAGGTGAGACGATCCAACATACTATCGCAGTTCATCGTAACACGACAACAGCCACAACGACCAACCAACACAGGAAGCGTCGATATCGCGCAAACGACTTCTAGAGGCCTTTGCTCAATATGACGCACTCGCCAAACGAATACGTGCGCTCCCTTGTCGTACGGGAAGCTCAGCCGATCAAGTCCAGTCATCAATCATGAATCGCGCAAGCCTGTTCCTTCAGAAGAACATGTTCCCACTTCAGGTCAGTTCCTTTCATTGTCTTGTTGCCTGGTGCAACACTCAGCTCCACTGAACAGTCCCTGCCCAAGCCCAAGAAACCAAATACAAAGACAACCACAATATCCAACGATGATGGTCCAAAGGTAGACCCTGACTCTGAAATGGCGATGGCGTTGCAGCCCTTGCTTGAACAAGAAGCTCTGCTCGAGTCGTTCGTCGAAGAAGCTAAAGCTCATCGAAAGTTTGAAGATGTCAAGACGCTAAAGACCAATCTTCAGGAAATCAGAATGGAGATTGATAGGATAGTTGTGAATGCTGACGCCGGGTTGCTCCATGGTAATAATGGAAAGGCCCATTAGCATGTTCTTTCACATTTATATGCAGCATTGAAACTACCCATAATTTATGTACATCTAGATATATTGACACTCATAGTCTTATCAAGACCATTCATCCAGTTAATAGAGTGTATTTTCAATGCCAGTTGAATTAGAACTTGAACTCGGAATTAGGCACAAGTGATGGACATGTTGACTTGACAGGTTGATGCCCCACACCCTTTCAGGCAGCAGAGAGCACGTAGCAGTGAATGGAATGGCACAAAGATCTATTTGCACACATATTGCTATTTTTGTAACATGTTGAGAGCCTCACTTGTTCTCAAGATGACCCGGCATCCTGACATGACTCCATTTGTGATATATGTGTTAATTGGAGTCACCGTACTCAAGCTCGGCTGAGTGCACTTTATAAGAACACTGGCGAGGTTGTTCATATACCTGTCATCTGCAGTTGCCCATGAAAGCTCACAGCCTTTGATGTTGCTGTAAGTTATATAACACTATTTTTAACACTTTTTCTGCTCGTTTGTTCGTCGTCACGAACACGTGACGTGACGACCGACAGAATCAGAACCTAAACCGCGTTAAAGTTTTAAATAAACAAGCTTCGTTGAACACCGCTGTGCACAAGACTTTGATTTTTCTATCACTGCACCTTTTATGCCGAAAGACACCTCCAAGTTGTCGGAATCTGATAAAGTAGCTGCTTCTATGACGCTACGGGTAAGCGGCAGTCGCCAACTCCTGGCCTCTACCCGAGTCGCGACTGCAAACTTGAAAGTGAAAGCCCAAGTTCGGCGAGTTCTGCTGATTGATATGAGAGATGCTTGTTCAACATTTAACATACTCTAAACAGAACTACGTCTAGTTCTCCTTCCCCTTTACCGACTCCTGCTGCCATTGACGTAGAACAACGACTGGCTTCTCTGGAAAGGGACACTATGGAAGAGTCCTGGTTCCAAGCTCTGAAACCCGAATTCGAGAAGCCCTACTTCCGCAAGGTGTGAGCAGACTATTATTTTACAACGCATCGTCAATGACGGTTTTCTACCAGCTGAAGTCGTTTCTACTTGAAGAACATCACTCGCATACGGTTTATCCACCACGTTTGTTGCTGTATCATTCCTCCCTTTTGTCAAGAATCAATGATCCTCTTGATACACAGTAAACGATGTATATTCTTGGTCGAGACTGACTCCGTTAGATCAAGTCAAAGTAGTCATTCTAGGTCAGGTTAGGGGCCGTTCATCTGGAAAGGCTGTACTTTCTATTGACGCAACACCTACAGGACCCATATCATAATGTCGGGCAGGCCCACGGTATGCCCTTACTCGGAACATCACCCTCTCCTGCATCTCATCAATCTTCAGGTCTCTCGTTCTCTGTGCTGCCACCAACGAAGCTTCCAGGATCACTCAAAAATATATACAAGCAACTTTCACTAGACTACCCAGAATTCATTCCTCCGTCTGAAGGGCATGTAAATCCCGCTCGGCTTTGTTTCATTCCGTGTATCCTTACACTTTGCCCCAGCGATTTGACTGCTCTCGCTAGGCTTGGTGTTTTATGGCTAAACACAAGTCTTACAGTCCGTGCACACAAGGCTGCGTCGCACGCTAACAAGGGCTGGGAAACGTTCACTGCTCAAGTCATTCGCGCCGTCATGAACAGAAACGAGGAGGTGAATCAAGGGATTGTGTTTATGGCTTGGGGTGCGTTTGCTCAGAAGACGTGTGCTGGGATTGGGATCAATGAGGTCAGACTGACTTGCAAACAAATCCACCATCTATTGATCACTTTTGATTCCAGAAAAAGCATCTTGTGTTGAAGTATGGTCAAGCTTATGACGAAGTCAATTGCCTTCGCTGAAATCTTTTTTAGATCCGCTCATCCTTCACCTCTTTCAGCACATAGAGGATTTATAGGAAATGGACATTTCCGTCTGGCCAATGCCTGGCTGAAGGAAAGGTGTGGTGACGAAGCTCAGATTAACTGGATGGTCTTGAGCCGCCAAGGGTGATGAGAGGACTACGGAAACTGTTTCTATATCTACACCTCACCGGAAGCCCATGACAACATGACCAATGGTGGCAACCTGCCGGAGCATCGCTTTGTCATGGTGTAGTCCGCATTATCTCCCGTTTGTGACCCAACGACAGTTCGCCGTCTTTTAGACCTAGCGGATGCATGCTAAGGCTTACTCGTCGTACAGTTTGTTACCCATTCGTATTTTGGAGGAACAGTAAATCAAAGAAATGTCGTCGAAGGAATTGCGCCGCGTCAATGGTTTTCTTTTTATCAGCCTCCAGATAAGAAGGCTAAAAGACAACGTTTTAAATGTTATGATGCACATCGGTTTTAAGTGCGACAAAGAGATGTGGAGTACAGTGGGAACCAATGCACTCAACGTCAAAATACCCGACCTCACTATGAATTTGGCGTGGAATAGAGGATTCGATTGAAGACTTAGCAATTGCCCGGGGGACCAATCCTCCACCGGTGGGGACATGCACTTGGTGCAATTCATGAGCATCTAAGGACCCCCGACTCTGACCTGATTCCTGACCAAGTTTATTCCTACTTTCACGCGACCCAGGACTTAGACGATGACCAAATTCGATGTCGTGTCCTGAATGTCTACAATAATTATCAAATCATGCAAAAGTCAACTTGAGCTCTGTGATGCGGTGAGCGACTTAATCCTTTTCTTTCCGTTCTCAACATCATTGATCATAACCAGAATCTTCATGCCCGCAGCGTCCGACACCAAAAATATCGATGGACAAGGCGTTGATGGTCATATATTATCCCCGGGTCATCTTGACTCCGGAATATGGTGGCTGGTCATTGGATAAGGCACTGACCATTGTTGGCGTACCCTCAAGGGAACGAAAGCGGATCCTCGATCTTAGAAAGCGAAAGAACTCGCATGTACAACAATACTTTACGTCCTGGAGGAAAGAGACTCGAGAAACCACAATCACAAACTTCTCCAGAATCCATTCCAGATGCTGATCTGTTTTTAGATAAACCTCGAATATGCAGTTTAAAAAGCGATTGAATAGTTATCCTTTGGAATGGGATCAGTACTTAGAGCTATGTGAATTAGATTAGGTCTATCGTGGCGTATTCTTAGTGATACATTGGCATAGGTAGACGTCATTTATAGTATCATAGTAATGTAGTTAAAATATTTTCCTCCAGTTATTTCTTTCCCTTTTTAAGTTTCTTCTTCACATTCTTAGCCTCTACCTCAAACCTGCTTCTTTTTCTACCATGTTCAACGGATTCTTCCTCTGCTGTATGAATACGCTTCTGGCCACCTTGCCGACTTCGCTGAAGGTAATCGACCTTTTTGGATTGCTGCCTCAGCTCATCGTAGCCGTCACCGCCAGGCCCTCCAAGGCCTCCAAAGTCAACTCTTGCAACACTCCTCAATACATCACCAAACTCATCTTCGAGTCCTCCTGCTCTCCGGCGATGCTTACCACCCCCACCGGTTAAGCTACCGCCTAACGCAATATCTGCCTCATCCCGAGCACGTCTTCGAGCATCACTTTTCTTCATCACTACGCGAGAGAAATTCTCCTCCTCGAACTCGTTGAGTCGCTTCAAATAAGCTGCCCTGCCAGAGGCGAGAGAAGGTATAGACCCAAGACCGGAAGTTGACTCGACGTGAGGACGAGAAACATCCGATGATAATGAAGCAAGAGCCGAAGGGAGAGGTGGGCGTTCTTTCCTTCTCTGCGACCTTGATTTTTCAGTGTAGGGAGCAGGGGCAACACGGGGAGGACGGTAAATTGCATCAGCATCAAAAATACCATGTTTGTCCTGTTGAGAATGATCATTGTGTACCGATTCATTAACAGTATCATCATTTTCTTCGTCATTGGCCCAGAGGTTATTCGGGTTAGGACGGAATGCCAATGGGTCTGTCAATGAATTAGGACCAAGGAACAAAGATATACACATCTAAAGACTACCTTCAAGATTAGCAGTGGTTTCTGGTTCCTCCGCAACTCTGACAAGTTTTTCAATCTGATAACGCATCCTTGTCTCGAGGACACGAATCTTTTCCAGGACAACCCGACCCTCGATCATTGAATCCACGAGATCTCCAAGGCCATCACCACGGCAAACCCTTTCTGGAGCACTAAAAGGCAACTCAGTGCGGGTCCGCGTGTTTAGCGAATAGCCAGTTACACGACGTGAAGAGAGAAGTATTAACGAGTTTAGGTAAGAAATAAGAGTCTGATGTTTCAATGAGAGGAGAGAAATCCCATCTTTGAAGTCTAAAGCTCCGTTACTAAAAAATATGAGGACTAGGATATTGATATAACCAGGATGCGTACTTTTGCCTAAAAGATTGTAAAACCTCTCGAACGGAAGATATGCTCGCAGACACATCACTCAGAACATTTTTTAGTTGGAGTGAATCGGTAGATTTCTCCATCGTCTGATACCTGAAAGAGTCACTTAAGCAGGGGCAAGTCAGATGAGAGAGAGAAAAACAAAATCAGTTAACGGTTTTCTAGGCCGCCGCTTGGAAAGCGTAGCGCGTGACATCAACGTTAATCAGAGCCCAGTGCGTTTCATCGTAGAGAGAGAAAAACCATGCAAAACCAACTCACTATCTGGAGTAAGAGATGTTCGAGTAAGCACGTTTCGATTTTCGGGACTCTTCAACGCATGTGTGCTTATGTAAGCGCACGCGTCGACGTGGCAACTAAGGCAACTCTGGTAATAAGTACCTAATAATTATTTACTACCCAGATCTAGAGCTTACGCCAGACTAGCATGTCAACCCAGGGTCAGGCCCGTGTTTTCCCCAGGATAGCCAATGCGCGTTCCCTTCTTCATTGTCTTGATCTGATCTAACCTTTTGTCATAGAGCAGAGAACAAAATGAAAGTAATTTCTCACACAAGAAGGCGACCAACGACGTCGACAGCTCTTTTTCGGAATTATCTCATTCTTTTGATACACTGAGCCTTTCAGATTCTCCTCGCTCCAGCCATCCAAACAAATTTGTGGGCGGCTTCAATCCAGCTGTAATTGTTACGAATAGTTCCCCAATCGTACCAGCACTCATGCCGACTCCCTACATACACTCGCCGATGAGGGAAAACTCATTCGTTCAATCTTTAACCATGCAAATGGCTCTTCGTCCCGAGGGACCCTACGTAAGGCCTACTTTGGAGCCTGCCCTCCAGACGTTCAAGAAAGTACCACAGCCTATCCTATCTTCGGCTGCATCAACAGCTCCTGTGCTGGAGGAAACAAACAATTCTGCTAAATCTGTGAGAAGCCGTACGTGTGTGACATCTCCACCAGCCAGTTCTCGGAGCCAAAGTCCTGCAACACCTGGGCGACAACAATGTGCTGGAGTCACCAAGGCTGGAAGACGATGTACACGCCAAGTAAAGTTGTGTACAAATCTAACGCAATGTGGCTGGTCTGATGACGAATTCGCGAATGAAGTTTTTTGCTATCAACACTTGAAAGAATTGATGGGACCAAGAGGTTTTTACAGTAGGAAAGATGGTGCATGGATTGAGTTTGCAGGTGAACAAATTTGCCGACATAGTGTTCGCCGCTAAGAAAATCTCGTCAGACTGGATTCCATCTTACCTCCAAGTAGAGACTCAAGTTGCATTACGTGTCGAGATGGAGAAAGCCCGGTCTTCTTCTGACGTTCCAGGGTATATCTACGCATTTGAAATACGAGGTACCATCTCGTGCAGCTTCGTGCCTTTTGGGTAATATCAGAATATGCCTAATCATTCAGATCCAGATAAAACGGAGAATTTTAAACTCAAAGTGGGCAGGGCAGTGAATCTCGTTAAGCGCCTCGATCAGTGGGAGAAACAGTGTGGGTCCGAAGAACAAGTGCTCAGAGGATATTATCCTGGAGCAGCAGAATCCGATCATGATGGAACCAACAGTCTGATGAAAGGACGTCTAAGAGTAGGAGAAGCGGGTCCGTGGTGTCATCGGATGGGTCAGAAGTTTTTTGAAGACGTCCTACACATTTCTAACCCTTGCTTCGGTGAAGAGAGATTAATACACATTGAATTGGCGGATTTGGCCGCTTCTGCCGTATACCTCATACCCACTTGGCCCAAAGTCAATCCACAGATAGGTGACTCAAGTCCGTCGGTGAAGAGATCTACAGGCTCGGGCCAGCGTGTACCTTGTCCAGATTGCGGCAGCCATCATAAGGAGATCTTTGAGTTCGAAAGGCTCACGGGGCGACTCAAAGGACAAGAGTGGGAGGAAGTCATTCGACCGGTGATTCAAAGATGGGGTAAATTTGTGGGACAGTGTGTTTGATACGACTAGTAATATGTGGGACAATATCTCGAGTACAAAAGTCTCTAATACTGGAGTAAGGTATAGAGATCTTTGATAAGTCTGGCGGCTCTCAAGGTGTATTGGTTATCAATACCTGGCGAGGGTGCATGCGTACTATGCATCAATATGATACCCTCCATCCTTCTAGTGCTTTGGAAACAATCATCATGATGCTATTCTTCACCTAGAAGTTGTATCTATGAATGTAGATGGATAGAGTCAAGTTACACCGAGGCAGAAATGTGCTGCCAGCCTGAGTGTAAGGCTATGGTAGATACTATTCCGAGTCAATGAATATAATATGGAAAGCCTTTCGACAGTACTTTGCGTTTGGGAAGGTGCAGCGTTAAAGACAATAGCAAGCAAAACTCGAGCATGATATATGATATCCGAGTGAGGGCGCTCGCCATTATATGCAAAGACATAGCTCTTTGTGGTCTGACGTAATCAAGTATTTCACATCGATCGCCTTCAAGTTTCGAACCTCCACTTAGGCCATTTACATTTACGACATGGAAGGGCTCAGCCAGCTACCATCAAAAGGAAGTGCCTCGCAGGGCCCGTCTGATGAGAAATCAAAAGATGAGCAAGAAGAACAAATGAGAAGGGACCTGATGTCGACAGTATTAGACCTCGCTGCTCGAGAACGATGTATGTTCGATAGTCATTTTCAGAATGAGTTATGGACTTATCGAACCACAGTATCACGAATTTCCCTCGTTAGTCCTGAACGATCGAAACAGATTGAAGGCATCCTGTTCCGAATGGCACAAAATGGACAATTGCGAGGAAGAGTATCAGAGAACCAACTGATAGAGTTGCTTGAACAGGTAGGTCCCTGCGCACATGACTTCTGAAAACGCTGATCCAAATTATGTGCTTTTTGAGATGGAGGATGTCCAGGGGAATGGTACAATCAAGAAGTCGACTATCGTGGTGCGCTGGATATTATCTGTGATATATGTTTATTGATATGTATCAACTCCAGTTCCAACGAAGAAAGGATTTCGATGACGACTTTGACATTTGAATCAGTGTCTGCCTTATTTGTAGGCACAATCCCGAATTTCTAGTCATTTACGAGTTCGCTGCAACTCCCCTCACTGGACATAGTCTAAGCGATCTGCTATTCAAGTAGTAGTGACTACATCACAGGACAGCAGTCATCACAGGATTTAGTGGCGCCAATTTGATGAATAATTATTCAGGGTGCCAAGGTGAGTGACACTTCTACTTTGTGACATTGAATATCCTGGAGAGGCTCCGTGTTCCGTGTCAAGGACTCCACTTTTGTCAATCAACTGGGGCGGCTTGAAGTTCTGGACAATAGCCGAGATGGATCAAAGATGACGATGTGACAGAAAACACAGCTCACATAGAGTCGGCCTTCGGCATACAATTCGTCCAATTTTTCATCAAAGGTTCCGGCTTCTTCAAATTCGGTGTAAGCCTTATAGAGTTTTAATGCCGATCTCGCATCTTCTATTGAGTCGTGCGCATCCGTTTGTATGTGTTCGTGCAGTACAAACCATGACAGAAATCGTAACGATAGTCGACGTTGACGTGATCTGATGAAATATAGATCAACCGTGTCGATGACCTGCTCGGGTGGCACATAGATATCTATGACATGAATTTTCAAGAGATTTTATAGTTTATACTCATCAATTGTAGCTCACTGATGATCCGAAAGTCTTTTGAAAGTCCATGGCCAATAAACACGCACCCACGGTCGACGAGCAGACGAAGCTTCTTATACACAAGTTTAAGTGGGGTCAGGGTATGCCGGGAAAGATGAGGATCCAGGTCACCAACTACAACTGGTGTGAGTATTTGGTAGTACGATGCGGAAGGCGCCCACATTTGATACCCGAAAACTCAGTCAGATAATCGACAATAACCTCACTTGTGTGAATGTAATCGTCAATAAAAGGAATTCCTTGCTTTTGACCATCTCCACGTAAAACAGAGACTCGCGCTAGGCTTAATCGTGCAGGTCGAAGAACTTTCTTCGTTCCGTCTGATCGGAACTCAGTTTCTTCCTAGAAGACAGTCTTGATAACTTAGTCAGCAGATTCAAAAATCCTACGAACTTGTTGCATCGAGACAAATTCAGCGTCAATGGCGACGAAAGTGCCCGGCCGAGGTAGTTCATTAGCCAGCAGGGCTTCATGCTTGATAAGGTGAGGATCGCGGTTTCTAGGAAGATATCATTAATCATTCAATCCAGTCATTATACAGGAGACACACAGAGAGATGGACGTATCATGGCAAAGGATGGTTTCGTCGATACTGTTCGGAAGTCTGCTATAGTCCAAAACTTCGACTAGGTCACTCCGTTCATAATAAACAATTGCAGGAACCTTCGAAATAAGAATCCGATGATTGCCGCGTTCTTGAAACAAGTTGACTGACCTTCCATTTGTCTGGAAAGCTCAACGCCTCCTCCTCAGGAATATTGCGAACCACAAAATCATTGAAGATGAACCAAGGACTGATCAGATCGGTACGCTTTTCTGCCTCGGGAACTGAAGGTGACGGCAAGAATGTCAGATATATTGTAAATGATGGATTATATGTTCGCACCTCTGACTATAGCTACAAGGTGTGACTGCTTATTTTTAGTCAATATCTGGACAACAAAAGACTTGAGGGATGGTCAAAACTCAGATAAGGGCAGATAGTTATGATTCAACAAACTCTGATGGTATATTCAACACCGACTGGATCGTCCACACCGCCAACCTGACCATGTAACTGGAGACGCGTTTGAAGAAACGTTTGACCCCTGACATCGAGCCACAAGTTCAAGTTTTCTTCATTATGGATACATGCGTTGATAGCCAAGATAGGTGGCAAATCTTGGGACGGAATGGAGCGTCGAGATATGAAGAACGTGGGTGATGAACACTGTTGACAAGTCGCCTTGTGTGTGATTTGACGGAACAACGAATGCCGCAAGATACTGACGAAGTCCAGAACTGGATGTGGTTCATTGGAAGGTCCCTAATTCTGAAGAGGTGAAAAAACGATTGGCTATCGAGAAATGCCGACCGACCTTTCGAGGATATATTAGGTCCACAAGGTGGGACATATTATCTTTTTCTCGCACTGCACCGCAACTTGTGCAAGTAGTGGTGTTCTTGCTATCAATACTGAGGAGTTGAGTAATAGGTGCTGCCGAGAGTGGATGTGAGCTAGATAGACTCGACGGCGTCTTCAGCAAAGAGGGATTATTAGGGAAAGAATTCCCCTCCGAGCTCAAAAGTTCAATCAAAAAGCGATGGAATATTTGGATCCTATGCGCATAGTCGACCTCGATGCCGTCTCTTCCATAGTCCACGAGTTCAATAGAGTTTGAAGCTGATTCACGGAGTGAGCGATTCGAAGGTGAACGACATCGAAGGAAGACTAATACCCAACGCCAGAACTCCAACCGTTTTGCAAAAGTTGCTCGACTGACAGTTCGTACCTCTCGCATCTTCCAGCATACGTACTACGAAGCCTAACTCGCAGAGCAAGCAGTGCTCCCTCGGGCAATTGGTAGTGATATGTGATTTTGCCAAAGTTCGAATAGGGAGACAATAATGCATGACTTGTAGGACAGAATTCGTATATGAGTTGAAAATATGGGTCTCTAGTCCGCTGTACTCAGTTTTGTTGTAGAACCTCAAGTGGAGCGCGTGAAAAGCCGATTCTCCGTGAGAATAGAGCAACTACGTACCCAAAGTCAAAATCTTCAACACCGAACTTAGAATACTCGATCTCCACTTGGCGGTACATTTGTGGAACTTCTTCGTCTACGTATTCATAGACTGGAGCAGAAGATTCAATCTGAGGGACTGCATTGAGGACGGTCTATTCAAGTCACTGAAAGCCTATACTCAGACCTTGGTCGCCTTTCCACTTCGAAATCGGCCATTGTGCCTTCTTTGTGATTCCACACCGACCACGTTTCGACGACCCTTGAGCTCTCTGGGAAGGGCAGCATAGGCTACGTTGTCTTTCATTTTCATTGTATTGAGGAGTTGGGCGGGTATCTTTGAGGGGGGTGGGTACACCACAATAGATGGCTTCATGAGCGGTGTCCATGCTGACAGTAACTGCGTGTCATAATGAGGCAATCCTATTGTGTTCAAAGGCCTGTTGACGATGATCAGGCTTATACCTTTTTTTCTTAAGACGAGACTGAACTTACGTGGAATCCATCCAATCTATTTCGGCCAACTCGGCGGGCGTATCTGCCCAATCAACTGGTTTCCCGTCAAATCCATTGAACGGAACTCCAACGGTGTCCTCCGCTTGTGAAAGGAGATGAATCGCCCCATCAGCATCTCCAAATGCCACGTATGCCGCAGTCGCTGACACAGAACAAGAGGTAACATAAGAAGCCAAATCGAGCTGTTGGAAAGCAGTGAGGCCAATCTACACATATACTTGTCTAATTGGAAGTACTTGATAGAATTCGCTCGCAGCAGGGTTCACAACGTCCACTATATTGACTAATCCTTGATTTGAAACAATCACGATAGTCGAGGCTCGCTTCGGCAGAACATGTATGAAAGCAGGGCCCGAAGAGAAGGCAATCGGTGGCAATGAGCGCATTGTTCTTAGATCATATATCTTTACTAGAGGGTCGGGGAATGGTCGAGATTGTCTGGTTGGAATGAGCCTATTACAACATAGGGTGTGAAAATGCCAACCTTTCGCCGAGCCCGATAGTGAATGCAAAATTGCCGGTCGTGTCAAGTCCTTGAATGCCACCTGTGTGCGCTCTGACATGATTCTCTGAGGATCTACTTGAATTAGAACGAGGGTCATGCGTGCGCAGATACCCATCCGAGGACCCTGATAATAGAGATGTATGCGATGCATGTAAATGACTAATTATGGAGGGCGTGGCTGTTTGTCGAAGGACGGCTCCCGTCAGAGAGTTTATGTAGAGTAAGTCCATTTCAGCAGTGGATGAGGCTACGATGTTGGAGTTGGCAGTATTTGAAAAAGACGTTATATTCGATGAATGACTATCACACCTCGAAGATGAATGAGCCGATGAAAAGTATGCTGCCTTTAGTCGCACCGGAAATACCACTTGTTCATTCCTCCTTTTGTCCAAGTACCAAATCCCTCACCCGCTAGGCCCAAAGCACGTACATGATTCTCTCCGGAAACTAGTTTCTTGACTGCAAGTCTACCTCCTACCTTGAAGGACACGCCACGAATGCCTCGCGTTCCATAATATCCGGTAACGTCACCCAGGTTTGAACCTGCCCAAAGGATATCCGACACGGGGTCAAACGAGAGGGATGTCACGGGCTGAGGAAATGAAAGGGTTATAGGAGTGATCTTTCGATAAGAGGTGGACATTTCTACGATGCCACTATCATGGGTACATAGTGAGGCCTAAATTACAGCACTTTTCTGAAAATAATAGGATTCACGTGTTTTCTTTACAAAGCGGTCGGATGTTAGAATTTCCTTTTTAGGCAAGTTGCGCGACACCCACATCGCTCTATTTATACATGCTCCTACTCATGTACTGGATGACTCTGATACTTCTATTGTTGCTAATAGCTCTGTTACGGCTCATTCTGAACCACCTCCTGTGCAACGGCTCCTGGACGATGATTTAGAAGAAGATCTCATTGATCGAAGACGATACACACTACTTCTTGCCACGCTAAGAACATCAGTAATGTCTTCGACCTCCCAACCTCGATCCCACCTCGATCCCAAAGTGAAAGCGCACATTCTTTTGTATCCCAACTGATGTGTCGATTGACTATAGAATAGTGATAGCCTAGATGATATGCAAAGCAACAAGATGGGTGTGGGGACAAGGGTTGCGACGCGTAGGACTTGGCCAAAAAAGGAGATTTTAAAATCCGTCGCTTTGTAAAAACACACGTGAATCCTATTATTCTCAGAAAGCGCTGTGAAAAAGCGCAGAACACGAGAGAGAATTCTCATATAGCCATGGGCGTTCATTCAATCGATATCTACTTATGTAATTTTTATTGTTATAATGCAGAAACTCTTGCTGTAAGACCTAGACCCCCTCACTTTGTTCAGTTCGGTTTTTGGTATTCTAACTCAATGCTGAGATCCAGCGCCAGCCTCACTTTTTTCAGTCAGGGCTTTGATCTTTTCTTAACTCAGTGTTGGAAGCCAGTTAGGCCTTCGATCTTTATTTGTAATGCTCCTCAATGGAGTAACCAAGTTTGTCAGATAAATGGGGCTTTTCAACTTATTTCCCCTTGCTATGCCAACTTGGGTCTTTGAAATCCTTAAGTAAATGTGCTTGTAGTCCTGTCAATATACATGTTAGCAGTACAAGTCTCTTTTATAATTTCAATTTCATGACACCCTTCAAGAGAAAGCAGAATGAAGGTTGTATTTTGATGCATGATGTGGTGTCATGGACAATGGTTGATACTGGACTGTCAGCCTCAGGGCATGTGCTAATCTCAACATGTTCATGTTTCTTTTGAATCCATTTGTCCAGAGCACCTGCCTGCATTGTGTGCTATGTTACAATGAGCTACAGTCCATGCATTTGGCACATGCTTGTAGTTCTTGCTAGGACCCATATACAATCTCACTTCATTCAGTTAGATCCTTGATATTCTAACTCAATGCTAAGATACAGACCCAATCTCACTTTGTTCTGTTGAGTCTTTGTATTTTGTCAACTCAATGCTAAGATCCAGACCCAATCTCATTTTGTTTGGTTAGGTCTCTGTATTTCATTGACTCAATGGTTAGGTCTTTGTCTTTTGTTAACTCATGTTTTGCCAAGACTCAGCCCCAACCTGACTTGATTCAGTTAGGTCTTTGAATTTTGTTAACTCATGTCTTACCAACACCCAGCCCCATCCTCACTTTGTCTACTTGAATCTTTGATTTTTATTTGTAAGAGTTCCTCAATGAAGTAATAAAAGATTGTCAGATAAATCAAGCTTTTCCACTTATCTCTCTTACCATGCCATTTCAGCCTTTTTCTCAATCAATGTGCTTATAATCTTGTCATTGTTCATGTTAGTAATGTGAGTCTTTACTATAATTTCAATTGTATTTTGTTCAGTCAAATAAAGCTTATATAAGTATTCTATAATTTTTAACTTCATTTCATCCTCACATTTTACAGTTAGTTCTTTGATTTTTATTTGTGAGAGTTCATCAATGGAGTTTGAGCTTCTTAACTTATCTCTCTTGCTATGCAAAAACTTTCAGGAAAAGGAGCCAGCATACAGCAGTCAGCAATCTAATCTATCAAAACAAACTTATATGTCATAGTAGTGAGCAAAAAACCTCCCATTCAAGTCTTTTAACAGAAGACCATCTGCTTTACACATACTATATCAATATATAGGTTGCATCTGTAAATATTTACTTGTGATTATTCTTTCTACCTTCTCAGTCTTATTTCAACTCAAAGCAATGCATAATTCTCTTCACCAATGGAGGGCTTCAAGCTCAGTTTCTGAACATGTGTGTAAAAGGAAAACAACAAGCTGCATCAGCAATGGAAGACTTGGATGAAAAAGCTATTCAGAAGAGAATGAAAAGTTGAGCTGGCAGGCCAGTGTGATCAAGCATTAAACAAACTTCATTGTGGCTGCAGACCCAATGAACATGTTCTGAATCATGTTGGAACTGGCCTCCTTGTTGACATGAAGACAGTGTGGCATCCCTTGGAAGAAGAGCCCCAGCAGAGAAAATTGTAAACACTACCACAAACATTTCTTTGACTTGTATGTGTTTTGGTGAAATAGTTGACAAGGGCATTGGGCAGTGAAACTACCACTCATGTCAGTGTAAATGTTAAGTCTGTGATATGAGAAAGAGAGGGTGTGTATTCCAATCCAAACTGGAGCAATGCTGTGCCACCATCAGATCTTGTGGCAAGCAGACTTTTAGATGCATTGAGTGGTGAAGGGGGAAGAGGGAAACAAAGTGGCAAAGTCATACAGGCTGCAGATGCCAACTGGAGGAAGCCAGTGAGTTCATCAAGCTTGCAGCAAGTGCATCATCAATGAGGAATCCATGAAGATGTTAGTTCCTAAAGGATCCCAGCTTAGCTGGAGGGAGGCACACTTTCATGGCAATTGACCTCTGCAGCTCAATGTGTGAAATGGGGATTTTTTATTGAGATGGAGAGATAAGATTAGCGTGTATTGGCTAGGGCTTGCTACTGTATGTGTAATGTAAGTGGTAGCAGAGTAATCAAGATATGACTGTTTAGTGATAGGACAAAGAAAAACAGATAAAAAGAAAAATGTAACAAACATGAGGGAGTGGTGGGAGGGTGTTCAAAAATTATATGGCTAAGCAACTAGAAGTTCTGATGAACAAATTGTTGCCTGGTAAGTAAACTGCTTGTTTTTGAATGAACTGCATTTGGCTTACTGAAAAACAAACTTTGCCAGATGATAAAATACTTATGATAGCAAGTTTGTGCTGAGATACTGTGGTCAACAATAAATATAAGACTTATCAGATGAACTGAACATAGCTTACCTTTGTAGAGTAGTGATTCTGACTGAACAAAGTTTTACAGAAGAATAATTGCTACACTGCAAAGGCAATGAGGCTGTAGTCTGCAACTGAGTGACTGCTGAATGTTCATCTAAGCAATGGCAGTGGATGTATGAGTGCAAGACTGCTGCACAGATAACAGATGCAAAACTGTTGCATAACTGACTAGATGTGAGACCTCAAGCCCTACTGTTTTCAGCCCAGTATCCACCATACACTAGCACTAAGCTGAAAATGACCATTGAATCCAATTATTGTGATTTTGTTTTGGAGGGTTTTGATGAAAAGACTTTGCTGCACAGAGGTCTCCAAGATTGCTCCTTACCCCTGGAACCCATGATTACAATGACCTCTGCAACTCAATGCATGGAATGGGGATTTCTTATTGAGATGGAGAGATAAGATTAGTGTGTATCAGCCACCAAAGCAGCCACTTTTAGATTTTTCTGATGTGGTAATAAGTCCAAGGCTATAAATTGGCTGAAAAGGAGTGTGGTGGGGTGGTGGTGAGAAAAGAGATGTGACAAGTAGGTGAAAGGAAGGAGAAAAGTGATGTGATGAGTAGCTGAAAGGAGATGGATATTCATTTAACAATGTTTTTTCAGGGCTGCTAGTTGCAGAGACATTCTGATGCAGGGGTTTTCATGTATATAGCTTGTCCAAGCCCCAGATAACGAACATCTGAGAGCTTTGATGATGTCTTCAGATATTCCCAAAGAAGCATAGTATGTAGCACCCCTTGCTTGAGCTGAGTGTCCCCCAAATGAATGATTGACAAAGGAGAATAACTTTGATTTGAGCCATGATCTTGTAGGAAGAGAACCATCTTCCTAATGAATAGAGCATGCCAAAGACTGTGAATTTTGTCTTGTCTTTCCACATATTCTTGTAGAAGAGATACTGGATCTGCTATATCTTGATGAATGAACAAAATATCAGTACCATGAAAGAATGGGTTGGCTTTATGGTATGGAAGGTGGTATCTGACATAGCCTAGAGTAAATTTTAAAAATGACCTTTTAATGACCTTCCTCCAATCAGATGGTTTTTCTATGGTTTTCTTGACAAGCTTGCCTGATCTATGACATGCATAAAAACAGCATGACATCATTGCTGCAAAGAGCAAGTCATCACATTCTGCTGTGTGTTGGGCCAAAATTACAAATGCTGTGAGGTGATGTGGGCATAGAGGTTGTTTCCTATGGACTGGATTAGTGCATACTTTCTTTGAACCTCTGATATCTCCTTGAACTAAAGGATGTGCCCTGTTGTTATTGAAGTCTGGATAAAAATCACAAATGAAGTGTTGAAGTCCTGTCAAATACTTTGGGCCTGAAGCTATAAATCTTGAAGTGTAAGTTCTATATTGAGCCAATGACTGTGGAGTAGGGTCAAGTGGAAGATTGTGGTTAATGCAAAATTTCATAGAGTCACAAGCACCTGTTGCATATCTGCTTGCAGTAGATTACTCTATAGCTTGGATCTGCAGGTGTAAAGTAAGAGCATCTCAATTTCATATGAGGGCAAACTGCCAATCTGTTGTTTGACAATCCACCCATTGCACTCAAAAGCATGTTCTCCATTGCATCAGCAGAAGGCCCCTTGGAGGCTCAAATTGGCATACATGGTCTGTAGGAAATTTTTGTTGATACTCATTGAAGAGCAATCAAGATAATAAATTGGCTTTAATGTTGTCCTTTCCCACTATGTGACACACTTTCAAGTTGATTAACATTTTTGAGTTACTGCCTTGATGAGCAATGTGTAAAAGTTGTTGAACAGTGATGAGACAAATAGTCTACATGTTTGCCCACTAGCTACTTGTGCAAAAATGTCAGCAGAGAGAGGCAATGCTGGAGGGGCTGGTAAGAGCAGATCTGAGGTTGGTGCAATGTTGGTTCACTGTGTGGTCACCCATCAAGCTGAGATTAGCACCAAATTGATTGATTTGGATTAGAGTAAATACAAAAGTTTGACTAGGATAAGTGTAAGTGATGCCTCCATGCCACTGTGTTCAATGAGGAGTTGATGCAAAGTAGGGAAGAGGTGTCATTCAGTGGAAGGTTAGCATGGACATAAACATGCTTTGATAGCAGATCACTGTCAGGTTCCGCTGACCTCGGGGGCTCAGCTGCACTGGGTGAGTCCTTACTAGGCGGGCGTGATCCCCTTGCACTGGTAACCGAACACTCGAAAACGTTCTGGGCACTGATGGCTTGTGCGGATAGTCAGTGGGATGTGATCCAGACAGATCTGGGGAGGTCCAGAGAAGTTGGATTGCAAGGAAACGGGACAGTCTTGGCGGGGTTCAGGCAGAAGACCGTATGGGAGATTTGCGGAAGCGAAGGAGTAGGCGGCTGTGTGATCAATGGGAGCAGAGCCGGGGTTTGATGGGAGATCAATTGGAGTTGATGGAGTCTGGGACCGAGTGAAGAGCAAGGTTCAGACCTGGTGAAGGAGTATCGGGGTTTGTAATCGTAACCGCGGAGTTTGTAAGGTCATTAAGGTTGATGAAGACTTGGGCACAATGGTCGGATGGAGTCACCAAGACTGCATCAGACGAAATGATATGGAACAAGAGTAGATTCGAGTGGAGGTACAAAACAATAACAAGAACGATAACGGAATGGAGATGAGACAAGACCGGGAGACTGAGATAAGACCGGGAGACTGAGATAAGAAAACAAGACATGAAACACGAAACACAAAACACAAGAAGGAAACAATCAGACCATAGGTAACGTTAAGCAATATCAAGACTAGAGTATGAAGAGCTACTCGACGGCTTATATACTGACTACCGGAGAACTTCAGGGTACGTCGGCTGCGGCGGCGGGGCTTGGCAGAGCTCAACAGAGTGGGTGGGTGTTGGTTGCGATTGAGGATTGGGCTGCACTGATACGTTGATGGGATCATTGGGGAACGTGGGTCGCCCTGAGGTTGTTGTGATACTCTGGAATGGGTCGGAGGAACCAGGGTGTTGAGTTGATGATGGTGTCATGACCCATTCCATTCCCCCCTTCCCTTCACCATTATCCAACCTCAGATTCTACACAGTCCCTCTCTGGATCTCAGCCACACCCCCAGATCTTAGCCACAGTCCTGTTTCAGCCACATCCAGGTTTTAGCCACCTCTAGGACTGCTTTTCCTGTTCCAGATCATTCCCACAGGCACAGATCCTTTCCACAGGTTCCAGATCACTTCCACAGGTTCCAGATCACTTCCACAGGTTCCAGATCACTTCCACAGGTTCCAGATCACTTCCACAGGTTCCAGATTACTTCCACAGGTTCCAGATTACTTCCACAGGTTCCAGATCACTTTCACAGGTTCCAGATCACTTCCACCTGTTCCAGATCACTCCCACCTGTTCCAGATCACTCCCACCTGTTCCAGATCACTCCCACCTGTTCCAGATCACTTCCACCTGTTCCAGATCACTCCCACCTGTTCCAGATCACTTCCAGGATTGCTTCCCTTGTTCCAGATCGCTTTCTCATGACTTAGATCACTTCCATCTTCTCCTTTTGGCAGTGTCCTACAGCTATATAAGGTCCCTTAGTCTGTAGCTACACCCCAGCCTTGACATTACCTGATATCTTGTTTGTGTTCTATTGTTATCTGATCTTCTCTCCATTCATCATTTCTTAGTCTCTTAGTTTCTTTCCCTATTTACATACTTGCTGTTGGCATCACCTCCCCAAGGTGGTTTTGGCTCCTGTAAGAGTCCCCCTCCAGGACTGTGGTCCTGACAAATGTCAAGGCTGCACCACCCCCCAGGTTGTGATGGCAGCTTGTATGTCTTACCCACTCTATTTCTATCCCTCCTCCACTTCAGCCTTCATTGGGGAGTTTGAGGATGGCACTAGTAATCCCATAGAGTTGGCTCCCCCATTTCTATTCCCCCCACACCTCTATCCAGGCTCAGAGTTACTGGGGTAGCACTGGTATTCCATGGGGTTGATTTTGGATGCATTTACATGCTCCAGCACTGTCCACCCTTTGCTTCAGCCTTAGTTGGGAAGTAATAGGATGGCTCCAGTATCTGTGGAGTTGACTCTTGCACCTTCTTCACAGTGGTTATTGCAAGTACAGATTGGCACTCACTTTGGACACCCTCCTGGTCTTTCCCCATGCTTCTTCCCTTCCCAACACTCTTCCACACTCCCCAGAATCTCAGAATCACTACACACACATCTCGAGGGCTCGATGCTTAAAGGGGGAGTACTGTCATGACCCATTCCATTCCCCCCTTCCTTTCACCATTATCCAACCTCAAATTCTACACAGTCCCTCTCTGGATCTCAGCCACACCCCCAGATCTTAGCCACAGTCCTGTTTCAGCCACATCCAGGTTTTAGCCACCTCTAGGACCGCTTTTCCTGTTCCAGATCATTCCCACAGGCACAGATCCTTTCCACAGGTTCCAGATCACTTCCACAGGTTCCAGATTACTTTCACAGGTTCCAGATTACTTTCACAGGTTCCAGATCACTTTCACAGGTTCCAGATCACTTCCACCTGTTCCAGATCACTCCCACCTGTTCCAGATCACTTCCACCTGTTCCAGATCACTCCCACCTGTTCCAGATCACTTCCACCTGTTCCAGATCACTCCCACCTGTTCCAGATCACTTCCAGGATTGCTTCCCTTGTTCCAGATCGCTTTCTCATGACTTAGATCACTTCCATCTTCTCCTTTTGGCAGTGTCCTACAGCTATATAAGGTCCCTTAGTCTGTAGCTACACCCCAGCCTTGACATTACCTGATATCTTGTTTGTGTTCTATTGTTATCTGATCTTCTCTCCATTCATTACTTGCTCTCATTTCTTAGTCTCTTAGTTTCTTTCCCTATTTACATACTTGCTGTTGGCATCACCTCCCCAAGGTGGTTTTGGCTCCTGTAAGAGTCCCCCTCCAGGACTGTGGTCCTGACAGATGGGTGGTGAAGATCGGGAACAGCGGGGATGGTTCTCGGGGTTCGGGAGATCCAGGGTAAGTGTCAGTGGCTGCGGGGAAGGTGTCGAAGTTGGCCAGGGGGCCGTCGGAGTTAGCCGGGGAGGCATTGGAGTTAGCCAGGGTTGCGTCGGGGCTAACTGAAATAGGCATGGGGCATGGGCAGCAGTTCAGCGGAGCATCGGTGGTTATTGGGGAATCGGGGAGTTGCTGGACAATGTGCGGGGGTCCAGGGGACGGGTTGTGACATCACCCCCCCTTCAGCGTCGAGACCCTTCAAGATGCGGGGAGCCAGACGGGGGTCGGCAGGGTGTGGGAGTCGAAGCTGAGCAATATTGATCAATCCGCAGCGAGTGATAGCGGCATGGGAGACAAAGTCAAAGCGTGGCCGCCGCTTCGTCAGGGTTCTCCTCAATCAATTAAAAGCTTTGGACATACCCCGGAACTTCCCAAATTTCGTCATGTCTTCCCCCAGCAATCCAGTAATCTCTCCCACTGATTTGGACAAGGTGGTGGTGTACGACAGTGGGGGGGAGGAGTTTGAGCATTGGCGCCGGGCTAGCGTCAGGGACTGGAGTTGTAAGTAGTGTCAACTTGTCTTTTCGGGATGATTGACGGGGCTTTTGTAGAGTCGTCTGTGGTGGTGGTGGTGGATTTTCCGGAGGTTCTGAAACAGACCAAGTTTTGTCCCGCGTTGCTGAAGGGAAAGGGGGCATCCTCGGCGGTGATTTGGGGGAAGCGTTGAGCCTCCCCACCCTCAGGGGCGGGACCCAGCAAGAGGCCGCGTGGGTGCGAGTCATCAGCGGAGCTTCTGGAGTCTTTCCTTTTTTCTCCTACCCCAGGCGTTCCCTCAGAATGGTTGTTGAGTCCCCCCGTGCCTATTCCTTCAATCACGGAGGTCTTTCTTCACAAGCAGGTGGAGGCTTTGACGACGTCATTGGCAGTATGGGAGGGTGAGCTCTGACGGGCAAGGGAGGACCGTGATGTGGTGCGGACGGAGAAAGAGGCAATGGAGCGGGAGAGGAACACTTCGGTGCGCATGGTGATGGAGTGAGCGTTAGAGGTGCGGGGTTTGCGGGAGCATCTGATGCAGATGGAGGGGCAGCCCGCGGGGGAGGTGGAGGGGTGGGGATGAGTTCCGGAGGGAGATGCGTTGTGGGTGGAGCTGGAGGCGGCGAGGCGGAGGGAGGATTGGTTGGCCAACAAGGCCGCTTCAGGGCACACGGGAATCCTTCATGAGTTGTCTCCTGTTCCTCCGTTTGTTACTGACAGTTCATTTTCTGGGTTTAGGCTGGGTGCAGGAGCATCGGGTCCTCTTGGATGGTGCCTCCATGGCGTTCGCGTTGATTCAGGACGGGTTGATGCAGGAGTCCGCGGTTCAGCCTCTGGAGTTGCAGCAGGGGATGGTGTGATTGGAGAGGTTGTTGGCGGGGCATTGGCGACGCAATGCGGTGGCCCCAGGGTCATGGTGGGAGGTGGCAGCTGACACGGGGGAGGCCTTGCTGGGGTTGGTGGAGGTCTTAGCAGTGGTGCGGGCCCAGATGGAAGTCGACCTGGGGGTAGGGTTGCCGGGGGGTCCAGGGAGGGAGTGAGATGGGTGTGGCCCCGTTTCTTGTTGCTCTCGGACTTGCTGCCTCCCTTGCCTTTTGTATATATATAATTTTGGTATGCAAACATGTCCCTTTCTTGGTCCCTGGGCATGTGAAGTGAGGTTTTAGTTTGTATGAGGGCAAAGTAAGCGAAACACGCAGGGGTGTGAGAGGGAGTTGAACCCCTAGTGAATCCAGAGGCGGGGGTTATGCCCACTAGTGCCTATCTGTACTGGCTAGTCCCGGGGTTTGTCGGAATGGGGCGGGGTATCACAGGGAGGGCTCCCGAGGTCCGGCAGGGGTGGTGGGAGTTCTCCGGTGGAGTTCTGTGGCATTTTGGGGTGTTGTATTGAGTTCGATTCTCGGAATTTCCGACCAGGGGTGTAGGGGTTTTCTTTGGTCTGCGGCGGGGACATGCGCCATGTTGGTGTTGGAGGGTGGACCTTTGAATCTTTCATGGGTGTCCAGCGGGTTCGGGCTTTGGTCTTTTTGGCAGTGAGGTTGGCGGGGGGGGGGGGGGACAGGGTTCTTCCCGTGATCTGGCCCTTATGCCAGTGCTGGTGGCGAAGGCGGCGGGGCCTTCTTCATTGGTGGGGGTCGGTGGGGCGAGGTTTGTCCTTGCGGCATAGCTGGCCCAGGTTGAGGTCGTGTTCCGGAGTGTTGCGTCTGTGGGCAGGCATGTTCAAGTGGTGCTTTGGTGTGCTCCGGAGTGTTGAGGACCAAGGGGGCAGGATGCGGGGTGATCAGTCCCGACCAGTTCCTTCGGGTCCGGAGCCAAAATTTGAGGTTCCGGATCATCTACATGACATTGCTTCCCTGACCAAAGGTAAGTCCCAAGACGGACAGAGGGGTCTTACATATTTCTCATACTCCCTAGAGTTTGGAGGTCTGGGGGTCGGTGGTTCCTTCATCGGGGAAGAAGTGGGTGGTCCCGGAGTCGACACAAGGGTCACTCGGTGGGGGTTTGTTGGTTGTTCACGGTTGTTGGGCAGCAGCGGGGAGGTCGGCCGCAGGGAGGCACTGGAGTGGGGCTCCCCAGGAGTCGCGGCAGGGTTGAGGCAACTCTTCATTCATGTTCCGGAGCGGCCCGGAGATTGTTGCAAATGCGGAATGGCAGTGGGGAGAGGCACCACTCGCTTCTTGGAGAAGGCATCAGCAACCTTTAGGGTACTCCGAGAGATTACTTTGCATGTGGCCTGCTTCAGGGTACTCCAAAGAGGATACTTCGTATGTGGCTTGCTTCTGGGTGCTCCAATGATGTGGTCCCTGTTTGACGGACATATCCCGGTGTAGGGGCGGGATTCGGGGCGGGTGGTGATTTATGTTGCAGAGTTGGGGCTACCAGGGCATCGTTGTTGGCGCCGTAAGTCCCCTTGATCAAATGTTGTAGTCGGAGCGGAGGCCCCAGAGTCGTGTTGCCAGGGTCCGGAGCTGTGTCGAGGGGTTCGGAGGGGGTCAGAGGGGTGGGTCGGCAGTTTTGGGCTGGCACGGGGTTGTTTGGGTCGTTGAGCCAGGTGGGGGAGGTCCCTTAAGGATATTGGAGCGTATGCTCTTTGGGTCATTAGGTCGCTTGAACGGCTGATTGATGTCCTCTGGATGATGGTGGGGCTTCTCCCTCCCTTGTATGAACATGTCAGCAAATTTAGAGTACTTAGGGGAACTACTTTGTGTAGGATCCTTTTTCCTATAGTTAGTTTGGGGTGGCTCCTATGCTGGGGGTTCCTTTGAGGGAGGTGGTGGGGTGGAGGGTACATAGTCATTCTTTTCCTGACCATCTAGAAGCTCGGGGATGTCTTGATCTTGTTCCAGGGTTGTTGAGGTTGGGTCAGAGGTGTCGGGGCCCCTTTATTTGTTGGGCGGAGGTGACGGCCGAGTCGACCAAGGTCCGGAAGCAGGTTCTGGGGTTGGAGCGTAGCCTAGGTCTGGGGTTCTTGTTCTGTTGTTGGGGTTGTTGGGCCGAGCTTGATTTCGGTGGTTTTGGGGCTAGTCGTCACATTTGTCAGTCTGTGGAGTTGCTAGTGGGTTGGCAGATCCACAGGCGGGCTTCGGGGAAGCGCGTTCTCAGTGGTCTCATCAGGGCTGGTGATCCTCACGCAATGGGTGACTGTTTCGCGGCAGGTTGGCGTTATTGTTTGTTGGAGGGTTGGCGCGGTGCCGGAGACATTGTTGCTCATTTGGTCAGATGGTCGCCAGGTTTTAGGATGCTGTTCTTTGAATGACGTCTGTCATGACCCGCTCCCTAGATCCCTAGACACTGCCCCCAACCCCTCCCGATTTCCCGCCTAACTCCCCGGAACCCCGCCCACACTTTTGACGCCCACACTGGACAACTCCAACGCTTCTCCGGCAAACCCCGACGGCAACTCCCTCTCTGTAGCCATCAACACCCCCTTGAAACCTTCCCCCACCGTTCCTGGCCACGTCATATGTCCCCGACCCCCTACCCTAGTTTACCCGACCCGTCCCGGAGTGTCACGACGTCCCCGGAGCGGCCGCGCCCCCAACTGATCCCATCAGAATACCGCCGCGGCCCAACCTTGGATTGTACCCGACACCTGTCGACTCAGCACAGCTCCGTCGACCCCCGCCATCATATCCGCCGCCCTCGGAGGCACCCAGTAGTCTGTATATAAGTCATAGAATAACTCCTCGAACTTTAGTCTTGATATTACATTTTACCGGTTTCCTATGTTTCATCTCTCGTCTCGTCTCTATTTCTGTTTCTAGGCTTCGAATCTATCTTTTCTCAGTCTTGTCTTGTCTCCGTCTCGTCTCGACTGTACATATTTCCTTTGTTCCTCTGAAGTTCCCTTGCTCCCTACGTCAGTACAAACTCCCCGCACGCGCCACGACCTGAACATTCTTAACAACCACTCCGGACCTCGCTACCCGCTCGGCCCCAGAACCCACCAAGCCCCGGTAATCCCCTCTCCAGCTCCGACCCCACCCCCCATCAACCGAGAAGCCTCCGCCTACCCCGCAATCTACTCATGCACCCACTAACTAGCCCTGACACCTGCCCTGGGTCAACAACCAGTACCTCTGGTCTTAGACCCCTCCGAATCACTCAGGACTTACTTGGGCCACTCTCCCTAGGGGCCCCTCACAAGCTTTCCCCACCTCCGCTCCAACTCCAGATGCCTGGTTATAAGCGCAGGACATCGCGTCTGCCCAGTAAGGACTCGCCAGTGTACTGAGCCCCCATCGTCAGCGGAACCTGACAACGTCGGGGTCAACTTTGTGCGAGGGAACGGATTTGGCAGAGAGGGTGGGGTGGGAGATGATTTGGCGGTTTGCGTGAGGGGTTGGAGGTTGGGTGTGAGTTGGGGAGGGTGTCCGTGGGGGGAGCCGTTGTATGGATGTAACCGGAGTGGAGGGGACTTTTGGTGTTGGATCTGTGACTCAATGTGCCTCGGCGAATTGGGCAGGGCCGTATGAATCATAAGGGTTTCCAGGCACGGGCAGACCATAGACATTGGAGTTATTTGATTGTGTGTGCGGAGATAATGTGGGCATCATGGACGGAGTAAGGTAGAGTCTTGATATTATGTCAGGTTCCGCTGACCTCGGGGGCTCAGCTGCACTGGGCGAGTCCTTACTAGGCGGGCATGATCCCCTTGCACTGGTAACCGAACACTCGAAAATGTTCTGGGCACTGATGGCTTGTGCGGATAGTCGGTGGGATGTGATCCAGACAGATCTGGGGAGGTCCGGAGAAGTTGGATTGCAAGGAAATGGGACGGTCTTGGCGGGGTTCAGGCAGAAGACCGTATGGGAGATTTGTGGAAGCGAAGGAGTAGGCGGCTGTGTGATCAATGGGAGCAGAGCCGGGGTTTGATGGGAGATCAATTGGAGTTGATGGAGTCTGGGACCGAGTGAAGAGCGAGGTTCAGACCTGGTGAAGGAGTGTCGGGGTTTGTAATCGTAACCGTGGAGTTTGTAAGGTCATTAAGGTTGATGAAGACTTGGGCACAATGGTCGGACAGAGTCACCAAGACTGCATCAGACGAAATGATATGGAACAAGAGTAGATTCGAGTGGAGGTACGAAACGATAACAAGAACGATAACGGAATGGAGATGAGACAAGACCGGGAGACTGAGATAAGACTGGGAGACTGAGATAAGACCGGGAGACTGAGATAAGAAAACAAGACATGAAACACGAAACATGAAACACGAGAAGGAAACAATCAGACCATAGGTAACGTTAAGCAATATCAAGACTAGAGTACGAAGAGCTACTCGACAGCTTATATACTGACTACCGGAGAACTTCGGGGTATGTCGGCTGTGGCGGCGGGGCTTGGCGGAGCTCGATGGAGTGGGCAGGTGTCGGTTGCGATCGAGGATCGGGCTGCGCTGATACGTTGATGGGATCATTGGGGAACGCAGGTCGCCCTGAGGTTGTTGTGATACTCTGGAATGAGTCGGAGGAACCAGGGTGTTGAGTTGATGATGGGTGGCGAAGATCGGGAACAGCGGGGATGGTTCTCAGGGCTCAGGAGATCCAGGGTAAGTGTCAGTGGCTGCGGGGAAGGGGTCGAAGTTGGCCAGGGGGCCATTGGAGTTAGCCGGGGACGCGTCAGAGTTAGCCGGGGACGAGTCGGAGTTAGCTGGGGAGGCGTCGGAGTTAGCTGGGGTTGCGTCAGGGCTAACTGAAATAGGCGTGGAGCATGGGCGGCAGTTCGGCAGAGTGTCGGGGGTTATTGGGGAATCGGGGAGTTGCTGGACAATGTGCGGGGGTCTAGGGGACAGGTCGTGACAATCACTATCACAATGGCCCCAATGAAAGTAATCACTAGCAGCTGTTTCTGCATGTCAGCAGTTATAAACAGCTGACCACTCACATTATGCCACCAATTTCAACAGCTGCTCCCTATGGGCCCAAAAGATCTCTGTTGCCAAAATCTTTTTAATATGGAAAGCAAGACTTTGGAAATATAAATATGTTTGGAGAGGGATAAGCACAGAGAAGGACATCTTATATTACTTCACTATTTGATGGCTAACTTTAAATTGATTTGTGGCACTGTGAAATGTGTAGGCACTTTCCTAATTGTGATTGGTGTGGTTGAGCTTGTGCAGGTCTACAGCCTTGAAGTCATGTGTAATGATGGCTAAGAGCACTGCTGTGTTGACATCAAGAAAATAGAAATGAAGGAAAAGAGGGGAGCAAACAGTTTACTAGTTGACTCCTACTACTGTAATTGGAGAAACAAAGTGTAATGTTTCTGTTGTGGTTTGTGCAGCTTATGGTTCATACATCATAAGTCAAAACCAGTTGTGATTCTATCTAAGTATGAAGTAAGGCACTGCCTTATGTAATTACAGAGGGTATAGTTTCAAGGGATGCTGCCCTATTTACCTACAAATATAATAAATCTATACATGACATAACTATGACTGAGAGAGTAATGGAAGGTTTGCTGGATGCTCCATTGCATACTCTCTGTCAGGGGATGTCTCACTTGTTTCCCCTTCTCCTCCTCCAGTTCTTGTCAGATTTGCTCCGTTATAGTTTTCCTTTATTCTCCTTTCTTTTCCCTATCTATTGGTCCTAGTTTCAGCCCTCAGGCTGCACCGGTTCTCTGTCAATAATTCAGACAAGTGTGCCACTTTGACACTGCCATTGGCTTATGTAACTGCTGACCAATTGCTGACACATCACTTGTGTCTTCTTTCTCTGTCATACTGTACAGTTGTTTCTGATGCTTCTGAAGCCTCTGAAGCATCACACCTGGCCTAGGGAATCCCCAGACTTGTTCTCTTTGGATTTCCCTTTGGCAGGTGAGTAGTTATCTCAGTAGACACTGTACAGTACTGAATAGACTTTGGATTTCCCTTTGCCAGCTGTGTGATTGAGCCCCAGCCTCCAGAGGTTGCTCTTTACACTCTCCTTTGAGACTGTTGATGGTCTCACATAAGGTGACTGCCAGTGAGAAATAAGAAATGGGTAAGATATGGAATCCCATTCACAAAATGGCACCAAGGCCAAGGGTCCCTACATTATGGATCAAAGATAGGACCATGAGGTCCTACAGGGTGGATCGGGCAGAGTTCATACTGGTGCACATGCCCAAATGTGTGCCAGAGGCAATGAGCAGGCACTCAGGTTGCCTATGTAAATTGTCATATAATGAACTACTTGTAGAAGTTCATCCTGCTCATTTGTCCATCTGCAATGATGAGGCTTCTTCATGACTCACTATGTCAGCTCAGTGCTCTGAGATGACATTAGTCATATTGATTGAGCTACTAGTGCAGACTTTGGTGGCAGCTAGAGTAGTGACATTAGTCACTACAGCTGCACCCAAAGAGCCAGGGGCAATCTGAGTTGGTTGCCTCTGAGCTGGCAGTAGTAGGGGCAGAAGTTCCCATGTAAGAGTCCAGTTCCATGGACTCTGATGCAGTTGCAACCTGGGAGGGCACAACTATGAGTGCAGATGGGCTGGAGAGAATTGCCACTGACAACAATGACAAGCCAGCCTCAGCAGGGGCTGCAGCTGTTTGAGGTGAGCCTGTAGAAGGCTCATCCACTGCAGCCAGTGAAACATTACTGCTTCTGCTGATTAATGCAGGAGGCAAGTGAAGATGGCCAATTTCTCATAGCATATCCATTCTGCAGTGCATAAGGGGAACTGACCATGGCTCTCATGTAGTTATAAGAGCACTCAAAAGTGCTCTCAATTGTTGGCAGTGGGTTCATACCACCCAGCATATCTGTTTAACATGGGAGGGGCTCAGCTACACTGGGCAAGTCCTTACTAGGCAGACACAATGTCCTGCACTTATAACCTAGTACTCTGGAGAGGGTGTAGAATGCAGGGACTTGTGAGGGGAGATCCAGGGGATCAGTCCAAGCAAGTCCAGAGTGGTTTGGGGAAGTCTAAGACCAAGTATATTAAATGTTAGGCTTGAGCAGGCATCAGGAACAAGTTTGTAGGCATGCAAATGGACTGTGGGGTAAGCAGAGGCTTTGCAAGTGATAGGAGCAGAGCTGGAGTTTGATGGGGGATCAATCAAGACTGATGGGTCTCAGGTCTGAGTGAAGGGCAGGGTCCAGAGTTGTTGTAAGAATGTTTGAAGGTCATAGTGCATGTGTGGAGTTTGTAATGACATCAGAGGTGAAAGAGACTTAGGAAAGATAAAGGAAACAGAGACAGTCAAGACAAGACAGAGATGAGATGAGATGGAACTGAGAAAAGGAATAGATTCAAGGCTAAAAATAGAAATGGAGAAGAAATAGAGAGAAATACAAGACACAAGTAACCAGTTAATGCAATATCAAGACTAAGGTAATGGATGCTACTCTACATCTTTATATACTAACTACTGGACATTCTCTGGGGGTTGGGGGCATGACAGCTAGGCTCATTGGAGCCATGTGGGGTTGATGGGTGTTGGTTCTGATTGGAGGGCAGGCTGCAGTGATATTCTGATGGGAATGTGGTCTGTCCCACAGTCGTTGGAGAACTCTGGAGGGGTCATGTAGGTTACAGGGGTGGTCAGATGATGTGCATCTGTGCCAGGAGAAGTGTCAGCAAGGTTTGGGGCCTTGTAAGCTACAGGGAGAGCTGAAGAGGCCCACAGGGGATGTGTCAAGGTTTGCTAGGGGTCATCAGGGTTTGTCAGGGAGGCATTGGAGTTAGCTGGGGCAGGCGCTGTGGGTCAATGAAGGTTGGGGTGAGTTGGGGAAATGTTGGGGAGTGCTCCCAGAGGGGCGAGGTGTCCTGGGGGGAGGTCCAGAGGTGTGAGAGTGGGTCATGACACTGAGTCAACAATGGCACTTATTATTGACATGTGAACAGATCAGTATGCAGTGCACTCCCTGACCAATGGTGATCCAAGAAGTGTATACCATAAGTATACACATGGTTCACCCATATTGAGAGAATGTGGTTGGTGAGGAGGTGACAAATAACCTCCACTTTGCTGAGATTATTGATGTGAGTAGGCTGGATATTCAGCCTGCACATGTGAAAGTGTAGGGAGCAAAAGGGTTGAATTTCCTATGCTCTGGAAAGGATAAATCTATGCTCCAGACTACAAGTTTGTTTCTCTCAACATATTCTGGCAGCACCATGACTACAAACTCTAGGAACACCTTGGAATTTATAAGACTCTCCAACTCATCTCCTAGACTTACTTTTGGCCAGGAATGAAGAACATCACCTGGTACATATGAGCCTGCAAACCATGCCTCTGGGCCAAGGTACCCCACCACTGCCCCTATGGCCTGTTGAAACCCCTCCCTGTTAGTCACAACTCCTGGTCCTTGATTTTGATAAACTACATTAGCTCCCCAAGTCCAAAGGCTTTGATATAATCCTTGTTGTCATTTGCCAACTCATCAAACAAGCACTCTTTATCCCCTGCCACACCATCAATAATGCTCTGGAGTTCATCAAACTATTCCTTGAACATGTCTTTTCCAAACATGGACTCCCAGACAACATTATCTCTAACCATGGCCCCCTGTTTGTCTCTTGGTTCTGGCAGTTGTTATGCAAGGCTCTAGAATAAAGACAAACCTCTCCACCACCTACTACCTGGAGACCAACAGACAAACAGAATGAGTAAACCAGACCTTGGAACAGTATCTCTGCCTCTACATTAACTATTTACAGAACAACTGACATGCAAAATTTCCTCTTGCTGAGTTTACCTACAACAACACCCTCCACTCCACCACTGGAGTTTCTCCCTTCTACACCAACAAGGGCTACAACCCCCAGCTTATGCTGTCACTCAATAATATCCTCTCCCATGTCACTCACAAAGTTGCCAAAGACCTCTGGTATCTCCACTGGTTTCTCCAGGACAAAATCAACACTGCCAACTAAGCCTATTCCAAGCACACCAACACCCAATGTAACCCCACTCCTGACTGGACTCCCAGCACTCTGGTATGGCTCAACCAACACAACCTCAAGACCTGGAGACCCTCCATCAAGCTTGACTACAAGTGGCTTGGCCCCTTCAAGATCCTTCAAAAAGTCTCAACCCACACCTACAAGCTTGACCTACCTCTGAGCCTGAAGGGCCTTCACCTGGTCTTCCATGTTCACCTTCTTAAGAAGTATGCCCTGGACTCCTTCCCTGGACAATGCCCCAGCCAACTCCTGCCCTTCAAAGTTGAGGACAAGTACCATTATGAAGTTGACCACATCCTTGACTCTCATCTTGTCTGCAGTTGACCCCACTACCTGGTCCATTGGTGTCACAACCCGCTCCCTAGACCTCCGACCTTGTCCTCAACCTGCTCAAGCCCTTCCCAACGCCCCGCCAAACCCCCCAACCCTCAACTACCCTCCATGCCCACTCTGGGTAACTCCAACGCTTCTCCAGCAAACCCTAACAATCCCCTGGCCAACTCTGACACCTTCTCTGCAGTCCTTGACACTTCTCCTAAGCCCCTGAAACCTTCCCCCATTGTTTCTAACCCTGTCATATGCCTCTGATCTCCTACCCTGGTTCACCTGACCTGCTCCAGAGCATCACAATGACCCTGGAGCAACCCATGTCCCCAGCTGATCCCATCAGAATATCATTGCAGCTCGCCCCTTGATCATACCCAACACCCATTGACCCTGTGCAGCCTCATCAAGTCCCGCTGCCATGCCCACTATCCTCTAGAGCTATCCAGTGGTCAGTATATAAGTCATAGAGTAACTCCTCATACTCCAGTCTTGATATTACTTGCATTAACTGGTTACTTGTGTCTCATGTTTTGTTCTATCTCTGTTCTTATTTTTGGTCTTGCATCTATCTCTTTTCTCTGTCTCATCTCACCTTGTCTCAACTGTCTATATCTCCTTTGTTTTTCTAAGTTCTTTCCATCTCTGATGTCAGTATGAACTCTGCACACATGCTATGAACCCCAAACATTCTACGACAACTCCGGACCTCACTCTTTACTCAGCCCCAGAACCCATCAAGTCTTAATTGATCCCCTGTCAAACTCCAGCTCCACCCTCATCACTAGCAAAGCCTCCATTTATCCTGCAGTCTATTCATGCACCTACAAACTTGTTCCTGACACCTGCCCAAGCCCAATGTTAATATACTTGGTCTTAGACTTCCCTGGACCACTCCAGACTTGCTCAGACCACTCCCCCTAGCTTCCCCTCACACGTCTTTCCACTCCACACCAACTCCAGAATGCTAGGTTTTAAGTGCAGGATATTGCATCTGCCTAGTAAGAATTTGCCAGTGTAGCTGAGCCCCCATAGTCAGCGGAACCTGACAATTGGAAGGGCTACAGACCTGAATACAACACTTGGGAACCCCAGAAGAACCTCTTCAGAGCCCCTGCTAAGCTCTGGGACTTCCACTGATAACACTCCACCAAGCCCCAGTACCCCCAGAACTAATTTATACAGATGGAATTAGTGAGCATAACCTCCACCTCTGAATTTACTAGGAATACAATTCCCACCAGCATCCTCCCACATGTTTCATTCTTCTCCTTTTCATATGATTCAAAAGATACTCTTATTTTCTATGCCAGCTGAACAAGAATCCAAGAAGTTATAATACAAACTATGAAGTACACAATATTACATAATGATACTGTGCTAATGGTCCAAAATAAAAACAGGCAAGACAGAGGATGCCTGAGCCACTTCACTGCCTCTCCTCCTCTGGAATTCCTCTTTCCACCTCCCCAATCCACAAGTCAATCTCTATTTGCACCCTCACCACAGCCAGAACCTCTGCAAGCTCAAGTAGTTCCTCCCTCACATCTGCAGCCACCTCCCATCACAACCCTGGAGCCACTGCATTACATTGCTGGTGCCTTGCCAACAGCTGTGTCATCCACAACATCCCCTGCCCCAACTCTGGAGGGTGGTCCCTGGGCATCTGTGCCAACCCATCCTAGATCAATGCAAATGCAGCACCCTATCTAGGAGGAGCTAGTGCTCTTGGATTCAGCCTAACCAAACTACATTAGCAAGGCCAGGAGCAAAGGAAGGAATACTCATGCAACATGCTAGCCTGCCCTGAAGCTGTTTTATTTGCCAACCACTCCTCCTACTGCCTCCCAGCCTCCACCTCCACCTGGGACACCCCATCTTCCAGCACCCCCTGCCACCCCTCTACTTCTCCTGCAGACCATGCCTCCAGCTGCATCAGACACTCCTGGAGTCCCTGCATCTTTAGGGCCCTCTTCATGGCCATTTGCATGGCAGAGTTGCAATTCCACCATGACATGTCCCTCTTCTCCCATGCTGTATCCTGGTCCACCTCTGCCCTCTGGAGCTCCCTCTCCCACACCACCAACTGCTCTATCCTCTGACACAGGGGCAAATCCATGGCTGAACCCCCAATCAAAGTTCCTAATATGAGGGAGGACAGATGAGGGCCTGGAGAGCTGGCCATTGATGCCTCACCCCAGGGCCTCTTGCTTGGTCCAGCCTCTGGGGGCAGGGACACCCTCTGCTTTCCTTTGTCCTGCACAACTGGTGCCTCCTCTCTGTGATCCCCCACAGCAGACCTACCTTCCCTGTCAACTAACCCTTGCTCTCTAGCACCTTAGCCTTCTGCCCCTCACCCAGCTGCCCCCTCACCCAGTTCTGCTCCCACCTCTGCTCCACAGCTATACAAACTGCATGCCACTCCAGCAAAACAGAGCACTTCTCATGTTGGTGCAAGACAGAAGGCAAACCAATGAATCTTGACAGAACCCTGACACTGGTCCATCAAACTCACAGGGTTCTCCATGCCAGGCACAGAGAACACACTGGGGACAAATCATCAGTCAGGAACACCAGCATACCCAGGACCTACTGGGGCTTCAGCCTGGCACCACTACAGCATTGGGGGACTCCATACCCACACAAGCACTTCTGTAAACACCTCCAGTGTCACTTCTGCCTGCAGCACCCTCTGACCCTCCAGGATGACCTGCACAACTCCCAGCTCCAAGCTTAGCCTCAAAGAACAGGCCAGCAGCACTGGAACAGGGCAACTGGCTTGCCATAACCTCCTCACATGAGAGGAGCCCCTGGACAAGCCTGCTATTGCTGCAGACAACTCTGTCAAGCTCAATCAGTACAGCCTCCAATATTGGGCCTTTACACTTACAACAATGATACATTGAGTCAATTCAATTCTTCTCTGGTCCTGCCATCAATTGAATTCCTTCTGACAGTTTTTATAATTGGCCCAGACACCTACACAATTCTTGTCAGAAGGTGGAGGGGTTGGAGACAATGACAACACTGACAATGAAGCTGAGGAAGATATGAGAGCAAAATTGGGAAGCACTAGGGTATGTCCTGACCCTTTTTCATTAATTAAGAGGAGCTTCCTGAGGAATGGCAGCCTGCTTCAGCTTTGTTCCCCATGGTACCACTGCTTGCTGTGGAGTAATGCATGTTGCTCTGACTTCAATTCCTATGCCACCACCAATCCCTGACCCATACTCTGCACCTTGAGGGTCTCAATGCTGAAGGAGGGGTGATGTCATGACCCATACCCAGACCTCTGTACCACTCACCAAGCAACCCCAACTCCTCCAGAGTGTCAGGTTCCGCTGACCACGGGGGCTCAGCTGCACTGGGTGAGTCCTTACTAGGCGGACGCAATTCTCTGCACTGACAACCGGGCACTTGAAGGTGTTCCAAACACTGGGGACCTGTGAGGATAGCTAGAGGAAATTGATCCAGGTAAGTCCAGGGAGGTCCAGAGGAGTAGAGGATGAGTTGTGGGGAAGGGGGACAGGCTTGGCGGGGTTCAGGCATAGTCTGTGTGTGAGTATTGCAGGTGCAGAGGAGGCGGAGGCTATGCAGATGACAGGAGCAGAGCCGGAGTTCTGATGGGGGATCAACAGGGGTTGATGGGGTTCGGAGCCAAGCATATAGCAGGGTCTGGGGTTGGTAGAGAGTGTTGGAGGTTCGTAATTGTAACTGCAGAGTTTGTGAGGATGTTATGGTCGAGAGGACTTGAACATGATAGACAGAATCAAATGAGACGAGACGGAGTCAAACGGAATGAGACAAAGACAAGACAAGAACAAGAATAGATTCAGGTGGAGACATGGAACAATAATGAAAAGATAACGGAATAGAGGCGAGATAAGACTGGGAGACTGAGAATAGGGAAAACAAGACACAGAACACAAGAAGAAACAATCAGAAACACATCAGGAAAGGCTGGTAAGTAGGTAGTTAATCTCAAGACTAGAGTACGAGGAGCTACTCTATGTCTTATATACTGACTACTGAAGAGCTCCGGGGATGTCAGCTGTGGTAGCGGGGCTTGGCAGAGCTTGACGGAGTTGACGGGTGTTGGTTATGACCAGAGGGCGGGCTGCGTTGATATGTTGATGGGATCAATTGTGATGTGGTCCGTTCCAAGGTTGTCATGATACCCCAGGGTAAGTCAGGGGAGCCAGGGTGTCAAGTTGATGACATGTAATGGGGTCAGGCACAGCGGGGGAGTGGTCCCAGGGGCTCAGGAAGTCCAGGGGAAGTGCCAGTGGCTGCAGGGAAGATGTTGGAGTTGGCCAGGGGGCCATCAGAGTTAGCCGAGAATGTGTCGGAGTTAGCTGGAGTAGGCGCAGAGTGCTGGGGAAGTTCAACGAAGTGTCAGGGGGGGGGGTTCTGGGGGGATGGGGGTTTGTCGGGTGATGTATGGGGCTTCAGGGAATGGGTCGTGACACAGAGTACTTGCCAATGCACCCTTGAACCACCCCAAACTTCCAGACCTCTCCCCAAGCAACCCCAACTCCCTCAGAGTACCCACTAATGCCCCCTCAAACCACCCCAACCTTTGTTCACCCCCAGCACTCACTCTGGCAGACCCTGACACTTTCTCAGCCAACTCCAACACTTCCTCAGCCAACTCCAATGCTTCTCCTGCCAACCCCAACACCTTTCCTGTGGGCCCATCACTCCACTGACCCCTCCCCCTCCAAGCTCCCAGGTATCCCCACTACTTCCCCTGACCCCTGGCACACATTGTGGACCCACACCAGTGTGTCACCACAGCCTGCCCAATTGGACCCAACACTCCAACCTGTGCAGCCCCAACAAGCCCCCCCATCAGACCTGCAATCCCCAGATAAGGCCCAGTAGTCAGTATTTAAGTTGCAGAGTAATATCTGCTTCAGTAGTCTTGATATTACTTATGATTGTGCCTGTTTCATCTCATTTCCTGGTTTCATCTCTAGTTCCTATCTCATATTCCATTCCTGTCTTGTATCATTCTCAATTTCATCTACTCTTGTCTTGTCTGCATCAGTTTCCTTTCATGTGTGCCTGATTTCCTTTCAACCCTATCTCCATTCCAATCTTTGTTCATATCTCTATGACTCTGTACATTCTTATCTAACTCCATACCTTGTCCTACACTCAGCCTTAGAACCCATCAACCATGCCTAATTGCCTTTCAAACCCCAGTCCCACTTCTGTTACTTGCATGACCCCAAGCTGCCCCACATTTCAAGCATCTGTCTCTAGACTTGTACCTGACACACCCCCACACTTGCCCCTTACTTTCCCCTTGTCTCAACCTTCCCTAGACTTTCCCAGACTTACTTGGACCACTCTCCCAGCTTATCCTTGTAAGTATCTAATGTCTGAAGCCCCCCAGAACACAGATTATAAGTGCAGGATGTCATGTCTGCCTAATAAGGATTTGCCCAGTTGAGCTGAACCCCCATGGTCAGCAGAACTTAACAGACACCATTCATGAGGACACATAATGTCTTCTTAGACTTCCAGAATGATTGAGTGGTCATTAATGGAGTGGCTACTCCAGTTCATCAATTGGAGCTGGAGGATATGAAAGGCTATCTTCAACAGTTTTGTATGGTGGAAAAATGCTGTAATGAGCAGCCTTGACTAGCCAGTGGAACAAGACATGCCATCATGGAGAATGCAGAAGATGAGGATGTGGTTTAGGCAACGAAAAGCCTGCCTGACAATCACCCATCTCTGCTGATATTCCCAATCGCGCAGTCGCAGTGTGCCAATTGCCCCTCAGCAAACCTCGGTGGAAGTCCGCTCATCGCCAAAAGTGATAGGACCATAGGTGTTCCTAGATCCTGCGGGTACGCACCGCATATTGAACTCGAAGCTTGACAGAAGTTTACTTATTCTTCAAGAGTTTCTCTTCGGATGCCGCCGTTGGACCGCGGATCTTATTCTGTAAGCAATTCCACGTTGTTTACTAATACGATTTTCCTACAGAGAGGAATAACGGAGATGTTCTTTTTTCAACTCCGATAAACTGTACCCTCTCACCACTTCACTAATTACGTGCATATTCGAACCAGTGCCCTGTCTTCGACTGTATTCAGCTATTCTCGACATAATTTTTGTGCAGGTGATGATCGATAAGTTTCCAATAATGAGAATACATAATTTGTGTTACATCTAGCGAATACGGTTTATTGAAATGCAAGAGTTGTTAAGTTGTAATTACATCGAAGTGTCTCACGGCTATGCATTATGCGGCACAAGCTACATATACATAGATGTGCTGTACGTGAGCTTCGAATTTGAAGGCAAATTGGGCTCATCATAGTCATCCTGGATCTGCGGTTGGGCTGTCTACACCCTCTCTACTCCGTAGTTGTCTCGTAATGGGTAATTTGAATGTCTCCGATGGGAGCGCACTACGTGAGCCATCGTGGGTATGGCCTGGAGACTTGAAGCTCCCGGAATGATGGGCACTTTTGCTTCGGGAGAGGCTGGAATCAAGGCGGAGATCTTCGGGGCCTAATGAATTAGTGATAAGGGGAGTATAAGGACGTGGGGTGGCGGATGGGGCGAAGGAGGACACATGAAGTAAGATTGCAAATTCCTCAGTAGAGTTCGTAAGCTTCACCATGCCTGTACGGAGGGTCGAGGATACAAAATTTGGGCCCCTGTAGGTTTTAATGATATTGGAAAGTTGAACAACGATCTAAATTTGCACAGAAAATTAGTGTACGGCATGCGGAGTAAGTAGCTAATTTTACTTTGAGGAATGCATGCGCGTCTTCACGAAAATCCTTTCTATCAGAAAAAACGTCGAAGTCGTACACTTGCATGACTTGGAGTGTTTGATTCAATCGCGCTGTCACTACACGCGCCTTCTCGAGTGCACCATGGACCATTGATTTTGTGTTCAAATCTCCATAAAACAAAGTCTCAATCATATCCCAAACAGAGGGAGCAATGCTGACAGCAGCTTGTACAGCTTGCAACGCTTCCTTGTCAACCTGTAGCTTGGATTTCGAGGGGAGATCTAGATAATTCGCTTTAGTAGGCAGCAATGGAGATGAAGACGCGGATGTTTGAAATGAGGCTTGCGAGCTTTGGCGAGAATGCAGGGCACGAGGTGAATCGCCTATGGCAGAGCCAATTGAAGGAAGGTGCGCAAAGGATAAAGTAGGGTTCATAGAGGACGGTGATGAGATGCTGGTAGTAGCAAGAGTGGCCTGCCTTTTGGGAGCCCGTGGTATAGGTGTAGATCTAGCTGTCCCGGACACTACACCTCCAAATAACCCCGGGACATCGTCGTATGAGGGCAGCTTTTTACCAATCTCGACATCCTTCGAGCTGAATGAACCTGCGTGCCTACGAGCCGTCCGAACACCCTCATTCAACCTGGGTACTCCTGGTTGAGTCCGTAGTAATGCCAAGGAATCAGATGGCAAAGAAACTATAGATGCTGGCGAAACAGAATAAACATCACCCCCCGAGGAATTCAGGACGAGGGGTGACGGTTGACCAACAGATGTTTTCGAGTGTAAAAAGGGCCTGATGGCTTCGATATGAGGTGCAATTATTTCCCAAGCAGATGCCAACTCGGCAGTGGCACCATATAACTCTAAAAGAATCCACCGAGAATACCGAATATCATCACCTGTGACAATGACCTGCAGCTGTAAAGCCAATACCCCAACTGCTTTACTAAAAACTGCAATGGTATTTCGACAGCTCTCCAACACACCTCGGCAAATCGTCGGCGAAGGAAGGGATATTCGACTGGTGGCGTCAAATCGCTCAAGCGAATTAATCAACTGTGTCATGTCGATACTGGCAGGATCTAGGACCTTTCGTAGGACAGATGAGATCCGGTAATCTATTGCGTGAGCTATGAGATATTCTAAAGTCTGGAAAACCTGACAAGCTGCAAAGAGAATACTTCGGGCAGATTCGACAAGGCACAGTAGAGGTTGCGGAAGTGGCATAGATATAGGAAGAGAAGAGAGCCGATAGAAATAAGAGTTACGTTGCGAAGCCATTGAGGTTTGTGTGGGGGATCTTCGGCTCGTTTCTGGTATAGACCCGTCTGCACGATGAGAGCCCAAAGAATCAGAGTCCTGCTTTTCTGGAAGGGTCGAGGGGGCTATATCGTGACTACTGGGCTCCTGACTTGTTGATGCGCTGGCAGGAGCGACGTCAATAAGTCCTATACTTTTTTTGCTACCGAAATCAAGCTTTGTGTTTCGGAGGTCAGGCATACTCTGCTTCCCTGCAAGATTGGAGAACGTTAAAGAGTGTGTTCCAGTACTGTAAGAAGCGTTTCGGGCATGAGGATAATGTTCAAGTGAAGTGGGGATAAGATTGCCATCGAAGGACTCCGAATCTGCGGGGCTTGGAAGGTAACTCTGGAGAGCACGCGTCGGGGAATGCTCCGCACTAAACGTGCCAAGGATACCAAGACGTAAATGGGATGGATGGTCGACTTCGATAGGCAAGGAGGGATTCTCTACCTCTGGTTCTCGGTTGGAATCCGAGGTGGACGAAGCGGAAGCACCTGAACCGACGGAAAAAGAGCGATTGTGCGGTGTGAAACCTCCATTTTCCCTCAGAGGAAACTTCCAAGAGTGATAATTTTCTTCCCTATTCCCCGGTCAGGATTCATCGTGGTACAAGTTAAGGGAAGAGCTGACATAGAAAAATCCCTTTCCTGTTGTTCTCCAAAACCAGATTCATCATGTATTTGGGAATGGGAGTCCACTTCTATCCATTGTTGTAGACTGCGTACCCAGTCCTTCATAGCGTTTCGAGAGTCAAGACTGTCGGCCTTCTCCATCACACTCTTTGGAGGCCATTCAATTGGGTTCCGTTCGACTTCTAATACCTCCAGATTTGGGAATTGAGCGAGATATGGAGGAAGCTGTGTAATCTTGTTTCGAGCTAAACTGAATACCTGAGGACATATATTAATCATACGGAAAAGTCAGACAGACAGGTTCTCTACCCGAAGATGTACAAGGTGCCCAGCCTCGATAGGTAACCCTTTTATCTTGTTGTGGCTAATATCCAGAGTATCAAGGGATGGCATGAGAGTGAGCTAACAAAGCGTGTTGTCACATTAAGTAATAGAATACTCGTCGAATAATGAACTTTACTCACAACATCTGGAAAAACAGAGAAATTGTTACGTTTTAAGTTCAAGTAACGTAGTCGCGACAAAAGAGCAAACTGCATAGGAAGACTAGTAAGGTGGTTATTTCCAAGAGTAATCCTGACAAGACGCATTAGATTGATATGAATAAAGTCTCCAAGTATGCGAACCGTTTGAGGAGGCTCTCATCTTCTGACCGTTCCTTTCCGATCCTGGCGAGTTCCTCCACAGCAGCGACGCCGACATCCGATAGATTCATTTTAGAGAACATGAGCGTGGCTCCATCATCAGAAGAACGCTGTATTGCCTGAGCTATGTGGACAGAACTGAGGGTCGTTGACGCAAACGAGCTCCACCTGTCGGAATGAGAATTGGGAAGACTTTGGAGATCATTAACATTCATAGCAAGCATGTATTGTAAACCACGAAAGAGTTTGGGAAGAAGAGGCACCAGTGAACTATGCACCAAGAGCCATACACCTTAGAGAATGTATATAATAGCAAAAGAAGTAGTAATGTCTTCGAATACCAGCGTGTGACCATACTACCTAAATAAGTACACCATTGTTTTTAATCAAATTTCCACTTGTTTTCTCGCGTCAAAACCACATCGAGACCGAAAAACTTGTTTCTTCACTTCGCATCGCGTGCCACCATCCAGGAGGTATGTACAAGAGATCTCCAGGCTTGAGGATGATTGACATAGCTTTCGGGACTACATTTTCCCAGAAATCTGGGAATTCCTCTCCTGCCGAATTGAAAACATCGACACATGAAGTGTTATTTATCCCAGATGATGAGACGTCCGGATTTTGCGCATCTTCGCTAGAGGAGAATGGATACATAGAAGCTGTCATGTTGGGGGGCGCCAACCACACCATCTTCCGACCAACCACTTGGACTGTGGTGAGCCTCAATCAGTGAATCAAGCACAAACAATATATTCCATACCAAAGAGATTGTGATACGGGTCCTAAGAACGGAGCTCAACTTATACTTTAGGGGTCCATTGAGTGCAGATATCACATACTGTGTGTGCAGGTGAGATAGTTCCTTTCGGTCCCAGCCACATATTTATGACCAGTTGTTCATCGTTTCCTGGTGGTCGATAATGACAGAATTCGGGTGGGTCCAATGAGACGTAAACATAGTCAGGCACGATAATATCTTTTAAAAGTTCTGGAAACTGCAACGAAAGATTATGCTGGGCGAGGTAAATAATATGATCTCGCGTCGTGTTCGTCAAAAGAGGCTTATCGTCAAGATCGAGATAGGCCAAGAAGTCATCCCATTTCATGAGCTCTTGCGTCCACCCCTGGGCCCGATAGTCAACTCCAATTTCAACGGGTATGACACGTCCAGGTCCTGAGATGGAGTGGAGATATGCAGTTGAGCACCAAGGGTGTTCTACTAGGGCCGGCCAATCGCAGGCAAAACCACTGATAGCGAAAGGTGATTTGCTGTAGTTCGTTTTAAACGAAAGCAGAGATGGGGCATCTAATAATAGCAAGACGTCAGACGAAGAGGCATACAGGTTCCCACGCAGTTCATCATTGTTGGCAAGTGTCGAGCGACTGGCGATGGCATATGCGCAAAATGAATTGATGGAGAGATAGGATCGCTGGATGCATTTAATAATAGATAGGATGGAGTCGAGACGGCCACTGGCTATGCCGCAAGTGATGATGATACTGTCCAGCCTTGCAATCGATTCAAGGGCAGTGGAAGGCCCAAGATCCGCCAGAGACCTCAGTAAACATGAGTCAGTGTAAAGTCTCATCCACCCAGCCAGGGATTTTCCGGTAGCTTTTGAAGACAAATGTCTTCGCGAGTCTGTTATCAAGGAGTCCAAAAGTAAACATGAGCGTTGAATCGATTTTCCAGCGAGAACATCCCTCGCAATACTTGTGAGAGCGCTATAGGCAGGTCGACTACACTTCACAAGAGCTGAAGGAAGCGAAGCGAAAGTGTGGGTGAGAAGGTACCACTAGAATAAATGAGCAGATACCTCTTGTCAGAGGGTTTGCATCATCGCTCAAATCTTCAGCAAGAAACTGCATAAACTCATGATGCCAACCTGAGGCATTGAAGGTCATTGAAAAGTTTTCGTGTGAACAAAAAACCACAAAAGCTATACCGATTGAGGGGGAAACTTGTGACAGTCACCATGACCGGTCACAAGATACAAGAGATTTAAAGGCAAGGCTCTCTGCGGCGACGATATTCCCCCCGTAAACAAGCCAAAACATACATATCTCACTCCGGCCCGATTAACCCCTTGCGGCATGACCTCAAGGTAGTTTTCTTTCCAGATATTTTGTACAGGAACTCACTAATGCCATATCTTCAGGTTGGACCGACTCCTTCTTCTATTGGACACTGGCTCAACAGTGTCAGTGAGGAATACTGCGGCCAAACAACTTGCTCAATTGGCCGTGAAGAGCGTCACAGGAGATGTGGCACTCAATGAAGAGGACTTGAAATCGAAACCTCAACATGGAACATTTGGAGAGCCTTCAGCCTGGGCTGAACTCATGGCAGTCGTGGCCCGGGTATGAGCGAGTATATGTCACGTATTTTTCTGCAACTGATTCCTTGTTCAGATAATACCTTACCTTCACTCAAAATCTTTCGATACTCGATCAGCCGCATCTGTAGCGCTATCACACATCTTCTCAATGGTCCCACTTTGGAAACCTTCTCATAACGAAGAGATCACTGAATCTGCGTCTGACGCATCTCCTGTGCCACCAACTTTCCCAAACTTTTCTGTACAGGAACTCATACTTCAAGGGAAACTGTTACTGGCATCATCAGGCAAAGAGTTTGTCAAACCAACCGGTATACTCTCCAGTGCCGCGGAAGTCAAGAAAGCTCGGAAAGAAGCAATGGGCCGATTGGGATTGGAGTTCCTTGACGGCGATGACATGGATCTCGACAAAGAATTTGCTGCATACGTTGAGACTGATGAAGGCGTCGAAATGGACGTCATGGTTGACAAAGTAGAATCGTCGGTTGATTTGGTTGCTGGCTCTTTCAATGCTAAACGATGCATACAGGATGAACCACCTCTCTGTTCTTCCACGCCAAGTGCTCCATCCCCTTCTGATACCACTGCCCCACTACCTGACTCCGATGTAAATGTATTGTCTGCTCGTGAACGCAATCGACTTAAGCGCAAGCGCAAGCCTGGTAACTCCGCCTTTGTCTCTGCACAGCCGCCACCACAAGTCGCTGGCGCCAAATACACAACGGTTCCGACAAGCTCTAACAATAAGTGCGTGTATTCCTTTTTTCATGTCCTCATGTCATCAAATATTTAGAAGGGCTCGACTTATCTCTCCGGAAGACGCGACTTCCTCTGTCTCTCGAACTGGAAGCCCAAAACCAGCTGCAAATGGAGTTTCTTTTGAAAAGGTGGTCATTGACCCTACCAAAGGGGGAGCAGTATCTCCGAAGGCATCACAGCAGTCAAAGGCGCTCGATGTCAAATCAGGCGTATGGGTGTGGGATGGCGTAGTTAAAATCCTGGAAGTTGATTTGTTCAGTGCTGCCTGGGAAGTTAGGCATGGTGCTGCTATGGCTTTGCGGGAACTGTTGAAGGTGCAAGGACAATATGGCGGGATGCGCGGTACGAACAGGATACGCTACTTCCACAGTCAACCCTCATTCCTCTTCAGATGGTGCTTCGCCTTTAGCTAATGAGTACGCTCATGAACGGTGGTGTAACGACCTTGCTGCAAATCTTCTTTGTGTTTTTGTGCTGGACCGCTTCGGCGATTTCGTATCCGACCAAGTACGTTATTTTTGTCTCCATATTCCATCCCTCATCCCAAAGTTCCTCTCAAGGTTGTGGCTCCAGTTCGCGAAACTGTTTCTCAGACTTTAGCATCGTTGCTCATACATATGCCTCGCCGTTCTCTTGCACAAGTACATTCTGTCCTTCTACAGATGATACAGCAAAATTTTGATATTCCACCAAACAATTCTCGACCCCGGAAAGGCGACGATACGAATCATGTTTGGGAGGTTAGGCATGCTGGTTTATTAGGCTTGAAATACGAGGTTGCAGTGCGAGGTGACTTGTTCGAGAAGCCTGCTATTAAACAGGAAGAAGATATGGACGTTGATGAAGCCGGTAGGGAAGTGTTACGAGGAGTCGTTGACGTTGCTATCTTGGGGTGTGTGGGCCATATATTCTCCATGTGTTACCTTGTCGACTTATACATGACGATCTACAGTCTTGGAGATCCAGACGACGACGTTCGCTCGGTTGCAGCATCTTGTTTATTACCTGTTGCGGGACATCTCGTAGATCAACTTCCCGAATCGTTAGGTCAGGTTCTTCTCGTTCTATGGCGCTGTTTACGCAACATGAAGGATGACCTCAGTTCGAGCGTCGGAGCTGTAATGGACCTTCTAGGTCAGACCTCTTGACTGTGATGCTCATATCAATTGAACACTACTCCCAGGCAAACTCGTATCATATGAACAAGTAATAAATATCTTGGCAAATGACGCGGTGTCGTATGTGTGACTACCAAATCCGTTTTCAAAGGCCGCTGAACTTTGGTCTAGGCTACCACTTGCGACTCTAGCTCCTACACTCTTTCCCTTTTTCAGACACACAATCCCAAATGTACGATTGGCAGTCGTGACTACTCTCAGCTCATTCATGGCCGTCTCGTCCCTTTCGAAAGCATGGATAACCACCCCCTTCCTCCGCCTTCTCATTCAAAATCTAATTGTGGAAGAACGCTCCGACATTCGTGACGCCAGTTTGGCCGCTTGGAAGACGGCAATCTCTATCATCGCCGTAAATCCTACATGGATGTACGAAGTCATCAATCAGGAGCTCATCCTTGACTGGTATTCTATCGTCATGACTCCTGTAGGTGTACCATTGGACCCGTCGAAATTCTACCACGCGACAGTTACACCAGATGGTGGAGTACCACTTGAACGACATAATGTCGATAAGAACATGCTCGCCCAAGATCCCTCTTTGATCACCCCTGAAATCACTCTCAAGGCCAGGGTATGTGCTGCGACGGCACTGGCATACTTGATTTCGTTGTGGCCGGAATTGGTAAATTTCTACTCGACCATAAGTCATTTTGTACTTGTTGACGATCCACGCTTCCAGAAAATGGAAGAACTTTTTAAGCCCATCCTGACACATTATCTCGGTTCTGCAAGCATGCTACAGAAGTTCCTTGCAGCTGTCATTGCAGAAGAATGGGCAAGGCAGCACGATTTGGCTTTCCCGTCCACAACACCTCTTATTGACGAATCTGTGCTCGCCAAAGAAATCAGTCAGAAAACGTTGGCCTGGCTTCAAGCAACACCCCCTCCTTCCTACCATGAAATGGCCTTCAGTCTCAGCCGGATCCATGCTGATTGCATTTCGCTACTTCAGTCGTTTTCCGTTGATTGCAAACTCCCACTCTCCTCGATACCATTTCTAGGCAATGAAGTGGACACTACGGGGACTCGCCCAGGATGCTTCACCATAGAAACCGCACAGAACGCCGTTGGGCCCATGTATAGCAGACTCAAAGATAGTTTGGGTCGTACAAAGAAACGTGAATTACTTGTGATCACGGAAAAACGATCCAAAGTGGTCGCCGGCATCGACCGCTATATCGAAATCAAAGCACAGCATGACATTCGAATAGCAGCTGCGTTTGCTTCCGCTTTTGTCGCCTTCAAAAGTACCCCGGATAAAGTCAGCCCTGTTGTTAAAGGTATTATGAACGGAATCAAAGTGAGTCTTTTCGCTATGCATGCAAGTCAGAAATATCTGATTGCGACCACAACAGAATGAAGAAAATATAGATCTCCAATCTCGTTCTGCTGCCGCCGTTTCTTCATTTATTAAGTTCTGTGCCGAACGTAACATCACACAGCCGCCCGATAAAATCGTCAAAAATCTTTGCACCTTCCTTTGCCAAGACATTGAGCGAACACCAACGTTTGCCTACACACGCAAATTCACAGATGGTGTCCTCTCGTTCCAAAGGTTATCACTCACAGCATCAAATGGGAAAGTGGCAGATCATGACTCGGACAAAGACAAACAAGAAGAAAGTAATGGATCGATTAGAGCTCAACTCTCAAGGCGCGGTGCCAAGTTGGCATTCGATCAGCTTTCTGCTACGTTCGGTCCCCGCTTGTTGAATGTGATTCCCAGCATGTGGCAGTCAATGGCTGGAGGTCTACTGAGCGCTCTCCGGACTGGTGATGAAATATGTTATTACTTCTTGGTTTATACTTACGAGTTTCTTTCAGCGTCTCCAAAGGATTCGGACTTGCTTATCGAGAAACAGTTTGGTCAAGATGTGATCGATTCGTTCAGCGTCTTAGAGGCCGTTACTCCTACGTTCCATCAAGATCTTTGGCCAAGGCTCTGTGAGTTGTTCCCTATGTTGGATCTAGCTCTCCGGAGCCGGTTTGCCATCATCAGACAGTCTGCTGCCAAGTGTTTTGCAACAATATGTGATGTGATGACTTCAGATGCGATGCATTACGTGGTGGAGCGTCTCATTCCCTTGATTGGTGACCCCCTTGTTCTGGCCCACAGACAAGGCGTCACGGAACTTGTGTATCGCGAGTATTTTAATTCTTCTCGTTTGCAACACGAATAACATTTATCCTTAGACATCGTCAACCGTTTGGATATCAAAGCGCTACCATATGTAATCTTCATGGTGGTTCCTATTCTTGGAAGAATGAGCGACACAGATGAAGACATACGTTCTACTGCAACCAACACTTTTGCCTCACTAGTGAAGATGGTACCATTAGAGGTCAAAATGATCCCGTTTTTTCTGAGTAATTATGCTCATCAAAACTTCTAGGCTGGGCTACCTGACCCCCCAGGCTTCTCGGAAGAATTGCTAAAGAGACGCGAAACGGAAAGACAGTTTTTAGTTCAACTACTTGATGGAAACAAGGTTGAGCATTATGCAATACCAACTTCGATCAAGGCCGAACTTCGAAAGTATCAACAAGATGGCGTCAACTGGCTGGCGTTCCTCGCGAAGTACCAACTACATGGGATATTGTGCGATGGTACGCTTTCCACACATCTGCTAAGACTTTTGACCGATTTACCTATCTATTCAGACATGGGACTGGGCAAAACATTACAATCGATTTGCATCTTAGCAGGAAAACATCATGAACGGTCTCAGCGTTACCAAAAAGAAAAGTCGCCAGACTCGGTTCATCTTCCCTCTCTTATAGTCTGTCCGCCCACTTTGACCGGTCATTGGTATTACGAAATTCTGAAGTATACTGGAAACCTCCGCCCTGTCCTCTACACAGGCAACGCCCGCGAACGAACGAGACTTTTGGCAAAGCTGAAATTGTACGATGTCGTGATTACCTCGTATGAAGTCGTTCGGAATGACATTTCAAACCTCGAGAGCCTCAATTGGCTCTATTGTGTGTTGGATGAAGGGCACGTCATAAAAAATGCAAAAACAAAGCTCACAAAGGCGGTGAAATGCATACGCGCACAACATCGCCTGATCCTGTCCGGAACTCCTATTCAAAATAATGTCCTAGAGCTTTGGTCTTTGTTCGATTTCCTAATGCCAGGGTTTTTAGGCACTGAGGCGTCATTTAATGAACGCTTTAGTAAACCAATACTCTCAAATCGTGACGGCAAGGCAAAGAGTGGTGAGGCTGGTGAATATCTCAATTCTGTGTCCGGATCCGATTTCGATTTCTGATGAACTTCTCGAAGCTGCACTGGCACTCGAAGCACTGCATAAGCAAGTTCTGCCATTCTTACTTCGTCGACTCAAAGAGGATGTCCTCAACGACCTGCCTCCAAAGATCATACAAGACTATTATTGCGAGCTCTCGGATCTACAAAAGCACCTCTATGATGACTTTTCTCAATCAAAAGCACGTATTTCTGCTGAGAACGCCGTTCAAGCGGGTCAAGCCGGACATCAACATGTCTTTCAATCGTTACAATACCTCCGTAAACTCTGCAATCACCCTGCATTGGTACTCAATAAAGACAAGGAAGCTACCGATGTTGCTCTGGCACACGTTGGAGGATCGGCCGAGGACCTCAGCGACATTCTGCATGCACCCAAGTTGCTTGCATTGCGGTAGAAGTTTTCTTATACTGCTTCTGTAGTCATCACTCACCCCCTCCTTTAGTCAACTTTTGACGGATTGTGGAATTGGCGTCCCCTCTGCTGTTCAGGATTCTGCTAAGAGCGAGTTGATTGATACTGTGGACAACAGCAGCAGCACATTTTCGCAACACCGCGTTCTCATATTCTGCCAGATGAAGCAGATGTTGGATATAATTGAGAACGACCTGTTTAAAAAGCTCATGCCTACAGTCACCTACATGAGGCTCGACGGCGGTACAGAGTCTAACAAACGTCATGCTGTGGTGCAGACATTCAATTCTGACCCCAGCATTGACTGTCTTCTACTCACGACACACGTTGGAGGCCTTGGCTTGACCCTGACTGGTGCCGATACCGTCATCTTTGTGGAACATGATTGGAATCCTATGAAAGATCTACAAGCTATGGACAGGGCTCACCGTATCGGCCAGAAGAGGGTTGTTAATGTCTATCGGTTAATCACTAAAGGCACTTTAGAAGAGAAAATAATGGGGTTAGCTGAAGTCGTTTCATGATGCTTCACTTGCTGACACAACACGTTAGCTTACAACGCTTCAAACTGAACATTGCAAATTCCATTGTCACTCAACAAAATTCCGGGCTTGCTTCAATGGATACAGATCTGGTTCTAGACCTGTTCAAGCGGACGACACAGGAGGAGGATAATGCGGCTTCCGCGAAAAAGGCGAAGGAAGTGTCTGGACCAGTCAGCCAAAAGAATGTCCTGCAAGGTTTGGAGGACCTTCCTGCTGAACATGAATATGAGGGATTAGATCTTTCGAGCTTCATGCACTCTCTAGGGCGGTGATACATCGTAAAGGGTACAAATACTTATCATTATTCCTTTCCATTTTTGACACAGATATATATATATATTGGTAGACAAGTTAAAATCCATAAGTAATGTAATACATAATGAACGCATGAGATGTCGATGCAGAAAGTGTGCAGTATGGGTTGCTCGCCTTGAAGTGTAGAGGACGGAGAAGTCCGCCGATTTCGTAGGGAATCTTCATGGTCTGCAGTGCCAAGTCGATTCATCGCAGCAAAAGTGGATGAGAGAGAGAGTTGTCGGGAGGACCACGAGTTGGAGCCCGCTGCCGAAAATTGCCGATATGAAAATGACCTAGAAATGATATGGCGCAGGTAGAGGTCTCCTACTTATGGCAATTCTCCTCCAATTCTTTCGTAGATCTTTTTCAGCAATGTCATACATATTATGCATAGATCCCCCAACTCAGATTCCATGTATATGAAAATCAAAAAAAAAAACATGGTAAAAATCAAACTTGGTCAAATTTTGCTATTCCAGCCACTTTCATTTGTGTATTGTCAGAAGATTATAAGTCTAATTTTTCCCAAAGTTGTCATGCAATTTTAAGTACATAATGCTCACTGATCTAGCTTGGTTTGAACATATATAACGCAGAGAAGCGGGAGAGGCAAGCTTCGAACGACGGAGGGGGACGAATTTGACAAAGATTCAAACTCAGCTCGGCATCCCTACCCTTGACTCTTCGTTAATTCGGAGTTGAGAGGGTATTGAGGTGGGGTGGAATTTAGATAGGTCAATCATGGGGTTGCGGGAAGAAACTGGATCCCTTGAGTCTTAGAATATTCTTGAGCATGGTGATGTCATCTGTTTTCCTCTATCTGCAGGACAGGTAGAGAGAATAGACTAGTTCTGAGGGCTTTGAATCACACAACGTCCCAGATACTTATTAGTCAAGGTAGCTAATGAAAAGGGTGGTGGACTCAGTTTGGTATAAGTCCTGAATTGTCACTGCTGGAGGCAATAACAAATAGTGAAGGAGCAATGGTGACCAGGGTGTAACGTTTCCGTTACAGTTTGCGCAACTTGCGGTTCACACTCCGTAATTCAAAATCAGTCGATTGATTCTGTCTAACGAAGTATAAGTAAGACGCTGCCTTACGTAATTAAAATAATAGTATTTTATAGGTAGCATCATGTGATGCTACCAGATAATAATAATCATAGATTAATTATTATACAGTAAATAATAAGAGACCATATTCTCATGAAGCACTGATTTCTGTCATTTCTTATGTTTTTGGCAACTTCCAGATTTCCTGGTTTCTACACAATGCAATGAACATGTGACTATCTTCAGTGGCTGCTAGTGACACTTTAATGACTTCACCATGCATTTGACCTCTTTTGGTATCATTGCCTTTGTTTCATTGACTTGATTTAGCTTATTATCTTGACACCCTGGCTACATCATGACTGTTATTTCAGCTGTCATATCATGGGTTCACCTTTACTTTGCTGAATTTTATTTTACCTGACATTTCACCTAACTTTCCTAGGTTGCTAGCAACCAGTTCACCATTATTCACCATTATCACCTCTTTTTGGCTTCATTATTTCCACTTACTATGAATACTGTCATGTTTTCTATACTACTATTGAAGCACACCTCATTATAGCCCTAGACTTCAGATCTAAGTGTTTTGACTCTAAGATTCTTCTTTTGCCTCTTGAACAACTGTCTTTGGACATTGTCAAGTTAGCTATCAGGTTCTGCTGACCACGGGGGCTCAGCTACACTGGGCAAATCCTTACTAGGCAGACATGATGTCCTACACTGATAACTGGGCATTCAGAGAAGGTCTAGACATTGGGGACTTGTGAGGATAAGTAATGGGGAGTGATCCAAACAAGTCTGGGGTGGTCCAGAGAGGTTTGGGATGAGTTGTGGGGAAAGGGTTGGGCTTGATGGGGTGCCAGGTACAAGTCCAGAAGTGAGTATTAGAGATGCAGGGCAAATGGAGGCTATGCAAGTGATAGGAGTGGGGCTGGAGTTTGATGGGGGATCAACAGAGATTGATAGCTTTTGGAGCTGAGCAAATAATGAGGTCTGGAGTTGGTTTAAAGAGTGTTTGAGTTTGTAATTGTAAGCATGGAGTTTGTAAAGGCATTAAAGTTGAAAGGACTTGAGCATGGTAATGGAAATAGAGTCAGACAAGACAAGACAGAGTTGAAATGAGATTGAGGCAGGAATGAAAATAGATTTGAGCAGAGATATGAAATGATAATGAGAACAATAATGGAAATAGAGATGAGATGAGACTGGGAAATTAAGATAAGATCAGGAGACTGAGAGAAAGGGAAACATAACATGGAACATAAAGCACAACACAGAAATAATCAGAAACACATCAGGTAAAGCAGGTAATATCAAGACTAGAATATAAGGAGCTACTCTATAACTTATATACTGACTACTGGAGAGCTCTGGGGGACAGCAGGTGTGGTGGCAGGGCTTGACAGAGTTGCGCAGAGTTGACAGGTGTCAGTTGTGATCAGGGAACAGGCCATGGTGATATTCTGATGGGATCAGTTGAGGATGTGGGCCATTCTGGGGTCATCATGATGCTCCAGGGTTGGTCAGGCTGACTAGGGGGAGGAGTTGGTGATGTGTGGTGGAGTCAGGAACAACAAGAAAGGCTCCTAGGGGCTCAGAAGAGTCAAGAGAAGCATTGACAGCTGTGAAGAAGGCATCAGAGTTAGCCAGAGGGCCATTGGGGTTTGCTGGAGAAGTGTTGGAGTTACTCAGGGTGGGCACTGAGGGTGTACAATGGTTGGGGGAGTTTGATGGGGTGTTAGGGGGAGCTCCAGGGAAGCAAGCAAGTTAGTAACAATGTTTGGGGGTACAGGGAGTGGGTCATGACATTAGCACCCTCATTGTTTTTGTTTTGCTAATACCACTTTTGGGTACTGATTCACCAAGTTCATGTTATGCACTAGCACCTATAGCTAGTTCTTGCTTGCTACCTCCTCTTTCACTAACATCTTTGCTACCATTTATCACCTCCAACACTCTGACCTTTTTAACCTTTTGTTACTCCCTAGCAACTACAGCTAGCATCTAACACCCACTTCTCACTTAAGTTTTCCACCTCTCCTTCACACCTTTGCTGAATCAGGTTCTCTGAGATCTAGCTCAGCTCACACACTCATTTTCTTATAGTCCATTCATACACTACTTGCAAAACTGCTAGTTGTTGTGTCCTCTGCATGGGAGCTAGGTGGCAACAGATGTCATCAACAGTACAATAGAGGAAATGGCAATTAAATCTAGAGTCCAATTAAAAAATGGAAATTTATTGTAAACAGCCTTGATCTCCAGCCTCAGGGCACATGACTGCATAAAAATATAACCATCAGATAGCCCTTGGTTCAAAGTGTATGTGTCCAGAAAAAAGTATATGTGTCCAGAAAATGGGAGGGTGGGAATGAGAGGCCAGCTCAGAATAAAGGACAAGAATGGGGTCCAGTATGGGCAGTCCCCTGACAGTTAAGTCTTTGTATTGACAGATCTTGCCTGGAGGCAAGTGGAGAGGGCCAGGGTGTGGGTGGCAGGCTAGTCAAACAGTCTGCCCACAGGGTTGAGGTTCCTCAAGATGTTGGACACAGTGTTGAGCTCTTTCTGCTGGCAGGGAATGGGGGGCAGAGCCTTGCTTTGTGCTCCAATGGGTTCCTTGTATTGCACATGGAAGAAGCAAGAAAGGTCCAGAGGATCTTCAAATGGATGAGGGTTTGGGCTGGTATGGATTTCTTTGACCAGGGCACAGAGCTCATTCCAGAAATTGGTGTCAATTCCCAAGATGCCTTGCATAGCTTTGGAGAGGTTTCCTTGTAGATAGCATTTGTGAAAATTGAGGAGTCAATCTGCCCAAACCTCTGGAGTTACTAGGGTGTTGGGGTAGCCTAGGTTGATGAGAAGGGCATGGGCACATCTTGCAAACTCCATAGGGGAGAGGTGGAGAAAGCAGAGGACTTCATCATGCTGCTAGATGTAGGCTTTGACCCATTGTTGTCTGGGGGAAAGAGGGATTTGAGCAGGGAATGGCAATTGAAAAGGGGAATAATTATCTGGATGCTCCAGAGGGGCTGGGGCCACAGTGGGAACAGGGTACACATAGTAATGAGTGGATAGAAGGTAGGCAAGGTTGGGAGGTGCTGCAGAGAATCTTCCAGGGTATATGCAGGGGTAGTTGCCATCAGTGGGGAATGTTGGAGGGCAGCACCAGCCCAGAGGTATTCCTTGGCTGATGGAGGGAGCATAGAATGCCTGGTTGGGATCTGAGGTCCAATGATGAGGAACATACTGATCCACAGGTGGGCCTGGATAGAATGGGGCATACTGATTTTCAGGGACCAGCTGACCATAGACATTGGTTAGATAGCTAGCAGAATTGTATGTGGGGTTATATGCAGATATTAAGAACGGAGTAAGGTGGAGTCTTGATATTATGTCAGGTTCTGCTGACTATAGGGGCTTAGCTACATTGGGTGAGTCCTTACTAAGCAGACACAATGTCCTGCACTTATAACCTAGCACTCTAGAGTTGGTGCAGACTATAGGAACTTGCAAGAGGAAGCTAAGGGAATTGGTCTGAGCAAGTCCAGAGTGGTCTGGGAAAGTCTAAGACCAAGTATATTAAATGTTGGGCTTGGGCAGGTGTCAGAAACAAGTTCATAGGCATGTATATGGCTGCAGAGTAAGTGGAGGCTTTGCAAGTGATGAGATTGGAGCTGAAGGTTTGATGGGGGATCAATCAAGACTGATGAGTTCTGGGGCCAAGCATAAGGCAAGGTCCAGAGTTGTTGTAAGAATGTTTGAAGGTTCATAGTGTGTGTGTAGAGCTTGTAATGACATTAAAGATGACTTAGGAATGATAAAGGAAACAGAGACAGTTGAGATGAGATGAGATAGAATTGAGAAAAGAGATAGATTCAAGACTAAAAATAGAAATGGAAATAAAACAGAGAGAAACACAAGACACAATTAACCAGTTAATGTAATATCAAGACTAAGGTAGTGAATGTTATCCTACATCTTACATACTAACTACTGGACCTTCTCTGGGAGTTGAGAACATGATGGTGGGGCTCATCGGAGCCACACATGGTTGATGGGTGTCAGTTCTGATCAAATGGTGGGCTGCAGTGATATTCTGATGAGGATGCAGTCTGTTCCATAGTTGTCAGGAAACTCTGGAGTGGTTGTGTAGGTTGCAAAGATGGTCTAGTGATGTATGTCTGTGCCAGGAGAAGTGTTGGAGAGGTTCAGGGGCCTCATAAGCAAGAGGAAGAGCTGAGGAGGCCCATAGGGGAAGTGTCAGAGTTTGCCAGGAGATTGTTAGGGTTTGCTAAGAAAGCATCAGAGTTAGCCAGGGCAGGTGCTGTGGGTCAACAAAGGTTGGAGTAGATTGGGGAAAATGTTGGGGAGTGCTCCAGGGAGGCAGGGTGTCCTGGGAGATGGTCTGGAGGTGCAAGAGTGGGTTGTAACAGGGGGCCAGGGAATTGCATGGTGAAGTCTTTCCAGTTGATGTCAGAGTTGATGTCCTAAAACCACAGGAGTCCAAGCACAATCAGAGTTGACAGGGAGAGTTAAGTGACAAGGAGCCAGATCTGGAACCTTAGATTGTTATTGAGGATGAGAGTGTTGTTGTGGTATTGGGTGATTCTAGTTGAGGTGGAGCTTCCATTAAAGAGTTGGAGCTCAAGGAGTTTGTCAAGATTGTTGTGGCAGAGATTGAGCTGGTTGCTGATGAAGGTGCCAGATGTGCTGCTGTTGACAAGAGCAGGGAGGACCATTGGAGAGCTGTTGAGCCAAACATTGATGATGAACAATGGCATAGACTTTGAGTGGAGCTGTGGAGGAGTCTAGAGGGCTTTAGTCATACTTTCAGGATTTTTGGAGGAGGATGAGACATTGAAGGGGACTGGTCCAGAGTCAGTCAGGCTATCCTAGTTGAGGTGGAGAGTGAGACTGGGCCAGTTGATCCAGGGATTGGTGGAGCAGAGCCATGAGAAACTTAGCATAACAGAGGCAGAGATGTGTAGTTTGGTGACTAGTAATCAAAGGACCTGGCACCATCCATTGGCAAAGGTCACAGTTGTCTCCATGCAGTGCATGATGTCTCTGGCAGAGGTGGGATCACCATCAAAGAGCTTGAGAAGGATTGGAGTAGGGAGACATTGGAGGTGTTAAAGAGCAAGTGCCACCAAGGATTTGTCAATGAAGTTGTTGATGGCACCACTGTCAACCAGAGTGGGGATGGAGTTGGCAGAGAAGGGGAGGGTGGTGCAGAGGAGGAGGGTATGGAAGGAGTGGGAGGGGAAGTGTGCTGGAAGGTTGTCCAGGGAGAGTACTATTGTGTGGAGGAGTGTGGCTGGAACAGAGAAGATGTCAGTGTTTAATCCATAGTCTAGTGCATCTTCAAGACCTAAACTGCTGACTCATTTTCTGTAAACTAATAGTTGCAATCTTCTCCATCAATAGTGCATGCAGCACATCCCATTACCTGGTGTTTAGGGCAACTACTGATGAAATGTCCCTGCTCACCATATAGAATGCATAGGCCCTCCTTCCATCACTTCTCCTGAGTTTCCTCCAGTATGTCAATCCAAGGCCTGTTATGAATCTTTTTTGTGCATAGGGCTTCTTGATTGTTGGTGGACTCTGGAGCATTGTCAAGGTCCTGGTAGTTGTCAGAGTTGGCATCCAGGGGCTCTAAAGCTTTGTGGAGATTGGTAGCATTGAGTTGAGCAGGTGGGTGAGGTCCCAGAGGTTGGTTGGCACTGGGAGGTCCCCAGCCTTGAGAGAAATGGGGTGCAGGGTCAGTGGGGGCCAAGAGTCAACTGCCATTGGTTGCTCTAGCCTGCCAGTTGGTGTTGCTAGGGGTGTTCCAGGTGGTCTGCAGTGCTGTGCTTTTGCTCTGATCTTCCCAATAGCATTGATCAACCTGCATAACAAGTGCCTTGTACTCATTGTACATAGTTTGCTTGGGTGCAAGGCAGAGGACATCCTTGATGCATTGGGGAAGGGTGTAGCAGAGGGCAAACCAGAGGGCATTGTAGTTCCATCCTGTTCCATAGGCCTCTCACTTGAACTGTATGATGAAGGTTGTGAAATGCTTGTTGTTGCACATCCAGAGGTTGAATAGGTTCTCCTCTGCTTCTGCTACAGTATCAAATATGCCAAACTTACTGGAAAATTCCTGGGTGAAAGTGAGCCAGTTAGAGAGTACAGAGTTTTTTGGGTTGAACTGGAGCAGCACCATGTAGTGGTCAAAGGCAATGCCCTGTAAATATGACACAGCAAAGGCTACTTGTGAGCTCTCAAGCTGGAAAGTAATAGGCTTAGCTTGGAACATTATGAGGCATTGCATTAGGAAAATTCTCCATTTCTAGAGGTTGCAACCAGTGAAGGATTCCAGATTCTGAATATCAAGCTTTGTCTTCTTGAGCCAGTGCATTATAAGTGTTGTCCTAAGTGTTTTGAGTTCAAGGTGTCAGGTTCCACTGACCACGGGGGCTCAGCTACACTGGGCAAGTCCTTACTAGGCAGACGTGATTCTCTGCACTGACAACCGGGCACTTGGAGGTATTCCAAACACTGGGGACTTGTGAGGATAGCCAGGGGAAATTGATCTGAGCAAGTCCGGGGAGGTCTGGAGGAGTAGAGGACAAGTTGCGGGGAAGGGGGACGGGCTTGGTGGGGTTCAGGCATAAGTCTGTGTGTGAGTATTGCAGGTGCAGAGGAGGCGGAGGCTACGCAGATGACAGGAGCAGAGCTGGAGTTCTGATGGGGGATCAACAGGGGTTGATGGGGTTTGGAGCCAAGTGTATAGCAGGGTCCAGGGTTGGTAACGAGCGTCGGAGGTTCATAATCATAACTGCAGAGTTCATGAGGACGTTATGGTCAAGAGGACTTGAACACAATAGACAGAATCAAATGGGACGAGATGGAGTCAAACAAAATGAGACAAAGACGAGATGAGAATGAGAATAGATTCAGGCGGAGACATGGAATGATAACAAAAAGATAATGGAACAGAGATGAGATAAGACCGGGAGACTGAGAGTAAGGAAAACAAGACATGGAACACAAAACACAAGAAGAAACAATCAGGAACACATCAGGAAAGGCCGGTACATAGGTAAGTAGATAATCTCAAGACTAGAGTACAAGGAGCTACTCTATGTCTTATATACTGACTACTGAAGAGCTTCGGGGATGTTGGCTATGGTGGCGGGGCTTGGCAGAGCTTGGCAGAGTTGACAGGTGTCAGTTACGACCAGAGGGCGGGCCACGTTGATATGTTGATGGGATCAATTGTGACGTGGTCCATTCCGAGGTTGTCATAATACCCCAGAGTAAGTCGGGGGAGCCAGGGTGTCGAGTTGATGATGTGTAATGGGGTCAGGCATGGCAGGGGAGTGGTCCCAGGGGCTCAGAAAGTCCAGGGGAAGCGCCGGCGGCTGCAGGGAAGACATCAGAGTTGGCCAGGGAGCTGTCGGAGTTAGCTGAGAATGTGTCGGAGTTAGCCGGAGTAGGTGCAGAGTGCTGGGGAAGTTTGATGAAGTGTCGGGGGGGTTCTGGGGGAACAGGGGTTTGTCGGGCAGTGTATGGGGCTTCAGGGAATGGGTCATGACATCACCCCCCCTTCAGCGTCGAGACCCTTGAGACGCAGGGAGCAGGTCAGGGATTGGTGGGGCATGGGAGTCGAAGCCCAGTAATATTGATCAATCTGCAGCAAGTGACGGCAGCGTGGGAGGCAAAGTCAAAGTGTGGCCACCACTTCATCAGGGGGTTCTTCCTAATCAATTAAAAGGCCTTGGACATACCCCAGGGCTCCCTCAAATTCTTTGTCATGTCCCCTCCCAGTTATTCAGCCGCTTCCCCCACCCCGTTGATTTCAAATGCGGATGTGGTGATTGTGTACAACAGCGAGGGGGAGGAGTTTGAGCGTCAGCGCCGAGCTGGTATGATATACCAGAGTTGTGAGCAGCATTGACCTGTTTCTTCAGGTTGGCTGATGGAGTTCTGCAGAGTTGTCTGCGGTGGTGGTGGGTTCTCCGGGGGGCCCTAGGTGGGCCAAATTTTGTCCTGCGGTGCCCTGATTGGTGGCGGGGGATGTGGAAGGAGTCCCTCCACTGCAGCAAATCCCTCAGGTGGAGGTGATGGCAGAGGAGTTTGCAAGGGCGTTGGCGCAGGCTCGGGGCCCCCCAACGCTGGAATGGTGCCAGAACAAGGCCCCAGTGAGTCTTTGAGTTCTCCTTTGTTGCATGTGCTGATCCGTTGTTCTCAGTGTGTTCTCTGTGCATGGCGGGGCGAGGCCTGCGTCTTTGATGCGCCCTCTGTGGGCTCATGGCATGACACTTCCGTTTGCCTTCTGTGTCGCGCAAGCCATGAGAAGTGCTCAATCTTGTTGGAGTGGCAAGTGGCGTGCGTTGCCGCAGAGCAGGGGTGGAACAAGGACTGGGTGTGGAGTTAGCTGGGCAAGGCACAGAAGACCCGGATGTTGGGGGAGGTGAGTGTGGGGCAGTCTGTGGGGCAGGTGGGGCCTCTGCAGGGTGGGCGGAGGGAGGGGGCATCCTCGACAGCAGACCATAGGAAGCAGAGAGCTTCCCCACCGTCGGGGGCGGGGCCCAGCAAGAGGCCATGGAGGTACAAGCCAATGGTGGATCTTCTGGGGTTTCATGTTCACTCTCTTACCCTGGACGCGGCCTTGGGACAGGCATCAAGTTCTCTGAAGCCCCTGCCTTCAATCATGGAGGTCTTCCTTTGCAAGCAGGTGGAGGTGCTAATGGTGGCACTGACGGCATGGGAGGGGGAGCTTCAACGGGCAAGGGAGGATCGAGATGCAGCACAGGCGGAGAAGGAGGCGTTGGAGTGGGCATGGAACACCTCAGTGCGGGTGGTGCTGGAGCAAGTGCTGGAGGTATGGGGCTTGCAGGAGCATCCAACACAGTGGGGGGTGCAGCTCACGGAGGAGGCAGAGGAGCAGAAAATGGCACCGGAGGGTGGTCCACTATGGGCGGAGTTGGAGGTAGCAAGGCAGAGGGAGGATTGGCTGGCCAATAAGGCCGCTTCAGGGTGCGTGGGGATCCTTTGTAAGTGTTGTTCCCACTTCTCTGCCTGTTACTAAATGGACGGTGCCTCCGTAGCATTTGCATCAATCCAAGACGGGTTGGCACAGATGCCTGTGGGTCAGCCTCCAGAGTTGCAGCAGGGGATGGCGAGGGTGGGGAGGTTGCTGGCGGGACATTGACGGCGTAATGCGGTGGCCCCAGGGTTGTGGTGGGAAGTGGCGGTGGATGCGGGGGAGGCTTTGCCAGGGCTGGTGGTGGTGCAGGCCCAGATGGAGATTGATTTGGGGGTAGGGATGGTGGGGGTTCCAGGGGAGGAGTGAGGGGGCAGCTGGGCCCCGCTTCTTGTTGTCTTTGAGTTCGCTGCCCCGTTCCGCCTTGTATTGTATATTTTTGTACTTTTAAATGCTTCCTCATTGTTCCTGGGTGTGTGAAGTGAGACTTTAATTTGTGTGAGGGTGAGGTAAGCAAAACACACAGGGGTGCTGGTGGGAGTTGAATCTCTAGTGGATCCAGAGGCAGGGGTTAGGCCCACTAGTGCCATCTGTGTCGGCTAGCCCCAGGGTTGTCGGGGCAGGGTGGAGCGCCATAGGAAGAGTTCCAAGGCTTGGCAGGGGTGTTGGGAGTCTTCCTGCGGAGTTCTGTGGTGTTTGTTGGCAGCGTTGCTGGGTTTGACCCTTGGAGTCTTGGACCCAGGGTGTAGGGGTTTTCCTCAGTCTGCAGTGGAGACATGTGTTCTGCTGGTTCAAGGGGGTGGACCTCCAGGTCTTCAATGTGTGTTTGGGGTGGTCGGGGCTTTGGTCTTTTGTTGGTGCGGCTGGCAGGAGGGGTGGGGTCTTCTGGCAGTCTGGCCTTTGTGCTGATGTGGGTGGTGGGGTGGCGGGGGTCCTTTTTGACAATGGTGGGGGTGGTGGGGTGAGGTTTGTCCTCAGGGTGCAGTTGGTCAGAGGAGGGAGTCCCTAGCAGCTTAGCGGCAGAGCCCCTGGGGTAGGGTGGTCTCTGTAAGTTGCAGGGGGCTGTTTTCTGTGCCATCTGTGCTGTGGGATTGGTCAGCATAGAGGCGGTGGTACTCCCTTAGGGTTGTGATTCCTTGGTTGAGGATGCCCGGAGGTTTTCATTTGGTGGGGTTTTGCGGGGTGAGCTCTGGAGTATTGTATTTGGTGAAGGGCACTCAGGATTGGGCTTCGCTATGCTCTGGGGTGTTGGTCCATGTCACGACCCGCTCCTGTCACGACCCGCTCCCTAGACACTGTTCCCAACCCCTCCCGATTTCCTGTCTAACTCCCCTGAACCCCACCCACACTTTCGCGCCCACACTGGATAACTCCAACGCTTCTCTGGCAAACCCCGATGGCAACTCCAACACCCTCTCCATAGCCATCAACACTCCCCCTGAAACCTTCCCCCACCGTTCCTGGCCACATCATACATTCCCAACCCCCTACCCTAGTTTACCCGACTTGTCCTGGAGTATCACGATATCCTCGGAGCGGCCTGCGCCCCCAACTGATCCCATCAGAATACTGCCACGGCCCACCCTTGGATTGTACCTGACACCTGTTGACTCCACACAGCTCCGTCGACTCCTGCCACCATATCCACTGCCCTCCGGGGCACCCAGTAGTCAGTATATAAGTCATAGAATAACTCCTCGAACTTTAGTCTTGATATTACATTTTACCAGTTTCCTATGTTTTGTCTCTCGTCTCGTCTCTGTTTCTATTTTTAAGTTTTGAATCTATCTTTCTGCTCAGTCTCATCTCGTCTCTGTCTCGTCTCGACTGTACATATCTCCTTTGTTCTTCTAAGTTCCTCTTGCTCTCTACATCAGTACAAACTCCGTACATGTGCCACGACCCAAACATTCTTATGACAACTCCGATCCTTGTTCTCTGCTCGGCCCCAGGACCCATCAAGCCCTGGTAATCCCCTATCCAACTCCGGCCCCACCCCCATCACCTGAGAAGCCTCCGCTTACCCTGCAATCTATTTGCGTGCCCATGAACTAGCCCTGACACCTGCCCTGGGTCAACGGCCAATACCTTCGGTCTTAGACTCCTCCAGACCATTCAGGACTTGCTCAGGCTGCTTTCCCTAGAACCCCCTCACAAGCCTTCCCCACCTCTGCTCCAACTCTGGACGCCTGGTTATAAGCGCAGGACATCGCATCCACCTAGTAAGGACTCGCCAGTGTACTGAGCCCCCGTTGTCAGTGGAACCTGACATAATATCAAGACTCCCCCTTACCCCATTCTCAATGTCTGCGTTTAACCCCGCGTACAACCCCATTGGTTACCCAACCGACACCTATGGCTGACCCCTACTGGAAAATCCCTACGCCCCCTTCTACCCAGGTCCCTTCGCGGATCAGTACGTGCCCTGTCACTGGACCCCTGACTCCAACCAGGCATTCTACGCCCCCTCCATCAGCCAGGAAATACTTCCGGGCTGGCGCCACCCTCCCACATTCCACGCCGATGGCAATAATCCCTGTATCAACTCTGGAGGATACTCTGCAGCACCCCCCAACCCCGCCTACCTTCCCCCCACCCATTACTATGTGTATCCAATCCCTGCTGCAGCCCCAGTCCCTCCGGAGCCCATGGATAACTATTCCCCCCCCCGCCCACTGTTTGCCGCTCAAACTCCTCCTTCTCCTAAGCAGCAAAGGGTCAAAGCCTATGCCCAGCAACGCAACAAAGTCCTCCACTTCCTCTGCCTGTCCCCTGCGGAATTTGCAAGGCGTACCTGCACCCTCCTCACCAACCTAGGCTACCCCAATGCCTCCGCAACTCTGGAGGTCTGGGCGGATCAACTCCTCGACTTCCACAAATGCTACCTGCAAGGGAACCTCCCAGAGAATACACAAGGCACCCTGGGCATTGACAATAACTTATGGAACAAGCTCTGCGCCTTGGTCGAAGAAATCCACACTAGCCTGAACCCCCGCCCCTTTGAAGACCCTCTGGATCCCACCTGCTCCTTCCACATGCAACGTGAGGAACCCGTCAGAACACGAAACAAAGCCCCATCTTCCATTCCCCATCAGCAGGAAGAACTCAATGTGGCCTCCAGCATCTTGAGGAACCTCAACCCTGCAGGGGGGTTGTTCGACCAACCTGCTGCCCACACCTTGGCTCTCTCTGCCCAGCCCCAGGCCAGCTCCATGCCCAGCACCTTCCGAACCTGGGACCAACCCGCCGCTCCTGAACTCCATTCCCAATGACCGCCCCTATGCATCGACAATGACAACCAGACCCCCTCCTATATTGACAAGCCGGGCAACCCCACTGACAAACACGCCCCACGCAATGGACCTCAACAAGACTGACCCTCCCACTTCAATCTCCGCACCCCTTGTATCAATGCCCCTCCGCCCTGTCCCAACACCCCAGTTCCCCCGTGACAGCCCATGGGCCCCGGGGTGCCCCGACCCCCTTTTTCCACCAACCCCTCTCATCCCCCGCCCACCCCGATGCCTAATCCCCCCACCAACACCAACTATTTTGGACCCCTGACCCCCGGAGGACCCCCTCCCCCTCGATGGGCCCCAGGACCCACCCCGGGTAGCGTGGGTCAAAACCCCAGTGGAGGACCACCCAATGGCGGACCCCCTGGGGGATGGGGCCCGGCGATGGACAACTTTCCCCCCCAGCGCGGAAATGGAAATCACTGCTACTACTACTACAATGCCGGACCCCCACCTCAAACTCAAAATTCACAGGACAATACCCGCGACGCACTGGCCCGGGAGGGTAAACTCGACATCCAGAAGCCCAAACCCTTCACTGGCCGTGACCCTCAGAAGTGGCGAATCTTCCTGACTCAGTGTTTAACTATGTTCCAAGCTAAGCCCATCACCTTTCAGCTTGAGAGCTCATGGGTAGCCTTTGCTGCATCATACTTACAGGGCATCGCCTTCGACCACTACACCGCGCTACTCCGGTTCGACCCAAACAATCCCGTACTCGCCAATTGGCTCGCTTTCACCCAAGAGTTCTCAAGTAAGTTTGGTGTCTTTGACACCGTAGCGGAGGCAGAGGAAAATCTCTTCAACCTCTGAATGCGTGACAACGAACGCTTCACAACCTTTATCGTATGATTTGAATGAGAGGCCTACGAGACCAGCTGGAATTACAATGCCCTCCGGTTTGCCCTCCATCGTGCCCTACCCCAACAGATCAAGGACGTCCTTTGCCTCGTGCCCAAGCAAACCACCTACGATGGGTACAAGGCACTTGTTACCCAGATCGGCCAATGTTACTGGGAAGACCACAGCAAAAACACGGCGCCCCAGACCTCTTGGAACACCTCCAGTAACACCAACTGGCAGGCCGGAGCAACCAATGGCCCGGGCATTCAATCCTCAATCCCCGCTGACCGCGCCAACCCCACACTCCGCTTCCCTCTGGGCCGAGGAGTCCCCAACACCAACCAACCCCCAGGGCAGCGCCCACCCGCCCAGCTCAACACTGCCGACCTCCATGACACCCCAGTACCCCTGGATACCAACCCCAACAACCACGACGACATCCCGGACCCCGCCGACAATCAAGAAGCCCTATGCACAAACAGAATCCAGGACAGCCTGTGGATTGACATGCCAGAGGAAATGCAGGAGAAACGACGGAAGGAGGGTGCATGCATCCTATGTGGTGAGCAGGGACACTTTATTCGCAGTTGTCCTAAATGACAGGTGATGGGACGCGCCGTGTGGATGATCAATGGAGAGGACTGTAACTACCAGTTCACGGAAAACGAGTTGGCGGTTTAGGTCTGGAAGACACACTAGACCACGGACCAGACCCCGACGTCTTCCCAGCCACACACCTCCACACAATGGTACTTGCGCCGGATAAAGCACACCTCCCCTCCCACTCATCCACAAACCTCCTCCTCCGCACCACTCTCCCCTTCACCGACAAACCCGTCCCCACACTAGTCAACAGTGGTGCCACCGATAACTTTGTTGACAAATCCCTGGCGGCGCTCGCCCCACAACCTCTCCATCGCCTCCCCGCCCCGATCCCCCTCAAACTTTTTGACGGAGACTCTACCCCAGTGGGAGACATCACTCATTGCCTAGAAATGACCATGACCTTTGCCGACGGACAACAGCAAGAACTCCAACTACTCATCACAAAATTACACCCCTCCGCCCCTGTCATCTTAGAGTTCTCATGGCTCCGCTCCACCAATCCCCGCGTCCATTGGCCCAGTCTCACCCTCCGCCTCGACTGGGACAACCCCACCAACTCTGGGCTGGTACCCTTTGATGTCTCACCCCCCTCCGAGAACTCCAAGACCACAATCAACCAACCCTGGACCCCTCCGCAACTTCACTCTAGGTCTGCACAGTCGTTTGTCATCTATGTCCGACTTGGCGGCTCACTCAGGGTACTCCCTACCCTCATAGACAGCGGCGCCTCTGGTATCTTCATCAGCAACCAACTCGATCTCCGACACAATGACCTCAACAAACCCTTCAAGCTCCAACTCTTCGACGGGAGCCCCACCACGACAAGAATCATGCAGTACCACGACAACACCCTCACCCTTGATAATGACCTGCAATTCCAGGCCCGACTCCTCGTTACTCAACTACCCCCGTCGACCCCAATCATGCTCAGACTCCCATGGCTGCAAGACATCAATCCCGACATCAACTGGAAGAACCTCACCATGCAATTCCCTGGCCCCAAAGCAAGTTTAGTGGCCACCATCCACCTCCGCCTCCAGTCTATCTCTGATCTTGACTGTCACGACCCGTTCCCCAAAACCCCACGCATCGTCCATCAACCCCCCGAACCCCCAAAGGGACCCCCAACGCTCCGCCGAACTTCCGCCCATGCCCCGCGCCTACTTCGGCTAACTCCGACGCCTCCCCGGCTAACTCCGACGGCCCCCTGGCCAACTTCGGTGCCTGCCCCGCAGCCACTGACACTTACCCTGGGCCTCCCAAACCCCGAGAACCACCCCCACTGTTCCCGATCTTTGCCACCCCATCATCAACTAAACACCCCAACCTATTCCGGAGTATCACGACAACCTCAGGGCAACCTGCGTTCTCCAATGATCCCATCAACGTATCAGCGTGGCACGATCCTTGATCACAACCGACACCCGCCCCCTCCGTCAAGCTCCGCCAAGCCCTGCCGCCACAGCCGACATACCCGAAGTCCTCCGGTAGTCAGTATATAAGTCATCGAATAGCTCTTTGTACCCTAGTCTTGATATTGCTTAACGTTACCTATGGTCTGATTGTTTCCTTCTCATGTCTCGTGTCTCGTTTCCTTATCTCAGTCTCCCGGTCTTATCTCAGTCTCCTGGTCTTATCTCAGTCTCCCGGTCTTGTCTCATCTCCATTTTGTTATCATTCTCATTATCATTTTGTATCTCTATTTCGAATCTACTCTTGTCCTATATCAACCCCGTCCCATTTCGTCTGACGCTGTCTTGGTGACTCCGTCCGACCACTGTGCCCAAGTCTTCATCGACCCTAACGACCTCACAAACTCCGCGATTATGATTACGGACCCCGACACTCCTTTATCAGGTCCGAACCTCACTCTTCGCTTGGTCCCGAACTCCATCAGTTCCAAATGATCTCCCATCAAACCCCAGCTCCGTTCCCATTGATCACACAGCCACCTACTCCCTTGCTTCCGCAAATCTCCCATACGGCCTTCTGCCTGAACCCCGCCAAGACCGTCTCATCTCCTCACAATCTGACTTCTCCGGACCTTCCCGGATCTGTCTGGATCACATTCCCCCAACTACCCGCACGAGCCACCAGGGCCCGGAATGTCTTCGAGTGTTTGGTTACCAATGCAGGGGAATCACGCCCGCCTAGTAAGGACTCGCCCAGTGCAGCTGAGCCCCCAGTGTCAGTGGAACCTGACATAATATCAAGACTCTACCTTACCCCGTCCGTGATGCCCGCATTATCTCCGCACACACGATCAAATAACTCCAATGTCTATGGTCTACCCGTGCCGGGGAACCCTTATGATTCATACGGCCCTGCCCAATTTGCCGAGGCACATTGAGTCGCGGATCTGACACCAAACATCCCCTCCGCTCTGGTTACTTTCATACAACGGCTCCCCCCACGGACACCCTCCCCAACTCACACCCAACTCCCAACCCCTCGCGCAAACCGTCAAATCATCTTCCACCCCACTCTTACACTCTCCGCCAACTCCGCTCTCTCGCACAAAGTTGGCCCCGACATCACCCAAAGAATAACATCCTAAAGCCTGGCGACCATCCGATCAAACGAGTAACAAGGTCTCCAGCACCGCGCCAGCCCTCCAACCAACAATAATGCCAACCTGCCGCGGAACAGTCACCCACTGCGCGAGGATCGCCAGCTACGAAGAGACCACTGAGAACGCGCTTCCCCGAAGCCCGCCTGTGGATTCACCGGCCCACCAGCAACCCCGCAGACCGATGAACGCGACTAATCACCAACAACATCACCGAACCCTATTATCGACCCCCTCCAAGGAACTAAACCCTCCGACAACTAGCCTTGAAACCACTGAAATCAAGCTCAACCCAACAACCCCAACCACAGGACAAGAACCTCAGACCTAGGCTATGCTCCAACCCCATGACCTGCTTCCGGACCTCGATCGATCGGCCGTCACCTCCGCCCAACAAATGAAGGGGCCCCGACTCCCCCGACCCGACCCCGACAACCCCGGAACAAGACCAAAACATCCCCGAGCCTCTAGACGTTAATAAGGAGAACCACGGCACCTCACTCCCAACAAGGGACAACTCCAGACCACGCCGCTATTTCACCACCCTCCCCCACACAATCCGGGGCCCCCGACAATGAGGACCCTGGACGCCAAAACCCCCCCGCATGCCACCCCCGAGCTTAAACTCCACCACCAGACTACGCCACCTCCCACGAAGGAATCCCCAGCATAGGAGCCACCCCGAACTAGCTATAGGAAAAAGGACCCTATACGAAGTAGTTCCCTAAGTACTCTAAATTCGCTGACATGTTCATATAAGGGAGGGAGAAGCCCCACCATCATCCAGAAAACGACGATGGGCCGTTTAAGCAACCCGACGACCCAAAGGGCACGCGCTCCAATATCCTCAAAGGACCTCCCCCACCCGGCTCGACGACCCAAACAACCCCACGCCAGCCTAAAACTGTCCCACCCAGACCCCTCCAAACCCTTCAACACAGCTCCGGACCCTGGCGACACGGCTCCAGGGCCTCCGCTCCGACCACGACATTTGACCAAGAGAACTCACGGTGCCAGCTCGACAATGATGCCCTGGTAGCCCCAACTCCGCGACAGAAATCACCACCCACTCCGAATCCCGCACCTACACTGGAATATGTCCGCCCGAACAGGGACCACATCACCGGAGCCTCCAGAAAAGCGGGCAGTGCCTCTCCCCACTGCCACCCCCACACTTGCAACAATCTCCGGGCCGCTCCGGAACACAAATGAAGAGTAGCCTCAACCCTGCCGCATCTCCTGGGGAGCCTCACTCCAGTGCCTCCCCGTGGCCGACCTCCCCACCACCCCAACAACCACAAACAACCAACAAACCCCCACCAAGTGACCCTTGAGTCAACTCCGGGACCCCCCACTTCTTCCCGATGAAGGAACCACCGACCCCCGAACCTCTGAACTCAAGGAAGTATCAGAAATACGTAAGACCCCCTTTGTCTGCCTCGGGCTTACCTTTGGTCAGGAGAGCAATATTGCGTAGATGATCCAGAACCCCAAATTTCGGCCCCGGACCCGAAGGAACTGGTTGGGACTGACCACCCCGCATCCTACCCCCTTGGTCATTGACACTCTGGAGCACACCAAAGCGCCACCCGAAGCATGCCCGCCCACAGACGCAGCACTCCAGAACATGACCCCGACCCAGACCAACTATACTGCGAGGACGAACCTCGCCTCACCCAACCCCGCCAATGAAAAAGGCCCCGCCGCCCTCGCCACCAGTGCCAGCATAAGGGCCAGACCATGGGAAAACCCCCATTACCCCCCGCCAACCACACTGCGAAGACAACTAAAACCCCAAACCTGTTGGGCACCACGAAAGATTCGAAGGCCCACTCTCCAATACCAATACGGCACACGTCCCCGCCACCGACAAAAGAAAACCCTTACACCCCCAGTCGGAATTTCTGAGAATCAAACTCAATGACACCGCCCGAAATGCCGGGAACCCCCACCGGAGAACTCCCGCCACCCCCGCCAGACCTCGGGAGCCCTCCTGCGATGCCCCGCCCCGTCCCAACGAACCCCGGGACTAGCCAGCACAGACGGCACTAGCGGGCGTAACCCCCGCCTCTGGACTCACTAGGGATTCAACTCCCTCTCACACCCCTGCGTGTTTTGCTTACTTCACCCTCATACAAAACTAAAATCTCACTTCACATGCCCAGGGACCAAGAAAGGACATGTTCACGTACAAAAAATGATATATACAATAGGCGGGGGAAGCAGCAAGTCCGAGAGCGACAAGAAACGAGGCCCACACCCATCTCACTCCCTCCCCAGACCCCCCGGCAACCCAACGCCCAGGTTGACCTCCATCTGGGCCCGCACCACCGCTAAGATCTCCGCCAACCCCGGCAATGCCTCCCCCGCGTCGGCTGCCACCTCCCACCACGACCCCGGGGCCACCGCATTGCGCCGCCGATGCCCCGCCAGCAACCTCTCCAATCGCGCCATCCCCTGCTGCAACTCCGGAGGCTGGACTGCAGACCCCTGCGTCAACCCGTCCTGAATTGACGCGAACGCCGCGGAGGCACCGTCCAAGAGGACCCAATGCTCCCGCACCCAGCCTAAACCCAGAAAATGAACTGTCAGTAACAAATGGAGGAACAGGAGACAACTCATGAAGGATTCCCGCGTGCCCTGAAGCGGCCTTGTTGGCCAACCAATCCTCCCTCTGCCTCGCCACCTCCAGCTCCACCCACAACGCATCCCCCTCCGGAACTCGTCCCCGCCCCTCCGCTTCCCCCGCGGGCTGCCCCTCCACCTGCGCCAGACGCTCCCACAAACCCCGCACCTCTAGCGCTCGCTCCGTCACCACTCGCACCGAAGTATTGCTCTCCCGCTCCATCACTTCCTTCTCCGTCCGTGCTGCGTCACGATCCTCCCTCGCCCGTCGGAGCTCACCCTCCCATACTGCCAACGATGTCGTCAAGGCCTCCACCTGCTTGCGAAGGAAGACCTCCGTGATCGAAGGAATTGGCGCGGGGGGACTCGACGACCGTTCCGAGGGGATGCCTGGGACAGGAGAAAAGAGGGAGGACTCCGGAGGCCCCGCTGACAACTCACGCCCACGCGGCCTCTTGCTGGGTCCCGCCCCTGAGGGCGGGGAAGCTCGACGCTTCCCCCAAACCATCGCCAAGGACGCCCCCTTCCCCTTTGGCAACGCGGGACGAAACTTGGTCTGTTTCGGAACCCCCGAAAAATCCACTACCACGACCACGGACGACTCTAAGGGAGCCCCGTCAATCACCCCGAAAAGAAAGGTCGACAACACTCACGACTCCGGTCCCTGACGCTACCCCGGCGCCAACACTCGAACTCCTCACCCCCACTGTCGTACACCACCACCTCGTCCAAATCGGCGGGAGAGACTACTGGAACACTGGGGGAAGACATGACGAAATTTGGGAAACCCCGGGGCACGCCCAAAGCTTTTAATTGATTGAGGGGGACCCTGACAAAACGGCGGCCGCGCTTTGACTTCGTCTCCCATGCTGCTATCACTCGCTGCAGATTGATCAATATTGCTCAGCTTCGACTCCCACGCCCCGCCGACCCCCACCCTGCCCCCGCGTCTCGAAGGGTCTCGATGCTGAAAGGGGGGTGATGTCACGACCTGTTCCCCAAAACCCCGCGCATCGTCCATCAACCCCCCGAACCCCCAAAGGGACCCCCAACGCTCCGCCGAACTTCCGCCCATGCCCCGCGCCTACTTCGGCTAACTCCGACGCCTCCCCGGCTAACTCCGACGGCCCCCTGGCCAACTTCGGTGCCTGCCCCGCAGCCACTGACACTTACCCTGGGCCTCCCAAACCCCGAGAACCACCCCCACTGTTCCCGATCTTTGCCACCCCATCATCAACTAAACACCCCAACCTATTCCGGAGTATCACGACAACCTCAGGGCAACCTGCGTTCTCCAATGATCCCATCAACGTATCAGCGTGGCACGATCCTTGATCACAACCGACACCCGCCCCCTCCGTCAAGCTCCGCCAAGCCCTGCCGCCACAGCCGACATACCCGAAGTCCTCCGGTAGTCAGTATATAAGTCATCGAATAGCTCTTTGTACCCTAGTCTTGATATTGCTTAACGTTACCTATGGTCTGATTGTTTCCTTCTCATGTCTCGTGTCTCGTTTCCTTATCTCAGTCTCCCGGTCTTATCTCAGTCTCCTGGTCTTATCTCAGTCTCCCGGTCTTGTCTCATCTCCATTTTGTTATCATTCTCATTATCATTTTGTATCTCTATTTCGAATCTACTCTTGTCCTATATCAACCCCGTCCCATTTCGTCTGACGCTGTCTTGGTGACTCCGTCCGACCACTGTGCCCAAGTCTTCATCGACCCTAACGACCTCACAAACTCCGCGATTATGATTACGGACCCCGACACTCCTTTATCAGGTCCAAACCTCACTCTTTGCTCGGTCCCGGACTCCATCAGTTCCAAATGATCTCCCATCAAACCCCAGCTCCGTTCCCATTGATCACACAGCCACCTACTCCCTTGCTTCCGCAAATCTCCCGTACGGCCTTCTGCCTGAACCCCGCCAAGACCGTCTCATCTCCTCACAATCTGACTTCTCCGGACCTTCCCGGATCTGTCTGGATCACATTCCCCCAACTACCTGCACGAGCCACCAGGGCCCGGAACGTCTTCAAGTGTTCGGCTACCAGTGCAAGGGGATCACGCCCGCCTAGTAAGGACTCGCCCAGTGCAGCTGAGCCCCCAAGGTCAGCGGAACCTGACATTGACGTTCCCCGCCTCGACACCATCACCTCTGGAACAACCCAGGATTCCCCAACCTCCGACGACAACCCTGACAGAGAAAGAAGCACATCTCCGTCTCAATCACCCTCGGACAAATTACGACGGCTGCTCCCCAACATACCTCGGAATCAATATAAGGGCCCGTGCTACCCCAACCAGCGACCAGCGACGCCTGAAGCCCCTGACCAACCCTGACATCACCCCAGACTCAACTGTTACACCTACGGTACCCAACCCTGTCAACCCCAGAGACCTCAACATTAAAATCATCGGCGCCGTCCCCTTCGCACGCCTCCTATGAGAAGGCACCCCCGCCTTCCAGTTGCAAGTCACGCCAGCCCTACCCAAGGAATACCTCCGCACAGGGACTACTGCGCCAGAAAGCAAGATGGAGGAACAGATCCTATCCAAAGTAGTTCTCCCAGAGTATCATGAGTTCACTGATGTGTTCTCCGAAGGAAGTGCCAAGGAACTCCCTCTGCACCGCTCCTACAACCACAAGATCGACCTCAAAGAAGGTACCTCACCCCTGTTTGGCAAGATCTACAACATGTCCAAAATCGAGCTCCGGGCCCTGAAGGAATACCTCGACGACATGCTCGGCAAAGATTTTATACGCCCGTCGATCTCCGTGGCTGGCGCCCCGGTTCTGTTTGCCAAGAAAAAAGACGGATCCCTCCGACTCTGCGTGGATTATTGGGGACTCAACAAAGTCACCAAAAAGAACTGGTACCCCCTCCCCTTAATCGGAGACCTTGTTGATCATCTTTGCAGCGCCAAGATTTATACAAAAATCGACCTCCATGTCAGCTACAACAACGTCCGGATCACCCTGGGCCTTTCACACCTGCTATGGCCTCTTTGAGTATCTCGTAATGCCCTTCAGAATGACTAACTCCCCCGCCACCTTCCAGTACTTCATGAATGACATCTTCCATGACATGAATGACGTTTTTGTCATCATATATTTGGATGATATCCTGATCTACTTGAATTCACTGGCAGAGCATTTGGAGCACGTCCGCCGTGTTTTGGAACAACTCCAAGAATATCACCTCCACGCTAAACCTGAGAAGTGCTCCTTCCACACAACAGAAGTCGAATATCTCAGAGTCATTGTCACCCCCGACGGTGTGTGCATGGACCCCGCCAAGGTTGACATGATACTCAACTGGCCCTCCTCACAGAATGTCAAGGAGGTACAGTCATTCTTGGGGTTTGCTAACTTCTATTGCCGCTTCATCGACAACTACTCCGGGATCACCAAACCCCTCAACCGACTCACACAGAAGGACACCCCTTGGGACTGGGACAGCAAGTGCCAGAACATATTCCTCCTCCTGAAGAAGGCCTTCACCTCCGCTCCGGTCCTCTGCCATTTTGACCCCTCCCTACCGATCGTGCTTGAATGTAACGCCTCCGACTACACTATCGCCGGGATACTCTCCCAGTCAGACTCGGGGGGCAAGGATCTCTGCCCCATCGCCTTCTACACCCAATCAATGATCCCAGCGGAACTCAACTACAATATTTACGACAAGGAACTCCTTGCAATTGTTGAAGCCTTTTGTCAGTGGCGGGCCTACCTCAAGGGGTCCCCACACCGCATCCAAGTCTACTCTGATCACAATAACCTGCAATATTTTATGACCACGAAACAGCTCAGCCACCACCAAGCTCAATGGTCCAAAACCCTCTTGGAGTATGATTTTACTATTCACTACTGCCCTGGGCAACTCGGCGCAAAGCCCAATGCCCTCACTTGAAAACCCAACGTATATCCGAAGAAATCGTTCGAAACCAAACAAAATGCATTCAACCATCGAGTGGTAATCCCACCCGAACATCTACATGCTGTGCTGATTTTAAACAAAGAAGGGATCTTCCAGCAAATCAGGAATTCACCCCTGGACCCCTTCTTCAACCAGCATGACCCTCGCAACAACTCCAATGAGTCGAGCATAGACAACCCCTTTTTGCTATCTCCGGACCACTGCCTCCTGCTCCGGAGTGGACGAATCTACACCCCGGACCACAAGTCCATTTGCCTCAACATACTCCAACAACACCACAACCACAAACTCCGGGGGCACCCAGGAATTCGTAAGACCCTTCAACTCATCTCCCGGACTTATTTTTGGCCAGGAATGAAGAAGGACGTCACGCAATACGTAAGGGCCTGCGAACCCTGCCTATGGGCCAAAGTACCCCGCCACCGCCCCCACAGATTACTGAAACCCCTCCCCGTCGGTTGCTGCCCCTGGTCCTCAATATCTATGAATCATATTGTCAAACTCCCCAACTCTGAAGGTTTCGACGCAATCCTTGTCGTTGTCTGCCGCCTTACTAAACAAGCCCTCTTCATCCCCTGCCACACCACTGACACCACTCCGGACTTTGCCAGACTATTTCTCGAACATGTATTCTCCAAACATGGACTTCCTGACAACATTGTCTCCAACTGCGGACCCCTATTTGTATCCCATTTTTGGCAATTGCTGTGCAAGGCGCTCAAAATCAAAACCAGCCTCTCTACTGCCTATCACCTGGAAACCGATGGACAAACCAAATGCGTAAACCAGATGTTAGAACAGTATCTTTGCCTCTACATTAACTATTTACAGAACAACTGGCGCGTGGAGCTTCCCCTCGCTGAATTCACCTACAACAACACGCCTCACTCTACCACCAGAGTTTCCCCCTTTTACACCAACAAGGGCTACAATCCCCGACTCATGCTGTCCCTCAAAGACATTCCTTCCCATGTTGCCCACGAGGTTGCCAAGGACCTCTGATCTCTCCACCAATTCCTCCGGGATGAGATTGACACCGCCAACCAAGCCTACTCCAAGCACGCCGATGCCCGTCGCAAGCCGACCCCCGACTGGCCCCCTGGCACCTTGGTCTGGCTCGACCGGCGAAATCTCAAGACCCAGAGGCCTTCCATCAAACTCAACCACAAATGCCTCGGGCCCATTCAAGGTCCTCCAGAAGGTCTCCACCCACGCTTACAAGCTTGACCTGCCTCTGGGCCTGAAGGGCCTACACCCTGTGTTCCACGTTTGACTCCTTGAAAAACATGCTCCAGACCCCTTCCCCGGCCAACGCCCCAGCCGACCGCCCCCTGTCAAAGTCGAGGATGAGTATCACTACGAGGTCGATGAGATCCTTGACTCCTGGATAGTCTGCGGCCAACTCCAGTACTTGGTCCACTGGAAGGGCTACAGACCTGAGGATGACACATGGGAACCCTGAAAGAACCTCAACAGAGCCCCCGACAAACTCTGGGACTTCCACCGATGAAATCCCACCAAGCCCTGGAACCCCCAGGACTGACCCAACACAGATGGCAGTAGTGGGCGTAACCCCTGCCTCTGGGTTCACCAGGGATTCAACTCCCACCAGTACTCTCCTACCTGTTTTCACTTACTTCTCTCCTCACTCTATCTGAAACTTCCCACACTCAGCAGAAGGACCAGGGAATGTATAGCGACAAGCAGTGAATATACATATCAAACAGGAATGGACAGAGAACAATTCAACAACAGGGTCTGAGTTCCCCCTCACTCCTCCTCCTCCTCCGACCCTAACTCTGCTACCCTTCCCACCATGAACACTTCCAACTGCGCCACTACCGTCACCAGAACCTCAGGTTGCCTGGGAAGTGGTTCCCCCACGTCCATTGCCATCTCCCACCACGCTCCAGGGTCTGCCGTCGCCCTCTGCCAATGCCCTGCCAACAGATGCCCCATCTGCGTAACCCCTTGACCCAACTCCGGCAGAAGGTCCCTGGGTATCCTTGCCAACCCATCATGGATGGACCCCAGCGCTGCCGACGCTCTGTCGAGAAGGATGCGATGCTCTCTGGCCCAGTCTATGGAAACGGAATCAGTGCTTAGGAGATGGGAAGCAAGGAAACCACTCACAAAGCACTCCTCACCGGCCCGAGGCTGCCTTGTTGGCAAGCCATTCCTCCCGCCACTGTGCCCTCTCCGCCGCCGCCCGGACTTCCCCAGTGCTGGAACCCTGCTGAGTCTCCCGTGCCCCTGAGCCTCCTGCCTGCTGCATCGCCACCTCTGCCACCTCCGCCCGCGCCTGCAAATGCACCGTCCACACCTCCAACTCCTGCAGACGAGACAATCGCTCTGCAGCAGTCCCCACAGCGACATCCTTGTCCTTCCGCGCCAAGTCCCATTCCCTCCAAACCCTGTCCAGCTCCTATCAAGCCCCGTCCCTCTCCTCCCGTACCCCCTGAACCTCCTCCTTGCATGCGACCAACAACCGTTCCAAGCTCTCTACCTGACGCCGCAGATAGGCCTCCGCCACCAACCACGAACTATCTGCGGACTGCTCAATGGGGGCTCCGGATGTAGGGGAGTATACTGCAGAACTAGGGGGGCCCCCCATTACCTGCTCGCCCCGCGCCCACTTACTGGGACCCGCCTCAGGTAAAGGGGACACTCTCCGTTTCCCTTTCTCCTGCATGGGAGGAGCCCCCTCCCTCCGTCCACCCCGCAGGGGCCCCACCTTCATAGCAGGCACGCTAATCCGTTCCCCTCCCCCAGCCCCGGAGCCCCTCCCTGACACCCTGCCCTTCCGCCCTTCCTCCAGTTGCACTGCAACCCAATCTCGATCCCACTCTTGCTCCACTGTGATGCAAGCAGCACGCCAACTCAGAGTGATGGAGCACTTCTCATGCCACAAACAGCACGGAAGGCACACTGACATGTCCCACCATATCCCTGATGCAGGCTCCTCAAATTCACACTGCTCCCCTCGTTGGGTGCAAGACGCACACTGCAGGGGCATGTTGGTCCAGGAAACATAAAGCTAAGTAGCCACTCACCAGGGCCGCCGCCTGACACCACTCGAGGGTGGGGGGACCCCTCGCCCGACCCACCGCCTCGGCAAACTGCTCCGGCGTCACCTCTGCCTGTACCACCCTCAAACTCTCTGGAACAAGCCGGACTACCCCTGGACAAATGACAGACTTGGAGCGCGTAGAAGGGGCCACGCCCGCTGGTGGCTGCATTATGTCTGCACCAGACGATGGCCCTGAGGGGCCTGCCACAGCCATGGACAACTCTGCAAAGGACCAATCAGTATTCTGGGGTACATGAGACAGACCGCACTTATGGCTATGGTACATTGCCTCGATCCGACAGCAATCTCGGCAACCCTCTGAATCCTTGGAAGACAACGGCTGGGATGGCAGGGATGGCAACCTAGATGCTGTGGGAGAATAAGCTGAAGAAGACATTACAACAAGCTGGGGGACTCCCGAGTGCGTCCACCCCTTTTAATAACTTAGAAAGGAGTCCCTGACGAACAGCGGCCACACCTCGACTTCCTTCCCCATGCCACCGCCGCTTGCTGCGGTTTAATCAATATTGATCAACTTTGTTTCCCACACCCTACCGATCCCCGACTCGCTCCCCACGTCTTGAGGGTCTCAACGCTGAAGGGAGGGTAATGTCATGACCCACTCCCTAGACACTGTTCCCAACCCCTCCTGATTTCCCATCTAACTCCCCTGAACCCTGCCCACACTTTTGTGCCCACACTGGATAACTCTGACACTTCTCCAGCAAACCCCAACAGCAACTCCAGCACCCTCTCTGTAGCCATCAACACTCCCCCTGAAACCTTCCCTCACCATTCCTGGCCACATCATACATTCCTGACCCCCTACCCTAGTTTACCCGACCCGTCCCAGAGTATCACGACATCCTCGGAGCAGCCCGCGCCCCCAACTGATCCCATCAGAATACCGCCGTGGCTGCCCTTGGATCGTACCCAACACCTGTCAACTCCGCATAGCTCCGTCGACTCCTGCTGCCATATCCACTGCCCTCCGGGGTACCCAGTAGTCAGTATATAAGTCGTAGAATAACTCCTTGAACTTTAGTCTTGATATTACATTTACCAGTTTCCTATGTTTTGTCTCTCGTCTCGTCTCTGTTTCTATTTTTAAGTTTTGGATCTATCTTTCTCCTCAGTCTTGTCTTGTCTCTGTCTTGTCTCGACTGTACATATCTCCTTTGTTCTTCTAAGTTCCTCTTGCTCCCTATGTCAGTACGAACTCCACGCATGTGCCACGACCCAAACATTCTTACAACAACTCCGATCCTTGTTCTCTGCTCGGCCCCAGGACCCATCAAGCCCTGGTAATCCCCTATCCAACTCCGGCCCCGCCCCCATCACCTGAAAAGCCTCCACTTACCCTGCAATCTATTTGCGTGCCCATGAACTAGCCCTGACACCCGCCCTGGGTCAACGACCAATACCTTCGGTCTCAGACTCCTCCGGACCATTCAGGACTTGCTTAGGCTGCTTTCCCTAGAACCCCCTTGCAAGCCTTCCCCACCTCCACTCCAACTCCGGATGCCTGGTTATAAGCGCAGGACATCGCGTCCACCTAGTAAGGACTTGCCAGTGTACTGAGCCCCCATCGTCAGCAGAATCTGACAGTCTGGGTCAAAGTCATGCTCCAGAGTATTGCGTCTGTGGGCAGGCATGTTCGGGTGGTGCTTTGGTGTGCTCCAGAGTGTTGATGACCGAGAGGATGGGGTGTGGGGTGATCAGTCCTGACCAGTTCCTTTGGGTCTGGAGCCAAAATTTGAAGGGTCATCTACATGACATTGCTTTCCTGACCCAGGGTAAGTCCAGAGACAGACAGAGGGGTCTTATGTATTTCTGACACTCCCTAGAGTTTGGAGGTCTGTTGGGGTTGTATTGGTGGATGCTTCTTTGGGCAGGGGCAGCGCAGGGGCTGGTTGGGGAATGGCTCACCTCAGGGGAGATGCTTCGGGGCTTGTTCCGTGGGTTGTTCCTTCTGGGGGTCAGTGGTTCTTTCATCAGGGAAGAAGTTGGCAGTCCCAGAGTCAACACAAGGGTCACTTGGTGGGGGGTTTGTTGGTTGTGTTGGCTTTGGGGGTGGTGCGGGTGGAGGAAGGGGTCTGAGGTGCATTTTGTCAGTCCGCCATTCCAAGCGTGAGTACCAGGGGTCCAGGGTTGATGCAGGGATTGGGGTTGGGTCTTAACTTGTTGGTGGGGTTGTGTTGCAAATCGGAGGGAGAGCTCCGGAGTGGGGGGTTTTTGCTGAGCAGCAGAGTTGTTGTGTAGGAGTGGCGGTGGCTCCTGGGGCTAAGCTTGGATGGGGGGAGATGGTTGTTCACAATTGTTGGAGGGCGGTGGGGAAGTTGGTCGTGGGGAAGCATTGGTGTGGGACTCCCTGGGAGTCACAGCGGGGTCAGAGCAATTCTTCATTTGTGCTCCGGAGTGGTCCAGAGGTTGTTGCGAATGTGGGTGGGTGGCAGTGGGGAGAAGCACTGCTCGCTTCTTGGGGAAGGCATCAGCAACTTTTAGGGTACTCTGGGGGGATTACTTCACATGGGGTTTGTTTCTGGTTACTCCATTGATGCGGTCCCTGCTTGAGGGACATCTTCTGGTGTAGGGGCAGGGTTGTATGGAGTGTGGGGCTGGCATCGTAGGTCTCCTTGGTTGGATATCGGAGTCAGAGTGGGGGCCCCAGAGTTGTGTTGCTAGAATCTGGAGTGGGTCAGAGGGGTGGGTTGGGGCAGCTTCGAGTCAGCACAGGGTTATTTGGGTTGTCGGTCCTGGCAGGGAAGTCCTCCCTGGATGTCAGAGCGTATGCTCTTGGGTCGTCAGGACGTTTTGAGTGGGTTGATTGGCAGTTTCTGGGACGATGGTGGGGCTTCTCCCTCCCTTATGTGAACAGATCAGTGATTTTAGAATACTTTGGGAACTACTTTGTACAGGGCCATTTTTCCTATAGTTAGTTCAGGATAACTCCTATGCTGGGGGTTCCTTTGTGAGAGGTAGCAGAGTCTGGTGGCAGAGTTTACATCTGGGGGTGGTGTGTGGGGAGGGTCAGCATTGAGGGTCTTTAACATCAGAGGTTCCGGATCACATGGGAGAGGGTGTTGAGATAGTAGGCAGGCGCTGAAATAGTGGGTGGGAGTCCGGAGTTGTTCTTGGTTGAGAGTCGGGGTGCCATGGTTCTCCTTGTTAATTTTGGGCTGTGCTTCAAGCAGCAGGGCGGGGGTGCGTAGCCGTTCCTTTCTTGACCGCCTAGAAGCTTGAGGATTCCTTGGTCTTGTTCCAGGGTTGTTGGGGTCAGGTCAGAGGCATCGGGGCCCCTTCATTTGTTGGCAGAGGTGATGGCCAAGTCAACCAGGAGGTCCTAACTGATCCCAGAAGTGGGTTCTGTAATTGGGGGTTAGCGTCGGTCTCGGAATCTTGTGTCATTGTGGATGGGGTTGCTGGGTTGGGTTTGATTCCAGTCGGCGGCGGGGCTAGTTTTGGGAGGGGGGACCTTCACAGGGATGGGTGCAAAAGTCAGATGATCTGGTGGTGGGGTTCTGCTATTGGGGTTGTGGACAGACTCGATATTGTCAGGAACCCGCTGGGTCTGTTCCTGATGGTGCACAGAGCTGCTGTGGGTTGGAGGGTCCAAAGGCGGGGTTTGGGGGAATGCATTCTCGGAGGTCTCTTTGTTGTCTTGGGTGAGGTTGGCGATTAGTCTTTCATGTGGTGAGCAATTTTCCATGGCGGGGCTTTTGCTATTGTTGTTGGAGGAGTGAGGGTGTGGTGTCGGAGAAGTTGTCAAGCACTGGGTCAAATTGTTGCCAGGGTTTTGGGTGAAGCTTTGGTGATGTCAGGGTCAGCCTCTGTGGGGGGGTGGAGCTGGCGGAGATGGTGGGGGAGTGTGGGAGCTGTAAGAGGGTGTCCATGAATAGAGCCATTGTATAGATGTAACTGGGGTGGAAGGGGCATTTTGTGTCAGATCTGTGACTCAATGTGCCTTGGCAAATTGGGCGGGGCAATATGAATCATAGTGGTTTCCAGGCATGGGCCGGTCGTAGACATCAGAGGTGTTTGTCAGATGTGTGTGCAGGGTTAGTGCAGACATCATGAGTGGGGTAAGGGAGAGTCTTGAGATTATGTTAGGTTCCGCTAACCACGGGGGCTCAGCTACACTGGGCAAGTCCTTACTAGGCAGACATGATTCCCTGCACTGACAACCGGGCACTCGGAGGTATTCCAAACACTGGGGACTTGTGAGGATAGCCAGGGGAAATTGATCTGAGCAAGTCTGGGGAGGTCTGGAGGAGTAGAGGATGAGTTGCGGGGAAGGGGGACGGGCTTGGTGGGGTTCAGGCATAAGTCTGTGTGTGAGTATTGCAGGTGCAGAGGAGGTGGAGGCTACGCAGATGACAGGAGCAGAGCCGGAGTTCTGATGGGGGATCAACAGGAGTTGATGGGGTTTGGAGCCAAGTGTATAGCAGGGTCCGGGGTTGGTAACAAGCATTGGAGGTTCATAATCATAACTGCGGAGCTCATGAGGATGTTATGGTCGAGAGGACTTGAACACAATAGACAGAATCAAATGGGACGAGACAGAGTCGAACAAAATGAGACAAAGACAAGATGAGAACGAGAATAGATTCAAGCGGAGACATGGAATGATAATGAAAAGATAATGGAACAGAGACGAGATAAGACTGGGAGACTGAGAGTAAGGAAAACAAGACATGGGACACAAAACACAAGAAGAAACAATCAGGAACACATCAGGAAAGGCTGGTATGTAGATAAGTAGATAATCTCAAGACTAGAGTACGAGGAGCTACTCTATGTCTTATATACTGACTACTGAAGAGCTTTGGGGATGTCGGCTGTGGTGGCGGGGCTTGGCAGAGCTCAGCGGAGTTGACGGGTGTCGGTTATGACCAGAGGGTGGGCCACATTGATATGTTGATGGGATCAATTGTGATGTGGTCTGTTCCGAGGTTGTTGTGATACCCCAGAATAAGTCAGGGGAGCCAGGGTGTTGAGTTGATGATGTGTAATGGGGTCAGGCACAGCGGAGGAGTGGTCCCAGGGGCTCAGAAAGTCCAGGGGAAGCACTGGCAGCTGCAGGGAAGACGTCGGAGTTGGCCAGGGGGCTGTCGGAGTTAGCCGAGAATGTGTCGGAGTTAGCCAGTGTAGGCACGGAGTGCTGGGAAAGTTTGACAAAGTGTCGGGGGGGTTCTGGGGGAAGGGGGGTTTGTCAAGTGGTGTACAGGGCTTCAGGGAACGGGTCATGACACAAGGTGGGGGTCTGACATTGTAGTAGTAGTAATAATTATTTCTGTTGCTGCACTGAGGAGAGAAGTTGTCCATGGCCAGGCTCTATTTGTCTAGAGGTCCATCATTGAGGGGTCCACTGCCTGAGGATTGGCCAGCATTGCCTGAAGGAGGGCCTGGGGCCCAGCAAGGGGGAGGGGGTCCTCTGGGAGTTGGTAGTCTGAAGTAATTGTTGTCAGTGGAGGGGTTGGGCAGGAAAACTGGCAGGGGACAAGGAAGGTTGTTGGGGAAAGGGGGTTGAGGTATTCTAGGGCCCATGAGTTGATGCAGGGGAGCTGGAGCATTTTGGTGGGGCTGGGGAGTGTTGCCATAGGGAGCACAGAGGTCAAAATGGGGGAGTCTGTCTCAGAAAAGGCCATTGTGAGGGGCAGGTTCTTTGCCAGGATTGCCAGACTCATCAATGTAGAAGAGAGTTTGATTGTCATCATTAATATATGAGGGTGGCCTCTGAGCATGGGGTTCAGGAGCAGCAGGTTGGTCCCAGGTATGGAAGGCACTGGGGACAGAGTCTGTCTAAGGACAAGCAGAGAGGCCCAAGGTGTGGGTGGTGGGTTAGTTGAAGAGTCCTCCAGCAGAGTTGAGGTTCTTCAGAAAGTTAGATGTGGTGTTGAGCTCTTCTTGCTGATGGGGAATTGGGGGTGGGGCTTCACTTTGTGCTCTGGTGGGTTCCTCTCATTGTACATAGAAAGAACAAGTGGGGTCCAGAGGGTTCTCAAACTGATAGGGGTTCAGGCTAGTATGAATTTCTTTGACCAGAGCATGGAGCTTGCTCCAGAAATTGGTGTTGATTTCCAGAGTGCCTTGTGTAATCTTGGAGAGGTTTCCTTGCAGGTAACATTTGTGAAAGTCAAGGAGGCAATCTGCCCAGACCTCCAGAGTTGTTAAGGTGTTGGAGTAACCTAGGTTGATGAGAAGGGTGTGAGCATGTCTTGCAAATTTCACAGATGAGATGTAGAAGAAGCAGAGGACTTTGTCATGCTGCTGGATATAGGCTTCAACTTGTTGCTGTTTGGGAGAAAGGGGAATTTGAGTGGGAAATGGCAATTGAGAGGGGAAATAGTTATCTGTTTGCTCTGAAGGAGTTGGGGCTGTAGTGGGGATGGGGTATGCATAGTAGTGAGTAGGTGGGAGGTAGGTGGAGTTGGGGAGTGCTGGGAGTGCTCCAGGAGATTCTCTGGGGTACATGCAGGGGTAATTGCCATCAGCAGCAAACATTGGGGAGTGGCACTAGCCCAGGGGTATTCTCTAGCTGATAAAAGGAGCATAGAATGCCTGGTTCAGATCTAGGATACAATGACAAGGAATATGCTGATCCATGGGGAGGCCTGGGTAGAATGGGGCATAGTAATTTTCAGGTACCAGCCTACTATAGACATTGGTTGGGTAGCTGGTGAGGTTGAATGCAGGGTTGTATGCAGACATTGAGAACAGTGTAAGGGGGAGTCTTGATATTATGTCAGGTTCTGCTGACCATGGAGGCTCAGCTACACTGGGCAAGTCCTTACTAGGCAGATGCAATGTCCTGCACTTATAACTTAGCACTCCAGGGATGGTGCAGACTTTAGGTACTTGCAAGGAGAAGCTCAGAAAAGCAGTCCAAGCAAGCCTGGAGTGGTCCAGGAAAGTCTAAGACCAAGTATATTAAATGTTAGGCTTGGGCAGGCATCAGGTACAAGTCTGTAAGCAAGTGTATAGACTGCAGGGTAAGTAGAGGCTTTGTGAGTGATGAGAGTGGAGCTGGAGTTTGATGGGAGATCAATCAAGAGTGATGAGTTCTGGGGCCAAGCATAGGGCAAGGTCTGGAGTTGTTGTAAGAATATTTAAAGATTTGTAGTGTGTGTGCAGAGTTTGTAATGATGTCAGAGATGAAAGGAACTTAGGAATGGTAATGAATAGAGATGGATGTGACAAGACAAAGTTGAGACAAGATGGAACTGAGAAAGAGATAGATTTGAGACTAAACATAAAAACAGAGATGAGACTGGAAAGCATAACAGAAAGAAACATGAAACTCAAGTAACCAAGTAAAGTAAGTAAGGTAGGTAATATCAAGACTAAGGTAATAGATGCTACTCTACATCTTTATATACTAACTACTGGACCTTCTCCAGAGTTGAGGGCACAATAGTAGGGCTCATCAGAGCAGTGTGGAGTTGACAGGTGTCAGCTCTGATCAGAGGGTGGGCCACAGTGATACTCTAATGGAAATGTGGTCTGTCCTGTAGCTGTTAGAGAATTCTGGAGTGGTTGTATGGGTTGCAGGGGTGGTTGAGTGAGGTACACCTGTGCCAGAGAAAGTGTTGGAGAGGCTCAGGAACCTTGTAGGCAAGAGGGGAAGCTGAGGAGGCCTACAGGGGATGTGCCAGGATTTGCCAGGAGGTCACTAGAGTTTGCCAAGGAACCATTGGGGTTAGCTGGAATGGGTGCCAAGGGTTAACAAATGTGAGGGTGAGTTGGGGGAAGCATTGGGGAGGGCATTGAGGAGGCAGAGTGTCTTGAGAGAAGGTCTGGAAGTGTGGGAGTGGGTTGTGACAGGTATGGGGAAGGTTTGAACTTGAAGGGATGTCAGGCACAGGTTTGCAAGCAAGTACTGGAAGTGTGGGGCAAACAGAGGCTGCACAAGTGATGGGAGTGGGTCCAGAGTTTGATAGGAGATCAATTGATGTTGATGGGTCTCATGGCCAAGCAAATAGCAAGGTCTGGAGTTGATTTATGAATGTTCAAGATTCAGAATTGTAAGCATAGAGTTTGTAATGGCATTAAGGTTTGAAGGACTTGAACACAATAAAGGAAATAAAGTCAAACAAGACAAGACAGAGTCAAGACAAGATTGAGACAAGAACAAAAATAGATTTAAGTGGAGATACAAAATGATAATGAGACAATAACAGAGATAGAGACAAGACAAGACCAGGAGACTGAGATAAGACTGGGAGACTGAGAGAAGGGAAAATGTAACAAGAAACACAAAATACAAGAGGCAGACAATCACAAACACATCAGGTAAGGCAATATCAAGACTAAAGTACAGGATGCTACTCTACAACTTATATACTGACTATTGGGACATCTCTGGGGATAGCAGGTTTAGTGGCAGGGCTTATTGGGGTCATGCAGAGCCAACAGGTGTCAGTTGTGATCAAGAGGCAGGCTGCAGTGATATGCTGATGGGATCATGATGGAATCAGTTGGAGATGTAGACTGTCCTGGGGTTGTCATGATGCTCTGAAGCTGATCAGGTAAACCAGGGTGACAAACTGGTGACATACACTGATGTCAGAAACAGTGGAGGAGAGTTAGGCAGTAAAAGCATTGAAGACTGCAGGGAAGGTGTCAGAGTTAGCCAGGAAAGCCATTGAGATTAGCTGGAGAAGCGTTGGAGTTACTCAGAGTGGATGCCATGGGTGAACAAAGGTTGGGGGAGTTGAAGGAGGAGTTAGAGGGGAACTCCAGAGAAGCGAGGTGGCTGGGAACAAAGTCCAGGGTTCTGGGAGCAAGTTGTGACAGATTCTTTGATGATGTATAGAAAACATGACAGTATTTATAGTGAGTAGGCAAAATGAAATCAAAATGAGATGTTAATGGCAAGTAATGGTCAACTGGTCATTAGCAATACAGGAAAGTCAGGTGAAATGACAAGTGAAATGCAATAAACCAAAATATAGCTAAAGACAACACTCAGAATGATAGCCAGTATGATGGTTGCAATGCTGCCATCATACTGAAGGAATAAAACTAGATCAAGTAAGATGAGCAATAGATCAATAATACTAAAAGAAGTAAAATAAACAGCTATGTTGCTAGGAAGTTGCTAGTGGCTGCTAAAGGTCCTAAAGAAAAATTGTCTAATGGGCTGAGGGCCTCAACTGCATGCAATGAAGTCATATGACCATCACATTACATGGAGACTGGAAAAATCTATCAAGTTGCAAGACATGACAAGTAGGAAGTCTGTGCTTAGTGGGAATCTGGTCTTATCAATGAGCACCATTATAAGTGTTGGAGAGCATAGGATGGGGTATTTTTTTACTGGAGGGTGAGGAGACATCAAAGCAAGGTGCAGAAAACCTTTCTGCAGTTGCTGAAGATGTAGGGACAGTGGTCAGAGGCATCTCAGGAGTGCCTGAAGTGAATGGAAGATGGTTTTGGTAGTTTGGTGTAGTCTGGTGAGTGTGGCAGTATAGGTAAGAGAAGCTTTGGTAACCTGCACCTGGGTCTTCAGAGTCAATGAATGACTCCAGACATTGTCTTGTGGGCTCAAAGCATTGGAAAAAGGGTCTGAAAGGGTTGGTTGGGTCATAGGAGCAGTACAAGGATAGTAAGATGTCAGTAGAGGAGAGACTTTTGAGGAAGCAAGAATAGGGTTCAAGCAAGCCAAAAGGGGCTCCTGTCACAATCCACTCCCAGACTTCTGGGCCTCTTCCTAGGCCACTCCACTCTTCTGAAGCTCTTCCCAACACCCCCTTGACTCATCCCAACCTTTGTTCACCCATGGTGCCTGCCCCAGCTAACTCCAACACATTCCTGGCAAACCCCAACAACCTTCTGGCAAACCCTGGCACATCCCCTACAGGCCTCATCAGCTCCCCTTCTCCTCTCACAAAGCCTCCAAGCCTCCCTTACATCTCCCCTGACCCAGGCACACATCACTAGTTTGTCCCCTTGACCCACTCAACTCCTCTAAAACTTCCTGACAACTATGGAGTGGACCACATTTCCATCAGTTCCCATCAGAACATCAATGCAGCCTGCCATCTGATCAGGACCAACACTCATCAACTCCATGTGGCTCTGATGAGTCCTGCCATTGCACTCTCAATTTCCAGAAGAGTCCAGTAGTTAGTATATAAGTTGTAGAGTAGCATCCATTACCCTAGTCTTGATATTGCATGACCTGTGGTTACTGTTTCCTGTTATGTCTGTCTCTGTTACATTTCCTGGTCTTCTCTCTATTTCTATCTCTAGTCCCATGTCTTGTCAAATCTATCTCTTTCTCATTTCTGTCTTGCCTTGACTCCATCTCATCTTGCCTGTCTCTTTTTCCTTTATTGTTGCCTAAGTTCCTGTCAGGTTCCACTGACCACAGGGGCTCAGCTACACTAGGCAAGTCCTTACTAGGTGGATGCAATGTTCTGCACTTATAACCTAGCACTCTGGAGAGGGTGCAGACTTCAGGTACTTGCAAGGGAAAGCTTGAAGGAGTGGTCTGAGCAAGTCTGGGGTGGTCTGGAAAAGTCTAAGACCAAGTATATGAAACATTGGGCTTGGGCAGGCATCAGGTACAAGTCCATAAGCAAGTGTATGAACTGCAGGGTAAGCAGAGGCTTTGCAAGTGATGGGAGAGGAGCCAAAGTTTGATGGGGGATAAATCAAGAGTGATGGGTTCCAGGCCCAAGTATAGGGCAATGTCCAGAGTTGTTGTAAGAATGTTTGAAGGTTTGTAGCATATGCACAGAGTTTGTAATGACATCAGAGATGAAAGAAACTTAGGAATGATGACAAAACAGAGGCAGACAAGACAAGATGAGACAGAACTGAGAAGGAGATAGATTTGAGACTCAAAATAGAGACAGAGACAAGACTGGGAAACATAACAGAAAGAAACACAAAATATGGGAAACCAAGCAAGCAGCTAAGATAATATCAAGACTAAGGTAACAGATACTACTCTACATCTTTATATCCTAACTACTGGACCTTCTCCAGGGGTTGAGGGCATGACAGTTGGGCTTGTTGGAGCTGCACAGAGTTGACAGGTGTCAGTTCTGATTGGAGGGCAGGCTGTGGTGATATTCTGATGGGAGCGCAGTCCATCCTGTAGTCATTGAGGAACTCTGGAGGGGTTGTGTGGGTTGTGGGGGTGGTTGAGTGATATACACCCATGCCAGGGGAAGTGTTGGAGAGGCTTGGGGGCCTCATAGGCAAGAGGGGGAGCTGAGGAGGCCTACAGGGGATGTGCAGGGGTTTGCCAGGAGGTCATTGGGGTTTGCTGAGAAACTGTCAAAGTTAGCTGGGACAGGCACCATGGGTCAATGAAGGTTGGAGTGAGTTGGGGGAAGTGTTGGGGGAGGCTCTGGGGAGGCGGGGTGTCCTAGGGGAAGGTCTGGAGGTGTGAGAGTGGGTCATGACAGTTCCTTTCAATTCTAATGCCATTGCAAACTCTATGCACGTGTTACAACCCTACAACATTCATAACTAAATCCAGACCTTGCCCTACACTTGGCCTCAAACTCATCACTCTTAATTGATCCCCCATCAATCTCCAGCCCCACTTCCATCACTTGCATAACCTCTGCTTGTCCCACAGTCTGTATATTCACCTACAAACTTGTGCCTGATGCACCTCCAAACCCAACCTCTATTGTACCTGGTCTTAGACTTTGTTGGACCACTCTGGACTTGCTCAGACTGCTTCTCTTGGCTTATCTTTGCAATTATCTGAAGTCTGGACCACTCTGAAGTGCTAGGCTATAAGTGCAGGACATTGTGTCCACCTAGTAAGGACTTGCCCAGTTAAGCTGAGCCCCTGTGGTCAGCAGAACCTGACAGCTCCCAGACTGATTCTAGAGACTTGTTCTTCTGTAAGGGTGACCTTTGGAGGCTATGGCTCAATCACATAACTGGCAGAGGGAGATCTAAAGTGTATTCAGAGTCTATGGAAGGTTAAGGGTGCTAACTACTCACCTGGTAGAGGGGGAACCACAGAGAGATTCCCTTGCCAGGTTTTGGAAGATTTACCATAGAGCTTCCAGGAAAAATAACAGAAACATCTCAAGCCCAGCCTTTGACCCAAATGAAGAAATCCACCATAGTCAGCCTCAAACTTGGGCTACCAGGCATGTAAAAAGGCTGGAGTGGTACTGACAGATAGCCCTGGTCAGAGAGTACTGTGGTAGAAGTATGGTTTGGATGAGAGTGAGACTGGCAATAAGGAAATTAGTCAGGAGAGCTAGTCCCCAGACACATGTAGATTTACTTGAACAGCTGGTTCAGTTCATAAAACAAGAAAAGATTCAGATCCCAGTTCAGATTCAGTGGTCTCATATGCTCTAAAGTACAAAGCAGTGAATTCCCATAACCTGTTGGAATCCAAACTATGGAGGATCTATAGATCACAGTTGGTAGTATAGTCAGTCTATCTAATCTAATCCATATGTATAGGTGTAGTTGATTTCACCCTTGGCCCATGATAAAAATGGCAGTCCATTGTGCATGGTCTAACAATATGGACAAAAGAAATATGTGGTATGATAATGGAAATGAAGAAAATGTGATTTCATGGTGGCCGGGCACACTTACGGTGTCTTATACACGAGATCGCAACAGACACAATATAGTGGATCCATTAGACTACAGCAATTACCATGCATGGATACGAGCATTCTTATCCTTTTGGTATGACTATTTATTTAATTGTGGCATCCATATATAGTTTTTTTGCTCATGTTGATCCGGACTTCAAACTTCGGCAAACTTCGGCAATGCGAGATTGATTTTTCTAATTGTTCATTCATTAGTAACGGTCAATGCGCAGTTCCTTTCTTCTTCCTTTTGTCCGCACTATATAAGAATTATGGCCATTCCGCTGATGTTCTTTGAACTCCAATTCCACGGTGTCTGCGACTCCTCAAGAGCTTTCACCCATCTCTACAAAAGGTCTCTGGAAGGCCAAGCGACGTGTTTACAAGTTCGAAGTCTGAAATTTGAGGCGTTAGACGCTCGTTACTTCCCGGCATGCAATATTCACCTATCTTTATCAAAACTCGAGTTATCGCTCTGTGTGAGGTTGCAACGGGTTCACTTCTCTCAGTCGCCGCTCAACTCAATCCAGCTAGTATCTCTCTCCTCGATTTCTTGTGGGCAGTTATATCATGTATCGTACTGTTTTCTCAGTGGACTGCATTGGATGCTTCGGAACGTATGCCAACATTTGACACGCTAATGATGTATCATCATAACTAGACGCTTACTTTAGGCTCCCTTATCTTGGTTATGCTTATAACGCACTCTGTAACTGTTGTCGTCCTACTTCTTTTGTAAGAAAATTTCTGCGAGATATGCATTGTTTTGACTTCTTTTCAGACTAATACTGCACTTTCGACCATGGTTAGATGCTGCCCGTATGATGTTTCTTCTCACGATCCAGTTTGGTAATTTTGACAACATATGGTTCCAGCCTTTTTTCTAACGTTTTACTGCATAGGTATGGCAGGTGTATTTGTACATTATTATCCTAGTTTTCAATGCTTAAATCAAGGTTCGTTCAACTCACCGGTTTCTGAACTATCATACTAAAGATTTGCTATCCTGTCAGTTACTCGTCAAGAAGGAATATGTACATTCATCATTGCTCTCATTCTGGTCGGTAGCTGGATCACCCCCATTCTTTGTGAGTCCTGATATCATCATTGTTCGTCTAATTTTCGTTGAACTTGCATGACCAGTCGTCATATACGTATTTGGTCTAGCTCTCATGATCTGGCGGAATCGGGCGATGACATCGGAATCCGTTGATCAAGAGAGTGTTTTAGAGCCCCAAAAGGCAGAAGCAGATCCAGTGCAAGATATTTCGTTGCATGCCACTCTTGCTCAGCGCGCCTCTGACTCAAACCATGATTCCGAATCTCTTGAAAACAATCGGTATTCTTACTCGATGAAGTTCGGGTTGGTGGAATCTTATGACCGAGTTCCAATTATCGCAGCGAGGCTTTCGAAGCCTCCCCCTGTTTTTCTTTTCTAGATGAGATTCAGGATTTGTACGCCTTGTAGATCATGATGGGCATTTGACACCGTTGATTATTGACGACTAATGAAACATCCTTGTTCAACCTCGCTTTATCGATATCTGGTTTGAATCAGCTAAGTATTTACAGGTGAATTATAAGTTGTTATTACGTGAATATTAAAAAGTTGGAATTGATTAAGTTGGAATTATTGCTTTGGGGCTGCTGTTTTACGGAGACTAGCGCTATAGCTTGGAAGCAAGAATTACGAACTGTAACTCAAAATTCAAATGGCTGCTATTTTGGTGTACAGGATATAGAAAGAAAATACTTACATAGCATACGCATTACTAAAAGATAATTTGTAATTACTGAAAGAATGATTAGACAGTCCTGCAACGTAGGAGACTATACAGTTTGATCGAGCCGACTTATCAAGGTTCAAGCTGCTCAGAACTCCTCACCTGGATGCGTCAATCCTTGAAGGACAATTTTGCATAGGAGTTCTTGAAGGACAATTTTGCACAGGAGTTGTAACCAACCAGCGTGACTAGACCCAAACTTGGAATTTGATTATGACCGGTAAACGGTGGGACCCATCCTCTGTTACGGTGCGTGGTTTTCAATGCCCTTAATTTTTTCAATGACACTCTTTTAGACACAACTCAGACTAACTTCGCTGCGACTAGGACAATTGCAAGAAAGGCAGGATTCCAAAGGAGCTATAACGCGAAAAGATATCGCTACTCTTTTGCAGAAACGGAATGTTAGCTTTGCGCGAACCAAGGCACGAAGTCTACAGCGAGAGAATGCATTAGGTGACTTGTTAGAGGTATTGGAGATGTTTGTGGGACAGCTTCTAGAACACTTCCATGAGCTTGATCAAAGGTGAGTTTGTTTCCGCTTCTTCATTTTGCATGTTGTCATTGAGCCCATAGTACTCACCTGTCTTCAAATGTTATCGAAGCTGCTTCTACCATTATTTATGCAGCGCCACATGTCGGCTTGAAAGGTTGGTCAATGTAGATTGGCAAGAGGCGTATAGTGACTATGAAAAGATTTAGAAATTATCAGTCATCTTTTGGCGCAGCACCTGGGGCCGGACTTCACGCGTTCAGCCGTGACTAATAAGGATGGTCGTGTCGCAGCCATTGCTGTCCGCGCAATAACACTACCACCCCCTGTCAAAGAACTAGATGTGGTCCTTCAAAGAATTGCTTCTGAATACGGAATAACTTGGACTCCTGAGCCTCTGCGTCAAGACACGTACGTGGTTTGACCCATATAAGCCTATTTGATTCTAACGTGCGTTAGCCTGAAGCTAGTGTCTGAGCTACTTGATCCCCAAGCTGCGCCGGTTCTGGACCTTCGGTATCTACGCCATCTGTGCCGCCGCGGTTTGTCCGTTTCCATCTGTCCTCGTAATGTCGCCTCACAGCCTTGTACGTAGGTATTCCCGACGAACCTAGATGGCTTCGGCCGCGAATATGGAGGTGAGGATGGATCTCATCAGGACTTTCACGCAGCTGAATTCTCTGAGAGGCTACTTCTTGGAGTTCTTCCAGCGGTCAAGGCGTCATGGACTAAAGAAACCGAATCACAGCGCAATAGCTATTACGTGAGTTTGACATATTTCAGTAAAGGAACAATGAAATACTCATTTATTATTGTAGGACTTGGTACAACGACTTTTAGACCCTCTTTCAGGCCTGTCAACCCAGGATTCAGCATCAAATACCCTCGATGCTATGTTGCTGAATCTTTTAAAACAGCTTTCTACTACTCCTTCTAATTTGTTTGGTGATCTCGTCCAAGCCCCAGGTTCATTCAGTTCTTGTCCGCTCGACGATGACGCGAGGGACGAAATCAAATTGAAATCAGCTAATAATTTGAATCTTCGCCTCGACATCCTCCGCGCTACAAATACTGAACGGATATCACTCTTGTCTGACAAGGCTTCTTCAATGGTATTCACTGCCCCAGAGATCTCCTTATCATCGCCAAACATCACTCGGGGCGAGAGATTAGATACCTTTACAACAACTTTGTTGTCATTTGAACCTTTCGCGACGAACACCGTTCATCCCAAGCATTTCAGTGCTCTGTTGCGCCTACTTTTTGTGCATTCTTCCATCAATCCAGGAAATATATCCCCTCGCATTGCCTCCTTATTAGTCCCTCTTTATGCTGTCCTCAACCACGAGGTTATACCTGACGACCTTGCTCATGTTGAGGCTGATACATTTTGGTTGTTTGAGGCCATGATGGGAGAATTCTCGGAACTGGAGAACACTGAAGGTGGAAGCGCATGGATGAAGAGACTAAGCGATCGTCTGGCATGGGCTGACTTCGATCTGTTCAATGGCTTGGTGAATTTCTCTGTCTATCTTCAGAGCAATTGTTTACCGTTGGACCTTTGTTTTATAGCGAGCAATAGGATTAGACCCGGCTCTCCCTCATTACTCTTAGTAAGTGTCCTCTCTTCCTTCATAAATGATGTTTACCGATCGGTATCTGAAGCCAATGGCTTGCGCCACTCCTGACTCACACCTTACCTTTGTTTTCTGTTCTCCCAATCTGGGATGCAATATTCTCATGCCCGCCGAGGACACGAGATGTAAATCCGAAAGTAGATCACTTGGTCAATGTCTGTACTGCAATGTTGATACGTACAAGGGGAATAGTATCCCGGTGAGCTTCTTGTTGATTTTTCCTGTTGTAAAGAGCCTCAGCCGTTACAGATTAGGCAGAAATGGCTGTAAGCCTCCTAGCTTATGGTCAGAAGAGCAGACTTTGTATGCTCCACTATCCCCCCTGCATCCATGGGAGTTAGAAGAGGACTTCATGGAAGGACTAGCTATTCTACAGCGTTATCCTATCGATGCCGCGGGGGGGATTGACATGATATTAACAGACGCTTTTGATTTGGCCCTGCGGCGCGATGGCGAAACTGAACTTTCTCGAAAGGAGAATTCCAGCCTAGGCGCTCGAATTAAGGCCACGATGTGGAAGGGCTTCACAAATCGAGAACTCTCCCCTGACACGTCACCCGAAGAATCAGAGGATGAACTGGTTGACGAAAAAAGTCATGAAGAAAACAACAATACGGAACTTTCCAACAATGCTGCGTCTAGCCTAGCATCAACATTAGCAACTACGATATGGAGAGGGATAACAAATCAGACCTCAATGGAGCCACCGCCTTCTCCTAATTCGCCGCTTTCACCTTCAACCTCCTTCTCGACCCCTGTCATTAACGCTACCGAGCCTGATGGTCAAGATAGCTTGCACCCTATAGCTAAGGTCAGTAGTAATTGGAGGACAAAAAGCATCCTGGGCTCGTGGGGACGATCCCTTCCGTTGAATGCGCAAGAAAGTTCCTTGTTTTCTCAAATCGGAGCTCGAAAGGAAGCCAACGGATCACATTCCATGGGTAGTAACGGATCTGGTCGGACCCTTTCTTTCATACGGCGGAAAGAAGTGCATTCGTCTCCTTCCAGACTACATCATCTTCGAACTCCACGAGATAGTTTTATCTCTCCTCATAATAAGATCCCCAGTACTAAGGAAGGGGGGAATATAGACGGGTTCATTGACAGGACGTATCAATCACCATCGTCATTTGCTGCTCTCACACGAACGTCAATTTCACAGGCTGCGACTAGATCTGTGCCACGGCCGCTGCTTCTAAGCCCATCGACGTTGCTCACCTCTCCCATCCGGCCTGTATCACAATCAACAGGAGGTTTCCCTGCGCCTGACAACTGTCAATGGGTAAATGTCGTGAGGCGAAAGGGTCATAATTTACATCGCGATTCCATGTCCTCAGTTTCATCGCTGTCTCCATCTGACGCTATATGGTCCACACAATCCAGCCGAAATGGCTGGGATTCGGATACTGGAACATCTAGCCGACGCGTCCCTCTCAACCGTAAATTAGTATCGCCTATGTCCCCAAGTTTCAGACGTCAAAGATGTTCAGAATCACCTACCGCGTCTTCTGGCCGAGGACTCACGAGTTCACTGTTATCAGATCAAATTGATTCGAAGAGCTGGGAGCCTAGTGGTATACTTAATTCGCCAATCCTCCAAGAACCTCATAAAAATGAGATTCAAATGAAAGATCCCGGATTTTATGCTGCCAACCAAATTATGATGCCCAAGAAGCTGATACGACAGGTTGTCCCATCAACCAACGATCCTCCAGATTTGTCTACAGCTGAGACGCCATCTTCGAGTTCCTGTTTGAGAACTAAACCTTATACTCCTCGACCCTTCGACCTTGATCTTCTTAGGGGTAGCATGGAGCGGAAGTTATCAGATTCAAACCGTCTTACAGTGGAATGGACATTAAATGATCACGAAGTACCCATAACACTGGGAGCCTCTACTTTTGAAGCGGATGACAGCCATAGCTTTACTACTCCCAAATCTTCGAAATCCTCACGTCGCTTGCGGAAAACGTCCACCGAGACACAGGAACGTCCCAGAAACACTCCAGCAGATTATCACGAATCCCGGACCAGAAAGGCCTCCACAGGACAATGGCCACAGAAGTCTTCTAATGATCAGAAGGATATAACCAGAAGGAGGGAGAGTTCAGCTGAGGAGGGCGACGATGAAGGTTATGATGACCTATTAAGTGCCTACGAGAGTGAGAGTTCTCAAATAATTTTCTTGAGATAATGACAGACACGAAAGCTTGTGCTCTATTCATTGGCACGATGCAGCGGTCCGTTCCTGACAGGACAATGTAAACAACTGTTCTCGAATACAGCGGTGTATATAGATAAGTACAGGTTGCTGAGGTAGCAAATTCTAGAACGTTCAGCCGGCTGCATTTGCATTCTCAAATTCTGTGAAATGACTTACTTGGTAGGCAACTTCTAGGGAGAATCTGCTAGAATCTGCAAATTTTATAGCCACAAGATAGAAGCGAATATCCCAGCCCCTCAAACCTTCATGAATAACGACATCCTGAAGAGCGGTGAGTCCTATGAAGCGTCGAGAAGCAAAAAGTCGAAGCCCAGGCAGTCCTCGATGAGTCTCTAGTTGGATACCATGTGCTGGAATGACGATCACTGATTCTGAGCCGACACAAACGTGAGTTCCGACGCGTCTAAGTTGAGCACTTCCGTACCATGAAGAACTTGGCGACATCTGAAATACATCAAAATTAAGAGTAGCACGATGAACCCCACTAAGATTGGGATGATACGAAACTGAAATTACAATTGAGTTCAAAGAAGTCTGTGTTGTAAAAGTTTGGCGGTCCGCACCCTCCAGTAGATAAAAGCATTCAACATAACTAAAATCGCATCCTGGACACTCACGAGTGCGGTACCAGTCACCTTGGAACCCTTGCCATCGTGCGATAAGCGCCAGTTTTCTATTCGATACTCGGAGTAACCAGCAATATTGTAGACAGTAAGTTGAGGATAAGTCTTAGGGAATGGACACTGTCTTCGCATCGAAACTTAGAGACGACTTCACGAAACTTAAAGACGACTCCAGGGCGCGTGACCATAGATCGTCAAATCCCACGCCGGTTCACCGCAACATTTCTTGTACAATTCATTGACATGCTAGGTTCAGGCTTGGAATCACGCGCGAAGTTTTGGGCCTTGGCCCTGACAGGCCAGATTATTATATTATATATTTACATTTCATCTGGTATATTTATGCATTACGTGGCTAAAGAGGGACTCCCCTGAGCGACTCCTCAGGTAGGTTTTCAGTTGAAGTGTCTACATATAAAGGCTTTGTTCCTTAGCCTGCAGGTGTCAGGTGTACCACAGAATCTACCCGAACAACCTATTGAAGGGCACTCTTGCTCCTCCAGGGGTGATACCACTTGGACCAGCTTGGGGCTGACCTAATTTGAGTGGCTGCAGGAAGCCCTACTGGCATCACCACACTCTCCCTACCCATGCCATGCTGTGACATGGCAAGTTCAGTCTCATTATGGAGCAACATCCATTGCTCCATCTGTGATGGGTTCAGCAGCTGGGCCAAACACCTGATGATGATGATGATGAACTCTGTTTAACACCGGCAAGCTACAATACAGAGCTAAGAGGCGGGCCAATAGGCCGGATGTACAGTACCATGTACAGGGAGTAGCGTTGTTGTGTATCAATGTATGTATTTTTTGTATAGTAGAACTTTCCTTGCAGAGATTGTGGTTAGCATGTATAGTAAGCAGGTTCACGTCGCAGTAAAGCTCAAAGGTAGATCAAAGGTAAGGTTAGGGTTAGTACAGGTTCGAGATAGGGTAGATTCAGAACCAGTGATGTTCCTATTGTGCTATGCAGACGCAGAATGTCCATGACCTCCCATGGTGTGTGAGCTCCTGCCATGCCAACATCGGTGTTTGTCAGAATGAATGATCAATCAATATGTGTGTGAAATGAATCAGATCTGGCCAAATTTTCCTTTGTCATGAGTCTTCCTGCTTCAACATGTCCATCTTTGCAGTGATTCAGAGCTGGGGTCCTGGCTCTTTCCAAACAACCAAGGGTGGACAAGGTCCCAGGCCATGGGACCCAGATAACTGGGGGTAGGCAAGGTCCCCATCACAGGAGCCAATCATGTATGGAGGCGGGATACCACTTGTCTTGATGAAATATGCTGATGGTGTTGTATGGGATGCATGCCAGCTGACAAAGATCAATGTCAAAGATTCAGGGAGATCTGTGATCATGAAGATAAGGGTACAGGTCATCAGTAGTGGAGAACCCAGATGTGCCAATAAGAGATGATGGATTTTTTGCAACCTTGGGGGGTTTGAATGGTTGTTTGTGGTGCAGACTCAAATTCCCCTTGGTGTCTGCCAGGGTGCAATGGCAGACATGCAATGGAGACCACTACTCCATTGTGCCCCTGCCAAACACCTGATCCTTATAGTCACAACAATCAAGGGGGGTCATGTGAGCAATATATCCACTACTCTGTAGTGGGTTTCTGTCCATTTGAGGAAAACTTTCTTAGTTCTTGTTATTCTCTTTCATCACATGTACTTTCCATGCTTTGCTCCTCCCTGCCCTTGGCCTGCTGTGCTTAACCACATGTCCAGCATTGGGCTGTTCTCTCTTGGGTATTTAGTCCCTTTTGTTAACCCTCTTCATCCAAAGGTCTTACTACCTCCTAATTACTTCCTTATATTTAAACACTCCACTGTTTCCTTTTTTTCTTTCATGCTTCAAAGTCTTTGTATACCATTGCCCACTTCAACAATGATAGTACTTGGGTTTCCAAGTTGTCTACTTGCTCTCCCATTTCTTTCATGGATGGCAACTCAACTCTCCCAGTTGGTAACTGTTATTGGGTAGTTCATTCTGGCATTCTTTCTCTTCATTCCAATGTTTTTTGTGATATATGGGCCAATCATCCTATACCTTGCTCTACCTCATTAGCTGTTCATTCTCATTCAGAATCTGCAAATGATTTGTATATCTCATCAATATACTTCATGGATTTGTGAGGTATGATGTCATCAATTCTCTGTTGCCAATAATTGACCTAGAATTGACCCATCCAAGCCCTTTTCCTCATGACAAGAAGATGACAACAGCCCAGATAGGTTCTCTTCTGCACATGGCCATAAAGTTTGATTGTCCACAGCTCATGGATGCTGTTCAAAGGCATATGTGAGCAGCCTATCCTGCTGAGCTTTGGGCATGGAATTGTAGCCAGGATGATCTGTTGGCCTGCATTACCCTTGCTTGTGGGTCTGAAATTGATCTCATCCCTATTGTTGCCTCCCATGATTTACATGGTTGTTTACCTGCATTGTATTATTGTGTATGTGAGTGGTATACATTGGTATGTCTGCAGTTCTCTTTCCTGCCTTGGCTTATGTTGTTCAAGACTAGAATCAAACATGGTGTTTTACAAGAGCTCAATGGCAAGCTTGCCCAGTTGTCTCTTCTGGACCAGGTACAATGTCTCATTAGCTACAATGCAATTCTAGATGCAGAGTTTTATGTGTGGGGTTGGTCCCAGTCATGTGTCAAATTCTTTCAGTGTTGCTCTCCTCAATTCTGTGATGATACACAAGCAACCATCAACACACAGTTGTTCAAAATTCCCCACTCTTCCTCCATCTTCAGAGTTTGGGTGTTGAACAACTGGAATCCCAAGTGGGACAACCATCTCTGTTATTCCTGCCACATGCTTTGTGGGCAGACTTTTCAGTCTTGGAGACAGGAATTCTGGGGAAAGTTAGCTACTATGTTTGGTTATCAGGATTAGACAGGGCTCTTGCATAAAGAATTACAGGTATGTTTCATGATACTCGAAAGATGTCCTCTTCCAACTACATTTAGCCTCACATTTATGGGCCATGTGCCTTCAATTACACCCTATAGATCTTATGTTCAACATTCTATTGAGAAAAATTTCTCACCTTGTTCTTTATCTAAAGCCATTCTATCTACTTAATGCTCTCTTACTACTGTTTACCTTGTATTCTTTCCCACTGTTTGATCTGCTTGTAGCTAAGGCCCCCAGTGTGGACAAAGTGAAAAGTAATCCTCACTCCATTCTATTTCCCTGTTTATGATCATCCATCAAGATTGCAAAATTCACCAGCTTACTTCAACAATCTGTCTCTATAATCATCAAGATCTCTTGAAACCTTAACATCTCATGAATTTGTTGAACAAAAGCTCAATAAAAGCATGAATATCAAAGAAGACATTTAAATTGCAGATACTCATCACAAGTGTGACTTCATCACCAGGACCAATTCACACTGAGCATCCCCCAGGTGTAATGAATGAACACATGACCCCTATGCCAGTTCATTGTCAAGCATGGTATGAAACACTTCCATCCTGATTGAGTAGTCTTACAATGCCACTTGGTCTAGGAGTGGGGTCCAAAATACATAATAGTACAGAGCTTCAGAACTTTAATTCAACATCATTGTTGTCAAAGGCAACAGTCAGTACAGTTCTGAAATATGCATTTTGTTCTGGCAAAATGCAAGTCTAATTCTATGCATGACACCTGTATTGGATGTTGTTGTGCTCATCTGCTGTGTTTCAGCACTATCAAATTATGTCAATAGGAGTTGCTAAACCAATATATATTTTGGCCAACTCCCTGATCTGGCTCCCTTTCTCTGTGGCTTCTCTTTGCAATCATCATTGTTATGCTACTTTCCATTGGCTCAGTTTGTCTGAATGTTGTCTTTGTTCCAAGCTTTTGTGCAGTAGCATTCCTTTGGACTGTCTGCCACCCAATGCTTCACAGAATCCAGCTCCTGTAGGACATAGGACCTCCATTACTGCTTGGTTATCTGAAGGTACATATACTACTGTCCTTGATTTTTTTGTTGTGTCTGGCACAGGTGATTGCATGTTGGGGTTGAATTGGTTTTCTGCATATCATAAGTATGTATTGTCTACTGGTCAACCTCCTCCTATTGCTGCTACTTTTGCTCCCTGTTCCCTCAGTTGTGCACAGTTTCCTCAACCAGGTGAGTATACTTGTACCTTGCAGTCCTTTTCAAATTTAATGCACTTCCAGACCTTGTCCCTATTCCATGTCTGGTTACCTTGAGCTTTGATGATTCTTTGAGTTGCTTGGATTACCCTTTGACTTCTGATCATGTCTTTGTGCATGTTGACAAGGTTGTATCCATATTAGTTCTGTTGAATGGTCCTCTTTATGTGATGTCTCCATTCATCTATGGTATGGTGGAACATCATTTGAGTTTGCACAGATTGTCAGCTGGTTCATGCAATGAACAGAATGATTCTCTGTTGATACATCATTTGGTCAATTGTTTATGTACTTTTTTGGCTATGAACAAGTGCAGTTGTTTGCAGGCTAGGTGTCTATAATGTATATGAGGTGTTCTTTTCTATCTTGGGTCACAGAGTGGTCCTGTTACTCAGGTGTTGCTTCTGCACTGAATCATGTCACTATATCATTGGGGTATGATAAAACAACAACCAATGTGCAGCTGTCATTAGACCAGTTGTTGGATGCCTTGCTTACCTTGTGGCCCCTTCTGGTCTGTCACAGCATGATCTACTTACTCTAGTGGCAAATCATGGTATATCAATTGTGGGCTCTTCACAGGATATGCTGTCTCCTTTGTTGGATCATACTTATCATGGGCATTGCATAGGCTCCACCAGTCTTGAAGGTTGTGTAAATGTATTGAACAATGCTTTAAATGTGTGCAAGAGTCTCATGGATAACTGTGGGGCCTTTATGTCATATCTTTTTCATGTCCTTCCCCTTAAAATGAAGATTGGCACTTTGAAAGAGTTGTTCAAGACTCAAAACATTTTTTTTGATGACCAACCTTCTTTGCATCAGCTTTGCTTGGTTTCAAAGCAACATGCATACAGTTTGTCCAAGGAGAAGTTTGCAGACAACAGGATTTCTGATGCAGCTCAAGCTTTGGATGCATATCTCAAAATGGGTTGTGAGAATTGGCTTAGTGTGGTTTTGCATGAGCAAATGGATAAGCTTATTAGTTTGTTTCATGAAGAGACTTCTAGTGACACTCTGCAGTGTCTAACTTGTGCTTCCTGTTTGCATGACAAGTTTGTGCATGAGCTAACATCTATTCCAAGTTCCTCTGTTGACTTCAATGTCCTGCATTATCCTAGATCTCAGGTTGATAGTGTGTCTCTGCAGCCATCTGCTTCTCCAGATGTGAGCATAGCTCCTGATGTAGCCAGTGATCTCAGTAGTGGAAACAGGGGAGGAAGCTGTGATATCAATATGATTGGCTCTGACTCAAGTGATGACATCAAAGAAGATATATGGCACAAAGATTATGCACACTTGTTACCTTCTGAGACTGGTCCTTTTTGGAATCTGTGGCTGGATCCTGCTGGGGTGTTAGATCGAGGCAATGGGTTCTTTCCTTTGCATTTGAGCAATGAGTGTCTCCATGCATTTAAAAAACATAGACTGTCAGGTTCTGCTGACTATGGGGGCTCAGCTTAACTGGGCAAGTCCTTACTAGGCAGACATGATGTCCTGCACTGATAACCTAGTGCTTTGGAGAGGTCCAGACTTCAGAGACTTGCAAGGGTAAGCCAGGAATAGTGATCCAAGCATTTCCAAAGTGGTCTGGGGAAGTCTAAGACAGGGTACAAGGAAGGGTTGTGTCAGGTTCTGCTGACTATGGGGGCTCAGCTACACTGGGCGAGTCCTTACTAGGCAGATGTGATTCCCTGCACTGACAACCGGGCACTCGTAGGTATTCCAAACACTGGGGACTTGTGAGGATAGCCAGGGGAAATTGATCCAAGCAAGTCTGGGGAGGTCCGGAGGAGTAGAGGACGAGTTGCGGGGAAGGGGGACGGGCTTGGCAGGGTTCAGGCATAAGTCTGTGTGTGAGTATTGCAGGTGTGGAGGAGGTGGAGGCTACGCAGATGACAGGAGCGGAGCCAGAGTTCTGATGGGGGATCAACAGGAGTTGATGGGGTTTGGAGCCAAGTGTATAGCAGGGTCTGGGGTTGGTAACAAGCGTCAGAGGTTCATAATCATAACTGTGGAGTTCATGAGGACGTTATAGTTGAGAGGACTTGAACACAATAGACAGAATCAAATGGGACGAGACAGAGTCGAACAAAATGAGACAAAGACAAGATGAGAACGAGAATAGATTCAAGCGGAGACATGGAATGATAATGAAAAGATAATGGAACAGAGACGAGATAAGACTGGGAGACTGAGAGTAAGGAAAACAAGACATGGGACACAAAACACAAGAAGAAACAATCAGGAACACATCAGGAAAGGCTGGTATGTAGGTAAGTAGATAATCTCAAGACTAGAGTACGAGGAGCTACTCTATGTCTTATATACTGACTACTGAAGAGCTTCAGGGATGTCGGCTGTGGTGGCGGGGCTTGGCAGAGCTCGGCGGAGTTGACGGGTGTTGGTTATGACCAGAGGGTGGGCCGCATTGATATGTTGATGGGATCAATTGTGATGCAGTCCATTCTGAGGTTGTCGTGATACCCCAGGGTAAGTTGGAGGAGCCAGGGTGTTGAGTTGATGACATGTAATGGGGTCAGGCACAGCAGGGGAGTGGTCTCAGGGGCTCAGAAAGTCCAGGGGAAGCGCTGGTGGCTGTGGGGAAGATGTTGGAGTTGGCCAGGGGGCTGTCGGAGTTAGCCGAGAATGTGTCAGAGTTAGCCAGAGTAGGCATGGAGTGCTGGGGAAGTTTGACAAAGCATTGGAGGAGTTCCGGGGGAATGGGGGTTTGTCGGGCAGTGTATGGGGCTTCAGGGAACAGGTCATGACAGGTTGGGCTTGGAGAAGTTCCAGGTACAAGTCCAGATGCAAGTATAGAAGGGTGTGGACAAACAGAGGCTACATGAGTGATGGGAGTGGGGCCAGAGTTTGATGGGGGATCAATGGATGTTGATGGGTTTCAGAGTTGAGTGAATAGCAAGGTCTGGAGTTGGTTATGAATGTTTGGGAGTCATGATCATAAGTGCAGAGTTTGTAACAGCATCAGAGTTGAAGGGGACTTGGGCACAATAAAGGGAATTGTCAGGTTCTGCTGAACATGGGGGCTCAGCTACACTGGGTGAGTCCTTACTAGGTGGACACAATGTCCTGCACTTATAACCTAGTGCTCTGGGGTTGGTGTGGACTCTAGGGACTTGCAAGGGGAAGCCAAGGGAAGTGGTCCAAGCAAGTCCAGAGTGGTCTGGGAAAGTCTAAGACCAAGTATATCAGACGTTGGGCTTGGGCAGGTGTCAGAAACAGGTTCATAGGCACATATATGAACTGCGGGGTAAGCAGAGGCTTTGCAAGTGATGGGAGTGGAGCCAGAGTTTGATGGGGGATCAATCAAGACTGATGAGTTCTGGGGCCAAGCATAGGACAAGGTCTGGAGTTGTCCTAAGAATGTTTGAGGGTTTGTAGCATGTGCACAGAGTTCATAAATGACATCAGAGATGAAAGGAACTTAGAATTGATAAAGGAAACAGAGACAGTTGAGACAAGACAAAGGTGAGACAAGACAAAGGTGAGACAAGACAGAACTGAGAAAAGGGATAGATTTGGGACTAAAATTAGAAACAGAGATGAAACAAAGAGAAGACAAGACACAAGTAACCAGTTAATGCAATATCAAGACTAAGATAACAAATGCTATTCTATGCCTTTATATACTAACTACTGGATCTTCTCCAGAGGTTGGGGGCATGGCAGTGGGGTTTGTCGGAGCCATGCAGGTGTCAGCTCTGATTGGAGGGTGGGCCACAGTAATACTCTGATAGGAACATGGTTCATCCCATAGTCATTGAAGGACTCTGGAGGGGTTGTGTAGGTCACAGGGTGGTTGAGTGATGTATGTTTATGCCAGGGGAAGTGTCAGAGAGGCTTGGGGGCCTCATAAGCAAGAGGGGGAGCTGAGGAGGCCCACAGGGGATGTGCCAAAGTTTGCCAAGGAAGCATCAGAGTTAGCTGGGGCAGGCACTGTGGGTCAATGAAGGTTGGAGTAAGTTGGGGAAATGTTGGAGAGGGCTCTGGGGAGATGGGGTGTCCTGGGGGAGGGTCTGGAGGTGGGGGAGTGGGTTGTAACAGGAATAGAGACAAGTGAGATGAGATGAAGTCAAGGCAAGATTGAGATAAGAACAAGAATAGACTGAAGTGGAGATATGAGACAATAACAAGACAATACAAAAAATGGAGATGAGACAAGACTGGGAGACTGAAGTAAGACTAGGAGACTGAGAGAAGAGAAAATGGAACAAGAGACACAAAACACAAAGAGACAATCAATCAGAACATGGTACATTAGGCAAGTAGGTAATATCAAAACTAAAGTATGGGATGCTACTCTACAACTTATATACTAACTACTGGAACTGCTCTGGGAATAGCAGGTCTGGTGGTGGGGCTTGTTGGGGCTGTGTAGAGTCAATGGGTGTCAGTTATGATCAGTGGGTGGGCTGTGGTAATATAGTGATGGGATCAAACAGGAATGCAGGCTGCCCCAGGGTTGTTGTGATGCTTTGGAGCTGGTCAGGTAAGTCAGGGTGGCAAAGCAGTGATGTACACCAGTGTCAGGAACAGTGGGAACAGGTTCCAGGGGCTCAGGAGAAGAAAGAAAAGCACTGGGGCCTGCAGGAAACACATCAGAGTTAGCCAGGAGGCCATTGAGGTTTGCCAAAGAAGTGTTGGAGTTAGCCAGGGTGGGCACCATGGGTCAACAAAGGTCAGGGGAAGTTGAGGGGGTGTCAGGGGGAACTCCAGGGAAGTGAGATGGCTTGGAAAGAGGTCTAGGGCTCTGGGAGTGGGTCATGATATAGACTGCCTAAGCATGTGCTAGCAAACAAGTTGTTTGTGGATGAAGTTCCTGATGTTTTGTGCAATTTTATACAAATAGAGCAGTCAATCATTTCCTTTGGATTGTTCAGCTTCTTGAGAAGGAAGAAGATGGAGATAGACCAGGAAAACAAAAAGGAATGCAAGGTCATACCATTATATCATGCAGAATTCTGGTCCAATTGCAAAGATGCTTCTGCCTACCATTAAAGAGATTACAACTCTGATATGTGTGTTGTTTGTTGGCTTGACTCATCCATCTGTGAACTGGCTCAACTTGTCCATCTGTGACCTGGCTCAAACAGCATGCCTTGCCTTTGATAGCTCAAGCAGATGAAATAAGAGCAGCTCTACTGTGGCTAAAGCAGAACAATCCTTTGTATCATTTGGTTGAAATCAGTTCCAAATGTCTTGAAGAGCTAGATAAGATTTCCTTCTTACCATATTATATAGAGTGTATACAGCCTGGAACCAAACACCATGATCTGACAAAAAAATGTAATGTTGCCATTACAATTCTCCCAGCTTACAGTGCACAACTTGTAAGTTAAAACCTGTCATGATTGTGTACTACAAGTATGCAAGACAATGCCTTACATTAAGTAATATGTACACTCAATAGTGTCAGGTTCCGCTGACCTCGGGGGCTCAGCTGCACTGGGCAAGTCCTTACTAGGTGGGCGTGATCCCCTTGCACTGGCAACCAAACACTCAAAAGCGTTCCGGGCACTGATGGCTTGTGCAGATAGTCAGTGGGATGTGATCCGGGCAGACCTGGGAAGGTCCGGAGAAGTCAGATTGCAAGGAAACGGGACGGTCTTGGCGGGGTTCATACAGAAGACCATATGGGAGATTTGCGGAAGCAAAGGAGTAGGTGGCTGTGTGATCAACAGGAGCGGAGCCGGGGTTTGACAGGAGATCAATTGGAGTTGATGGAGTCCGGGGCCAAGCGAAGAGTGAGGTTCAGACCTGGTGAAAGAGTGTCAGGGTTCGGAATCGTAACCGCGGAGTTTGTGAGGTCGTTAAGGTTGATGAAGACTTGGGCACAGCGGCCGGACAGAGTCACCGAGACAGCGTCAGACGAAATAGAATGGAGTCAATATGGAACAAGAGTAGATTCGAGTGGAGATACGAAACAATAACAAGAATGATAACAAAATGGAGACAAGACAAGACCGGGAGACTGAGATAAGACCGGGAGACTGTGATAAGACTGGGAGACTGAGACAAGACCAGGAGACTGAGAGTAAGGAAAACGAGACACAAAACACAAAACATGAAAAGGAAACAATCAGACCATAGGTAACGTTAAGCAATATCAAGACTAGAGTACGAAGAGCTACTCAACGGCTTATATACTGACTACCGGAGAACTTTGGGGTATGTCGGCTGCGGCAGTGGGGCTTGGCGGAGCTCGACGGAGTGGGCGGGTGTTGGTTGTGATCGAGGATCAGGCCGCGCTGATATGTTGATGGGATCATTGGGGAATGTGGGTCACCCCAAGGTTGTCATGATACTCCGGAATGGGTCGGAAGAACCAGGGTGTTGAGTTGATGATGGGTGGCGAAGATTGGGAACAGCGAGGATGGTTCTCGGGGTTCGGGAGATCCAGGATAAGTGTCAGTGGCTGTGGGAAAGGCGTCGAAGTTGGCCAGGGGGCCGTCAGAGTTAGCCAGAGAGGCGTTGGAGTTAGCTGGGGTTGCGTCGGGGCTAACCAAAATAGGCGCAGGGCATGGGCGGTAGTTCAGCGGAGCGTCGGGGGTTATTGGGGAATTGGGGGGTTGCTGAACGATGTGCGGGGGTCCAGGGGACGGGTCATGACAAATAGGCAGTGTTGCCAATTATAGGTAACACTGCCTATTATAGGTAAATAGATGCAATAAATATCATGAATGATATAGATTAATTGTAATAAGGAGGTCCAGGGGACACTATCACAATAAGTAACTTGAGGTCAGAATGGGTCAAGAGAGAGCATATACAATGTGGTATCTTTGGCTAGGATGCCAGAAAGGGACCTTAACAATGACTAAAAGGCAGAAGTGATTGTTACAGCTAATAAAGAACAGAGTATGGCAAAAGCACAAGTATGAGTCTGTAGGACTTAAAGAGCTGTCAGGCTAAAGATAGGTAAAATACACTACTGAAATCTGAAAGCAACCAAGATCTCAGAAGGAATTGTCAGGGTCCGCTGACCTCGGGGGCGCAGCTGCACTGGGCGAGTCCTTACTAGGCGGGCGTGATTCCCCTGCATTGGTGACCGGACACTCAAAGACATTCTGGGTCCTGGTGGTTTGCACGGGTAATTGGGGAGATGTGATCCAGACAGATCCGGGAAGGTCCGGAGAAGTCAGATTGTGGGGAAATGAGACGGTCTTGGCGGGGTTCAGGCAGAAGGCCGTACGGGAGATTTGCGGAAGCAAGGGAGTAGGTGGCTGTGTGATCAATGGGGGCGGAGCCGGGGTTTGATGGGAGATCATTTGGAGTTGATGGAGTCCGGGACCGAGCGAAGAGTGAGGTTCGGACCTGGTAAGGGGTGTCGGGGTTCGTAATTATAATCGCGGAGTTCGTGAGGTCGTTAGGGTCGATGAAGAATTGGGCACAAGGGTCAGACGACGTCACCGAGACGGCGTTGGACGAGACATTATGGAACAAGAGTAGATTCGAGTGGAGGTACGAAACGATAACGAGAACGATAACGAAAAGGGGACGAGACAAGACCGGGAGACTGAGATAAGACCGGGAGACTGAGATAAGATCGGGAGACTGAGATAAGATCGGGAGACTGAGAGTAAGGAGAAAAAGACACGAAAACGAACACGAAACACAAAAAGGAAGAAATCAGACCATAGGTAACGTTAAGCAATATCAAGACCGGAGTACGAAGAGCTACTCGATGACTTATATACTGACTACCGGAGGACTTCGGGGTACGTCGGCTGTGGCGGCGGGGCTTGGCGGGGCTTGACGGAGTGGGCGGGTGTCAGTTGTGATCGAAGATCGTGCCGCGCTGATACGTTGATGGGATCGCGGGTTGTTCCGAGGTTGTCGTGATATTCCGGAATAGGTCGGAGGAAGCAGGGTGTTGAGTTAATGATGGGTGGGCGAAGATCAGGAATAGCGGGGGTGGTTCTCGGGGTTTGGGAAGCCCAGGGTAAGTGTCAGTGGCTGCGGGGCAGGCACCGAAGTTGGCCAGGGGGCCGTCGGAGTTAGCCGGGGAGGTGTCGGAGTTAGCCGAAGTAGGCGTGGGCATGGGCGGAAGTTCGGCGGAGCGTTGGGGGTCCTTTTGGGGGTTCGGGGTTTTGATGGACGATGTGCGGGGTTTTGGGGAACGGGTCGTGACATCACCCCCCTTTCAGCGTCGAGACCCTTCGAGACGCGGGGCAGGACGGGGATCGGCGGGGCATGGGAGTCGAAGCCGAGCAATATTGATCAATCCGCAGCGAGTGATAGCGGCGTGGGAGGCGAAGTCGAAGCGCGGCCGCCGTTTCGTCAGGGTCCTCCTCCACTCAATTTAAAGCTCTGGGCGTGCCCCGGGGTTTCCCAAATTTCGTCATGTCTTCCCCCAGCGTTCCAGTGGTTTCTCCCGCCGATTTAGACGAGGTGGTGGTGTATGACAGTGGGGGTGAGGAGTTCGAGCGTCGGCGCCGGGGTAGCGTTAGGGACCGGAGTCGTAAGTGTTGTCGAATTTTCCTTTCAGGATGGTTGACGGGGTTCCGGTAGAGTCGTCCGTAGTAGTAGTGGTGGACTTTCCGGGGGTTCCGAAGCGGACCAAGTTTCGTCCCGCGGTGCCAAAGGGGAAGGGGGCGTCTTCGGTGGTGGTTCGGGGAAAGCGTCGAGCTTCCCCACCCTCGGGGGCGGGACCCAGCAAGAGGCTGCGTGGGCGCGAGTTGTCGGCGGGGCCTCCCGAGTCTTCCCTCTTTTCCCCTGTCCCTGGCGTTCCCTCGGAGCGGTCGTCGAGTCCCTCCGCGCCGATTCCTTCAATCACGGAGGTCTTCCTTCGCAAGCAGGTGGAGGCCTTGACGACGTCGTTGGCAGTACGGGAGGGGGAGCTCCGCCGGGCGAGGGAGGATCGTGACGCGGCGCGGACGGAGAAGGAAGCGATGGAGCGGGAGAGGAATACTTCGGTGCGCGTGGCGACGGAGCGGGCGCTAGAGGTGCGGGGTCTGCGGGAGCGTCTGGCGCAGGTGGAGGGGCGACCTGCGGGGGAAGCGGAGGGGCGGGGACGAGTTCCGGAGGGGGATGCGTTGTGGGCGGAGCTGGAGGCGGCGAGGCGGAGGGAGGATTGGTTGGCCAACGAGGCCGCCTCGGGTCGCGCGGGGATTCTTCGTGAGTTGTCTCCCGTTCCTCCGTTCGTTATTGACGGTTCATTTTCGGAGTTTAGGCTGGGTGCGGGAGCATCGGGTCCTCTTGGACGGTGCCTCCGCGGCGTTCGCGTCGATTCAGGACGGGTTGACGCAGGGGTCCGCGGTCCAGCCTCCGGAGTTGCAGCAGGGAATGGCGCGGTTGGAGAGGTTGCTGGCGGGGCATTGGCGACGCAATGCGGTGGCCCCGGGGTCGTGGTGGGAGGTGGCGGCCGATGCGGGGGAGGCATTGCTGGGGTTGGCGGAGATCCTAGCGGTGGTGCGGGCCCAGATGGAGGTCGACCTGGGGGTTGGGCTTCCGGGAGGTCCGGGGAGGGAGTGAGATGGGCGTGGGCCTCGTTTCTTGTCGCTCTCGGACTTGCTGCCTTCCCCGCCTAATGTATATATGATCTTTTGTACGCGAACATGTCATTTTTTGGTCCCTGGGCGTGTGAAGTGAGATTTTTAGTTTTGTCGGAGGGCAAAGTAAGCGAAACACGCAGGGGTGTGAGAGGGAGTTGAATCCCTAGTGAGTCCAGAGGCGGGGTTTACGCCCGCTAGTGCCGTCTGCGCTGGCTAGTCCCGGGGTCGGTCGGGACGGGGCGGGGCATCGCAGGAGGGCTCCCGGGGTCTGTCGGGGTTGGTGGGAGTTCTCCGGTGGGGTCCCCGGCATTTCAGGCGGTGTCGTTGAATTCGTTTCTCGGAAATTTTCGACTGGGGGTGTAGGGGACGTGCGCCGTTTTGATAGTAGAGGGTGGCCTTTGAATTTTGTACGGCGCCCAACGGGTTCGGGGCTTTGGTTGTCTCGGCGGTGCGGTGGGCGGGGGGTAATGGGGGTCTTCCCATGGTCTAGCCCTTACGTCGGTATTGGTGGTGAAGGCGGGCGGGCCTTTTTTTTTTTTTTTTTTTACTTATTGGCGGGGTTGGGTGAGGCGGGGTTCGTCTTCGCAGTATAGTTGGTCCGGGTCGGGGTTGTGTTCTGGAGTGCTGCGTCTGTGGGCGGGCCTGCTTCGGGTGGCGCTTTGGTGTGCTCCGGAGTGTCGATGACCGAGGGGGTAGGATGCGGGGTGATCAGTCCCAACCAGTTCCTTCGGGTCCGGGGCCCAATTTGGGGTTCCGGGTCATCTACGTGATATTGCTCTCCTGACCAAAGGTAAGCCCGCGGCGGACAAAGGGGGTCTTACGTATTTCTGATACTTCCTCGAGTTCGGAGGTTCGGGGGTCGGTGGTTCCTTCATCGGGAAGAAGTGGGTGGTCCCGGAGTCGACTCAAGGGTCACTTGGTGGGGGTTTGTTGGTTGTTCCTGGTTGTTGGGGCGGCGGGAAGGTCGGCCGCGGGGGGCACTGGAGTGGGGCTCCCCGGGAGATGCGGCAGAGTCAGATTTACTCTTCGTTCGTGTTCCGGAGCGGTCCGGAGATTGTGCAAGTGCAGGGGTGATAGTGGGGGGAGGCACTGCCAGCTTGTCTGGAGGCCCCGGTGATGTGGCCCCTGTTCGGGCGGACATATTCCGGTGTAGGGCGGGGTTCGGAGTGGGTGGTGATTTCTGTTGCGGAGTTGGGGCTACCAGGGCATCGTTGTCGAGCTGGCGCTGTGAGTTTTCTTGGTCAGATGTCGGGGTCGGAGCGGAGGCCCTGGAGTCGTGTCGCCAGGGTCCGGAGCCGGGTTGATGGGTTCGGAGGGGTCTGGGTGGGACTGTTTCGGGCTGGCGCGGGGTCGTTTTGGGTCGTCGAGCCATATGGGGGAAGTCTTTTGAGGATATGGGAGCGCGTGCCCCTGGGGGTTGTCGGGTCGCTTAAATGGCCGATCGTTGTTTTCTGGATGATGGTGGGGCTTCTCCCTCCCTTATATGAACATGTCAGCGAATTTAGAGCACTTGGGGAATTACTTCGTATAGGGTCCTTTTTCCTATAGTTGGTTCGGGGTGGCCCCTATGCTGGGGATTCCTTCGTGGGAGGTGGCGTAGTCTGATGGCGGAGTGTAAGCTCGGGGATGTTTTGGTCCTGTTCCGGGGTTGTCAGGGTCGGGTCGGGGGAGTCGGGGCCCCTTCATTTGTTGGGCGGAGGTGACGGCCGATCGATCGAGGTCCGGAAGCAGGTCACGGGGTTGGAGCATAGCCTAGGTCTGAGGTTCTTGTCCTGTGGTGGATTCGAGCTTGATTTTGATGGTTTCGGGGTTAGTTGTCGGAGGGTTTAGTTCCTTGGAGGGGGTCGATAATAGGGTTTGGTGATGTTGTTGGTGATTAGTCGCGTTCGTCGGTCTGCGGGGTTGCTGGGGGGCCGGTGAATCCACAGGCGGGCTTCGGGGAAGCGCGTTCTCAGTGGTTTCTTTGTAGCTGGCGATCCTCGCGCTGTGGGTGACTGTTCCATGGCAGGTTGGCATTATTGTGGGTCGGAGGGCTGGCGCGGTGCCGGAGACCTTGTTACTCATTCGATCGGATGGTCGCCAGGCTTTAGGATGTTATTCTTTGGGTGATGTCGGGGTCGACTTTGTGCGAGAGAGCGGAGTTGGCGGGGAGTGTAGGGGTGGGGTGGAAGATGAGTTGACGGTTTGCGCGAGGGGTTGGGAGTTGGGTGTGAGTTGGGGAGGGTGTCCGTGGGGGGAGCCGTTGTATGAAAGTAACTGGAGCGGAGGGGACGTTTGGTGTCGGATCCACGACTCAATGTGCCTCGGCAAATTGGGCAGGGCCGTATGAATCATAAGGGTTCCCCGGCACGGGTAGACCATAGACATCGGAGTTATTTGATTGTGTGTGCGGAGATAATGCGGGCATCACGGACGGGGTAAGGTCGGGTCTTGATATTATGTCAGGGTCCGCTGACCTCGGGGGCGCAGCTGCACTGGGCGAGTCCTTACTAGGCGGGCGTGATTCCCCTGCATTGGTGACCGGACACTCAAAGACATTCTGGGTCCTGGTGGTTTGCACGGGTAATTGGGGAGATGTGATCCAGACAGATCCGGGAAGGTCCGGAGAAGTCAGATTGTGGGGAAATGAGACGGTCTTGGCGGGGTTCAGGCAGAAGGCCGTACGGGAGATTTGCGGAAGCAAGGGAGTAGGTGGCTGTGTGATCAATGGGGGCGGAGCCGGGGTTTGATGGGAGATCATTTGGAGTTGATGGAGTCCGGGACCGAGCGAAGAGTGAGGTTCGGACCTGGTAAGGGGTGTCGGGGTTCGTAATTATAATCGCGGAGTTCGTGAGGTCGTTAGGGTCGATGAAGAATTGGGCACAAGGGTCAGACGACGTCACCGAGACGGCGTTGGACGAGACATTATGGAACAAGAGTAGATTCGAGTGGAGGTACGAAACGATAACGAGAACGATAACGAAAAGGGGACGAGACAAGACCGGGAGACTGAGATAAGACCGGGAGACTGAGATAAGATCGGGAGACTGAGATAAGATCGGGAGACTGAGATAAGACCGGGAAACTGAGAGTAAGGAGAAAAAGACACGAAAACGAACACGAAACACAAAAAGGAAGAAATCAGACCATAGGTAACGTTAAGCAATATCAAGACCGGAGTACGAAGAGCTACTCGATGACTTATATACTGACTACCGGAGGACTTCGGGGTACGTCGGCTGTGGCGGCGGGGCTTGGCGGGGCTTGACGGAGTGGGTGGGTGTCAGTTGTGATCGAAGATCGTGCCGCGCTGATACGTTGATGGGATCGCGGGTTGTTCCGAGGTTGTCGTGATATTCCGGAATAGGTCGGAGGAAGCAGGGTGTTGAGTTAATGATGGGTGGGCGAAGATCAGGAATAGCGGGGGTGGTTCTCGGGGTTTGGGAAGCCCAGGGTAAGTGTCAGTGGCTGCGGGGCAGGCACCGAAGTTGGCCAGGGGGCCGTCGGAGTTAGCCGGGGAGGTGTCGGAGTTAGCCGAAGTAGGCGTGGGCATGGGCGGAAGTTCGGCGGAGCGTTGGGGGTCCTTTTGGGGGTTCGGGGTTTTGATGGACGATGTGCGGGGTTTTGGGGAACGGGTCGTGACAGGAATGATGGGAGTTAGAGATCAAGTGAGTTCTTGTATATCTGTCATTTGTAGTAGCCTTTGATGTTGCTGCAAGTTATACTGCACCTCTTTTAATATTGCACTGGTAGTAAAAGAAAAGAAAGTTGACTGGAATGTTAATACTCAAAAAAGTCATGAGAAAACCAAACATAGTACTATGTGTATGAACAGATTAAAGTTTGGCTAACAAACTGAAACTTGGCATCTGCCCATTGTTTTGCAAATAATTGTTAAATTCTGACATGGTTCCAATCATTGCCAGTATAAAAGAGTGACAATCCCCCAAGTTGTGTTGAGAAGAGACTCAATGATTTCTGAGTATGTTGTGTTCACTCAACTTTGAATGTCTCTTAGTATATCAATAGAAACAAACTAATAGAAAATACTATAAAAATATCAAGAATCATTGCCACATCAGAGGGTAGGGTATGGTTAGCACATTGAAGACATGACCAAATTACTCTAAATCAACAATTTCACCAACTTCAAACTTCCCAATTGAGCAACCACAAGAAGTAAAACTCTAGAAAACATTCATTCAAAACTGTAAGGAGATGACCCCTTTATGGGTAACTCCAACTCTATCCAGCACTAGTCATAGGTATAGCATCATCTCTAGCATATCTAACTGACCAGCCACCAAGCCCCTGCACCTTCTGGACAGTAGTAGTCAGCCCTTCATAGTCATCAGACTCTATTTCTCCTTTTGACATATTGATAGTCATTACTGCTTAGCATACCCGGGCCACTTACCACATATAGTATTAGTCATAGTGTAGCCATGGATGTAGTATATAAGCCAGTCACAAGGATAGAATATCCTTTGACCAATCAATAGCAGCATTCCCCAGGTCTATCCAGTGAACTGACTGTGAGAGCCCCAGCATCATTACCTCAGCTTTGCTTGCTGCGCTCACCTTCTTGCACAACTCTTAGCTGCTGTTCTGCCCCTTTGACTCTCGCTCACAGCTTGCATCATTTGTCATTGCCAGGTTTATCCACAGTTGTGCTCATTTCCTCACAAAAACTTCCTCACTATGGGTTTGAAGTCTGGAAAAGCACATTGGATGATCCAATCTGTGGCTAAATATACATAATAGATGTATTAGATGCCAATAAAGCCTAGAGATGTCCATGCCAGTGCTTCCACAGTATCAGAGTGCCTAGCACTGCAGCAGCTGATGTTACAGTAGCCACCCAGAAAGTTACACGCCAACAGATGGTACCCTGACATATCTCTGACTCATCCGAGTTTGCAGCTGAAATGAAGGCATACAAGTAAGAGAAGATTGGAGTACCAATAAAAGGGGCGTAGGATAAAATGCCAAAATTACGGCCAAGATTAGCTGTTCCCCAGCCTGAGGAGACAATACTTGGTCTATTGCAAGTTCTGATTTAGCTGCCATTTGCTGTGTAGTCACTTTACTCACAGAACTGCAAAGACAGCACCATAATTTATGCCAGTACCAACACTGTAGATTATCAAAAAATAAACCCTAAAAGGATATGAAATAGCTGAAATAGCTTGACATACCTTAGCACCCACACCGCACGACGGGATTTAGCCCCAATTTCCATCCACAGAAACACCATGCAAAGTAAAGATGTTGGCAAAGTTAGGAAAACTACTCGACTGATGCGATGTTTCCGCGGATATATAGTGGCGCCTGTAGGCAAATAGGATGCAACTGGGGAGACAAAATCTGCAAGTGGTCCGACAACTAGACGTGACAAAGTATTTGAAATTGACAATATTTTCACTTGATTTGCAGTGACCACATCGGAAGGTATGTTAATGGCAGATAATGGATCAGAGGTCAAAGAAAGCACAATCGTCCCCATGTTTGAAATGACCATTTCGGACTGGAGGAAGATCAAAAAAACAGACCAACTAGAGGAGTTCTGATGAAGGAAACTTACAGCCCCGATTGAACAGAGAGTAAAGAATGCCAAGATCCAGAAGTAGTAGTCCTGAATCGGGTTGAGATGGCTCCGTGAAAAAGAAACAGCATCAGGCAAAGCTGGAAGCAGACTCGTGGTTTCATCTGCCTGAGCAGACTCCAGTGAAGATGCAGTAGACGGCTTGCTTGAATCGAGAACAAAGGCACCAAAAAGATGTGTCAACGTAGTTAATAATGCCAGGAATCTCAAATATGAGACGATTCTCAGCTGACCAGAAACTGCCTCTGTGAACCAATTGGTGGCAATCACCGAAAGGCATAAAGGTGACAGCCCAAATAAAGCCATGCTGGTGCCGGCTGCAGCACCAGGGTGAAGCGGGAAATTCTTTGACGCGGCAAAGATCGAGGAGAAGTAACTGGATCGAACTTAAGCAATCTGTACATAAATTTGGTCTGAAGACATACGAGAAGACTGTCCCTAAGCCAGCCATGAAGAAGGCTACTGTAAGGCATCGGAAGGACCATGGCGATGGATAAGATGTGTCAGGAGGCGTCATTGCCAGAAGAGAGGAACTCCAGACAAAAGCAACAAAGAAAAGTCCCGCGGCGATTATAGAACATCTTGAAGGTCCGTATAAGTCAAGGATCTTGCCTACGATGGGTGAAAAGGGATATTGTCCAGTGATTCCACTACCGGAAGAAGCTTTGTAAGGTTCAAATGGCTTGTACAACGAGGTTACGTTGCTCACGCTAGGGACACTGTGGTCAGCTGGGGCTGACTCAACTTCAGAATGTGCGCGAAAGCTGGTGACAAGACTGGGAAGACGAAAACTCCACCAGCAACAAGTCTTGACAAAATATCAGTACAGTGAACAACCAGAAGGTAGTTATACACCCACGAATTCGCCGCGATGGAAATGCAGACTAAGGTCAAGCGAAAGCGAGAAAAAAGTAGCGACATGGAAGGGCCACTGCCGTGACTAAAATGTTCATCGCCAAAGTTGGAAATCGAAAGTCGTTGGGAATCGAAGTCACCGCTGACCCGTGACTCGCATATTTATCGACTTATTTAAATCTTCTGAACACGACTTCGAGACGCACAAAGATTATGGCAGATCAACCGACCAAGCAAAAACTCTGGGGAGGCAGATTCACAGGGAAAACCGACCCTCTGTACGATTCTATCATTTTGTAAAAAATTAAGATCTTTTTACTTATTGAAATTTGTCAGGATGCACGCTTTTAATCAGTCACTTAGATATGACCAGCGCATGTACGCTGTAGACATTAAAGGCTCAATCGCGTATGCGAAGTCTCTTTCTCGCGTCGGCATTCTGACACCAGAGGAAGAAGCAACCATTGCTAGTGGTTTGCGGTTGGTTCTTAAGGAATGGCAAGACGGAACGGTTTGTACATGGATCAGCTCCGAAGCGGCCATTCTCATATCCCCCATAGTTTCAAGTACAGCCTGATGACGAGGATATTCATACAGCTAACGAAAGGCGACTCAGCGAGCTTATTGGGCCCCTTGGTGGGAAGCTTCATACCGGACGTTCGCGCAACGATCAAGTTGCGACAGACATGCGCCTCTGGTTGCTTGAAGAAGCTGCAGACATTGAAGTCGGTTTGAAGAGCCTCATCCGCGTCATGGTTGAGAGAGCAGATAAAGAAAAGGATCTAATCCTTCCCGGATACACCCATTTACAGGTCTGTCCAATGTGTGCTTATCCCTGGAATTTTAGGCCTTACAGCTTTTAGCGCGGCCAACCTATCCGATGGTCCCACTTACTGCTTTCACATGCATTTTCTTTCAGTTCTGATCTCCAGAGGCTCCGTCAGCTTATCCCTAGGATCTCCGTATCCCCTCTTGGTTGCGGCGCTCTCGCAGGAAATCCTTTTGTTGTTGACAGAGAATTTCTTGCTGAAGAACTTGGCTTCCAAACCGTCGCAGAAAATAGTCTGTGGGGGGTCGGCGATCGTGATTTCATCGTTGAATTTTTGATGTGGTCCAGCTTGGCCATGACACATGTTAGCCGTATGGCGGAGGATCTTGTTATCTATTCGACTGCCGAGTTTGGCTTTGTGACATTGAGTGATGCGTACAGGTTAGGTATATTGTTATTCATTTTTTCTTGGGCCTAATATCGCTTCTCTAGTACAGGCTCCAGCATCATGCCACAGAAGAAGAACCCTGACTCATTGGAACTATTACGAGGAAAATCTGGGCGCGTGTTTGGAAATGTGTGTTGTGTCCAAGAAAAGACTGGAAAAAGTGCTCACCATATGTAGATGGCAGGGTTTTTGATGACACTCAAGGGGCTTCCTTCGACTTATAACAAAGACCTTCAAGAGGATAAGGAGCCTTTATTTGATGCTGTTGATACAGTTGCAGCGTCGTTCCAAATTGCAGAGGGTGTCATCGCAACTTTGGAGGTTAGTCTCGCTGTGTTACCCGTTCTAGTCGAAGTCCATTCTGACATTAAACAGGTTCACGCCGAAAAAATGCGCCAGGCGCTGACAATGGACGTCCTTGCAACAGACCTCGCTGATTACCTTGTCAAGAAAGGAGTACGTGATTTAGTTTCCTTCGCCATAATATTCGTTATCTATCTCTTTGATCAGATCCCATTCCGAGAAACCCATCATATATCTGGCCAAGCAGTTGCGCTAGCCGAGTCGCGCAAGTGCCAGTTGAATGACTTGACGCTCAAGGACTACCGAGGTCTTAATGAGAACTTCACGGACGATATACGCGATGTCTTCGACTTTGAAGCTAGTGTCGAGCGGCGTGAATCAATTGGAGGAACGAGCCGAAAGATGATAGACAGACAGGTTGCTGTTCTCCGCAATATCCTTGATGAGCAATAGTTCGAGAATCAACTATATAAATCCATTTGCATCGCATTGCACAGTTGCGTATATTCTGAGACAAGAACACTGGGACTGAACTACGTACAAGATTTTTACGCGCCAAAACTTTGCAAAGCAATGCAAGCATGGGCTGTGTTGTTTGTCCGACTTTGTTTGAATCCGGTGTCCATCATCTTCAAACTCCAAGTGCCAACGGTCACTTAGCACTTTGTGGCCTAACCCCACCGCTTCGTCTTCTGTCATAACACTTATAAAACCCTCATATATCTTTCTATCTTTTGATTTCCTTTTTGATTCCAACAAGCCACTAGACCTATCCACATTGCAATGGCAAGAGACAGACTAGCGGCCATGCGGGTGTGTGCCATATCCGTGTGACGTTCTCAACCTGATGCTTATGTCCATTCTTCCGCAGGCCCAACAGGGTGGTAACACTTCTACGTATGTGCAATTTCAATTATAACCTTTTGAAGAGTAACACTTGACAGTGACTATGCATTTAGCCCCTCCTATCCGACGCAGGCGTCGGGTGGAGCTGGAAATTACCAGAGCCGTCATGCCAATATCTACGCCCAGCAAGATGACCACTCTTACGAGATGTCGGATGTCAAAGATAGCAGAACAGAACTAGCGCCCAATGTGAATGGCGACAGTATGGCAAATTTCTACTCGGAGGTAAGTCTGGCTTGCCTGAAGTACCAGACAGGCATGAAATTGTTTATTCAGATTTCTTCGATTCAAGATAGCTTGCGCGCATTTAACGATAACGTGGCACGGATTGGGGACTTGCACTCACGGTCACTTAATAACATGGATGATGCGGCGGCCCAACGTAATGCCTCGCAGCTTGATGAGCTGGTGAATGAGACTAGTGCTCTCAGCAATAGCCTCAAACGCCGAATCAAAGACTTGGAACGGCAAGGAGGCGCAGGTCGTGACGGTCAGATCCGCAAGCAACAGGTAAGGCTGGCAGGAACTTCACTGGTCGATTATTTCCCATCTATTATTATTAGACCGCTCTAGTCAAGTCGAAGTTTGTGGAGGCAATCCAACACTATCAGACGGTTGAACAACAATATCGTACAAAGTACAAGCAACGAATGGAGAGGCAGTTCAAGATTGGTATGTTGCTCAAGGTTTATAACCTTAATCATCTTACACATTACCATAGTCAAGCCCGACGCTACGCCAGAGGAGATCAGGGCTGTCGTCAATGATGAGCAAGGTGGTCAGATCTTCAGTCAAGCAGTAGGTTACCTCACTTGTATTTGACATGCTCAAACTCAAATCGAGGGCAGCTCTTAAGCTCCAACAGGTATGACGGGTCAAGAGCCGCCTACCGTGAAGTCCAAGAACGACACGAGGATATCAAACGAATAGAGAAAACCTTGGGCGAACTGGCACAACTTTTCAACGATGTTAGCCCTTTCTTAACATGACAATTTCCCGCTGAAGTCTTTTCCAGATGAGTGTACTGGTGGAACAACAAGATGAGACTGTTAATGCTATTGAAGCACAAGCCCACACAGTCGCGCAAGATACTGAAGCTGGGTACGTAACTTTAAAATTCTCATGTATCAGAGCTTTGACCTTATCTCCAAGTCTCGGATACACCGAAAAGGCTGTGGTTTCAGCGCGTGCTGCGCGCAAGAAGCGTTGGATATGCTTTTTCATCTTCCTCATCGTTCTCATTATTGTTGGCGTCGTTGTTGGTGTCGTGGTCAGCAACAACATCCATAATAACAAGTTGAGTCCTCCTTGAAAAGCCGGTGGAATAACCTCCTGATCTGTTGAAGGTAATTTTATGGATGTCTTACGACTCATTCGGACTGGAAACTTCTTTGTTATTATACCGTCGTATTTGCCCACATTCCTTCTTTTATATGGTCTATTTAATTGTTCGCCGATTCTCTTCACCAAGGCTCTCGGATGATTGGTGTTATGAAGTTTTGGAAACCCACGACATTCCTTTGTTGCCAATGATACCCCGTTATCCATTCTTACTTTTGAGTGAGGTTTGTTCAGGCGCCCATTCAATATCCTGAGTGCACTTGACGCTGACAAAAAGTTGTCAAAACGCGCGCGGGAGCTTGTCAAATAAAAATGATCGGTCAAAACTTGTACAAAAGCCGTCCGTTTTTTTTCTGATCATCGGCTAGTTCACTATAGACATCGGAAGAAAAACTTCAGCATTGTGATGGAATCTGTGGTCTCAACAACAGCCGGTGCGGCTTCCGGTGTTGCGAAAGGGAAATGTCAGTGAGACGTCCATTGTCATCGAGGATATGCAGATACCAAATGCGGTTGAACCACGTGGTATGATCGTTTGCACTGGATTACGCGTCGCCGATATAAAGCAGACCAGCCGCACGTTGCCTCCTCCTGTCGTCTGCCCCAACCCACTGTCTGTCTCCCGTTCACTGTACGTCTCCGCCGTACGCTTATATTCATCTTACTGACTGTCTGGTCCAGTCAATCTTCCGGGGCCACCCTCTTCCTCTACACCCACGCAACACACGCCATGCCTGGTAAGAAGCGCTGCCAGCACCAAATTGGCACTGAGAACCAGTGCAATTCTGCTGCCCTTCGCATCGTTGGCCAATGTCCCCACTGTCGGGCTCAATTCTGCGGCACAGTATGTCAACTCCATTCCCCGCCAGCATGTCGGCTGACTCGTGAATTTTTAGCATCGACTACCGGAGCACCATAGCTGTACTAACCTGGAGGATTGTCGTCAACAAGCATTTGAACGGAATAAGATGAAGCTCGAGAGTGAACGGACAGTGGCATCAAAGATGGCGACGGCTTAGAGATAATCTCATCCTTCGTTCTCTGATGTTCCACCCATGCCTTCCCTTTCCTTTCCCTGAACTGTCTGTTGTAAATGCCATACCTCATGGAGTATCCGTCCGACATACCTTTACTATCATCCCCATTCCATTAGTTCCCCACTCCGTCATCTGAGCGGGCCATTTCCCTGACGGACTCACAACACACACACGCATGAACAGTATCATTTCCCATAGTTATTTCACCATCCACACTATTTCTCGGTATTTGTAAAATTACTCCTGTTGTTTTACTACCCATAATTATTATTTATACACCAAACCCGAGTGGACGAGCGGTAGATAGATGGATTTCCATGGAATGTCTTGTGGAAACAACCCTGACCTGAGACAACCCTGACGAGTGAGACACCACTCAAACCCAGCACTTGGTCAGACGACGTCCGAATTACGGGAACACGGGTAGTCCACGGGTGTCTCCGGAAGATCTTGGGTGACCTCGATAGAATGTCGAAGGCCTGCACGCTGCAAGCCATATCGATCATCTTACATATCAGATATCAAGTTTGTCAACCTTGACCTGGCTCACACAACCAAACGACGAACACCCCAGCAACGGTCAAGGTCAGTACAAGGCGCCCCGCTTCGATCGACAATGATACCGATTGCTGATGCTTATTTCTCGCTTATCACGTGTAGAACAATTTGTCGAGTGAACCCGGGCGACAAAATCAGGAGCTAGCTTACTACACCCGGTGAGCGTCATTCTTGGTTTATATCCAACGCACACCAGATAGACGATTCTCTTTCCTTGTTTCTTTTAATCTTTCACCCACCCTGACGAGCTCAACATGACGGATAGAATAAGACAGTTATTGAACCACCTACCGAAACTCGATCGTAACATGTCAGCGGGTGAGTCTAGGCGGGCACCTGCAGCCTGATGCTTCCAGACTGAAAGTTCTCCCTGAAAAGAAACTTGGCAGCAGGTCCCTCTTGCGCCCCCGGACAGGTAATTCTGATTAAGTCGCTAGTAGCCATATGGCTCATCATATCGTAGCATCTTCAAGCTTACAGCCGCATACAAGGCGGACTCGTTCGAGAAGAAAATCAACCTCGGTGTAGGAGCGTATCGGGACGATAATGACAAGCCCTGGGTGCTTCCTGTTGTCCAGAAGGTAATCGATTATCATGCTGCGATCTACATATTAAACTGATAGTGTTTAGGCTTCTGAGCTTATTTTGAAGGACACTTCGCTGGATCACGAATATTTGCCCATTACTGGACTCGCTTCCTTTACCTCTGCAGCTGCCAAGTTGATATTGGGGGCTGCTTCCCCTGCTATCCAGGAGAATCGCACCGTAAGCGTTCAAACCATTTCAGGAACAGGTGCCAACCATCTGGGAGCACTGTTCCTGTCACGCTTCTACAAGTGGGGTGGTACTCCTAAGGTCTATCTTAGCAAGCCAACTTGGGGTGAGTGATGCTATCGATTATCGGTGAATGATAGAGTGACCATGTGTGGATACGGCAGCAAACCACCAGGCCATTTTCAAGAATGTAGGAATCGAGCCGGTGGACTACCCGTACTATGATCCCAAGACGATCGGACTGGACTTTAATGGATTGATTGGTGCGTTGCAGAATGCCCCGAACCGGTCGGTGTTCCTGCTTCATGCGTGTGCGCACAACCCGACCGGAGTGGATCCGACGGAGGAACAATGGAAGGCCATTGCGGATGTAATGCTGGCCAAGAATCATTATGCGTTTTTCGACTGCGCGTACCAAGGATTTGCGAGCGGGGACTTGGACCGGGACGCTTGGGCGGTCAGACACTTTGTGAACAAAGGAGTTGCGCTCCTCGTTTGCCAGGTATGTAGTCGGACGCTTATAGAGGACGGTTACTCAAGTCGAGGGCTAGAGCTTTGCAAAGAACGCAGGGCTGTATGGGGAGCGCGTTGGAGCGCTGCACGTCGTTTCGACCACGAAAGAGACGGCGGATCGGGTGCGGAGCCAGCTGTCGGTGCTGCAACGGAGTGAGATCAGCAATCCGCCGACTTACGGCGCGCGTGTGGTGAGTGGCAGTATGAATGATGAGGATGAATGGATGTTTAGGATGGACTGCAGGTTTCGCTTATTTTGAACGACGCGGGGCTGTTTGAGGAATGGAAGGAGGACATCAAGACGATGGCTGGACGGATCATCGAGATGCGCAGGGAGCTGTACCGGCTGCTGACAGAGGAGCTGAGGACGCCGGGGAACTGGGAGCACATTGTGAACCAGATTGGGATGTTCAGGTGAGCGGGGTGCTATGCGTGCTGGCCCAGACTGACGTAGGCAGCTTCACGGGGATCAACGAGGGACAGAGCAGGCGGCTGGTGGAGGAGGAGCACATCTACCTGACGGGGAATGGACGGATCTCGATGGCAGGGCTGAACACAAAGAACATCGCGTACTTTGCAGAGAAACTGGACAAGGTCGTGAGAAATTAGAATAGCATTACGTCACATTCGAGCAGTGATGTCAGAGATCAAAGCAGTGCAAACACAAACATGGTTGGCCATGGACGCCGACGAGCTGACGTCGCTGGCAGATGTGGCGCGCACTGAGCGCATTGGGCCGCCCCGCCACATCGCCCTCCCGCCCCCTGCCTTCGTCCCGTCCCCCGTCCCGTCCCCGCCCTACTTCACCGCCCCCTCCACCCCCTACTTCACCCCCCCCACCTCTCCCACACACGACCTCCACATCAACATCCCCACCGACGATGTCTTCCCCGCTACAGACATCGCCCTCGACCTCGCCCTCGACGACGCCGGCCTCACCACCCTCGAGAAGATCTATCTCTTTGCCCGCAGCAAGGCCTCGTTCCACAGAATATACATCGCACATGCCCTCCCGGATCTCCTCCATCAGGTCTCGTCCCAGGACGCCATCCAGTATGTTCTCCCACTCCTCGACGGCCTCGCCCTGGATGACGGTTCGTCCTCTGTCCCTTTTCCCCCCCGTCGCTGATCATCCCACAGATGAGCAAGTCAAGGAGGCCCTTGCCGCAGAGCTAGTCTCCCTCATCTGGTGGTTCTTCACGGTCCGCCTTTTTCCCTCCTATACCTCTTGTCGCCCGTTCATCTGCGCCACAGTACTGTGACATAAACTCTCAAGACCAAGATCACCGTGACATGACTTCTCAAGACCAAGATACAGCACGTGCAACTCCCTCTCCGTCTGCCCTCACCACTGTTTCTATCCAGGCATTCACCCCAATTCTCGGAACCCTCCTCTTGAGCCCCAATCCTCTCGTCGGCAGTGCCACCCGACACGCTATCGTTGATTTGCTGTTGCGCCTCAAAGACGCCGATGACAGCGAGGCTTCCATCCCTGTCAGCCCTGCCCGCGATCCTCAGGCACAACGCACTGGGTCTTTTGACCGACCTGAGCGGGAGATGCTACGTACCGAGCTTCTACAGCAGGTTGTCATTGGCATGGGCCGTCTGGACCTGGATTTAGAAGACCAGCCGTCACTGCCAGAAGACGTCAGCGACACTCATAGTCAGTCTCGGGACGTCGAGCGACAAGAACTTGACCAAGGGGGCATCGCTTCCCCAAGGGCAACAGATGCAAGATCGAGATCCGAGTTTGCGAACCCATATTTTCCTGCCTTGCCTATACAATTTACCGTTTCTCTACCGTCACCCTCCTCTGATACATCAAATACCATTGATGCAAGGAGTAGATTGTCCCCTAGTCTCTTGTCATCTCCACCGCCAGAATCCGCATCACGACGTCCACCCTTACGATCAGCTTCTAGTCCAATACCTGTTTCTCCTACTAAAGAGTCCGCCCAAGACTTTCCATCGGATCGGCAGCAAACACAGCTTTCTGAAAACGGACATGACACCATCCACGATCACAACATTCAGAACAGTCGTGCCAGTGATGAACTAGAGGACGCGGATGAGCAAGCTGCAGTTGGGAGACTGTCAAGTATGAGTTTGATGGCAGCCGTGACCGCAAGCGGTGTGTTGTAATTTTTTTGTAGTATGATATTCGTTTTACTCTTTCCAGGGACGTTGGGAGAGGAAGCGAAGGAGGCGTTCGTCAAAGAAGTCGTGAGAGTCGGTAGGGATTCTATGTACTGGGTCAGGCGCGAAGCATCATTCGCTTTGGGCGCGTTGGCCAAGGTCGTACCAGAGGAAATCGTGATTTGTTCTCTAGTATGTCTACTTCCATCTCTCTACATGCTGTTTACGGTCTGATCAATCTCAGCTTCCTCTATTCAACGCACTCAGACGAGACCCGGTCTGGCATGTGAGGTATTCTGCACTATTTGCACTTCCTGCTATCCTACCACGACTACCTTCCAAACAACGACGTTCACTGGCGCTTGAGACTATCCTTACCCTTGCCTCCGACGAGTCGTCTTCGGTGCAGTCTGGAGTTTTGGAAGCGCTTGGGGAGGTGCTTTATACGTTTCACGATGATGAAGGAGGGCCTCCAGCTGAGTTAGTGGATTTGTTTCTTGGACGGAGAGAAGAAGCACAGAATCACCAAGGGATGGGTTTACTGCACAACATCGTGGATCGACCGTTGATCTGTGCATTTAATTATCCTGCTGTCGCCCTCACACTAGGCCGGCAACGATGGGGCGAGCTTCGAATCACGTATCTTGAGCTTGCAAAGAACCGCACTGTCAAAGTGCGACGGACACTAGCAGCGAGTGTGGGTGAATTGGCAAAAATAGTGGGTACCGAGCACGCCCAGCGGGATTTGGTTGGTGTATGGTGGGATGGCATACGATGTGAAGACGAAGAGGTGCGATCGCGTGCGGTCGAGAGTTTGCCGCAGCTAATAGGGATCGTGGGGACGGAGGTGGGGGATAGCTTGGTGCTTGGTCTCGAGACGGTTTGGGACGAGGGTGGATTCCGTGGTTGGCGCGAGCGGGAAGAGATTGCACTGGGACTAACGACTTTGGGAGGGAGCACGGGGCCAAAGGGGAGGCGTTTGGTCGTTGGGCTTGTTCGCCGTGCTCTCGAGGATAGCGTGACGGCGGTCCGCGAGGCAGGCGTGCGGACCGTCACGGGACTATGGCCTCTGCTCGATACTGACGCACTCGAACAACTTCGCGCAAACATCGGTAGCCTCTCTCAATCGCCTGTCTTCAAGAGGCGCATGACGTACGTTTTCATGCCTTCATCGAACATATTCTCTAACATCATCGGATCCAGCTTTATTGCCTGTCAACACGCACTTGCAGCTGTCGTCCCGGTTGACAATGCGTTTTTCATTCCTCTCCTCCCACTCGCTGACGACCCCATTGACGCCGTCCGCATTCGCCTTGCCCGCCTTGTAGCCTCTGTGTCTGCTGTCCCATCACCCCTCCTCCTCAACCTCACACTCCATCTTTCTCGTGATCCGTTACCCGATGTCAGAGCGTATGTCCTCCATCCCGACTCCCATCAACTCCTAGAGTGCTATTCTACCTTTTCTCGCCCTCCAACTCATCATCTATCAAATAATTCACCCGTTGCTCTTGTTTCCACCGGCTTTTCGGATCCAGATCAAGACGGAATTTCTGTCGACACAGACGCATCGTCTGATCACACCATTCACGGTCAGCCCGTGTTCGCTGGAGTTTCTCATGCTGAAATAGATGGGAATATATACACATCCGTACTCCCAGTCCCCGCGTGACCCTGATCATATCGTCCACGACGTCCCATCTACATCTATCATATACTCACATATACATCCCTGCGTACATTATTTTTCCTACTTATACTGCATGATTCGAATACAATTTTAGCATCAAATCCGCACTCTCAGGATCTGGTAGTATTATTTGTTATCATCATGGAGATGATGTATTCTATCTTTGGTGTTGTATCGTCCGACTTCCTGCCGCGCTGAGTTTCAACCCGCCTTGATGTGATCCCCACTTGGAGTCTAAGCATCCCGTCCCTTCATGATGTTCTTCTAAGGATTGGTTGGGATTCCTTCCTTGTCTTCCCTTGTCCTCGTCCGTGGACGAGACTCACTTTCCATATGGGTGGACCGAGTTTCCTAAAAGTCTTGCGCTATATCGTGTTCGGTGCGAGCATCGTTTTTAGTTTGCCCCTGAGCATATCACCCTGATATTAATCTACGGTGCTTACTACATTAGTTTTCTTCATCTTTTGCTGCGCTATCGTTGCCAGTGCTGCAGTATGGAATCATAGCCTTGCTCAGGCAGTAGGTTGGGAATGTACGTCGGTCTCTTTCGTGCATCCACCCTGACCACCCTGATGACGTTCCGTTTTCAGCGCAGATCGATGTATACCTCATATTTCTTGGCTGTTTAGGACTGGTCCATATATTCACCATGTCGGTCACTTCTTAGAGAGTCTTTCTCGGCGCTTATCGTTTACTATCTAGAATCTTCATCGAATTGGCATATAGGCATAGCATAACGGGTCGAGTTTGGTTCGAATGTCTCTGGGTTGGGATATTCTGGATAATGTATTTGGGTAAGGATTTCTTCATGTATCTATCCTTCTAATCATGTGAACACTACATAGGAGGCGCTATCGCGGCGACCGCCCTCCTTCCTTCCCATTTGTGTGGAAGTAAGTGGTTTGGATTGATGCCCTAAAGCACCTTTTTGACGTTGGATGGCTTAAGTTCACATTCTCACCCACGATACTTGCACTTCCTCACATTTGCTTCTTGCGTTCACATGGATTATGACTGGCATTCGTGGGTGTGACGGCAGGTCTTTGTCATCATTTGGCTAACCAACTTCTCGTAGTTCTATCATACTTTTTACTCCTTGTCACTGCATCTTTGCTTCAATTCCCACGCGACTCCCAGATATTCCACCGTTATGTCCACAAATTCCCTTGGGAAGAACTTCGTCGGTCAATAGCGAAGCCTCCCCCTCCTCCATCGCTTCCCCAAGTTTTCAAAAAGATGCCATCTATCATAGCACCAAAGCCGCAACATCCGCCGCCTGTCTTGATATACAATCACCGTGCAGGCCTAAGCTCCGAGTATGAGATTGAGTCCTATGCGACCCCCCAGCCTACTGAAGCTCCTCTCCCCGCATTCACACCTCCGCCTGCATTGCTGTCCATGATGCATAAACCGTTGCACCTTTATGACGAAACCTATCGATCACGACCACAGAGTTACACCACTACATCATTCTACCCACAACAAGTCCAGGCCGCCATCACACCCTCTATCACACCGGAACCCATTCCAGAATCTCACGTTGCCCCACCAACTCGGTTCCCAACCCAGAAACAGCTTCGCCTCCACCAAGCGCGTCAGGACGAGCCTTCACCGTTGGGCAACTGGCCGCGTCGTAGTATTCTTGCCTCAACAGCTGCAAAAGTACGGCCAAAATTACCTCCTCCTAAACTTAGCTCTGGCCCTGGGACAAACATTCATAGTCCTCGACCTCTACCGGCAGTATCTACAGCAACAATATCACTTGAACCATCTGTTTCCCCTCCTGTTGCCAGCAGTTCCGCGGGTCCTCAGGCCGTGGTCGCGTCCTCGCATACCCCTTCCTTTCCTCCTTCTTTTCCTCCGCGGACGCGACCTTCAGGTCCAAGGCGCAGGTCCGACGGAGAGGCACGCGCTACGGTGCCAGAGTTGTCACTAGGACGAAAAGTTACTTCGTATCAACCTGGTGGATGACCTGTACAATGTGTACTCATATGCTTCAACCATGTAACTTGTATTTTTCATAAGTTCAATTGTTCTAGACGTGAAATTCGCTCTATATGGGTTTATGTAAGTAATCGATGTTATGACTTGCCATCAAATAGCCCATTGTTCTTTCGATTGATGCGACGTCACTAGATGGCACAATGCCATACAGACTATGTATTGTTCGGTGGCATTGTTCAGTGGCATTGTTCAGTCTTCTACCAAGGTCAGCACGCGGAACATGCGTCCTGGGCTACATATTAATGCATGCGGCTGTGCCCCTGACCTGGACACCGGTGGCGATCCCCAGCTTTTGTGTCTTTCTCTCTTTTTTTCTATATCGCGACCTTATAATCACTAACGAACGACGCTCCATTAATCATGCAGAATCCATTTCTCATTGCTCGTTTCATTATTTTTGGTGAATCATACATACCATGATCGAAGGTCTACTACGTCTGACATCATCTCTGGTAGCTCTCCTTGTGAACTTGAACATTCTTATACTTGCTTTTGCGGCATGGAGTATTAACGCTGCAGTTCACTCTAACCTTCCTCGTACGCCAATCTCTATCTGTCTGCGAAATATAACTTTCTTATGAATTCGTCTTCTAGTCTCTGTTACAACCGTCTTTTTCATCCTTGAGAGCTGTGTCTTATTTCTCGGCGTCATTCTGTAGGCCAGATTGTATCGCTTTGTTAGCAGCGTGTTCTGAAATTGAATAAGAGGCATGGCGGAATTTCTCGTCCCACGAGCGAATACTGCCCGTGTTCTCTTTGAGTGCGTGTGGACGGCCATACTGAGTGTGGTCCAGACTGGTGAGTCCAATACGCGATACTTTCTGCAACTTGGATACAACCAGTTTCTTTTTCTCATCTCAGGTACGGCTATCAGTGCAACTGTAAACGTCTCTGGAGTATGCCGGTCAACAGGTATGGCAATACCTCTTAATCCATGTCTAATCATCTCATTTTGTTCCAGATAATCGGGAATTTTGCGCATCGTCTTCTCTTCTTATTCCAGTCTCTTGGCTGAGCAGCGTCATTCGTGGGTTCGCCTCGTTTTTCATTCACATTGACCCTCATCCTTCTGGTGCTGTAGTATTCGCATATTTTTTAATACTTTTTATCACTGCCATAGCGCATATTTCTCTCTTCCCTGAGATCTGGACTCAAAGTATCAGTTCCATGGACTGGTTCAGTCTTCAAGATCCTACCTCCAAAAGTGAGGTGGTCCCGGAAACCGACACTTGGTCTCGTTATATAAAGGACATCGAGGCCACAGGCCCCCGCTCTGACGACTCTACGAAGTATGCTCCATGGGCCAAGACTATTCGTCGCGGGATCGATCCGCCTTTCAAATCCCGCGGTCCATCTGCAGCTAGTTCACCTTCTATAGTCACGACTTCCTTCCCTGTGGCTCCTCTTCGCATCCAATCGACGCGGAGGAAAGTCGCAGGCTCGCGTTTCATCGAGAAGTTTCGTGAATCCGCAAGACTGTCGCGGCGGGAGAGCGTGTCCCAAATGCAATCTACAAGTCAGAGTCAGGCTAACCCATTTCCACCTCGCGTTGAAGATTATGACCTGCCGATTCCGCTCCCACGTCTTTCGGAATGGATTCGCGCTGATGATATATAAAAGGAATCAAGGTCTGCGACAGTGCCGCTACACCTTAATATGGAGTGGGTTTCATGTAGTTACACTCTGATGGACTACTTACTCATCATAGACGGAGGACATGCTGAACAATCGTTAACATCACTACAGATAACTACATACATGTATAACCAGTGCAGAGGCTGTTAGATCATCCTTATTGACAAACGGGGATGTATTAAAGCTGCTGAGTTTGGACCGAGGCTAAACGTTGTCGTAACACATGATTCTCGCTTCGGGTGACCGATAATTCTGTCTTAACGTTGCGCAGTTGCTCCAAGGTCTCTGCAAGTCTTTGGGCTGTTTCTTCCTCAATTTCGCCAGTGCCAACAGCAACCCCTTCGAAAAAGACAACATCAGTTCCGTTGCTTGCGTATTGACAACTTCACCGTGTCACACACCTCCCACAAGTTTCACAATCCGCCATAGACGAAAAACGATCAAAAGTCCTGCAAGCTCTCGTTCACGGCCTTTCAATCCAACTTCGAACACAAAAGTAATGATGATGATGCAGGCATCAAATAGATGGAATCCTGCATGAATGACACCACCAAAAGGATTGTAGAAGCTGGGTCCAAGCGCCCATGTCGCCAACGGAATTTCGACCATGAAAAAAGATGTGATGGCCAGAGAAATGTGAGATAGGACCTCCAGCCACAACGGCAGTTCTTCCCCCACTTCCCCACACTCGGGAGAGAGTACCGTGTAGGTTAGGTCAGCAAGCACACAGGCCGCGTCGATCGAAATCTACAAAGTTCAGTTTGGACTCCTCCTCCTGACCACATCAAGCGTCAAGTCATACCAGGAGAATAACAGCAGTGTGCAAACGCCGATCCTCAAGGACCTCTGCAGTCTTCCTGCGCAAGGTTGTAGGTTCTGTGTCATTTTGGACCCGTGTACTGACAGAAGGTAGTAGGGGCTGAACCTCCGACATTGTCGTTGCAGATAGGCGTATCTAGGCTTGATTTAGGCTAATAAATCATCTGTTACCGTGATACGGCATGCTCCACAGCCAGCGTTCCGGATTTGAAAGGTATCATGTATGCGATATTCGGTTGCCAAATCATGGGATAGATCACAATTTCAGCGCTGTTGCGCCCTAAACCGCCCGGTGCCTCTTGTCTGTGATACGTATGCCAGGATCTCTCATAATTATACTCTAGTTTTCGTCGAACGCAGGTTCCGTCAGCGCATGTCAACCATACTCTGGGCCCAACTGTCGTTTGCAAGTCTGAAAGCTTTAAAGGCCCACAGAACTCAGAATGTGGAGGATCAAGCACCTTTCTCTTTCCTTCTTCGTTCTTGCTTGTTTTCGTTCCACTTATTTTTGCCCGCCATTTTGGTGTTCTGGTGGCTCTTTCACTCTTTTCGCTCTATCGTCTGTGTTTCATTGGCGGACAGTCAGTGGCGCTGAATTTCTTTGAAATGCCCTCTCGCGCTTGGCTTGTCTTTAGATTCGCCCGTAAAGTCGTTTTTGGTTGTAATATTCAATTTGCATTCGCAGGAAAACGCTAATCATTCAATTTCTCAGCTCTCATCACAATTCTCAGCATCGCATGGGTTATCATCTTCATGATTCTTCTTCTCCACGAGTGGCATGTCTACAGTGTTGGCCAACGTAGCTTTTCCCTTGGTCCAATGTATTGAAACTTAACCTTGGACCAGGTGTCGTCGTGATCATATCGTTAGCTACGAACGCTGTTTCCGCGATATTTTCGTATCTGATGTAAGAGCGTTCCCGCCGTGCCCCACTCAAACTCATAGTTCTTAGGATAGTCGTGATGTTCCGTCTTCTGCAAGACGCCATGCGGGTTGTCTTCTTCCTAATGCTTCAACTAGGTGAGCAGTTTGCTTCACATCAAAAACATTTTCATCCTGAAGGTATGCCGCTATTCATAAGGTAGTACTGTGACTTTCACTGTATCTAGTCCCAATCTCCCATGCGTAAACCTAGGTAATAATCTCAAACATCCTGCGAGATGTGGCCAAACTCAGTGTGTGCTTTGATAGGTTCCGAATTGAACTGCAGGCATGTCACTTCGGTTGTGATTTATGGTAGTTGGGTCCTTATCGGACTTTGTGAGATCAACCTTGTTCCTTCCCATGTTTCCTGACCAGATGTCAGTGCTTTTATATAGTTTCTCCTTGGGAGTCATGTCATACGCTCCTCCGCCCGCTCCTCCGCCCGCTCCTCCGCCTCCACCCGACCCTGAAGCTGCGCTCTTCAACACCAAACAGGCGTACTCACCAAGTCCTTCTGCATACTCAAAACCTTTCCGTTCGAGTATAGAGCAAAGACGGAGTGACGATTCCGTTGACTCTCATGGCTCATTCGTGCAACCTTTATCAGCCAACCTGTCTGTGTATCGCAGCCCGTTGAATCCGAGTATTAGGTCAATCTCTGCTTCGAGTCGTGGAAGAGAAGCATATTCTAGGCCCTCTGCCATGTACTCTGCTCTCAGTTCGAATTCGACTATTTGCGGGTCCAAAAACAATCTGCCCCTCTATATTCCTCCAACACCTGTACAGGAGATGAACACATCAGAGTCTTTACCAAATCCCTTCGACGACTCTATCTCTCGTTTTCCTTCCCCGTCCTCAGTAGCTGCGTTCGAATTACACCTCCCCTTACAACTACCACCTCCAGTTCTGTATTCCCCATATGAAAATAACGGAGGTCAAGTGCAGCCCTTTTCGCTTGCACAATCTTACTCAAGACATCCGAACGCGTCGACCGCTCCTCTTGATGCAACAGGAAGTCCCTTGTCATCAGGTCCTTGGGCCAATGTCGGCATACCCGTTTCTCTGCGGCCAACGTTGCAACCCACGTCGCCGCCACGGAATGTTGCTTCCCCTGGAATAGAATCGGTTCATTCTATGGTTGCTAGTTTACACTTTGACAGGAGCAGTGGGTCATCTTCGACATTGCCAGCAAGATCTCTCGGTCTCCCGATTACTCACTCCCACTTCCAGAAATCCGACATACCTCTGAATCCACGGCAGCAGTATAACAGGTGTTCCACACTCATTAATGAATAATGTTCAATACTCGGGAATACATCGAAGCGGTGCAGCTTCGGTCGCACCCGAAGCAGGCCCACGTACACCGGAGGTAAACACATATATTGATTCGAGTCACGAACGCTAAGGGACAATTTGTATTGCTTGTACACTACACAGTTATTACAACTATATAACCGGAATAATACTTGAACTATCGATTTCTTCGTATCGTCGCGCCACAACTCTAACTAGTTCCCCAAGTAAGAAGAATAAGAAACCGTAGAATTTCGCAGTGATAATTCTTGAATCCCCGCGGCACAGAGGTAAACAGATGACGTTGACTTTCCGTCCGACTGTTGACGCGCTGACGCGTGCAAATTTGAACGCTGAACGTTGAACATTTGAACGTCAGGTTAACATTTCAGAATCAATGGTCACGGCTTTTACCAGATTTGCCTCGCGCAGCTGCAAAACTATTCAGGGGCGTCCTGGATTCCATTTTTCGTCTTTCTTCCATCAATCCCGTTTTCGCCTCTTTGCTTTTCGACCAATTACATTCCCCGTTCAACCCACTACCCCTGTACGTGTCTGGAAGTCATATGCACCATTCTTCACAGTCGCGGCAGTTGGGCTCGGCCTTTCCGCCAATAGTCAGCATGTCTATTGTGATGGTATTTATGTCTCACAATACAATTTCCCCCTTGCTCAAGCTACAAGTAGCGCCATGGCCAGTCGCGACCGTGACCCCCGATGGAACACATGTTGCTGACAATACAAGCCTGCAAGATTACCCGCCCCCACCTGTATCGTCGGTATCCTTATATCAACTCTCGTTTGGGACAGTGACCGGGATTTGCGCTGGTGTATTCATCAAAAAGGGCATCAAAGCAGTTGCGTGGTTCCTTGGAGGCATCTTCGTACTTCTTCAGGTGAGTTGTTACCATTTCTAACACAACAAGCTGGTAAGATCGTTGTTTGCCTAGTACTTGTCATCTACATCCCTCGTCCGCGTCGACTGGGGAGGACTGACGACCCGATTCGAGAATAAATTCCACGTCCGAGACACCAGCGGTATCAGCCGTCCTCCTACCGTTCTTGCGCTCTGGAAAGGTCTCCTGGATTTCTTGACCGCCGACTTTCAACCTCGTGCCTCTTTCATAGCTGGCCTTGTATTAGGACTGCGTATCGGATAATTCCTAATAGTATGATTACATCTCTTCCGTCTCCCGACTTTCAACCTCGCGATCCTGCCATAGCTGGCCTTAGTGTATACATAGGATTATTATTTAAATTTGTATCAATAATTATAATCAAAATCAGGAGGCTATTAGACAACAACGCAAAATATATCACGAATGATCGATTTTTTCGCCAGTTGTAAATCTCCCTCGTTTTCTCATCATGGGACGCCGCGCGAAACATAAACAATCTGCCCCGGAGCCTCTGGATCACGCGACAAATTTTACCTCCAAAAAGCTTGGAAAACGGAAAGCGGAGAATGATTCTGGCAATGACGACAACTTTTTGCGCCCAACTAAAAAAGCCAAGGATCAAAAACCAAAGGCTGCCTCTATAAACAATTCAAAAAAGTCACTTACGAAAAGGACTAAATCTGCTCCCAAACCTGATTTTGACAACGACTCTGGGGATGGTTGGGAAGATGTAGACAGCGGGATAGACCAGGACAAGTATGTAGTGCCAGCCATGTCTCTTTTTAGGCTTCTAAGTCATGACGAAGTTTTGGCGACGCGGACCAACTTGTTGGTAGCTTGGATGATTTCATGCAGGAAGAGGAGTGCGTTCACATATGTTATTAATCTTGTTAAAAACTCATACGCTTCAAGCGATGACCTATTGCAGGGTACAGTTCAAAAATTCGATTTTGATACAGAGGAGGACGAGGAAAATCCTCAGCCTTCGTCGAAACGGAAAAAGTCAAAACAGAGTGAACGTCCCTCTAAGATCATCCCCACGGCTTCGGATGTATCTGATTCTGACGAGGAGTCAGAGGATGAAGATGGTCGTATTACGATGAGCAACATAGAGGCTCGTTCACGTGCACTTGATGCCAAGGCTGCTGCAGAGGCTGAACTAGATGAAGAAGAGTTCCAAGGAGCTGCTGCTAGTGATCAAGAGGATATCGACGTTGAAGGAGAGCCTGATGCAGAAGAGATTGATGCGGAACCCTTCCATTTGCCGACACTGTCCGAGCGGGAGGCGGAGAAGCAGAGCGGCGGGCCTGATGTTCATATTATTCAACGACGGATGCGGGAATGCGTCAGAATATTGGGTAAATTTAAGCGGTTAGCTGAAAAGAATCGGTGGGTTTTGATATCTACTTCGGGTTTTCTGGCTATAATATGTTGCCAGTTCACGGTCAGAGTACACCGACCAGCTTGTCTCCGATATTGCTAGTTATTACGGCTACAATGATTTCTTAGCAGAGAAGCTATTCCAGCTATTCCCCGTCGCAGAAGTATACCTCACAATCCTCCTCTTGACCAGTATCTGATCTCATTTTGCAAAAAGGCGATTGAATTTTTCGAGGCAAACGAAGTACCGCGTCCCGTTACGATTCGGACTAACACTCTAAAAACACGGCGTCGCGATCTCGCTCAATCATTGGTCAATAGAGGTGTGAATTTGGAGCCAATCGGCAAGTGGACCAATGTTGGATTGCAGGTGTTCGAGAGCAGTGTCCCAATCGGTACGTCATCCGACCGCGATCAAATTAAAAGCTAACATATCGTATCGTCGAAGGTGCAACTCCAGAATACTTGGCCGGATATTACATGCTTCAGGCTGCTTCTTCGTTCCTTCCCGTCATCGCACTTGCCCCTCAGCCCAATGAACGTGTACTGGATATGGCCTCTGCGCCCGGAGGAAAGACTACCCATATTGCTGCTCTATTGCAGAATACTGGTGTTGTTTTCGCTAATGATACTAACAAGGCGCGTACCAAGAGTCTGACTGCCAATGTCCATCGCCTCGGGTGTAAGAATGTTGTTGTGTGCTCTTATGACGGACGAGAGTTTCCTAAAGTGATGGGTGGATTCGATCGCGTGCTCTTGGACGCGCCATGCAGTGGTACAGGTGTCATCAGTAAAGACCAGAGCGTCAAAGTCAACAAGGTATTTCTTTTTCGTTTGCACATGTTTACATCGATGTCTGATTTCTACCCCATAGTCAGAACGCGATTTTACACTCCTGTCACATCTGCAAAAGCAGTTAATTCTGTGTGCTATCGATAGTGTGAATCCTGACTCAAAAACTGGTGGTTATATCGTTTATTCGACGTGCTCCGTGACCGTAGACGAGAATGAATCTGTGGTTGACTATGCACTTCGGAAGCGACCCAACGTGAGGTTGGTGGACACCGGCCTCGAGTTCGGTCGTGAAGGCTACACAAAATATCGCGGCAAAACATTCCATCCCAGTCTTAACTTGACACGGCGATTCTATCCCCATGTACACAATATGGATGGGTTCTATGTTGCCAAAATCAAGGTCGAAAAACGATTAAAAGCCACACCAGTTGATGAACCTGTTCTGGAGCCGGTCCCTTCTCTTGTCTCAGGAGAGGACACCGTAGAACAGGTGCAGGAAGAAATAGGATTTGATTCCGAGGAAGATACACCATACTTGGAGGGTATGTTCCTCTCTTACAGTTGAGTTATGGATGTTGCTGACTTATTACTTACCTCAATTAGAAGCAAAACGGAGACGTATGAGGGCAAAGGGACTTCGTCCACCTCCCCGCTCAAAGCCTATATCCGTTACAGCCTAATACAATATGCTGGTAGAGCGATGTGCATGTACAATAAGATGGTACAGGTGTTCATGCCTTGCACGTCCAGTATCGTGAAATGCTGTATCGTAACAGTTTGTCAGAAAGCTACAGGTTCCGGGCCGTTAGGTCATCATGAAAGCGAATCCGGAGTTTCAACATCAAAAGCTCGTCGGTGGCACAAGCTTTTTCTTCAGCGGTCTTCAATCGTACTACTTACAGACGGATGAAGCCGAGAAAAAGATAGAAGTATGGAAAATATCGTTCATCAGATCGCAAAGTCCAGCTCGTGAAGGTCTCAGGATTAACATTGTCACGATTACTAGTCAAGCCTCTCGCCGTATCCCTTCGCGAGTCTCCGTACCAAGAACGTCCGCTTGGGAAGGCTGATCTTATCTTCCTATGCTTAAGTATAAAAAAGCATACCAAACGTTAACGAGAAGTCAAATCGCGACCGGCCACCGACAAATGCCACCATTATTCACACCTCGAAAATATCTATGCTCCATCTAGGAAATGATTCATAATTATCCTCAAGACCACATGAGCACTTGACATATCATATATGTTATCAATAGAAACGAAGATCACACGTTCTGAGGCAGCTATCAAGGGTGCTGCTCTGAGGTGCTCTGTAACTCAAGATCCGATAGATGTGCCCTTATCGTCGTCCAAGCCAAGCCACTAATATTCATAATATTACACACGTGTCGCAGGCAACAATGATCTCTCTTCGTCGGATTGATACGTTACACTGGCTGCAAAGTGTTACATGACATGCACGCACAGTTGGAATTGCATGAATACAAGGAATGGGAAGCAACTCTGCTCGTTGTATGAAATTGCTTATTTACACAGCAAGTTTGTCGATAATGTGCCAATGGGGATATATAAAGTTAGAACACAAGAAGTACTCCATACAATATCAGTACAATATCAGTACAATATCCCCATATGCTAAGGTACACACCCTTTGTTCCAAGACCTGAAGCGACGTGTACATGAATAGCGGCACAAACTACATACCTTCCTCCACTCCACTAGCGATGTAAGACGGTATTTTGACATGTGTCAAAGTCCTCTTGCCCCTTCCAAGTTCCACCCACTTTTCCCTATACCTAATGCGAACAGAAACATATCTAGCACAAAGGGCGTCACAGGAAGTAGAAGAAAAAATAAGATACAGGAACGGATATAACAGATATGAAGATTAGAGGTTGCTCTAAAAGTGATGGAAGTTTTGCAAGATGTGATACATATGGCGAATTGGTCTCGTGTGGGGGAACTAGAAAAAATTGCATGATCATTGCTGGTTGATCTAGACCACGTCATGGTGTCCTTACGTTCTTCATCGAATCTGGAACCTGTTGGCGAATCGAGGGCGTGAGATGGGACAATTGATGTATCCGCGCGAAGGTACATAGAAGCTCCTCAACCAGAGTGCGGATACATTCTGGAGCGTTAAATCAAGAGAACAACCAAGGAGTCCTCTAATTCAGTTTGAGGCGCTGGACGCTGGTAAGGGTTGCAGTATCAGGCACTTTCCACAACATAGAAAGAAACGCTCCTTCTTAGTGACCTGTGATCGTGTGCTGATTGCTGAACAAATTGATGGTTCTGTTGAGGCGATAAGCGGAGACGAATGAAGGTAAGCGGTTGAAGTAAAGAACAGTCAAACGAACAGAACATAAAGATAGAAGCAAAGCGAGAGTATAATATAGAGTGTATTGATATGTATACAAAGAGGATGTACGGATGACAGAAGAGTACATACTTATATCTGTATGGTAGTTATGATTGGAGATCGACGAGGCGAGCGATTGTCACAAATAAGGCTAGTGGGCCAAATAACGGGCAAACAGATGGAACCAATAAAAAGAAGGGTTCGTTAAAAATGTCTGACTCTTTATCCCCTCCTTCCTTATTCTCTCGACTCCCCCAGCTATACCAGCGGGTATTCAGCTATCTAGCACGCTTATTTTCTCTCTCTCTTACATCTAATACTCTTTTGTGTATCTGTCTTCTTTCTCTTTCTCTTTCCTTCCTATTATCTTACACAACTTACTTACAGCTTCTTGCATTCTTTGCAATAATGTCCGCTCCTGAAGTCACTTCTGCCGCTCCCGCCCCCGCCGAAACAGTCAAGGTTGCTGAGACCCCTAAGGTCGAAGAGACCACTGCGCCTGCCTCGGAGGCTATGTCCGCTGCCCCCGAAGCCCCCAAGGCTCAAGAGGCAACCACTGTGTGTTACTTTTGGATCTGTCATCCCGGTTTGCTTATTGGTTGTAAAGGAACCTGTTAAGGTTGCTGAAGAGCCCGTTACTTCTCCTGCCCTTGAGGCTTCCACTGAACCTGCTGCCGCTGAGGTTCCTACTGCTGAGCCGGCTAAGGAAGAACCCACGCCTGTAAGTAGGACATCTCTTTTTGGTAATCACTATCCTAATAGCCTCTTAGGCCGATTCTGAGGCTGAAGCTACTCCTAAGAAGGAGGAGCGCCCTAAGAGCCCTAGTCTTCTAGCGAAACTTCTTGCTCCCTTCAAGAATGACAAGCCAAAAGCAGAGAAGAAAGCGAAGGCCCCGAAGAGCCCCAAGAAAGAGAAAAAGAAGGAGGAGTCCTCTGCCGAGGCAAGTTGGACTCATTGTTGTACCCTTCTTTCTACTCATGACTTACCTGATCCTTAGGCTGCTCCTGCCGCAGAGGAAGCACCCAAGGAAGAGGCGGAACCTGAGGTGCCCGTTGCCGAGCCTGCAAAGGTCGAAGAGCTCGCTGAGGCTGTCAAGGAAACGTGAGTTATAATTTAGGTCCTCGGTTGATCAAATGATCTCAAATTTTGCCTGCTAGTGAAACTGCTGAGCCCACTGAGTCTGCTGTTGAGGCTGCACCTGTGGAAGAGAAGAAGGAGGAGAAAAAGGAGGTCAGTATCTCGTGCTATTTTCCCACTTACTTCACTTGACTTGCGTTTAAAGGCCGCGAAAGCCAAACGTCGTATCTCTCTTGGTGGTTTTTTCAAGCACAAATCCAAGGTAGAGGTTGTGACACCTCCCAAGGTCGATGAAAACCCACCCAAGATTGACGAGCCTGCCCCAGTTGCTCCTCTTGAGAATCCTGCCTCGGGAACTACTGCTGCCGCGGCTGAACCCGTTGTTGAGACTGCCACCACTGGACCTGCTGCCGTCAAGGAGCTTGCCAAGCCTGTCGAAGCTGCTCCTGTTGCTACCCCCGTTGTTGCAGCCGCCGCATAATCATTTCTTGATTATTTTTACTTTATGACCCTGATGATTTTTTCCTTCATTCCTTTGTCTGGGTGTAGGTTTCGCTAGTTACGTAGCATAGCAGCCCTCATACCCACCCATGTCTTCGCCTTACGATACATCTCGGATTTGCTTTTCGATTTGATTTATCCTCCTTGATGACCATTTATCACGACTAGCCTGATCCGTTCTTCTATACCTCACCCTCGATTTATCTCGAGTTTCATACCCACATACCTTTTTTATCGGATCGTGCTATATGTTTTTTAGGTTCAATTGTAATCATTTGGTGACCTTGTTTAGGTTAGTTGGGATACCGATTACGCCATTTAGTCAGTTCAAAATTATGAGTCACGAATTTTGTTCTTCCTTTCCCAACCAACGAGATCGATGGCGCCGAAGTTGTCGAACAGTGGTAAAGAAAAACTCATTGACGATGACGAAGAGGTCCTCCAGGCGGTTATCCTTGCTGATAGTTTCAACAAACGATTCAGGCCACTCACAGCACGTAAACCCCGAGTGAGAACTGATAGTTTTTATCTTCATTGTACCCGATTGATGTATTCTACGTAGTGTTTGCTTCCAATCTGTAACGCACCTTTACTTGACTGGACTTTCGAAAGTCTTGCGCTTGCTGGCGTACAGGAGATCTTCGTAATTTGCCGATCTCATGCAGACCAAATCAAAGCAGCGATTAGGTATCTGGTTCTGGATTCTCATTGACGGTCCCTCATGGATTTGTTGCTCTTCAGTGAATCAAAATGGTCAAAACCTGGATCTGGAATCAAAATTGTACCCATCTTGACGGCGAAAGAAACATTTTCCCCTGGAGACGCCATGCGCGACATATATACCCGTGGACTGGTCACTAGCGACTTCGTCTTAGTTATGGGAGATTTAGTGAGCAACATTCGTATAGACGAGGTCGTGCGGGTGCACAAGGAGCGTCGCAAGGCGAATAAGGATGCCATTATGACTATGGTTGTGAAAGAAAGCGGTGCCATGCATCGGACAAAGTGAGTCATTGTTTTTATGCCATTGAGTGTCCTTATGATCTGTTCAGAGCTCGTGGCGATTCTTCTGTATTTGTTATAGACCCGAACACATCTGAGTGCCTCTACTATGAGCCTGTCACCGCATATCCACCAACTACCCTGGCGCATGTGCCGCGTGAAATCCTTGGAGCGCATCCAGAGTTAGAGATCCGGAATGACCTAATAGACTGTTCCATTGATGTGTGTTCTGTCGAGGTGAGTTCATCTCCCCCACCTTTTCGTTTGCTCTAATGCTTGCGTAGGTTCCTTCACTGTTCCAGGACAACTTCGATTACTTGGATATCCGGAGAGACTTTGTGCACGGTGTCTTGACTTCAGATCTCCTTATGAAGAACATACATTGTTATGTTGCTAAAGAAGGATATGCTGCACGCGTCAAGGATACTAGAAGTTATGAATCTGTCAGGTAAATAAAGCCTTCCAGTGTCCCGTTGTCCTGTTTATATCATTACCATCCTGGCAGCAAAGATATTCTCTCTCGATGGGTTTTCCCACTGGTTCCCGATGATAATCATCCAAGTGGGCACATATACGAACATGAACGGGGCAACAAGTATATTGCAAAAGACCAGACAGTTATTCTCGCACGGTAGGCCATTTCTTTCTTACCATCTTTTGATAACTCACGAGAGCAGAACGTGCAAAATTGGAAATAACACTATGATTGGTTCTTCAACACAGATCAGCGAAAACACCGAAATAGTCGCGTCCGTAATTGGTCGCAATTGCGCCATCGGGAATGGCACTGTCATTCACAATTCATATGTGTTTGACGGCACTAAGATTGGCTCGGATTGTGTCATCGAACGTAGCATTATTGGTGCTGGCGTCTCCATCAGGGATAACTCGGTTGTACAGCGAGGATCCTTGATAGCTGACGGTGTGATTATTGGCCCTTCTGCATCGCTTCGACCTTATGAGAGGCTGTCGAAGAAACGCGATCCAGAAGAATCATTCTCGTCGGAGGATGAAGATTCGGATCTAGAAGACGTTGAGACTCGTAAGTTAGTTTTTGTGCCCAATAACTACAGGTATGATGGAATACATTTTCAGTGCCAGATTCACACAAAACACTTGGCAATGACTCAAACGCGATCGTGTGGCCTATAGGGCCTTCCGAGGATGCTGAAGAGGACGATATCGCTACTTTCAAGAATGAGCGCTTCATGCGACTTGGTGCGTACCATTGTGTGTAGAGATCTTCGTGACTTGTCTAATGTGTTATACAGGAGATAACGCGTCTGATCTAGATGTTTCTGATGATGGCTCTGAGTCTTCAAGCAGCGAAAGTGACTCTGAAGACGGTAGCGATTCTGACACAGACTCAGGTTCTCTTACTGCACCTTCTGATATTTCGTTGCCTCTCAACCTTCCCGCTGGGTCACCCATGGCGGAGTCAGAGTTCCAGGCCGAGGTCAGACAATCGCTGGAACGCGCATTTGCAGAAGGGCATTCAATTGACAACGCGGCGGTTGAACTCAAAACGCTACGGATGGCGAGCAATGTTCCCTTGACACGCGTACGCGAAGCGGTGGTAGGTGCAATCGTGGAAAAGATTCAGATCGTGGACGGTGGGCCCATTGCACAACGCAAGGAGATATCAAATGTTGTCAGCAGGTGGGGACGGCTTATTGACAGGATTGGCGGCGTCGATCCAATAGAGACCGTGTCGGCGCTCCAGGTATGCATCTAGTACATACGGAAAAGAATTTGATGCATTTCGACATTTTTCAGAGTCATTGCGCAACTTCGAAGCGATTGCCTTTGTTCGGTCAGATACTCGCTGCGTTATACCAGGATGACATTGTAGACGAAGATGACATCCGAAAATGGCATAGGTTGCCCATGGCTAAGGGCGAAGGGGCCAATGCTAAGGATGATGTCCTTGAAAATATCAAGAAATGCTGGGCCATCGGAGCGCATATGATCAAGCAATTTGACGAACAGGAGAGCGAGGAGGATAGTGATGATGATGACGACGATGACGACGATGAAGATGAAGATGCTGGCACGGGAGGCAATGCGATAAAGCGGCAGGAATCAGAAAGTGGAGAAGAGGAGAGCAGTGAAGAAGAAGACAGTGCTCCTTCAAAGCGGAAAGGCGACGGTGCGGCTCAGAGTGCTAACACTGGAAAACCGGACGTGTCAGGGGCCTCAGGTAAAGACGCAGTCAGTGAATCTCCGGAGGAGAGTGGTGAAACGGAGGATGAGAGCTCAGAAGAGACAAGCGAAGGAGAGCAAAGCAATAAGGTATCTCCGGCGCAGTTGGTTCGAAAACCACTTCAAGCTATACCGGATCCGATGAAGGAGACTTCTGCGAGGCAATAAACTCCCGGTTTAGCAAGGTGAGGCGACTGGTCCGCAGAGCACTTCGAGAGCTCTTCTTATGCTTGTAAAAACAGCTCCGACTCGAGGCCATCGTCATTAGAAAATAATGGAGGCCGGAGAGGCTGCTTCGAAAGTGTCGAGGCTATTGATATCGATAGAGCCGAGGACAGCTCGGACGAGAATGCAGACTGCACTGCAAGGTCAGGAATACAAATTAGTTGTATTATAGGTGTTTTTCAATTAACACTCGGGTATCTATTGAACCGCATATATACAACATTCTCGTTCTAGTACTTTAGGATGATGTAGAGTGCTGCAGGGATATGAGTACCCATGCAGAATTGGAGGCCGAGGCGGCATACCATGAATGATTCCAGGACTTGGGCAAGGATTAGCAATGAGTTTGCGGGAGATGATGTGATGCTTACATGTAGCCCAAGATGGTGAGAAGGATGTTTATCAACTAGACAAAGATGAATATAAGACGAAACATTAGACAGACTACCGTACGAGATCGGCGCCGCAGCCACGCTCGAGAAAGACACCCAGCGGGGGAAGCAGGATTGCAACGATGATCTAAAAGGAGGGTCAGGGTTGAAGAAGAGAACATTGGGAAGAACGAATGACCTTGCAGATGTCAGAGGTCGTGAATGCCATGACAAGGACGTGCGATGAATGCGTAAGCGCAGGCTATATAAAGACGTCAAGGCGATGACATCACGGATGCATGGTGTGTGACGGTGTGACAGAAATGGAGTTTGTGGACATCGCATACACCGCGGCGGGCAGTGATCAGCTGCGCCAGCTCGACCTGTATCTCCCCTCAGATGCCGTCCCTGCCGAACCCCGTCCTCTCCTTGTTTTTGTTCACGGCGGCGCTTGGCGTTCGTGAGCACTTCTGTCATCTCCTTGACCTCAACCTGAGTCACTCTTCACAGCGAGGACAAGCGCGATTACAGAAACCTTGCGCGCAATCTCGCAGCTGCAACCCGTCTCCCCGTAGCTGTGCCTAACTTTCGTCTGACTCCACAAGATCCTTCCGACGATGACCACTTTCGCCACCCAGCTCACGCCGAGGACGCCCTGAACGCCCTCCGTTTTCTTACCACTTGGCCCGGTCCGCCTGGAGTTGGCGTGCTCTATGATCCACACTGTTTATATCTTATTGGACACAGCTGCTCTACTCACATGCTGTCGTCTATCTTTCTGGACTCCTCGTCTATCTCACCATCCTTGACCCCGCCGCCACATCTCCTCCAAGCGGTCAAGGCTATCATCATGTCAGAAGGCATATATGACCTAGATCTTCTTCTTTCCTCGTTTCCCGCATACCATGCGTGGTTCATACGTCCCACCTTCGGCCAACACGATTCCTACACGGCCTATTCAACAACGAAGCTTCCACTCCTGGGTACCCACATTCAATGGCTTATTATTCACTCCAAAGGTGATACCCTCGTCGACATACTACAAAGCGAAGCCATGTATCAACATCTCTGCAGCTTATACGGCGATCATGCTGTTACTCAAGTCCACCGTAACACAGATCATCTTGACGGCGAACATAACGATATCCTGCAGGGCCTCGATTATGTTGACATTATCAAGGACTTCATTGCCAAGCTCAATACTAATTAATACAATCCTTTCCCTTTTTTTCAACTCAAAGTAATGCTTTGAATGCCTCCTCCAAGTAGTGAACCGCCTGCTCACAATCACCGATCGTGTTGTACAACGGTGCGGGTGCCAATCGGATAACGTCCGGTTCCCTCTCATCTCCAATTACACCGTAATTCGATAATCCCGTGAATATTTTTTGCATCAATCCTGTTCCAACAGGTAAGAACAATAATGAAAGTTGCGCGCCACGCTGTGACGCATCACTTGGCGTGATGATCGTGAATCCTGGCTCGCCTCTGCCTGGTTGTGGGTAGAACTGCCTCACTTCATCAGGGGGCACGAAATAGCTGGACTTGTTTAGAAGACGTTCTAGGGTCCCCGTTAGTAGCAAAGACCTTTCTCTGATTGGCTTCATCATCCCCGCCTCCTTGAATAGTTGGAGGGATCCCAAAAGGGTAGCAAGAGCAAGAATACAGGGGTTCGATTGTTGAAATCCCTGGGCACCAAGTATCGGAGAAAATTTCGGCGGCATTTCGAAACGGGTAGTAAGCTCATGGCCCCACCACCCAGCAAACCTATTAATATTTTCGTAAGTGAGCAAAGGAAGAGAGCAGGGTCCACTTCGGGTACTGACTTTGGTAACACAATATTGTCCCACTTCTCGTGAACGAATAGACCTGCGATGCCACCCGGGCTCGCGTTAAGATATTTGTACGTGCACCAAACTGCAAAGTCTACATTCCAATCATGCAGGGCCAAAGGTACATTTCCGACTGCATGAGCAAGATCCCATCCGCAGATACATCCCTAAGATTGCAGATCAGATTTTTCGCAAGCTTCAAGCATCCAAGGCAGGACGTAAAAAGGACGTTTCCATGCTCTCATACCTGCTCTTTAGCTTTCCTTGTGATGGATTCCATCGGGAACCATTGACCGGTGTAGTATTGCACACCACTAAAGAGAACGAGTGCGATAGAGGGCCCTTCCGTTGCTATTATTTCCAGAATATCCTCTTCCCGAAGGGTATATTCGCCTTCTCTGGGCGACACCTCAATGATAGCGGTTGTAGGATCCAGATCATGGGCCTTGACTTGCGATGCAATTGCGTACTGCCGTGGAATTCCAGTGTCAGCGAGTTTCATTCGCGAGGGTGAAAGAGTTCTTAAGACCTACTTGATCCGAGGGGAAAGCCTTGGCTTCGCACAGGATCTTGAAACGGTCTGCAGTCGGTTTATAAAAGGAATCCATCATAAGATGCAGATTGCTCGTTAACGTGCCCATGCAGGCAACTTCTTTCTCCTTGGCCCCTATTGCGATCCTTTGTGATCCCAGATAGCCATGATAGGTTCCGATGCCTTACCTACGATCTCTGCCATCAGCGGATTCAGTTCGTCGGTAAATTTGACCCATGGTCTATCATGTGGATGGCGAAAATGACCCACGACTCCACTGTGGCGAATGTTCGGGGCGATAGTAGATAATAATGAGACTCGTGGACTCACTGGGTGCCCCAGGCTTTGAGTTCTTCCTGGACGAGATCGACGGAACGCCGAGATGAAAGTCCAAGAGAGTTGCCGCAAAGATAGATAACCTTGCTATCTGAACTCAGGAAATGAGCTCGTATGGCGCATTGTTTGCGCTGACTTACCGCCATCAGTCCGAAACTCTGCTTGCACATCCTTGTTGACAGGAACAAAAAAGTCGGAGCTCAAAGGTAAAGTGGGGCTACTTGAGGCGAGCATCTGTGAAAGCACGGCGAGAGTTGAGAGGAAACAGACTCTGATTTATGTACTAACTTGCGGAGAGAGGACGGCGACAAATGGTATGGAAGCTCGGGATCGGAGATTAGATTGCATCTTATCCGATTCTAAAACATTTGATCATTGTCGGAAATTTAGCATGAATTATTCAAGGTGGTAGTCGGGTCATCTTCAATGTCATCCCCGAGAAAGGTCGTCGTAGTTGGCGCTGGCCCCGTAGGATGCCTCGCTGCCATGGCCTTTGCCAAGCTGGGCTGGCAGGTTGAGGTGTTTGAGGGACGTCCTGGTAAGGTTGATGAGGATATAAGATTGACTCGCTTAGCTCATGATCCAACTAAGATATACGACTCCCGTCATCCAAGGCAGCCAACCAACAGCGTTCGATTAACCTGGCCATATCCCATCGTGGAATAGCTGCGCTGGAAGCCGTCAACCCGGGCCTTGTACAGCGTTTTATAGACACTGTTATTCCCATGCGCGGGCGCATGATTCACAACTCAAAGGGTGATCTTGACAGCCAGCTCTATGACAAAAATGGACAGGTGAACCTTGGTCTGGAATTACTCCTAGGCGTTCTGACCCTGGCCCTTCGGATTTACAGTGTATCAATTCAATCGACCGTGCATTGCTCAATGAAGTGTTGCTGCAAGAGGCCGCTACGATAGGGAATATCTCCATTTTCTTTAACCATAAGGTTATCGCCGCAGATTTCATCGAGAGGCATATCACCGTTCGAAATTCTGAATCCGGAGAAGAATATTCTGTAAACTTCGATTTATGCATCGGTGCAGATGGGAGTTATTCCATTATTCGACGACAATTGATGAGGGTTGTCAGGTGGGCGTGCTTCTCCAACGTCTTTTACCGTTGGGATTTTTCTCATCAATGACCCTAACTGCACCCGTTAGAATGGATTATCAGCAGGAGTACATCAAACATGAATACATCGAATTAAAAATGCCGGCAGGCATTGATGCTGACGGAAAAGCGACATTTCTCCTTGATCCAAATCACCTTCACATCTGGCCACGCCATTCTTTCATGTTGATTGCATTGCCTAACAAGGTACGTACATCATACTTCATGGCATGATCTATTTATTGTTTTCTGATGGACCAGGACAAAACGTTTACTTGCACACTTTTTGCTCCGACTTCAGATTTTGATCGTCTAAATACACCAGAGAACATCCTAGCATGGTTCAAATTGCACTTTCCCGATGCTTTGTCTGTGATAGGCGAGAAAATACTTGTGGAGGATTTTACACGCAATCCGCGTAGCCCCTTGATATGTACCAAGGTAAAGTCAGCTGTCTACCTGATGCAACCCGATTTGAACTCTATAAATTTTTTTCCCAGTCTAAACCTTATCATTTTGAGGATTGTGCTATTATTCTAGGAGATGCTGCCCATTCTATGGTCCCATTCTATGGACAGGGCCTTAATTGTGGTCTTGAAGATGTCAGAATATTAATGACGCTCCTCCTTCAGGAGGGTGTGAAGCCGATGTCGCCGTCAAATAAGGTTGGATCAACTAATGGCGTTGATCAAAGCCTAGCCCGTGTTCTCGCCCGATATTCAGACACCAGGCATGAAGATCTCATCGCTATTTGCGACTTGGCCATGGATAACTAGTGCGTTCCTCATTTACCTCCTAGACTTCCCATGAACCTGACGTGCCTTCTAGTGTGGAAATGAGGCACAATGTAACGACTCCGATTTATCTATTTAAGAGAATATTGGACAATATTCTTTATTCCTTAAGTTCTAGATCATTTACTTCTCCATCTTCTCTCGGACAGTCTTTGTCTCATGTCCCATACCCACCTGGAGATCCGACTGGCTGGATTCCGTTATACACCATGATAACTTTTCGTCCCGATATCAACTACGCTACGGCTAAGAGAAGAGCTATGCAACAGGCGAGCATCATAGAGCGGTCGGGTTGGGTATTATTAGTGCTATCCGGCGTGGTGGCGTTGTGCATTATGATACTATGTAAACAGTAGGCTCTCAAACGAAGCGAAAGGTCGAACTCGATACCTAGTTCGGGGTGTCCTCGGTCTTCTAGACGCATGCTGTAATACACAATAATATTCAAGATGACTCGTCATTCTGAGTTTTCCTCATACATGGCAACGGTTGAATGGCAGCTAAAACTACAAATGCATGCGCACCTAGCGAGGCTCACCAGCTGCTGCGTACGTTTTCACAAAAAAGAATGGCAGTATGTAGTATACGTAGACAGCACGAGTATGCAAACAAAAGTATCCGATAAATGTTCAACACTAGGACAACAGAAGATATCGTGAAGGAGATATGCGTATGGGTCATGAGCGTAGATATTGGCAGAGAAGCAACCGGACCACAAGTCTGTGACATCAAGAGGAAACTAGCAGCTTGTATGGAAAAACAACGGGAAAGCAAGTACGAAAAATAGGAAGCTCAGCTGATTAGTCCGTCGCCTTCTTGGACGGCCTACCACGCTTCTTCTTTGCGCTGGGGTCAGTGGCTTCGCCGCTGGCCTCTGCGCCATCTCCAGACTCAGGTTTGAGATTTTTTGGAGGACGGCCGCGTTTGCGCTTAGTGGGAGGCTCGGTGTCGGCCTCATCGTCAGGTTTCTTTTCCTGTGAACGTATGATATGTCAGCGATGTTTTCAAATGTCTTGGAGGACAAGTCTGTGAGAAACACGATAAATGAAGTGGACTGACCTTCGGCGGACGGCCTCTCTTGCGAGGAGTGACTGCAGTGCCAGCCGAAGCCGCGGGAGTTGAACCTGGCCGCTTGTTCTTGCTGCCTTTTGGACGCCCTCTACCACGCTTCGCGGGCGCATCTTTCATGCCGACGTCTATAAATGGAAATAGCAGAACAGCGAGCACGATCAGAGAAAATCATGTGAAGACGCGGCGTGGTTTGGGCACGATGAAACAATATCAAAAGAAAGCTACTCACCACCCTCTGTATCACCGCCCGTCGGCTCATCGAGCTCGTCAAGATTCTGTTTGTCATCGCCCTCGTCCTGAGGGTCGTGCGGGGAGGAAGACATGAGATTGGGTGCACACGATAATGGGGTGTGCAAGCGGTAACAGGAAACGTTGGGGAAGCGCGTGCACTAGGATAGTGCTGGTTGGAGAGAGAGCGCTCAAGTGGGGAAAAAGGCAGGCAGGACTCGGCTTTAATGAAGAAATTGAGGACCGAATATAGAAGAATTCGAAAATGAATTGTTGGATAGTGAGCCAATCGCAAAGTATTACTATTATCGTTCAGCAATCATCCTGTTGGACGGAAATTACCCCTGATTTCGGGGGGTAGCCCTCACGTAATGAGAATAAAGATGTGTGGTCAAACTACAGGAATCCGGATTTGGAGGAGAGGACTCACGTCGTGAGGAAAGCACATGGATATTCCAACAACAGCCCCCTTTTCCAGGAATTAATATTCCCGCCGCCGATCCGGCCTCACAGACCGCACCGACTTTCTTGTTTAGGAAACTCGGGCCCAGCCGCGGAGTTGCGTCAGTTTGTCAACGTGGAATTCCACACTTTGAGCTTACCACCATGCGCATCCTCGTCTTCGCCGCCGCCCTCGCCGCCCCCGTCCGCGCCGCCCGCTTTCTCCACTCCCTCCCCGACGATGCCTATGCCTTCCCCAAGTATCGCGTTGCCTTTCTCAACCGTCTGCCTCTCCCCTCCAACACTGCTCAACGCTGGCTCGCCGATGGTCTGCGTGGCGGCGAGCTCGAGTTCCTCGATCAACCTTGGACAGACCGTCTAGACAGCCTCGATCCAACACCACAAGTGCCACCTCCAACTGCTCCAGCGTCCCCATCTGACGACTATATCTAGCCCTCCGTTAATTATACCCTCGAACAAATCAGGTTGGGCTCTAAGGACTCGTATCTGTGCCTCATCCCCAGAGTAGACGTGACTGTGCGACCTGCATCGAACGACGATTCATCTGACTTTGAATTCGTTTCTTCACGGAGCTGGTCCCTCCTTCAGCCCTTGTCTGGGACATGCCTTTACGTGCGTCTTGGATTTCCTTATGTAACCCCAGTCTGTCCTCATTTTTACGTCCCAAGCATCGGCAAGGCTGGTGGACATATTCTTACTGCCACAACCAAGAAATTAGACAATTCAAGGAAGCCACAAACTCTGCAGGTAATTCTTTCTTCTCTCCTTCTTTTACCTCGGCGGGGTTCCTTCCTGGCCCTAGTACTTCCGTATCTAGTCGTACCTCGGCTCGATCATCACATCTCCCCGCGCCCTCGTTACACACAATGGCTGGCTTTGATTAATTTGACTTATCGATTCCAGGAGGGCATAGATTGCCGCAAGAAGACCCTGATGTAAGACATCCCATTTGATTGATTCGACTTCTACACAAGGCGCCTTTACAGTGGGAATCGTTCACATTAGGCAAAGCGCCCCAACCGGGGGCCGACCTCACTGTTGCAGAGCAAAATGCTCAGACCAACCTCGAGCTTGCACAGAGCACTGGGTCGCGCTATCTTGTTCAAAGATGGAGCGATGGGACGCTCTGTGACAAGACACATAAGCCTCGTGAAGTTGAAGTCCAGGTAGGATCATCTGACCGATTCTTTTTTCCCTTGCGGGCCGATTTGCCTCTATCTGACGCATCCAATTCTAGTTTCACTGCTCGATGACAATGACGGATACTATCCTTTTTGTAAAGGAAGCCAAGACGTGCTCCTACGTGCTCGTGGTTAACACGCCGCGGCTCTGTGGCGAGCCCGGCTTCAAGTCCCATCGGGACACGAGCGAAGAGCACCAGATCCGCTGCCGCGAGATTGTCGATCCGCAAGAGCCCAGCAGAGCGACAGATGCATTTGACGATGTCCCTGACCTACTCGACTACCCGGTCAAAGTCCCGCGGCGCAAGCCCGTCTTACCCGCCGCGCCCGCAAAAGAAACGCCAAAGGTCGCTGTGGACGGCGTTGAGGTGGGCGATAAGGTGTCTAGTGAGGTAGTACGCAAGGCTCTCGAAGCGTTGATGGGAAGCAAGGACGGCAAGGTGGCGCTGCAAGAAATTGCGGCGGATCAGAACGGAGTTGTATTCGAGATCGTGGAAGAAACTGATATGTCGGAGGAGCAGATAATGGCGATGGAGAAGCTTGAGGAGACTTTACGGGCTGCGGGACACGAAATCAAGACTATACGATCTGTAGCACAAAAGGGAGACAAGGCGGCAGAAAAAGAGAGGGGTCAGGCCCCAACAAAAAAGAATAAAAAACCAGTAAAACGATGGCCTTGGCACGAGGAGTTGTGATTTGTCATATAGAAAGTTGTTTTGTAAACTTGGGTTTCCAGGAATTGTAACACCAATTCGACGTGTATACTTATATACATACAAATTCTGGCGCTCGTGGGTCGTTGAGAAATTTTACATGGTTAGATGGAAATCAAGGAGTTTTCCGAGAATCAACAATGCTTTGGAAGAAATTGCGAAACAAAAGCTTCTCGCCACACAAATTTAGGACTTCTGGAATTGCCGAGTGAAACTCGGGGCACATCTATCAGATAAGAGTTTTTTTTTGTTTTCCTAATAAAACAATGACATGTCACAGAAGCTGGAATCCTTATATTTGATCAAAATAGCGTCTTTTGTGCACGAATAGAAATATTCCTCGCTGCTCGGTAGCTCGACTAATTTTTTCTTTTTGTTTTCCAGCACCAACGTTTTGTCCGAGCGTAAGCAACCCAAACAGCATTCACGCCGCAACTCGCCAAATCGTACCTCATGGCATACATAGGAGCTAGCTAGCTCCCCCCCTTTCGCCACCCCGATTTGATCTTATCAAAAACTCAACTGCTCGAATTTCACACAGATCCTTTTGCCTTCTGTCATTTATAATTAATCTTTATTCAGTTTTTTCCCTCCCGGGTGTGTCCAAATCACTTACATAAAAATGCCATACAAGACAGTTCAATGATGAAGGGACGACGATGATGATATATATATAAAAAAAAAATTAGTACATCTTTGAATTCTATATAGAACGGGACGGGACAGGTGACATGAGAGGGGGAGGGGGGAGAGGGTACATGAACAATGTACAAGAGGGTGGTCGTGGCGATCGGGGGAAAGCAGAGCGGAGATGGTGGGAATTCGTAGTGCTGGTGGTGGGTAGGTATGTGACAATGTACTAGGCAAATCCAAGAGTCCAAATGAGAGTGCGGCATACCTGTAAAGACATGAGAGCATGATGAAACAATGGCGATGCAAAAAAAAAAAAAAAGACATAAATCACGCGTACGTTGAGAAGAGGTGTGACGAATCAAAAAAAAAAAAGAAGGGTGGTGAAAGCAATAGATGTATAAAGATGAAGCTGTTACGATATAAGACAATTCGCAACTAGAAAAATCGCCGCTTTCCCGTCTTCTTCTCGTCATCTGCAACCTTGATATGGACATGATTATGTTCCACATTCGGTCGCGAGCACGGAACGATAGTCTTGAGCCACTCATCACCGTCGTCTCCCAAGTCACAATCGTCATGGTCCACACAATGACTGCCACTGCTATCTGACCTGCTCATTGTCCCATCGCGCTGGTGATGGACAGACGTATCACACCCGCATAGCAGACCGCTAGCTTTGCCTTTGCCCTTGAGCAGATCCGTCAGCGTGCAGCGTGAAGACGGTTCAATGTAGAGCATGCGTCGAAGCGCGGACCGTGTTTCGCGCGGCAAGAGCCGGAATATCGACTCCGCACCTCCACCGTGATAGGTCGCCACACTGTCTGTGCGCTGGCGCGTCTTTGGAGTGGGCGGGGGAGTAGGGACAGCCGGTGTTGTCTCGGCGATACGTGGTAACGAGGGATTGTCAGAGTCTTCATTGACTGCTGCGGTGAATGTCGAGGCGCGGGTGCGGTGAGTGCCAGGCGTGCGTGGAGGGGACAGGAGGTGGTTCACAGAGGGACTTGGGAGGGATTCTGTCGACTGGCCTGGGCGTGCGAACTGTAGGACTGAGGGGTCCATCTCGCGCGGACTCTCCGACCTGAGGGGCAGTGCGGCCATACTGTGTGAATGGTGTTTGACAGCATAGCGGTCGTCGACGGATACACCAGTAGGCGTTGTGAGATGTGAGTGGGATTGATGGTCACTTGCCAAACGGGATGGTGGAGCGGTGATGGCTGTTGAATCAGAGGATGCGGATGTAAGGATAGAAGCGCTTTCTGAGGAATTGGTGGTACTGGTGCTTGAGGAGCCCGCTTCTTGTGGAGTGCCGGTGCTAGCGGCGCGTTCGCGCATTGGTGGAGGTATAGACGACAAGGACGGTGGAAGAGTGATTCCCCGTTGAGGGTGTTTACTTGGCGTGCTGTTTTCCAGATTTGGAAGTCTAACCTTGGGTTGAGGCTTAACTGACAGATCTGGGTGAGCATGGACGAAAGCTCTGAAGCTTGGGTCGGTCTTGGGGTCGGGTATCTTCCAGGGGAAGCGCCGGAGGACCATGCACATGAATATGATGGCGACGCTCCAGACATCAGTCTTTCTGGGGTCGTAAGAGTCGTTGTTGAGGACCTCTGGCGCGAGGTACGGGTCGCTGCCCACTATGCCTGTTGCTGGAGTGTGGGCCTTGCCGGGGTAGTGGAAGACAGTGGCGGTGCCGAAATCAATGAGTTTGACGACGTTGTCATGGGTCATGACGCAGTTGTCGAGTTTGAGGTCGCGGTGTGCGAGACCCATCTCGTGGAGGTACTCGACGCCGTCGCAGATTTGGCGAAAGACACAGTAGATTTCGGGGCGGCACATTTTGCCGGACATGACGACGCTAAAGAGGTCAAAGGGAGCATACTCCATGACCTGGGGACCGATGAGGGCGGAGTAAGCACAGAGAGGAAACAAGTACCTCGTAGTAGAGCCCGTGGTCGGTAGCGATGTCGAGGGTCTCGATGATATTGGGGTGCTTGAGGGTGGAGCCGACGCAAAACTCGGCAGTCACCTTTTTGTGGTACTCCTTTTCGGACTCGCCGCTGCGTTTTGGCCTGAACTCCTTGGCGGCATAGACGACGCCGCCAGACTTTGTGCTGCCCTTGATGAGGCGGACAGTGCCGCCTGCACCGCTGCCCAGGACACGGCCGAGCTTGCCGTACTTTTTGGCAAGATGGACCTGGGGTGGGGGCGAGGGCGGGGTGCGGGGGCGGCTGGCGGGGGTAGCGTGGGGGCGGGGGTGGTCGTCGTGGGGGATGTGGTGGTTGAGGAAGCGCTTGAGGTCGTGGAGAGGCCCGTGCTTGCTGGCGGGCATGGCGGAGAGAGGATGGATTGAATTGCGCTGCACATTGCTTGCTATAATCTATGACAAACACAGACCCCGTCATCCACCCGATCCATGTCCGGTCCGATCAGTGCCGCATCACCCAACATCTTCTCCTTCCCGCTTCCGCTTCATTTCCCGCGAAACTCTGTGCTGTGCCGCCTCGTGCTTCGCCAGTTCGCCCGACACCTTCGACACTGGGCTCTTGCTGATCTCTGTGGCCAGTTAGTGCAGTGTACCCACCTCCAAGCAGCTCTCCTACCTTGTTTCAGGTCGTACCTGCTGCGTGTTAGCCTGATTATCCACTAGAGCCTAAATCCCACTCACATGACTTCGTCGTCATCGTTTGTCAGGAATGTTATCGCTGTGCCTAGTTTCCCAGCCCGTCCAGTTCGTCCTATGCGAGTTTAATCAGCCACATGCTCACGCCAACGTCTCTAGCCGACCAACCAATCCGATGCACGTATGCTTCAATTGTGCTTGCCATCTGGAAATTGATCACCAGTGATACGTCCTGCACGTCGATACCTCGCCCGGCCAGGTCAGTCGCCACCAGCACATCGCTCTCTCCACTTCGCAGGGACTGCAGCGCTGCCTCTCGTCCCTCCTGGTTCTTACCCGAATGCAACGTTGCTGCACTCCACTGCCGAATCGTCAGCCGAGCCCCAAAGCACACGTTTGCACTTACCCCTGCACGTGAGAGATCCTTGGCCACCATGTCTGCCGTCTTTTTCTGGTTCACAAACACAATAATTGGCGAAGCATACTGTCCACTGTTGAGAATCTCCAGCAGCCTCAGTCTGTCCAAGTGTCGTTGAATACCGAGTCCGATGGCCAAAAACAAGAAAACCCACTTTTTCTTTTCGTCTCCAATCACAAACTCCACGCGCTGCTCCACCGTGTCCACCGCCCTGCCGGCCTCGCCGATCGTGATAACGGCCGGCTTCTTGAGGTACTTGCGTGCCAGCCGTTCGACCGCGGGCGGCATCGTCGCCGAGAACAATGTCGTCACTCTCGTCCGCCCCTTTTTCACCAACGTTTCTCCGTCTACATCCATCTGTTCGCCCGTGTCCTCACCCTGCATTGTCTCGCTTGGCAGCGCATCCAAGATAAATGTCAGATCCGCCTCAAAGCCAAGATGAACCATCCTGTCGGCCTCGTCCATCACCACATAACGGCACTGAGACAGCACCAGCACATGGCGCTCAATCACGTCCCGAAGCCGACCCGGTGTTGCGATGATGATCTCGGCTCCCTCACGTAAATTGAATTGTTGTTCTTCCACCGCACGCTGTGCAATGTATGGTCAGAAGTGTCCTCCAACATTCATAGATACTACTCACCCCTCCGACTATTGAAACACACTTGAAGCCAAGTGGTGACGCAAACTTGCGTGCTTCGCTCTCGATCTGCTGCGCCAGCTCGCGCGTGGGTGCCAAAATCAGTGCAAACGGGCCGAGATGCCGGTTGTCTTCTGTAAACGGCGGCAGGCCAGAGATAAAAGCCAGCATTGGGATGACAAACGCTGCCGTCTTGCCGGAACCTGGGATTGTGGTCAGCCGGATATAATCATTATTATTTTTTGTATTCGTACCTGTTTCCGCAATGCCAATGATATCGCGGTTTTGTAAGCCGATTGGGATCGCCTGCCGTTGAATAGGAGACGGCTCTTTGTAACCAATTTTTTCGATACATTCCAGAATCGCGGGAGGTATCGCCGACTCGCTCCAAGAACGGAGAGGATGTGGTATGGAGCCGCCTGAGAGAAAAAAATCAGAAATAGATATCGCACGAGTGAAGACACCATACCTCGCGCAGAAATACTAAAGTCCTCTCTAAAGATTCTCCAATCTCTATCCTTCATCTCTTCGAGCTTCTTTTCTGTCCAGTGCCGCTCATCCAGCCCCGACTTGGCGGCCATGCGCCTCTCCAACGCGTCTGCAAGTTCCATACCACCCGCAGCCGCTTTTCTCGCTCCACTGCCGCCACCATCGTCCATGCCGGCAATCCTTCCCCGGCCAAACATGACCTGAGCCCCCTGGCGCGCACCGCCAGGCGCATCCTCGGTAAAGGTGTCGTCCTGCGCATCCCAGTCAAAGACAAACTTGCGGTCGTTCATCTTGCGGATCTTGCGCTTCTTCTTGTCGACGCCGAGGTAGCGCGAGCGGATGGCAGAGAGGTCGCCGTCTGTCATGGGAGGTACGTATGATGCGGTTTGGTCTGGTGGCGGGGGCGGGGGTGGATTGTTGGTGGCTTTGGGGCGGCTGGCACGGGGGCCGGTAGGTACGTTTTGGTAGCCTTCTTTGTGGGCGGTGGGAGGCGGGGGCGGGGGCATGTTGCCGCGGCGGCGTCCGTGGCGGTCGCGGTCGCGTTCGGGGTGTGCATATCTGTCTTGGTCTGTAGAATGTAAATGTAGTGAGTGTGAATCGGGGACGACGACGACGCTTACGGCGGCTGCTCCCGTTTCTTTGCCTCAACTCTTCGGCTTCCCGTTCGAGAGCCTCGCGATCTCTGCGGGCACTGTCATCTTTTTGTCTCTGCTCTTGAATTTCCTTGGCGCGAGCGGCGATCGCAATCTTGGCCCGCTCTTCTTTGGACAGGAACTTTGGCTGCCAACGAGGTTGAGACTGTGGAGAAGAAAGTAAGAGGAGTAATACCTTGGCAGCGGCCTCCTTTTCTGCTTTTTGTTTCTGGAGCAGGGACTCTATGGAGAGTGGCTGGGAGCGGTCGGCCATGGGAGGGAGACGTGTGTGTGATTGTGTGCACGTGCCGTTATGATGTGCGGCGCTGGGGGTGTTTTTGCATGATGGAAATGTGCAGCATGGACGGCGCGGCGTGGCCGCGTCCTGAAACGCCTGAACCCGCGTCGAAACAGGGCAGGCGCAACGCGGGTGTGCAGCTGCTCGACGACGAGGGAGCGATCTCAGACCAGGTGCGCGGATTGAACATGGGATGGGATGGGATATCGATTGTGTGTTTAGCTCGAGGCATGCCTGCAGCATATATTCGCGAAATACTGTGTGCCGACGCCCGAGGGCCAGGGCTGCGCGGTGACGATGCTTGTGCCGCCAGCGGGTGCGTGCATGACGGGCGAGGGCCTCGATGCATGGGCCCGCGACACGAACGGCGCGCCGTTCTCGCAGGAGACAAAGGACGAGCTTGCCGAGTTTCTGGATGTGACGGACGAGGGGGGGCTCACGTATGTGCTCACTGATCATGCAGACATGGCTCTGATGGTATGCAGACTCAAGGGCTTTTTGCAAATCTACCAACTACAGACAGAGAACGACGAGGAAGAGACATGGCGGGACGTGGTGAGTGCTCTGAGCGTGTGTTTGACGAATGCTGAGCGGGGACAGTCATGCCACGGGTTTGATAGAATGCTGAGGCTTGTAGCTACGAGGGCTGAGGCTTGTAGCTACGAGGAATGAATAATAATGCTGAGGCTAGAATAATAATAAACATGTGCTTCCCACGCGGCCAAAATTTGGTTGGCTCTGCCCGCCATGAAGGCCTTCTTGCACCGTCTGCACCTCGGCGGCGGCAGGGACAGGGACAGAGACCCGCCGCCGTCGCCGTCGTCGTCGCCGGCGCTGCCGCAGTGGCCGCCGCCGCCCGCCAAGCCGCTGCCGCCCATCGACAAGAAGGTCGCCTTTGTGTCGCCGCCGCCGACGCCGCAGGCCGCAGATCGCGCGCTGCCCGACCCCCCGCCGCTCAAGACGACCGTCTCCCGCTTCCACGCCAGAGAGCCCCGCGCGTCCGATGCCCGCGCCGCGTCCACCCCGCCGCCGTCCACGCCGTCGCTCCGCTCAGACACGCCCTACTCGCAGCTCTCCAGCAGCGGCAGCAGGATCCTCGCCGCCGCCTCGTGGAGCCAGCTCACCGAGGAGGACCTCGTCACCAACATCGGCGCCAGGGAGCGCACCCGCCAGGAGGTCCTCTTTGAGATCATCTCCAGCGAAGAGAGGTCCGTGCTGCCCGTCGCCCGTGTCCCTGCTCACTCGCCCACAGATACGTCCACGAGCTCGCCAAGATGAAGGACACCTTCGTCGACCCCCTCCTCCATCCCTTCTCCACCCCCGCCCCGCCCTCCGTGCCCTCCTCGTCCACCCCCAACCTCGACTTTGCCTTTTACCGCCCCGACTCGCCCCTCGAGTCTGCCGACCATCTCCCCCCCATCGCTGCCCGCTTCATGTCGCCCTCCCCCACCGCTGCGCGTCCCAACGACTCCACCGAGTACGACTCTGACGACGACCGCGTCCCAAGTCCCTACCGCGCCAGCGTCGCCGCAAGATCCCGCCCCCCCCTGCCCTTTCCCACTCCATCCCACTTTTCCCTCCCCTCCACCCACTCCCTCGTAGACAACGACCGCGACCGCAAGTTCAGCCACGGCGAAAAAATCGGCATGCTCAAAAAGTTCAAAAAGAGCGCCGCCACCGCCGTCCTGGGCGGCGTGCTCGCCCCCCACCAGATCCCAGAGGACCTCCGCCGCTGCCTCGAGGTCGTAGACTCTGGCGTCCTCGACGGCCATAGACGACTTTCAGAGGCTCTGCGCAAGCGCTACGACGATCAGTATCCCCTCGTCCGATCCCTCGCAGATGTCTTTGTCTCCAATGTTTGTCCCATTTCGCATCGATGTGCTCCCACACTCATTCTTTCCTAGTCTGATATTTTTACTGGCTACAAGGACTATGTCATCCATCTAGAAAGAGCCCTAGATCAAGTCGACGCCGCACTGCAGAACGTGTCATCCAAGAAGCCCAAGAACCAGGACGCAGCCGAATGGCAAAAGGTCTGCAAGCTCCTCCAAAAGTTGGAGGGCGATGCTTGCGACAAGGGAGAGACCGGGCTCGCCATCACTCTCTCCAAGCCATTCCAGCGACTGCTCAAATACCCCCTCCTCTTCCAGAACCTCCTCTTCCACACCGATCCCAGCACCTTTGAGTATGAAAGCACGCTCCAGATGGTCGCTGAGATAGAGAATATCGTCCGCAGCATCGAGGATCAAAAGATCCAGCGCGAGGAGCGCGACAAGACCCGCGATGTCTTTGCTCGCATCGAGGGGCTCGACAAGGTCAAACAGCTCGCTCTCCCCAAGCCCTCACGCCTGCTTGTCGAGGAGCGACCGTGCCCGATCCCACCCCTCAAAGGCCCTTCCCCGCCCCCCGTCGGCGTGCGGGGCAAACCCTCGTTCAAACGATTGAGTGATGTCTTGCAAGGTAACAATGGAATCGGGGGCAAGAAGGACTTGTGGTTTGTGGTTTTCAATGATGTTGTATTACAGTGCCAAAGAACCGGGACTACGTCCGTTCCTCTTGTCGCTGCGTTAACATCACGCGCCTCTTCAATGCCGGAACTCCAGGGCAAGACCAAATACGCCACGACAGGCCGACGCAATGTCCAAACCAAACCGCGGAATCTGTATAAATTCATCAAAGTACCAATATACCATTTTCCGTGCCAAGTTTCTGACCAAAAGTTTAAACAGATTGAAACTTGGGCCATCGGGGACGTCGTGCAACCCCGAGAGGGTGTCGTGTCAATGGAAGAGTGTGTCTTTTTTTTTTTTTGGAATAGTCCAAAATGTCAGCTGACAGATATCTCATAGTGTCGTCCGATCGCGGGCACACGCTCAGACTCGGCCTAGAATCGTTCCTCTTCCAGCTGATGATGACGAAGCGAATGATTCGGACGATTCGGACAGGAAAAGCAAAATGAGCTTTTCCTACTGGGGCGCCGACAAGGTAACAGTTCAGAAACCACTCGTCAAGGGCCGAACGCCCTCTGCACTGAGAAGAGGTAGTATCGCAGCATCTTACGGACGCGAATCTTCTGCCAACGCCAAGTTTGGCACCAGGCTCGTGGCAGGCGACACCCCGACCACTCGGCCCACCAGTCGACGAACACAAACCGCAACTCCTGCGTCGTCTAGACGACCAATGGACGATACCCCGCATTCTGCAAGGGCCACGGTGACTCGACCGGCGTGGAACGCTGGTAATAGCTCGCCTGCCCCCTCATCCTCTAAACGTTCTCGCAATACCTCTCAAACCAGCGCGGCGACGCGCATGACGATACCCGCGAAAACTGTCGGCTCGCCTGTTCCGTCGGAAGATTCTGGGGTAGGCTTCTATCGCCAGTATATCGCACAGGATTCGACGCTAAATCATGCTTGAAGTCATAGACGTTGTCGCACTTCTTTTTTTTTTTTCTTGGTCCACCATCGTATACACTATCATTTACCCTCATTATTACCCGGTCAGCCATCAATTCTCTCATTGCTTCCCTCTGCTGTGACTATAACTGCTCTGCCCCAACACTCCTTTATCCCCTACATGACATATTTACGAATACCCGGAATACATCTGCCATTTTACTCATCTGTGCCGTAAGCAGCATTGTGGATGCTGACGCTGCGACCACTTGGGTCGGCGGCACATCCCCAGTCTCCGCGGGGTATCCATCTAGGAAAACGATAAGTAACAGCCGAGTTGGCATGAGAAGAGAATACCGACCGCACGGCTGTACTGGCAGCAGCTTCCGATGGGAAGAGACCTGTTACGAGTGGATAAATTATCATCGGCGAAATTGTAATTAGTCGTGTGAACGCACCGTCGAATATATCGCGGATATAGTATGCTTCCTTGGTATCTGGAACGCCTTGTGTCCATCGCTCTGTCCTCTTTGCGAACGCTTCGTCGGAAACTATTGTTTGTGCGTGGTCTTTCATTCTTGGGGGATATAAGCCTGTAGAAAGCGAGAGACGATGAGGAAACGACGGACCCATCGATCCAAGAGTACCCGACCCCATCCGAAAACTGTTCTTTCTGCCGCCAAAGAATGGAGCGGGGAAGATAAGGCTGTGTGTGTGAACCGAAAGTCGATTCGCTTTTTTTTTAGGAAAAGGGCGTGCGTACCTTTCCGCCTGGGGAACAGTCAAAGGCTTTTCGGAGAATATACTGGGGGGTGAGGGAAAAAAGTATGAGGGGTCGAGTGTATAGAGTTTTTTGTTTGTTGGGAGATTGTACCTTTTCCATTCTGGGACAGCCGTCTTTGTCGATATCTTGAGTTGAGCCTTTACGGAACATCTTTTCTTTTGCGTCGATGTTCATTGCGACTTCTAAAAATGTCTTATCGAGGAATGGTACACGTGCTTCCAGGCCCCATGCCATTGTGGATCTAAGAAACAAAAAACAGTTGGGTGTAGAAAAAAAATTTGTAGCCGTCAATTTGACTTACTTGTTGGCTCGGAGACAATCCGCGGTGTGAAGGTTTTTAACACGCTTCACACACTCCTGGTGGAAGGAGAGGCTATCAGGGGCAGCATGGAAATAGAGGTAGCCTGGAATTAGTAAATGTGATTAGAACCCAAGGCCCCTCGTCGCATGAGAAACATGTGATACGGATTACCTCCTAGAATTTCGTCACTCCCTTCACCACTCAGCACCATCTTCACGCCCATAGCCTTAATCTTACGGCTGAGAAGATACATCGGGGTGCTGGCACGCACGGTCGTGACATCGTACGTTTCTAAATGGTATATCACTTCAGGAATCGCGTCTAGTCCTTCCTGGACCGTGAAAACATATTCGTGATGTACTGTCCCAAGGAAGTGCGCAGCTTTCCGAGCTGCCAAGAGATCAGGAGAATTTTCCAGTCCAATGGAAAAAGAGTGTAATTGAGGCCATGCCGCGAGGGTTGCTGTGAGTGCCCCGGTGTTAGAGTGCACACAAGGAGATAGGGAACATCCGGACTGACCTTCTTCTGTGACTCCACCCGGATATGGGGATGGAGGGCCACTCACTGCTTCCTTCAACTTTTTCTGCCGTTTTTCGTACTGGGCTTGAGCGATCCTCTCGGTCTCCCTTGCTGCGATAGATGCAATAAGACTACTGTCAAGGCCACCGCTAAGGAGCACTCCGTAAGGCACTTCTGACATCAGCCGTTTACGGACTGCAGCCTCCAGAGTTTCTCGAAGGAGTGTGAAATCTGTAGTCTTGTTGGCGATAAGGCCACCCTCCTCATCACCCGTCCACCATGAAGGCTGATAATAACGCGTCGTAGTTTGGTCACGACTGTCGTAAACATGGCCGGGCGGGAACGAAACGATTTTGTCACAGTCATCAACTAATGCCTTGAGCTCTGAAGCAAAGAAGACTGCTCCTGGACGTTTAGAACTCCAGCCCTGATATAAAGTAGTGATTCCAATCGGATCACGCGCGGCAATGACCCGAGAAGGAGACACAGATTCGTCCAAAAGGACAAAGGAGAACATTCCATCGAGATGGTTGCAAAGCTCCTTATCGAATTTCTTGTACTGAAACATCGCGACATCAGCGACTGTGAACAACACACACACAAGGTCAAGCGTACCAGAGGTATGATAACCTCGCAATCAGAGTGGGTCTTGAACTTCACATCGGGCCCGACGCTGGCACGGAGTGCGATATGGTTGTATATTTCGCCATTGACGGCGAGGATGACTTTGCCATCGTCACTAACGAGGGGTTGGGCGCCGGTATCTACAATCGGACTTTGAGAAAGAGGAATATGCAAGACGAGAAGTGTGAAGTCATTTACCAACTCCGACAATGGCAAGTCGTTCATGGACGAGGACTGATTCCTTGCCTACATAGCATCCGGACCAATCGGGACCGCGGTGGCGAAGACGCTTCGAGAGTGCGATAAAGCGGGTTCTTTCAGCAGAAGGCTTTTCAAGGCCATGTACAGCGAATATTCCGCACATGTTTCCTGGTAGATAGACGAGTCAGTCAGAGATACGAAGGGGAGAACGTCGGGGCTTTTTCAAAAATTGAAATCTACTCTTTCGTCCGATGACTCCTTTTGGGTTCTGATTAGATTAGATCAGATTATGCGTGACCCCCTTGTAGTTTGCCGAGCGTGGAGTGGATTTCGATCACTTTAAATATGAAAAACGTGCTACACGCAGTCATATTCACACCGTGATGTCTAAAGACCGTCTTGCAGCTGCTAGGGTGACCATCCCGATCGCTTCTTTGCATTATCACACTAACATATGATAGGCTCAGCGCCAGCAACAGGTGGCTACCGCTAGCCATGAAATGACTAATCTGGGTATCTCTGAACCCTCAGGTCTAACTAGCGCCAATGTGATTTCGGACTTCTTTGCTGAGGCAAGCCTATTTCACTCATAAGCTTAACGTTTTCCTGATAAGTTAATAGGTCTCTTCTATTCAAGAGGGCATCGAACATATAAACTCCAACGTTCATCAAATTGCTGCCCTGCATTCCCGGCTATTAAATGTTCTTGATGAAAGTCAAACTCGTGATGCTGCACAATTGGATCAGCTGGCAACAGAGACTAGGACACTGAACAACAACGTAAAGGAAAGACTCAGAGCTTTGGAGCGCGCACCATTACTGGGCCCAGATGCACAGATGCGGAGGAACAGGGTAAGATCCCACGTCTTCATCAGAATCTCACAATTGACTCAAGTCTTGTTCAGATATCCTTTGTGCGGCTGAAATTTCTCGATGCCATTCAAAATTATCAGCGAGTCGAGCAAGATTACCGTACCAAGTCGAGGCAACGTGTTGAAAGACAGTTGAAAATTGGCATGTGTATTCTTGTAGCTTGTTCTTGTCATTATCTCATTGATCTTAGTGAAACCTGACGCAACTCAGGAAGAGGTCACTGCTGCAGTGGAAGGTGGCGGTCAGCAAATATTCGCCCAAGCTGTAAGAAGTCTCTGTTCTATGGAAATGCGTCATAGTAAAGAAGCTGGATAGCTGACAACCAGTTCTCGATATGGAGAATCACGTACGGCTTATCGCGAGGTTCAAGAACGACAAGTCGAGATCAAGAAGATGGAAGAAACACTAGCTGAACTTGCTCAATTGTTCAATGATGCAAGTGCAGCCTTTGTCTGTTCAGAAAAGTGATTGACCATCATCTAGATGAGTATTTTGATTGAACAGCAAGAGGAAATCATTGGCGACGTGGAGAAGAATGCAAGGATCGCTGAACAGGACGTGCAAAAAGGGCACGTATCTAGTCTCTGTCAAATCCATGATGTCTAAATTTGTATCGGTTTACAGGACAGAACTCACGTGGAAAGCGGTACTTTCTGGTAAGAGAGCCTGTTTGATGTAATCTTGTGCCTACTGACTGTGTTTTGCAGCGCGTAGTTATCGGAAAGCACGGTGGATATGTTTTGGGATTTTTTTGATTATTATAGCCATCATCGCCATAGTACTCGGTGTGGAATTCGGCGCCAAGAAGCATTAGGCGCGGACGCCGACACGGACAGTGTATCTCTATCTATGTATTAACGGATACTTATGATAATAGTAATTACGGTATGTAATAGTAAGGTGGAAATCACATCAACTATTTTGACAACAAACGGGAACGTCATCAGAAATTACGGTGTTCTCCGGCACAAAAGTTGAGGGTCCAACGTACATCTAACTTACTCACCGCAGCGCCTCCTCCCATGGCCCGTCCTTCTCTGCACAAGCGACAGCGAGGACCTTCTATCGAGGTGGTGGATGCAAAAGTGGCGGTCGATTTGGCCACAGCTCAGACATATTCGGAGAATGTGTTCCTGTTCGTCCCCAATCTCATTGGTACGTGTTTGTAATATGTGTATCAATTCCTTCCTTACTGAACGGAAAAGGGTATTCGCGCATTCTGCTCGCGGGCTTATCCTTACACTTTATGAGCTATCATCCAAAATACTGCACGTTGCTGTATGTGGTGTCGTGCCTATTGGACGCGGTCGATGGACAGGCGGCTCGTGCGTTGAACCAGACGTCGAAATTTGGAGCGGTGCTGGACATGGTTACTGACCGGTTCGTCTACTGGTCGTGAAAAGGCAGCGCGGGGATACTCACGCTGGAAAGTACAGATGCACGACGTCGTGTTTACTATGCTATCTCGCCTCGGCATATCCTGCCTTTGCAATTGTATTCCAGGCCTTGATTGCTCTGGACTTTAGCAGTCACTATATGCACATGTACAGGTAGGTGGGATACGTGTTGGCATTTGGACAAAGGAATGATGCATCAAACGCAGCTCGCTCGTGACAGGCTCCAGGAGCCATAAACTAGTTACAAGCGACGTGAGTCGGATCCTGTGGCGGTATTACAACGATCCCGTGAGTACAGAGTATGTGAGCGAGACGATGGGATGATTGACGTGTCGGCACAGCGAACATTATTTTTTGTGTGTGCTGGCAACGAGCTATTCTACGTGTCACTGTATCTGATGAAATGGACTTCGGCACCAATTGGGCCGAGTTCGGTGACATATGCGCAGGCGCTGGCTGCGCTGTGCTCGCCGATCTGGCTGCTGAAGAATGTGATCAACGTGGTGCAGCTGTGGAAGGCGTCGAAGATCCTTGTTGGGGTGGACCTGTCGGAGAGAGCGAGTGCGCGAGGACGATAGTCTGTAGTATAGCGAATGAATATTTTGACGAGCACGTGAGCAGGCGATTTTGGAGCAAGACCGCCGTGTTGTCGTGGATGCGGTCGCCAGTTGTCCTGCGCAGGTCCAAGTTCCTGCTCTTCTCGCCCCGGCCCTTCTCTGTTCTCCCCCCCACCGCCCTTCCCCGCCGTCCTCTCCCTCGTCCCCCCCGCAAGCGCCTCTCCACCGCCTCGGGCCCGACCCCCAGCGACCCCCCTGAGCCTCCTGAGCCAGTCGCAGACGACAAGCCCAAGCTCCGCAGGGTCCGTCTGCCCCAGGCCAAAGAGCCCGACCCCACCATCGAGCTTCCCCAAGATCTCGATGTTCTCTGGTCTCTCGACGAGCACGACTCATCCGCATTGCCCCCTCCGGAAAACTTCGACGATGCCCTCAATAAGCTCCTTATCACTTTGCATCCCCAGACACAGCACCGTGCCACGTATGCCTCGCCTCTTGGTGCTCCCACAGAGCCCACACTCGCCTTGTATTCCCCAATAGAAGGTGGCGACTACATCATCGACGCCACCGTTGCGGAGCTCGCTCGCCGCACCGGTGCCGAAGTCCTGGTGTTGGATGCAGTACAACTTGCTGCAGGCGAATGGGGCCAATTTGGTTCAGGTGCGCCTGTCTCTTATCCTCCATTGATTCCGTTATCAATACCTCTTTTAGCCGCTAATTCACTTTCCCTGCCTCGCAATCCCCTCCATTTCCCTTCTTCCCCCGTTTCGTCCAGGACCCCATCCTCCAGAAGCCAACCAGATGAAGACGAAGAACCTGACATTGGCTTTATGCCTCCGCCAAAAATATCTCTGGCACTCATGACTCCACCACCACCCTCGATCCAAGGTCGCGCAATAATCACATCGTCCTCTCGTCGAACAGCGCCCCCAAGTAAAGTCAAAGTGTTTTTTGACGCCCTTGTCAACACTCCTTCCAAGGTCGATGATTCCGTGCCCGCCTCAAGCAAACCCCGTCCACGACTGATATACATTCGGGACTTCCCAACTCTTGCCCCCACCTCCTCGTCCTGGTATCCTCCCCTCCTTTCTGCTGTGCGAGAGCGTAGAAAAGGTCCTATTTCCCGACCTTCCTCTCCCGTCGGAAGTCCGATGACAATAATCTTCGGAATGACTCCTTCCATGACTCCTCCCCCATCACATAGTGGCCCAGGAAATAGTCTGGTTAGCATGCTTGTGAGCCGCACTCCCTCTGCGACACAGCTATCGTCCAGTCCCAAAGCTGGCAAACCTGACTGGGGAGAAGATGAAGCTGCCGAGCGTGCTAGGGAAAAGCGACTTCGCGATCGTCTCAAAAAGTGGGAGAGTGGTGATGCTGTTCTTGCGGAAGAATTTCCCAAGCTCTCATCGGCAGAGGAGGGTGAAGAGACTGAGAACCGACCGGAAGTCATTTTGCTAAGCTCCTTGGGACTTCCTGGACTTCCTGGTTCAAATTCGTCATCAATTAATCATGCACAGAACAAATCTTCCTTCTTCCGGACATCTATTGTAATCCCCAAAGTCCGATCATTGGCAGACGAACGCGCTGCTCGTATATCACGTCGTCGAGAGATCAATGAGCTCACTATGCGCATGGGTATTGGAGCAGCTGGTGGAGTTCTGGAGGGGGAAAGTGCAGCAGCATCTCACGAGGAACCGGCAGAAAGTGAAAGTGCTCCCAAAGTAACGCTTGAAGCTGCGCCCGAGACAAGCTCGCATGCGGAAGCGCTCCCTCAGACTACTCAAGAAGAAATGTGGGAAGATTGGGGTAACCGGATAGAGGTATGGCAGGATGTTCGGCGAATAGCTGACCGGGCTCTTGGAAACACGTTGGCTTCTGGTGCTTTCCACGCTTCTGAGTCGCCTACCCTCGAGTCGACTACTGTACCATGGTCTGCTGTCCACGCGGCCTGGAAAGCGCACCGTTCTGCGAAAGAGCTTCGATCATCATGGCTTAAAGAGGCATTCTCAGTTCACAAAACTGCTTGGGAGCAAGAAAAACTCAATGCAGATAAGCAAGAGGACGCCCAGGAACATTTTGACGAGGTTGTTGAGAGGGTCAAAAACGACTCTGAGCTTGAACGTCATGAGGAGAGACTGTTAGGATGTATCGTGGAATCTGGTAAGGTCATGCATAATCATTATTCTCGCGGTCTATTAAGACCTAATTTTTCAGCCTCGATGCCCACGTCCTTCGATCAGGTCCATCTCCCGGCTCATACAATTGATTCCGTCAGGACGATCGTCTCATTGCCATTGTTGCACCCAAAGGCATTCCAGCAAGGCATTCTGAAGCAGCATGGCATGACGGGCTGTCTTCTCTTTGGTCCACCAGGGACGGGGAAAACCCTCGTTGTTCGTGCTCTTGCAAAAGAAGCAGGCTGCCGGATGTTAATGGTCTCCCCGTCTGACGTTATGGACATGGTAAGCTCATTTCTTCTCGTTTGTTTGTGGCTCATGATTGAAAACGATGACACAGTATGTCGGCGAGGGAGAGAAATTGGTGAAAGCACTGTTCTCTTTGGCCCGACGGTTGTCGCCTTGTGTGGTCTTCTTGGACGAGATTGATGCCCTTTTTGGTGCTCGGATGTCTGCACGAGAGAGCGGAGGCGCGTTCGCTCACCGAGGTGTTATCACCGAGTTCATGCAGGAAATGGACGGGCTCAAGTCGTCAAAAGAGGACAATGTAATTGTCATTGGTGCTACGAATCGACCATTTGACCTGGATGACGCTGTTCTACGTCGTCTACCGCGTCGCTTACTTGTTGATCTGCCAGGCGAGAAGGAGCGGCAAGGTCAGCATTGTTTTCTTACATGCGTTGAGCTAGGACTTATCTTTTACTACAGAGATCCTCAAAATTCTCCTTCGAGACGAGACTCTGGCTTCTGATCTAGATATTTCTGCTTTGGCAAAGAAGACGGAGAGTTTCTCTGGGTCGGATCTCAAACGTGAGCTCTATTCTCTTTTCGTCATGCTTCATGCACTAAATGCTTTTCGTAGATCTGTGCGTCTCTGCTGCTTTGGACGCGGTCAAAGAAAACATCAAGCTTCCTTGGACAACTACTACCTCTCCAGTTGCGTCGACATCTACCCATCTTCTTGAAGGAACCGCAGCTGCATCTTCGAGCGCTAGCGGCCATGTTCCCGAGGTTTCCTCTGTCCCGTCCGATACCAATGACTCTTCAAGTGAATTATCTAGCTCGGAAGCTCTTCCTGTCTTAGTTGAGTCCCCCCGTGAGCAACCCACGCGTATTCTGCACCTGCACAATTTTGCCAAGGCGCTCAAGGAGATAACTCCTTCGTCTTCCGAGTCTTTAGGCAGTCTTGCAGAGCTCCGCAAGTGGAACGAAGAGTTTGGGGAGGGGAATAAAAACAAGAAACGCCAGTCATTCTGGGGTAAAGGGCGCTTTGGGTTTACTGACAAGGTGGAGAAGGAGGGAGAGATTGGCCGGATCGCTCACTCCACATCAAGGTCTTCTGCTAATGAGTTGCAATAGAGTCAAGTAACTGATTAATTAGTGGTAATCCTGGGTGTAGCTAATAGATTAGAAATATAATGTATGAAATGTGCCTATCTCCGCGTACTGCGGCGTGCAGGTGCCTTTTCCTTTTTGACGGGTTCAGCATCCTCCTCTTCGTCGATATCAATGTCATCTTGAACCACATTTGTCTTTTTCGTGCGCTGTGCTCGTCGTGCTTTTGGTTGCGGCTGCGACTGCGACTGCGATTGTGACTGGGTATTGTCAGGCTCATCTTCATCGTCATCGTCATCGTCATCGTCCTCATCGTCATCACTTGCTGCGTTCCTTGACCAACGCTTCGCATCGTCGCCTTCCCTGGCTGCACCTTCGCCGATAGGAACAAAAGCTTTGTCAGTGTGATTCTCTGGCCAATCGATCCGGCAGGTGGGACATGAATTTTGGCGGCGTCTGAAGTTTGTAAAACAGTGTCGGTGCATCCACGTCTTGCAGTTTTCCCTTAGGCAGGCGACACCACGAGTAATTATCTGGAAGGGAAGATTGTTACAGAAAGGAGGAACGTGATACTTGAAAGCATAGCGAACCTCAAGACAAATAGTGCATTCTATGAGCTCCTCTGGGTATGTGGTCTTTAGATAGGGAGATAACTCGAGCAGAGAACGCGTTGAGAGAGAATACCGTCCACGTCTGCTTGTGTAAGCTCGTAGCGAGAGATAAACAAGAACAAGATACATACTTGCTCTTGGTTAACCATTTTTGGGCCACGAAGCTACCTAGGACGGCTTCGGCTTGACTCTTGCTCATGTTTGTCTTGGGTCTGATAGCGCTGACTTCACGAAGAGCTGCGGTAGATGAGACAGAAAAAGAATGACGAGGGGCCAACATGATGAGCTCGACCTAGATTATGGTGTAGCGATTGCGACAGGAAATGACTGAGTAGGACGTACAATAGCTTTGAAGAAGGCAATTTCTGCCGCGGTGTATTCAGTTGCCATCTGCGCAATCTCATCCCCTTTTCGATTGACCTTGTACAAATTAAACAGGATTTTTTTGCCGTCCAGATGCCAGAGAAACTGACCAGAGCATACATCTGTGTTCCCGAGTTTTCATCGTGAAGATGACGAAACTCGAGATCCAAGCTGTCGAGAGACCGATTGATTTTTGTCACGAATTCATCCCATGCATCTCTGCCTGTGGGCAGGCGGAGCTCCAGTTCAGGCTTTGCGGCTAAACTGGGGGTTAAAAGAGGACCGTGAGATGGAAGGGAAGGAAATGACCATTGACAGCATCGATGGACTTTTCCCAAAGGATCTGGGCAAGATTTCTAGAGACGATTGCACGAGACAAGATAGCCTGGATAAAGACACGCTGAACGTCGTCGGAGGAAACCGATGCCATGTGGGTGAAAGAGACAAGACGCGTCGTAAGCTATTTAACACGCGTTCGTGTCATTACTATATGTGGACATGTTTATGGGTATCGTCATATCTACTCATAGTCCAAATTAACTCCTCCTCAAGGCTTCGGTACCCGCAACGTCTTGCTAACCATCGCCGTTGCCCATAGAGCCCATACCAGGCTCACCACATGCACATCTCCCCGTCCCCCAGTCTTGCCCCACAACGTGACAGTCCCCCCAGGGATGCCTTGTTGGCCCTCAATCCAGCCATTTTTAGTCCAATATGCCAATACCGACACAAGCGCTAATGATGACGGAATGGGAAGACCTTCAAAGTATCTGGCCTTGCCTGCTGCATCTTTTGGCACGCTGGCAACCGTCGCATTGAAACGAGCAAGTCGAGCAAGCCCACAACATATGAAACCCGTCAGCACCACGGTGTCAAGGTATGTTCGTAGCCCCACTGAAAATGCTAATAATGATGGAGCAACCCCAAATGAAATCTAGAGGTTCTATCTAAGTTTCGAGCAGCAAGAGTCAAAAGATATAAAAACTCACCAAGTCGGCCAGACTATCAAGCTCTTGGCCAAGCATACTACTTGACTTTCTCCACCGTGCAACTTTGCCGTCTAAAAAGTCGAACATGAGGCCAGCCAGCGGGAATGCGAGGGCCGACCACAAGTAATCAATGTCCCCGGTGAGGAGGTAGTGTCCTGATGAAAACACAGAAAAGGATCCACAGACGCCATTCATAATGGTGACTAGATCTGCAAGACGAAAATTCCTAGAGAAAACGGGGATAGCTGAGCATAGATGCGATACACAAGTGATAAATAATATGGCGAAACAGACCTGACGAGCGAAAAATGACCATCAGTGTCTTGATACTGATGTAGAGTGTCGGCTTGGTGCTCGACAGTTGTGCTTTGGGAAGCATTGGGTTTGGTGGAGGACTTTCGTTGACTCATCGGTACAGTCAATAAGCGGGGTCCTTTCCCAACCTCGAAATAACAATTCTGTCCGATCGGGCCCGTAGCAAAAGTCACGTGTCAGTCCTGGTGGCGCAAAGCATAGGTCACAACGTTAACTCAAGTCACAACTCATAATATATTAACTCTGACGACTCTGAGGCCTAATCTTGGGACGATCTTCTTCTGTATGGTCCTCAGCCACATCAAATACGACCCCAGGCCTTGCTCTTCGTAGTCTTCCGCCTGTCACCTCTCGTACCTCCGCTGCCTCTAGGTGCCTCCATTCTTGAGTCGCGGCGAACACATCTCTCAAAGGAGGCGGTTGTATCGGAGGCGGTTGGGTACTGTGCACTGAAGCAGTCGGTGATCCAATGATAGTGTTGGGCTGCGTACGACATCAGTCTCTAAAGATGAGAGATTTCATCATAGAATAACTCACCGCAGTCCCGTCTTGAGCCTCGAGGGATGCTTGCGACACTCTCCGGTTTCTCTTCGTCGTAAGGTAACGGAACGGCGTAAAAACCTTGTTTGGGCTCTTACGTTCAGCTACTGGTGGAATCGGAATCGGGACTGCGATTGGAGGAGCCTTCGCTCGCGAGGTCATTGCAGAGGTCACCTTGGTATTTTGAGGAGGCGCTGTCTCCGAAAGATTTCCTGCTCTTATTTTTGATTCCTTACGAAGCTTGCGCGGTGCAGACTTTTGGGACTCCTCTGCCTGGTCTGGCGGCTGAGTGGATTTGGATCTGAATATGCTCAACAACCCTCGCTTTCGCGATGATGTCTGTGAGGAAAAAGATGTTGGGATTGATGTACGGGAAGTAGATGGTTTCAAGATGGTGGGAGCGAGAGAAGAGGGTGTCTTAAGTAGAACGGAGTCCTCGGATGGCCTGCGTGACACCTCACGGTTACGTCGTGAAGGTGGTGGAACTGGAAGATGGGAAGATGCTGGTATAGATTGTTGCAATGTGGTATCTGAACGTGACTGGAAGGTATTCGTAGGTGCATATGTTCGTGACTTTGAGTCGACAGACGATGCTCCTGATTGATCAAGGGGTGATTCCGAGGGGTAAATTGTGGTAATAGATCGCATAGAAGTTTTTTCATCGCTTTGAAAGGTAGTTCTTGGTTTGACAGAAGATGATACACTCTGAGATACATCGGTTTGCAGAGAAGATTGTGGGATTTGAGAAGACGATGGTTGTACGTGACGATTGGGTATGACATCGGTCTGAGAGCCAGACGGATCATTGATAGGATCAATGTGACCCCGGTGACGAGGAGGCTCGGTTCTTTGTGTAGAAGGTGCGTGGGATCTGGAAGTGTTGGATGGTGCGATATAATTTGATGAAGATGCCACGGCAACTTTATGGGACGATTTATGCTGGTTGTGATCCCAAGTGCTCGGAACTCCCCGAGATTGCTGGTGATTGGAAGGATGAGCAGTAAGGACAGTGGCGGGAGAGTCATTATATGCTAAGGAATTGGGAGGGACACCAGTATGAACAGGTGCACTATGCAACAAGTGGGTATGTTTATGCGATGTTTTCTTTTGATCTTTGCTTTGAACGGCTCTCTCAGAAGGAGTCTGGTGGCGGCCTGAGGTCTGCGTAGGTCTAACAGATATTGAAGGAGGAGATGTATCATCGACAGGCAAAGGTTGAGTCTTTAGGTTCAGCTCGCCAGTGGCTTTATGTGGTGCCCTACTTTGTTTGTGATGCCGCGGATTCGTATGCAAGTGTGTCTGAGTTTCCTGTTGAGATCCAGGCACGACGGATGAAAGAAAAGCATGATTTCCGTTTCGTGATGTAACAAGTTTTTGGGACTTGGAGCCAGCCAAAAAATCCTGATGAGTTCGCAATTGGGCAGTCGATTCAGCAAGCGGGATAATCTGATTACATCCTGGCGTGCTCTGTTGACTGGTCGATACTAGCATGGCTCTAGGTGGGTTGATATGATTCTGTGAAGGTTGAAATTGTTCCGGGGCTCGTGTCCTTTTTTGCACCGTAGGTACACGAGAGTCAACCTCATGTGGATACCTTTCAGGAGATCCACGGATTTTTTGATTCGAGGATGCTGCTTCAGACTGGGTTAGTTGAGTCGCTGGTTGTTCCGCGCCTGAACTGGTGGCGCTGGGCCTAGAAATTACTTCCCGAGGATTTTGAAGATCGTTGATCATCTCGGTAGGGGAAATATGCTGATAGAATGGGACAGGATTCGACAAAAGTTCTGCCAGTTTAGCATTCTGTATAGGTGGCTGATCACCTTGTGGGGCGGCGATAGCATGAATAACTGATTCTTTCGGCTGGTATTGACCAGACGAGGCCGCATTCTTGTCGCCTCGAATAGAGGCTAGGGTACTGTCGTGGGTCATATGGTGTTGAACGACTGCTCCATCTCCTTGAGAGACTTGTCCGACTGGAGCCCCTGACGAACTAAGTAAGCGACAAGAAATACACCATAATAACCAACGATACCATCGATGCCAAGGGTGGGAACCTCTTTTTTGGCGACAGTAAGTCCCAACTCTGGTCCCAACGTGTTGGGATAGGGCTGTAATTGCATCTTGCGCAATTTATCTTCTGGACGGTGGTTTGAGGTCGACTGAAGTTCAGTACGTATATGCTTGGGTGAGATCACCTCAATATCAACTGGTGGAGTGACATCTTCAGAAATGACTTCAGCCAAAGAACTTCAATCGACATTTGCAACCCGCTCACCTGATTTGTTTGTCGGCTGTGTACTCGAAATAGCAGGGTTCTGAACTGGTGCCAAAGCATCGCTTGCCTCGGTTGAGTATGATTGTAGATGAACGAAGGGTCTGGATTGGACAGCAGGTGCTTGTGTCATATCATTGATAGGCCTTTCGGATCGACGATGTCGAGAGCTCATGGCTGTTGCTGGTCGTTGAATCGTTGATGCCAGAGTTTTATCACCATTCGGTACATCTCTAACAAGTTTCGAGAGTAGTATAGATTCTTCTCCACCGATTTGAGGATGACCTATTGCGGTTGAGGGACGTAGTATCTGTAGAGCCGCCGGCGGCCGAGGTTGATTTGGAATCGATGAAGCTTTATATTCAGCTATCAGCTTTGGGGCACTGGTTTTTAGAACTGGTAGATTACGTGGAACAACCTGACCCTTCCCATCGCGAAAAGGCTGCGCAAGCTAGGGTTGACGAGCGAGTAACGAGTTGAGTACGAAACGCGACATATCATGAGAATTGTTACGTACGGACTCGGTTGAGCTGCGGTACCGCGAGGGTCCATCGGAGTGCATTGAATCAGGCGGGAAGCCGATAGAATCTGTGATTGGACCTCTAACAGAGTGTACCTCGCCAATATCACCCGCCTTCATGTATGCACAGCTATCAATTTCGAGCCCGCGTGGTCTCTCGCTTTCTAACAAGTTTATATTCTTGACCACGGTCTCGGGAGTGGGAACGTCAGAAGAGAAGGCTCGCGTCTTCACATGTGATGATGTTTCCAGCAAACTCCCGGCAAGCCCATCTACATGATGCACAGCCTGATTTGATGAAGAATGAACCTGGTATCGGCTTTCATTTGAGGAAGGTATGAAAGGAGACTGCGAAGATATTTTGTTCGTCATGATATTGACCTCGATCGATCCTCCGGGAGCATCAGACATGTCTTCATTATGGACCGCCTCACCATTCAACTCCGTCGTTCTCTGCTGTACTATGAAGTGTGCCCTCGAACGCGTGGTTCCGCTTTCCGACACTTCGAGATGACGCAAAGGCTGATCGTGAGTCCTCGCCGTACAAGTTTGATTTGGTGCCTGATCAACCATATTGATAGACAGCGCCTGATTCCCTTGCTCAAGGATGTCCGTCGAGTAATTTTGCGGATGGTCTGCGTTTTCATTCAATGCTATTGCCAATGAAGATTGTGTTGAGATTGGCGGAACACAAGACTTGCTATCTTGGTCTGGAGACAAATCTTGCAAGGATCGATAAAAATGCGAGGTTTGTGTTTGGGGGTGTGATGCATTGTCCGACAGCCTCTTGTGAGTACGTGTCTGACAAACGTTTTGAGGGAGATACTCTCCAGAGGACATATGCTTCAATGTGATTGGTGTATACGGCTGAGTAGATGTGATCTCTATTGAAGATGGTTCGGTTTGACCTTGTTGAGACAGTAGAAGGTCCGTTGGTTTAGACAGCTGGATATTGGGTAAAGCCATCGGACGTATTGGAGCTTGTTGGGTCACCTTATGATCTGTCACGTTGTTCGGAATGGCTGAAGAGGAAGATGCGCCTTGTGAACCATTAGGTTCAGTAACACTGTGTGACTGAAGTGAACCGTCTCCTTGGACTGTTGATCGTCCCTGTGCAAACGTCTGTCGCATTGAAGGGGGCACAGCGGGCACAGCCAATGATTGTGCTATTGAACCTTTTATTCCGACCACGGCAGGAGTGGAAGGGGTGTTCCGTATATGGTTTGGTACAGAAAGGAGAGTATCACGAGATTGGGATGCTATCCCCCCGGCGACTTCTTGAGCTTTCGGTTCTACTTGACAAAGCACCCTGTTTGACGTGGTCGTTCGTGAAGGGTAATCGTCTGAAGGGACTGCATGATATGGAAGCTTCGGAGACTCGTGGATAGAATGAGCAGCTATCAGTGTCTGATCCTTTGATCCTGTTGATTCCGTACGTTTCCTCGAGTTATCGACGGGCGGTGCGTCTGAAGGTGCCCTGACCCTGCCACCATGCGGGAAAGGCACCTGTATCTGTTCATGAACTCGGGAAGATGTTGCAGTTAATGCGTCGGACATTTGCAGGCCAGCTATTCGTGATGCAGGTGTCTCCTCAGGTCGATACCAGTGGGATTCCATGCGAGATGCCCGAACAGTCGAAGGCTGAACGTCTGTCATTGCTGGAACGACTGATGGGATTGAGTGCATCACAGCGGGATATCTTGAAGAGCCAACTTGAGGTGCATCCGTCGTATGAGGTTTTGAGTGTCTCTCCACAGTACGCGTTGGATACTATCGAAATTAAGTTCAGGAATGAAAAGCCCTTGCCAAAAAAATTCCACTTCACCTTAGAAGAACCGAATGTTCCGGCTTCGCGTAATACCGCCTGTCGGGATGCACTTGAATACACTGTCTTGGGTATTATGATAGTCTGTGTAGGGAAAGAGTTTGCCAATAACAGTAATCTACAGGAAACCAAAACTAACATGATCTGATTGCTCCTCGAGCTTTTGATTCTCATTACGTTCCGTAGAAGTAGTGTTGTCCACCAAAGGAGATGGCCCTGAATTTGACCTGTTTTCGGAGAAAGGCCACTGGGAAGAAAGGGAGTTGGAAACCTAGTAATAAATCATTGAACCAGTCGTACTAGTATAATCATGGGTTGAAGAAAATACCTACCTCATCGTACTTCAATTGACCGGCGTTTGGTTTCAAAAGTTGGACATCGTTGTACATTACCTCAGTGGATGGCGCAGGGAGAAATGCTGGAACTGATTGGCTTCCAGCCTTCTGTGATAATGTTAAAATGTGTCAGAAGGCGAAGAGATATTCAACAATGTGACTAACACGTTCTTTGTGCATTGAACGTCCGATTTCACCAGAAGAGGCGGCGGATGGTGTGGGATCAACCCTGATATTTCCATATCCTGCTTGATTTTCACGCGAGTTCGACGCGAACGTAGCTTGGCGAAGATAAGCCAATTCAGGGGCCGAAGGAGCCAAGGGAACAGGATCACGCTTTTTCTGTTGTAAAAATATTGGACAGGTAACAAAGGACGATACAGATGGGAGTACCGTAGTTGTAAGATGAGGTGCTTCGACGTCAGTGAAGTTACGCTTATGCTTTGAGAGCTTCGGTAAATCTTTGCAAGGTGAGCTATCCGAGTTGGTTTCATCGTGAACTGGAGTAGATCGATGTTGTATCTTCTGCTGAAAATTGTGTATCGAGGCAGAATTCCAGTCTGCATTTCCCGGTTCAAAACGTCTGTCCAAATAGTTATTGTCTTGACGATCATCTCGACGGTGCTCACGTTGACCTGTTTCCCGGACTCTATCGTGGTGTCTGCGGTGCCCGTTTTCCATCTCACGCGGTCGAGTCACATAAGGGTGTCCCTCTCGCAAGTCGTTAGGGACTTCAGATTTTCCATCGGTCCCATATCTCCCTGTATCTTTTACTTTGAGCCCATGACCTCCTGCCAGGTTTCCTAACTCTTCGTCTCTTTCCCTTGTCTTCCCTTTTCGATCGAGGATCTCTTTTTCTTGCTCCCCTGGTTGATTGCGTTCTCGTTCCCTCCGTGGATTCCTAGCCGAATCTCGGTCTGCATATCCTTCCGGCCGCCCTCTGATCAGATTCCTATCCTTGTCCCTTTCGCGTTCTCTGTGTGCTTCTCGATATTCCATTTCTTTGGCGTGTATCCGCCCCCTCTCCCTTCTCTCATTTCGTTCTCGTTCTCGTTCTCGTTCTCGTTCCCGGTCACGATCTCTGTCACTTTCGCTTTCCTTCTCCTTATCCCTCTTTCTTCTTTCTCTACTTCTTCTTCTATCTCTCCTCTCCCTCTCATCGTCCAGAATTCTCCTCCGGTCCTCATCTCTATCCCGATGCTGAATGTAGTCTTTCTTCTGGCTGGATCTCTCCGTAACTCTGGCTTTGTATCGCCCAATATCAGCGTCTCTTTCCCGTGTTCGGTGTTCCCGTTCTCCTCTTTTGTCAGCATCCCTGTGCCGGTCATCGGAGCGTCTTGGACGTTGGGCATGATCTTCCCTATAGACCATAGGAGTGTCTTGGACGGGGGGCGGCCGCACAAGTGCTGGGTGACGTTGGCTTGTTGACCATCCAGCCGAGCCATTGAGGTCTAGGTCGGACGGTGTTGCAACGGAAGCAAAGGCAGTACTTGTAGCTTGAGTATGAGTTGGCCCATGATAACCTCCGCCAGTGGATGGATACGTCGTGTAGTCATATCCTGAGGACGCAACATGTGGTACCGAGTAGACTTCCGTTATTTGATGAGTATGGCTTGGACCGCGTCTTTCACCAGCTCCTCGGACATCGACAATGGAATTAAGAGGTTCCCGAGCTGTTCGATAGCGAGTTCGGTCTTCATTAGGCTCTAAGGCAGGTGGCAACCAGACCTGATAGTTTTTTGGCGTCGGGTCGCTTGTTGGCTTGTGTGTGCCAGAGTGTCGTTGAAGAAAGCTCTTCATCCAACGTTAGTCTGGAGATTTGGAGGAGAAGTGATGACTCCGGATCCTATACAGGTTCCGCTTCCTTGTAGCAGAATCTTAGGAAAGACACGCTGGATATCAGAATAAGGGATGTTTTCGACATGAGGCGAAAACGGGCTGCAGCTAACGCCGCCACTTATGGAAAGGTGGGCCTAAGCGACATTGAAGTTTCAGAAATCTGAACGAGCCACGTTTACGCTGAAACTTCCCTCACAGTAGATTCTATAATGCTGTATACTTACCATCTATACCAATGGAGCGCAAGGCGATTAAGAGAATAGGGATAGAACTGCTCTTAGAAAACGACTCAGTCAAGAATCATAACATCTACGACATCTTCTTAAAAGACTTAATGCACAAACCTACACAAAATATATACGTAAAAGGGTACTTATGTATTGGAACAAGATGTATGCTTAAAATTGAAACAAGAAACAAAGAAACGTATATGTATGCTCGAAACACGAAACAAAAATATGTATGCCTGAAACAGACACCATCAAATAACAATAGAGTATCTGCTGGTACGAATGTTAAAAGCATGGTCCAGGAACCAAGAAGGAGAACCCCAACTGACCAGCCTCAGAACGAAGCTGGAAAAGTATTTCAAGGAATACCTGGATTCTATCTTACACGATTTTGACTCATTACAAGACAGTAAGACAGCATAGACGCTGTAGAAGACGATGCTTCCTGTCAAGACAATTTAAGGATCGTGTGACGAAGAAACCAAGAGATAGATATCAAAAGGAAGATGGACGCATCAGATGAACTATTCACTGTGATGAAAGGAGTCGACAGAAACGTTGCCGGCGTTGACATCAAAGCCTTATTGAGACAGGTTGAGGCCTGAGGCCTTGAGGAAGGATCTGACGAGGAAAAGGCAAGAAAAATTTGGTGTTAATAGGTCTCGGAAACGCCCGCGCTCTGTTCGGCCTTGGCCGAACGGCACGTTCGATGAGTCGTGACTTTGTAATTCACTCCGTATCGCTCATCCCAAACCTCATAGCACATTCTTTACACGATTTTCGGTGCATATCACGTCTTGTACATAACCTGATTAGATTGGGAAGTCTTTCTGATCATTGATACGGAATTTTCTGGTCTCGATGGTACGTAACAATAGCTGCCGTTGTGTATTTTCACCTCTCATCTAGCTGCACTCTCTCTTCAGAACGATACCATGGATGTGCTAGATGAGAGGCAGAATGGTGCACCTCCAATGGAGATAGACGAGGTTGTATCTGTTAGGGATCGTGAGTCGTGGGCTTTCATTCTCGACAACTATCCTTACTTGGTGTCGTCATCGTTTCACAGACGAGGCATTTGCAGCCAAAAATATGCCTGACTTGGGGCATGACGTGAAAGACTTTCAAGTTTTCACTTGGCGTTTGAATAACTGGAAGAAATTGGAGAAGAAGCTGACGAGCCCAGAATTCGATTGTGGTGGCCACAAATGGTGGAATTATTAGCAGTCTCTCGAGATCGCATACTGAGCAAGCTTTCTGTATAGGCGAATTCTTCTATTTCCCTTTGGGAACTCGAACGCTCCCCCGAATGATACTGTGTCGGTGTATCTTGACTATGGGGAGCCTAAGAAAGCGCCAGAAGGATGGCACGCCTGCGCCCAGTTTGCACTTGTGATCTCCAATATACATGACCCTACTGTCTACACAGTGAGCCGTATGTCTTTAATTATCTCATTCAAAGGACACGCTTCCATTTTTCCTGTCTAGATGCTCATCATCGGTTTATCGCGGAGGAGTGTGATTGGGGTTTCACTCGCTTCAGCGAACTACGCAAGCTTTTCAACATCCAGGATGGACACAGTCGACCAACCATAGAAGAAGAGTCCGCTGATATTACTGTTTATGTTCGAGTTTTGGAAGACCCAACAGGTGTCCTATGGCACAACTTCGTGAAGTAAGCTCACTTCCTATTCTAATAAGTGATGCAACTCATGTTACTATTAGCTATGACTCCAAGAAGGAGACTGGTTTTGTTGGTCTCAAAAACCAGGGTGCTACTTGTTACATGAACTCCCTGCTTCAATCTTTGTTCTGCACGAACTATTTCCGGAAGGTGAGTTTTGGTTTTCATCCCCTTCACTTTCTCTTACATGGTTTCGCGGTATAGGCTGTGTATCAAATTCCTACCGAAGATGATCATCCAACAGAAAGTGTTGCTCTTGCGCTTCAACGTGTATTCTATCATTTACAAACTTCTGATCAACCTGTTGGTAAGTGGATGTTCCCTAGATCTCACGTGTTTAGTCTGATGTAGAGGGGCAGGGACGACTGAATTGACTAAGTCTTTTGGCTGGAAATCTCTTGACTCGTTCTTGCAGCATGATGTTCAAGAGTTTAATCGTGTACTTCAGGACAAACTTGAGTCGAAGATGAAGGTCAGCGTTCATTAGGGTTCCGCATATCAAGTCAGTTCACATAAGTTCTCTGTAGGGGACAAAAGCAGAAGGTGCCATTGCTAAACTCTTCGTCGGCAAGATGAAAAGCTACATCAAATGTGTCAACGTGGATTACGAATCATCCAGGATTGAAGAATTCAATGGTGTGCTCAATCACCAACTATTTGACCCCTGCGTTCAACTTAGTTTCTAGATATCCAACTAAACGTTAAGGATATGAAGAATCTCTACGAGTCATTCAAGGACTATGTCGCAGTAGAAATGCTTGAAGGGGAAAACAAGTATCAAGCAGAAGGACTCGGTCTTCAGGATGCTAAGAAGGGTATCATATTCCAGTCTTTCCCGCCAGTTCTTCACCTGCAACTCAAGCGGTTTGAATACGACATCCAACGCGATGCTATGGTGAAGATCAACGACCGACATGAGTTCCCTTTCGAAATCGACCTCGATGAATTTTTGGATTCAAGCGCTGATCGATCACAGCCTTGGGTTTATAAACTTCATGGTGTTCTTGTGCATTCCGGTGATCTGCACGGAGGGCATTACTTTGCATTGATCAAACCTGATCGTGAGACGAGATGGCTGAAGTTCGATGACGACCGAGTAACACCTGTCACTGACAAGGAAGTGCTCGAGGAAAACTACGGTGGTGAAGCTTTAAATGGTATTCCACCATCCCTGCAACGCAATCAAGTTCGGACCATGAAACGTTTCACAAATGCCTATATGTTGGTGTATATCCGGGAGTCCGCTATCGATGAAATTTTGGCTCCCTTCACTGAAGACGATACACCTACACATTTGAGTGAGCACACTCTTTGACAATTCTTGTCATGATACCGTACGATCATACGTCCTCAGAGCGCAGGTTGGACGAAGAGCGCCTGCAGAATGAAGCAAAGAAAAAGGAACGCGAGGAACAGCATCTATTTTTGACGGCGAAGGTGAAGATTGAATTAGATGCCTTTGAGAAAAGACCATAACCCTTTTGTAGGTCATCACAGACGAGACATTCTCTAAACATGAGGGATTCGATCTCGCCTCGTTCGATGAAAAAAATTGGCCACCTTCAGACTTACCGAGTTTCCGCGTTTTGAAACAAGAGACCTATGCCACATTCAAGAGTCGTGTCGCTCAGCATTTCAATTTCCCTGAGAGTCAGATCCGTCTTTGGGTATTAGTCAACCGGCAAAACAAGACTGTCCGACCAGACACTCATATTCCTGAAAATGAGCCTGCCCTGAGTAAGTTCTGAAGTTTCACGTAATTTCCCTATTTTAACAATTTTGACTCAGCTGTCGAGGTCATTCGAAATAATATGGCTGCAAGACAGAACGATCTCCGTCTATATCTTGATGTGATAACGGATCCCACCAAGGCATGCATTCGTTACTGATGTATCCAGTCAACTCACATCCAGACAACAAACAGCCGGAACCTCCTCCGCAGTCTATCATGGTTTTCCTCAAGCATTTCGACACTTCTAAACAAACATTATACGGCATCGGTAAGACGTACATGCCGAGAACGAGTAAAGTGGGTGACCTGGTCGCCATCATTAATGAAAGGATGCGTTGGACGCCGGGGACTCCTTTGAAGTTGTTCGAGGTAATTGCTAATCCATGATTTTCCTCGCTAATTATCTGTTCAACATGGCGTTTCAGGAAATCAAACCTGCAATGATCGAACTCATGAAGCCCAAGCTTTCATTTGCACAGAGTGAGATTCAAGATGGCGATGTTATCTGTTTTCAGGTCGATTTGCCTGAGAAAGAGTGAGACTTTATCAATTGTGATTCTTTCCTTCCAGCTGAATTCTTTCGAAAGGATCCATGACCTCGAGAGCCAAGGGTTATACTCCAACCCTGTGCAGTTTTATGACTTCTTGCAAAACCGAGTCATGATCATATTCCGACCAAAATTCGAGGAACCAAACCATGATCATCCGGAATTCAATCTCGTACTGAGCAAGAAGCAGAACTATGATACGGTATGCTACGCTCTTGATCATATGAATTGACTTGACCATCACCAGATGTCCGCCAAAGCGGGCGAGTTTTTGCGTCATGATCCAATTAAACTACGATTCACGACTACACATGCGACTAATGGGTCCGCGAAAGCTGTCTTGAAGAGATCCTTGAATCAAAGTATAGCCGAAATTATGGCACCGACTTACATCAACCCGACAACAACTGTCATTCTGTATGAGAAGTTGGATGTCAGCATTGTCGAACTGGAGACCAAGCGTAGTTTAAAGGTCATTTGGACTGGCATACATAATAAGGAGGAAGCCACCCATCCATTCCTCCTGCCGAAGACGAGTTCGGTATACGACTTGGCAGATCACCTTGCAAAATTGGTCACATTGACACCAGGTGGCACTGGTAAGATTCGAGTGTTTGAGATCTCAAAGGATGGGAAAACGCAGAAGGAGTTCACCGGTTCCGAGATGATTGGCAACATTCCTGATCCAGTAGAGCTTTACGCAGAGGTATCATATCGTCACTTGTGATGACCTTGATAGCAGCGCTGATCAGTCTCACCAGGAAATTCCTCAAGAAGAACTGGAAGCAGATGATTCGGATAAGGTGATCAGCGTCTTCCATTTCTCCAACCAACTTGTCCGTACACACGGCATTCCCTTCAAATTTGTTCTCAAACGAGTATGTTCTTTTGGTAGAGATTCATTCGATAGTATCACTCATTTGATCGTCAGGGTGAAAAATTTGCGGATACAAAGAAGCGATTACAAGCACGGATAGGTGTATCCGATAAGGATCTCGCTAAATATCGCTTCGCTCTAATCCAAGTTTCCACTTTCAAACAACCTTCCTACATCGAGGATGGTATGTTTACTGTTACTTTTGATCTTAACTGGCTTGTTTTTAATAGACTTGCAGATGACACTATATACGAGCATCAGTTTGCTCCAGAAGACGCTCTTGGCCTTGATCATCTCGACAAGTCTGGTAAAACACGAGCTGGAGCTGGAGAGAAGGCAATCGTCATCAGAGGCTAATTGTACATATCATTACGTAGTTATAGTTTGTGGAGTATCTCATTTTTATTTGCTCTTGCCCATGTCCGTTGACCGCTGCCACTTCAGAAAAAGATTGAAGAGGCAACGCAACGGCCATGTACAAAGAAAGTCAATTTGTACCATAAAACTACTTCCTTTTCTTGATCTTCTTAGCGCTCTGCTCAATTAGTCAGAAAGGACAATCGCTCCGTTGCTCACACTCACGTCGACATCGCCATTTTCGGTGCCCGTGCTCAGTGTCGGCCCATTAGAAGATCTTGGAAGCGAAGGTGGTGCCGTCACGGCGGTATGCTTGGCTTTCACCTCATACTTGCGTTCTAATGAGACAAGTTAAAAGGGTAGTGATTGCATAGTCAACAAGAAACCAACCTAATTCGGCTCTTGCTGCTGGTATGTTCTCAAAAACAGCGCGTATTCTTTCGTTGGCCAACATTTCATTGGCGGTCTGGAATATTACTTGTCCCCAACCTTCCACAAAAGAGTTTGCCTCGCCAACAACCTCCATGATCTCGACTTCCAGTTCCTTTTCGGCATTTATAATACTGTTCCAGATGTCGTCTCCTATCGAACCCTTTTGCAATAGGTTTTGAAGAGCGGGTTTATCTTCTCTTATACGTATCACCCGTTGGACGTCGGCCATGGCGCGTCGGACGAGCGCAGATTTGAGTAGCGCATCTGATGGACGGGGCTCACTTTGAAGGAGAGTAACATATGCATTGCGTTCGGGATGTGAAGGAAAGTAAGGTTCATATGATTGCGCTACGAGGCGTGTGGTTTAGTAGTCACGAGGGATGAGGATAGGCTGGGCCATACTGGACGTGTGTCTGCGATAAATGTGACTGAACAGTAGGAGACCACCAAAAACAATTACAAGATACGCAATTGGGACTAGAACAGAGGCCATTGCGTAGAGCCGGTGAGGAGGTTTGATCGACGTGTTCAAAGTCGAGCTGGCGAACACGTATTATTTACGTTTGTTTACAACCAAGGCTATCGCCCTCTGAGGCAAGCAATGAGTTCCAAACACCGGAACCGGTTAGGACCGGGTTCATTGACCGGGTCTAACCGTTCTCCGGACCCGTGAAAAACCTGATCCGCTCACTAGCCGAGGTGGATGAAATACGGCCGTCTCATGAGCCGGTCATTATTCGAAATTCTTTCCTCTTACACCCATGTTTGCCCGAAGCCGTCTTTCGAGATACATTCAGACCAGCGCCAGCACTCTGCAAAGGAGGCTCGCTTCTACCAAGGTGCTGTCATTCGTATTTCCCTTCCGTCAATTAGTCAAACTAATACGTTAAGTAGTCGTTGCGCGAGACTTTGGAAGAGGTGATCCCTGCAAAGCAAGAGCAACTTAAGCGTTTGGTATTTAGCATACCATAGAAGCCAACTTACCCAACTGATTTTGATCTTAGAAAACGGAACATGGGCAAGCTGTCGTTGGTGATGTCAAGGTACGTTCTATCACTGTACAAATTCGATGTTACGCGAATGCATTATATATAGGTCGAGAACATCATCGGTGGAATGAGAGGTTTGAAGGCTATGCTCTGGGACGCGTCTGTGTTGGATGCTAATGAGGTCTGTAACCCTTCTCGCTTCCGTTTCATATTTCCCGACCATACGTCCTGACAGGGCATTCGCTTCCATGGACTAAGCATTTCCGATTGCCAAAAAGTCCTTCCTCCCGCCCCCGGTGGCAAGGAAATTATTGCCGAGAGCATGCTCTGGCTTTTGCTTACTGGAAAGGTTCCAACCGTGGAGCAAACTCGCCAATTGTCTAGGGAACTCGCGGAGAAAGGCGAGCTCCCTACATATATTGAAAATCTGCTCGATTCGTAGGGATTTCTTTCTTTGCGAACACGCGCAGCGTCACTGACCTCGCTATCAGTCTTCCGAACACTATCCATCCTATGACACAGCTTGGCATGGGTGTCGCCGCATTGAATCGTGAGAGCACTTTCCAAGCAGCTTACGAAAGGGGCATCAAGAAGAGCGAATATTGGACCTACACGTTTGACGATTCCATCAACCTCATTGCAAAGCTTCCTGCTCTCGCTGCTCGCATCTACCGTAACGTCTACAAGCCGAACACTGAGTTGCTTTCCATCGACAAAGATCTTGATCTCGTTGGTCAGTGGCTACTTGTTTTATTTTTCCTTTCATTTTCTTATCCTCCATTTCAAAGGAAACTACTCTCGTCTCCTTGGATACGGCGGCAATCAGAGTCTGACGGAGTACCTCCGACTCTATATTGCCCTTCACGGTGACCATGAAGGAGGCAATGCCTCTGCTCACACCGCTCGTGCGTGCTTGTTTGTCAATTTCCAGCATTCTATTGAAACTATCGTAACCTAGACCTGGTTGGTTCTACGCTCGCGGATCCCTACCTTGCCTATTCCGCTGCACTGTTCGCTCTTGCTGGTCCTCTCCACGGGTGTGTTACGCTTTTCCCAGATTCAATCTTGTTCATTCTAGTTGATTGTCATGACAGTCTTGCCAACCAGGAAGTCTTGAGATGGCAGCTTGCCATGCAGAAAGAGATCGGATCCAATGTTACTCACGAGAACATCAAGGATTACTTGTGGAAGACCCTCAAGAGTGGCCAGGTTGTTCCCGGGTAAGGCAATATTATCTCTCATGAATATATGATATGTCTTAACATCCGATCAGATACGGCCATGGTGTCCTCCGAAACCCCGATCCTCGCTTCATTGCCCTTCAGGAGTTCTGCAACACTCTTCCCGAGCTCCAGAATAGCCCCATCATCCAATTAGTGAACAAGGTCTGACATTTGGCCTCAAATATCACGACGAGTACAGATTCTCACCATCTTTCTCAGACCTCTGAAGTTGCTCCGGATGTCCTGAAGGAACATGGAAAGGTATTATCACATCATAATTGTTTGTTATTACTTGTCTAAGCTGACATAAATGTGTAGACCAAGAACCCGTATCCTAATGTTGACGCTACTTCGGGTATGCATCACTTTACTATATTGTATCATCGATCGAGATGTGCTAATTACGCCCTCAGGTTGCGTTCTGTATCACTACGGCCTCGACCAATTCAAGGTTAGTCCTATCAACATCACTTTAGGGTTAGGCACTTAGAACGTACCGCGATTTCAGTACTACACCGTTATCTTCGGTGTTTCCCGAGGTTCGTTACGACATACCTTCTTTTTTAAACAAAATACTGACAGCGTCTGTGTTTTGCAGCATTGGGTGCCCTCACTCAACTTGTCTGGGCCAGAGGTTTGCACATTTGATATTGCTCGTGTTTCCTCTTCTGACATTCCCATGTAGCTCTTGGCCTGCCCCTCGAACGACCCAAGTGTATGTCCTCTGATTCTCTCGAAATTTCGAGGGGCGTTTTGGCTTACTTTCTCTTTCAGCACTCTCCATCGAGGCTCTGGAGAAACTCGCAAAGCAGTAAATCAACTGGCACATGGCTCTTCAAAACAAAAGCATCCGGATGGATCAACAACAGTACATTAGAGGAATATAAACAATGCTTATTTCATGATCATGCGCAGGACGAGTGAGACCAATGTGTGACCGAAAAATAAATCTTTATCTAGTCCAAAACGTACAAGAGTAAAAACAACAGGACGTAGTAATGTTTGCACCGTACGTAGAATCGCTATACAAGTCCAAACGCCTGACCTGGGCAAATTTATGAGAGTCAGAAATAAATAAGATAACATGTTCAACGATTGAAAACCAAGCCCAGAGAAATCGGTACATAATAAATAAAGTCATATTCCCGGATCAAAATCTTCGGATTTGTTGATTCTGAGGTTGGCCCATCGGCTGCTGCTGCTGCGGGTAGTGTTGTGGAGGAGGTGGCGCCTGCATTTGCTGTGAGGGACGTCCTTGATATCCTAAAGGGGGTTGATTAGAGCCGCCGGGCATACCTCCAGGCGGCATGCCAGCTCTCATCTGTGGCGGCGGAGGCTGACGCTGACCAGGTCCAGGTCCAGATCCGTATCCTTGAGGTGGCGGCCCCTGACCAGGAGGGTAGCCATGAGGGGGCTGGGGCTGGCCGTACCCAGGTGGAGGAGGCCGAGCACCTGGTGTTGGCTGCGCATGTTGAGGTGGCCGTTGTTGTGCAGGAAGTTGCTGAGGGGCCGGTCCATGGGCTGGGCGAGGGGGAGCACCTCCCGAGTTGGGAAGCACTGGACCAGGGTCACGGAGTGAGACAGGTGCAGAGCGACCAGCTGGTACACCGTTACCAGGTGGGGCAGGAGGTGGATTCTTCTCGGCGGCTTTCATAATCTCATCACTGTTTTTTTTTTCGTTTAATTTCAAAATTGCAGAATAGTAGAGACGCAATGAACTCACTCAAGTAGATTCAATGCCGCACACAGTACGACCCATTCAACACAATCTTCATTCCCTTCTCCCAGGGTTTGCCAAACAGCCTTTTCCTCAGGAGTCTTTCCAGTGATGCTAATTCGAGTTCCCCCGCCATTCGGACCAGGTGGGTTCTTCTGAATCTTACCGAATTCGATGCGCTTTGGGGGTATATTATGGCCAGCATAAGCGAAGTAAAACATACTCCAGAATGCCGCATTGGGATTGGGCTTGGAAATCTGGAACAGTGGAAGATCCGCCGAATCAGGCGATGGGAGGGAAAGTTTGTATATCGGAGAGATGACACCGGTGTTAGCGATTGACCATTTCAGGTTACGCGAGGCCTCGCAGCGAACGACTCGAGAAGATGCTGGAGACGAGTGGCCTGGGTCCGAGACTGAGGCCTTTCCTCCCTCTTTACGAGGCGGAAAAAGCTTGGCAACACAAAGATCGCCTTGGGGCGAGGGTGTCAGGAGGTAGTTCTCTGTGTTCTAACAGCGAGGAGAATGGGAGTAAGCTAGGGACATGGTGGGTGAGTGACGAGGATACGTACAAAATTTGTATGAAGGTATGAGTAAAGAATGTTAGAAGGTTGACCTGTATCAAGCTTGGTATGGGCAGATTCTATAGGAGATTGTGGGATCAAACTGACCATGGGGGGTCACAATCAAGGTGGGGAGATGGTTGGGGATGGGGGGGTGCGTGGGCGAGGTGTATACAGCATATATTGCTAAGTATTTTTCAGCAAGTGCGGCGTGCAAAGACTGTCAAGGACGTACCGGCCATGCTACGGAGAGAGATGAAGAAGAAACTCGCCGCCACGATCGCAGTCAGGGTCTCGTGACCACGTGATATGTTGTCCGTAACCAACGACGATGGTTCCCACCACGGCGAGGTCAGATATATGCTATCGCCATGTGCAATGCTATTGGGCAAATTCTGGCTGTGTTGAGCTCAGAAATTGTTGCCGTATCTGTGATGGCCCAGTGCCAGTGATTTGCCCCTGTGGTGTGCTGTTTATGGTCCCTGTCACCCAAATGTCACAGTCACTCATCCGTTGTTCATCGATTCTGACAGCGACGGACGGCAGTGGGCGGCGACAGCGGCCAGCATCGTCAACCGCATCTTCCTTGACTCTCGTGCCTTACTGTAACGACTGATCATGAAAAATCTCAAGAAAACTCTGGTCAGTTCTGCTCTGCACCCAATCTTACTCTCCTGATTTCCCGGACAGCTCAGAAAGACCTCACAAGATTCCAATTCGTCCAAAAAGGAATCAAAACCCAGCACCGGTAGTTCCAACGCAGTACCCCCTGTTCCACCTCCAAATTCTGCGAAACCTCTCCCCACGCCTGGTGGTTTAGGCAATCATTTCAATTCCAGCAACCATACAGTTCCTTCCCAGCCTTCTTCCCAGGTTCCCACTTCATCTCATAAATCTCAATCTCCCGTAAATGCTGGTATCATCACCCCTGATCGAAGATCCTCTGCCGATAATGGGTCGCCCGCCCCTCCTATCGTAGTCGTTAGTTCGGATGGGCCCGAAACCTCTAACCGTATCAATGGAAATAATCCAGAAAGACTCAACGATGCAGTTGCACCACCACGCGCAACAACTCTCAATCGTCTTCGGGCTGGCCCAAAAGACACCATACCTATGATGGGCAAACCCCCACGCAAACAGCGCAGCAGTCGGTTTGTCGTCACTGAGAAAGTCGAAATCGAACGCCTTCCTCCATTTATGGGTGCGTATCATTGGTAACCGAACTTGGTCCCCTTCTGACTTTTTGTTTTCCCACCTAGAAACTGCTCCGAATGAACGTCCTCAGCTATTTTTGAAGAAACTTCATCAATGTCGCGTTCTCTTTGACTTTAATGATGCAAGTGCCGAGCTCAAAGGCAAGCAAATCAAGGCGCAGACATTGCACGAAATGTTGGAATACATTACGACCCAGCGCGGTGTCATCACGGAGAACATATACCCAGAGGTGGTCAACATGGTAAGGCTTCATTCAGTACTATGCTCAATCATAACCCTCAAACAATCCAGTTTGCCATTAATCTCTTCCGTTCCATACCCCCTCCCGTCAATCCCATTGGTGATGCATTTGATCCTGAAGAAGACGAACCTGTTTTGGAGTTAGCATGGCCTCATCTTCAAATTGTATACGAATTTTTCCTTCGTTTCGTCGAGAGTCCAGATTTCAATACCAACCTCGCGAAACGATACATCGATCAACCATTCGTTCTCAATCTTCTAGAGCTGTTCGATTCTGAGGATCCACGGGAACGCGACTTCTTAAAAACCACACTTCATCGTATCTACGGGAAATTCTTGAACCTTCGCGCATTCATCCGTCGTTCGATCAACAATGTTTTTTTCCGATTTGTCTATGAAACGGAACGCCATAATGGAATTGCGGAACTTCTTGAGATCTTAGGTTCTATCATTAACGGATTTGCTCTGCCTCTCAAAGAAGAGCACAAGACATTCTTAACACGTGTCCTCATTCCTTTGCACAAAGTGAAGAGCCTGTCTTTGTATCACCCACAGCTCGCCTACTGTGTAGTGCAATTCCTGGAGAAGGACCCGTCATTGGCAGAGGAAGTGATGATGGGACTTCTGAAGTATTGGCCTAAGGTGAATTCGCCTAAGGAGGTCATGTTCTTGAACGAAGTGGAAGAAATCTTGGACGTGACGGATCCTGTGGAGTTTCAGAAAATACAGGTCCCGCTCTTCCATCAGCTTGGGCGCTGCATTAATAGCCAGCATTTCCAAGTCGCCGAGAGGGCACTGCTTTACTGGAACAATGAATATGTGGTGAATCTCATGAGCGACAACATGGCTGTTATACTGCCCATCGTTTTTCCGGCATTGTACAATAACTCAAAATCGCATTGGAATAGGTGGGTGATATACTTTTTTTTGATGAGCCACTGCGCGTTCTGACATAATAATTTCTAGGACGATACACGGTATGGTATACAATGCGTTGAAGCTGTTCATGGAGATCAACCCTGATCTCTTCGATGAAACCATGCAACACTATAAACAACGCAAAATTGAGTGCGTAGATGAGCATCTGCTCTATTTGGTTATTTTGATGATTGGACAGGGAACAACAACACGCTGTCGGCCGCTACGAGGCTTGGCAACAGCTTCGAGAGATGGCACGCAAGAATGCTCCGGGTGGCAGGTTACCCGAAGGATACACCGAAATTCCACGTTTGCCTCCGTCACCGCCATCGAATATTGATGATACGGATATACTGAACTTGTCGATTGAGCTCAACGCAGCCTCCATCGACGATGTCCCAGGAGACCTTGATGAACATGGAATTGAGAGGGTGCCAATGGCAGACCCTGGACTAGACGTGCGCGATTTGACTTGACTGATCTTGTACACACAGCACTAAAATGAATAATCAGCGGCCCCTTCCTGAAATCGGGGGCGAACTGTCGCCGACTGGTAGTCTACATTCACGTCGAAAAAGTGTTTTACCCGGTAGATATTCTGCGATCTACTGCTTTGACTGCTATTGACCAACATCATCAGTGGACCCTTCTGTCTTGCGCGACCTGCAGGCTCATAGAAGTTTGGACGAGCCTGGGTTACACAATAATCGAGGAGTATGATGAATGTTCTTGTATGACGATTATTGGACTCGGTTATGTTAGTTGACTGCTGCCAAAGTATTTAGTTTTTTTTTATTCTGTAGTGGAAAGGGGAATGATCGCGAACAATGAGGACGGTTGTGGGATGACGTCATGTGTCACGTGAAACATGAAACTTCCAGAGAATTCGCCAGGGTTCTTCGAAATTCTGGTCAATTCGAAAAAAAAGGTAATATAAAAGATGTGTGACGCCCGTTTTCCGCCTCTCCAGAACTTCCCATTCACTCCACCATGTCCTCTTCCAAAGCCATCGGTATCGATCTTGGCACTACCTACTCGTGCGTTCGTCCCTTTCCTTTTGTCGACATCTGCTGATTCGCTTTCCAGCTGTGTCGGTGTTTGGCAAAACGATCGCGTTGAGATCATCGCCAACGATCAGGGCAATCGCACTACCCCTTCCTATGTCTCCTTCTCCGACAGTGAGCGTCTCATCGGTGATGCTGCCAAAAATCAGGTCGCAATGAACCCTCACAATACGTATGTTTCCACTGTTATCTATGTTTCTGATCTCCTGCTGATGCGGTACATCAAAGCGTATTCGATGCTAAGCGTCTCATCGGTCGCAAGTTCGACGATCCCGAAGTCCAATCTGATATGAAGCACTTCCCCTTCAAAGTCTTCAGCAAGGAGGGTAAACCTTACGTTCGGGTAGAATATCGCGGCGAACAAAAGGACTTCGTGAGTGCAATCTTTCTCTGTTGTCGTGTCTCTTACATGAGTGACCACTAGTCACCCGAAGAAATTTCGTCCATGGTTCTCCTCAAGATGAAGGAGACCGCTGAATCTTACCTCGGAACGACCATAAACAACGCTGTCGTTACCGTTCCCGCCTACTTCAACGACTCGCAGCGTCAAGCTACCAAGGACGCTGGCACCATTTCCGGTCTCAACGTCCTCCGTATCATCAATGAGCCAACAGCTGCCGCCATTGCTTATGGCCTCGACAAGAAGGTGACCGGAGAGCGCAATGTTTTGATCTTCGATCTTGGTGGAGGAACCTTTGATGTTTCACTTCTCACCATCGAAGAAGGTATTTTCGAGGTCAAGGCTACCGCCGGTGATACCCACTTGGGTGGTGAAGATTTTGATAACCGTCTCGTCAATCACTTTGTTCAGGAGTTCAAGCGCAAGAACAAGAAAGGTATGGTATTTATACCACTGTGTTGTTCAAAGTAATGACACGATGAATAGATCTTTCCTCTAACCCTCGCGCTGTTCGTCGTCTTCGCACTGCCTGCGAGCGTGCCAAGCGCACCCTTTCCTCTGCCGCTCAGACTTCCATTGAAATTGACTCGCTCTACGAGGGCATTGATTTCTACACTTCCCTTACCCGTGCTCGGTTCGAAGAGTTGTGCCAGGACCTCTTCCGCGGTACGCTCGAGCCGGTCGAGAAGGTTCTCCGTGATTCCAAGATCGATAAGGCTAATGTGCACGAGATTGTTCTTGTCGGTGGTTCTACGCGTATTCCTCGTATTGTCAAGCTTGTGTCCGACTTCTTCAACGGCAAGGAGCCCAACAAGAGCATCAACCCCGACGAGGCCGTTGCTTATGGAGCTGCTGTTCAGGCTGCTATTCTCTCTGGTGACACCTCGGAGAAGACCCAGGACCTCCTGCTTCTTGATGTCGCTCCTTTGTCCCTTGGGTGAGTTTCGTCTTCACTTTTTAGTGCTCTATCTCTGACGTGATGTTCTAGTATCGAGACCGCTGGTGGTGTCATGACTGCTTTGATCAAACGTAACACCACTGTACCAACCAAGAAGTCGGAGATCTTCTCGACATACTCGGACAATCAACCCGGTGTCCTTATCCAGGTTTACGAGGGTGAGCGTACTCGAACAAAGGACAACAATCTGCTCGGCAAGTTCGAACTCTCTGGCATTCCTCCTGCTCCTCGTGGTGTTCCCCAAGTGGAAGTTACATTCGATATCGATGCCAATGGCATTCTTAACGTTTCTGCTTCCGACAAGACAACCGGCAAGTCAAATCGCATTACCATTACTAACGACAAAGGCCGTCTCTCGAAGGAGGAAATTGAGCGTATGGTCCAACAAGCCGAGCAGTACAAGGGTGCGTGTTATTTTCACCATTTATCTTGTGGTCAAACTCATCTTGCATTTCTTTAGCTGAGGATGAGGCCGCTGCTGCTCGTATCTCCTCCAAGAACGCTCTGGAATCCTACGCTTACAATCTCCGTAATTCCATCAACGATGAGAAGCTCGCCGACAAGTTTGATGCTGGTGACAAGGCTAAGTTGGAGGGTGCTGTCAACGACACTATCTCATGGCTCGATGCTTCTCAGGAGGCTTCTAAGGAAGAATACGAGAGCAAGCAGAAGGAGCTGGAGGCTGTTGCCAAGTATGTCGATCATCTCAGTGTTGTGACGCTTTCTTACATTCCATTTTCAGCCCCATCATGCAAAAACTTTACGGCGCTGCAGGCGGTGCTCCCGGTGGTGCCCCAGGAGGGTTCCCTGGTGGCGGATTCCCTGGTGGCGCTCCTGGCGGATTCCCGGGTGGAGGTGGAAGCGAGGACGGTCCTAGCGTTGAGGAGGTTGACTAGGCTGATTTTTTATACTCTCTATCTCATGCTCAATACAAAACATAATATCAACGTGATAACATGAATTGATTTTTCCCTCTTTCTCTTTGCTCATTTGAAAACGAAAAACATTCAAGAGTGATTTGGGATTGGAATGTTTGTTAACGTTATAGCTATGAATTATCTATAGCTATGGAGGTACTACCAGAGAATGTTGACGTTATAGTTTTAAGCCTTCATAACGCTGGACTTGAGAGCACCAGCCTTTACATTGTCATCTGCAACAGGCCGAGATAACCTGTTTTGACCGTTCTTGACCACGAATTGGGCGGTGGGGAACGCGTCGAGGTTAGCAAAAGCTGTCACAATAAGCATGATCTTTGGGCAGGGGAAAAACATAAGACTTACTTATGTTTTCCATCCCATAAAAGGTTGCATTCAATGTTTCAGAGTCGATACTCAAGAGGAAAAATCCCCTGAAAAACCCTTCGCTCCACTGTAGTTCTGTATTGGTCTCGACTAAAAACGAAGAAATGAGGTCTGCATCGGTAGGTGATATATTGCTCCCGAATGCCGAGGAAGACGTGACCGCGGTTCCAGCAAACTCGACGCCTATTGCTCCCTCGCCGGTGACTGGATCGTACCTATAAAATCAAATGGGAGAGATCAATTCCGAGTCTATGATATACCAAATCCTGACTGACGATGTATCATTTGGATCTATGAGCAGCGAGATGAATCAGTATACAGCCTTGGGATTCGGATGAGCAAACGCACGAGCTAGGTCAGAGACCCAGTTGGCGTGACTATCTCCTGAGAGGATGACCGTGTTGCTGATCTCGTTCTGATAAAGATGGTCCAAGATGCGAGCACGATTGGCCCGATACCCATCCCAAGCATCCTAGCATAGGCATTAAATGTTATTAGTGCGAAGGCACGATGGATTTGATGGCGATTGAAATATTGACGTACCACGTCGACTGGCTCAAATTGAATGATGTCATTTGTCAGCGGAAAATCTAGATATGGGATAAAGACTTTCACGTACAGGTCCCGTTGAAACTGAGCTGGGTGAAAACAATTTGCTGTCTACAGAACGCCTACTGTCAGAGGATCGACTCTGGGAATGTAGCAGCCTATGAACGTACCCAACAACTCGCCATACTGCTTCCCTCTTCTTGGATTCTGAGAGGGTGTCGGACAGCCCTTGACGCGCCCTGAGCACGGTTCAACGAATACGAATGGATAGACACACATTGTTCTTGAGCGGCTCCCATCAAGGAGCGGTTTTTGAAATCCGCTATGCTATTGATGACTTTTTGGGTTTGGTGAAGGACAGAACCTCGAAACGTTGATTACAACTTACATTCTAGATAGATGATGCGTCACAAAGAAGAGCAGGGAAAAAACAAAGATCCACACCTGTGTTGTAGTAGAGCTTGTGCATGTGAGCCAATGGTGTACATTAAACAATAAGAATCGCCGTACATCGGTGATGTCCCGATCATATTGCCCTGGTCCCAAGTGAGGACAGCGTCACATACAAGAAGCCTTGATGACTAACGGGTATCCAACATGGTCAAGTCCAGAAGCTTTCCGATTTGGAAATTCCTCCAGATTCGAAGCTTGTCGTCTGGAACTACTTCACGAATAGGCATCCATTCATGATACGCCCTGACTGACGCCAGTTTTCGATCCGTGAAGCAAGCACCAGAAGAAGAAAATGCACAGCCAACGGCCGTATCGTTAGAATCCGCAGTACCTGCCTTCCATGCTTGGTCTGCGACCTATTACAAGGATTGAACTTGATGGGACACATCTTGCGGCACACTAGCACAATTATACTTTACCTCATGGTCATCCTGGGAGTATGAATCGGTTCAGCATCGAAATGAGTAAATTTGGCTAATACGCACCCTTCGAAGGTAGATCAGTTCTATGAGCGTCAGAATGACGTGACCTGGAGTTTGCTCACCAGACAACGATCCATGGCCCGGATTGATGGGCAAAAACAAGGCTTGAATCCGTCCTATATTGATTCAAGCGCTGACGATAGTCGTGGATTGTGGCGAGCTCGCGACCTAGAACTTGGCGTCCAATAGATGCTCTATCTTCTGTGTGAATATCACTATACCAAACAAGGATAGTGATTATTTACCCGCCAAGGGATTCGTATATCTACACAAGATCAACATTCTCCTTTTCCACTTCACATACTGAGTGAGAAATTTCTCTTACGTAGTCTCCGAGATGAATAAAAATGTCCGCAGTCGTGTTATGAGCCGCATAGCCATAAGCATTGAACCAACCTGACGGCGAAGCACAAGTGCAAGACAAACGCTACATGCCCAGCGTGACAACTAACGAAATTTGATCAACTTACCAGCCTGGAACTGAGAACATGAAAAGACTGCGATTGACAACGGTTTACCACCGTTAACTTCCTGAGCGGGGGCTGTACTCGATGAAATGAGTGAAGTTTCTTTACAAAATTTTTATGACGACTCACTGTTCGGACTGGCCAAAGTCCTTGTTGTCCCTATAGGGCTTGTTGTTGTGGGATTTGTACAGTCAGCAAAACCATAGAAATATTTCGTGTCGGGCTTCAATCCCGTAGCTTCTACTTTCAAAGTCCAGTCAACATCATAGCTGGTGAAGGCACTTCCCGAATCCACTTCCCCTGACAGATCAGAGGATGTCGAAATCTTGTATGAAACACAAACAGGGACACTTTGATCAGGAAGAGCATTTGAGCCGGCCGGGGAAATTGCCTCTGCCCGAGTCCACAGAAGTACTGAAGTATCAAAAGGATCTCCCTGGAGGGTTTGAGGGTCAGAAGAAGCGAATGAATACAAAGGGAGAGTAATTACACTCGCAACTGAGAAAGAGAACAAAGCGTCAGGTTTGGAGGGCCTGATATGCATGCATAGGGAGACATACCGGAATGCGTGAAGTTTAAACCACCGTTCCAAATGAAAGGACTCTTTCACAAGGGTGCATCATTTTTTCTTAGAGTTCAGTTCCGAACCAAGTAACTTACATTGCTGAAGTCTCCACCGTAGAAGGTCGGGTAATGATCATCACTGAAATCACTTGCATTCGTTACTTGTCGGCGTACGTGGGCGAACGCTCGCTTTGCAATGAGGTCGGTCCGGTGCGCGAGCTAGAAGTGTCATTCGTACATATTCATCATTAAACCAGGAAGGACTAGCCTGAGGATGCTCAGCAAATGGAGATCGATAAGCAAGATTTCTGTCGAAAAGACGAGTAGCTTGCGTTCCTGCGACTACGCATACCAAGACCAAGGCAGTCAACATTTTTGGCGCGACTCGGAGGTAAAACACCGATGCATTGGTTTCCCTTCTTATAGCTTGAATGTGAGAGCTAATCTAGTTCTCTGCCTTCCATTCAGCTCAAAAGAAGTGAGCTGAACTCATGTTACACTGGTACCATATGCTCCCTTGCCGTGAAGATAAATCTCGTTTCATATGGGAATGAGGCACAAGGTGATTGAATCCAGGTCTTACGTGAGAGCTTCGCCAGTACTCATCACTGCAAGCAGCTGAAGTCTATGAGTGCGTGTATAGATAAGTAACTCCATCAGGTGACGTGAGTGCAGTGGTGTCTTCTCGGGATTCCAGTGGTTGATTCCAGAATTCCAAAGGGACATCCGACAAGCGTCAGAAGCAACGTGTAAGTAGTGCCATAGTAAAGAGAGCTATTCCATGTTGGCACAAGTTAAGTGTGGCAACATGGCAGTACAATAGGACATAGTGTATCAGCAAAGTATGTGCTTATTTTTAGAATCTAGAAGTAAATACCAGATTGGTAACTTGCTTCACAATTAGCTTGCTCTTCGCAGAACTTACTTGGCGTGTCTGATCACACCACCAAAACATACGCGATCGGCCCGACTTGACGTGTATTCCTCGGCTTCACTGTTATCAGCCCGAGGGTAGCGGCATGTTTGTAAGAAAAGACTGAAACATGTGGTGCTATCCCCGCAACAGAAAACAAATCTCACGAGCAGTTGGGCAGGAAGATGACTGGACCTGGACGTCCTAAGTGCATTCAATCATTATGAAGAAACCAATCGACGTTGGTTTTTGTTCAATTCAATTGCGGCATCTCAGATGGCAAACAAGAATCGAGCAAGTAAGAAGAGACCGCTGACTTCGGATGGTAGCCGAAGATCACCAATGATCTCTTCGGCCACAACGGTATATATATGTGTCCGACTTTCAAGCTTCTGAATGCTTCAATTTCCTTGATTTTATTCAGCATCTATATAGGCTATTCATCTTCTACGCCGATTCTCCGACCTCGTTGATGCTTCGCGTCAATTAACTGCCTGTATCTAATCTGGTTAAGTACCTCATCCTACACACAAGTGCCTAGTCGGTGAGTGTTTCGTGAGAATATGTTTCAAGACTATATAACTCTGTCTGTCCGATTAGAGTCTGATTAGATCCATTCTTTCCTTCCATATGTTGTACCCTCCAACGAATTTTCGTTTCTCGAGCCCAGTAGATGGCAGCGATAGTGATCAAGAAGTGGATAACAAAATGGCCTCGCAAAGGCGGAGACAAGTTTCACGATCGTGAGTTTCAAAGGTACATTTCCTAAGTCCTCGATTAAAACCCCATACCCCTCCCCCCGAAGTCCTGGCGCTTGTGTTCATTGCAAATCGTTAAAAGTATGTCGTAATGAGTGCGCTAGTACCGGGGCCAATCATCTGACATTTGATAAGGTAAAGTGTGAGTTCAAGCCGGGTGAAAGTATCTGCCGTAGATGTCAAGCAGGGGGTCATAATTGCCTCGCTCGAACTCGAAAGAAACGCAAACCAGCGCCGTACGTTGACAGTGTTGTCATTAATGTGTAGTTGCCTCATGTCCTATTTAGTACCCATGAGGATTTGCAGGCCAGGGCACACCACCAGGACCTTCAGATCCAGCAGCTGCTTCTTCAATTCGACAAATTGAGGGCAGACAGCAAGATACAAGAGTCAATAACTCGTGTGCAATCTATACGGCCACCCGATATTAGTGAGTTGATTTTGTTTTAATTGACGTGGGGACTAATGAGGTAGTTCCGCGATAGAAAAGAGCTTGATGCTTCGAAAATGGTCATCAAAAGCTAGAACACCCGAAGAATCGATTCAAATCAGTTTTTCACCGGGTATATTTTAAGGTTTCATGATATGAACAGGTATTGACCTTAGTCTAAGGGGTGGAAAATCTGTCGCCACCAGATATCGTGAAGTACTGTGAACTTTATGCAGAGGAAATCATGTATCTCTTCCAAATGTATGCCACTGTAACTGTCCCCGGACCATGCTGATATCCACTATTGCAGATTCTTTGACCGCATCAATGTATGGGTGTGCAACTTAATCTTGATATACTTTGACACCAATTCTAGCCCTTCTTCTCAATATTGGATCCCGAGCTGCATACACCCCAGAATCTCATTTGGACCTGTCCATTCTTGTTCACCGTCAGTGAGTGTTGTTTGTTACGTCGATGCCCGGTATTGGTGTTAAGTAGTTCATTGTCAAGTCTGTGCTGTCGCATCTCGATATTATGAGGAGAAACCGACTATGTATCTGATGGCCATGGAATTCGCTCGCGATGCTGCTGGATGGGCGCTGATTGATGGGTCGAAAAGTGTCGATGTCTGTCAAGCTTACCTCTTGATGGCTGTCTACCCCATCCCAAAAAAGAAGTGGGCGGAAGATCGCAGCTGGTTACTCATGGGAGTAGCTATCCGGTATGTGAATCGTATGTTCAATACAACTATCATTGACTTCTAGCGGCGACATTCAAAGAATGGCAATAGAACTGGAGCTCAATCAGCCCCCACCCGATACTTGCAGCGAAAGAGAAAAGCTGAACAGAACACGAACGTGGCTCAACTGTTATTGCGTCGATGGATCACATGCGATACAGTTTGGCAAAATGCCCATGCTTCGCCTCGACGATTACCTGGCCAGACATTCTCGAGAATGGTACCGCCTGTCGATGACGTTGCCTTACGATGTCCATCTCTGTGCATATGTGCATATAATTATCATTGTCGCTGAATTCAGAGCGACGATGACGAATGAGGCCGAGTCGCAAGTGAGCCATATATGATTTACGTCTTCGATGTCGTTGACCACGAGGCTAGGACTTTGACGTGGTTTCTCTGGCTCTGAGAACAGAAGCAAGACTTTCGCATGAGTTGTCAGGATGGGTTGAGATTTATGCACAAGAGTTTTCAAATAATCGTAGGTCCAGGTTGATTGGCACATAGAAGTTGGTACTGAGCCGATACCTCTAGCATTGCAAATTTGCCTTTATCGAGGCAATACAACACAGATGTATGGCGAATCTTTCTTGATTTTAGAGGACTTGAATTTATCACTATCAGGATTACTGCGTATCTACGCTTAGTTGTTCTTACTGTGGGCTTCCAGCACGCCGTCAAGTCAGAGTTGTCAAGGAATTCTCAAATACTTCAGAGATCGATTAAAGCAGCTCGTGAGGTCATTCAAATCATGGCGGAACGTCTTTTTCCGACAGGGAACTTGCGGTTCGCCATGGGGGCCAATTTTCTCTACGTTTCATTTGCGGCTGCATTTCTGATCAACGTGCGTTGCCTCTGAGTTGTATGTGATTCTTGTCCTCACACTTCTTCATAGCTTCTACGGCCTACGTTGCTTCGTCTTTTGGATGAAAAGACACAATATGAGATCGTCCAGGATGTGCAAAACCTTATTGGAATACTAGGTACCGGGGGTGTGGCAATAGACGCACGGCACACGCCAGCTCTGTACTGTCGGTTCTTGTCATCACTTCTTGCCAAGCATCACCCCGTATCTCCTCAAACCACTTCCGAATCTCCCATCAGCGACTCCTCTATTGCTTCATTTCCTAGCGACGGGCAATTTTCCACTTCGTCCCTCACCTCCTGGCCAGACATTATGTACGATGTTCACAAACATCAACATGATAGCTCCCCGACACACGAGGCATTCTTTCAAGATGGAGAAGTTGACATGGATCTCAGTCTCTCTCACTTTGTGAGGACGGTGAATCAAGGGTACCCCACACCTCCAGATCCGACTCCATATGTCGATATTTACAGTAGCGCTCAGAGATGGGACTTTCAGGGTTCCTATGCAGCGATGTCATTTGCAGATTTGTGGAGGACGTAGACACATGTATGTATTGTTACTATTGTAAGTACAAGAGGAGTTTCCTAGTAATAAGGATGTATCTATATATGTAATTCTGCCCGCGATTTGAAGTTTGAAACAACATGTGCAAATACAGTTTGTTGAACGCGTCTGACACTGAAAGTCGCGTCTCCGATCACGCTGTAAATCTTTGTAAATGCACGTTTGGCCATGTCCCAGTTTCGACCAACTCGCGCTTCCCCTCCATTTAAACCTACTCGCCTTCTAGAGCATGTCCTTTCTGCCGATGTTTCTGTTGCTTCGACCCATGGTTCTATTTCTGAACTTACCGGTTTGTCGCCTGATGATATTGACTTTTTAGATGCGGTCATAAATCGTGCTGGCCCTTCCGTTACAGATTTTTCGAGCGTCGCAACGGCGTATCGTGGCGTTCTTAGAGACCGCGGCCTTAACCCTCGAGAAGCTGTTTACTTTGAAAAGCTGATAAAGCTTGGGATGATGAAGGGGAAGAATTGGGGTGACAAATGGAACGCAGTCAAGGCGCGGCATAGTCGTGCAAGTGAACCATCAAATAACAATGAACATCATGATCAGTTATATCGAGCAAATCTTGCTAAAGGACGTGGTGCACAATTCAGGACGCCTGTTGTATCGGCTGAAGACACACGCAGTACACCTTCCCACGCCGCCGACCTCGACACGCCATCCTCATCTTTCGGAATCTCTACTTCTGTCAAGCAATCGAAACGACGACCAAGAGTTCGTACTACAACATCCAGCTCGTCCGACGACCTGAGGCGCAATTCATTACTTCTGTTGCCCGACACACCACCAGCCAAGCAGCAACATAGACCATGGAAGTTTGGAGCTTCTTTAACTTCGGATAGTGAGAACACATGCGGGCAATCCACAACACGCCTTGCTGCTACCCGCCGTTCACAACTGCTCACCCGAGAATCCTTTGGCCGCAAGTCCCTTGACTCTACAGTCATCACACCTGCGGCTGCGACAAAAGTCATCGCTAGCGCAAGAGAAAGAAGAGAAAGTGTAATTATTGAAGACGATGCTTGGAACAAAATCAGAATGGAAAGGGACGAAGCGGAAGCAGATGTTTTCAGGAGAACCCAACTATTGGAGCGTTGCTGGAAAGTATGGACTCAACTATATCAGTGGATAATGGTGTGTATCCTGTCATGCATTCTACTCCTTATCTTATAGATTTTCAAATTATCGCAGACAACCAGCGGCCAAGTCGCTAGAGCCCGCGATAATATGATTATGAAGTTTTATTTTCGACGGTGGAGCGAAGCCACTTTATCTCGGCAGGATCTCTATCAGCGCATATCTATTTTTTCCGACAACCGTTGCCGCAGGAGATTTCTGACTATCTGGAGGCATCGGTTGAGAGGAAGGGAACAGGACAAGTGGCGCCAGGACATGCGTCAAAGAATGAATACAATCAGAGAAAAACGAGAAAAAATGTTATGTCAAGATGCTTGGGTCAAATGGCGACAGATGTATCGTTCTTGTAGGTCTGGCCATTACTACACCGAACGACTTGTCCGTCGGTTTTACGGTCGCTGGAGGACACGGCTATCTACGATTCATCACTCCGAGCTGATTGCGGATGATGCATTTCGAGCTTCTGAAGAAAGGGCTGTGCTGCGATACTGGGATTGGTGGCGAACTGCTAGACAGTTGCAGTTTTTTGAACACATAATGTCTGAAAGGATCGATCTAAGGTTGATGAGGGATACAATGTCTGTTTGGGAAAAAAACATGTAAACTCTTGTTTTGTTGAAGCGAACTGACCTGATTGTCGTAAAGGTCTGAACATAGGTTGGCCATGGAGTTTCACGAACGCAGACTAGTGAAGTCTTCGATCAGGTCTTGGAAAGCTGCTCAAGATCGGTTATGTGTATGTTTTTTTATTGTCGATCCCTCTGGAGTATTCATTGATACCCCAAGAGACCATGGAAAGCCGAGCGCTCAAGTACACCGCTCGCCAGGACGGTCTGCTGGTCCGAGCTGTTTTTCGAGTTTGGAATGCTCGAAGACAAGGCAAGGCGGTAGAACGCCTGAAGGCCTCCAACCTCACTTATGCTGCCTGGTCAGTCTGGAAACAGCGGCTACAACAGCAAAGCTACAATAATGGTACGGGTTTCCCTTTTATCACTCCGAGTGCTGATTTCATTCTTCATAGACCTTGCTTTGGCATTCGTCATGCGTTCTGACTCAGCAAATATGGTATCCTTATTTCACAAATGGCGCCAAGCATATGCTATCCATCGAGATGCACACGTAGTCGCCGTACAATACGATACGGAACAAATTTGCTACAAGGCACTCTTAGTTTGGCGGATGAAACTTCGTGAGAAGCTGAAGATGGTGCGGATGGCCAAGAGGGCCGTCAATTTCTCGGCGATTCGTCATGCTTGGAAAGTTTGGCATGAGGCGATGAATCGAAGAGCAACCGAGAGACGCCTTGCAGAATTTGAGAAGCGACGTATGGGAAGGGTCTTCTACAGTAAGCTCCACAGCATGCTGGCAACCCTGATATACTCATAATCTCAATATAGCATGGCTCCTTCAGGCTCGCCAAGTGAGACAACGAAGGCTAGCTGAGAAAACAGTCCAAAGTAGGATAGAGAAGGTCAGTGAGTTGGAAAATACTTGAAATGTTGTCTAAATTAGCCTGACCTCAGCGAATTCTGCAATGCACTCTGATGGCTTGGACGAATCATGTCATTGCAATCAGATTGAGAGAACTGGATATCGCTCAAAGCCATAATGTTGCCCTCCAAAAGTGAGTCGTAGGCTCTTTTTAACTCTAATCTAACATTCTTCTAGTGTCATGTTCAAAAAATGGCAGAAAGTATACGCTCATCGTTTAGAAGTGCTTAGCCTCCTGCAGAGCTATATTCTAGTGAAAAGGGAAGGTGAGTACTGCGTTCACAGATGAGAGGAACACAATCATTCAATACCATACAAGATAACATGCGCCGCGTCTTCACTCGCTGGCTAGGACTGGCACGCATTAACCGGCACCGACGAATCACACTGAAGGAGAAAGAGGATGAGTTCAAAATATCTGTTGTAGCATGCTTCTGGGACAAATGGAGAGACCGTTTTAGCGCTGAAAGATTGCGCCCCATCGTGAGATGATATTCGATCCATTGAAATTCAAAACTGATCACTTAACAATAGGAGTGCATGATCCAGACTGAAAAGAACGCATTATTCAGAGCTTTTGGTCTATGGCATTCCAAGACGAAGGTGTGTGTTGAATTGGCAATTTTTATCCGCTGTGTCTCACATCGACCTTCAGTCACTGCCCGCTATACGCCTTTATGCCAATAATACGAAGGCGAAATATTTCAAGACCTGGCGACAAGCCATGCCGCGAGCTCTTCAAGCTACGAAGGCACGCGAGATAGACAGACACAGCACTATCAGTAAGACTTAGCATATTGGTAGACCTTGTTGCTTACCTACGCCAGGGAAATATCTGGACAAGTGGGTCCAGATTCACCGTACAAAGATGGCCCTCAAAGCAGTGGCGTAAGTCTGCTTTCGTTTTTCTCATTCTGTGGAAACGAAACGTCTGTTTCTAGGCGAGCAAGATATCTTCGACTTCCTACTGCTGCTCCCCGACAGACTCGTCCTCAAGGTTCTGGACCCAATAATGACATATTCCCACGTGTTGGCGCAATTTCTAGGGAACCACCTTCTACACAACCAACAGCTGCCGTTAGTCTTCTCAGACCACGGCCGTTCTCAGAAAGGAGTCCGGGCCTGCGGCATTCGCCAAGAACACGTGAATCAAGCCCGACGGGTTCTCGTGCGTCTTTCAGCGAGAGGGCCAGTAGCCCGACACGAGCCGCACCTGCCAACGAAGCAGGTGCAAATGACGGTGCAAGGACCAGACTCTGGCAGGAACTACGTGGAATGCAACGAAAATCTCGACCCTCTTCACTGCATTCCCGGCCGAGAGAATAGAGTCTCTCATATGGCTTTGGTAGACCCTATTTATTGTTATTTTATTTCCGCAAGTGTATGATACCATCTCGACACCATACCTCCCAATCATGAATTACGATAATATTGCCACCCCACCCAGTTCGCGATGACGAAGTAGGCGCCTGTCGGGATGATAAAAAGGACAAAGTATTTGTAGTGCGAGTCGTAGGCAAGCATATCAAACAACTGGATGGAATGAGTGCGACTCCAAGAGGCCAAAGATATGCCGCGTACCGAAAGGCCGGTAGGCGGGAGGAAAGCGCTAAATAGAACAGCGTAACTTGCGAGAGCAAAGAATACGATGGAGAAGCTGATTATGACGTGGCCAGAGTTTATGAGCATCTATAGAAACGTTGAGATGTATCACCAGTGGGGCGACTCTGGAAAGTACCTTTACATGGTGGCTGATGGACAAGAGGTTGTGTCCGAATTTGGTTGCCTGGATCATGAGAAGTCTGTCTTGTTGATATCTTACTCTAACTACCATGAGCTCCCTGCCAGTCCAACCCCAGCATAAAGAGGCTGAGTCTGGTCATTCCCTAAAGAATATGGCAAATTCCAGCTGATATGGAACACATTGCTCAGCACACCGCAGTCAGAGACAAGGTTAAATCTGAGGCCCTCGGACGCAGAGCACGCCGATGAAGAGGCACCTCACAAGGCGCAAATGTCATCAGGGATGTCTCTCCCAGAGATCCCTGGAAACCTTGATTTTGAGTTGGACATGTCCTCAATTCTCAGCTCATATTCGAATGCCGAGTAAGTGTTCTGTTGCTCGACATGAGTCGATATACCGGATGACAATGAACCACGATCACTCTGCAGTGCAGAAAAAGTCCAAAAGCGAGCATCCAATGTGATAAAGCTGTCTCAGGAGAATGAGAAATTAAAGGCAGAGCTCAAAGCGATGACTGACCGGCTAGAACGTGCGGAAAGAAGACGAGATGAGCTTGCAAGACGGCAGCAGATGGTAATGGAGCCGCCATCGTCATAAAGTATAGGAGTACTAGAGTGCACTACCGGAAACTATATTGTACAACGGGAGGTTATAAAATACCCAATTGGAGTAGATTATCAATCTGTAAATCGCCACAATTCATCCTCGCTACTTCCCTAACACCGACCCTCATGGTATCCAGCCGTAGACCATCTGAACGTCGCCTTTCAGACCGCAGGCCCTCCGCCGTTTCCTCTCGCCGCCCCTCCATCGATCCATGGAGGCTCATTCCCATGGACAAGTCTGTATTGTCCTTCGTGTATATTGAATATGCTCATCAATTATTCGACCTAGGGCGAGCCACGTCGGCGGGTCCGATGATTTTAACGTCGTCTTCATTGGTGCAGGCAACATCATGTTCGGTAAATACATCATCGCTCCTAGACTTAGACGCGTCTTGACATTTTCACCAGGATCTGATGAAGGCCCATGGAACCACTCGTTTCGATTCGAACAGTGAGTTGATCAGTTCATCATTCGTGTCAGTGGCACCGATCAATCCGTATAGCAAGCTCGGCCGCCGTCTTAAGGTCGTCGCCCTCATTGATCCCGCCATCGAACGCGCCACAGCTGTCCTCCAGAAGAAATGCGACTCTTTCGTCGTGTCGGCTTACCAGGACACCCGCGTCTTCAAGACTCTGGAAGACTTTGTGAAGAGCATGTCTCCCAAGGATCGGCCTCGCGCGGTCATTGTCGGCAGCCCTCCAATGTTTCGCGGGTCTCTCCAGCCTGGACGCGATATCGAGATGCAAATTCTCAAGCACTTTCCTGGTGTCGCTATGTTCATAGAAAAACCAATTGCTACAGGTCCTCTCCATGAGATCGAAGATGCTTTTACAGTTGCAAAGGCAATCAGCGAGTCCAAGACCATATGTTCCGTTGGGTGAGCTAGCCGTGCTCGGGGAGGTTCCCGAGAATTTATAACTCTTCAGATACATGCTTCGGTATTTGAAAGCTGTCCAGATGATGAAACAAATTATCGAGGAAAACAATCTCACTGTTATGGCGACCGTTGCGCGATACGCTTGCGCATATCAAGCGATCGCCAAGCCCGACTGGTGGGACAAATCCAAGAGGTGAGCTTCCGACCGTTTGCTTTCTACTTGATGCTCACGAGATTAGTGCTGGTCCCGTTGTAGAGCAAGGCACTCACTTCTGCGATCTTTCCCGCTATTTCGGTGGAGAGGTAGATATCTCCACTGTCAGCGCACACTCGCTCGAGTGGGACGAGAATGCTGGTCATCTCTCAAAGATTTCCATTGATGAGAGCAAAATTGCCCCTGAGAACAGGATCCCCCGTGTGACAACCGCGACATGGTAAAATGATCAAGCGCATTCCACAAGAACTCATCTGATCGGAATACAATAGGAAATACGACAGTGGAGCTGTTGGCAGCTTTACCCACGTCGTGGCTCTTCACGATACTGCCTACAGCTGCGAAATCGAGGTGTATGCTGACGGTTATCAACTCAAGTACGACATCAATTACTGCTGTAGTATGATTGCTCAATCTTTCCAAACCCCTAGGTTGGTCAACCCATATGTCCAGCCTGTGCTCTACGTGCGTCGTCCTGGTGATGAGCTTGAGCAGGCGATCAGGTTCCCAGACGACGATCCCTTCTTCTCTGAGGTCTCGAACTTGATCGACATCATTGAGGATATTGAAGAGGATCCTGAGGCTGCCCAGATTCTGAGCACTTACGATGGTCAGTCGTTGACCTGGAAAGATATCCTTTGCATGAGCAATTATTGATTATGATGCAGATGCGGTCCGAACTTATGAGTTAACCTGGGCTATTCGTCAAGCTGCTGAGCGTTCTCGTGCTGCCAAGCTGCAAGCAAGCGCTGAAGAAGCTGCGGGAGCTGAGAAGCTTGAAGCAGCTTGAAGCGATATCCATTTCTTCTAATACTTAGATGGGTTTGGGCTTTGTAAAAGTAGAGCTCTCTGTTTCAGGAGCCAAACTTTGTACCTGCTTTCAGACACCCTGTGTATTCTGTATCAACAGTGTGTATAAATTGTGTGCAAGAGATTATAGTTGTCAGGAAGAAGAATGGATGTAGACAGCAGTACATTAATTCAGGCCAGACGCAAGTGGCAAAGGAGAGGGTGGGCTCTAGTAGAATCAGTTTGCAATTTCTATTGGGAACCGACAACGGACAACTGTCAGGGGTATGACAATCAGTCTCCTTCATTTCGTCGACTCAACTCCACACAAGCCAAGTAGGGGTGTCACTCTGTGTCGTCAGACACTGATTTGAGTCGTTTGGAATCAGCTTGCTCAGACGCTCCCTCCTTAGTAGTGTGTTTCTCTTCAAACTTCCTCTTCCTGTCAAGCTTTCCCTTTTCTCGAGAAGCGATCCTGTCCCATTCTTCATCAAGGTGGGCTTTCAGCGTAGGTATGTTTTTCATAGAGGAGCCACAATGGAAACAGACGAGATCTTCTTTCAGTAGGGCTTCATAATGCTTCGGATCCAGTTTTGCCTTCTTGAAGATTTAAGCAGACTTCAGTATATAGTTATGGTTGAGAACGAGAACGCTCACCATGCTGAAATACGACTCCTCAGCATCAAACCACGACATTACTTCGTCGATATCCAGAAAGAAACCAGCTTTCGGGTGGAATGAGTTGTAATGTTTCTTGCTCTTCATCCGGTCTGAGCGTAGGTCGGAAGAAAGGACATGCAGATGTAAATGTCTGTATTTCGCGTCGTGATTGAGAAATGATACGCAACCATGGATTTAGGAAACATACGGCATGGATGGTGCAGCATGGAATCCAGTCCATATACCCCACTTGAATCCATAGCGCTTGAACATCTCACCCTCAATTTCTTTTCGTAGTGTTGCTGCATCCTCGCTTAGTGAGATTATGACTTTTTTAGCATGTTCATTGTCGCCCCTTAAGAGTGTCCTTAGGCTTGTCAAGGTATCCGCGTTCAGAGATGGTTTCACTCGAGGAAGGAGCAAAAAATGGAAGATAGACTTGGGATAGGTGTCATAGATGACCAATGAGTTCGAACTATGACTGAAGAGTACAGAGCTAGGAAAAGTCGCTGGATCCTTCAAAGCATACGTGCGTAAAACATTCAAGTTCATTGTCAAGTCGCAGAAATGTGTCGAACATCACATGCATCACAAGTCAGGCTAGTTTGATGTTCTGTTAATACTCCGATCGTGAATATGTATATTGGTAATACATATCTCAAAACGTTGCAGTTACAGCTACAATGTGTCGATTACCCCTCGTAAACCTACATATACTATCGTCCAGTGTGAAGAAGCTCCCTGAGATTTTCAGAAAGCGTTGGCATGTTGATTGTTGTCACCGAATTATCACTTTTCATTTGACTGTTACGATGCCGGACCCCATTTGTTGATGGAGTGGGCAGCTCCTCAGCTTTTCGACGATCGATATCCGCGACGAGTTGGGCAAAGGACAGAAAAAGAACCTCTGCTTGAGCAAGAGTTGTATCCAATTCGATGGTCATGCTCAGCTCGTTGCAGTACTAAAAAGAAAACAGAAGAATAAAATTTCATCAGGAGAAAATACCGTTATGAGCTGGAATTCGGCGGACCTTCAAAATCTCATCAAACTGACAGAATAAGGTCAGTGAATATAAGAAACACGACTGATATAGTCACCTCTACAAGATAACGCAGAATCATATCTCGATGTGACTCGAGCACAGCTAATGCAACAAATAGAACGAAATCATTGCTGTAATAATCTGTCCACAGAACCTCCCATAAGCGAAGCACGTCATCGAACGAAAATTCTCGTTTAAACGCGATCAGAACCCAGCTATGAGATGGCATGAGCCTGGAGCCATGGTTCAAACTCGAATTTAGCCGTACCGGAAGCAGAAAAATAAGTTGAGACCATCAGTCTTCTCTACGGCCACAGTTAGCCAGAAAAAATTACGGTTTAAAACTTACCTAGATGCTTGTATAATTCGGGATCCATGATTCCAACGAGTTGCTGGAGAGTCGACAGCTGTTTTTTCATGCCACTTTGGTCTCGAAGGAAGTTCTGCTTCTGATCATGGACAGAAACCTGGAGGCTTAGTTAGATTCACGTTGATAGTGAGATACTAACCATTCGGTGCATCACTTCCACAAAACACCAGAAGGTCATCTCTTCGTTGGCATCCATGATGACATAGATTGGGGCACATAGGTCGGACATTCCCTGAACATAGCCTTGAAGGGCATTTAGCGAATACAACAAGACAAGACGGCACCAAGTCTAACCCAAGTCTTTTTCATAAAAGTTGTACGTTAGTAGAATGCTCGCGTGTCGATCGATGTGCTCGTTAGTCGGGGATTGAGAGCCAATGTCGCTTATGTTGGGCGAGATAGAGGAGTAACGCTGGTGGTGGCCTTTCTCGCCACTTTGTCCATCCTGAAGTTTGGGTTCTTTCGTGGTGAAAAGTGGCTGACTTCGATCGGTGCGGCGACAGTCTACATCTATCCGATGACGCTCCTGGAATTTTTGGTGATGCAGTAAGTATTCGTTCAGTATAGCTAAAACAATATACCTCAATAACATCCGGCCGGTCAAATACTTCGGGAACACCACACCACTGGTCTTTGATTTCGTGGTACAATTTCCTGCAATTATAATGCTTGATATTTGGGTTAGAGCAGACCGAAATGAGACATACCGCTTCTTCTCCCATTTTCGTAATCGTTCAGGGCGTGTCACATCCCACTCATATACTCCGAGGATGAATGGCCAAATCGTTTGTCTGAGCTTGCCTTTGGCGACAATACCCCGTCTAAATACTTCACGTTTCATTTCTTCAATCCTCACTTTCGGTCTGCCGTCCTCTGCAAACCACTTGGACCACATGATTTCGTCGACAGGATGTTCTGGATCACGAGATGACTTGGGGGTCGGTAAGTTAACTGTGGAGTGAAGAAGCTCAAAGATCCCGAGCGGTGAAGTCTCTTGTACAGTTGACGTGGAGGGAAGTGTTTGAGCTTCTCGTCTACGGGCACGTTCACCCTCTTCGGCTACTATCCTGGCCCAGCGAGCAAGGTAGACACGGGCGCTTTCAAATTCGCCGACGCCACCCTTCTCAACCCAGCTACCCCACTGCCATTCTCCGCTGGCATTCACAAGGCTCCGTACCGGATCGGGTAGGTGTGGTACAATAGGTTTGGCGAGTGGATGAGAGAGAATATTCTGAGCTGCGTGGCGAGTTGCACGGGTAATGTTAGAGAAGGATTGAAGGAGGGCGAGCCTTGCCTGTGACGATGGAAGAACACTGCTGGACGGAGCCGACGACAGCGAACGATGGAGTACAGACGAACGATGTGAGTATGGGTTTGGAGGTGACGTTGCGATAGGACGAGGGCGACGATGAGCAGGGACGGGTGAGTGTGAATTTGCGAATGACGACTGTGCGAGTATGTCGTCCACTGCGTCATCACTAAATATTTGAGTCGAGTGTGCCTCAATATCCGCTCGCGAAGGGTCGATCAAGAATAGCAAAGGGTCCAACGTTGACTTCATTAGATGTGAATATGATCGCAGCCGTGAAAGAAGGTCTTCGCCACCCCACGAGTTCCCCGACTGTGGTACATGTGGCGCAGGGGGCGGGTACGACGTCGTGTCCTGCACGAGAGGACGTGGTGTCGATGCCGTCGTGAATGAGCGCGACTCATCATCGTGGAAGTGAAGGGTAGGAAGGGTGTCACCATTGATGAGATTTATACCGATGGATCCATCTGGAGAGACATTGAGAAGTGGGTGGCGAAAGATCATGCGACGAACTTACACCAGGAGGACAACGTTGGGGGACGCACGAGAAGCGAATATATTGACGTCAGCGAGACAGAGAACGCGTAAGATTCAGGTCTTTGTGTTGGGAGCTCAATAAGAACGACATCTGAACCAATAAAGTTACAGACGCCAAGAAAGTTGTTAGGAGCGCACCGTCGTCTTTGTCATCCCATACAACCTTTTCCTCAATCTTAACAAATTTGTCCCATTCAGTCGTACCTCGTTCGTTGAGAAGCGTCTCTGGGATCCAAGCGAGCAAATATATTGAATTAGGAGCCTCCTACAGGAAAGGGGTGAGAACCAAAGGAGATGGCGATCTGAGAGGACCGACTCTTTTGACTAGAACGACAAAGCCCGGAATATTGTCTCTCGCATAAGCTGTTGGATTCACGTAGACCTTGGACTTGCTGTAAATCAAACGGTATCTATTATCGTCGGGGCTAGTCGATGGTATGTGAGGAAGATCCGTCCGTTTGATCTCAACCATCGAGTCCGACTGTAAAAGGGATAAGCGAGGCTATAGCGACGGAAAACAAGACAAACTGAGGTGGTTGAAATAAAGGAATCAAGGGAAGACGATGCCTCTATGTACTCGTCGTCCATTCGACCGCAGTTGCCGCAGTTTGTCAAGTACAACACGTCATGGACTGATTTGGAACAGTGGCACGTGCACAATGATATACAGACTCGGAGACTTATAAATAAAAGTTCGAAACAGCATGCGCTACTGGCGCCGGGTCACACCAAGACTCTCATAAAGAGAAAATAAGTTGTAATGGCCAATATAGAACAAAAACAATCCGTAATTTTAGCGATTACTTTTGGTATGACCAAACGTTGCGAAGCACTGATTATAGAAAAAATGAGCTGTCAATGCATAACGATAAAAAAAAGCAACAACGTACACCCCGCTTTTGTCGCCAGTCTGTTGATAGAATCGTCGCTCTCGCCTTGGGATCGGACCTGTCCGCAAAGAGCGAAAGTGGTAGAGGTGTTCAAAGCACGACCATTAGCGTCGACGTCAACAATGCTGATCTGCACGGAGGCGTGGTCCTTCGAGGTGATGAGACGGTCTAGAAAATTCTTGATTAACGCAATTCTGTGCATTCACTTCAGGAAATAGGCGCACTAGTAGCCGAGCATTTGCGGGGAACGTAGAGATCAACGAGAACACCCTGAGAACAAGATCAGGCTCAGATAAAGATTCAAAGAGACGTAGGACGTACAGCGTCGTTTTCCATTTTGAAATTGCGGCCTTCGGACGATAATTACAACGATGAAGTGGAGAACGTATCAGCGTGGGAGAATATTCGTAAAACTGTACAGTAGTTTTTATTTGTTAGCAGCCATCAAGGCCAATCAGCAGCCATCCAGGCCAAATCATAGCTGCCGAAGCCATGCCGCGGCATGACTGGTTATGTACCTTGGTACCTTGACATGCTTGACATTCTCTATGTCTTTACAGGATGCTATTGTACATTGACTAGATCGGGTTGAAATCCCTTCGGAAATACTTGACGTACGTTGATATTAATCCTCGTTGTGCGTAAGTAGGCTTCGTAAGGTTCCCAATCTTTGTCCCATTTCCCCAGATGAGAAGGCAGGGTATCATCCAGTATTCGAGGTACACCTTGCAAGTAGTATGAGACAAGCACAAGGTACTTGATTTTAATCTATCTCTTACCATGGTAAGCGCGTCTACACTCCGGACCTGACATAATGACTACGTCTCCGGAGCGGAGAAGAATAGGCACTGGTTTCGAATCTCGTGTCAAACCGCCAATGAGGAATACAGCCGCATTTCCAAGACTGGAAAAAATTGAAGAAGGGTGCGGGAGGAACATGTAGCAACTTACGATATGGAAACGAGGGGCGATGTGGCGCATACTTCAGATCGGTCAACGTGCGCCATAAGAGTGTCCTGATTTTGGATCAAAGTTAGGTCACGCTAAATTTTGGAACACCAACCTTTGTCTGGTAAAAATTTACAATTCCGGCATCGGGTTCTGGAACCAGAAATGCAGGTTTAATCTTGTTGCAACACGTCAAGAGGTTGATAGTCATACCATACGATTCATTCCAAGTAGTCCAATCTGTCCAATCACCGTCTGCTTCACTATAAATTTGCTTCCAGTCAACAGCAGCCACCGCATCCTTACAAAGATTTCGCAGGCGTTGATCGATGGCTCCTTGACCCTTCGTAAAGTCGTATTGTTTAGTTCCCCAATGATAAAACCATCCTATATTTGCCCAACGTAGCTTGAATAGAAGCTCAGATAATTGTGTTGCCTTGATAGTTGCTGAAGGAGCCGGCGGAGGTTTCGGCGTGGTAGAGATGGCTGAGAAGTTATCGGGAGTGGCAGGTGTGTTGTTGACAAGCTGTCGAGGGCCCGGAGGCTCTTGGGTTGTAGGAGAACCCTGATTCGACTTGGGCTGCACAGTAATATCTTTGCTAGCGTCCCGCTGAAACTCGAGCCACGCGTTCCACAGCCCTTGTGGTGGGAGAGAGTAGTGTATATCGAGATTGGTTTCATTTTCACGTGCTTGATCACACAACGACCAACGAATCAATTCCCTTTGCTGCTCTTTTGAGACGAAAGATGGCAAGATAACCAAGCCTAGGTGATGTATTGATGAATATAGGTTGTCGATAGGGTTGAGACTACAGCACCAGGTATTTGAGGGATGGTGTAGAACTTGGTAGACTTTCGCGCTGCCGATAGTTCTCTGTGCTGAACTGCACTTGATCCTCTCCAAATACCCTGTCGGACCTCATCGTCTCTAGCTGGATCTAGTATGGCGAGGTCAAGGACATTGGAAAGATCGGGAGGGGGAAAGCGAGCTTTGTATTTCTTCTCTGCACTTCTGAATGGTGACCAGTCAAGCTCGAGGTCTGGGTTCCTATTCTTTGTAGCCTTATGATAGAGGCGACGAGCTTTTTTATAGGCGGAGGAATTGGGGTCGTGAAGGTCGGCTTGTGAAGACATGGCGGACCGGCAGGAACCCAACGGAACCAAACAAGACGCGGAGTACTCGGCAACAAAGTTTTGGGAGCTCTGTCTGAGTCTCCTCTATGTCGCTATGGCTTCCTCGTACTACCTCGACCGTCTTTGCTCGTTCTTGTAACCGATTACCATCCTCTTTAGTTTATTCTCGTCGCTCCTGTCCCGCCTTTGCTATCCCCCGTTCGTCCGTTCGATATCAACCTTTCCGCAATCTACAAACTCCCTCTAATTCCTCACCGTCGGCCAACAACGAGTCCAAATCTTCGCCTCCAGCAACAGCAGCGGCACCTCTTACGACCAGAGTCTGGAAGAAGGTTAAGCATGAAGCACAGCATTATTGGCACGGAACCAAACTTCTGGTTTCCGAAGTACGCATATCCTCGCGCCTCCAATGGAAGATCTTACAAGGAGAGACACTGACGCGTCGTGAACGCAGACAGGTCAAATATTCTATTTACTCTCGTAGCCTGAATGTTCAGACTGAACATATGCTTACAGCTGAAACGCACGACTCAGGATCTTCTGCGTCTCGTTCCGTTCGCCGTCTTTGTTGTCGTTCCTTTTATGGAGTTTCTATTGCCTGTTGCACTCAAGCTATTTCCGAACATGCTTCCATCCACATTCGAGGACAAGTATGCCGCAGTATGTCCCATGTACAGCTCTTTGTCTTCCTTAGTTAAAGCGCGTCAATTGATCTAGGAAGAAAAGCAACGAAAGCTCCTCCGTGTTCGTCTAGATATGGCCAAGTTCTTGCAGGAAACGCTTCGTGAATCCGGACTCAAAGCAAACGCACACATTGTTGGCAGCGACGCTTTCAAGGAATTCTTCCGCAAGGTATACTTTTATCTACGCTTATAGATCTTTTTCACCCACTGAGAACTATTCTACAGGTTCGATCCACAGGAGAATCTCCATCTGCACAGGACATTATCAATGTCGCTAAACTCTTCGATGACGACCTCACACTCGACAACCTCTCCCGTCCTCAGCTGGTCTCGATGTCACGGTACATGGGTTTGAACGCATTCGGCACGGACAATTTCCTCCGGGGCACTATTCGATCACGTCTCTTGGACCTTCGTCGCGATGATCAACTCATCGACAAGGAAGGTATTGACGAACTGTCGACTTCTGAACTCCAAGCGGCTTGTCAATCTCGCGGAATTCGCACGTCAGGAGTGTCCCCGGCACGTCTGAGGGAAGAACTTCAAACATGGGTCAAATTGCATCTACACGAGCGCGTTTCGGGCGTGTTGCTCGTCCTTGGAAGAGCTTTCCATTTTGATCGTAAATTTGGTGAAGATGAAGACGGCAAAACTGCTGTCATCTCGAGCTTGGAAAATGTCTTGAGCGGTCTGCCTGATAACTTGGTGTGTTCCAATCCCAGGTCTCTTGGTACAGTCTTACATCTCTTTTTTATAGCTTAACGAAGCAGAGTTGGAGGTCGATTCTGACAAGGCCAGCTACAAACAGAAACTCGAAGTTTTGCAGCAGCAACAGGAGCTCATCGAAGACGAAGAAGAACAAGAACAGAAGGAAGAGGATGCTCGCCGTGCAAAGAGAGAGGCCGAAGATTTGGAAGTCCGTACAGCCCAATCTCTGTTACCTGACACCGAGGTAATGACCTACCTCTCTATTCTCTGAATAAGTTTCTCTAATGAGTGAATGTTCAGCTAATACCTGAAAAACTCGAAGAGGAAAATGCTCGCATGACGACTGAGCAGCTCAAGGAACTGGGCGAAGCTCTTTCTATCTTGTCTGCCAAGTCCAGTGTCCTCAAGGAGCGCAAGGAACTTCATGATCTCATGGAGGAAAATCTTTCGGCCGAAGAGGTATACTTCAGGCGATGCCAATACCAATAAAGTACTGAACCCTCTTAGGATCCCAAATCACCGTCTAGTGCCTTGACGAAACGCATCCGCAGTATGCTCACCAAGATTGATCACCAACTTGAGGAATACGACAATCGCGTGGGAAGTTCACTTCAGATGATCTCCGCCGATGCGCAAGGCCGGATCTCAGTACAGGACCTTCGAAAGGCCTTGGCTGTGATCAAACACAAGCCTGACGATGAGGTTGGCCAAGCTGTGATTCAAAAGCTTGACGTCGACAAGGATGGCTTTGTTGAACTGGAGCATGTTCTTGGCCTTGCTAAGGAAGAGGGATTAGGTGGGGCAAGATTGGCTTTCCTGACATACAAGCGACTGACGAGTTCTTAGGCATCGTGATTGACGATGCGGCACAGTCAATTATAGGCCAGGGTCATGAGATCAAAAATTCAAAGCCAAGGAAGGAGGATATTGTACAGGAATAGAATTTCAGTCGATGAATATAATGACATTTGAGAGATGCATCCATCCGGAACGTAGAGGGTATTATATGATACATTCCACTGATATAGATAGCCGTAAGCAAGTCCCGATGTCCTTTGTCAGATAGAACGTGGATTTTGTGGTATTCCGCGGTTGTGCTTATTTTGTGTGTGGTTCTGGAGTTTTGGCGCGTGACTGTGATCCTTCTCCTTCGCCTGGGACGGAGACCTCGTCGTCTGCGTCCGAGTTTTCGGCCCAGAAGCGACCTGCCTGGAGGGCCAATACGCCGGTTAGAGCAACACTGCAGACAAGATTATTGGATGCGAGTTGAAGAGTGAGAAGCCGAAGTGAGCTGGGGAAAGGATCTCTGGGTTGGTGATCCGACAGTGCGCCAAAGTTGGCAAAAATATCTGCAGGAAGATCAGGGAGTGCGAGGCAAATGGAGAATAGCAACGGACTTGGAAACACAGAATACAGATACATGACAACTGTGACGCCAAAGAGGACTAGAGGAAGGGTAAGGAAGGACAATGATGCAAAGGGCTTGGACATACAAATGCTACCTCCATCGAACATGATGTTGCCCGCCTCGCCGTCGCCAAGACTCCAGAGGATAGTAATGCAGCCTGTTACTACCACAGAGCCCAGGAGCCAAAGGACCTGAGGGGGACTCCTGGCAAGGATAGAGTAGTAAGCCGCTGCAGTCCAGAGATGCTCATCGGTGACGGGTGATTTCCAGAGGGTGAGAGAGTCGGCGATCCAATGGGTGAATAAGGCGCCTAAAAGAAGTCAGAGGGGGCCTTGAGTAGATGGAGGGAACGGACCCAGGAGAAAACTAGTTACACATACGACCACGCCAGCACGGACACCCATGGCGACCTTGAGCCAAACTTTTATCCGTCACGCCGTCACACCGTCGCCCATTTCGCACCATGCAGCGATGTCTTTGCACTCTTCTGGCTCCTCGCCGGGCCTATTCCACTGCACTCCCTTGGTTCGTCGACGAGCCTCTGCCCTCGTCCAGTCGTTCATCTCTTCCCCGCCCTGCCGCCAATGTCCCCGACATTCCCGAAAACACGCCCCAAATCATCAAACAGCTCCATACCCAGCTAGCGCAGTCCCCGCACCTAGACCCGTCGACCCTCATGGTTTCAGAGTCGATTGCGCCCCCTCCAGGACCTCCATTGCCCCTCCGAGCGCCCCAAGGTAAGAGAAAGCGCGGGGGGACGTATGCAGGCGAGTCGGCGTATGATATTCCCGGAGGGATCTGGAACTGGGTTGTGATGGCACAGGCATGCCGTTTTTTAGTATCTCACACAGCGCTGCTGAACATGTACATTAGGTCAAAGAAGGAACAGAGAACAAGGGTGCAATTGAGTCGGTAGTGCGGGTGGTCAGGAAGGCGGTCAGTGAGACATGATGTTTGCGGGCGTCATGCTGATAATATACAACAGCTGCTGACTATCGACCCGCCACTGCCTCTCCCTCCAAACGCGAAGCGACGGATGCACAACGGATGGGCGATGATAGACGCCGGGGACTTTGCAGTGCACATCCTGAGTCGGGAGGCGCGAGAAAAGTATTTTGATAGTTCACGTGCATGGTAGAGTAGATCACGTGCCTGAAATAACTTTGGCCGGACCACGATGACGAGCAGAGCAGGCGGCCTCTACGGGGGCATCCAATTTTCGTCGAGCTCTGCATTCTCCTCCGCTGCTCCTCCTTCTGCCCCTCAGTCCAAGTCCGAGCCACTGCCCGAGTCTGCCCCTCCTCAAAGCACTGAAAAGTTTGCTGAGCCCCCAGCAAAACCCACAGCCGGTATCTCTTATATTCTGCCTCCCGTTTATTGAAATGCTCATTCCTTCGTTTCGAAGGCTGGTCGGCATCTCTTGCCTTTGCACCTGTCCGCCGAAACCCACCCAACAAAGCCAAGCCCGCCCCACCAAGGATTCCCGCGGGCGCTGCAGTCACCGCTGGTCCAGTCCCAGCCGCAGCCATCTCCTCGACGGCCGTCGTATTCGCACCTCCCGCCTTGATCGATCCAGTCCAAGAAGCTCCTGCTCAGCCCCAGCCCCAGCAAGGATGGGGCAAGAAGGTCAAGCCGCCGTCAATGGTCCTCGACGAAGACGTCAATGGCTTCAAGACTTCTCACAACAGCAAGAAGAAAGGCAAGGGCAAAGGGAAAAGGGCACGTCATCTGATTTCATCGTGATCTTGAAATCATAATCCCGTCTCTAGAACCGCAATGCCCCGCCCGTAACAGTGTGGGACCCCTCAGAGCTCTACGATCCCCTTCGTCCCAATGATTACAATGAATACAAGGTCTGGAAACAGAAAAATCGTATCGAGCAGCGGGAACGACTAGCAGAAGAACGTCGGTTCGATGACCGCAAGCGTTCCAGGCGCAGCCAGAGTTACTCAGACAGCGATGGAACCGATTCCGAAGATGAGAGACCAAGAAAGACGGGTACATCTTCTGCTCATGATATCTCTGCTTCTCTCACAAGAGCCCTCTCAGGTCGTTTTGGGGACCAGCACTTTGATCGTTGGTCGAGGGCCGACGATGAAAAACGCGAATCTTCGCGTCCCACTCCCATTGCTACAACCATGACCGGCGATGAAGCTTATCAGCGCCGTCTTGCAATGTCGAACCCGGTGCAGTCAGCCCCTCCTCCCGTTGCCAGTGCCGAAGACGAGACTCCTAGTGTGTCCATGGAAGCAGCACCTGCCGTACAAACTGGGGACGAAGCCTACCTTCGACGTGTCGCCATGTCAACAATGAAACGAGCCCCTCCACCCGAGCCTGTGTCGCCGCCGTCACCTCCGCCCCTGGCATACAATCCCTTTGCGCCACCCTCTGTACCTCCTCCTTCCGGCCCTCCAGGAACAGCGCCCTCTGAAATTGAAGCCAAAGTCAAGGCAGCGGCAGCCATTGCTGCACGGCTCAGTGCATTGGCTGGTTCTGCTCCCGCTGCTCCATCCCCACCTCCAGCAGAAGACACAAAGTGAGTTGACATGAATCTCCGACCGTAATATTATTATTCACCATTGTACTTAGACCTGACCCTCATGGCTTTGCTGCACGTTTGATGGCAAAATGGGGCCACAAAGAAGGGCAAGGCCTCGGTGCTGACGGCTCAGGAATTGTGAACGCTCTCGCGGTTGAGCAAGTATCACAAGGCAAAGAGAAATCCAAATCAGGCCCTCAGACAAGCAAGGGTATCGGGGTTGGTTCGAAAATGGGCAAAATTATCAACAATAATGAAGATGCAAAGACACGCGAGGATCGAGAGAGGTTTGGCGAACCGAGTCGTGTTGTTGTCTTGACCAACATGGTTGGGCCTGAAGATGTGGAGGATGACGAACTGAGTGGAGAGATTGGTATGTCTAGTATTCCTCCCTTTGCAGATCTTTCACTCATGTCTCCCAATTAGGCGATGAATGCTCGAAGAATGGCACAGTTGAGCGGGTCATCGTCCACCTCGTCCACCCGCCATCTCCGAATCCTGAAGAAGCGGTCCGCATCTTTGTGTTATTTGCAGGCCCAGCCGGCGCTTGGAAAACGGTTAGAGAACTCGATGGAAGATTTTTTGGAGGCAGGACTGTTCGTGCGAGGTACTTTCCTGAAGCGGCTTTCTTTCAACAGAATTTGGACCGCCCCCTTGCCTGATGTTCATTATGTATACTCTTAAATATTAACATTTGTTTTGATTTCACTCGCGATGGGAATACATATATATGTCTGCACGAGCCCTATTATTTTGAGACCAAGTATCCGTAATTTAGTAGACACGCTTGAAAGGAGGTACAGCCTTGCACTCGTTCTCATCGAGGGTGTTGGCAATAACACTACGATATGTGAGATCAATGTCGGGCGAGGTGTGATCGCGTTGGAAGGTCAACGAGTGTTTCATCCAGTTGGCATCGTCACGCTAGTTGGGTTGATCGTCAATGACAAGCAATATACAACAACACATTCAATTACCTCGGGGAAGTCTTCACGAGCGTGAGCACCACGAGATTCCTTGCGGGCAGCCGCACCCACGATGGTGGGCATGGCACATTGCAAGATGTTACGGAGCTCAAGGGTCTCGACAAGATCACTAAAATCAAAGTACAGTCAGTAAGGTTCGGACCATCCAGGAAAAACTTCTTACGAGTTCCAGATCATGCTCCTGTCCTTAATACCAATGTTGTTGAACCTCTTGTAGATTTCACGCATTTTCTGGACACCGTCATCGAGAGATGCTTGAGTCCTATTATGAGAGACGTCAGTTCAACTTGCAAGTGCTTGACTAGGGTCAACAAACCTGAAGACGGCAGCGTCGGTTTGCATGGCCTTCTGCATGTCGAGACGGAGCTTAGCAGTAGTTTCCGGTCCAGTCGAGGTACTGCAGTACAAGTTTAATCAGTCTGCAAGAGCCAACGGGGATTTGTTTGAACGTACCGGATCTTGTCAAGGAATTCAATGCTTTGGAGACCGGCGTTCTCAGAAATGGCTTTGTGAGGTTTGCCGGGAGTAAGAGTATCCCTGATATGATGAGCGCAGGCACGACCAAAGACGACGATATCCAAAAGCGAATTGGCACCAAGACGGTTTGCACCATGAACAGATACGCAAGCGGCCTCACCGGCAGCGTACAAACCAGGGACAATCTTATCATTTCCGTTTTTGTCAATGGTAAGAACTTCACCAGTATACTTGGTAGGAATTCCACCCACTGGAAATGAAATGTCACTTTAATTTCGTTGAGAGATGTGATGTGTGACTCACTGTTGTAGTGAACGGTGGGCAAAACAGGGATAGGCTCCTTGGTCACATCAACGCCAGAGAAGATAGCCGCTGTCTCAGAGATACCAGGGAGCCTCTCATGAAGAACCTCCGCAGGAAGATGGCTCAATTGGAGATAGATATGATCCTTTTCAGGACCGACACCGCGACCCTCACGAATTTCAATGGTCATACTACGAGAGACAACATCACGCGAAGCAAGATCCTTGGCAGTGGGCGCGTAACGCTCCATAAAGCGTTCACCCTCAGAGTTCAGGAGATAACCTCCTTCACCACGGGAACCTACCATTTTTTGTTAGAGAAACACACTGGACAGATTTTAAAGGGCAAACCTTCAGTGATAAGACAACCGGCTCCATAAATACCAGTAGGATGGAACTGAACAAACTCTTGATCCTGAAGAGGAAGTCCAGCACGGGAAACCATGGCGTTTCCGTCTCCTGAGCAAGTATGGGCACTAGTGCAGCTAAAGTAGGCTCGTCCGTAACCACCAGTGGCAAGCACAGTCTTGTGAGAGCGGAAACGGTGGAGGGTACCGTCCTCCATGTTGAGCGCAATTACACCAACGCATTCGCCGTCCTCCATGATGAGATCAAGTGCAAAGTACTCGATGAAAAAGTTGGTGTCATGGCGGAGAGATTGACCATAGAGTGTGTGAAGGAGTGCGTGGCCGGTACGATCAGCTGCAGCGGCACAGCGATATGCCTGTCCTCCTTTCCCGTACTTCAAGGACTGACCACCGAATGCACGCTGGTAAATTTTCCCTTCCTTTGTCCGGGAGAAGGGGACACCGAAGTGTTCGAGCTGTAACAAGGGATAAATGGTCTTGGAATAGCTGATGGTATAGATTAACTCGCCTCGATAACGGTGTTGGGCGCCTCGCGACACATGTAGTGGATTGCGTCCTGGTCACCGAGCCAATCGGATCCTTTGACCTGCACGAGACATCAGTCTCTGATAGTGAAACGCGTCGAGACGACTTACAGTATCGTACATATGCCACCGCCAGTCATCCTCGGTCATATTCTACGCGAGATTGAGCAGGACATAGCGATTAAAAGGTGGAAATTGTACTGACACCGAGTGCAGCGTTGATTCCTCCCTGAAGATATAAATAAGACATGTAGGATGAATAGCTATGCGCAACACACCTGAGCCGCGACGGTATGACTCCTAGTGGGGAAAAGTTTTGTTATGCACGCAGTCTTGAAACCAGCCTCGGCTAGACCGAAGGCAGCTCTAAGACCTGCTCCGCCTGCACCACTACCGAACTAGGCTTAGCGGAAATTTACGAACAAGAAGATAAACGGCGCGAACACTACGACAGCATCGTACTCGTGCTCGATGAGAGGGTATTTGCCCGAAGACCAGGACTAGAAGGGGATTAGGGAGAACGGAGGCGGTGGGCGTGGACAGACCTTGGCTTCGTGAGCCTTGATGGGGTTTGTGGCTACGACCTTGTTCTGGCGGGTGGAAGGGTGGAATGCACGGGCTGAACGGGGGATGGCACGGGGAAGTGCCTTCCTGAGCATCGTGTCGTGGAAGGAGCAAGAGCAGACGACGAGTCCAAACAAATATGCGACTTTGCCCGCACCCAATCAGAATCTTGTGATTTCCGTCCCGGCATTCCGCCTAAAATATCTAAGTATTTACTCCTAATGGGTCCTCTGTTCGCCCAGCCCGTGGAGGCACTCGTGGCAGCACCTCCGTCCCCACTGTCCTACTCCCGCATGAGAAGCTCGACTCGCTGTCGTTCCACGGCGCCAGGCGCGCCCCGGGGCTAGCCGTCTCGCTCATCCGACCAGAACCGATCGCGCTTGTCGACGACATCATCCCCCGCATTGGTTGCGTCTGCAGTCGACATCCGGCTACTGACACTGGCGGCGGCGGCGGCGGAACGACCACTTCAATCGGCGGCAACGACGATTGACTCGTCCTCGCTTCCTTCCTCCGCCTCCTGCACAGTTCTTCCTCGCCCACAAGTCGCGAATCATCTATCTCACCAACACTTCCGAGAAGAACATCTCGAACGTATGACAACGACTCAAGTGCCTCCTGTTTCTGCTTTTTGAGACGTTCCGGCTCCGTGGCCTCGGCTTCGTCCTGCAGAAGAACATCAACGATCCACCCAAGTGAATCTCCAAGTCGCTTGTTTGTTGAACGCAGTGTAGAGATTTCTCTTTCCATTTCAAACCGTGACCGTGGCTCCCATGGCGGACGCTCATCTGTCAAAGGAAGTGCCGATGTAGACGAGTTGGGCGATCTACCTAGCGAAGCCGTCAAGTCGGGAATATTACGCTAGAATTAGATACCAGATTAGCCTGGACATCCCTCCGGTTAGAAAACTTACCTTAAGTTCAGAAACCGCATTCATCAACGTCCTGTTTATCCCGAGGCTTTCGCCCCTTTCCATTAGCCCCCGTGCAATCATCTCGGGCAGCCCCATTTGAGGCACCGTCCCCGGTCGAGCTGGAAGTGACAGCCTTTCTTGCGGAGTAGAAGCTGCCGTCCTGTTCTGAGTTCGTCGATGTTGAGGTCCAGCTCGTGCAGGGACCTCGACAGGAATGTTCAGCATGTTGCGATTTTCCAGAATAGCCGACGCCCCCGTGGATGGGCTCGGCGACATTTGCAGCGCAAGCGCTTGTCGGAGCAACAGCCTCGAGTGATGAGGAGCATCCTCGAATGTAGGAACCGACCCAGGTGAAGAATAACGGAGAAGGACTGTAAGTTGACCACTATAATCAGCCGACATTACTGTCGATAAGAACTGTGAGTGTCCACAACTTTGAAGAGAGAAAAAATCAATCACATTCGTTGCGTATCCGAATGAGCATTGCAACGCAGATCCATTGCGCAAGCTCAAGAGTTGGGTCACATGCAAACAACCCATCCCACAATTTCATGGCGTCGGTCATATTGAACTCCCTGGTGAACAGCAACCTCAACCACCGACTAGTAATATGTCAGCTGTAAATCTGACCAAAGGTTATCCAACCTACATGCCATAAATCTGAGGCTCGATGCCTGCAGCCTGCATGTGCTTATACAACTGAGGATCTGTCGTTCTCAAATAAGTAGACTGTATTCGATTACAGGCTTCGACGATTGGAGCTGTATATGGTTTGATGTTCAACGGACCGTCCGGAATATTGAAATTGACGTGCGTCGTAAGCGGCGATATGGCATTTCTCGGTGCGGCGTTTGGTGAAGGTTCTCTCCATTCGTACCACCTTGACAATTCACGCATCACTGAGTCGAAAAGTGCCCAGGCGTCGCCAGCGACCCAGGTGTTTGAACAGACTTCTCGTACGTCAGCTTCATCAGGACCTCCAATTGGTGAGAGAGAGTCGAATTCAACAGCATAGTACAGAGGTGCAAGTATCTCGTGCATTCCTGGGTAGAGATTTGACGTCCGGTATCACGGCTTTGAAACAAAAACAGAAAAACACTTACCTTGTCTGTACCCAATTTGAGGATTCATGACAGAGTACAGGAACAGAATATTGGTAAGTTGGGCTTGCGTCTCTGATTCACGGAAGAAAGCTATCTCAGGGAAACTAGGAATCCTTGAAGCTACCACGGGGTAAGCTCCATTATGATAGACTTACGTGCGCTCAACGTCCTGCAAAATGGTCTTCCGCAATTCGACAGCTGCGAACCAGACTTTCCATGGGTTCTGAAGTGATAGACGTCGTGGCTGAGCAAGGAGAAACAACACTAATGACTGACCGCAGTGTGCAGACTGAGTGGGTTGTTCGTTTCAAGATTTATGACAGTTTCTGTTGAGGCTGGTTGTCTCGTCAGAGGTGTTGAGAGTTCTGGTAAGGCAAAGCCTTCTTCATAGCTCCCGTCGGGCGCCCGCATATGTTCACGTAGTTGATTCACATAATTCTGGCGAGAAGAACGAAGTATGTGGAGAAGAGACGAACTTCGAGCTGGCAAAGATGATGGACTCAACGGCTCTTCTGATGTCAAGAACAGCTTAAAAGTACTAGATAATTAACCACGTCTCACCAAGCGAAAAGAGGTAAAGAGCACCTTCCATGCAATACTCCGTCCTACGACGCCTAAGCTACCATGGGAAACTAACAGACGATCTGCAAGCACAGAGTCTTTTATCTTAGCCAAACTCATTCCGGATCTGAGGAGCTGATCATATGCATTTCTACAGTCCGATTCAGTTGAGAATATTCACCAGTGGACTGATTTACATACTTGATAAACGCCTCCGAAGGCCGTACGGGAATTTCCATAAGAGAGGGCAAAGACTGCTTGAAGAAAGGGTACAAGATCAACGGCTACTTTGATCGCGAATGCCACATACTAGTAACGTGCTCAAGCCGTAAGTATTTGTCACTAGCCGTTCTTTACTTACGCAAGTAGGCAAAGGACGAATTTGTAGTACCAGGGGCATCCCGCATTCCACACGATGCTACTATGCATTGACATTGTCTGATATCAACTTCAAGGAGACCTAGAGGAACACCCGCAAGAAATCCATCAACAAAATGACATGACATCATCGGGGAAGAACTCTTGCAAAATCAGCTCAAACGTGGACCGTTCGTGATACGTGGTACAACTCAAACGTGGACCGTTCGTGATACGTGGTACAAGACCGATGGCATATTGAAGTAAAATACATGCATGGATTTGAAAATATACAACAATAAGAAAACATCCCGACCTAGAAATAGACCCTCAAAGCAGTCGTTAGCGACGACTCGGAGGGGCAATACGGACATTTGACGCGTCTTGAAGAATATCAGTCATGTGAAGAAGATCAAAGGGAGTACACACCCTCCTGGTTTACTGAGCTTATGGAGACTATCCTTTGCAATGACATGGCCACAGAGCATCATCATAGGTGGATTTTGCTCAGTAGCCTGTTCCTTGGAGACGGGACACGCAAAGATAGAGTGATACCTATTCTCTGGAGGGAGAGGAATTTCAATCTCAAAAACGCGCGATCAAGACATAAGCTATCCAGTAAGATGAAGAGAGGACATACGGGTAATTCGTCTGTCTGGCTCCATTCACTTTTCCGTTCTCGCATCACTTTTCTGCCTTTCTCTATTCTCGCTAACGCACCGCCGCCGCCAATGTCTCCAACAACTCGAAGCGGCACCTGCCGACTCATACCTAGACTTGCACAATACTCCTTGGCGAAAAGGGGCTCAAGCTCAAAATGAAGGGATGGCAAGGCTAGGTCAGCGTAAGGGGATGCCTGGAGTTTAGACAGCGGAAGGAAAGCTATACATCCCATGAGTCTCTTGACTTCAGCGGGATGATCGTCATAAAACCCCCGAAGATTAGCGTTCGCGTAGGCAAGCGCCGGTATGGGATCAGGGGGATGTGATGATAGTAACAAGCGGATATACTGAGAACGATGCAGATAGAATTCTAAAGGAGAAGAGCGCGACTGTAGGAAGGACCTATTTCTCTTGGTCCACCTGATATGTCACTTTTCAACTGAGAGGCCAAACTGAAAAGGAATGTCATACTCAAGAGCTGGTCCGATATCCTGATGTCTGAGTAACCTAAGGATTCGGTGCAGTTCCATGAACTGGGCACGCAACTCAGCAGAGATGTCAATTCCAGATTCCTAGAACCAGAGTCACGATAAGTCACGATCATGGTGAGTCTTTTCGACAAACTTCAAGGAAGGTCTCTGCCGTGTCAAATTGGCCCGTTCTTAAAAAGTGTAGCGCAATGGTCCTCTCAAGAGCACTTCGAGATTGTTTAGACGCAAAGACACGAGGATATGAAGGCAATGGAGCCGTGAATTTCTAGATTTAACGTGAGTCATGCCGTCGCTCAGTTCAAAGACTGGATTTACCTTATCCAAAGCTTTACCTAGTCTTGAGACCGATGAATAGACCTCCTTCTGTCGGTCGTCGATATCCCTCTTCTTGGCGTCGATGGTTTGAGAGAGCCGTTTGAGCATCTCCTCGTCTATCACATCAGAATCCTCCAGATTTCTCTTTGCATCATATAAAGAGAGCAATATAGCATCAAGCGTGTCGTTGATAGATGGGACCTTGCCTTTGGAAGTGATGATTTCAAGTTTGGCAAGTTCCTTGAGAGGGCCGTCCATACAGAAAGGTGTGTGTTGGTTACGTAATACATAAACACCCCCGTGACACACTTGTTACAAGGACCTTTCAATTTTGGGACTTCAATGCGTCGATTCCTCGTTGGCGACGAGCTAGGCAATATTAAGTCGATAACTTATTCTCCTGATGTCTCCCAGGGGTTTGACAACACAATCGTAAAAACATTACGGCATGGCTCCTCTGACGCAGTCCAAGTTTTAGCTGTGGGTCCTTCATCCGAAGGAGTTGGATCTCAATTAGTATGTAATTTCGTGCCCCTCGACTTCTAGGATACTAAAGAAGTTCTTCCAAGCAAAGTTAGTCGCTGGTTTCTCGAGTGGCTTGGCATCGTCATTTTTTCTTGACCATTCCAATGCGGACCAACTGCAGGAAGTCTTTCAATGGAAAGAGACCCGTTTAAGGGATGGACAAAAGTACATTGGTCTGGAAGCATCTGACAAGTCCGTCGTTCCGTCGTCTTCTGCAGAAAGCCCTTATCCCTATCTAGAATAGCTTTTTCTTGCACCTCTAACGGCGCTTTGCGGTCAATTTCATTCAAAAACGGAGTGGAATCCCCTGAATTTCGCTTATCATCTCTGCCTACCCGCCTTCGTGCATGGCGAATGACATCTTGTCAGGATAGATTCGCATACGGTGGAGACGAAGTTGATGTTTCCGTATGGGACACAGAACAAGCATTTACACCCCAACCTTCGTCAGACTCTCTGGGGAAGAAAAGGAAGCGAGACACATTATTCCCTGGAGAATTGTGGCGAGCGAAAAATGTAAGCTTGACAGCTTCGGAATATCTAACTTTATTTTGAGTCGAGTTCAGGTGCAAAATGATAACCTTGGCCTTCGGTCACCCCTCCGTATCACATGTTTGACGTATCTTGCTTCATCGTCAGCGTCACACCACTTGGCTGCTGGGACTGGATTGGGAAATGTGCATCGTTATGACACCAGAGCTTCAAAACGGCCCGTCTCTGACTGGAAAATTGCAAAAAACGGTGGTATCAAATCAATCGAAAAGGGCATGTCTGAACAGTAAGTCTTGTTTGGTCACGCGCCACAAGACCCTTTATTTACCGGTCGAGTCAATAGTGAACTGTTCGCAGGCGATCATGATTCTAATCTCTATACCCTGGACCTGCGGAATGGACGAATTGCATATCGTTACCAGGGTACGTTTGCAAATGAGTTGTCGACTGATTTCTCACATCAGAGCAGGCCTTTCTGGTGCTGTGACTTCCTTAGCACCCTCTCCAACCTTCTTGGCGTCAGCTGCGCTGGATCGATTTGTTCGCATACACAGCACTTCCTCGCTTGAGCAACAAGTATGCCAGCAACCGCAGCAAAAGGGCCAAATTCTTGACAAGGTTTTCATGAAATGCACGCCAACAACCATCGTGTGGGATAGCGTCATTGAACAAAGTATCACTATTCCAATGGAAGGTGACGATGTTTGGGAAACACTGGAAACCACTGGAATTGATAGTGATGGGGAATCCAAATATCAAAAGAGATTAGATTGAAATTGTTGACACACGACTGAAAGAAGAACATCAGGCTCGAATTTTTCTTTGGTAGTTAATCATGAGCAATTTTGCTCTTCCAAGTATGAGCTTTCTCAAAGCCATTGCGTCCAGCTTGATCTACCAAGTGGTCAGGAGAAGTTTCCACTAGAGTTGTATGATAGACAGGCTGACAATCGAACAGAGTTTGTTGAATTTCGTCACGGTTGGTCATGACAAAAGGGCCGTATTGGAAGACGGTCTGATCTAATGGCTCGCCAGCAACCTAATAAGTGGTTATATGTTTGATGCCACAAATACAAGGTTTGAGTTACCAATATTACTTCGGTCTTATCTTCCGCAGCTGTAATCGAAATGCCAGTTTCATTTGTAGCGTTAGAGAAAACCAGAGTATGGAAGGGTTTGTGTAGGAGGGTATCCAATCCAATTGTCAAGGAACCTTTCAGGACTGAGAAAAAACAAAGTCAAACCGGAATTTTGTCATTGGGGATCACTTCAACTTGCTGTACAAGAAGGACGTCCATGATGGAGCTAAAAGGGATGGTCAGCCAGGCAATCAGTATCATGATTTCTATACAGACGAATATCTTGGAATATGGTGGATTTCTGGTCAAAGATGACATGAAAGAACCAGCATCCGCCCAAGGGTCTGACGGGGGATTCGATTCCATGGCTGCTACCACTTATCACCTTGATTTTTACTGGGCCATCGGGTCCACTGGGATATGCTATGGGTATCCTGTGCAGGAAATGTCAGTACCTATCGTTAGAAAATGGAACTACCATACTGATCTGGTCCAAGTTCTTGATACGAAGGATCCTACAGATACAAGTCACAGCAAGAAACGAGTATGAAGTTCATTGACATACCACCATTTTGAACTGCACATGGAACAAATGATACAATGACATGTTTTTCATTGTTTCATTGGAGTGCTCACTTGCTTCGGTAAATCAACCCACAATTGGAGTCCACGTGGATCTGAGGCTCCTTGGGTGTGAACTGGCATTTCGGCATGAATAATGCCTTTCCCTGCGCACATCCACTGAACTCCTCCAGCCTCTGGAGGGAAGAACATTCATCAGATAAAGCAACAGTAATTTGAGTCTGTGGAGCCCACCAATGGTTCCCTGGTGACCAGCCGAGTCTTCATGCCTACTCGACCTAGACGAAGTTCGAGCGTTAAAGTAGGTCGAAGCAATGGCCAATCATTTATTGTACCCTTCGAGCATATACGTCACTGTAGCCTGCCCTCTGTGCGGGTGATCAGGGAAGCCCTAATCAAAGGAAACCCAGATTAGAGCATTGCTAGCTTGGTCAAGACGGGTCCGTACCGCGCCTTCAGATACATGGAAATGATCGAGCATCAAGAAAGGTGTCAGATTCCTGAGGCCCATGGATCCGATGCTTCTGCGAACCAGCGCCCCGTCACCCTGCATAAGTAGGATTAATACTAAGGCAAAGAAAGGTTTATGAAGTTCAGTACTTCAGGTGTTTCGACAGCAAGAACTTTCTTGATAACGGAACGCGACACAGACATGGTGTGGTGAGAGATTAGACGACTGTTAGGAGGTGATAAGAAGAATGTGAGTGCGGTGACAATAACAAACGTTAATGCGAGGCTTTTGAACATAAAACCGTAGCGTGGTACCGGTCACGTAGTATGAGTAAGGAACAGCATGGAAGGCAATGATGTAAGATTTTCCACTCAATGATGACGTTATACATATATGCATATCAATTTGCTCATAATAACTAGACGTCGCACCTTCGTGCACCACCTAAGACCTTAAAAATTGTTATCCAAGGGATGAGGCCTGAGGCTTCTGAGAACATAGCGATGCTTATATATGGTATATATGCAGGATTCCAAGATATTCCAAATATGGAGATTTCACCCGGCAATGGTAATGGTTTACCCGTGATGCGTAACGCGAACACTTAGTAAATGGATTGTGGAAATGTACGAGTAGAGACCTTGGAAGCAAGATAACGATGAAAATCTCGTCTAGGTGCAGTAAGAGAGCTGGAAAAACGATTTGTCGGGAGGGCTCACTGAGCTAGTCTCGAAGCTCGGTGGTAACTACTATATATACAGCGTGCGCAACCAATGAGACAATTTGTTCCTCAAGAACTTCTTGACGCTCTCATAAAATTAATGATACGTTACATGATTTATATGATTTGTACACGATTGAGCACAAATTTTCACCTTGTTCTACAACGAATCCCAGAACTTTCTGAGAGTAGATCTTGGACCCAGTGCCTCCTGTTCTGCAATGAATTTCTCCTCTTCTTCATCAATCTGTTGCTTGCCAGTAACAAGGTCGACATCCTCCGAAGAGATGAGTTTGGTCCTATGGTATAGCTTGTAACCCAGCCATAAAGCGAAAAATATGGGTACGATGATATAGCTCCTAGAGCCGTTGCTGTGAGTAAGCTGTTATGTAATGAGCAAAGGATTCCCCACGTTATAAAGGCATCAACCGTGAACGGGAGGAATGTATCGAAGCCTTTGAAAAAAGTGATTATAGCCGTTGCAATGAGTGCAAACCAGCTTCCCCAGGGTTGGAAGGGAGCTTTATATGGAAGGTTCTCGCGCGTCAATCCATGTGCCTTCAGAGCTTTCATGAAGCGACTGCCGGTTATGTGAATGTTCCAAGAAACTTACATAAACGATTAAAAAAAGTAGAACGTACATATGACAAAAGGCAATGCACATCCATGTCAGCGCTCCAGCAGTCGAGACCAAGTTAACGAACCATGTGAAAACTCATAACAATTTAACCATGTAGTAGTGAATGGAGCATCGTGATAACCTACCTTTAGCGCTCGATGACTTAACATTGAGGAAGACAAGACCACAAAACAACGTGCACATGATCAAAGATGGCCAAGGAACACCCATACGATTGACTTTTTTGAAGATCACTGGAGCTTTTCCTTCAACGGCAAGGCCATACAATGTTCGCGAGCCAATGTAGAGATCGGAGTTGGCGGCACTCATGACGAAAATCAAGATAGCGGCATTGATTATATGGTTCAATACTTTGATTCCAACCTGTGCTATTGTTAATTTGAAGATGGCGTCAACTGACGGAGATCACAGACCAATGTTGTTGCGACGACGAAAGGACTGGCCGCTGCACCAGTTTTTGACTTTGTCGCAAGGAATAGAGAGTTATTCGTGCTGGGGACGATGAGGCCAATCACGAAGACACCACCGACATAGAAAACCAAAATGCGAAAGAACGTCCTTCGGATAGCGATAGGGATATTCCTGCGTGGATTCTGCGCCTTCGAAGCATTTTCAAATTGAAGAACAATATCAACTAAGGGATTTCTACCTCTCCAACTGTAACACCAACAAGTTCAGTTCCGATGTAAGCAAAAAGAGCGTTCGTCAAGGTCGCCCAGAATCCGAAGAAGATGGCTAAATGCCCATCGTGAACTTGATCCTTGAGATAAGATCCCATAGGGCCATTTGGGGCTCTCCAATAACGGAAACCGATACGGTCATGTCTAGGATTCCCGCCTGTGACAACTCCAACCTGAGTACCATTGTGTAAACGCGATCACAAACCTAGATCAATTATTATACCCATCAACAGCATCCCGAGAAGGGCTATGACTACAGAAAGCAAATTCTGAGACAATCTTCAACACACTGAGTGAAATGGATTGACCTTTGATACTTGAAAACCAGAACTCTAATTCCCCAAACACCCGCACGCCAAGGAGATTAACTGTGAAGACTAATTTTATCATCAGCAATGATCCTTCCCGGATGGAAGGTCATCGCATACTAAACAGTATGAAGATGACTGCAATTAAGACTGTATTTTTGACTTGACTTGACAGAAAGGAGGCGCGACATACCCATCCAAATTGCGATGTGAACTTTCTGAGTCCAGTATTGCACGACGACACCCGCAGCATTGATATTGTTCGGTGTTACAATCAACTATGCCTCGTCCATAAGCTTCGCACGGTACAGAAGACAATAAACAGATCCTACTGACATATTTAATCAAGTAGTTCCAACCAAGCGCAAAGCCCAGAGCAGGATCAGCGAAACGCGTCGCATACCCAGAAAAGCCTTTCTTATGAGGCAAGAAAGCTGACATCTCTCCGAGAGCAATCATGACAAGATAACAAACAAAACCAACGAAGGAATAGCCAAGTAATAGGCCTGATAAAGAGGTAAATATAAGATATGCTTCATATTGAGGGTCAGTGCGCACCAAGCGGTCCTCCCCGTTGGAGCGCAGTTCCAGAACCGATGATAAGACCAGTACCCACGGCTCCGCCAAGCTATACACTTTAGTGTATGGAAGTGAAAGGTATGAACGAGTGACATACAGCTATCATAGAAATCTGGCGAGCTTTGAGGCCACGATGAAGGGAGTCATCAATCGGAGGCTCAAGGAGAGCCTTGTCGAAACCGTTCGAGATAGCACTACCATCGGACTGATCATGAACAACCTCCTTTCCCTCTGGATGACCCATGTAAGCAGAGGGCTGGGATCAATGAAGCAGACTGCTTTTTATGGGCACTTCCTCGGGACTTGGCATGATATCGAATCCACACGCCAAGGACATCGGGATTCATCACGCGTACTTACTTATGTGGTCACATCATTATCATTCTGTCCTTGATGATCAACCGCCACACTGATCGGGGCGGCTTATTCAACGACAAGCTTTGTAGATGTACAAATATTCCAATATGCTACCCGCAGTCTCAACGTGTGCACATCGAAATTCATAGTTTATGCTTGATTTCCTTTCGAAATATCTTGGAGAACCGCTCATAAGGTATCCCACTCGCAAACCGCGCAGCCTGGGCTGTATCACCAACACTCAAAAGTTGCACAGGATGAAGAAGACAAGAGTCATACCAAAACTTTCCCTTAAATTAACTGCATCTGGATCATTCTTATCCTTCAGACCTGCTCCTATGAGCCTTTTGACTTCTAGTAGTGCCACTGGGTCAAGGCCTCGAAGCTCCCCCAGAACCTGCTTTCGAACCGCGGCGTGAAATGAGTCAACTGACTGGTCAGGAAATATCTGACTGCAGAGTACAATGAGACCTCGACGTCGCTTGGCCTAAGTGATGTCAGGTACTCACTTGACAAAACCACATTTCAACAATTCCTGGGATGTCTTTTTACTGCCCCACAGAAGTACCTCGTTGGCTGTCGCGAGCCCCACTGCAAAACAGCTTTGAGATGACTGTAATTAGTAGCTCAGGACGTTGCTGTTCCTTACTTTTGTTAACAAAATTCACGCTGGAGCCAGCCTCTGCGACAATTCCTAATCACGATCGTCATAGCACAGCATAGAAGTCATCTACATTTTGTGAGGATATTTTATTGCTTACCTAGAAATGTGAAGGGCGTAGCTAAAAAGGTATTGGGCAGACAATAGATGAAATCAAAATGGCCAAGAAAGGCTGTTTTAGACCATCTGTTATTCATTCTCGAGGGTTAAGAGATCGCATACCCGCTGCAATGCCTGTTGTGCATTTTTTCGTCGTTAAAAAGTAGTATCAACTACGATACGACCGTACCCATGACCGGCCCGTTAAGTGCCGCGACCAAGATCTTCGTGTGAGACGACAACTAAAAAATTTCTCTACAATGAATGATGAATCCAGTCTTTCTAAAGTCGAAAACGCACCGCGTGCCCACAAACGGTAGCCGTATGAGCCACGTTGGACAAAAATGCTTGCCGAACTGTCAGCGTCGAATAGTCTACTTTCCGCTCGTTGACGTTGGTGCCACTATCAAGCTGTCCATGATGTAGCTTGAGAGGGGTAAGTAAGGGAAACCTTACGCGCAAAACCATCTCCCATGAGCTGCTCGAATTTATCAATGACAACTCCACCCCTTTTCGGACCGCCCACCTTGCCAAATTGTCACAAGAACATCTTTCCTGTCGTTAATATCCCTAAGTGCATCAGCTAGTTCATTGTAATCTGTACCATTACCGTGACCATTCAATGCCCGATGTGTGGAAGCTGGCGGAGTCGAACTGACCTTCTGTAGTGAGAGCATTGAGTGTCTGAGGCCGGTTCAGCGTGATGGTTGCAATTCCTTCCGAAATATCAGTAATGAAAGCGCTCATGGTCTGGGACTATCGTATGTGTGGGGAAGCTGGCTGATTCTTTATAGCCAACTTCTTGGTCATGCTTTGTGATCAATGATGTAGGTACAATTAAATACCCATTTAGATCATAAGAGTAGTAGGGCCAACATTCACCACACATCAAATCTCAACCGGTGTGACATGTGGCAGCTCGACATCTGATAACGCCGAAGTACTAGTACTCATTGATACATCGCGTCATTATTCTGTCCAGATCAGTGGGGCTGAGCTCTCTGGTGCTTAAACGAAAAAATCCATGTAATGAAGCCATTCCGGGGAAGGATCAACAGTAGTGAACGTTATTCACCCAGCAAGTTGCTTCGCAAACACGTGATTTTGGCGGACATGTGACTTGAGAATCACCAAACTCAGCATACTATATTCAGGATATTCAGAATACCTCTAGTCGTTAGATTCTTATGGTGCCTCTCGCCGCGTAACCCCATCGTATTCCGCGCCCGTCGCTTTTCAGACTTCGATCGTGCCTCTGCCCACGTAGTCTCACGTTTTCCACCTGTTTCCTCGGAGATTTTAATATATATCGCTAATGAAATCCGTGATGTCCATGATCAAACTTGCGATCACACAAGGATTTCATCTAAATCTGATTCTTGAATGGGATTTGGCTGCGAAGGATACGTGCCGCCTCTTCGAACGCGTCAGCTTTCTTTTGGATATCCTGCACATATCCCTTCAGCTGTGCTTAAGGTCAGAAATATGCTTGATGATTTATCAATCAGCTTACGGCCCGGGACTTACCTCTTGTTCATCGCCACTTCCATACTGGATCGGGGACGAGCTTCGAAGGGGACTGAAGGTTACAGATGCGCTGTGACTAGATTCTGGAAATGAGAGATGATCGAGTAAGATCAATAATCTCTTCAGTACGTGTCCGTTGGTCTGATGCATGGCGCTGCGACAAGGAAACAGGTAAACATCATGAATTTTATTAATGATTAAACTCTACGACGAAACAGGTAGAAAACGTGAGACTAAGTGGGCAGAGGCACGATTGAAGTCTGAGAAGCGACGGGCGCGGAATACGATGGGGTATATGCGGCGAGAGGCACCATAAGAATCTAACCATTCTCAAGTCCGTCAAAATCACGTGTTTGCGAAGCGACTTGCTGGGTGAATAACGTTCACTATCAACAGTTTCGGCAACATTTGTCGAATGTTCGGGGCCCAAGAGACTTTCTCCGTTCCTCCTAGAGTTTCGCCGAGACCTGAAGAATACAAAGCTTTAGGTCTCCCCAGAGACATGTAGAAATGAATTCTTCCCCTTCCTTTCTCGCTTTTAAACCTATTTAATTTATAACCGTCCACCAGTGTGGCGAGTGATCATGCGGTCACTGTCCATCAACTGTGATTTGGCTGCGATCATCAGAAAGAAACTAATTCCTGACGATACATAGGCTGGACTATGAAAATCAAATGATCCAAAAAATTTGAAACATCTAAAATCAAGGATGAATTGAATTGATTATCAGAATTCATGACCACGCTTCGTATAAGCGACGTAAAGCGTTTTCCAGCCTTTCCTCGACGGCTAAGGATGTAAGAAGACTTTCTAAGACCGGCCGCACAGCATCCTTCACCTGCTCAAGCTTGTCCCCATGTGTATGTTTACTGAGTTGGATCAAGAATGAACAAACATTCGCCCGCACTTCGGTAGGAAAGTTGGCAGGATTATCTACGTTCTTCAGGGTGAAAATGAGCATATCGAGCGGATAGCGAGGTACATTCAGGTGTACACGAGCTTTAGTAGGTGAGGTCACGCCCAGATCGCTGACTGTTAGTGGGGACATCGAGTCGAGCGGGGAATCAGGAGGCAATTCTATGCCTAGCGGAGCTGTCAGAGCATCCAATACGAGTAACGCTGGTGATGGAGATAAATCTCAATGGCTGTATTGCACGGTAGAAGTTGACATACCGCCTTCCTTGGAGATGCTAAGCATGGTAAGTGCTACAAGTCCTTCGTTGACCAGGAGAGGGTACTTTCCGCTGGCTCCGACGAGCCTAGTCAGAATTGAAGCACTTTCAGGCGTAAGAACTGTACGAATAGCGGCATTGTGCTTGTTCTGTTTCTCCTGTCCATCTCGGTCCGTACTTCCAGTAGCGGCCATATCAGAAGTCGTGGTGGAGAGTTTGTTTCCCCAGAGCATCCTTACGACGTTGACCAGAACACGACTTCCTTCACTCCTGATTGGGACCGAGTCGGAACGCTTAACTAAGGCAAGGACCTGAGAAAGGCCCGTCGGAAGTTCGGGACGTTGAATGGAAGGCAAGACAAGTGCATAAGCATGCTCGACTATATAGAATATGAGCGATTGGTCTGGCAGACAAAGACTTGGTGATACCGTCTGCACCAGCCATATGTTTGACCACTCCAATAGCACTTAGCTGGACTACATCAGCCATCGCATCTCCTTTCTCGTCCCACACCCCGCTTTCAGCAATCCTCCGAATTATCTCTGCATCATTCAATGCATTCTGTATAATGGTCGACGAGGGAGGGGCTTGTGCGAGGTGCTTAAGAAGCCCTAGGACGCCGTGTTTGACTTTGATGTCCGTGGACGACGACAAAAGGTGACGTGACGCAAGAATTGGGACCAACGAATAGGGTGGAGAAACAAGCGCTTTGGAGTTTTTCTCTAGCGTGATTCGAGTGATTCGAGTGAGCCGGAGGCAACAATCTTTAGAGGCTTTAGATCCTCACCTTGTCTCGCAAGATTTCCCAGCGCAAGAGAAGCACAAATGACCATGTCTTCCCTATCAAATATGGATCGTGTGTTGGGAGGGTGTTCCGACGTTGTGGCATCCAGATCTTTCACATAACGTTTGAGCCAGTCCACCATCTTATGGACGAAGTTACCACCCGGCACTTCAGACTTAGAGTCATCCCAAAGGATATTCGCATTTTTATCTTCACCAGCCACTTCCACAACAGCTTTGATAAGTGCAGCCTTGCAGATATTAAACACTTTTTGTTTCTGTTTCCGGTCTGCTTCATCGAGTGCGGCATGAGCCCATGAGGTCGGATAGCTGCCGTTTTCAATGAAATCAAGTATAATAGAAAGACAAGGTATATCATTATGCTCTGTTGGAGACTGTAATCCGCGTGCGAGAGAGAGCCTTATTTCATCGACATCGAGAGCCAAAGATTCAATCAACATACACGACTCAGTAAGATTTTCAAGATCGGCGTCAAGGAGACCACTTAGAAGTTCTGAGCCTGCGTCAAACAGTGGTCGTGAAGATGAGTTTGGCAGAAAAGCCGAGAGAGGTTGAACAAGCAGAGGTAAGAAATCTGGAGTCAAGATGGGGAGCGCTACAGACTATGAACATTTGAAAACTTGTTGAGCTTGTTAACTCACTGTCATCTTTAACATCCTTGAGCTCGGAAATCGCCAGCCATGCCCAGTTGGAGAGACCACTCCGTAAGTTCCATTCATTTTCATTGCAAAAAGCAGGATGCGGGCCACTTGTTGTTAGATTATACCAATATCCTGTTGGGTATATTGCAGTTGACAGCTTGAGTATCGTCAAGGGGGCCTCTAGAGATGTAAGACGGAATCGCACAGCATCTAGGAACTTATCAGAAAGGCAGTCATCATATGAGTGAGCTGTTCGCACCGTAACCAATGCTGGCATTCAAGAGTGCGCCGATAGATGTCTTTATGACCCTGAGATGTGAGATAGAAAGCTCGAGAGGCCGAGTATGTGGAGGCGGAGGTAAATTCTCCGCGTATCCCTCAAGGAGAGACACAATAGCTTGAGGAAACCCTGCCTCAAGGAGACGGCCGCGATTTTCGTCTGAGAGCGATTACCCCTCTGTTTTCTTTCGAGGGGATTTACGCACCATGATCCATACAAAGATTGGCCGCCACCCTCAGAAGCTCAAATACTGCAGATGTATATTGATCGTCTGGTGTCAAAGACCCGTGTAGTGCTAGGGTGAACAAAGAGGCTACAGTACGCGGAAGCACCGTTTCTCCGAGAATTGAATGGTTGTTGACTAAGATAATAGGTGAGATATCGCACGGGTTCAATAGATCGTAGGTTCTTCTTTACCTGGACCGTCTCTTGAGCGCAAACCGTTTGCTAAGGTCCGCGAGATGGTTTCAGCTTCCTGCCACGATGCGACAGAATCACATGCGCGTAAATCGTCGAGGACTCCAGACAAGCGCTGTTCTAACGCTGTAAGATCTGCCGCTGAGTTCGCCATTGGTATTGTACGAGAGATAACAAATAAGTCCCGATGAAAGTTTTATGATGACGGTGAAGATATAAACTGAGATTGAGTGCTGTGAGAATGTAGTTCGACGTTCGAACGTTAATTGGCTTTGGGCCGTCCTAATAACAAAATTGGGTACTTATTTTCGATCAGTGGCTGTGTACGTACATAAGATTTCTCGAACGCGATTATTTAGGGCCGATTCGGGACTCGGTTTAGGCTTATGGTTATAGTGGGTTAAGGTCGAGTTAGGGCATACTAATCGATGGCCCAGGCAAAGAAAAAACCGTTCGGGATCCGGTTAGGTTAGCATTGGGGCAAGATTTATTGTCACACTGTTGTAACGCTGATGAGGCAACTTATCTAATCAATTCCACTGTTTTGCTCGTAGTTCTTGCTTCCTCATTCGTGCTCCATCAGAAATCAGTGACTATTTGTGACATTGATATGACATGACTGGGTCACTGGGCTAGAGTGACAACGTTAACCTGGTCTCAACAAAATCTTATTTGCCCGTCCGAACCATAGGCCTAACCGAGTCCCGAACAGGCCTAACCTCTTTAATCAATAAGCATATATGGGTGGCTCGAAGAAAAATAAACGGAAAGTGTGGGCCTCCTCTCTGTCGCAGGGTGAATTGGCTCTACCCGTGGATGAGGATGACCTCATGGAGGAATTGTTTGCCCAGCTTGATTCACGAGACCAAGCTGCCGGATCCACCACTCTGTCGAATGAGGTTCAAGCTGAGCAGGTTGAAAGAGTGAATCCACGCTCGAGGCAGGATGCCAAGAGTCGATTTCAAGCGCGGCAGGTATGTGTCGAGTCATCCTTTCTCATGTCGACCAAATCTTTAGACGTACTGGTTTTCAGGCTCGAAAAGCCGCTGCACTCGAACAAGCACAATCCACGCCTGATCCTGAAACCGAAGCCAGGTTGAAGAAGGAAGCGGAGGATGAACAAAGAGATATCGACAGAATTTGTCAGGAGCAAATGTTACAGGTACACGAAGTGAGTCTCATTAGAAATTCACTTGTTCACTCATCGACGAACCAACCAGATCAATCCCGACGGACATTGCCTTTATTCTGCCGTTGCAGATCAGCTCGCGCTTCTCGGGATTTTACATGTCTCCCAGGCGAACTATGCGGTCGTCCGTCATGCCGCTTCAGCATACATGTTGGCACATCTGGATGACTTTTTACCGTTTCTTGAGCCCTCTGCCCCGGAAGATCTGTCTGATTCAGGAACCATGACGCCTAAAGGGTTTGAACGGTATTGCGCTGCCATACGCGATACAGCAGAATGGGGCGGTGAACCTGAAATTTTAGCTCTAAGTCGAGCATACAACATACCCATTCATGTTATTCAAGGTGGCCGTCCATCCATCGTCACTCACAATCCTGGTACAGACAGCGATAGACGAATTGTTCGTATTAGTTACCACCGGAGAATGTATGGCCTTGGAGAGGTTCGTGTAAGCTTACTGATATGATTTACATGGCTCACACAAATCTCTCAGCATTATAACTCATTACGACCGAAGAATACCCCTTCACAGCTTTCTCACTAAGTGCAGGTCATGCTCTCAAGGTGATCACAATGAACCGAGTACATTTAGCTCCAAATCAATATCGCTAAAACAACAAATCATCCAGATCTGCATGTCTATTGGTTTGTTGATTTCCAGTACCGATGGGACGTGGTTCATCTTGTAGATAGTTCCCAAAGGCACCATCCAAATTAGAATACGGATCAGCAGCAACAGGTGGTCCATCGTCATCGTCATCGTCGCCTCCATGTGCAGAAAGGGATTGAGTAGTGTCGGGAATAGTAGAGGAAGAAGGTATCGGGGGAGCTGGTTTCAAGGCGAGATCGGCGTTGATTGAGATCATTTTCATCTGTGGTTCTGTTGGCCCGGGTCCTGGCACGTTGATTGTAGTTGGTGGGAGTTGCGGGCGGGGAAGTGGCACCAGCGCAGCACGAGAATTGGGATTGAGGGCCGGACTATCTACGAGCGCCTTTCCAGCTGCGTTACGAATGAAGGTCTAAAGAAAAATAAATGAGACAAGAAACGAATTGAGCAGAGGACTCACTTCAGGATTCTTGTGGTATATACTACCCAATGTACCAGTGTGTAATAAGAGCTGATCCAAAGCGCCTCTATCCATACGGTCGGAATCTGTGGTAATAGCAGGCTTCTCTGCGAGAACAATCGAACCAGCGATGCTCGGATTCACCGCCAGCATGCGCCAGTACATAAAACCTCTGTCACGTAGATCAGGGTTATCGACATTTTCAGTTGCCCACTTCAGTACTTTATGTACAAGTGCTTTCGTTGAATCCAAGCTCGACTTGTAAATGAAGAGTTTGACAGCGGCAGTCAGGAGGGCAAGTTGCACCTAATTTGGAATACACAGTCAAAATTATAGGTAAGGTGTCACAATGAAGTACACACCTCAACACTTTCATCCAGGAATGTGTAAAGCAGGTCATCAAGGAGTTCATCTGCATTGTCAATCCTGTCTGAGAATTGTCCCAAAATCCACACCATCGCAGCTTTTGACTCAGGTTCATCCAGAAGATCAAGATTCTCGCAAAGTTTTGGAATTATGCCTTCGTATTTACCTGGATAGCGTCTGAAGATGTCTTTGATGACAATTACCGCCTCCTGAACGACGTAAGACACCTTAGTATCAATGAGGCTGAGCAAGGCTTGAATGCAATTGTCTGCTCCAGCTTCCACTTTGATTGCTAGACGGCCTATGGAACGGACCGCCTTCCTGACGAAGTCGACATCAACTTCAGATGCATACCTATCTCCAAGTTCATATAATATTGAGTCACCAGAGGAATGAAACACACTCTTGCAGTTCAGCCAGTACTTCGTTAGCGTTTTCTGTACGTGCCAAGCGATACATAATTTCCAACTTGGCAAGTTTGACGTATATTGGATCATTGTACTTGCAGAAGAAAACCTTGACGTCATTCTTGAGGACAGCTGGGCGTCGCTGAATGATGAGAAGGATATTTCGCAACGCAACATATTGAACTTCGGGCCCGGAAGATAGAAGTGTCACTGAAGGGGATATATTAATGTCACCCACTCTTTGAAACATTCAGCATACTCACCGAGAGGTGGACCCATCTTCTTGCAACAATAGTCTATCAATTTTCTGTTATCCATGTAGTTCATGAGATATAGGAGCGCTTTGATCGTGGTCAGCACGACAGCGGCATTCGCGTGCTGGAGTTGAACAATAATCCTTTCCGCCATGAGCTCTGCATCTCCATGCCTTTCCGGTACGTAACGTAGTAAGGTGTCTAGGATGTATATTTGGCCCCACCTATCATGCATATCAACAGAGGAGACGAGTGAAAGGAGATACCCTACTCAGAACTTTCGCCGAGTGCTGCAAGGAGCTTGTTTGCTGTGGCGAGATTGAGCTTGAAGATGACCCCATCTTGTCTATCACCGATTTCCGACAGTGCGGCGACAGCATTCGCCACGACAGTAGCGTTGCCGTCCAACATGAGGTCTCGTAACATCTCAACAAACCCACCTTTTTCCGCCCTCCGTGGATCGGCCGTATATAGCTTGGCTACACAGATTGCCGCTGTTTTACGAACATAGGGGTCCCGATCTTTCAAACAATGCCGCAGCGGTTCAATTAGTGAATCAGTGACAACAGGAATGGGAATATAAGACATGGTGCGAATCGCGAGGGCGCGAATGAGAGGATTGCGGTCGCTGCAGTCCTGTGAAATTTGAATGAGAGGACTGAGATTTCATTTCGTTTGGCTTACGGCGAGGAAATTTGGAATGACAATATGTATCTGGTCTGGTTTCGATCTACCATAGCTGACAAGGAAAAGGTAAACCACTGCAAGGAGATAAGTAGGGAATATGGTGATATGTCAACGATACTCACTTTTCTTAATCTCCAATAATGGAGTACCCAGGCATGGTACTACATCGGTAAACAAGGGTGACACTCAAAGTCATATCAATGATCACTTGGTCTTCCTCGTAGGAAGGGGAAATTGTACCGACTATCATTGCCCATCGTAATATTTGCAACAATCTTCTTGAGTGCCGTCTTTCGCTTCAAGAACTTCCTGTCTTTGGTTTCTGCAGCTTGTAATTCAGCGCGAAGTTCCTGCGGGAACGATATTCAAGAAGGGAGAAAGTTTGAGTCATTAATCCGACCAACCTCTATCTTTCCTCTTTGGAAAAACTTGGCATCTTGCCCCGGTTGTGCCATTGACGTTGTAACAGGTGAATTTTATGAAAAGGTGTGTTTGGTCAATTCAAGTTGTGTGGTCCACTGAAGGACCACATCATGATACATAAGCGACAAGAGTGATTTATGTACAATTATGTACTTGGCATTCAACGAGAATCTCATGAACAGAAACACCCAAGTTCCTTGCCCTTCATCATCAGAAAGGCGTCTTCTAGGAGTTTCTCGTCATGCTTCCATTGACTCCCAACTTAAGGCTCTCAAGAGCTTTTCACGTCGTCTCACTCTAGCTCTTGATGCGTTTCGAGACGACCACAAGGTCCTCGAGAGACTGTATTACAAAGGAAAAAATCAGCATCGCTTATCTCTTTTCTGGAGGCGTGTTTCAGAGATTCGGCGCTTCTGCCAACGTCTGAATGAATTGCACATAGACCAAGTTGTGGACATATTATGGAAGTCTTTTTTCAGCGATGGAGTTTTACCATTCGAGTAAGCGCTTTCCAACAAGATTTACACTCCTGCTCAGTCATTCTTCCAAGCCGAAGGGCGACCAAAGGTTCTTGGACACACTTTCCTGACCGTCCATTTGTCACCCTGGTCTCTCAAAAATTAAATATGTGTTCTGCGTTGGTTACGAGGGTGTGGACATTTCTCCATCTGAGGGCTCACCTTGACTTCGTATTACAGATGCAAGAAAGGTTAACAGAAGCTTATAGGTATGTGTTAGCGTTGAATGTTTTACCTTCGTCCTTCATTAACCTTCAGATCCTTTACTCTTGCAATGCAATCTGGAGCATTTCTTCAATTGATTCTAACCCTTGTTGCCGTCGTATCGCGAATAAGAATGGTCTGTGAAGTTCTCCACTCCATTTTACAAATCAACTTGGACATTACGAGACATATATTGGATATATTACCTGCCGCTGTATGTTTTCTTATCTTTCAACTGCTCACTTTTACCTAATTTTTGCGGTAAGCCACCCAGCATTCTACCAGAGAATACCGTCCTATCACTCCCGATCGTAGAAGTCAGCCAGACAGACAAGATGGACATTGACCTCTTAGACATTTCGAAATCGTTTGGCCCGGAGATTGACATATCAACAAGTTCTAAACCAAACGGTATGTCATCACTTCAGAGTAATGAAGCAAGCATTTTGACACTTTACTCTCCTCAGTCCCAGCACGCACGATTATCAAACACAATGTTTCGTCCGCTGCAACTTTGAGACCAAAATATGGTAACCATACATCAAAGAAAAAAACTAAAAAGGTCAAGGATGAGATCGACAACATTTTTGGTTTTTAGAGGCGTGTCCTTCATAATCTCACGGAAGGAGGGAAGAAAACTGCGCGGAAAGACGAAGAGGTAAACTTGTTTGTGGCGAGAGTATTGACATGAGGGAATGCGAAGATCTTACTGGTATATATGTATTATAATAGTCAGTTTGTCAAACTCCCAGAATTTCATTCTCTTGACCCTGAGTCACGTTCTGATCCTCTGCTGCAAAGTACTAAGACAAAAAAAAGCCACCAGAAAAAGTAATCCAAACGGTATATGCTGATATTTTAAGAAAGTGGGCCAACGATGCAGCCATCATGTAAATTACACACATTTCACTATCAACAATGCCAATTTCTCGGTCCCAATCAGGTAGGTTCTTTAAAGGGCCAAGAAAGTTGCTGCAATAGCGAACAGGGCGACGAAGACCCTTGGAGATGCCAACGAGCTCGCACCGTTGCCGGTGGCTGTCGGGGTGATAGCAGCAGTAGCTTCACTGGTGGCAATCGGAGTCTCCGTCGAAGGCGAAGGAATGACGGCGGCATTATTAAGATCAGCGCCGACATCCTGAGGAATCATGAGAGGTGTGGAGCCAGTACTGCTGAGGTCAATAGTGCCATCTTCCTTGAGAATTTCCGGATTAGAGGCAAGTAAGGTACGAGTGAACAACACATTTTCGACGACAAGTTCATGAGCCCAGCTGGGGAGAGCAGAGAGATCGATGCTGCCTCCCCACTCCGACGCAGCAAGATTGTTTGTGGTTTGGTTGGAAGTGTAAGAAGCATAGGCACCAACTTCGAGATTCTAAGACCGAAATTCAGCAAAGGAAGGGGTTCATCTAACAAAACCTTACGTTGGCACTAATCGACTCCATTGATGCAGAGATGGATGTTGGAGCACCGAAAGCATTCGGAGGATTACTAGAGATGTAGCGTAAAAAACAAATATATGTACAAAGGAGAGTGATATGTACATGATACCAAACATTCCCTTTTGGCAGTGGCCTGGGGTGCCACAGTAGAAGAAAACAGGGCTCGTATCGTTGACTACCTGAGTGACTGTAGAAAGGGAATAAGCTCACAAATAACAGGGAAATGGCACGGATAACATACAAACAAAACCTTTGTTCTGGGTACCTGAAGCGAACAAGGCATCACTCGTCTTGTTGCAAGGGGTAAGTTGAGACGACTTAGTAACAGTATGGTCGTCCGACCCCCACATGAACTTGATGGTGTCTCCGATGGAGGCATTCACAGCAAAGGGAACATAGCGGTAGACGGTCTCTACAGGTGCAACAATGACTGTGTGGGTAGCTCCAGTGCCAGTGCTTCCCTCGCTCTGACCAGTAGAAGTCGGTGTGTACGCTGAATCAGGACTGCCGTACTGAGCAATACATTCTGCAGAAAGAACATAGCGGTCAGAAAGAAATTCAGATGGATTTTTCTTTCTCTCTTACGGGAAACGCAGCTATCGTAACCAGATCCTCCCCAGTTGGACGATCCTGACCCATAAATAGGTGTGGAATAAGACGAAACAGCCGAGGAGGTTGAACTTGCAAGAGCATTGTCACTGGTGAACGAATCGGCACCCGAACCATACGAAGAACGCGAGCCGGAGCCATATGTAGCAGTAGAACCATAGCCATTGCTAACATCAGTAGCAACGGCAGCGGAAGTGGAAGCGGTACTCGACTGACTGAAAACCGCTCTAAACAAATGTTACGAGAGATCGTTGAGGACACTCACGAAGTAACTGCTCCTTTACCGACGGTGGAGCCAGATGCAGCAGAACTGTTGCTGGATGTGTCAGTAGTAACAGCAGCAGATATGCTAGTCGATTGTCTGAAGATCGTCAATCAACAGATATATTAATAGAATGTAAAGGACACACGAGGCAACGACCACTCCGTTATCCGGGCGAGGGAGGGCAGAGGCCATGCTAGATAGAAAGGCGGCAGCACCAAGGAAAGGAGTAATGAAAACCATTTCTGAGAATACGCAGGGTAAAGAACGTAGAAGCGTGGATATTGTTGGACAATCAACTGATGGACCCTGCCAGAAGGATATGCTGCAAAGACTCTTTCAAAAAGAATGGTGATCTGCGCAAGCAGATCAGCGAGACGAGAGGACAAAATTGGGCCTTGTGGTCGCACCTCGAACGAAAGTTGGACTAGCGAAGATCAACTCAACTCAATTGAGAGAGAGAACGAAAGGAAAAGAAAGGAAAGATCGAAAAAGAAACGAAACGAAGACGTGGAGGGAATGAGCTCTATGGGTCTTTAAGGCATACTTATGTGAGATCAAACCCCATGGAAACGGTGATCAGGAGAGGTCGTGGGGCCAAGATTGGACAACTCGGATTGGCTCCAACAACTGTTTCATCAAGACATTCCCAGTAAACTGTTGTCGACCGCCGGTCTTGATATTGAAGGTCTCTCGTAGCCGAACGTCCTCTTCTGCGAACAGTGACTAGTGATTGGTTGGTTGGATCCTTGCCACATCCATGATATCGGTTGAACAATCGGTCAGACAGATGACAGCAACTTACTTCCATTGTTGTTATCAGGTCACCAGCATCTTCAAAAGCACTCGAAACACCCAATGTTTAAAGCTGTTGGCATATTTCCTTTTTGCTTGGGTACTGCAACTTAAGCCAGTATCGTTATTGCTTGGACATGTATAGATACACACCCGCCCGAGTGTCTTCACAACCGGATCTATACACCTATACGTATAGCCATCTATCTGTCACCTTCTAACAGATCATTGATCGCCACGATTATGCGATGTCCCTTATGCCCGTCGCGGCCGAAATGGCAGACCCACATGCAATCGCTGGGCAACAGCCGCCTTGTAAGTGGCATTCAACTCACTCGTCTTCGGTCGATCTGCTTCAGTAGAATGTCTTATAGGGTTCGCAGCGACACGCTTTGCATCCCGCAGTGCTTTCAGCCGATCAGTGACTCTTGAAGGAGGCGGAGGATCGTTATCTTTTTGCAACCGCTGGGTTCAGATGGGAGTTGGTGGTTGGTAAGTACCATAAGCATCATGGAGCCTATGCGACTTGGGGATCTCGGTGATCGACTGCGTGTCATCATTGTTGGGACCCAGTGCTTATAGCTCACTAGGCGGCAACGTTCGCTCCCATCAAAGAGCCAAGTGGGGAGATCGGTGGGGTCACGGGATTTTTCAAGATGATACGCTTTCATGGCACGAGTAAGACGCGATTCCTGACCAGCCGGCGTTTCTAGTATAGAGACTCAGGATGCGTAGACTGGAAAGTATAAGAGCATAATTCACCTTCTCCCACAAATGTGGTAAGATTGGCAGCCCAAGCCTTACTGACGCTCACGGTAAGATTGCTGGCAACTGTGGCCACACGACTCCAGATAGCCTCTCCTGTACCAAAGGTCTTTGCAAGGTTAATTTGATGGATAATGCGTACATCCCCTGTTGAGAAACCAAGACTTCGAAGAGGAGATTTACATAACTCACCCTGCGATGAAAGAATCCTTTCTACTACAGGTTCTGAAAACGACCGCAAGGTCGAATACGAATGCTTACGCTCAGAACTCGTACACGAGGAAGCACAGCCATCACTAAGTTTCATTCGTACAAACTGAGAGGATGTGCTGTGAGAGGCATTGTCTTGAAGCTTATGGGTTGTACGCGTCATACGGTATGATTTGTCTTTGCGTGAAGGACGACGAGACTCAGGAAGGGGCGGCGTACGAGTGTCCTGGGTTGGCAGGGCGCGACGATGAGTGAGGCCGGGAATCATTGGGGGGATTATCTCTTGAATGACGATCAGGACTATGATTTCTTGACGACATCGTAGAACGGGAGTGAGGACATGGGTTGCTGGGAAGACCTTTGGACCTGAGCCGAGGAGGGCTAGGCAGCATTCGAAGCAATGGAAAGTAAAGACGACAATATGGCGAATAATTGCAGAACCAGTCTGGCAGCACAACAAGATAAAACGAGAAAACGAACAGTCGCCAGGAACTTGAATTCCCGATGGTCGTGGTCCGTCGGTAATCGGAGATATACATTCTAACAAGTAACAGCCGTAACACAGATAAATTTGTCAACACCTGAAATTTTGAAAACTTGCCCCCTTCGTCATGTTGACTGTTGCTCGAAGCGGACTGTCGACCTTCGGGTCGTGTCTACGCCGACCGTACTTCCGCACGCTCGCGACAGCTGTCGAAAAGGACAAGTTTAAAGTACTAGTCGTAGGTGGAGGTACTTTCGTCTCTTGTAAACTTGCTGTGATTTGAATCAAGTACACTGATATCGATCACAGGAAGTGGTGGTTTGTCGGTTGCTCGACAGATCTATGATCGCTTTGCAGCCGCTGGAAAACCCCTAGGGGTAGGTGACGTTGCAATTGCCGACGGAGCGGACTACCATTACTACCAAGTATGTCCCTTGAATCCTCTAAGAGCACAAAATCTCATAGACCACTTTTCAATAAAGCCTGGATGGTAATTACTTCTAATTATTCCCTTTTCTCATATTTTGAAAACCCTTTTTCAGGACCCTCGTCGGCTCTGGGTTGCAGCCGAAAAGCAACTATCGCGCTCTACTTGCGCCACTGGTTCCAAAGCACATTGCATATATTCCAGAGAACGTGAAGTCTTTTTCCCCAAAAACTTCTTCTGTAACAACAGCTACAGGGAGGGAGCTGTATTACGATGCTCTCGTCGTCGCCACCGGCCTGCAGATCAATTGGCAAGGGATCAAAGGCCTTTCCAATGCGCTCATTGATCCTCACTCGGGTGTCTCATCCATCTATTCGTACGATACTTGTGACAAAGTCTGGGATGACATTGAAGGCCTTCGCTATGGCAAAGCAATTTTCACGCAACCTGCTGGGATTATCAAGTGCGCAGGAGGTAATCATTTATCTTGATTTTATGGTCTTTTTCTCATTCAAGTCATCCTTTAGCTCCCCAAAAAATCATGTGGATGGCCTGGGACCGCTTCCGCCGGACGGGACGGGATGAAAATATTCAAGTTAATTTCTATACGGGCATGCCGACCATGTTTAGCGTTAAAAAGTACTCGGATGCACTTGAATCTCTACGGCTTGAACGAGGTGTCGGGGCTCACTTCCAACATAACCTTGTGGCGGTTGATTCTGCTAATCACCGAGCTACATTTAAGACGACCGATGAATCCTTGGTGGACATTGATTATACTCTGCTACATGTGACACCTCCAATGGGCCCTCTCGATTTGATCAAGGGATCTCCCATTGCTGACAGTGCTGGTTGGGTGGATGTTGATAAGTCTACTTTGAGACACAATAATCCTGAATACGGCAACATCTTTGCATTGGGTGATTGCTCGTCACTCCCTACATCTAAGACGGCGGCAGCCATCACTGCCCAAGCGCCTGTCCTTACTGAGAACCTTTACTCCGTCATGGAGACGGGTAAAGTGAGTGACGCGGTTTATGATGGTTATACCAGCTGCCCCGTACGTCTTTGTGAATTGCCATTCCAGAACTTCGGATGATCATCACTGATCTGCTTCAGCTACTGACAGGTTACGGCGAGCTGATGTTGGCTGAATTCAAATATGGTTTGGAGCCAAAGGAGACCTTTTCCAGTTTCTTTGATCAAGCAAAGAGTCACAGGTCAGTACAACAGGACAATTCAAATTACTTTTTGTTCATGTCTTCGTTTTGAAAGGCTATTCTATCACCTGAAAAGGGTAGGATTTCGCTGTGTATCCGAGCCTCACTTGACAACTAATTTAATTTCCATCCAGGACTTATTCCCGATGGTTTACTGGAATCTGATGGTAAGGAATATCGAAGTTAGTAGGTCATATCTTTCATCCATCTCATGGTGCTTGTAGGTCAAAGGAAAATGGTTTGGCACATCGGGATTCATCCGTCCCAGATATTAGTTAGCTTTTCATCAAGGCAGTCACTATTATTGACGTACTTGTTAGATAGATTTCGTTAAGGAGGTATCATGATCTGGTCATGATGGCTTCACTTTCCGAAAGTAGTCAGAGAAGTCTTTTTGCAATTCTCAGACCACATACATACATCATGATGAAGTCATGCATAAGTTGCTCAGTATACGACGTCGAGGATGGAGAATTCCTTGAGGTGACTCAGGGCATAAGTCTCTGATGACGAAGTCAACACTTTCGATGTACCACAAGGGTTGCTCAATTCTTGTGGTTTACAGTTTGGTACAGTTTGAAAGTAGGACAAATTCAACATACTTCAGAGTCCGCTGTTGGCCAAGTATGCCGCCGGAAACCATCCTCAGCCACTCCGCCGGGCTGGCGGTGCAGGTCCTCATTACCAATGCCCTGCATCCACTCCAAGTAGCTGAACAAATGCATGTAGGTACCAATATTTTAGAGATAACGATCGTAGCCTTCATCACACGGGGTCGTTCAAGTCGGAGATACAAAGTGACTGCATCAAAGGCAGATTTTGTGAGAAGCTCGGGATTCATTAAGTATGATAAGAAAACCAAGTCATCACTGAGCATCTAATCAACGATGGGCTATTGTGCTGTATCCTAAACTGGACGGCGACGGTGCAAGGCTCACTCGGCCAACAGCGGACTTACTTGAAATCACGTTCAAACTGTACCACTTCCGAACTGTACTCCACAAAAATTGAGCAGCTCTACAGGCATCACCGACTTTCCGCATTTCCAATCTCAACTTTGTAAAAAAACACATCGGGACTTCAATCGACGGATGTTCTATGTTTTAGGCGACAAGATCGTACGAGCCACGATGTGGTGCGGTAGGATGGTGTGATATGAATTCTACATATAACATGGGTATGCTTTTTGATTACTCTTTCACTGAGAGTTCAACTGTTCGAGTTGTGGACTTGGGAGTCGTAAAATATCGTTCTCAAGGCAATATGTACATGTCAAGGAGATAATATAAGTTCTTGTCAAGTTGTTGTTATCTGTTTGTCATTTCACGTGTTCGTCTCGCGGTTTGAAAACGTTGAACTCGTGAAACGAACTCGTGCCCCTTATGAGACTTTGAGCTGCGCGTGTCTCAGCTGGAATGTCACGTCTAACGTCTGCGCAGGTTATCGCTCTTGGCGAGTATCTCGAGCCAACCTTCGACCCGGCTTCACTCACCGTATCCCAACTTCTTGGTGTTCTTGGATACCACAATGTCAAATATCCTACTCCATATTCCAAATCCAAGCTTGCTATGATATTCAACGAAGAAATCAAGGCTAAGTCTGTTCAGCTGAAGAAAGAACGCGTCAAGAAAGAGAACAGTATCGCTAGTGACGATGGTATATTGGATGGGACTACCGGCCAGCCCCTGCGCAAGGCATAGTCATCAACTTTGTCTTATGATCCTTGTTATCTGACTCTAAATTAGGAATCTGTGAAGCGAAGAACTTCTCGACGGCTGTCGCATGCTCCCGCTGAAGACGAGGTGGAGGTCCATCTCCCTTATCAAGTAAGGCTAATATATTTTTAATATTGACCAATGCTTAACAATTCATAGCCCAAACGTCGCCGATCATCCGCCCAACCCACACTTGGTGGACCTTCGCGCAAGAACATGTCTATTCAGTTTACTCAGCCAACCCTTGTGGAAGAGAGTGAAGCTGAAGATCTACCAATAAAGAAAGTTGCGAGGAACAGAAAAAAGGCAAGGGGCTACTACCATCAAGTATTCTATTCCTGATATTATTATTGATTCAGGTCGAAAGTGCGGGAGCGCACAGTCGATGTGTCTCAAATTCGGTGTGTATATTTCCATACGCCTGTTTGTTTAGCGTGTAATTCTTGTGTTAGGCTGCGGAAGATAGTGGCTGGGAAGACAATAATATCTTTCAATCTGGCGCGGAATCTTCGTCACCCGTTCGACCGTCGCCAATTCGGCCAAAGACAACACGAAAAAGCGTCCCCGGCTCGCAAAAATCTCGTAAATCATCTTCTGCGCCTCCACAAATGCCATTTTCATCTCCATCTGGAGTACCCGATTTTTCCGACCCCGAGAGGATGTCTCCGTTACCGCCTCCCCAATTCAAGTTCGAGCCAAATCTATCCAATTCTCCGATGGCCCAGCTACATTCAAAGCAGTCTCAGTCCGCAAACTTCACTCCATTTCAACGTCGCGTTCCTGTTTTTGACACAAAACGTGAAGATGACAGAGATGGATTTGATGTCATGAGCGATAACTTCTCCGTTGCTAACCAGGTCGAGCCGACTAACGAAAATACACTTGCTGTTTTGGAAGAACAAGATGAAGTTGAAGGCTCTTCTTTCACAGATCTGGGAGCCGTCGAAGATTGCATAAATGCCGAATTTGAGTCCGTCACTGAAGGTGGGAAACATCTAGACAAACGTCAAGGCATAGCCTATGGAAGGATTGTTTTCTACGGATCTATGTGCCTTTTGACGGTAATCGCGTTTTCTGCAGTAATATCTCATAAGATGGATTCTGCGTCCATTGGCTACTGCGATGCTGGAAGTTCTACTAACAGTAATTTGGAGCAACGGCGAGCTGAACGTGCTGCTGCGGAAGTGTGTAACAGAGAAGCCGACATTTTTTCGTACCCCGACAACAATACAGCCGTGGAACTCAATACAACGTCTTGCCCTATCCCATCTTTGGTTCCTTGGAGACCTCCGGACAGTTGTACTCCATGCCCGCATCATGCCAATTGCACTCCAACCAGTGTTTTATGTAATCATGGTTACGCTTTGCGATCGCACCCTCTGTTGTTCTTCGTCCCAGCTTCGCCCTCCCCGCGCAATACAACAATATCTATTTCCTCCCCTCCAGTGGACTTGTTTTGGAAGGTTTTATCCGTATTGGATGGTTTACCGGGGCTAGGCAGTGTTGCATTTCCTCCAAGGTGTATTGAGGATCCTGAACGAAAGAAAAAAATTGGTTCTCTTGGTAAGGCTATCGAATCTTTCCTCGGGCAGGAAAGAGGGCGCCGTTTGTGTGCTGGCGGCGAAACGTTGAAGGAGCCCATCGACGATTCTGATGGTGGGGACGTCAAGAAATGGGGCATGGAACTAGAAAATCTCCGGGAGATAATGCAGAAAAAAACACACGTGAGGATGAAATCAATATTTCTCTATTAATTCTCAACTTCGTTATCAGCCCCACCTTTTGCTCAGTTTCGATGATATGTTTGATGAAGCCATTCAGCAGCTGACTCAGTGGGGCGGGGTCATGATAGGAAAGGATCACACGTGGGTTCTTTTGTTATACTTACGAGTAATTATTTATTGGTTGCAGGAATCTTCGTTACGTGGCCCACAAGACACCTTCTCTCACCTGGGATTGCGTCATTACTGTCAAGTTCAGAAAATTTTGGGTTGAATGGCGGCCCATTATCATTGGTTTGTGCTCCGTGTCTTATACTGTTGTCGTCGACTGATCTCCACAACTACTCCAGGATTCATGTTTGTTGTTCTTAGCTTTGTTTATTGGCGCGCTCGCAATGCTCAAAAACGTGTCGAGAATCAACGTGTGGCAGATTTGGTACAGATAGCGCTTGATACCTTGCGTAACCAAGAATTTGCCCATCACACGGATCCCGTCACCACTCCTCAGCCCTATTTATCTTCACTTCAGCTTCGGGATCTGATTCTTCAGGACGAACATTCAGTCACATCTCGAAGTCGTCTGTGGGACCAGGTGGAACGTGTTGTGGAAGGAAACGCGAACGTCAGAGCAAATCTACAAGAAATACAAGGCGGCGACGAAATGCGGGTATGGCGGTGGATCGGAAGTGCTCGCCGTAAGACAAACCCGTCGAGGTAGGTAGAATTTGATTAGAGTAGTAATGCATGAATATTCAATTAACATTGTCGTGACTACATATATAAAGTATCATGTTCTGATATTTCCCTTGCCTTCCCCCCTGTTGGCCTGAACTTGACTCCTGAGGGGAAAGTTACTCATTCTTGATGCTGCCGTACGAGTTTGTATTCTGATCGATGTATTCGGTCTACCTTCAACGGAGCTAACCTCTTCACGACGGTGATTCATGTAGCCGTTGACAGTTTGTAGATTGTCAAAAAAATTTTAACCATGTGCTACATATGTTGTAGCTCACAAAACTATTCCGGTGTTCGGGACGGGACACATGAGATCAAAACGGACAGGGATATTATGGCTTCGAGGATTAAGGAGGAGCTAGATGGGACAGCCTGATTGGTAGAGATCTACATTATGATACACATTACTCAAGACCAATCGGAACTCATGGACATGCCCATTGGTATTCCCTCCTGAATTCTTTCTATTAGAGCTCGCTTCATAAATTGTTCCTCAGCCAAAAGACGCGTACTCTGTCGTATCTTGTCAGATATAAGCAACAAACATCGAAAGAATGACACGTACTCTCAAAAATCTCTCGAGATCTATGCGTCCGGAGTTGAGCGCCCGATGTAGATGATAGATGGTATCTTCAATGGCATTGTCTTCTGCAATCAGGGTTATCAGTCTATTGGGAGTGGCGTGAGAATGAAGCGTGAGAACGAACGACACAAGTATGCACTTACTGATTATGGACAATTGTGGTGGAACATATCAATTCATCTACTTCGGGGTCACCCTTACGGCGAAGTTCGGTTATATTGGCCTCAGCCTGTTGAACGCTACTCTTGAGCCTAAGAGCCACGTTCCGACATACGTCCCGCACAGCCTCTAGGCGTGCCATTTCATCATGGATAGCAGGTTCACCAGCAAGGAGATCCGTCTGGTGCGCGCGCAGGCGTTCGGCATCGAGAGCCAACGCCTGGGACAAGGAACTTAGTTCTGATGTCAATTTTTGATGGACTTGATCGTGTAGACGGAGTAGTTCCGGATTCGGTGGACGCGGCGGGGGCGGTGCGAAGGCCGATGGGGCGTTGAGGATTGCATCCGGAGAATCTTCATCAAGGAGGTTAACGGTGGGCGCCCGTACCGGTTGGACAATTGAATATTCCGGAGAGGGTGGCTGAGGGGCTACGACGTGATTTGAGGGCGCTGAAGCTGCTGACGAAGGAGGGAGTGGGAGCGTGGGAGATGGGCCAGTAGCGAGGCTCGTGATGCCGTTAGATTGAGTGTCATGGTATGGAACGTAAGGTACAGGAGCATTTAAGCCGATGGGCCTGGCATATCTCGGAGGCGTTGTAGGTCCTGTATAGTAGCCTCGATATTGTGGTGGTAAGGGACCCGAAAGCGGAGGTGAAGTGCCAGGAGTTTCCTGAGATTGGTATAGTGCGTTTGAGCATGTGATATAACAGTGGGATCTATGGATACATACGCGTGGGGGGGAAGCTATTCGAGATTGAGATCCGGATGGTGAATGAATTGTCGCTGTCACAGGTCTTGGAGGGAGTGCGGGAGGATCGGGGGAGATCGGTCGCGTCGAAGAGCGCACCAATTGTGATAATGGCAGAGGTCTATCACGGAGGTCTCCAACACCGAGTGTTCGCGATGGAACCCCTGAACCCACAGTTTGTGGAGGTTTGGCGTAGACAGGTGGCTCTTCTGAGAATTGAACTTGCATGGCCTCAACTAAAGCAGACAGGTTGCAGCCCTGTGGCCTGACGTTGAATGGTACAGATGCAATAAGGGCAGTAGACGCACCTCACTCTTGCGTTCCCAATGTTGGATGTACTCAATGTTACACCTCCCGCTAACATCGAGATGCTTTCCTGGTTTGACAAGCATATCATTGGTCGGGACGACATAAGCGATAGGCGGTTGTTTTGGGTATTCTCGCGCGAGCCAAATGGCGACAGGAATGTTGTATGATGCGCCACGAAAGGAAATTGGAAGGAGTCCATGGACGCAAAGAAGCAACTGAGTGCGGCCATCGTCAAATGCTGCCTGCAGGTCAGAGAAGGTACATGGGAGCTGGGAAAAGAACCGGACTGTATACATCGGACTTTGGACGCAGAGTGGAGTAACGCTGGAGAAGGAGATCGATGTCAGCGTAGACACGGTCTGGATTGGGGTAGGGCTGGGCGTTGTGGCGCAACCATTTCTGGGTCAGCGATTGGGCGGACGACATGTCGGTTGTATGAGCTAAGCAGCAGGAGGGAAAGCTCTCACGGTTCCCCATTTGGAGAGATCGCCGATATCGGTCGTTCTGGGGTCTAGGCTTCCAGATTGGGACAGCTCCAATCTGCCTCCGCCAGATCGGACGACAATAAGATCGGTCGGCAGCAGTCGGCAGCCTGTGCCGCGTATCCAGTCAGTCGCTCGATTTGGCAGGTACAAAGGGGTCGTATGGATGAGCTATATGCGAGGAGGGGGACAATGGCACGAGTCAAAGGACAATGTGGCCGTTGGACTGTGTGCTCCTCACATTGCTTATCGCCCAGATCTGACAAAGGCTTATGGCTAATCAGTCTCCTGTCGAGTGGTCCCCACCTGCCTAATCCGGCACAGATCTCGGATCTCATACCCCATCGCGTGGCCCATTGCTGTGGCTCTTTCGTCCGACTATATAGTTCCGGCCCATGTATATAAGCCCCCGAGTTGCGTCTTTTCCTCCCCTTTCGTCCCATCTGCCATGTCCGCTTTTACCAAGCGCACCCCCAGTTCTCTCACCCCTCAGCGGAAGCATCGCAAACTCTTGAAAGATGGCAGCGGCATCGAAGTGTGGCCAGAAAGTATTGAGAAAATCTTTGTCCAAGGTGCGTTTTTATTCACTCTGCGCCTTTTCTTCTACTAAGATATCCCAGGTCTACGCGAGTACTGGAGCTCTCCTTGGGCCACTTATTCTCAATCTCGCGGGCGTAGTCGATGGCGCAATCAATTTCTGGTAGATTATCTCCAGAAAGCTGGGATAGACAGGTCCAAAAAACAGGTTGCAAGCCACATTCAAGTACTCAGAAATATGTGGAAAGGAGAACCAGGTTCGTTTACGTCCTCCAGTAGATTCACATCCCATTGGCTGAAACACAAATGTGTCCAGAGTTTTACCTGGTCGCCGGTGGCGAAGAGCCTCTACCAGAGACGCCTGTCAAGCTGGAGGATAGCTCCTTGATTTCTTTGGATTTTGATGAAACTGATAGCTCATCCAACTCTACCTCGTCTGATTTTTCTCCTCCTGAACTTCAGCACGACTTCCCTCCGTCTCCCGGTGGCTATGCACTCGGCTCACAGTCCCCTCCGTCTAAAAACTCCGTCTCCCCTTACGCCTCACCGGCTCTGTATACCACGTCCGTGCCTACTGCTATGTCTATATACCCGCCTGACATGGCCATACAACACCACCCTCAAGACCGTTTGCACATACAAGATGTCTATTATTCCCTGAATGACTCTCACCGCTCGGACCAGGCTTACGCCCATCCTTTCAAGCCTACTACATCCCACGCGGTTCCCGTCGGTGTTTCAGATATTGGTGCATACTCGTACCCACAGTCTCCGAGTCGGGCCACATCCATGTGTCTTTGGTCGGATGGCATGGCACCACTCTCAATCAAACTTGATGAACTGATGTCTCCACATTCACCGGGTCGTATGCCGCTTGCACTTCAACTGCGGATGAGTATCACATCCGATGATGGCATCCGAGGTACATTATCTCAGGACGGTTTCTTTGCTGCTGTTTCATTCTCTAGGTTATGGACCAGCTGTGGAAAATGTATCACCAGGGTCTATACCAACAACATGTGCACATCAGAGGTGGTGGGTGCACTTGACGTCTCTAACATACAGATGGGAATCGTGAACGCGATGCTCCCAGAGTCCTCGTTAACTCGCTGCAGGTGGCTTGACGCCAGTAAGTTTATGTGAGTCCTTTGCATGCTCCACTACTGAGACTTTTCTCTGTCCAGCCATACCCACAAGAATTACGCAAGAGATTATCGCCGACGAGGAAACGGTGTTGTACCTTGTCTATGAGCTGGACCGTAGCATGGGTCCGATGCCATCGGCCAAGGTGATGCGCTGGATGACATTGACGAAATCTTCTCCTACGGTTCCGCCCGCACATCTTCCCCTCACGAGCCCTGCTTACGCTGCCCCGTTATTTTCCGCTTCCCCACGGCTAACATCCCCCTCACTTTCGTCTGCACTATCGCCAAATACGCGAAATATCGCTTCTACGTCCTTATCGTTCTAATCTTCCAGGAATATAGGATGATATATTATATAACTACGTACTAATGACAGTGCGTCGAGCTGGGACTCGGACATGCACACATCAACTTTCCAACGGATTGTTGTGATTAACATGATTGTTGTCTTACTAGTCTTAGTATTTTCTGTACATCTATTATGTATCTCTAATAACCTGTATAATACTGAGACCACCGACTTACGAGCGAACATTGCTCAGAATCCTTTCCGCTTCTGCACTGACTTTGGCATCCCAATGTTTTTCTCGCAAAACGTGAAGTTCCCAAAATGAGGTCCCAAATGGGTTCGAGAGCTGTGGATCATCCAAATCAGGGTGGTATATACCATCGGATGTCTGATCTTTCGTAGACAACAAAGCTTCGAGCTTGGGATCTTTAGCTATGAGCCCTCCTACGAATTCAAGCGCTCGCTGAGCAGTTGTGGGCGGCCAGTGCAGAGATGCGCTCAGTAGGCGCTTTGCGAAAGCTGCGGACCTCCCAGGGGGGGCTGTAGTGCCTAACGATCTTGGCGAGAACACAATGTTGAGTGTCCGGAATAGCATGTCAGAAATGGACAGTGTCTTCACAGGCTTGGAGCCGATTCCCGGAGGCGGTGGCGCGGTGTCAATTTCTATCATGAAACTCAAAGGAAGGATCAACGCATACAAAGCCGAAATGAAGTCGCTCAGATCAAGGTTCAGCGCTTCCCCTGTGATTGATACAAAAGAGTCAGGTCGACAAGACGATTTTAATGGACTAGATTCTTTGACGTGCCTTGCCCTGATAGAAGCTCAAAAGCGGTAACGATGCATAAGAGACGATGCCGTATATTGTTGGCAGATATGACAGTAGGATCAATCGTGTCATCGTCATCTGACTCGCGTGAGATCAATTCCTTGAGGACGGCCAGAAGATCTTTAAAAAAATCGATATTCACAAGGTGTGCAAATTTTGAGATACCATGCAGGGCTGCTGGCAGGAGCGGGGTCGGGCGTGGATTCTTGAGAATTCGAAAGTAGAGAACAAAGAGAAGCTTGAGGGTTTCGGTTTGCTAAGGTAAAAAGGGAGGGATAGAGGGTAGAAAAACCCAATGTTTTGAGAGCACAAAGAACACTCACTGTGGCCGCTCGCTCTTCCTTGTCGACTTCAGCCTCCGCTTCACGGAATTCCTTATCGATCTCCTGTTTTTCTCTGAGAGCCTTCTTCGCCTTCTTGCTCAGATGTGGTAACTCAGTACTCTTTCCCTTAGCGCGCCGAGCGGCGGCCTTACTTCCGGACTCCTTTTTCTGGGGTTTATCCACAGAGGAATCCGAAGCCCGCACTCCCAGCTCCGTCTTGAGCCGTAGATGGAGTAGGCATGAAAGCACTTCTGGGTGGACATTGAACCGTCTTTCCTTGATCATGCGGTTCAACAGTCTTACGATCTCCAATGAAACAACACCGGTAAGGTCCTCACGGAATACATGGATGAGAGTGTCAAGACACAACTCGGAAGACTGGTTATTCGACTGATGTGAGAAACACTGCATCTGGGCGGATGAAAATACACATACTGGATCCCATGATTTCTTGCTCAATCTAGCGACAATACAGCTCATGAGATTGACGCGAAAGTTGAAGTGGGGTGCTTCTTTCAACAGTGTACACATAGATTTTAGCGCTAGATCAGCCAAGTCGCTGCGAGCTGAAGAAATATGAATTTTGAATGAAGTTCGAAGCAAATAAAGGTAGCACCTTTGAGTTCGGCTTCGAGAGAACGTAGATACGTTTGGTATGTTGTTACTAGGCCTTGTTCCCAGTCTCTGGTTCGAGCCACCATTTGGCTGACTTTCTCCATTTTTTCTTTGTCAGTCAAAGCTCGAATTCGATACCCGGGGATGATATCTTTGAAAACAGCCAACTGTGAAAGCATGGAGAGTTTTCTGATGATCGGATCGTTTGGTACAGGGTCTGGATGGGATGGCGTTGTTATTTCTGATAGTGAAAACGTGTGGAGTCGCCTCAAAAGACCAAGCTATAAAATGGGGTTATAAGGTGAATAGAAACGGGCAGGACTGTGAACTTACACTGTTTTCGGGATCTGAAACGATTTCCTGACATATGCCTGCTATCTGTTCTTTAGCAGCGTGTATGCGTGCAGCCTTTGACTTGTTTGATACAACGTCTATCACCGCTGGTCGACCAAAACGTGCACCCGTAGAGACATCATCAATCTTTTGTGATTGTTCTTCGAGGTCGGATGTGGGTTTGTCATCGTCTGAGCTGTCTTCATCATTATCCATCGCGGGTGCAAACGTCACCTTTCCGGTAGGACGGATGTCACCACCAGGAAGCTTTATTGGAAGGCCCTTTACACCTCGATTTTCTTTAAGCTCCCATAAAGAATCGTGTTTTCGAGGAGCCTTCTCGTACGCCATCTCAGCATCCGAGGTGTCATTATTATCTGAATGATCCAAACCGTCGTCCGATGATGATAGAGATTCAATGTCCGAGCTACCAAAAGAACCGCCATCATCTTCGTCGTTGTCTGAATCTATCGAAGGTAGGTCGTCGTTTACCGCTTGCCTGACGGGTTTGTTGAGACGATGTAGACGCTCAGTTTCTTTTTTACTCCTGAAACACATTTTAGAGGAGCAGTGGATTTTATGGGTATCTTATATCATACCGTGCTATTCCTTTCTTATCTAGAGAGGTCAGGAATGATGCAGCACCTCCATACTCCTTGAAGACCTCCAAATCCTGGTCGGACAAGTCAATGTCATTTGCATCGTCGACGTTGGGTATTGGTATCATTCCACGATCAGAAAGCTTCTCTTTTCCATTTTCCTTCAGCTTTGTGGGATAGTTCTTGGGTTGTAATCGTGTCCCGGATTTCGAGGATAGTTTGCGCTTTTTGGAGGGACCCTGAAATTGAATTGGGTAATCAAGTGAGGGAAATTTGTGTCTATATCTACCAGAGAAGGTGCTGCAGATCGTTTGCCATTTTGCTTGGCTGCCATTTGTCTGCCAATGAAGCAAGACCAATTGGTTGAAAGAGAGTAAATACAAAATTATTGATAGATCACGTAGTTTACATCGGCAACTCAGTGGCAGTGTCGTTACTTGGTCAAGACTCTTTGGTTGACCGCAAAGGAGACAAAAACTTTCATGATTACGACGTCGACCTTTTTCGTGAACTAAGTGCGACGCCGTAGGAGCTCGTGATGGATGACGCGCCTCCTCCTACAGACCATGTCCTCCGACCCCATCACGTCGATCTGTTGATAATCCTTGTTTTTGCCTTCAAAGAGCCTGACTGCAAAGATATTCCTCCTGCTTTCCTGCTCCACCTGTACCGCACTCTTCTCAATGAGATATCCGAGGTGAGTTATCAGACAATTGCTGAACGTCTATATGAATGCCACTATCCAGGTCTCCCGGCCACAATCTCACAATGATTTGATGAAAACTGTATGTAGCGGCCCAGGTGCCGACTCCGAGAAGTCTCAACGCGTGATAACTGCTATTCAAGCTGCTGTAAGATACCAGCTTGAATCAAGCATATCTATTCACGGCTGACCATCCAGCATTCTGATCTCACGAGCGCTGATCAGATTACCAATTTCTTTGGAAGTACGTCAGATACATTCTTGATGTATAGTGACTGACTTATTCCTGGTCAGACCTTCCCTCCCTTTTTGTGGAAAAGACTGAAGACGTCAGTAATAGTTGCTCTTGTATATACATTAGGTCCTGAACTTTGACGCAGGAACCCCCAGTGCTGGTACACATTATGCTATCACTCTCAAGCAATTTTTTCAACATCACCTGCATAGATGCGTCGCTCCATATTTGGCTACTTCTCCCGACGTTGTTTCGTCAGCTTCCTAAAATTGTCTTTCTCTGGTGTTGTGAAACTTCAAAAGGACTACCAGTCTTGGTGCCACGATGATGCGTCTGCCGGGTATGATCCCATTGTCAAAGACCAGTTGAGCAATTGTGAGCTTGTTCTGGCTTAGGCGAGCCGCTATATCTTGCTACATCACATTCCCTAGCCGACTTGTTGATTTTCAAAACACAGGCGGACAAGAAATCCTGGGCTAAGCCAGATGCTTACGAAGCGTGAGCATGATACCGCGAACTCTGCTCTCAAAATGTATATATTAAAATTCTCTAGATGGGAAAAAGGATATGCTACTGGTGACGAGAATGTTGCCACAGAGAACCTCCGACGTTTCTTCGAGCAACACTTCCACGAAAACAATGATTCGTAAGTCAGTTGGATTTATATTTATCTGCGTCTCGCTAACACACAACAGAGGGGTTCGACAACATGCCTTGTTAAATCTTGTTCGTATGCATTATCTTCGTAATGAAGTCACGGCAGCTCGAAAGGTAATGAATGAAGTTCGCCTTGGTCGTCTTGCTCACCTAGTCTCAGTTTTTGATGGAGGCGATCACTGTCGCTCGGACTTGTGGCGACAAGATCATATTACAACACTGTATTAGGTCGAAATTATCTTTCATTTCAATGAAGCGTGACACTGACATATCATAGCATGCTACATCGTCTTCCTCCGACAGTGCCCGGACGGAAGCCCACGTTGAATGCACTACAGTCAGATTTACATCCTCTTGAAGTCCTTTTCGATGTCAAGAAACTCATGGATACCCAAAACGTGTTTTGTTTGAGCTTGTATGCCGTTTGCCGATACTGACGTTCGCCCAGGATCAACCTCTAAGCGCAGCATTTGTTAAGATAGATCAAGCAATTGGGTTGTATGACCATTGGCTTGATGGCCAGGGCAAGCCGCTGATTGATGAAGAACACTGGGCGCAGCATGCGGTGCAATCTGTGGTCTGGAATACTATAGGTGTGCTTTGGTTCACCACTATTAACACAAATTAGGGACAACCTCATATTTCTGGGCAGGTTGTAACAAACTTGCCTCTATTGAAGAATCCATTGTATTGGCTTTTACTCAGTCGGGCACGGAAGACCATAACAGAATCACTATGTTTCTTAATAGAGCATATCGGGTTGGTATAGTGAATTCGTTTGGGCAACTATCTATTAAGTACCATGCCAGAGAGCCAGACAGGGATCTTACTCTGAGGCACTTGCTATGTTGCTGGAACCCGATGTTTGGCGCGGACTCACCATCAACGACTACACGACTTGGGCTCAAGAAATTTGGCATATCCTCGTTTTACGTGCAACTCGTCGGTAGGTGCTTATCATTTATCATTCAACTTCATGTTTTCCATTGAAATGTTCTATAGCGGCCAAGACCGACTTTTTCGAGAATTCCTTCTTCCTCGTCGCCCACCAGGCGATTACAACCCCAGAATATATCTTCATGATGCGGTTTGTGTGTCACCAGATAAAGTTCGCGATCCACTATATGAAGTCATACAAATGCGTGTATGTTTGATTCAGTCTTCTTTCGTTTTTCGTTCAAACAGTATGGAAACTGGAAACAGCGCTGCGATCAAGCTACATCAGCTATCGATCAACTGCTCAAAGCTTTGTGGCACTCGGAGTTCTTGACTCGTTTTAGTGATTATAGAACAGGCATTATTCTGTTGGCCGACGTCAGCATAGAATTTCATTTGCCGAAAAGATCCCAGAGGATTCTGGAGGAGATCATGCCACAGGTAGATGACTTGTTCTACATTATTGAGGTGTTATAATCTGACTGTACTAGATCATTAATGGAAGCGATCTTGAACAGCGTGCTTTCGGATGTTTCACTCTTGCGCGAAGTATAATAGCTGCTTCTGCCAGCGCTAAAGGTATGTAGATGCATTTACTGTACATTTACACTGAGTTTACATTTCGTTATAGCCACCGGACTCCAAGAAGCTCTTCCATACCTAAAAATTGCTGAAGATGACTACCGGGCATTGGAGATCAACACTTCTTTAATGCATGTTCAATATTTGTTGTCTGTTGTTTACCACAACTTGGGTATGTCACAGGAGAGGGACACGGCAGCCCAGCGACATCTCATGACACTGGAACTACAGCGTAAGCAAGAAGCTGCTGTCGTCGAAGATGACATGCAACGAGTTCTTGAGGTCGTAGAGTTGGTTGGTGCACATTTGGCTGGGAGGTATTAAACTAAATAAATTCACGTGATGTTATTCAAATTGTGATCCATAAGCTGAAGAATCAGATATCAACACGACCGTTGTGAGCGCGTTTTCTCGTAGTTCAAAGTTGAACTTGTCCTCGAGGTATGGACGGCCAACCTCCGCAGGAAGAGGACTTCTCCACTCTATCCATATCCGATCGCTTGGCTCACAAGAACTGGAAAGCCCGCGTCAGCGCATATGAAGCTCTCGTCAAGATATTTCAAACGACTGCTTCGGACACTGATCCCGCGTTCAAGCCCTATATTAACAACCCTGACTCATTGAAGAAGATAGTTACAGACTCAAATGCGGTTGCGCAAGAGAAGGGCGTAGAGTGTGTGGTAACATTCGTTAAGTTCGCTGGAGAAACTGCTGCGAAGACTCGCGAGGTCGTGATACCTGCTTTGGTTGACAAATGTTTCGGATCAACAAGAGCTGGGACAAAGGCTCACGCTGTGGAGCTGACCTTACAGTATGTTGAAGTTGAGAACGGAGGTGCAGGGGTCGTGGTACGTCAAATAGGTGTGCTCCCAGCATGCGATCCATATCTCATTCTTACCCCAAATTTTAGAATGATATACTTCCTGGGCTGGGAGCAAAGCAACCAAAATCTGTGGCAGGGTGCGTTTCTGCATTGAAAGAAATTATTCGGTAAGAGACATCTTGGTCGTCTGTTGCTAGACTCTTACGCGATACTTTTCAGGGTATTCGGTGTTCAAGTAGCACCTGTACCTCAACTTCTGAAGGCTTTACCCAAAATATTCTCACATAGCGACAAAACAGTCAGAGCGGAGGGAACAACGCTTACTCACATATTATATCAATATCTTGGATCTGGAATTGAGCCATGGCTGGCGGATTTGAAGCCTGTTCAAGTAAAGGAGTTGAAGGAAGCCTTTGATGCTATGGAGAACGACGGGAGGGGCAAAGGAACGCTTAAACCTGAGAGACTTACCCGCCAACAAGCCCGTGAAGCAGATATCCTTGAGAGTAGTAATGAACAGGCGGATGGTTCTCCTGGAGGAGAAAGTCAGGGTGAGTTTTGGTCTTCCGATTTCCGTACTGCAGGCAAACCCGCATTGTAGAAATCAATCTCGATCCACGTGCCCTTTCAGAACCAGTTGATATTGTTCCAAAGATTTCGCCGAGTCTTCAAACAGCACTGAAGTCCACGAAATGGAAAGAACGTAAAGAAGCTCTTGACGAACTCTTGACCCTTTTGTCGTCGACGCCTCGAATCAAGGAAGCATCCGAATTTGGTGAATTGGCGAAGTCCCTCGCGTCTCGGGTATCCGGAGATGCAAACATCAACTGTGTCATAGTTGCATCCTCTTGTATCGAGGAACTTGCAAAAGGGTTGATGTTTTCTTTCGGGAGGTACCGGGAAGGTGTAGTTCCCTTGATGTTGGAAAGATTGAAGGAGAGAAAGGCCAGTGTTACGGATGCCATTGGGAACGCATTAGATGCTGTTTTCGCCACAGTGAGTTTTTCACCATACCATAAACAAACAGTTGAACATGAACCAATAACGATACAGATGACTTTGTCCGACGTCATTCCAGACATTGAACCAGTAATGAAATCGAAAAATCCTCAAGTCAAAGAAGGAACACTCAAATTTTTGGCTCGATGCCTTGCAAGCTCTTCTTCACCAATCCAAGCTGCGCAGGTCAAGCCCATGTCAGAAGCCCTGGCAGCTTTGCTAGAAGATGGGTTCGAGGGTGCACGAAATGAAGCAGCGACTTGCCTTGGAACCTTAATGAAAATGGTCGGTGAACGACCTCTTACTGCAGTCATGGAGGGTTTAGCGGACGTACGAAAAGCCAAAGTGAAGGAAGCGTTTGATAAGGCTACGGTCAAGTGCACGTCCACCAAACCGGCCCCGCCAAGACCGGCTGCAATCAAGGCTTCTGCACAACCTCCCAAGGTGGCACCTTCAAAGGCGCCTGTCATCAAACCAGCTTTCAACGAGGACGAGGTTCTACATGCTAAAGAGCCAGCCAGTAAATCTGCTCCTAAGCCTATTGTAGGTCGAAGTCTTTTGGTTCCTATGTTTACTGATCGAGCACAATATCTACAGGTCAAAAAGCCGCCCGTTTTGTCCAGTTCATCAGCTCCCAAGAAATCTACAGTAGCAGCTGCACCCCCCAAAAGTTCTAAACCCGCTCTTCCCTCTGGAACCACCCTTGACACTTTCAAGTATAAGCATACGGCTGAAGATGCAGAGGCTCTTGCCTCCGATACGTTACCTACGTCAATAATGACCGACCTCGCAGACACAAACTGGAAGACTAGATTAGCTGCTCTTGAAGAAATGATTAACTGGGTCGAAGGGGAAATCGATGTCCTCGATGCTGAACTCTTGGTGAGAGCATTAGCAAAGAAGTGCTGGGCAGAGAAGAATTTTCAAGTATGTCTAAGATATATCACCTTTTGACAGCTTATGGCCAATCTATTACGCAGGTTTCAACTAAAGTATATGCTGTCCTATCTCTCCTTGCTGAAAAGTGCCCCTCTTTCGGACGGTCGTGCGCTGCACTAAGCGTTGGTCATCTGACCGAGAAACTTGGAGACATGAAACTCAAAAAACCTACGGGTGATACGTTGTTGCTTTTTGCTGAGAAAACCTCTTTGCAGTTTATCTTGAACCAGGGTATGATTTTTCTACAACAATGTGCACACTGCTCTGCTAAAAAAACGTACAGCATATGAGCCCTTGTCAAAGCAGAAGGCACCGAAGGTCTTGGCCGATGCGATTTCTTGGATAAACACAGCTTTGACGGAGTTCGGCATAGCTGGCCTGGTACTTCGAAGCCTCATTGATTTCCTTAAAACCGCATTGCAAAATTCCAATGCTGCTGTTCGAACTAGTGCCACGAAAACGCTAGTGACAGTCAAGTTATATGCTGGTTCCAGTAAGCCTTTGAGTGCACGTTACATCAACGGTATTGCTCAGTTTCTTAACTACAGGTATCAAGGATTTCTTGGAAGATTTGAACCCTCAACTGCTCAACACAATCACGTCTGAGTTTGATAAAGTGGATGGAACTCCCGCCCCAGAGCCCATGAGAACATCGGCAGATCTTGCCATGGTTTCGTCTGGATCTGCGTCGGCTGGTAAGGGCCAGCACAATGATCCATTAGATGACCTTTTCCCTAGGGTTGAACTAGATGGCTTACTCAAAGGGACATCGATTCTTGCAGACGCTAAAAGTGATGCGTGGAAGACCAGGAAAGAGGCTCTGGAAACACTTCAAGCGATTCTGGATCAAGGTAGTAACAAACGTCTCAAAGGCACCATGGGTAGGCTCTTTCGTTCTTTCATTCAAGATAGTGTTTTACTGTTATTTTCAGGAGAGATCGGACAAATCCTCAAAACAAGATTGGCTGACCAGAACAAAGCGGTCCAGACATTGGCTCTTGATATCATTGGCCGCATAGCCGCCGGGATGGGCAAACCATTCGAAAAACATGCCCGTCTCCTTGTTGCGCCAGTTTGCACGGTTTTGGCCGACCAAAAAGCTCCAATCCGTGCTGCTGCACTTCAAGTCTTGACTTCTATCGCCACGGCTTGTGATGGCATCGAGGCTCTTGTATCTGGGATAGCGAGTGGAATGGAGACAACAAATCCAATGCAGAAAGGCACTTTGATGGGTTGGTTAGCAGAATGGTTCAAAGAACATCCTCCTACTCCTTCTGTAGATCTTAAGTCTTGGATCTCTCCGGTGATAACATCGCTTGATGACCGCAGCAGCGACGTGCGCAAGGGTGCACAAGCTTTGTTAACTTCCTTGATAGCTTCTGCCGGTTTTGACTATGTCCTAAATCAAACCAACTCCCTTAAACCTGCTTCTCGTGCAAGTGCTGTTCCTCTGATTCAGGCTGCTCGCCCAGAACCTCAGTACGACTCAATCCCTGTTGCGGTCCCTAAAGTGCCCACCACGACACCGATTACTGCCTCTGGTCCGTCTGCGTCACATAGTCCACCTCCGAAGTCACCCTCACCGACAATCCTTCCTCCGTCTACTGCCAAACCCAAGCTTGGTGTTCGTCGCTTACTCCCTCAAGGGACTAGTCGCCCTGAATCTCGCTCAGAAACTCCTGTCGAAGCGCCAGCTCCCCCCCGTATAAAACCAGCCCTTGGCGGTGTCAAGCGACCTACGACCGTCACAGCTCCGCCTGCATCTCCCGCACCCTCATTGGTGTTTTATGGGGTCAGTTTGGATGCGAAGAAAGCGAGATGTGGTAAAGATGCCCAAAAATGGATCAATGAAAGTGGACCAACTCGCAAAGATCTCGCTGACCTTCTGCAATCCCAAATGGAGCCACACGCTTCGAAGGAACTCGTTCTACGGTTATTCAGTCATGATCATAATGCGGTCAATGATCACATCAGCGGCTTAAATAGTATAAGCGATTTCTATCTCAATGCTCAGAACGCGGATGAAAACGTTGAAACCGTTTGCTTGGCCAACCTCGATCTACCTCTCAAATATGTCTCAATGAAGATTCACGAGCCCCAGCCTAATCTCATATCTAAATGCTTGGATGTTGTTGAAGCAGTACTAGCATTCCTACGAAGTGTGAACTACCAATTGACAGACGGCGAGGCACTCTGCTTCATCCCAACGATAATATTCAAGGTGCCCTTTTCCCAACTCTTCGTCAATCCATTCTTGTACTGATGCGCAAATGTATCAGCTTGGCGATGCTAGAGAACAGGTTCGAGTTCGAGTCCAGCGAATAATCAAGACCCTTCCAAAGGTATATGCCTACAGCCGCATATTTCAATTGCTTCTTGAACACGGGCTGAAATCCAAAGTCGCAAAAACTCGCCAAGGGAGCCTCGATGAGATTGCGGCTATACTGAAGAAGTCAGGGCTGGGGGCATGTGAGCCTACGAAAGCATTTCCTATCATTGCATCCATGATTTCAGACAAAGATTCCTCCGTTCGTAAATCGACATTGGGTGCTCTAAGGCATGTTGATACCTATATTGGTTTAAGTCTGATAGACTCGCTGACATTGGTTCTCGCAGTGAAGGATATACCCTCGTTGGTGAAAAGGTGTGGTCGCTAGTCGGCCCACTTCCTCCAAAAGACAAGACTCAATTAGAAGAGCGGCTACGGCGCATACCGGGGCCTAGTTCCCATGAAAAACAAGAGACTATACTCCCGGCTACTCCCCCCGCAGCCATCGCTCCTGCAGTAGTTCGGCTAGCTACTGGCGCTACAAGGCCTGGTTCCCCCGTGGTTTCGCGTATAACTGGTCTACCTCGACCGGCTAGCCCTTCTGTTGCCGCTAGTAGCTCGCGACTTGCCCGTCCGATTTCACCTGCCCATACCGTGCGTTCCGGATCACCAACTGTATCTGGTATAACTCGATCTGAATCACCTGTCCGCACATCACACATATCACCATCGCTTGACAATCCTTCATCTGGCTCTCCAAAAGACATTGCACGACCAAAGAGTCTCTTGCCTTCGAGGCTCGGCCGTCCTCGTGCAGGGTTCTCTGGTGTAGCGTCCCAGACCGCTACACGAGAGAAGATCCTCATGGATGAACCTGCACCTTCCAATGGGAGTCCTGAACAAGAAGAGTCTTCTCTCACGCGGAAAGAACCTGAGCTTGCCATGCATATACCCCTCTCTGAAGATATCACGATCGCTATTTCGAGTATTCTCAGCAGCGATGCCACCCGTAGTGTGGATGCTCTCAAGAAAATACAAAAGATTTTATCTGTCGGGCCAGAAGTCGGTCCCGAATTTCCTCTCTATCGCGAACTAGCCGAGCATGCGGAAGGCCTAATCGAGACAATTACTCTGCAGATGGCGCATGTCTTCGAACGTCCCGAGAACTTGGTGCCCGATGATAATTTCAGACTTGCCAAACATCTCATACAAACACTAAATAATTTCTGTGATCACACGATGTTGGCGGAAACTCTGACTGTGGATATTTTGACTTCTTTGTTGGAAGAGTTGACTCTACGGCTTCTCGAAACCGATGATAGCGCCATAAAAAAAGTGAAAGATCTATCACGTTTCATTAATATGATAATCTTGAGGTTATTTGCAACTGCCCGAAGGATGTCAATATTCCGGTGAGTATCACACAAACATATTTTCGTAAATTTCGTGACTGATGATTGGTCAGCGCACTCTTTGCTCTTTTGTTGCAGATTGTCAAGTCTTTCCCGAGTAACGGCACTTTACCCGAGTCGAAGGAGGCCAAGGTAGCTGAACTGGTGTTGAAGTGTGTTTGGAAATTGGCACGCAATATACCTCAGGATCTAGGTGAGGAAAGACTGGATCCTGTTGAGCTGTTCCCTGCCATCGAGTATTTCCTGCAATCCGTTCCTCCCAATGAATGGCGTGCACGGGCGACGAACAAGGTGCCTTGTGGTGATATGCCATTGAGAACAATCAAGGTCATCATACAACATGTCGTCGGTAGGCGATGCAATGCTTTTTGGAGGTGTTTTTTCTGATGGAATTATTTAACTAGCTCACTATGGTGATGACGTATATGATCTACTTTCGGCTGCATTTGAAGACCCATCCGCAACCATAGTATATCCTTATGTTTATCGAATCCTAAACTCGAGTTCTCGTCCTGATGTTCAACGGAATGGTGGCTCTAGCGAGCAGACTACACGTCCAGTCTCACCGACGTCCAGTAGACCAATTTCTCCTCAAGAGACTGTGTCTTCTGCGAATTCTGTCGGGCATCGACGTTCACCCAGCCATCGAACCAGTCCGAGTTTGTCCTCAACGAATGGAAATCCTGTCGTGGTCTCACCCACCATCGAAGAGCCTGACCCTGATGCTCAATTACTTGCTATCATTGGCCACATATCTAGCGAGACAACAGGTGCATTACACAAGGAGGGCATTACTGAGCTTCATCATTTTTTGAAGCAGTACCCGCATAAAAAAGCACGAGTCGACAAATTGCTAGAGTCGACGGGGACTGCGTTCCGGAAGTATATTTCTCGTGCCTTAGCGAGTCGTGCTACCGAAGATGCAGAGAGGGAAGCTGTGGTTGCCGATACATTAACGAGTCAGTCCTTCGCATTGTGTCCGTCCGCCTCATCTGACTTCTCCGCAGAACTGGAGTCAAGTTATAATGAGACACCAACATCGCCAGGAGCCAGTGATGATAAAGCTATGAAGCGATCCAGCCCGGAAGTTTCTGCTCAACAAGACAAGCTATCCCGGCTCCATGACATTTTCCAATATAGATCGAGCACGTTCAGCACTACTTCGTCACATAGTCGGACGGCTCGGACTTCTTCTGGTTGATGTGCGTGCCGATAGCTCTTAAGTTGGTATTCCCTTGGTTGTATGAAGAGGATGTGTAAGATATAGATAGTCTTAACGATCTTGCAGGTAATGAAATAGCATATTTGGCATTGTTTTTTGCATGGATCCCTGATGCAAAAACACCCACGTTCCTTGCACTTACCATGACACTCGTCACGAAGAGCTCAGCCACTTACGATGCTGCAATGTTGTTTTGGAGAATTGTTACTCAAATCTTCTTCCGTGAGATACGACCTCGAGGCGCGTTCAATATACCTCGTGACGGACCAGTGATATTTGTCGGTGCTCCGCACAACAACCAAGTACTTTTGGCTCATCTAGTGCTCAGAGAATCTTTGTTCAATCAATTACGGATGTAGTTTCTTGACCCACTCCTTTTGGCCTTGGAAGTTTACAAGGAGACACGCCGTCATGTCCAGTTTCTTACCGCTGCAAAGAGTATGGAAAGAAAAGCTGTTGGTTTTTTTGCCCGCCTTATGGACAGCAGTAAGCTCTTGGCTTATTCTGCATTACCTTTCACTAATGGTCACGACAAAGTTCCTGTCGCTCGGGCTGCGGATTATGTTTCACCTGCTACAGGACGCATCCATCTGTCTCCTGACGATCCTTGCCTTATTTTGGGCAACAACACCAAGTTCACTTCGGAACTAAAGCCCAGGATGCAAATCATGCTTTCTAAAGCAATGAATTCTCTCGTTGCCGAAGTGAGCGAAGTGATTTCGGACACTGAGTTGAGAATCAAAAGGGAATTTGGTGGTGAAAGTGGAAAAGGAACGTCAAAGATCAGGGAGAAAGTGTTGGAGCTACGGCGAGAGGGAGTCGAAGGACTGAATTTCAAGAAAATGCCATACGTCGACCAACAAGATATGTACCGGCACGTCTACGAGTGCTTGACTCAAGGTGGAAGCATTGGAATATTCCCTGAAGGTGCGTACATATCAATGGCGAGCCTTAGACGTAGAACATGACAAGCCATTCAAGGCGGCAGTCATGATCGCACAGACTTGCTCCCTTTAAAGGCTGGGGTGTCAATCATGGCTCTGGGTGCGATGGCGAATGACCCCAATGTTCGCGTCAAGATTGTTCCAGTGGGCCTATCATACTTCCATGCCCACAGGTTTAGATCCCGGGCGGTAGTCGAATTTGGCGGCGCTCTTGACGTTCCTCAAGAGTATATCGAAATGTTCAAACAAGGGGGAACACAGAAACGAGAAGCTGTTGCGCAAACTCTCAATCTTATCTACGATGCGCTGAAAACCGTAACCGTCAGAGCCCCTGATTATGATACGTTGATGGTTTGTCGAATGCTTTTGTTCGGGGCTTCCAGATCAAATGATTTCTTCAAATATTTCCTAGCTCATCCAAGCAGTTCGGCGTTTATACAAGACTCCTGGTCAACATTTGACGCTTGGCCAAGTTGTTGAACTCAATAAGCGTCTTTTGGAAGGTTACACTCATTTCAAGGACGAACCACGCGTTCAGAAGCTTCGAGAAGGAGTACTTAAGTATAACCGCCTTGTGAGAGACCTTGGGCTCCGTGATCACCAGGTATCGCGGTTTCTTGCATGATCGATCTTCCCGTTAATCTTCTGTCAGGTTCCGCGAGCTCAGAAAGCTGGGTGGAAGATTTTGGGCTTGCTGACCTATCGAATCGGGCTTCTCATGGTTTGGACAATACTTGCGCTGCCAGGTACCATCCTCAATGGGCCGATGTTCATCCTGGCAACTTTGATATCCCGGAAAAAAGCAAAAGGTTAGTCCATACTTTTGTGAATTCAGAATACTTACTCGGTTTCAGAGGCTCTTGCTGCGTCTGTCGTCAAGATTGCAGGGCGAGATGTTCTAGCGACATGGAAAGTCCTCATCTGTCTCGGTGTTGCTCCGCTTCTGTACACATCCTATGCCTTCCTTGCCACTTTTATTGCCTTCCGGGCCAAGGCGCCCCTTCAGTGGAGAACTGCCACCCCGTTGCTCGTTTTTGTAGCGTTGCCTTTTATGAATTATGCTGCCCTCAAGTTTGGTGAAGCTGGTATGGACGTCCTCAAGTGAGCATACACTCCATTTTGTGGTTCACGTTATTCACTGAACTGGTATCTTTGCAAGATCATTGCGTCCTCTGGTTGTTGCCCTTGTTCCTGGACAACAAAGGGATCTTGATAAACTTAAACGGATCAGAGAGGACTTGTCTAATGAAGTGGCTGACCTGATTAACGATTTTGGTCCCAAGCTTTATGAAGATTTCAATGAGGTACGAACCATGATCATGCCACTTTGATTTATGTACTCACTAGGAAACCCTAGTGGCGCATCTTGGTTCCTTCTGCTAGTGCACCCCCGTCAACCGGAACACCCGGTATATGGCGGAGAAAGAGCAGTACTGGGGCGGTCGATGCTCAAGGTCTTGGGTTGACACATCCGATGACATGGATTGATGAACGTTTGTTTGGTTGGAGTCGTAGTGCCCGACGAGGGACAAGTGTATGGAGTGGAATATCTGGAGATGAAGCCAGCCGTATCGGTACACCAGACGAATCTGACGATGAAGACACTGGCGATTACGACAATGTGATCGGTGTTGTTTCGGCAACGGATGAACTGTTGGTTAGCCAGAGACCAAAAAGCCGTCAGAGCTCCTTCGCAGATTTACAAAAACTGCGCAGTCTTCCGACAGTGCCTGATCAGGGCTTGCATCCACGACACGGCCATCGTTTACGAAAGGATAGTCTTTCGGACAGCGTACACGTTGCACGACTTGCAGCAGTCAATCGGACGGAGACATTTCCCGAGGCTACCGACAATTTGAACGATGAGATCAACAGGAACCGGTCCAAGAATAGTCGTATAGATTAATGAACGGACGATTTGGCATCTTTATATATATTATATACGACGTAGATACGCGCATCTTGTTGGCGCAATCTTATTCAAACGCTCTTATATGAAATCTGTCTAGGACAGTTCAAATGGTTTCCCAGCAGTTAAAATCTCAACACCTGTCTCCGTGATTCTGCGATTAAATTTGTTAGAATCAGAGAATCTCGAATATTGATCACAAGTATACATACAGAAGGGTCTCTTCGAATTGAGCACTCCTCTTCCCATCAACTGTGGTAGCCGTCCAATTGTCTGGCCAATGTACCTCGTCCCAATTGCTACCAAAATTGATCATCTATAGAATTGACTGCATTAGTCTTTTTGGCCTGCCGTAACATGGATAAGTATCAACACACGGGTTCAATAGTGAAAACCTATGTATGAAAGGATCAATCGATAATCGACTGAAAATTGAGTTGGACCCACTCACCATCCCAGGTTTCATTGTACCGACTGCTTTGTTCTTCGCGTAGTGTGGTACATTAGGAGAGCAATGGAAGAGATCATTGATACCGTGCCCTGTATAGGTTCGTACGGTTGCACAACCGTTCGCACGCGCGATGGGTTCTCTAATTAGTCAGATATTAGTCGTAGAATTAGGGATGAATCAAGCATTGAGGACGTGCATGACTTTTCCAATGTCACGGAACAAGGCACCAGGTTTGCATATTTTTATAGATTCGTCTAAACAGCTGCGGGCCGTGCGAATAAGCTTCTTTGAGTCTTCATCGATCTCGCCAACAGGGTATGTAGCGTTGAGATCAGCATGGTAACCTGCCGAGATGTGATTTCCTTACGAAAACCTTGACATTGCAGCGGTTGCGTACCTTCAAAGTATAGGGACACATCTAACGGCCAAAACATCGTTGATATATATGAAACAGTGAAAATTACCAACACTCACCAATGTTGACGATATCTCCGTCACGCAGTTTTCTCTGGTCCGGTATTCCGTGACAGATGACTTCGTTAACGGATCTAAGGACGGCACCATTCGACCGCTGAGTCTCTGGAGAGGGAAAAAGATTGACATACGTGCAAACCGATTTCGGGAAATTGCGATAGTTTAAAGGGGATGGGTAAGCATTCCGCTCAATCGTTGCATTGTGCACGATTTCGTCCAGTTCGTCTGTCGTAATTCCCGGGCGTACATGTGAGGCAGCGAGGTCGAGAACTTCTCGGGCAAGCTGTAGCAAGCCTATAACTCAATGGCGCGTTCTATGTAGTAGCTTGTGCGCAACGTACACGACAAGATCTTCTCATTTTGTCCTGCTCTTCGGGTGTTAGCAACCGAGGAGGCTGGCCGGCGCGTCTTGCCTCGGCAACAGGCTTGCCTGGAGAAGGAACAATGTTAGGTTAATGAGGCTGTGTAGGATGATGGTTTCTGTGTACCGTCAGCTGCATAGTCGGGGCGGGGTATATGGTCCGGAACAAGGCGAGTCTTGCTGAGAGGGTAGACCGGCCGTATCGGCCCCGTGAAGGAGTAGTTGGGGAAAGGGTTATAGGTGCCATCTAGAAGAGCGTTCAAGCAGAGCAAGTGTAATAATTTTGATTCTCACCTTCCGCGTTGCCAGATACTAGGGTATGGATTGCCTTGTGTTGTTTCTAGGATGACAATGAGATGACTGGACTTGTGATGGGGACGGGAATACCTGCCCCTGTAGTTGGAGATCTAGTCGTGGTTGCATGTGTAGAAAAAGGTGTGGACTTACATCCTGATTTGAAGCACTCTTGTCCACAGAAGAAGGAGCCCTTGACTCCTAGTCTAGGGATAATAAGGGTAAGAGTAGGATTGAAAAAGAACAAAGGACGTACTTGTTACATGTCGGACATTCGAGGCGCGAAGGTGGATTGCCATTGGGGCAGGACGGATTCTGACAAACCACGCTGTTCGACATTGTTTTTTCTCTAAGAAGATGATGATCGAAACAAAGTCTTGTTTTTCTATATTTAGGCACTGATAATTCAGAAAGAGTCACAAGAAGTACAAGGTAAGAATTAAGATGGGGGTGATGTATGTAGCAGGGTAATGACAATGGTGCGTGCAAGGATTATATATACGTCGATGGTATAGGGTCCATGATTAGAAACAAAAACTCTACGTAGACGGTTGGACAGATGCAAGAGGCAGGGAAAGCAAGCGATATGTGACAAGGTGGAGACCAAAGATGTGATCAATGACATTAAGCAGAAAAAGGTAAAAGGTAAGTAGATAGCACAGGGCTGTCCTAACTCAATCAGTGAGAGTCACTCCTGCTGATGGCAATGAGGATGATGGAATGTGGCGTGAAGACGTTAGTGAGGGACGACCTCGAGCTTGAAAGAGGACTGTGTGTCGCGAGAGGCTCTGGCCAAAGCTCGATAGTGATCGGGACCAAATATTTTGAGGAGGTCCTTCTCGTTCTGGGTGATCCATTCCACAGGAGGTAAGCCGCGGATGGTACGGTATGTGCCCTCGGGAAGGCGTTCCTCAAAGGAGATGGTGACAAGGCCGGTGAGGAGGCATTGAATGAGGTTCAAAATGTCGTTGACAGGGGGACAAATTTTTCGTACTGACTCGAAAGTGTCGCTGTGGAAGACGATTTGCCACTGGACGCGGCGCTCTGGGGAGAAAAAGGAGCTGGCGTGAACGGGGAGCTGGAGTATGAGCTGAGGCCCGGCAGGGAGGCCGGCAGAGGAACGCCAGATGGACGAGGTCTCGAGGGAAAACAAGAGACGGTGGTCAGGGGTGGGGGCGTCGGACCACTTGTATTCACGGACGAGAGTGAGCCTGAGGGCCTGGAGCCAGCGGTGTGCACGAGCATATGTGGCGCCGAGGGCGTCTGCGGTGGTGAGGGGGATGTGGGTGCGACGGGCCCAGTCGTCCATGTTGCGGACGTCGCTGGAGAAGATGACTTCGGTTCTGGGGCGAGCCATGCTGAGGATGGGGTCCGAGCGAGAAGAGGGAGGCTTTATAGAATTTTGTCGCGGCCAAGGAGAACAATGAACATAACCTAGCCAGTCAGTGACAGCCAATCTTGCCATCAGCGTCGGGCGAAGATACACGTGTAATCGCCCCGACACTCGGCCCCTCGTCGCTTCCCCCTCCAGCGCCGAGCCCTTGTGCCTCCACAGCAGGCCCCGACCCTCGTCGTCTTTCACGCCGCGTTCATAGTACATATATATTCACATCCAATCCCCGAGGCCCAATCCCCGAGGCATCCTTCCTAACTAGTCTTGCTTTGCCCACCCGTTTAGTGTTTCTCTGGCAACAAGCCATTCTTTTTCAGCTCCTTTGTTCCTTTTCGGGCCCCGCGACAATTACGTAAGCAGCACCATTCGACGACATACCATGACTCCCTTCGACGTCTATCAGGCCTACCGGCTCCATCTTCTCGATGTCCAAGTATGATGTCTCCTCTTCCTGTCGCCTCTTGATCATAATTGTCATTCTCGAAAGATATCCCCTCCGCTCGCCGCCATCCTTGCTCTCACCCAGCTCATTGAAAATTCCACAGGCAAGTCCATCTGGCCCCCTTGACCAATCAATCGCCCAGCCCTCACGGCCATCCAGCCGGAACAATGTTCGAGCTTGTAAAGGATCTCAACGACGGTGCTCAGGTCCTCAAGACAAGATCTTCCAACCCAATCAGCCTCAATGCTGGATGCGAGCTGTTCATCACATTCGTCACCCTGTTTCCACATGATTCGGTTGTATGCTTTCCCCCCTCGCTCTCACTGCTCCGTGCCTCAAGATCGGTGGACAGAGTTTTGCTGATCTCAAGACCAAGCTTATACGACAAGGACAGCAATATGTAAAGGAAGCCTTGACATATCGTCGAAAGATAGCCGAGCTTGCAGTTAGCTTCATCAAGGATGGCTCCGTCGTCTGTCTTCACCCTATCTTCGCCTTGTCAACTATTTTCAAATACGGTCCAGATCCTCACTCATTCCTACTCAAGAGTAGTCATGCAAACCCTATTGCTTGCACATGAACGAAAGCGAATATCAGGTTTCTCAGTCTCTTTTACTCAAATATGACCAATCGCTTAACTAGACTTATCTTCAAGTCTTTGTCACCGAAGCACGCCCTCGCGGTCTTGGGTCAGTACCCTGCTGAAAAACATGCGGTACCAGCTGATCTATTGCCTTTAGAATCAAAACCGCTGAAGCTCTGACCGCAGCAGGCATTCCCAGCACTGTCATACTAGATTCTGCCGTTGCATATGTCATGGAAAAGGTTGATTTTGTTCTCGTTGGATCCGAGGCGGTAGTAGAGAGTGGAGGGCTTATTAATGCCGTAGGGAGTAACCAGATAGCAATCATTGCAAAAGCGGCAAACAAACCGTTCTATGCTCTTGCCGAAAGGTCCTTCCTTTGATTCAAACTTAATCTTCACGAGGCTCATGACATTTTTTCTCCGTCAGTTACAAATTCCATCGTTTATTCCCGTTGTCACAATACGACCTGCCAAATCAGAACGCACGTATCTTCTCCTTTTCTCGCCCGAAGCCGGCCGCTTCTCCTCCACGGCAACCCCAAACGTCACCTACGAGGCCGGAGGCCTCTGATTTGGCGCCCGTGACTATCACACAAGAACAGATATCACAAAATAATCCAGAGGTCGATTATACAAGGTCGTTCTTGATAGACATGTTATCCTTTCATTTACGCTGAGACCCTTCTGCAGACCAGATTTGATATCCCTTGTTCTCTCCGATGTCGGTAGTCTCACTCCCGAAGGTGTTAGCCAGTACCTTGTTGGAATGTTCGCGGATTGAAAAAATTAGAAACACGGTTTTGATCTACATAATGCCAATTGCCAAGGAGAATCTCTAGATTAATCATCACGATAGTCGATAAACTTTCACGATAGCCGATAAACTTTGACCATGAGTTAGGGTGGTACCTCCACACTCCACAGTAACAAGAATATAGCGAAGATCACAATAGTGAACTACCATATGGCCAGAGTCTGGCCCTCCGGGTCCAGAAATACGGCGAAGTTTTGGTGAATCACACTCGAGAAACCGGACATCGAGATTTCAAAAACAAGGGCCGCTCGGAAAAAGCCCACAAACATGCGCGAGCTTCATCCATCCGAAAACTTGGTGAAATTTAGACTTGGAACAAGCCTCTTCGCGGACTTACAAGTTGCGGGACTCGGAACGGGCACCGGTTTAGGTGAAAATGGGAAATTTTTTTCTCAATTTTGATAGAAAACAGACCTTTCCAAGTGAAAATTGGCAGAAATGCCGTTCAAAAAACGGATAAACTTCCCGAAATCTGAAGGGACAAATTGACCAAATTTATCAATAGCCTATGAATAGGTATAATCCGGGGTCCTGGGAGGCCCCAGTGCAATATCTAGATGGAAGAAGTCTTTGAGGAAGGCCCCTTCTTCTCGACCGATAGAAACTTCAACAATGGTCAATACCCCTATACGAGCCATTGGATTCGCTTTGTATGTAGGCCCTTGGATCCGATTATTTTGCATCCGTTCGATCATATTTTGCCTCCGTCCATCGCTTCGCACAATCGATGCATCAATGGGGGTTCGTGACGTGACTGGACATTTATGGCTGCCTTGCAACGACCGTGAGGTCTCAATTGTTGGTAAACTGTATTGTATTTCGCAAGGTAATTTCTGCAGGATACATCTATGACTTCACTTTGACCGGTGGATTGGATATAATTTGGATTTTAGCATTTTGACAGTCTTGACCGATCACGCCAAATTAAGCGCCTTTGATAGCGCTCCAATACAGCAAAATACAGCCTCTTCAGACTGACGACTAAGTTGTGATTGGCGTGATTTGATTTCGGACCCCGCACAAACGTTATTCACTTGCAGCACACGTCTCCATCTTCATAAAACTTCTGAGCAGGAGATCTTAATTGGGGCCAATTGTCAAATCAGTCTCGGCTTTGTTTTTTTTTTGTTTTATTTTTATATTTTTTCCGTTGTGCGATGCAAGCCTTGTGGTATAAAGGCATCGACAATGCTTCAACCTCCATGACAATCATTCCTACATCTCCCACCTATTCTTCCCCACTCATCATGTGTAAATGGCGCCAGTAAGCCACAGTTTTCCCAAATCCGATCTGTGCCTCACGCGGTCTCGAAGGGTCCAACACTTTTATGCAGTGTGCAAGCACGCCTATAATCTGGTCAGGCTTCTTTCTCCCGATTCCAGAAATACAACTAACGCCGCGCTCTACAGCCCGACGAACTGGTGAGAGTCCGCGACGGCACCGCCAATCGGCTAAATTCATCTTTACATCTTTACTCATAGATCCAATGCGAAGATCGGTACTGCAAGTTTAGCTCGACCCATCCAGGCGGTGCAGTAGATTGTGGACCAAAGTGCAGAAATACTTGCTGGCAATAGTGAGAACGTAATCATTTTTGCTTGGTCACTGACTATTCATCCCATTTTAGCCGACAATTTCCCCAGCAATACAGTAAGTTTCTTCCGTAAAATCAGGGGAAAGGGAAGTTTGGTTGATTCAGAAATGTGGTAGATCGTACCTTCCAGCAAATGTGCCAGAAATGTCTGCAGGGTCAAAGTGGCAGAGGTCAAAGCCGGTAGTGAATCTTTTTTGGAGAGTTTTTTGGCTGAGTTTGGACACGGATAGTGGTAGTCAGTAATGCGTCTCGTATCCGTGATTCAAACCATTATATACTTGTACCAGATTTTTTGTCGTTCTTGCATCAGGCCCATGATACCCAAGACATCTGGCTAGAGATGCCCCTTCGTCTAACGATCAAGACAAGAAGGACCCGATGCAGCGAGACACTCAGATCGGAGTGTCGTGGCCGTTCACATGTCCATTTTCGAGGTGTGTCTCGGGAATGTTTCCCCTCATTTGGCACACCGGCTCAAAAATAGTGAATGCAAGAAACAGCTGGAGAAGTGGTCTGAGGGTCACGATCGATACTGGATTGTGGCCCAATTGGGCAAATAGTTCCTGTCTCAGGCTAGTTTGGCGGAGAGTATAAGTATTCCAGTTACAACCAAGTTAACGGTAGAGCTTTCGAAACAATGGACATCACGATACACTAGAGGAAAAAAAAGTGTTGTAAGTGTGTCCCTGCCCTCTATCTTTACAGGAAGTACGTGATAGTCTGGTGAATGGGTGAATGAGGGTATAACCTACATAGACCCCAAGACTACCACGCGTCGGCAGAAATCATTCCTTGGAAGAATTTCGGCCACTAATACTCGGAATTCAGGTCGCGTACTTCGTGTCGCGATGGCATGAGGCATCAGAGAACCCGCATGGATGTGAGATAAGTTCCTAATTGGTGTCTAGTCAACGTGTAGTGATCAGGTGGAGAGGATTGCATCCTTATAGGGCGCTCAATCATTATGTTCACAAATTTGTTCACTTGATTGGATGGGGGAAATCACCATTTTGGCCAGTAGTTTTTAATGATATCATCTAAGCACAGCCAATATCTAGATCTCAACCCTTTCTTACCAGCAGGATCTCCTTATAACGTAGCGGAGGCTTTGGAGTAGGTTGTAACAGTAATTTTTAATCGTCCCATTATGGCTTCGCCGCAGTCGGTCGCCCATGTTTACGGCGGACATTGAAATTTCGATCTAAAAAAGGTAATTTGACTTTTCGTGAACAATTTGTGATGAATATAATAATTGAGGCGCTCTTATGAAATAAATCCATTATGTAATTCGCTGATCATGAGTGCTTCCACCGCAATATTATGTAGACTCGTTCCTTTTCCGTTTGTCTGGTGCAATGGCTCTTCACGCTCAATGGCTTTTCTCGCTAGATGCTCTCAGAATGAACTCGTCCAATAGCGCTCCAATTGATAGACAGATGTGCGAACGAGCAGGAGGTGTAGAATTTCTTTTTCGTTTGGGATCCTCACTTTCGCTGTTGGTGAAAAAAACTCGTTGCCACACTTAAGGCTCTATTGAACACCATACAGACCGAGTTCAGCTATGTTTACTGCAGCGACTTGGTTCCATAGGTTCTATATGCGATACTCCACAGAAGATTTCGCCCCTTCGGTATTCTTCTTCCAGACAACCTAGCGCACCTACTCAACATGTTCTTCAGGACGTTGCTGCGTCATGTATTTTCCTTGCGACAAAGACTGAAGAATGCGGTCGGAAACTACGAGACGTGGCGAGAATTGGACAAGCGAAGATCCGGAATACGGACGCAGGGAATATTCATGTGGACAGCAAGGTATTCCTCTTACACAGGACTCTAATTCTGACTGAATGTTTTACAGGAAGTAGATCAGTTTTCGGCCTCCATACTTCAAACAGAGGAATATCTCCTTGAGGCAATCTGCTTCGACCTTGTGGTGGAAAGCCCGCACGCCGAGCTGGTTGACCTCTTCGACGTGCATGAAAAAGATACCTTGATACAAGAGTACGCATGGTGCATTGCACATGATTCGTGCGTTGCTATTCTTTCATTGACTGATGAAGTGACCTCAAGCTATCTTTGAATAGATATCGCACGCCCTTATGTGTTTTGTATCCACCCAAGGTCATTGCAGCTGCTTGTTATGTTCTAGCTCAGCGCATTTCTGATGGTCCGAATTCTCCTTCCCTCGATGCTCGGATATCTGCGTCGGCACCGACCGCTTCGTTGCCAACACCACCTTCACACAAACCACCGTCACCTGACGCCTCTCGATTTGCCATTGCATATTTCGCCCTCAGCGCGGCAGAACTCACTTCTATCTCAGGTTTGCCCTCGATACTCTCCTATCTCCTGATTTCTGATCGAAAAACAGAGGCTCTGAGTATTCTACTAGAATTTTACTCGGCCCAAGATGTCACTGTCCACCCATATCTTTCTTCCATTCTTACGGTGGGAGGAGTATTAGTTTGTCTCGTGTGGGTACTCATTCTTATCTAGGTACCTCCTCCATCATCGCCAAAGCCTAATCTCTACGTAACAACCGCGTTTTCAGCCAACTCGGCTACATTACGAGACTTATCTACTGATGTTTCAGGCAGAACGCCAAATTCATCTCATGGCGGAAATACACCTGCCATGGGTCTCCTTGGTGCTCTCGGGGCAGAATCATAGAGTTAATCTAGGCAACCTTCGTAATTATCCACATCTATAGTAGTTTCGCAGATCGATGGACTGATGTTTGATAGTATATACAGTAATTGATATCTTTGGGGTTTATACTAGCCATTCTCCCATCGGAACATTCAAAGGAGTTGGTCGCATACCTTCCACACCCTGCGGAATAATTCGTGGATCCTCTGGAGGTAAAGCCTCCTGCTGCTCAGCGACATACGATGTAATTACCGTCCGTCGCAGTACAGCATAATATCCAGCCGTATTGCCCGGAGGGCTAGGGTCATTTGACATCATGGAAACGACATCGGTTGCATCTGATAAAGCGACACCTGCCGACGAGGGCGCCTCTGAGAGAAAAAATGAGGACAAATCTTCCAAATGCAACAGATGATAATGATTTACCTTCGCTTTTCCCATCCCAGTGTGATTCGGATTCTGTTACCTTTTCATAATCAATGCGCGTTTTCTGGTCGGGGATTCTGATGGGCATGAAAAGATTTTGAACTGGTTCAGGATGCTTGGTAGAAGGTGAGACAGCAGTCATACCAGATTTGCATGCTCGGTGCAGAAGCTAAACACCTACGTTGGGAAGGGCGGAAGTTCCATCCAAGTGCATGGCAGATCCTATCCAATACATCAAAAGTTCAGCGATTGTTGGGTTATGGGCGTTGTACTCGAAGACACCGGTTACGAAGGCATGTGTCCATCCTAAAAGGCTGGATTAATTGCAAACATCATTGTGAATATACAATTTACCTGGCGAGAATGCTCCGAAAGCCCAGCTGTGGAATGATGTCAAAACGAACCAATGGGTCTGTTGTTTAATGCAGAGGTCATAAACCTTGGTCAAGGTTCAGTCGACATTTCGGTTGAGATGCAAGAGAAGTCACAACCTTCGCCCAAAGCCTGTGGTGGCTCACCAGATTATCGGAGAGTGGGAACGCATTTCCCATTTGTCTGAAAGGCGGGAACTGATTGGGACCATAAGATGCCGTCCCCTCCGGGCATGTCTGTGCTCACTGATGTGCATCTTTGAAACATTTGTATATCTTTGTTCGATAATATCCACGGTGGTTGAAAGGCTACAACTAGCCGGGTCATAGAGAATTCGTTTGTATCGGCCCTTTTTTTTGACCAGGAGGCCACTCGGAAGAGAGCCTTGTCTAAGTCTTGTGGGTCATTGAGCATGTTGAAGCTGTAATTCTCCATGGCCTCTGGAAAAGCAGCATGCATGGCAGATTCTGTCGTCTTTAATACCGATATGATCCAAGGTGACATTCTGCAAATGCTTTCGTAAGAAACGAAAAAAATCTAAGTCTTTGTGGACGTACTCGTCAGTCGTGGCGGGTCTTTTCAATGCGGCCTCATTAGAAGGGACTATCAAAGGACAAGGAATGGTCAAGTCTGATACATCCAGAGGCCTTTGAGGCAGAAACCTTGTCCCTACATATGGGAGCGGTAGTCATTGATCAGGTCGCAGTAACGTTATAGCACAAAAATCCGTACATTCTCTAATGTGCCGCTTGAGTTCATAAATCGATAGGCACTTTATACCTTCCAACCTCCTCCACGACTCCGGAACAATCTGTAGATTGTTCTGGTGGCTTTTATGGCCGTAGTCGGGAAGTTCATGGGCAACAGGCATTGCAGGCAATCGGCATGCTGAGACGTAGTATCTCAAGTTATGCATATGCATCTGTTCTCAAAAGACAAGAGATATGCTAGGGTTGGAGTTCGAGTTTTGCGAGAGTACTGGTAGAAATCATGACTCGGGCGACATACTCTTACTTTTATACACGCGTAGACGTCTTGTTCTTGGATTGAAGACAACAGTGCCCATAAAAGGAATCCCGTTGCCTTATTATGGATTTGTCTTTCCCGACCTTGTTAATCCCCAGGAGGACAAGAAAGATATTGTATTAACAGACAAAGTGGTAGGTAGCGTATATACTTCTAGACAATGTTGACAAGGAGACTACAATAAATCAATCGTCGCAAATGACTCCCGTAAGTCGCACTCCAATTACAGCTCTTCAAGTTTGTCAACCCCAAGGGTACCTTCTCGTTCCCGTATAATGCATTCATTGCATTTTGTATGGCTGAACCTAATTGGATTCTTGACGGGAAGCGCCATTAGTCGTATGCATTTATTCGACCTACATCCTACAGTATAGCAGTGGTGAGGCAATCTGGTTTCATTAGACATCGAATTAAATAGTTCAACATACCGACAGGATGTCGCCTGCTAAACAAGCAATTCTCTTGAAGACAGTCTTGAAAGCGAGTGGCCATCGCGTAGAAGTCCTTACACTTTGTGTAATATCGACCATCGATTATCTGAATACAAGTAAAGTTAGTTGGGTCTGGATCGGGTGAAAACACATACGTTGTGGCACATTGCATAAGAACACTGAATGGTCGAGGAAACACTTGACTTCCTTTATTCAAAATCGTTCTTATGGCAGCCAGCTGTATGTATACCTCGTTTCTGAAGAGGAATCTCGTGATAAGCCAAATAAGTTGCTGCAGATCATTTTGGAGTTCAAAAGATGAAAACATGAAGGGGTTCGGCAGAGAAACGTCTAGGAACGAATGCACCCCTGTTGCAAACTGCCTAAATCACCGAGCAGCAATGCTGATTCCATCGCAACATGCAACACTCAGATTAACAAGACAGTTGCCTAATTCTACTTGTGGCGATGCATATCGCAGAGTTCATTAAGAACAGGTGGGGGAAGATCAGCACATGCTTTCAACGCGCCATGGCGTACAAAGCGGAAGGGAGCCATGGACAGGTGAGGGTCCAAGAGGATGAAATAATCATGTCAAAATTGTTGCGGAACGACATTTATTGACGTGACAACAGCGGTTTACAGGCTTTTCAATTGTTTCGTTGTATGCAAACAGGACAGTGAAGGTCGCTTTTGCATCTAAGGCTTGGATTCTTAAGCCCCACGGTTGCGGATCTTTGCCACCAATTGGACCTTTTTGCGTACCTGTCGTTATCAGGATAATTGAGAGAAAGTTATTTCATTAAGATGGTCTCCTTACCTCGTGCGCGAACTGCTTCCTCCACCTCTCACTGCTCAGTCTCCGACGTTTCACGCCCTTCTTCTCGTGACGCTCTGTCAGGCGAAGCTGTGCTTGAACCCTGTTTCGTTGGAGGATGGACTGGAGTCGTCCATATGCATCGGCAACATTGCCACCCTTGACAAGCACGCTTCGACCTGACATCAAGCAAGTTTTGGAGAAAAGAAGATTATAGAAGCAGGTTCCATACCTGAAAAGGTGTGTACTGGGGTGTTGTCTCTCGTGCTGCTCAGATACATTTCCGAATTCTTTTCCCACATTTCCGCGGGCGTTTTCACTTCCTCAGTGAATGCCTTGGCCACTTGACGAGTAGGCTTTTGGTTTCCCAATAGGTCCTCCCAGTGCTCCTTGGGCGGCCGCGATGAGGTAAAATGTCGCAGGTGTGATCGTAATGCTAGCGTAGCGAATTTGCAACGATAGGGCAGCGTATTCCAGACTAATGAAGTGATTGTCCCGAGCATCGAGAAGGCGAAATGAGAGTTGTGTTTCTGAAAGTTGTCAATCTGGGAATTTGGGATTGTTTGCGGTGATACTAAGCACCTTACTTCCGATCCGCCTTTTCGAAATTTCAAGTTCTCATGGCTTCCGAGGCAGTTCTTGAAGAGTTGGAGGTCTTGATTTAGCTTGGCTTTTGCATAACCCGATGACCTTTTTCTTTCGCAGGTGCTGGAGTCTATATATCCAGAAGAGCTCTCCAGTTCGTAATGGATTTATGCACATTTCCTAACCATAATACAACTAAGTCTGATATCAAGAAATATCCGATAGGGATATCGAACTTAATGCCGAGCCGGACGATCCAGTCGATGGCGCAGAAGAGCGTACGTTGACCTATGATGGATCTTGGCTGAATGCTGATTTATCTTCACGCTTCAAAGTCAAAGTAACGTTGTGCGTTCACTACACCGACGAATACCCAGAGGTATTACCAGAGCTCTCCCTCAAGCCAGTGGAAGGGGAAATCACTGATCAGGAGCTCGAGAGTATTCTCGAGGGTCTTCGTTCAGTGGTTCGTCCCAATTAGTTGCATGTCTTGCCAAAGTGCTCTTCTCACAGATGTACCACTTGCAGGGAAACGATAATCTTGGGATGGCTATGACTTTTACCTTGGTGTCGCATCTAAGAGAACAGCTATCACACTTGGTGCGCATAAGGACAGAGCGACGAGCGAGGGAAGAGAAGGAAAAAGAACGTTTGGCTCTCGAGGTAGGAGTTGGTATATATTTTACGTTGTAATCCTATTCTGACTGAGAAGGTCAACAGGAGGAAGAAGCGCGGACTCGGGGCACTCCGGTTACAATAGGATCTTTCAAAGTATGGAAAATGGTCTTTGATCAGGATATCGCCATGAAACGAGCTCGTGAAGAAGAAGAAAGAATGAAAGGTTTAACACCAAGAGAACGAGAAGAATTCAAACGGGTAACTTCACGTCTGACTGGTAAGCCTTCATACTTTTTGTCCGCCCGTCGTTGGGATGCTTCAACCTATATAGGCCGTCAACTATTCGAAAGAGGTGATAAAAACCTTGAAGACGACACGCTTCTGGAAGAGGGTACAGTCTCAGTTGATGCTAGTCAGTATGAACGGCAGGAGATCGAGGAAGAGCAAGAAGATGAGGGGGTCACCTTTAGTGACAGCGATTAAACGAATGGACAACATTCCAGTTTTGCGCTTCAATATGGATCAACAAGAAGCTGTTTCTATGAAGTCTAATCAGAGCCCTTGTAGCATGCCTTCTTCTCCCCCGTTTCCGTTGAACATTCCACCGCCTTCTACTTTTTTGCATCCAAGGAGTGGCGTTCCCTCTTCTCTCAGCCATCCTTCGTCATCTATGTAAAGTCGTCGAGTTGGCTCCTTGGTTCGATGTACAATGTCCTCTCCGGTCAGCTTAAGCCATTCAAGGACTGGCTTGGTTGTCCACCTATCGACGAAGCCATCACCAGCTTGGAACCATCCTAAATGGCCGCCAGAAGGGGTCAATTCCATGACAACAAGCCCGTTTCCTCCGCCATCCATAGGAACATGCCGAACAACAGGGTCATCCGCGGCATTAATGGCGAGGAAAGGAACTCTGATATCTTGGACCACTTGGTGGCTAGATCCCCAACGATAATAGTCGTGCGCTGTCGCAAATGGAAATGTAGGTGCAGAGCCACCCGCCACACGAGTAAAAGTATCATCAAACTTTTCTAGCGTCGGATTTCGTAGTGCAAGCGCAGATGGCATGGCCTTGGTCACACGATGTTCCGGGTCCGATTGGAGTGCCTTTTCATGGCGTCTCAGCAAGTTTTGAAGGTTTCCACCCATGCCCTTGGAGTAAACGTGCTTTCCAAGAAATGTCCTGAGAAGTCTAATGGCAGAAAAGTCGGTCAGACAGAGCGGTGACAACGGAGTCCTTGTCGTACCCTAAGTTATTTTGTTCAAGATCCCAAGGCTACATAGGATGAAAGTTAGTGAAGTAAGTGGGTAGAAGCAAGAAAGCGATCGTTACACAAGCAAGTGCGCATCCAGATATGATGCGCGAGCTACTACCTTCTTCAGCTAGGTACCTCGTCAATACGTTTGCGCCAAGGGAGAACCCAAGACCAAGAAGAGGAGCATTGGGATACTTATGTGCAATGTAAAACACCGCCTGCCTCAAATCATCTGTATGTCCAGCGGAATACAGCTGTGGACTCGTGATAGGGACGCCCGCACCTAAAAAATGGGTAAATTCAAAAGATGGCTTGAACTCAGGGCGATAGCCGTACATCCTCTGAAGTTGACGACTACAGCTCGAAATCCAAGACCACCTTTTTCGGCTGGCGCACAAGCATGACTGAGTACGGCTCTTACGTATGGCTCATAGGAACCTGCCGTATCACAATTAGTTAATATCTATAAACGCCATGTAAATCTTGCCTCCCGTAAGACCATGCTTGACAATGATAATTGGTGTATCATCCCTGAGTTCTGTATCGTCCGCAGGCGCAAAATCTAGTCCACTATACAAGAGCGTCAAAGGGATTTTCCATTCGGAACGGCGCTAATTGGCCCTACAGCGTACCACCATCCCCAAGGCGAAGATACGTCCTAGTACGATGATGAGTCTGTTGCAGATGTATATGTACAAATTGCACACCTATTATACCACATCTTATCACGCTTGGAGAAATCACCCAGAACACAGTAAATGGTCTGAAAATGTCCACTAATGAGAGAAGATCAATTGAAAAGTCCAGGAAGGTCTTTGAGAAGCATACTTGGAAAGCCACCATATGGGGTGAAATTGGGTAAAGAGGCTAGGACACCGACTCTCTACCAGAGTCCGGAACGATATTTCTTCAGTCTCATCGGAGTCTTTGCTCTTCCTGGCTGAGAGGAGAGCGGGCTTTGGGGCGAAGTGAATGAGAGGCGTCTTGTCGGGAAGTCCGTGACTCGCGATGCTGAAGAGTGCTCCCATAAAGCCGAGACCGACGAGACTGAAGAGGGACCCCATGATGTGTGAGGACAAGAAAGCGTGTAGTCGAATTTACACTCGGCTTTTGTGGTTCTTTGCTTGGGTCCGGCCCTGGGCAATCTCGCATCAACACCGAAGAGCGCGGTGGCCGCGTCGGGGGATTAGATTACTCAAGATATGTATGTGCATTGGCTGAGAATTGATTTTGATGATGATCAATTCGTCGCATCTATACGCCAGTTGAATCAGCGTGTGACCGTGACCACAATCGAATCCAAGTTCTTCGTAGCTCTTAGCCGGCTCTCGACTCATCCCACTCCACGCCATGGTATTCAAGAAATATCAGTGCAGAGTTAGTCCCCCCTTTTTGCTTTTTTGCGCCTTCCTAACCATTCTATAGTATTTTCACTCTGACGGGCGGTCCAAAGTACCAAGTTGTAGCCAAGGCAGTCATTGTCGGTTCGTAATTTTGCCCTTTCGAAATTCCAGTATACTCAATGATCTCAGTTTTCTTCATCCGGACGACGCAGGCTGGCCTGGATTAAAGCCCAAGCCTCAAGAAAAACGTGTTACTCCATCTTCGTCATCTTCGCACAAGGATGCATATAGTAGATATAGCCTTCCAAACAAGCCCCAAGCCCCAATTTCGCCGCCACGGCGATTTGAATCACGCGCTGCCCCGTTGATATCCCAAGACGATCTTTTTCTTAGAAAAAAACTTTCGGAAGACGATCCGACTTTTGTCCCACATAGTCAGACACGACGTCAAAGTCTGGGGTTTTCTGACGACTATCGTGATCGTGGCAGAGATAACAAACAGAGCAAGGATGATGTTTCACGAAACGATAGCAGGAGCCGATCTCAGCGTCCTTACGATCATTTCAGCTATTTGGGTGCTAAAAAGCCGACAGCCTCAGCTCACTCTTCGAATGCCACTACTCAGAAGGGACGCGTGGTTCGTTCTCTGTTTGTATCCACATGCATCGTCTGGATTGACATCGACAGGTATCTGGAACTAAACGCAAACTCTCAGATGACTTGGACTCTTCTGGTTTTATGTCTAAACTTGACTGGCAGCTTGAAGATCGTCATAGGACTAGTCCTCGTCCGCACGATACGTCTGGTGCCAAATCCTATGCAATATCGATCAGCACAGAGTCTTTTGCTTCTGGGATTAGACCCGAGGTTGGTCACCCGACACAAATAGATTGGCGTCAAGAAGAAGTGGTATCATTGTTTCGTGAACTTTCAAGGTCATTGCATGATACTGCACAGCAATATCAATGACTCTGAAGTTCTGACTGCTTCATGATTTTCTCCAGGCTAGTATGTCAAGCTACAGAGGATACCATAGCTCAAGCCAGAGACGACAAGAAACTCAAAGCATACACTGACTTGTCATCTATGTTGTCAAAAATCTCTTCCAAAGTCCCTACTGCCATTACTCCTACTCTTACAGACATACTTCTTCGCCATGCTCAAGGCAAGCAACGTATCGAGGATAACCTCAAAGCTACCCTCGGAGTCTGGAACAAAGCATTCGATGTGTTCGTTTCAGATATTTCCCGCGCAGTGGACTCGATGCTCGCAGGCGCTGTGAAAAGAATCACTGAAGCTGCCGATCTTGCTAGTAAATCTGTTCTTTCACAGGCCTCTACTCCAGCAGAGAAAGAACAATCTTCTGCTTCTGAAACTTCAGGAAAGTCCTGCCAAGATCAAGGTAGAGATCGTTCTTCCGAATTTCGTGTCTTGAAAGGAGGTGACGTGGACTCGAGGCGAGACCCAAAGCGACGTCGTGTCTCTAATATCTTTCCCTCTTCTGACACTATGCACACTCCTGTGGTGAAGCCGATCGTGGAACAAAGTATGCATGAGATTCTCAGCCAAATGAAATCGAAAATAGACGAACAGGCACAGTCATTACAGAAACTTATGAAAGAGAACAACGAGGTATGTCGTCTTTCACCGCACACTCCATCACTCCGCAGTTTGCAGTTGCTGAGTTTGTTTGGCTGTTTGGCAGCTTAAAGCGTCTCTCCAGCGGCAGTCTGGGGTCGCGTTGTGTGTTTCATCACCTGCATACTGAGTTGTCTTTGCAATACTTATGATCCTAGAGCGCACCGCATACATATGGATCTGAAACGAAGCGCTCCAGCCCGTCTTTGCTGCAAAACGTTTGAATGCATTCTATTGGCGCATGGTGCACTTCCTGCACTTTGCAGTGGTTTTTAATATAGCATACGTAGAAACCTTATGTACAACTTTCAAAGATTCAGAATAAAACAATCCCGTGTCACGTGTGGTTGAACTAGTGCGTGTTTTTTGGACAAGTGTTGCGGTGGGCCGTTTCTGCCACCAGTGCCCGGCGAGCGTATACACTTTTCACGCATCTGTCTATTCTATTTACCCATTAAACGACCCTCATGACCTCTTCCAGCACCCCAATTATCTCTGCAGCTGTCTCACTATCCCCTCCACCCGATCCCTCTCCAGCTTCCGACACTGAAGATGCCCATAAAACTGCAGAAGCTAGGATACACATTGGCCCTCTGAAATCTCCGCAGAAGTGTATCGCTGCCATTGTCGCGCGTCGAGACTCTTTGCACCCCGTAGTTCACAGTTTGCCCCTCCGTCGTTCTCCTCGTCTTTCTGTACCTTTGCCTCAATCGCCTTTGCGAGAGAACAGAGATGAGTCATTCCAGGAAGAGAAGACCAGGATGAATGTGGTAGAAGAAGATGAAGAGGTCGTCGATGAAGGGATGTCTCGCACAGGAACACCTGATGTGGAACAGGCTTTACAAGATGGTGAGTGCAGGGCCAAAACATTCTTTACATTGCCTCATAGTACACGTTATCTCTAGAATTCCCCTCTTCCCTAGCAATCAAAATCAGTCGGGCATATGACAATCCTTCTCCCCCTCCTAGCCCATCCGCTGCATTGGGATTGGTTGGTCTTGTATTTCCTTCACCTCATCCTTTTCTTCCCTCTTCTTTGACTGCTTCTATATTTGATGCAGCCAATGGTGTCCGCAACACGAAGGTAACCACTCCTTCAACGTCTTGCAGTGTTACCACGGGATCATCGAAAAATATATCGCCAATACCGCCTACCACTCCTGGCACTATCTTGAAGACAATTCCTGCAGATCTCATCTCATTCGAATCTTTTTCCTCTCCTGCTCCTGTCTTTCGTGCCATGTCGCCGTCCATCCAAGCGCCTCATGCAAGCGACAAGTCTAACGTGGACGATCGTCAGCTTTCACGCCCTCTTGATTTGTTTAGTTTCCCCGAGGCTTGTGAAACGCAGGACGTTCCCAAGCTTACACATCCGACCGTCGTCTCTGGATCTTTTCATGAAAAAGACGAACTAGAGCAATTAGAGGACACGGAGGACATCGCCCAGGATCATCTCGAGGAACAATTTGTCCTTCGCTCACTATTGCCAGCAGAAGAAGGGACTCATGTCAAAGCTCAGCGACCGCCTGCTAGCCATTTTGATAATTCTAAGCGGACCTTTACTCAACAGTCAAGTCGCTCACGCCGCAGTATCTTTCGATATCAGGACCATGACCAGTTGATCACTCAGCTTCCTCAACCACAAAGGGTGCCTGCAGGCAAGGTGCATACACAGTCGATCTTCCATCATCCCGAAGAAGACGGAGGGATCATTCGAGAGACAGAGGAGGATCGAGACATGAATTCACCGCCTAAGTCCACTTTTCTTCGCGAATTGGGGTCGCTGTCTCCTACCTCTAATGACTTACTCAGTTCACTCGTCGCTCCTTTCCAGCAGTCGTCTTTCTCTCTGACCATTCCACCGACCAAAGAGGCAGGCTCAATGCGGCGACCTTTTCCTCCATCCTCCCCACTTCCAGCCTTACCAGAGACACCACGTCGGTCTACCAGTCCAATTCGATTTGCGAATCCTTCGCGATCAGTGGCCCGAGAATCAAACACCCAATTACAAACTATATCCTCGGACAATTCCCTGTGTACACCAGCGCGGCGAATTCCTATCGAGGATGCAATCATGCAGGGCCACATTTCCCCATTGAAAGGCTCTCAGCTTCTGGCTAGTAGCAGTCGGGTCGGGCTTGACGGCTTTCATAAGCCTCTTCTCACAATCCCACCCACCGACAGCCCTGCCAGAAGAATACTGGCGCCTCCTGAAGTCACCACGCCTGCAGTGCTGAAGAAGTGGCAAGGTATCAGATTTGGCAGCCCTACCCGGTTATCCTCGAAGGGGCGTTCTAACTCTGTTGAACCAGCTGCATCCGGAGCTTTCAAATGTAAATATCGAGAGCGCAGTGGATCTCCGATGGGAACTTCTTCGATCTCGTTACGCCCGTCAGCTTCCAGTTCATCTTCGAGTGGTGAGACATCGAAGTCTGCCAAGTTGCCATTCCCCTTGGTGCCTTCAAGGAAAGATGCCCCAGCAACGGAGGAGTGTCAGGCTGCAGTCGATTTGACTACGACCAGCCCTATGAAATCAGTCCTGAAGCAGATAACGAGTAGAATACCAACAAGAACCGTCAAACCTTACACCAAACCCCACTCGAAACTTGAGATCAACAAAGGCAAATTAACTACGAGGAAGGATATGCCATTAAAGGATTCAAGTAAATCCCAAACGGTAGGTCCAAAATTTTAGTGCATCTCTTGTTCAATTGGTTCACTGACTTTTGTACCCTGAATCCCAGATTTCCACCAGGAGCTTGACTACTTATCGAACAGATGGCAGGGCCAAAACACTTTTAACAGTTGACAAACCTGATGTATCACCCCTGAAGCGGAAGCGGGCTGTCGTAGAAGTGCCTTCTCCAGCCAAGCATCGGCCCGCAGTAACATTGCGACAGGTACCTCGTGTCCTTGTTCCAAACACCGCATCAAACCCAGGGGCAAGGGCTCTACCCTCGATAAATGTTCTCAAGAAATCTCAGCAAATACGCCTGGTCATTGATAAGTCCTTAGACGTGACAACCAACCCACCGGTGAACTCTATTTCTCAGACGGCATCGACAACTTCGTCTTCAGGGATAGCTCCACAAATACAACCGGGTGCTTCAGTCCCAGAGCTAGAACTTGACCAGGTGAAATTAAATGAGAAAGACTTCTCCGTTCCAGAAGAACCAGAAAGTGAAAGGATCTCGGCCCCAGTTGTACCCATTGATATAATCAAGGCATCCGAACCATTTATCTCCAATGTTCGACGAACAGCGCGTGTACGGAAGGTCCTCAATCCCTCCCTTATTTCAGATGCATATGTCCCTGCAGAAGTGAAGCCGCGTCGCAAAGCAAGTGCTCAGGCAAATGTCCGGGGTGACACCACTTATTCTGGGATGAGTGCTACTGCATTGAGGGCTCTTACGACTTCCAATACTGTTAGGAACCAGCGGTACTTGGCGGCGAAGTTAGAGACTGAAATCATCAGGAAGGAGGGAGACCGACCCGAAAGTCCGGCTGTCAAGATGAAAACTGTCTTGCAGCGCGAGCAGGAAGAGAAGAACAGGCAACGAAAGGACCGAGCGGCCAAGAGAGCGAGGCTAAGTGGAGAGAGCGCTGGACATCTAAACGACGAGGATAGGCATAACAATAGAGACACAGAGAACGAAAGCGATTGGGATTATCAAAGCGCCAGTCCTTCACCGAAGACACATAAAAGAGGGTCAGGCGACGAAGAGGAATACAGGACCCCTGTGAGGAAGCTCAAGAGATTGAAACTTGTCGATGACGATGGTCGGGAAGAGTCAGTGGAAAACGAAAGACGTGTAAAATGGGATCGAGGATTGTTTACGACGATCTCTCTCGACCAGGTTAAGCTGGGAACTCGTCGTCCACCAAGAGAGAACATTGTTACCAAAGGGTGCTTAGCACCCGCCGCTAAGGTGCGATTATCATACTAATTCGGTTCGCCAATCTCGAACTTATCTCTCATAGACTTTGCCTTTGGATAATCTCGGCAATCTCCCATATGCCGATACCCCGTTAACAGACCTTGTAGAGGAGAACGTAGTGGTTAAGAAATTTGTCTACGATAATGACGTTGAGGCTGTAGAGGAAGTCATCGTGAAGAATACGAGAGCTCAAAGTAAGAAAGGGAAGAGTTAAGACCTTGATCATTATTCAGTCATGTATATAACACTCATTTGCTATCATCTCCACAAGGGTATTTACACCACAACGTATCTACTGTGGTCGACGATAATTGATTCCGACGCTGGCCTGGTTAACAGGGAACACAAGCACCTCAGCGACATTCACATGAGGAGGTCGAGCTGCTGCCCAGACAATTTCCTCTGCGATATCAGTTGCAGTCACTGTTGAAATGCATTCAATGTGAAAAAACAACCATTAACTCCATTAGCTCACATGGATCAAGCCCAGTGTAAACTTTTGCAGCGGCAGCAGTGTCACCTCGATACCGAGTGATTGAGAAATTCGTTTCAACCATCCCTACGAAGAAAAAATAGGTTCAGTGAAGAATTTGTTGTAGGATATTGAGATAAAACGAACCAGGTTGAATCTCGGTCACTCTGATTGGTGTATTGACCAGCTCTCTTAACAGCGACCCTGTAAATGCATTGACTGCATACTTGGTTGCAGTATAGATACTGCCTCCTGCGTACGGCTCACGGCCTGCAACCGAGCCAAGGTTGATGACATGTCCAGAGTTCTTAGCCTTAAATTCTGTTTGCAGGTCAATGAGGTTACATGAAGAATGACTTTTGATCACCATACTTCGGACCAGGAGTTGAGTTACAGAGATTAAACCAAGTACATTCGTTGCGAACATTCCCTCGATATCTGCATCAGAAATGTCACCAACATGCTCAACACCAAGGACGTATCCTGCGTTGTTGACTACAATGACCAGTCAAGCACAAAGAGCTAGATAGAGAGGGTACACGATACCGAGAACATCGACATCCTGAAGATCTTGAGGAATAGTATCAAAAATTGATGCAACTTGAGCTTTATCTGATACGTCAGCAACCACGCTGACAAACTTCCCTCCCTGCTGAAGGCCAGATTCTCGATGGGCAGTAAAGCAAGCATCGGTCACTTTTTTCAAAGCATCGGCGCGTCGAGCTACGAGAATCACATTGGACCCTCCCTAAGGATGTAATGTTCGATATGGATGTGCACGGTGTGAGCAAGGCAGCGTAAGTACCTTGGCAAACAAAACTGCGGTAGCCTTGGAGGGGAGATCAGTTGGTATGACTTGCGGGGCATCTCCACTCACGGCTCCAATTCCACCGCTCGCCCCAGTGATCAAAACAGTCTTTCCAAGCAGACGCGAAGCATTGAATACTGACATAGCAAAGTAGATGATGAACGTGTGCTGAGCGCTGAGGGCTTGGGATATATCGCTTATCACCTGATCGGAATGACGACATTAATAGCGAGTTTAGAAAATGTTGTTTCTTCGTAACGAAAATTGAAAAATGAACCGTGCAGAGCTCATTTAACCTGATGACGGATGCACTACAACAAGTTCATCCTGACTGGCAGACACTCTTGGATTGGCTGGCAACCCACGGAATGGATACGTCATCTGCCGCGATATCGATACAGGCCAGAACTAGTCCTGGTTCGTCGTCTTTGAGTCGTGTAACACCGCATAGTAACATCGTCGTTCAATTGGAAGGTGCCGGGTACGGACTATTTGCACTCAGGAATTGTGATCCTGCAACACAATTGCTCTCTGTACCAGCTAGCGCTTTACTGAACATGGCCACGTTGTCTAACTTGTATCCTCGTGCCCGACAGCACTTGACAGCAATACAACTGATGTCTCTACATCTTTTTCTCTACAGACCCAACGGTTCACAACCATCATCTGATCCTATTTTTGGACCTTACATATCTACCCTACCACGCGACTTTGAATCTCATCCCTTGACCTGGCTGTGCAGCGGCAAATTGGAGAATACCAGCTCTCTCCTCCTGTCTTATCTACCTCCAAGCATTGCGTTGGCTCTTCAAGAAGTTTGCAATCGCTATCGTTCTGACTGGGCGATCGTCAAGCAATACATAGTCCGTCTACACAAATGTATATAAAATTGCAGAATTCTCTGACTTTTGACTCCATTTAAGCAGCAACAACAAAGCAATTTTCTACCTTCTCTTTGTGAGATAGTTCGACCGGTCATTCGTGCCCTCCAACTCAAAGCCACTCAGTGTGAAGAGGATTTCTTGTGGGCTTGGCTCAATGGTCCGTAACTCTTCAGTTGAGCATTGTTTTCATCTTGAGTGAGGATTCCACCAGTCAATACCCGTTGCCTCTATTATCGCCTCACACAATTGGCCTCGGATAAAGATAACGTCACCATGTGTCCTGTCATTGATTTTGCAAATCATACAAATCACTCAAATCATATGTCGCCACAAGAACCCGTTGCTGGAAGGACGAAGGCACCATCAAAATCTTTGGGACTCAATTTTGAGTTTATATCACCCTCAAGTACTGTTACAAAGCAAGATGATGAGCTCTTCCTGAAGTATGGAGCACATTCTAATCAGATACTGTTTGTTGAATATGGTTTCGTGAGCGAAATTTCGGCTGAACTTCTGTTACGCGGGGATGCGATCGGGCAAATAGCCCTTCAGAGTGAACTGCTCGATTTGTTCGAGTCAAGGGGAAAGCTCGGTGCTTGGATGAAAGATATTCTTCGGACTGAAGGATACTGGGGGTAAGGGTTTTCTCTGTGTCATGTGGAAGGAATCCAAGCTTTTCCAATTTCTAGTGATTGGACATTGCATTGTCAACCTCCTCCCGCTCATCCGTCCTTTCGACTCATCACGGCTCTTCGTCTTTATCACCATTTTCCCATCAAGGAGATGACAGTTCCACCGAATGCTGCTTCAGCGTTAGAGTCTTGGATGGCTACAATTATGGGCACATCTGAAAAGATATCTGAAGAGAACGAGGAGGCATGGAGGAACTCATTACTTCGTATCTGCAGGAAGCGCGCAAGCGATGCGAAGTCCGCCCTCTCATCTTTGAAGAGGAAAATGTACCCCAGCAACCCAACTTGGATCTCATTGGCCAAACAAAATATCATGACGCTTTGGGAGGAAGAATTGTTAGTTTCTACTCAGGTTTCTGATAGTATTCTGCAGCATGAGGAATTTTGAGTTGGAACGAGGAAATCCGATTTCCGAGGTCTCTCATTGTCACTCAGAAAATCTACTTAGTACATATGCCCAGGTGATACAGCAGCGTTGGTCTTGTACATACAGTGATTTCTCAGCGTCATTGACAGCAACTTTAAGAAAGCTTAGCAAAACCATGTATGAATGCAGGTAGTTTCTACATGTGCTCATGAGCGCTATATGTTGATAGTTTTGAAAAGTGATGAGAATAATTCTGTGAGCCAATTAATCAGAGCCACGTGCAAATCACAATCTCACTCTCTTCTGGAACCATGCCATCCAAGAAGAATCGAACACCAGCTACGCCCCTGTCTGCCGCAGAAGAACTAGCAGGCCCACCACCTCCAGATCCTGTACCTCCAATCCAAGTATTATACTGCGCAGGTTCATTTGGATTCACGGTCTCTATCCATGATCTAACCAACATGAGCATCCTTCAGTCTGTTCTTTCCCCCCTGAATACTGCGAGTTCAACTCAAGCCTAACGCGATGCAAGGAATGGCTAAAAGAAAATTACGAGAGCTTGTATAACAAGTATTACTCCGAAGGTAAACAAGTGGAACAATTAAATGCCGCCCATTTACATATGTATATCGCACAGATGCACTTACATCCAAGGTTGGGACACTTAGCTTGGAGGCGCAGGCTAAACTGGAGAAAGACACGGCAAAAAAGGAGGCCAAGGCTGAGGCGAAAGCTGATGCCGCATTAAAGAAGAAACTTGCGTCTCAGGTAACCCTAATCTCCTCAAGTTTCAATATAGAACGATGAAGTTACCCTTCTCTTTTTGTAGGTTATCATAAAACGAATAGAGAGAAACAAACGGAAGCATGTTACTTCCGTCTCGGGTCTCGAGGCATTTGGTGTTGATCTGAAGAAAGCAGCTAAGCAGTTCTCATCCAAGTTCGCAACTGGTTCGTCAGTGACGAAGAACCTCCAAGGACAAGATGAGATTGTTGTACAAGGGGACGTTAGTGATGAAATTGTCGAGATGATTCATGACGGTGTCGGGGTGCTGAAAGGCATACCGACTGACAATGTGGAGATAGTGGAAGAAAAAAAGAAGAAAGGGGGAGATTAAGGATTACGGTACGAGAACATATACTTGAATGAATAAGCACATGGTAATGGCGGCGGCACTAAAAAAATCTATTTCAACCAGTATCTATCTTTCGTGCTATTTACCTTGGTCGATCGTCGCTAGATTGATGACTAGGTAGACGATGCCGGGGATCTCCGCATCTTTGGGCCCATCCTTGTCCATGCCTTGCCAATATATGAAGGGAATCTGAAAGATATGACCATCCTTAGTACACGTACCTTTCCCGATTGCATTTTATATTTCAGCGCACCGGTGGACCCTTCATGTCTACCTTTACCGGGAACATAACCTATAACGACACCCTCAGTGTCGTGAAAAGTCTGGCGTTCGTTGGTGAACATATAGTCGCGGTTGGGAGATAGGACATACCTTAATGTTCAACAATGACCCAGAGCGCCGACCCTCATATTGTCTGGCATAGAAACTAGTCAACATAGTTCAAAGCAAATAGATAAGCCATAAGTACGACGGAGGCTTTCTTAACATCAACCCTTCACCACCCAAGCTCTCGATTTCTTCAAGTTGATCGAGGACATGTTGTCTGTTCGTTTCTTTCTCGTGTTCAACAACCATAAAAAGATCAAAATCATAGTTGCCATTTGGACCAAAGAGCTTTTCAAGAATGTCGATACGCTACCCTTTGAAGGTATATCAAAAGTCTGGTGTTTGTTTCGAAGGTTGGATTTTGTTTTGGCTGCACAAAAAGGAAGGAGGAACTTGGAACGTGATGTTCTTCCGATGAGGTGAGTTGGCAGCCTTGACGATTGAAACCGTTGACTGAAATTCACGCTGCCCGCTAAAGAGTTCACCGTCCAATGTGACATCTTTGGGTAGCTCTAGGACAACATCAATATGCATCATGAATACAGGTTGAAATACCACTCTCTAGAACCCACTTGGGAGGCGTGAACGGATTTATTAGACGGCTGATCATGTCCTTGCCATCTCTAATTACTCTGAAATCCACCAACCTGTAGAATCAGGGCCTGTCTCTACGTCCAGTTTATTAGCGAGTAGTAGGTCGGGAACAACTTTGTTAGTTGCTGGAGCGTCGTCATCGTCATATTTTTCGTCGTTGACCTCTTTGTCCTCTTGATCTTTAACGGTTTTTGAAGCGGACTGAATTGCTGTCTTTTCGTTGTCTTGATTTCCAATGTCGTCTTCATAAGATTTCTTTCTCTTTGAGGCATTTTTCGACCTTTGCTCTTAGCTGTGGACTTTGGGGGTGGTCCGTTCGGGGTTTTCAGCTTAAGACGAGCTTCTTCATATTTATCGCCGAAAAGAGACTTCAGATACTTGCAAGTGCGAGCGTTCACCGGATGACCGCTCTGCAAGGTTCGCACCGAGACGTGTTTCTAGGTAGAATGAGAAGCGACACAAACCTGATTCTTCCATGCCGTGGAAGTCATGAATGAATAAGGGATGGACAGTCAGGAAAATGCCCAGTAGCGTACGGGGCAGGTACTGAAAAAAATTGAGCGATTCTCCTGTGAACATGACGAGATCGACTCTTACCAGTAGAAATGGTCGAAGTTTGATTTTGTACACAGAGTTACTAAGCATTGAATTTGTACTTCATAATGTGACGGGAATGGGGAGCTTGCCTTGAAGTCGATGTCACTTCCTTCTCCTCGCCGTCAGACAAGAAAAGTTTGGGCTTGATACTGTTGGTTTCTGTGAGATTTTCGTCAGCCGCGGTTATGGTACAATGAAAAGAGAGCTCTGCAGGAGCCGGTCGCAGCTCAGCTGGACTTCATTGTGCACGCTTTTACGTGCGACCTGGCGTATTTTGTGTGCTGCTTCTGCGGCAGTTGAAGATCGCGGTCGAAAATTTTGATGACTGGCTCGGGCTTGTCGGTCATGAATGAGCTCGAGGTAGTGTGAACGCGGGTCGATTGTGGCAAGGATAGACGTAAGTGGCTGGAGAGGGGTAAGTTTGCCAGTGTCCGATTCTACAAGACGGACGAAGTAGTGGGGGATGGCAGCATCACGAAAGGACGCTTTCTGTTCCGCAGCCTTTTCTGCTCCAAACTTTTGTTTTGTGGCCAGAAAGGCTGTTATGTGGAATTTTGTTTTGAAGACGGTGGTGGTGAATTGCTTGTTGTAGACTGCGAGGCAAACGAACGAGTTTGCGTTTGAGTTTGACGCATGGCAGACCGGAAGCGATGCATGGTTGCCAATTTTCCAGAAATGCCCGGTACGATTTAATCCGAGGCGATGATAGTTTGGCAAGAAGGGGAAAGAAATGACAATACAAAATGAACAAGTTTTTCGGGGTTCAAGGTTTTCGGGCGAGCGGTTGCGGGAAGATATCAAATTTCTTGAGTCTAGGAGTTCTCGAGTCGGTCTGTCCGCTGATAGAGAGAATGGGCAGAACTCAAGCTAACTACGAGAGACTGTATAAGCACGAGGAGTAAATATGTAGCAAGAATGCAATGAATAGGGTGGGGACAAGAAAGCGCGTGACGTAATGCGATCTATTGCAAGCGCACCGGCTAATGCATGAATGAAAATGAACACAACGTGACTTATGACCTACTCCCTCAAATTTTGTTCCTTCCGGCTATGTATGCCCTTCGGCGATTACCACCGGCTCATGAAAAACACAACTCGTGAGTTTCTTTTTTTATTTGTTATGTTATTCTTCAATATTATCTGATATTTTTGTTTTCTTTCCATTTTTTGTTTGTGGTGGTTCTATTTGGAACTAGGCATAACTACAAATAATATTTCAATTTGTCTTATTTTGTATTTCTCTCAGGACAGCTTTGTAATGTGTCCATGTTTTTATTTGTCTTATTTTGAAGTTCATTCTGGTCTGGGCAGCTTCACAATGTGTCCGTGTTTATGACTACAAGCTAAATTTACAACGGTTACTTTATAACATGTTAACTTTCTGTTATTTGAGATTGGACACTTAACAAAAACCAGAGTAGGGCACTGCAAGTGCATGTGTCATACATTGAAGCAGAACATGTTTTGTATTGTATGCTATGTGTCCAGCAGAGTCCTCTGCATTGTAGTGGAAGTTAACAATGTTATGTCTGCAATGATGCCATTGCAATGTTACAATGTGTCATTCAATACACTCTGAGTGGACATCTTCAACTGGCTTCTTGTTCATAGGAGTCTTACTGTAACTTTTCTGTTACAGGTTGCACAGCTTACAGTTCACACCTTGTAAGTCAAAACCAGTCAATTGGTTCTAATCTACAAAGTATGAAGTAAGGTGCTGCCTTATGTAATTACAGTATGGGTATTTATGGGTAGCATCATGTGACACTACCTTATAATATAATATACAAATTAATACATATTACTACTTGGGTACTAAAGAGGTAATGGGCACTCTGTTACATACCCCTTGTTTGAGTCTGTCAATGGACTCACACAAAATCACTGTAACACAGTAAACAAGAAAAAGGGGGTGGGATATGGCATCCCACCCAAGACTTTCACTGGAGTTCAAGTACAAATTGTCAGGTTCCACTGACCATGGGGGCTCAGCTACACTGGGCGAGTCCTTACTAGGCAGATGTGATTCCCTGCACTGACAACTGGGCATTCAGAGGTGTCCCAAACACTGGGGACTTGTGAGGATAGTTGGTGGAGGTTGATCCGAGCAAGCCCAGGGAGGTCCAGAGGAGTAGGGGACAAGCTGAGGGGAAGGGGGATGGGCTTGGCAGGGTTCAGGCACAAGTCCATACATGAGTATTGCAGGTGCAGAGGAGGTGGAGGCTATGAAAGTGATGGAAGCAGAGCTGGAGTTTGATGGGGGATCAACAGAGGTTGATAGAGTTTGGGGCCAAGCATGTAGCAAGGTCCAGAGTTGGTTAAAGAGTGTCTGGGATTCATAATCATAATTGCAGGGTTCACAAAGGCATTAAGGTTGGGAAAGATAGGAACACAATGGACGGGATGGATCAAACAAGACGAGACAGAGTTGAATGAAATGAGATGGAGTCAAGACAAGATTGAGATGAAAATGAGAATAGATTCAGGCAGAGATACAAAATGATAACAAAAACAATAACAGAATAGAGATGAGACAAGACCAGGAGACTGAGAGTAAGAAAACAAGACATGGAACATGAAACATGAGAGAGAAACAATCAGACCATAGGTAACGTTAAGCAATATCCAGACTAGAGTATGAAGAGCTACTCTACATCTTATATACTGACTACTGGAGAGCTCTGGGAAACGTCGGCTGTGGCAGCAGGGCTTGGCAGAGCTTGATGGAGTCGACAGGTGTTGGTTATGATCAGAGGGTGGGCCACATTGATATGTTGATGGGATCAATTGGTGATGCAGGCCGTTGATGTGCTCCTATGTTGCCTAGTGCCATGCAGGAAACCTAAAAAGAGGACTTAACACTAGTCACTAGATAGAGTAGCTGGCAGTAGGAAGTTAATAGTTGAGGGTGAATCAGTAACCGTCCCAGAGAACTAGAGCAAAAGTTGAGATGTGGGGTGAAGTAGAAAGAAGTCACTATCGCTAGCTGAGGTTGCTAGTGACAATAAGGAAAAATGGGTGAAGACAGATAACATTGCTAAGACAAAGCGCACTCATAACGGTGGTGAGGAGAGTAGGGAGAGAGAAGACGGTAAGGGAAGGACTAAAACCAGGGGACGAATGTGAACTAGTCACTAGCCGTAGTCACTAGCGTTGCTAAGTCAAATTAACGCAAATAGGCACCTGCAGTTGGTACCAAACTAAGTCAAAGTCAAAGTTGAGGAGGCTCATCGCTAAGCCAGAGTCAAAGATGAGATAAGAGAAAGAAAGGCAAAGTGAAATCTCAAGCTGGTAGGCTTAAAGAGAGCAGCTAGTCGACTCTGAAGGGGGTTCTCTGTTCTTCTCTGTTCTCTAGTGTCTATGTACAGTCAGTATTTATACGTTTCGAAGTCTAGTTGTGTAAAAGTAAACAAATAAGTACTAGCGACGGCGTCTGTCACTGTGCTTAAGGTGCATACAAGGTGTCAGTCTGTAACTAAGTGAAAAATCATAGGCAAAGTCTTGGCGACACCTAATTGCTAATAAAAACCAAAAAGAAATGAGTTCAATGTCAACACCTGAAGCGTAGACACCATTCGAGTATGTGGGTAAGCTTGGCAAATAAAATGATAGTAAAAAAAGTATGCGTCTGATAATTTGTCCATATATGGTAGGAGAATGCTGTTTTGTCGCCAGGATTGCTAGGGTCGCTAATAATCGTCACTAGGGGGGGTCTAGGCCTTGATGATCTAGGCCCAAGTTCCAGACTCCACATGATATTTCTTGTGCTCAATAAGTCTCGTGGTTGCTAGAGTCTTGTGCTTTGGTCCAACCCTTGGGCTTGGTCCCATGTGCTGAGTGTTGTGACTTCTGTCAAATACAAAGTAGTCAGCTGCCGCTAAGTCCGCAATGCCAAAAATGGTGCTCAGCGAAAACTGGGGCTCATCACTGTTTCAAGGTTGTTGTGATACTTCAAAGTAAGTCAGAGGAACTAGGGTGTTGAGTTGATGATGTGTAACGGGGTCAGGCATGGCGGGGGAATGGTCCCAGGGGCTCAGGAGATCCAGGAGAAGCATTGCCAACTGTGGGGAAGATGTTGGAGTTGGCCAGGGGGGCATCAGAGTTAGCCGAGAATGTGTTAGAGTTAGCCAGAGTAGGTGCAGAGCACTGTGGAAGTTTGGTGAGGCATCGGGGGAGGTTCTGGGGGGGTGGGGAGTCATTGGATGATGTGTGGGGGTCCAGGGAATGGGTCATGACATCAATCTTGTCTTGACTCTGTTTCATTTTGTTCAACTCTGTCTTGTCTCATTTGATCTGTCCCATCTATTGTGTTCCTATCTTTCCCAACCTTAATGCCTTCACAAACCCTGCAATTACAATTATGAATCCCAGACACTCTTTAACCAACTCTGGACCTTGCTACATGCTTGGCTCCAAACTCTATCAACCTCCATTGATCCCCCATCAAACTCCAGCTCTGCTTCCATCACTTGCATAGCCTCCACCTCCTCCGCACCTGCAATACTCATGTATGGACTTATGCCTGAACCCTGCCAAGCCCATCCCCCTTCCCCTCAGCTTGTCCCCTACTCCTCTGGACCTCCCTGGGCTTGCTCGGATCAACCTCCACCAACTATCCTCATAAGTCCCCAGTGTTTGGGACACCTCCAAATGCCCAGTTGTCAGTGCAGAGAATTATGTCTGCCCAGTAAGGACTTGCCCAGTGTAGCTGAGCCCCTGTGGTCAGCAGAACCTGACAGCAGGGAGTCATTGGACAATGTGCAGGGGTCCAGGGAATGGGTCATGACACAAACCCCTACATTGTACAAGTGGTAGGATCAAATGATCCTACTCAATAAGATAGACATTGTATCATCCTAGCACACTATCCAACTGCACTAGGTGCTTAATGGGCACTGTCACAACCCACTCTCTGAAACCCTGAACCTTTGTTCCCAGTCACCTTGCTTCCTCAGAGTTCCCTCTAATGCCCTCTCAAACTCCCCCAACCTTTGTTCACTTACAGCACTCACTCTGTGAATAACTCTGATGCTTTTTCAGCAAACCCTAATGGGCCCCTGGCCAACTCTGATACCTTTTCCACAGCCTTTGATGCTTATCCTACCTCTTCTGACCCCCTGGAACCCTCTCCTACTGTTTCTGATGCCAAAGTACATCACCAGTCCATCACTCTAGTTTACCTGACCAGCTCTGAAGCATCATGATGGCCCCAGGACAGCTTACATTTCCAACTGATCCCATCAGTATATCACTGCAGCCCACCCCCTGATCACAACTAACACCCATTGACTCTGCACGGCCCTGATAAGCCCCACTGCCAGACCTGCTACCCCTCAGAGCTCTTCAGTCATCAGTATATAAGTCATAAAGTAGCATCCCATACTCTAGTCTTGATATTACCTACCATACCATGTTCTGATTGTCTGTCTCTTGTGTTTTGTGTTTCTTGTTACATTTCCCCTTCTTTCAGTCTCCTGGTCTTATCTTGATCTCCTGGTTTTATCTCGTCTCTATCTCCATTATTATCTTGTCATTATTTTGTATCTCCACTTGAATCTATTCCCACTTTTGTCCTAATCTTGCCCTGACTCCATCTTGTCTCGCTTGTCTATGTTTTCTTTGTTGTGTCTAAGTCCCCTTCAACTCTAATGCTGTTACAAACTCCATACTTACAATCACAAACCCCCAAACATTCTTGATCAACTCCAAACCTTGCTATTTGCTTGGCTTCAGAGCCCATCAACATCCATTGATCTCTCATCAAACTCTGGCTCCACTCCTATCACTCGCATAGCTTCTGTTTGCCCTGCATTACCAGTACTTGCTCCCAGACTTGTACCTGGAACTTCCCCAAGCCTGACCTTTCCTCATACCTTGTCTTTGACCTCTCTGGACCACTTCAGACTTGCTTGGACCACTCCCCCTTAACTACCCTTGCAAGTACCTGAAGTCTGGTGATAAGACCCAGTTGTTGCTGAGCACCAATTTTGGCATTTTGGACTTAGCAGCAGCTGACAACTTTAATTTGGCACAAGTCATGACACTCAGCAAGCAAGGCCTAGTCTGGGGTCTGGACCAATGTAGCCTTTGCATGGGACTTTAGTGACTACAAGACTTACCAATCAAAAGGAATATCACATGAAGTCTGGACTTTGGGTCTAGAACAGTAAGGCCAAGACCTTTCTTAACAATGATTATTAGCAACCCTAGTGACCCCTTGGTGACTAAACAGCTTTCTTCCCCCATATATGGACATATTGCTAGATGCATACCTTTTTACTTACCATTCTTCTTGTCAAGCTTACCAACATACTTGAATGGCATCTACACTTCAGAGACTTTGCTTATAGTTTTTCACTTAGTTACAGATTGATGCCTTGTATGAACCATAAACAACTTGGCAGACACCATTGCTAGTGGGAATTATTTGCTTACTTTCCCATACTATACTTTTGAACAGTATAAATACTGCCTGTAAATAGCCACTACAATATAGAATTCCATTGGACTTACTCCCCTCAAATTGAACCCATTTATCTCTAAGCCTATCAGCTTGAGATTTCAATTTTGCCTCTATTGTTTGCTCTATTCCCTCATTATTTGTTGGCAATGACTTAGTGACAAGTCTTGCCAACTTTGACTCTGACTTAGTGTAGTACCAACAGCTGGTGCCCTTCATGTTATCTTGACTTAGCAATGTTAGCAACTGTGGCTAGCAACTAGTTTATGTTTTTATTTTGTTCAGTCTCCTTATTGCCATCCTTCCCTTTTCTATTCTCCTCCTTAACTCCTATACCAACTGTTAAAAGTTCACTTTGTCTTAGCAATGCTTTCTGCCTTTATCCATTTTTCTTTCTGTCACTAGCAACTTAGGCTAGGGATAGCAACCATTTCCACTACACTTCTCAATACAGCTCTCACTCTTGTTCTATGGGATGGTTACTGACTCACCCTCAACTATCAACTTCCTACTGCCAGCTACCCTATCTAGTGACTAGTGCTGGGTTCTCTTTTTAGGTTTCCTACACAGCACTAGACAGCATAGGAGCACATCACCAGACCTCTCCAAAGTGCTAGGTTATTAGTGCAGGACACTGCATCCACCTAGTAAGGACTTGCCCAGTTAAGCTGAGCCCCCATGGTCAGCAAAACCTGACATAATATTAAGACTCCCCCTTACTCCATTCTTGATGTCTGCAATTAACCCCACATATATTCTTGCCAGAAGTCTTGATGTCTATGGTCAGCCCATGCCTGAGACCCACTATGATTCATTTTGTCTTGCCCTGATTACCAAGACACATTGAGTCATGAATCCAACATCAGTGTTCTCTCTGCTCTGGTCACACCCCACACAACAGCTCTCTCTACAGACACTCTACCAGCCCAACTCCCATTGCACCACCTCCTCCTGCACCTACCTCTCCTTCCACCACCAACTCTGCCCTTACTAAGGTCAGCCATGACACCACCAGCAACTTCACCAACTAAACCCTGGCAGTAATCAGTCAACTGCTTGATGACTTCTCCAGCATCTCACCAACACCACCCTCCCCAAGCTCTCCCACAACAATACAAACCCCTGCTAGAAACAATCACTCCCTGCATAATGAACAAGCTATCCTCCCCCACTAACAGACAACAACAAGACCTCCAACTACCAGCCACCTAGTTGAGCACCTTCACTCTTCACTGCTAACTTCCTCTGGCTCCACCAACCAAACCCCAAACCCACTGGCCCAACCTCACTCCAACCAGAATGACTACACAGCTCCAGACCAGTTCCCTCCAGTGCCACACCTCCCCAAGGAACCAGAAAACAATACCAACTTCTTCTGGACCCCCCCCTCCCCCCACAGCTCCATCAAGGTCTGTGCATTTGTGCATCACTAATATCCAACTTGACAAATCTCTAACAGAGCCCCCTCTGCTATGTTAACAGCACAAGCCTCCAATGCTTTGCTAGCAAACAGTTCAGACCCTTTGTGCCTCCATTGACCAGCCTTTAGGACATCAACTCTCCAAAATAAGCCCTGCTGTTATTGGAATCAACCTCTGACCCTGACAACCCTCCTCCCCCAAAAATTGAATCAAGATTCCAAGACCAGTGCCCCACCACCAACCTCAAACCCAACTTCCAGAATCAGCTAGGACTATTCTGGTTACCTGGCTGTTAACCCTGCCCAATATTTGAATAGACAAGCTCTGCAGCAAAATCCCCAAGCATGGATACAACCCCTACCAACCCCCTCCTTGTCCCCCTCCAGTTCTTTAGGGCTTTGATGCCTCTAATCTGACTCCAGCAGCTCCAGAGCTAACCAAAAGAATTTCCAAACCTCAAGATGGCCAAAAAAGGAAGGAAAATGCACCTCCACCCCAGCCTCCTTAAACACACTCCAAAAGCACTCCCTAACAAACCCCAGAAGTTAATTGTGAGGACTACAGTACCCAGACTCATGATGCTAGACAACTCCAGACTCTGCTGCCATTACTTCAACACCCTCTCCCAATCAATCCAGAACCCCTGACATCCAAAAACTCAATGCTGCCCCCTCTCCACATGCACTTCACAAGATGGGACTTCTGCCTTTCAACTACTAATCAAGAAGAACACCCAAGCACAAGAACTACTCTGCTAGAACAAACTATAGAAAAGAGAGAATTTTATACAAAGTAGTTTCTCCAGAGTATCATGAACTTGCTGACATGCTTTCTGAAGGAAGCAAAGAACCCCACCATCACCTCTCTGGACCCCATTGTCACAACCTCAACACCCAACCATCTTGAATCCTGACATCTCAATAATGGAGAATGCACTTCTGAATACACCTTGGAGGCTTCCCCCACCAAATCAATTTAGAAATAACCAATGACTCTAGGTAGTTCTGGACCTAGCCATTGCAACTCCAAGCCTACTACCCTTTCTTGTTGATTCAAAGATTCCTAGTACCAAAAAATGCACCTCTGCCTCTTGGACACCCTCCAAAACCCCCCCAACATGTCAAGAACTCTATATATAGACCCAAGGCACCTTAACCCATGACTCCAGGCAGCCCCAGACCCCTCCACACAACTCTGGACCCAGGTACCACAGCTCCAGACACCTCACCTCAACCCTGACACTCATCTGAAGAACCTCCAACAACCATCTGGAGAACCTCCAACACCAACCCATCAGCACCAACTCTATAGCATACTGTCATGACCTGTTCCCTGGATCCCTGCACATCGTCCAATGACCTCATGCCCCCCCAGAACCTCCCCCGACACCTTGCTGAACTTCCACAGTGCTCTGCGCCTACTCTGGCTAACTCCAACACATCCTTGGCTAACTCTGATGGCCCCCTGGCCAACTCCAACATCTTCCCCACAGTTGGCAATGCTTCCCCTGGATCTTCTGAGCCCCTGGGACCATTCCTCCGCCATGCCTGACTCCATTACACATCATCAACTCAATACCCTGGTTCCTCCAACTTACTTTGAAGTATCACAACAACCTCGGAACAGCCTGCATTGTCAGGTTCCGCTGACCCTGGGGGCTCAGCTGCACTGGGCAAGTCCTTACTAGGTGGGCGTGATCCCCTTGCACTGGCAACTGGACACTCGAAAGCATTTGGGACACTGATTGCTTGTGTGGACAGTTGGTGGGATGTGATCTGAACAGGCCCGGGGAGGTCTGGAGAAGTTGGATTGTGAGGAAACGGGACGGGCTTGGTGGGGTTCAGGCAGAAGACTGTAGGGGAGATTTGCAGACGTGAAGGGTTAGGAGGCTACGCAATCAATGGGAGTGGAGCTGGGATTTGATGGAAGATCAATTGGGGTTGATGGAGTCTGGAACTGAGCAAAGAGTGAGGTTCGGATCTGGTGAAAGAGTGTCAGGGTTTGTAATTGTAATTGCAGAGTTCGTGAAGTCATTAAGGTTGAGGAAGACTTGGGCACAATGGCCAGACAGAGTCACTGAGACAGCATCGGACGAAATGAAATGGAGTCGAAATGGAACAAGAATAGATTCAAATGGAGATACGAAACAATAACGAGAATGATAACGAAATGGAGACAAGACAAGACCGGGAGACTGAGATAAGACCAGGAGACTGAGAGTAAGGAACACAAGACATGGAACATGGAACACGAGAAAGAAAACAATCAGACCATAGGTAATGTTAACAACAGGTAGGTAATATCAAGACTAGAGTACAAAGAGCTACTCGACGTCTTATATACTGACTACTGGAGAACTTCGGAGTACGTCAGCTGTGGTGGTGGGGCTTGGCGGAGCTCGACAGAGTTGGTGGGTGTCGGTTGCAATCAAGGGTCAGGCTGCATTGATATGTAGATGGGATCATTTGGGAACACGGGCCGCCCCGAGGTTGTCGTGACACTCTGGAATGGGTTGGAGGAGCCAGGGTGTTGAGTTGATGATGGGTGGCAAAGATTGGGAACAGCGGGGGTGGTTCTTGGGGTTCAGGAGATCCAGGATAAGTGTCAGTGGCTGCAGAGAAGGCATCGAAGTTGGCCAGGGGGCCATTGGAGTTAGCCGGGGAGGCGTTGGAGTTAGCCAAGGGTGCGTCAGGGCTAATCAAAATAGGCGCGGGGCATGGGCAGAAGTTTGGCGGAGCATCAGGGTTTTTGGGGAATGGGAGGTTGCCAGACAACATGTGGGGGTCCAGGGGATGGGTCGTGACATGCATCACCAATTGATCCCATCAACATATCAATGTGGCCTACCCTCTGATTGTAACCAACACCTGACGACTCCATCAAGCTCTGCCAAGCCCTGCTGCCACAGCCAACGTTTCCCAGAGCTCTCCAGTAGTCAGTATATAAGATGTAGAGTAGCTCTTCATACTCTAGTCTGGATATTGCTTAACGTTACCTATGGTCTAATTGTTTCTCTCTCATGTTTCATGTTTCATGTCTTGTTTTCTTACTCTCAGTCTCCTGGTCTTGTCTCATCTCTATTCTGTTATTGTTTTTGTTATTGTTTTGTATCTCTGCCTGAATCTATTCTCATTCTCATCTCAATCTTGTCTTGACTCCATCTCATTTCATTCAACTCTGTCTCGTCTTGTTTGATCCATCCCGTCCATTGTGTTCCTATCTTTCCCAACCTTAACGCCTTTGTGAGCCCTGCAATTATGATTACAAATCCCAGACACTCTTTAACCAACTCTGGACCTCGCTACATGCTCGGCTCCAAACTCTATCAACCTCTGTTGATCCCCCCATCAAACTCCGGCTCCGCTTCCATCACTTGCATAGCCTCTGCCTCCTCTGCATCTGCAATACTCATGTACGAACTTGTGCCTGAACCCTGCCAAGCCTGTCCCCCTTCCCCTCAGCTTGTCCCCTACTCCTCTGGACCTCCCTGAGCTTGCTCGGATCAACCTCCACCAACTATCCTTACAAGTCCCCAGTGTTTGGGACACCTCCAAATGCCCAGTTGTCAGTACAGGGAATCATGTCTGCCTAGTAAGGACTTGCCCAGTGTAGCTGAGCCCCCATGGTCAGCGGAACCTGACATGATATCAAGATTCTACCTTACTCCATTTGTGATGTCCACGCTAGCTCCGCACACACATTCGCCAAACACTTTTGATGTCTATGGTTGACCCATGCCTGGAAACCCTTATAATTCATATGGCCCTGCCCAATTTGCCAAGGCACATTGAGTTGCAGACCTGACATCAAATGTCCCTTCTGCTCCAGTTACACCCATACAATGGCTCTCTCCACAGACACCCTCTCCACCCACATCCAACTCTACACCACTCCCACAAATCACCTCCCACCCTTCCCCCACCCTCTCCGCCAGCTCCGCTTCCCCACAAAGGTCGACCCCAACGTCACCAAAAGCAGCATGCTAAACCCGGCAATAATTCAACTCAATGATCAACAAACTTCTCTGGCACTGCACCCCCACCCCTCCAACAACAATAACACAAACCCACCATGAGAAGAAGAAGATTGCCAACCCTGCTAGAACAACAATGAGACCACTGAGAACATGCTTCCCCAAAGCCTGCCTTTGGATCTACCAACCTACAAGCAACTCCGCAAGCTGTCAGGATGAACCCAGCAAGTCCCTGACAGCATTGTAACCCAATAGCAGAACTCTGCTACTACCATTCAACTCTCACCCACACCCACCCCCAAGAAACTCTGCCCTCCTACACTAGCTCCGCCATCATCAGAATTAAGCTCAAGCCAGTAACCCCACCAACAACAGAGCAAGATCTTGAGACCAACACTATGCCCAACCTCAGAAACCACTTCTGGAGTCAGTTAGGACCCCTTGATTAACTTGGCCATTACCTCCACCCAACAATTGGAAGGACTCCGATGCCTCCAACAACTCTGGAACAAGACCAAGGAATTCCCAAGCCCCAAGGTGGCCAAGAAAGGAAGGAACTTGCACCTCCACCTGCTAACTTGAGAATGCACTCTAAAAGCACTCCCTTGACCCCACAAAGTCACCTGGATGAATCACAACACCCCAACTTGCAATAAGGGACCACTTCAGGCACCCCCGCAACTACTCCGGAACCCTTGCCCACTACATTGACAACTTCCCCCATTTGATCCAGAATCTCTGACATTGAAAACACTCAATGGCAACCTCCTCCACACACCGCCTTCAGACAAGAACTCTGTCACCAAACTACACCACCTCCAGCAAAAGAACCCCCAGCATTGGAATCACCCCAGCAGAATGAACTATAGGAGAGAAGAGGATCCCATGTGAAGTAGTTCCCCAGAGTACTCTGAACTTGCTGACATGTTCATATAAGGGAGGGGGAAGCCCCACCATCATCCCCAAAACCCTTGATCAACCCTCTCAAGCTCCAAAAACCCTCAACAATAAAGAACATATGCTCTGACATCCCTGGAAGGCTTGCCTGCTAAGTGACTTGAGCGAGCTCAATGGCTCAAATAATGCTGTGCCAGGTCAAGGCTGCCCTGATCAACCCCTCTGAGCCACTCTGAAGCCCCCCACGCAACTCTGGACCCTGGCAATACAACTCCAGGGCCTCTGCCCCAACTCCAACATCCAACCCAGGGGACCTACAATGCCAACCAAAATGACAATGTCCTGCAGCACCCACCCTGCAATCACAAACTGCCAGTTAACAACTCCACAAAACCCCGCCCATACACCGGGAGACATCTATCAAACCAGGACCACACTACTGGAGTACCCAGAAACAAACCCCATATGAAGTAGTTTCTCCAGAGTGCCCTAAAAATTGCTGATGCCTCCTATAAGAAGTGATTAGTTTTTTCCCCATTGCTACCCATCCCAAATCAACATCGGAAGGATGCTGCAACCCCCCAACAACAATTTGACATTGAAGAAAGTGCCACCCCACTGGCAAAGGCATCACACACCACAACCTGCCCACAGAGCCCCAGACCCACCACTGTACTGCTCCCCTCCCCCGACAAAATGCTTCCCCAACAAGAGAATAAACTCTGGGACTCCCCAAGTAGTTTCCCCCCAAATTCTGCAACACCCCCAGTAAAATCTAACCATGCCGACAGAGATTGATCCATATGCCCAGAATGATGAGGCGGCCCCTCCGACTCCACCCCAACAATCAAGGAACCAATGGCACCTTTTCCCCAATCATTGTCATGACCTGCTTCCTAGACTCTGACACTGCCCCCAGCCCCCCCAACGCTCCACCAAACTCCCCAACCCTCGCCCACCCTCCGCACCCACTTTGGGCAACTCTGACACTTCCTTAGCAAACTCTGATGGCTTCTTGATCAATTCCAATGCCTTCTCTGCAGCAGTTGATGCATCCCCTGAATTCCCCTGAACTCCCGAGACTTCCCCTGACTCTGGAGCAATCCACTTTCCAACTGATCCCATCAGAATGTCACCGCAGCCTGCTCCAAGATTGCACCCAACACTCGTTGACTCCATGCAGTTCCATTGAGCCCACCACCATATCCTCTGCCCTCCGGAACCACCCAGTAGTAGGTATATAAGTCATAGAGTAACCCCTGGTACTTTAGTCTTGATATTGCATTTACTGGTTTCCTATGTCTTTTTTTTTGTCTCGTCACTGTTTCTATTTTTAGTTTTGAATCTATCTCTTTTTTCTGTCTTGTCTCACCTCATCTCCGTCTCATCTTGACTGTGTATATTTCCTTTGTCTTCCTAAGTTCCTTTCATCTCCAATGTTAGTATGAACTCTGCACATGCACTACAACCTGGACATTCTTATGACAACTCTGGACCTTGCTTCCCGCTTGGCCCAGGAACCCATCATGCCTTGGTGATCTCCCGTCAAACTCTGGCTCCACCCCCATCAATCGTGAAGCCTCCACTTACCCCACATTCTATTTGCACATCCATGAACTTGTTCCAGTGCCTGTCCAGGTTCAATGTCTAATATACTTGGTCTTAGATGTCCCCGAACCACTCCGGACTTGCTCAAACCACCCCTCCTAGCTCCCCATTGCAAGTCCCTCCTCTCCGCGCCATTCCCAGACGCTTGGTTATAAGCACAGGACATTGCGTCTGCCTAGTAAGGATTCACCAATGTAGCTGAGCCCCTGTCATCAGTGGAATCTGACATAATATCAAGACTCCCCTTTACCCTGTTCTTGATGTCTATGTATAACCCTGTGTACAACTCCACCAGCTACCTAACTGATGTCTATAGTTGACTGGTACTAGAAAATCCCTATGCCCTGTTTTACCCAGGCCCCCCCACAGATCAGTATGTCTCTCATCACTGGACTCCTGACCCCAACCAGGTGTTCTACGCTCCCTCCATCAGCCAGGGAATACCTCCAGGCTGGCACTGCCCTCCTGCATTCTCCACCAATAGCAACAATCCCCATATGTACCCTGGAGGATACTCTGCAGCACCCCCTAACCCTGCCTACCTTCCCCCCACCCACTATTATGCATACCCAGTTCCTGCTGCAGCCCCAGCCCCTCTGGAGCCTATGGATAATTATTCCCCCCCTTGTCTGCCATTCTCCACTCAAGCTCCTCCTTCTTCCAGGCAGCAAAGAGTTGAACCCTATGCCCAACAATGTGACGAAGTCCTCCACTTCCTCTGCCTCTCTCCCACAGAGTTCATAAGATGCATCTGCACCCTCCTCACCAACCTAGGTTACTCTGACACCTCTGTGACTCCAGAAGTCTGGGCAGATCAACTCCTCAACTTCCATGAGCGCTATCTGCAAGGGAACCTCCTGGAGACTATACAAGGCACACTGGGCATTGACGATAACTTATGGAACAAGCTTCGCACCTTGGTCAAAGAAATCCACACCAGCCCAAACCCCTGCCCCTTTGAAGACCCTCTAGACCCCACCTGCTCCTTCTATGTGCAATGTGAGGAGCCCATTGGAACATGAAGCAAAGCCCTGCCTTCCATTCCCTGTCAGCAGGAAGAACTCAATGCAGCCTCCAGCATCTTGAGGAACCTTAATCCCATGGGGGGATTGTTTGACCAACCAGCTGCCCATACCTTGGCCCTCTTTGCTTGCCCCTGAGCCAACTCTGTCCCCAGCGCCTTCTGAACCTGGGACCAGCCTGCTGTCTCTGAACCCTGCTCCCAACGGCTGCCCCCACACGTTGACAATGACAACTGGACTCTCTCCTACATTGATGAGCCTGGTAACCCTGCCAACAAGCACGCCCCACACAATGGACCTCCACGAGACTGACTGTCATGACCTGTCCCCTGGACCCCCGCACATCGTCCAGCAACCCCCCAATTCCCCAAAACCCCCAACGCTCCGCCAAACTTCTGCCCATGCCCCATGCCTATTTCGGTTAGCCCTGACGCAACCCCGGCTAACTCCGACGCAACCCCGGCTAACTCCGACGCCTCCCCGGCTAACTCCGACGCCTTCCCGGCTAACTCCGACGCCTCCCCGGCTAACTCCGACGCCTCCCCGGCTAACTCCGACGCCTCCCCGGCTAACTCCGACGCCTCCCCGGCTAACTCCGACGCCTCCCCGGCTAACTCCGACGCCTCCCCGGCTAACTCCAACAGCCCCCTGGCCAACTTTGACGCCTTCCCCGCAGCCACTGACACTTACCCTGGATCTCCCAAACCCCAAGAACCACCCCTGCTGTTTCCAATCTTTGCCACCCATCATCAACTCAACACTCTGGTTCCTCCGACCCATTCCAGAGTATCATGACAACCTCGGGGCGACCTGCATTCCCAAATGATCCCATCAATGTATCAGCGTGGCCTGACCCTCAATTGCAACTGACACCTGCCCACTCCGTTGAGCTCCGCCAAACCCCGCCGCAGCAGCTGACGTACCCCGAAGTTCTCCGGTAGTCAGTATATAAGATGTCGAGTAGCTCTTCATACTCTAGTCTTGATATTGCTTAACGTTACCTATGGTCTGATTGTTTCCTTCTTGTGTTTCGTGTTTCGTGTCTCGTTTTCCTTACTCTCAGTCTCCCGGTCTTATCTCAGTCTCCCAGTCTTGTTGTGTCTCCATTTCGTCATCATTCTCGTTATTGTTTCGTATCTCCACTCGAATCTACTCTTGTTCCATATTGACTCCATTTCATTTTGTCTGACGCTGTCTCAGTGACTCCATCCGGCTGTTGTGCCCAAGTCTTCATCAACCTTACCGACCTCACAAACTCTGCAATTACAATTACAAACCCCGACACTCTTTCACCAGGTCTGAACCTCGCTCTTTGCTTGGTCCCAGACTCCATCAACTCCAATTGATCTCCCATCAAACCCTGGCTCTGCTCCCATTGATCACACAGCTGCCTACTCCTTTGCTTCTGCAAATCTCCCATATGGTCTTCTGCCTGAACCCTGCCAAGCCCGTCCCGTTTCCTTGCAATCCGACTTCTCCGGACCTCCCCGGATCTGTCTGGATCACATCCCACCAACTATCTGCACAAGCCATCAGTGCCCGGAACGCTTTCGAGTGTTTGGTTGCCAGTGCAAGGGGATCACACCCGCCTAGTAAGGACTCGCCCAGTGCAGCTGAGCCCCTGAGGTCAGCAGAACCTGACATAATATCAAGACTCTACCTTACCCCGTCCGTGATGCCCATATTATCTCCGCACACATGATCAAATAACTCCGATGTCTATGGTCTACCCATGCCTGGAAACCCTTATGATTCATATGGCCCTGCCCAATTTGCCGAGGCACATTGAGTTGCGGATCTGACACCAAATGTCCCCTCCACTCCGGTTACATCCATACAACGGCTCCCCCCACAGACACCCTCCCCAACTCACACCCAACCTCCAACTCCTTGCACAAACTGTCAAATCATCTCCCACCCCACCCTTACCCTCTCCGCTAAATCTGTTCCCTTGCACAAAGTTGACCCTGACATCACCCAAAGAACAGCATCCTAAAACCTGGCAACCATCCGACCAAATGAGCAACAATGTCTCTGGCACCGTGCCAACCCTCCAACAAACAATAACGCCAACCCGCTGCAAAACAGTCACTCATTGCGTGAGGATCGCCAGCCACAATGAGACCACTGAGAACGCGCTTCCCCAAAGCCTGCCTGTGGATCTACCGACCCACTAGCAACTCCGCAGACTGACAAATGCGACTAATCACCAACAACATCACCGAGCCCTACTATCAACCTCCCAACCTTCACCCTGACCACCCCCGAGGAACTACGCCCTCCAACAACTAGCCCCGAAACCACCAAAATCAAGCTCGACCCAACAACCCCAACAACAGAACAAGAACCCCAGACCTAGGCTACGCTCCAACCCCAGAACCTGCTTCCGGACCTCAGTCGACTCGACTGTCACCTCCGCCCAACAAATAAAGGGGCCCCAACACCTCCAACCTGACCCCGACAACCCCAGCACAAGACAAAGACATCCCCGAGCTTTTAGATGGTCAGGAAAAGAATGACTACGCACCCTCCACCCCACCACCTAAAGCAGAGCCCCAAAGTTAACAAGGAGAACTGCAGCACCCCACTCTCGACAAGGAACAACTCTGGACTCCGCCACTATTTCAACACCTTCTCCCACACAATCCGGAACCCCTGACATTGAGGAACCTTGATGCCGACCCTCCCCGCATGCCACTCCCAAACCTAAACTCCAGACTCCGCCACCTCCCACAAAGGAATCCTCAGCATAGGAGCCACCCCAAACTAACTCACTTCAATCTCCATGCTCCTCATGTCAATGCCCCTCCACCCCATCCCAATACTCCAGTCCCCCTGTGACAGCCCACGGGCCCTGAAGTGCCCTGACCACCCTTTCCTACCAACCCTCCTTGTTCCCCACTCACTCCAATGCCTAACCCTCCCACCAACACCAATTATTTTGGACTTCCCACCCCTGGAGGACCCCCTCCCCCTCAATGGGCTCTAGGGCCCACCCCAGGCAATGCGGGCCAACCCCCTGGTAGAGGGCCACCCAACGGTGGACCTCCTGGGGATGGGGCCCAGCAATGGACAACTTCTCCCCCCAGTGCAGAAACAGGAGCAACTACTATTACTACTACAATGCCAGACCCCTGCTCTGAGCTCAAAATTCACAGGACAATACCCACAATGCACTGGTCCAGGAGGGTAAACTTGACATTCAGAAGCCTGAACCCTTCACTGGCTGCAACCCTTGGAAGTGGCAAATCTTTCTAACCCAGTGTCTGACTATGTTCCAAGCTAAGCCGATTACCTTCCAACTTGAGAGCTCACAAGTGGCCTTTGCTGCATCATATTTACAGGGTATTGCCTTTGATTATTACACCATGCTACTCTGGTTTGACTCCAACAACTCTGTGCTCTCCAATTGGCTTGCTTTCACCCAGGAATTCTCAAGTAAGTTCAGCGTCTTTGACACTGTAGCAGAGGCAGAGGAAAATCTCTTCAACCTCCAAATGCACGACAATAAACACTTCACAACCTTTATTGTATGGTTCAAACAGGAAGCTTACAAGACTGGCTGGAACTACAATGCTCTCTGGTTCACCCTCCATTGTGCCCTGCCTCAATGGATCAAGGACATCCTTTGCCTCACACCTAAGCAAACCACCTATGATGGGTACAAGGCACTTGTTATCCAGGTCAACCAATGTTACTGGGAAGATTGCAGCAAAAATACAGTGCCCTGGACCCCCTGGAATGCCTCCGGTAATACCAACTGGCAGGCTGGAGCAACCAATGGCATTTGATCCTCAATCCCCACTAACCCTGCCAACCCTGTGCCCCGTTTTCCCCCAGGCTGAGGAACTACCAGCACCAATTGACCCCAGGGACAACATCCACCTGCCCAGCTCAACGCTGCTGACCTCCATGAAACTCCGGAACCCCTGGACACCAACCCCAATAATCACAACAACATTCTGGACCCTGCCAATGACCAAAAAGCCTTATGCACAAACAGGATTTGGGATAGCCTGTGAATTGACATGCCAGAGGAAATGCAGGAGAAATGACAGAAGGAGGGTGCATGCATCCTATGTGGTGAGCAGGGACACTTTATTCACAGTTGTCCTAAATGACAGGTGATGGGATGTGCCATGTGGATGATTGACAGAGAAGACTGTAACTACCAGTTTACAGAAAATGAGTCAGTGGTTTAGGTCTTGAAGATGCACTAGACTGCAGACCAGACCCCAATGTCTTCTCCATCCCAGCCACACTTCTCCGCACAACGATACTCGCTCCGGACAGCCCCCCAGCACACCTCCCCTCCCACTCATCCACCAACCTCCTCCTCCACACCACTCTTCCCTTCACCAACAACCCCGTCCCCACACTAGTCAACAGCAGCACCACTGATAACTTCATTGATGAATCCCTGGTAGTGCTTGCTGTCAGGTTCCGCTGGCGACAGGGGCTCAGTACACTGGCGAGTCCTTACTAGGTGAACGCGATGTCCTGCGCTTATAACCAGGCGTCCAGAGTTGGAGCGGAGGTGGGGAAAGCTTGCGAGGGGGTCCCTAGGGAGAGCGGCCCGAGTAAGTCCTGAATGGTCTGGAGGAGTCTAAGACCAAAGGTACTGGTCTTCGACCCAGGGCGGGTGTCAGGGCTAGTTAGTGGGCGCACAAATAGATTGTGGGGTAGGCGGAGGCTTCTCGGGTGATGGGGGCGGGGTCAGAGCTGGATAGGGGATTTACCAGGGCTTGATGGGTTCCGGGGCCGAGCGGGTAGCAAGGTTTGGAGTTGTTGTAAGAATGTTCAGGTCGTGGCGCGTGCGCGGAGTTTGTACTGATGTAGGGAGCAAGGGAACTTTAGAGGAACAAAGGAAATATGTACAGTCAAGACAAGACAGAGACGAGATGAGACTGAGAAAAAGATAGATTCAAAACTTAAAAACAGAAATAGAGACGAGACAAGAGACAAACATAGGAAACCGGTAAATGTAATATCAAGACTAAAGTTTGAGGAGTTATTCTACGACTTATATACCGACTACTGGGTACCTCCAAGGGTGGCGGATATGGTGGCGGGGGTTGACGGAGCTGTGCGGAGTTGACGGGTGTCGGGTACAATCCAAGGTCGGGCCGCGGTGGTATTCTGATGGGATCAGTTGGGGGCGCGGCCCTTCGGGGACGTTGTGACACTCCAGGACGGGTTGGGTAAACTAGGGTAGGGGGTTGGGGACGTATGACGTGGCTAGGAACGGTGGGGGAAGGTTTCAGGGGGGTGTTGATGGCTACGGAGAGGGAGTTGCCGTCGGGGTTTGCCAGAGAAGCGTTGGAGTTATCCAGTGTGGGCGGGGTTCAGGGGGGTTAGACGGGAAATTGGGAGGGGTTGGGAGCAGTGTCTAGGGAGCTAGGAAGCGGGTCGTGACACTTGCTCCCCACCCTCTCTGACACCTCCCCACCTTGATTCCCCTCAAACTTTTTGATGGAGACCCTACTCCAGCGGGAGACATTACACACTGCCTGGAAACAACCATGACCTTTGCCAATGGATGACAGCAAGAACTCTGACTACTTATCACAAAATTACACCCCTCTATTCCCATCATCTTAAGATTCTCATGGCTCCATTCCACCAACCCCTCATCAACTGGCCCAGCCTCACCCTCTGCCTCAACTGGGACAACCCCACTGATTCTGGGCTGGTACCTTTCAATGTCTCACCCTCCTCTAAGAACTCCGAGACCACAATTGACTACCCCCGGACTCCTCCACAGCTCAGCTCTAGATCCGCATGGTTGTTCGTCATCAATGTCCAACTCGATGGCTCTTCCAAGGTATTCTCTGCCCTCATTGACAGCAGTGCCTCCAGCACCTTCATCAGCAATCAACTTGGCCTCTGGCACAACAATGTTAACAAACCCCTTGAGCTCCAACTCTTTGACAGAAGCCCCACCACAACAAGAATCACTCAATACCATGACAACACCTTCACCCTCAACAATGACCTGCAGTTTCAGGCCCAGCTTCTCATCACCCAACTACCTCCACTGACTCCAATCGTGCTCAGACTCCCATGGCTGCAAGACATCAACTCCGACATTGGCTGGAAGAACCTCACCATGCAATTTTATAGCCCCAAAGCAAGTTTAGCAGCCACCATCCCCCTCTGCCTCCAGTCTATCTCAGACTCCAATGTCTCCCACACCAGCGCCAGTACCTCTGGAGTGACCCAGAGTCCCTCAGCCTCCAATGGCAACCCTGATGAAGAAGGAAACACCACTCCACCTTGGTCACCCTCAATCACATTACAATGGCTGCCTTCCAATATACTCTGGAATCGATACAAAGGCCTGCAGTACCCCAACCAGCAATGCTCAAAGCCCCCAACCAACTCCACCACCACTCTGGACTCAACCACTACCACTCCAACGTCCAACTCCATTGACTCCAGAAACCTCGACATTAAAATCATTAGTGCCATTCCCTTTGCATGCCTTCTACAAGACGGCACCCCTGCCTTCCAGTTACAAATCATGCCAGCCCTATCCAAGGAGCACCTCCACACAGGGACCACTGTGCTAGAGAGCAAGACGGAGGAACAGATCCTATCCAAAGTAGTTCCCCCAGAGTATCATGAGTTTGCTGACATGTTCTCTGAAGGGAGTGCCAAAGAACTTCCCCTGCACCGCTCCTACAACCACAAGATTGACCTCAAAGAGGGCACCTCACCCCTGTTTGGCAAGATCTACAACATATCTGAGATCAAGCTCCAAGCCTTGAAGGAATACCTTGACAACATGCTTGGCAAGGGCTTCATATACAAGGGCGACCTCTGGAGGCTGAGGCTCAATCACACAGCTAGCAAAGGGAAATCCAAAGTCTATTCAGTACTGTACAGTGTCTACTGAGATAACTACTCACCTGGCAAAGGGAAATCCAAAGAGAACAAGTCTGGGAATTCCCTAGGCCAGGTGTGATGCTTCAGAGGCTTCAGAAGCATGAGAAACAACTGTACAGTATGACAGAGAAAAAAGACACAAGTGATGTGTCAGCAATTGGTCAGCAGTTACATAAGCCAGTGGCAGTGTCAAAGGGCACACTTGTCTGAATTATTGACAGAGAACTGGTGCAGCCTGAGGGCTGAAACTAGGACCAATAGATAGGGAAAAGGAAGGAGAATAAAGGAAAACTATAACAGAGCAAATCTGACCAGAACTGGAGGAGGAGAAGGGGAAACAAGTGAGACATCCCCTGACATCACCCCCTCTCTAGGATGCGGCGCCTCAACACACTGGGTAGAAGAAGTCACAAATTGCCTGGTCAGCTGGTGAAATAGAGTAGATGCCTTGAATTGCTTTAGGGGCATTGAGATGCCTATGGTAGAAGTCCTGGACCAAGCCTGGTGCATGAACATTAGCCTGTGGTTCCCAAGAGATGTCCTCAATGCCATATCTCTTCCATTTCACTTTGAACTGCAACTTCCCTTGGAATACCCTGCTGTCCAAGATTTCCTCCACCTCATACTCTTCCTCATCATTGACCAGAACTGGTGGTGGGGGTGGCTTAGGGTGAAGGCCTGGAATTGGATCCTCTGGAGCTGGAAACATTTTGACCACATTGAAGACTGAATGCAGTTGGTGCAGGCCTGCTGGGAGTTTAAGTCGGTATGCCAAAGGCCCTACCTTCTTCTCCACCATGAAGGGGCCCAGATGACAATATGACAGCTTCAGGGATGGCCTTGTTGTCTTAATGTCTGAGCTATCCAAGTACACACAGTCCCCAGGCTTGTAAACTGGAGCAGGTGTCCATCTGCAATCATAGTACCGTGCCATGTCTTCCTTGGCCTTCACCAATGAAGCTTTTGCCTCCTCCTGTGCCCTTCTCATCTGGTTCAGAAACTCGTTGATGGAATTGTTCTCTAAGGGGCATGCCTGAGGTTCAAATCCCATGCAAGAGTGCCTGCCAGTGTTCAGGAAGAATGGAGTCATCTGTGTGGAAGAGTGAACATGGTTGTTGTATTGGAACTCTGCATCTGGCAGCAGCTCATCCCAGTCATCCTGCCTCTCATTACAAAACAGGTGGAGATACTGTTCCAGTTTCTGGTTAACATGTTCTGTCTGCCCATCCAACTGAGGGTGATAGGCCATGGTGGTATGGAACTTTATGCCTAGCAGGCAATATAGTTCTCAAGTGAATTCTGCCACAAACTGGGGGCCCCAGTCTGAGACATACCCATCTGATAGACTGTGGAGTTTCTAGACATTCTTACAGTATAGGCTGGCTGCTCCCAAGGCAGAGCATGTGGTATGAGTAGGTATGAAGTGAGCCTGTTTGCCATAGAGGTCCACCACCACCATCACGGCATCATACCTATGAGCATCTGGGAGCTCCACAATGAAATCCACTGATGCAACACTCCAGCAAGTGGCTGGCATAGGAAGTGGGTGGAGCTGGCCCATGAGTACTTGGCAGCAAGGTTTTGTGTGGAGACAGAGGTTGCAGGTGCTAGTGTAGGTGCCTACATATTGGGAGATCTGTGGCCACCAATAATTCCAGGATACTAGCTCTAGCATCTTCCACCTTCCAGGATGTCCAGCCACTTGAGAGTCATGATGTTGTTCTACAATGCGCCAATGAAGTTCTGGAATGTTAGGCACATAAATGCATCCTCTCAAGGTCAGCAGCCCATCCTGAAGACCCCACTTATCTGCATGCACTGACTTGACTCCACTTACCTGTCAAGCTTGTAGGGCCTGTGCAGCCTGGGCAACTGCATCTTCCTGTGCACCCTCCCGGTTTCCTTGTCCAATGTCCCTAAGGATGTTTGCCTCATCTCCCTGAGCCACAATCCCTTCTAGTGCGTGGATGGCAAAGAGCTCTGGCTTGAGGAGGACAATGTTGTTGTTATCTCCTGCTTCAGTGCCATGGTCTGCCCGCCTGGACAGTGCATCTGGTTTGCCCATGCTCCATCCTGGTTTGTGGTGCAGTGAGAAGTCGAAGTTGGCCAGATATAGAGACCACCGCTGATGTGCTCCTATGCTGCCTAGTGCCATACAGGAAACCTAAAAAGAGGACCTAACACTAGTTACTAGATAGGGTAGCTGGCAGTAGGAAGTTAATAGTTGAGGGCGAGTCAGTAACCGTCCTAGAGAACTAGAGTGCAAGTTGTGTTATGAAATGAAGTTGAAAGAAGTCGCTATTGCTAGCTGAAGTCGCTAGTGACGATAAGGAAGAAAAATGAGTAAAGGCAAATGAAGTCGCTAAGACAAAGTGAACTTGTGACAGTGGCGGAGAAGGTAAAGGGGAGGCGGTAACAAGGAGACTAAATCAAGGGATGAACATAAACTGGTTGCTAGCCATAGTCGCTAACGTTGCTAAGTCAGAATAACATGAATAGGCACCCGCAGTTGGCACCACACTAAGTCGAGGTTGAAGTTGAGAAGGCTTGTTACAAAGCCAGAGTCAAAGACAAGATAAGGGAAAGAGAGGCAAAGTGAAATCGTTAGCTGGTAAGTGCAAAGATGGCAGAGTTGTTCGATGGGTCGATGATTCCATGATGTAGTGTCTATGTACAGTCAGTATTTATATGTTTCAACATATAGTATGTGAAAGTAAACAAATAAGTACCACTAGCGACAGCGTCTGTCACTGTGTTTATGGTGCATACAAGGCGTCAGTCTGTAACTAAGTGAGAAATCATAGGCAGAGTCTTGGTGACGCCTAATTGCTAATAAAACCAAAAAGAAACAAGTCTGATGCCAACACCTGAGGCATAGACGTTGTTCAAGTATGTTGGTAAGCTCGGCAAAAGAAATGATAGTAAAAAGGTATGTGTCTGATAATTTGTCCATATATAGTAGGAGAACACCATTTTGTCGCTTGAATTGCTAAGGTTGCTAATAATCATTGCTAGGGAAGGTCTAGGGCTTGAGGATCTAGGCCCCAGTTCCAGACTTCATGTGATGTCTCTCGTGATCAATAAGTCTCGTGGTCGCTAAAGTCTCGTGCTTCAGTCCAATCCTCAGGCTAGATCCCCTGTGCTGAGTGTTGTGACTTGTGTCAAATTCAAAGTAGTCAGCTGCCGCTAAGTCTGAAATGCTGAAATGCCGAAAATGGTGCTTAGCAGTAACTGAGGCTCATCACCACGCTTGACGTCAATTGAGTTTCTTAGTGGAACGGAAGTACTCCAGGTTCTTATGGTCTGTCCAGACTTCAAACTTATGTTATGCACCCTCAAGGAAATGCTGCCATTCTTCAAAGGATCAAATAATTGCCAGCATCTCCTTGTCATGGATCTCATAGTTCCATTCCACTGCATTAAGGCTCTTAGAGTAGAAGGCTGCTGGGTGCCATTTGCCATCCTCTTTTGACTGCTGGGAGAGGACTGCCCCTGTAGCAAAGTCTGAGCTATCTGCTTCCACATGGAATGGAGAGTCATCGTTAGGAAACAGGAGGACTGGCTTTGAGGTCACCAATTGCTTGAGGGCATCAAAAGCAGCTTGCTGTGGGGGCTCCTACCACCATGCAGTATCCTTAACTGTGAGATTGAAGAGAGGTCATGCATGGTGGAAGAAATCCTATATGAACTTCCAATAGAAATTAATGAACCCAAGAAAGGCCTGAACTTCTTTTTTGTTCCTTGGCTCAGGCCACTCTGCTACCCCTGCCACTTTAATGGGGTCCATCTCAGTGGCTCCATGCAAAATGATCAAACCCAGGTATTCCACTTTTGTCTGTTCAAACTTGCACTTCTCAGGCTTTAAATAGAGCTGGTGTTGGCAGAGGCATTCCAAGACCATGTGTGTGACCTAGCAGTGCTCCTCCCAAGTTCTTGTGTAGATGAGAATATCGTCAAGATACATGCAGACAACACCTTCTGCAATCAGATCACAGAAAATGTCATTCATCATAGTCTGAAAGGTGGCTGGGCTATTGGTGAGACCAAAGAACATTACCAGAGGTTCAAAAAGTCTGCGATTAGTTCAGAATGCTGCCTTCCACTCATCCCCTTCTTTGATGCATACATTGTTGTAGCCCCAGCGGACATCCAACTTAGTGAAATAGCATGCACCTCAAAGGTTGTTGACAAGTTCTGAGATGAGTAGCAAAGGATAGCATTTCTTCACTGTCATCACATTCAGGACACGATAATCCTGAACCAGATGAAGAGACCCATCCTTCTTCTTAATAAAGAAGACTGGGGAGGCCATTGAAGACTTGGAGGGTCATATTTGTCCTGAGCTAAGATTCTCCTGCAGGAAAGCATCCAGCTCATCCTGTTCACAGGGTGCAAGTGGATAGACCTTACAACTGGAGGGCTCTGCATCTGGTATCAGCTCAATTGCATGATCCCACTGCTTACGCTCTAAAAGTGAATTAAAGGAGGCCTTGGAGAATACATCCTCAAAGTTATGGAGGTAATTGGGAACAGTGCTAAGGAAAGGCTTGGGCTGTGAATTTGCCACAAATGCCTCAGCCAAATGCTGAGAAGTTGTCTGACTGGCCCAAATCTCTGCCACTGCTAGAGGGAGGCAGAGGGTTGTAGCATAGATCCAATCACCCACCTCTATATTCTCATCCGGGGACTCTGCATCTGGAGTGCAGGTCCATTCTCCTCCTCCTTCCTCTTCCTCTGGAGATTCACACCCAACACCTTGGACATCCTCATAGAGGGCCTCTCTATAAGGAAATACCAGAGGGGGGGGACTCAGGAGGTCAAGATCAGCATAAGGGAGATGCCCAGCATGACAGGCACACATAGCAGCACGCTCACAAACTTTGGCTCTCTGCTCTATACGGGCTTCTTCTGCACAAGTAATACAGCAACATGGGCAACAACTCATCTTCACCTCACCCCTAGTCCAGTCAATCTCTGGATTGTGTTCATGTAGCCAGGTGAACCTCAAGATCATGTCTTGCTTTCCCAAACTAGTGACGGCAAAAGCAGCTCACTCTGAGTAGTCTTGGTAGCGGAGGACCAGGTCCACCACAGAGTGAATAGAGCCAGCTTCATTGAGCATGCCATCAACATTGTATACAGGGATAGGACGAGAAAGGGGGCTAGTGGTCAGGCAGTGTCATTGCACATAGTCAGTGTCAAGGAAGAGGCCTGTTGCACCACTGTCAAGGAGGGCAACCACACTCTGGATCTGCTGGGTGTCCATTGTCTCAATCTTCACCTGTAGCTTCAGGGAGTTGGTAGAAGGGGTGGAAGCAACAACATAATGGTGGAAAAGGCGGTGTTCTCATGTAGGGATGCAAGGGTGTGTGCTGAGGAGTGTGTTTCTGGCTGAGACTTTAGCTGGAGCGGGAGTTTGTACGTCTGAGGAGGGGCTTATTGCCTCAGGCATAGTATCAACAATGGCAATGGATATATTTGATTCTATGGACAGGGGAGCAAAACAATTAGTACTGGGCAACAGGGGCATACTGGTCATCTGTTGCCCTTTTAAAAATCCTCAAACTCTGTAGGAACCTCCTCCAATCCATTGGCCACTTCTTCAGGATGGACAGCTATAGGTGCATCTGGAGAGGGAGTTCCTGTGGCATCCCAGGCTGCAAGGAGTTGGATGAGCAGCTCTTCTTGCTCTAATGCTGACAAGTAGCAAACTTCTAGCCCTTGAGGACAGTAACAGGCAAAATGACCTGCCTTCCCACAGCATTGACACAGCAAGGGGGTGGTGGACCGCTGTCAGAAAGCATCAACATCCATTGGGACTCCTTAGGGTAAGGAGAGCAGGGGAGCAGCATGAGGCATGAAGGAAGGAGCTGCACCTGGTCTTGAGGATACTGGTGCAGGTTCAGAAGAGAGAGCTCGGGAGGTGAACCCTCCACAAAAAAAAAGGAAGGTTGGGGGTTGCATCCGCTGCAGCTCACGTTGCAGTTCCATGAGCTGCCACTGCTTGCGTGCCACCTTGTATCAGGTATCAACCTGCTCATTATCTGGGCACCCTTCTGCCATGCTGTCTATATGATCCCTGAGAGAGGGGTAGAGTCCATCATAGAAGGTTAGGCAGAGTTGTAGACCATCTGGATATCCAGCCTGTTCAACTAAGGCACAAAAGGAGTCAATGTACTCATCAAGTGACTGCTTTCCTTAACCATACTGAGTTTGGTCTCAAAGGGAAAGCACTGCAGTTTTGGCTGGGTCAAGGGGGAAGAACTCTGCTCGGAATTCCTTCTCAAACTCTGTCCAGCTAGAGAAACTCTCCGATCCTCCTGTGTGTTAGAAGATATGCAGTGCATAAGTTGAGGCTCAACCAGCCTTCATGTAGGAGAGGACCCAGGCAATTTTCAAGGCATCTGAGGTAAAGGCTTCACCACTCAGCTGGATATAGGTAATGCAGGACTGGAGGAAACATTCTCCAGCCTTACCATCTCCATCGTATACATTAGGGAGTGCAGGATGAGGGAGTTTGGAATGAGGAGCTGAAAGGCCTAAGCCAGATGCAGACGCAAACTGTTTTGCAGCAGCTAGAGCCAGCAAGCCTGAGCTAGGTGCAGACACAAACTGTTCTGCATCTGCTAGGGGCATCAAAGGAGTGGTAGGAGCAAGGGAGAGACCTCACAGAAGGGCTTGTAGAGAAAGGGATACTGCTTCAGTAGTTTGATGGAGTACAGTGAGTTCAGCCGTGTGGGAAGTAAGGGAGGCTTGGGTAAGTTGAACCTGTGTTTCCAGGGACAGTAAATGACTCCAGGCATTATCTTAGGAGCTTGAAGCATCAGGGGGAGGTGCTGGAGGAGTTGGCTGGATCATAGGAAGAGCACAGGAGCATTAAGACACTGGTGGGGGAGAGACTTTTTGAGGAACCAAGTAGAAGCTCAAGTAACCAAAAAGGGGGCTCCCAGACTGAATCTAGAGACTTGTTCTGCTGTAAGGGCGACCTCTGGAGGCTGGGGCTCAATCACACAGCTGGCAAAGGGAAATCCAAAGTCTATTCAGTACTGTACAGTGTCTACTAAGATAACTGCTTACTTGGCAAAGGGAAATCCAAAGAGAACAAGTCTGGGAATTCTCTAGGCCAGGTGTGATGCTTCAGAGGCTTCAGAAGCATGAGAAACAACTGTACAGTATGACAGAGAGAAAAGACACAAGTGATGTGTCAGCAATTGGTCAGCAGTTACATAAGCCAGTGGCAGTGTCAAAGAGCCACACTTGTCTGAATTATTGACAGAGAACTGGTGCAGCCTGAGGGCTGAAACTAGGACCAATAGATAGGGAAAGGAAGGAGAATAAAGGAAAACTATAACAGAGCAAATCTGACCAGAACTGGAGGAGGAGAAGGGGAAACAAGTGAGACATCCCCTGACATCATATGCCCATCAATCTCTGCTGCCGGCTATCCAGTTCTGTTTGCCAAGAAGAAGGATGGGTCACTCTGACTCTATGTGGATCATTGGGGACTCAACAAAGTCACCAAAAAGAACTGGTATCCCCTCCTCTTGATCGGAGACCTTGTTGATCATCTCCGCAGTGCCAAGATTTACACAAAGATAGACCTCCACTCTGGCTACAACAACATCCGGATCACTCTGGGACATGAATGGAAGACCACTTTTTGCACCCACTATGGCCTCTTTAAGTACCTTGTAATGCCCTTTGGAATGACTAACTCCCCTGCCACTTTCCAGTACTTCATGAATGACATCTTCTACAATATAAATGACATTTTCATTATTGTGTATCTGGACAACATCCTGATCTACTTGAATTCACTGACGGAGCATCCAGAGCATGTCCACCACATCTTAGAACAACTTCGAGAGTACCACCTTCATGCCAAACCCAAGAAATGCTCCTTCCACACAATGGAGGTTGAATATCTTGGAGTCATTGTCACCCCCGATGGTGTGCGCATGGACCCTGCCAAGGTCAACACAATACTCAACTGGCCCCCACCGTGGAATGTCAAGGAGGTACAGTCATTCCTGGGGTTTGCTAACTTTTATTGCTGTTTCATTGACAACTGCTCTGGGATCACCAAACTCCTCAACCGACTCACATGGAAGGACACCCCTTGGGATTGGGACAGAAAGTGCCAGAGCATATTCCTCCTCCTGAAGAAGGCCTTCACCTCTGCTCTGGTCCTCTGCCATTTCAACCCCTGCTTGCTGATTGTGCTTGAATGCAACACCTCCAACTATGCTATTGCCAGGATACTCTCCCAGTTAGACTCAGGGGGCAAAGATCTCTGTTCCATTGCCTTTTACACCTGATCGATGATTCCAGCAGAACTCAACTACGACATCTACAACAAAGAACTCCTTGCAATTGTTGAAGCCTTCCATCAGTGGCAGGCCTACCTCAAGGGGTCCCCACATCACATCCAAGTATACTCCAATCACAACAACCTGCAATACTTCATGACCACCAAACAGCTCAGCCACTGCCAAGCTCGATGGTCCAAAACCCTCTCGGAGTACAACTTCACCATCCACTACTGCCTCGGGTGACTCAGCGCAAAGCCTGATGCCCTCACTCAAAGGTCAGACGTGTATCCAAAGAAGTCATTTGAAGCTGAATGGAATGCATTCAACCATTGAGTGGTCATCCCCCCCAAACATCTACATGCTGTGCTGATTTCAAATGAAGAAGGAATCCTCCAGCAAATCAGAAATTCACCCCCAGACTCCTTCTTCACCCAGCATGACCCCTGCAACAACCCCAATGAGTTGAGCACCAAGTGTCATAACCCATTCCATTCCCCCCTTCCCTTCACCATTATCCAACCTCAGATTCTATGCAGTCCCTCTCTGGATCTCAGCCACACCCCAGATCTTAGCCACAGTCCTGTTTCAGCCACATCCAGGTTTTAGCCACCTCTAGGACCGCTTTTCCTGTTCCAGATCATTCCCACAGGCACAAATCACTTCCACAGGTTCCAGATCACTTCCACCTGTCCAAGATCACTTCCACCTGTCCAAGATCACTTCCACCTGTCCAAGATCACTTCCAGGATTGCTTCCCTTGTTCCAGATCACTTCCCTATGACTTAGATCACTTCCTGCTATGACTTAGATCACTTTTACCTGACTCAGATTACTTCCACCTAACTTAGATCACTTCTACTTGACTTAGATCACTTCCACTTGTGTTAGATCACTCCCACCTGACTTAGATCACTTCCATCTTCTCCTTTTGGCAGTGTCCTACAACTATATAAGGTTCCTTAGTCTGTAGCTACACCCCAGCCTTGACATTACCTGATATCTTGTTTGTGTTCTGTTGTTATCTGATCTTCTCTCCATTCATTACTTGCTCTCATTTCTTAGTTTCTTAGTTTCTTTCCCTATCTACATACTTGCTGTTGGCATTACCTCCCCAAGGTGGTTTTGGCTCCTGTAAGAGTCCTCCTCCAGGACTGTGGTCCTGACACCAAGAACCCCTTTTCGCTATCTCCAGACCACTGCCTCCTGCTCTGGAGTGGACAAATTTATGCTCTAGACCACAAGTCCATCTACCTTGACATACTCTGGCAACACCATGACCATAAGCTCTGGGGGCACCCAGAAATTCATAAGACCCTTCAACTCATCTCCTGGACTTACTTTTGGCCAGGAATAAAGAAGGACGTCATGCAATACGTAAGGGCCTGCAAACTTTGCCTCCAGGCCAAAGTACCCTGTCACTGCTCCCATGGATTATTGAAACCCCTCCCTGTCAGCCACCGCCCCTGGTCCTCCTTATCAATGGATCATATCGTCAAACTCCCGGACTCCAAAGGTTTCAATGCAATCCTTGTTGTTGTTTGCTGCCTCACCAAGCAAGCCCTCTTCATCCCTTGCCACACCACTGACAATGCTCCAGAGTTTGCCAAACTATTTCTTGAACACATATTCTCCAAGCACAGACTCCCAGATGACATCATCTCTGACTGCAGACCCCTGTTTGTATTCCACTTTTGGCAATCACTATGCAAGGCGCTCAAGATCAAAACCAGCCTCTCCACTGCCTATCACCCAGAGACCAACGGACAAACAGAATGAGTAAACCAGATGCTGGAGCAGTATCTCCACCTATACATTAAGTATTTACAGAACGACTGGCGTGCAGAACTCCCCCTCGCCAAATTCACCTACAACAATATGCCTCACTCCGCCACCAGAGTCTCCCCCTTCTATGCCAACAAAGGCTACAACTCCCAACTCACCCTGTCCCTAAAGGACATCCACTCCCACATCGCCCATGAAGTCACCGAGAACCTCCAATCCCTTCACCAATTCCTCTGGGATGAAATCAATACTGCCAATCAAGCCTACTCCAAACATGCCAATGTCTGACATGACCCCACCCCCGACTGGCCTCCTGGCACCTTGGTTTGGCTCGATTGACACAACCTCAAGACCCGGAGGCCCTCCATCAAATTAGACCACAAATGCCTTGGTCCTTTCAAAGTCCTCCAGAAGGTCTCCACACATGCCTATAAACTTGACCTACCTCCGGGATTGAAAGGCCTCCATCCCATGTTCCACATTTGACTCAACAAACATGCCCCAGACCCCTTCCCCAGCCAGCACTCCAGCCAACCACCCCCCATCAAAGTTAAGGATGAGTACCACTATGAGGTCAACCAAATCCTCGACTCCCGCTTAGTCCACAGATGGCCCCAGTACTTAGTCTGCTGGAAGGGCTACAGACCTGAGGATGACACGTGGGAGCTCTGAAAAAACCTTGATGGAGCCCCCAATGAACTCTGGGACTTCCATCAACAACACTCCACCAAGCCTTAGGACTCCTGGGACTAGCAAGTACAGATGGCATCAGTGGGCATAACCCCTGCCTCTGGATTTATCAGGGATTCAACTCCCACAAGTACCCCCCCCTACGTGTTTTCACTTACTCTGCCCCTCACTCATTCTGAAAACTTCTCACACTCAGCAGAAGTACAAGAAGTCTAATATTCACAAAAGCTACAAGGAAGAAATACAGAAATAGGGGAGCGCAGAGCAACAAGAAACCAGAGTCCAGAAAGCCCCTACTCCCCCTCCCCCTCCAACTCCACCTCTGCTATTCTCCCCACCAGATCCACCTCCAGCTGTGCTACTACCATCACCAGAACTTCGGGATGCTCCAGGAGCGGCTCTGCCATGTCCATCACCACCTCCCACCACACTCCAGGGTCTGCCATCACCCTCCACTGATGTCCTGCCAGCAGACGCCCCATCTGTGTGACCCTCTGCCCCAACTCCAGTGGAAGATCCCTGGGCATCCTTGCCAACCCATCATGGATGGACCCCAGTGCTACTGACACTCCATCAAGAAGGATGCAGTGCTCTCTGGCCTAGTCTGCAGAATCAAATATCAGCTCATAGTAAACAGGAGATGAAGGGAGCACTTATGGAGCACTCCCCACCACCCTGAGGCTGCCTCATTGGCAAGCCACTCTTCCTGCCACTGCACCCTCTCTGCCGTTGCTTGGGTCACCTCCATCCCCTGCTGAGTCCCCCACACTCCCAACCCCTCTGATTATTGCTCTACTGCCTCTGCCCATGCCTCCAATGGCCCCATATGTGCTTGCAGCTCTTGAAGCTGTGACAGTTGCTTCGTGGCGGTCCCCACGGCAATGTCCTTATCCTTACATGCCAAGTCCCATTCCCTCTGAGCCCCATTCAGTTCCCTCCAAAGCCTGTCCCTCTCCTCCCCCACCCTACGAACTTCCTCCCCACATGTGGCCAACAACCTCTCCAACTCTTCCACCCAATGCTGCAGGAAAGCCTTGGCAACCAACTATGACCCTCCTGCAGACTGCTTGACCAAGGCTCCGGAAGCCAGGGAATACACCGTGGGACCCAGAGGGCCTGCCATCACCAGCACCAGCTCCCCCCATGCCCACTTGCTAGGCCCTGCCTCCGGTGAGGGGGACGCCCTCCACTTACCCTTGTTGTGCATTGCAGGGGCCCCCTCCTTCCACCCACCTCACAGGGGCCCAACTTTCATAGGGAGCCGCCCCATGCCAACTCCCCCCTCTACTCCAGAACCCCTCCCTGAGACCCTACCCCTCCAACCCTCCTCCAACTGTGTGGCAACCCACTCACGGTCCCACTCCTGCTCCACCACAATGCAAGCAGCATGCCAACTCAGAGTGACAGAGCACTTCTCATGCTGCAAGTGACATGGGAGACACACTGACGTGTCCCACTGCACTCCTGGCATGGGCTCCTCAAACTCACACTGTTCACCCTGCCAGGTACAGGATGTGCACTAGAGACGTGGGTTAGCTCGATAAGGAAGGGACATGCCAATGATGCACTGGGGCCACTGCCTGACACTACTCTAACATCAGAGCCACAACAAGCAAGAGACAGTACTTATGACTACGGTACATTGCCTGCACCCACCTACGGTCTCGCCAACCCTCAGAGTCCTCTGAGGAAGAAGTTGAGGTATGTGCCAATGAGGATGGAGATGCTGCTGGAGAATACGTGGAAGACAACATTGGGAAAGTTTGGGAACCCCAGAGTACATCTGACCCTTTTCAATGACTTGGAAAGAACCCCCTGATGGGTGGCAGCCATGCTTTGACTTTGTTCCCCATGCCACCACTGCTACTGCAGTCTGATCAATATTGCTCAACTTCAATTTCCACACCTCACCAATCCCTGAACTGTGCCCCACGTCTTAAGGGTCTTGAAGCTGAAGGGGGGGTAATGTCATGACCCACTCCTTAGACCCTGACACCACCCCCAGCCCCCCCAATGCTCCGCCAAACTCCCTAACCCTCACCCACCCTCTGCGCCCACTTTGGGCAACTCTGACACTTTCTTAGCAAACCCTGACAGCTCCTTGATCAACTCCGATGCCTTCTCTGCAGCAGTTGATGCATTTCCTGAATTCCCCTGAACTCCCAAGACTTCCTCCAACACCAGAGCAATCCGCTTTCCAACTGATCCCATCAGAATGTCACCGCAGCCTGCTCCAAGATTGCACCTGACACCTGTTGACTCCACACAGTTCTGTCAAGCCTGCTGCCATATCCTCTGCCCTCTGGAACCACCCAGTAGTAGGTATATAAGTTGTAGAGTAACTCCTGGTACTTTAGTCTTGATATTGCATTTACTGGTTTCCTATGTCTCATCTTTCATCTTGTCACTATCTCTATTTTTAGTTTCAAATCTATCTCTTTTCTCTGTCTTGTCTCGCCTCGTCTCTGCCTTGTCTCGACTATGTATAGTTCCTTTGTCTTCCTAAGTTCCTTTCATCTCCAATGACAGTATGAACTCCGCGTGTGCACTATGACCCAAACATTCCTATGACAACTACGGACCTTGCTCCCTACTTGGCCCAGGAACCCCTCACATCTTGGTGATCTTCCATCAAACTCCAGCTCCACCCCCATCAATCACAAAGCCTCTGCTTACCCCGCATTCTATTTGTGCACCCATGAACTTGTTCCAGTGCCTGTCCAAGTTCAACATCTAATATACTTGGTCTTAGACATCCCCGGACCACTCTGGACTTGCTTGGACTGCCCCCCCTAGCTCCCCCTTGCAAGTCCCTCCCCTCTGTGCCAATCCTGGATGCTTGGTTATAAGCACAGGACATTGCATCCACCTAGTAAGAATTTACCAGTGTAGCTGAGCCCCTGTCATCAGCAGAACCTGACAATTATAAACTTAGTTGATCACCCCACAGTGCCAAGACCTACCCCGCTCCCATTCATAGCAACCTCCAGACCACTCTGGAGCACAAATGAAAGATTACCCTAATCCCACTATGGCCATCAACTCGTGTCCCCGTGGCCTCTTGCTGGGCCCCGCCTCTAACAGTGGGGAGGCCCTCTGCTTCTCCTTATCCACTGCTGCCAGCACCCCCTCCCTCTGCCCACTCCATGGAGGTCCTACCTTCACTGCAGGTTGCCCCGCACCCCCCTCCCCCAACATCCTGGCCTTCCATGCCTTGCCCAGTTGCTCCCACACCCAACCCTCATCCCATCTCTGCTCTGCAGCAATGCATGCCACCCGCCACTCCAACAAAATTGAGCACTTCTCATGCTTTACGTGGCATGGAAGGCACACAGAGGTATCATGTTGTGAGCCCATGAAGGGCCCATCAAATTCGCACAGCTCACCCTGCCAAGCACAAAGGGTACACTACAACTAAACAATTAGTAAATGCAACCAAAAGGGTTTGAAAACTACTGGGGCCTGGTTCAAACACCACTCCAGCATTGGGGGGCCCCAAGCCTACACCAACACCATTGTGAACTCCTCCACCATCACCTCTGCCTGCAGAACTTGCTGTGCCTGTGGAACTCCCTCCCCACCCCCCACTGCCAAACTCAACTCTGTGGGATGAACTCTAGTCCATCCCGAGCCCCTCTCTCAAGTAAAGCCCCCAGAAGAGCCCAACACCATTGTGACCCACCCTGCAAAACTCCATCAATTACCCCAAAAAAACAAGTAGACACTACTTATGACCCCAGTACATGGCACTGACCCGATGCTGGCACTCAAACTCCTCCCCCTTGCTGTCATACACCACCACCTCATCTGCATTGGAAAACTATGGAGCTGAGTGATTGGAGGAGGACATGGAAGAAATTTTTGGGGAAACCCTGGGGTATGTCCAAGTCTTTTAATTAATTGGGAAGAACCCCCTGACAAAGCGGCAACCACGCTTTGACTTCGTCTCCCATGCCACCATCACTTGCTGTGGATTGATTAATATTACTTGGCTTCGACTCCCATGCCCCCACCAATTCCCGACCTGCACCCTGCATCTCGAGAGTCTTGACACTGAAAGGTGGGGTGATGTCACAACCATTCCCTGGACCCCCGCACATCGTCCAATGACCCCCTGCCCCCCCAGAACCTCCCCCGACACCTCACCAAACTTCCACAGTGCTCCATGCCTACTCCAGCTAACTCCAACGCATCTTTGGCTAACTCTGACAGCCCCCTGGCCAACTCTGATGTCTTCTTTGCAGTCAGTGACACTTCCCCTGGATCTCCTGAGCTCCTGAGACCATTCCCCCACCATGCCTGACCCCATTACATGTCATCAACTTGACACCCTAGTTCCTCCAACTTACTTTGAAGTATCACGATGACCTTGGAACGGCCCACGTCACCAATTGATTCCATCAACATATCAATGTGGCCCACCCTCCAATTGTAACCAACACCTGTCGACTCCATCAAGCTCTGCCAAGCCCCACCACCACAGCCAATGTCCCCTAGAGCTCCCCAGTAGTCAGTATATAAGATGTAGAATAGCTTTTCATACTCTAGTCTTGATATTGCTTAATGTTACCTATGGTCTGATTGTTTCTCTCTTGTGTTTTGTGTTCCATGTCTCGTTTTCTTACTCTCAGTCTCCCAGTCTTGTCTTGCCTCTATTCTGTTATCATTTTGTTATTGTTTTGTATCTCTGCCTGAATCTATTCTTGTTCTCATCTCCATCTCGTCTTGACTCCATCTCATTTCATTTGACTCCATCTCATCTTGTTTGATCTGTCCATCCATCATGTTCCTATCTTTTCCAACCTTTAACATCTTCACAAACCCCACAATTACAATTACAAATCCCCAACACTCTTGAACCAACTCCAGACCTTGCTACATGCTTGGCTCTGAACTCTATCCACCTCTGTCGATCCCCCATCAAACTCCAGCTCCACTTCCATCACTCATGTAGTCTCTGACTCCTCTGCACCTGCAATCCTCACATACAGACTTATGCCTGAACCCCGCCAAGCCCATCTCCCTTCTGGCAGCTTGTCCTCTACTCCTCCAGACATCCCTATCAATCTCCACCAACTATCCTCACAAGTCCCCAGTGTTTTGGGATGCCTCCACATGCCCAGTTGTCAGTAGAGGGAATCACGTCTGCCTGGTAAGGACTCACCCAGTGTAGCTGAGCCCCCATGGTCAGTGGAACCTGACACTCTGGGACATCCAGTAGGGCAATTGGAATGGTCAGCAGGAAGAACTCATTGCTCAGGCAGCTCAGGCACTAAAGTGGGGATATACCATGGGTGTCAAATTGGTCTGTGCAGACAAATGGGCCCTTTAGAATAGGATCTTGACCTTCCAGAATTGTATCTTTGTGCCTAACATTTTTTACTAAGGATTGTAGAGCAACACTATGACTCTTGCATTGCTGGGCACTCTGCACAATGGAAGATGTTGGAGCTAGTATTATGGAATTACTGGTGGCTTCCAGATGTCCCTGTATATTGGGTCCTACACTAGTACATGCAATCTCTGTCTCCAGACCAAGCTTCAGTGCCACCTCCTCTCTGGACTGTTGCGCATGCCTGCAGAGCAATGGAGCATTGCCTTAGTGGATTTCATTATAGAGCTCCCTGATGCTCATGGTTATGACACAATCATGGTGGTAGTGGACCTGTATGGCAAGTGAATGCACTTCATTCTGACTCACACCACCTGCTCCACCATGAGCACCACAAACCTGTACCAGAGGAATGTCTGGAAGCTCCATGGCCTCTCTGACACCTATGTCTCTGACTGGGGGCTGCAATTTGTAGTGGACTTCACCAGGGAACTCTATCAACTACTTGGCATGAAGCTTCACACCTCTACTGCCTACCACCCACAGTCCAATGGCCAGACCAAACACATAAACCAGGAGTTGGAGCAGTATCTCTGCCTCTTCTGCAACAAGTGCCAGGATGACTGGGACAAACTCCTTCCTGATGCTGAGTTCCAATACAATAACCACATTCATGCTTCTACCCAATTCTCCCCATTCTTCCTCAACACTGGACAACACCCATGCATGGGCTTTGAACTCTGGGCCCAGCCCTCAGAGAACAAAGCATTAAACAAGTTTGTGGACTGAATGAAGAAGTCATAGGAGGAGGCCCAAGTGGCTCTGGTGAAGGCAAAGGATGACATAGCACAATACTACAACTGTGGAAGGGCCCTGGAGTGCAAATACTAGCCCAGGAATTGAGTCTACCTGGATGCCTCTAATATTATGACTACCCAACCTTTGAAAAAGCTGTTGCACTGCCAACTAGGACCTTTCATGGTAGAACAACAGGTAGGGCCCCTAGCCTACCAACTCTGGCTCCCTGCAGAGATGTGCCAGCTTCATCCCATGTTTAACATAATCAAATTGACTCTGGCCCCAAGGGATTCTATTCTGGGATGATGTCTGCTGCCTCCACCACCTCTGGTGGTGGTTGACAGTAATGAGGAGTATGAAGTGGAGGAAATCCTGAATAGTTGTTTATTCCAGCAATGACTACAATACAAGGTGAAGTGCAAGGGATACAGGATTGAGGACATCTCATGGGAACTGCAGGAGAATGTACATGCCCCAGGGCTCATCAAGGAGTTCCACAGGAAGCACCCAAATGCTTTGCATGCCATATGAGGAATCTATCCTATTTCACCAGTGGACAGAGCAATCAAGGATTTTTTCTACCCCACACATTGAGATGCCATCTGCTAGAGGGGGGTGATGTCAAGGGACTTCCATTACCTCCATTTCCAACCTCCACAACTTGTTCCAGCATCTCCACAGCTTGTTCAATATCTCTGGGGCTTGTTCCAGAACTCTGGAGATCTCTAGAGACCTGCAGAACTTTCTGTATTACCTCACCAATCATCTTCCTAGGATTAGAGCTAGCTCCAGCCTTCTGTACAGTCATTCCCATGCCTCCAATGCCTGCTGATGCACCACACCAAGCAGCAGAGATCCTTAGACTTGTTCTCTTTGGATTCCCCTCTGCTAAGTGATTAGTGACTGCTTGTATCTTTGTCTACTTGCTAATATACTTCAGATTCCCCTCTGCTAGCTGCATGACTTAGATCTGCTGCTCTGGAGGTTGCCCTTACAGGAGCCAGAGTTTAATGGGGGATCAGTTAAGAGTGATGAGTCTCAGGACTGAGTGTAAGGCAAGGTCTGGAGTTAACTTATAAATGTTTAGAGGGTTGTAATGTATGCATGGAGTTTGTGATGACATCAGAGTTGAAAGGACTGAAAACCTAACTGAGTGAAGTGAGGTTTGGTCTGGAATTCACATGGAATACTTATAAAGGAAGGTTCATTTAACTGAGTGAAATATAATTGAAATCACAGTAAAGACTTACATCTACTGACATTGACAATGACAGGACTATCAACAGATTGATTGAAATAAGAAAGACTAAAGTTGGCATAGTGAAAGGGATGAATAGGAATGCTCCATTCATATGACAATCTTGCTTACTTTATTGGAAACTCTTATCAATAACATGACAGACTCAAGTGGACAAACTGAGGTGGGGTCTGGATCTCAGCATTGAGTTGACAAGATACAAAGACCTAACCAAATGAATGTACTGAAGTTGGGTCTGGATCTTAGCATTGAGTTAGAATATCGAGGGAATGTAGCAAGAGCTACAGGCCCGTGCCAAAGGCACGGACCCTACCTCGTAGATATGATCCCAATACGGAATTAGCCGACTGACCCCCTTGAATTTTCGCCAACCAAATGACTGACCCAGTCAATTTCAAAGCCCATTTGACTGGTCAGGTGCAAGCGGACATAATCAATAGACTCACGAAGGGGGTTCTTCTGATTGATCCAGACTAGACACATTCCAGTCCAAAAGTAGCGCTGACTAAGCGCTTAGCCAGGAGGCGGCAGTGTCTTGATGGCGGCAAATCTATCTCTTACACGAAAACCTATCTCTCTTACACCGGAATCTACAAATTTAACAGAACGTATAGCCTGTGAAAGCCCTTACCGCACCTCATTCTTTTCTATTCCCCCTGGTTCTATGGCCGTTGAACCCCTTCTCGCTACACGAGCCCAACGGGCTTTCATTCTTACAGGTATGGACCTCACCGATCACCATCTCTGTAGCTTCACTTGCTTACAACGAACAATTTAGTAATTCTTCGTGAGCCGTAAATTGTACAGCCACACATCCTTGCTGAGATGACTTGTATGCTTTAGAGGCAATTGTAGTGCTGATCATGGTTGGAATCACATTTAGAAAGGTGCGTAGCCCACCACAACGACGTGGGATGTTCTCACCACTATACAGGTCGACGTAGAGGTCGACTTTCATATACCACGGTACAAAGTGACTACTCTATCTGTCTTTTTCTCAGTATTACTCTGTTCATCGTTCATTACAGACGCTGCCATGTTACTTGGCGCTGTTTGCTCTGGCTGAGTTGATACTGTTTCCTTGTGCACATCGAACTTACTGACGCCTGATTTAGAATTTTTGAGCTCTTTATTGCCTTCGATGCTCTTCGGCTACGAAATGTTATTCAATTGCTCGGTCTCCTTTGTAAGGCGGTCCTTTTCCGTGACAATGTGAAATGACACGTCCGTTATTAGTGTTCCACCTGGCTCTCATGGTCTTTGCTGCGCTTCAGGTTCATCAAACAAGAACCGCTTTGGTTCAATTGCCGAATTGTGATGGAACTAGAAGTTTCCTCGTTAGCATCATTTTATTTCTGCAATGGTTCGTTGACGCCGTTGTTCATGGTGCTGTAGAAGTGTGGGGGTTCCGGAACGCTCTGGAAGAGCGTGGAGCCTTTCTTGATAGTGGCTCCTTGTATCATAGGTGCCTCGTGGCTCGTCATGCTTTTTTGGATCAAGCAGCTTTACGGAGAATTCGGGTAAGTATAATTCTCTCTCTCTCTCTTGACTTGCGCCATGCGTTGATTTGATATGTAGTTGGGCCATCTTTCATGTTGTTGGGGCCGACCGAAAGATGAAGAGTAGGATTTCAACTCAACTTATACTTTTTCGACTCTCAACGCAAAATACCAGCCATGTATCAATGGTACCAAATCATGATCTGTCTCCTCAAATTTGACTTTTTCTGCTTCACTGGGGTTACCATGCAGGTGAATAACCCATCTTTTACCTGAATTTTCCGTCTTTCTAACGAGCTCGCAGCTTCTCATCTTGGTGTTGCAGAAGAATTCGGCGGAATTTGGTGTTACTATTGCGGCAATCCCCATTGTGCTCGTCCTTTTGATTTTATGCGGCGTTGCTGTACAGAGGGAAATCAAGTGGTAGGCTATTCTCACCTACATACTTTTTTAATCTTCAACGTTTGCGTAGGATCATGTCAATTTCTTTCGTTATGATGCTGGCTGCACTCACCTACTGTAAGAGTTTTCCTCTATATCTTCAACGGTAACTTATGCTCATGGTGCATGTATCTAGTTTGTGAGTATTACTATCGTTTTCATGAGGCTCTTCTAATGTTCTTTTGTCCCAGTGTATAAACTCGTCCGTTTCTACGAGCCGTCATCGCGGAGTCAGTACGAAACTACCAGGGCGACACTCACAACCTTCAGTGGGTTTAATCCCTTTTCCTCCGCGTTCATCTTTAACGCTCGCAATAGCTATCGTTGCGTTCCTTCTTTTATTCGCCACATTGGTTGTCGGCCTTCGTTGCTTTGTAGACTTTGACAAGGGTTTGTTGGCGTCGAAAGTCAATAGTGAGAGGGTTTCACTGCCCTTATTTCGCGGCATGATCTGATAATTTTGTCGTACCTGTGTATAGCGATACCAACGCGCCCATCAAAAATTCATAGTGCAGAATCGAAGATGAATAACATGAGTCAACAACCATCATCCTACACGGCTGGAGTCCCAGTGGCATCACGTATTTCGATCGAGTGATAGTAATATAATTGGATCTTCTCAAGATCAACCATAACCTCCATACTTGCTGGAATCTCATGCCCTCCACATACCTACTATCTGTCCTATGGAGATATGATCATTGTTCGCAGAGTTACCCATACCATTTATTGTATCAAAGTGCATTTAGGACTATTTGATATTTATCAGTAAATGTATCAGATGAGTACACCGTAGATTTGTTATTTGAAGATGGACTTCGGACATCAAATTTTTGATGAATCCTTCCATGTGCTTGAAGTATTACATTTCATCTGCATCCGTGAATTTTGAATGATGATGCAGACATGTCGGCGTCGTCCGTGGTGGATGTCATTTCTTGACCGTGTGCGTTGGCTTGCAAATCTGTATTGCTTACTTTCACCGTCTCAATTCACCTTGATCAGACCAACCTGATCGTAACAGGACTAACGAGTTTTGTAATAATCCTCACTCAATCTGTGGCAGTCGTATACTTTGCCTTTGGCGCTCTCATGTGCACTATTTCTGTCAAATTTTTGAAAAAAGCCATTCGTCAGCCCCGTCCAGTCAACCAGACATCAAAGCAGAGGACCACCTATGGGTATGTTTTTTTTTCACAAGTGTTTTTATCATAACGATCCTTTACAGTATGCCCAGCACGCATTCAGCCACAATCAGCTACTACGCAGTCTACATTTCCCTTGCTTGTGTGTACCTGTCGTCCCATAGATCTTTCCCATTATCTGTATGTACGCGGATGTTCCTTGCGGTGTTGTGTCTTCTATACGGTATTATGGTGGTGTGGTCACGGATATGGCTCGGCCACCATACGTGGCCGCAGGTCATTGTAGGAGTGACTCATGGCCTCATTTTTGCGATGGTGTGGTTCAAGTTATGGTGTGCTGGTTTAAACCAGTACGGATCGCAATTAGAAGGCTTTGGAAATCAGATAGGCTAAGAATAGTGGAAAATAATCATTGACATTTGCATTACACAGGAAGGGAAAGAATAAGTCAAGATTGAGCAACCTAGTAAGAGTGGGAGAGCGGGATTTCCAACGAAGGTGCCCTGATGGTGTAGTGTGTGGTTAACTAGCGGTCAGGCTCGTTAGTCGACCCATGAATCGATCAGCTTGAAAGTTATGGCCCAGGTTGAGAGACGTCGCCGCCAAAGTACTAACACGTGACTAACACGTCTTGACTTTCAACCATCCCCAATGGACCAGGAGGATCCCATCGTTCAATTCTTTCCTGACCAGGACACTGTCGACCTCTATGAGGTTCTTTCTGTTACTAGTGATGCCAAAACAGATGCTATCAAGAAGGCCTATCGACGCCTTGCTCTCGTTCACCATCCTGACAAACACGCGACTGCCAGTGACATGGATAAGGCAGCGGCCTCGATCAAATTCCAGCAAGTTGGATTCGCTTATGCTGTCTTGGGCGACGAGACAAGGCGGCTTCGATATGACCAAACTGGAAGAACAGACGAAGGATTTGAACTTGCCGCTGGAGACGACGGATGGGAGGCGTACTTTGAGGCCATGTTCGAACGCGTTACACGTGGAAAGCTCGATGAAATAAAGAAAGAATACCAAGGTGACTTCATTGACCCGTAACCTTCTTGAGCTGACAAAGTTTTCAAAGGTTCGAGTGAAGAGATTGAAGACCTTGCTGCGGCGTACACCAGTACTGGTGGTTCTATAGGAGAAATCATGAATCATATACCCCATTCAACTAACGAAGACGAAGCACGATTCATTGTTATAATCTCTGACTTGATTGCGAAAGGAACTTTGCCAATGCTTGACAATTGGGACAACAGCGTCAGTGACGAGAATGCCAAGCTTTTTCGACGAAAGCAGGGGGAAAAGGAAGCCGAGGAAGCAGAACGGCTTGCACAGGAGTTGGGGGTCTGGGATGAATTCTATGGCAGGGGCAAAAAAGGAAAGTGGAAGACCGAGGGGAAAGGAAAGAAACGGAAGGACGGAAAAGATGATGAGGAAGATCACTCTGTGCTTCAGACACTCATTCTGAAGAAACAGCAGAAAAACATGGACAGCTTCTTCGACGGACTTGCCGCAAAATATACAGAGCCTACATCTAAAGCCCGAGGGCAAGCTAAAAAGAGGGGTAGGGCTGTGAATGAAGCAGAGGGTGAGGGTTTGCCGACCAAGAAGATACGAAAGGGAGCACCACAACCTCCAGATATCGACGATGAGGAATTTGAAAAGTTACAAGCCAGTCTCTTTGGAACCAAGGCGAAGTTGCCGTCAAGTACGTTTGAATCTCAAGCGAAGACGGAAACTAAGACTCGGAGGAAAGCGAAGTAGGGACAGTGCGAAGTTCGAACACCAGTTCTCTAATTCTGACCGATGATCATCAAGCACTTTCCGGCAGATAGTTGGAGCAAATGGACTCTGTATAATAGAGTAATCAATTGGCTGGAGAATTAAAGTCAGAGGTAACAAATAGAATCTATCCCTAAACTCCTCCGTGCATGTATGATTGCTACAAGTTCTTTGATACTTTCTTCCAGTATGACAACATTATCCAATAGTTGAGAAAGTGTGACGTTGCCAGGTTTCATGGATCCCGCGTGAGGTTCGTCTCCTAAATTTGACGTTTGTGGTATATCATCATTCCATCTCGAACATGTAAATACATCATCTTCAATTCCCGCCCATCTCGTCGATTGTGCTGACACCCAAGGGTTTGGAAGTGGGATAGGTACAATGAGAGGCTCTACCATGATAGATCCGGTGTCCTGATAATGACGACCAAATGGACTCGCAATGCCTCTCGTGATTTTCCTAGAAGACTCAAGTGTGACAGGGAGCGGTTCAATCTTGTTCTTCTTTGGAGTCAAGAACGAGACGAGGGAACTGGCGGTAGATAGTCTTATCTTAGACTTGGGGAGTGGAAGTGGCGGATTTTCCGTTGACAAATCGATGATTGGTTCCTCCAAGATATCCGACGAAACAGTAAGGGCATCCGTCATGTTTTCAGAGAAAAGTAATCCCTGCCTTCGTTCTAGGAGAAATTTATCGAAGCTCTGTACAGTGGTTCGATAGTGCTCTAGCTGAGTGACAAGACCATGGAAGATCGTGTATATGACCGGCCGAGACTTTTCGTTCATACTGGACGCAGGAAGGAAATTAGAATCGCTGGCCAATTTTGTTTCTATCAAGAAGTCAATTGAGCGGTCGTCACCATTATTGCCGGTCAAGGTTGTGCCCTCGACTACCGGTACTGTCTGTGGATGTGCGTCGTTTGTTCCAAACGTTAACCAGCCTGCTAAGGATCGATCAGGGTGGATAGCTAGCGCGGCCAGCACACCACTGAGAGCAATATTATATTCGGGGGTGTTAGAGAAAAACCTGCTCAGAGACTCGAGGACAATTGTTAGTACAGGATCATTGACATTGAGTCTATGCTTATACTTCCGTCGAGTGTCTGGTTCGCTAAGGTCATCACGATATGCAGACTGACTTTGAATAGAAACAAGAGCATCAGCCAGATAGTGTTCATATCCGGTGCTGAAGGTATCACTGCGATGCGATTGATCAACACGAGAAACAAGCGTAAGATACAGTTCCATTTCACGTTCGTGGGTTGAGAAGGTTATTTCAGGCTGAAAGAACTGAGAAGCGCCGGTATAAGAACCTGACTTTGGTTCACTTTCAGCTCCTGAACAGATAAAAGTACTCTCTTCGTGATCCCCTGACAGGTATGATGTCTCTAGTGTGGCCATTGACGGATAAGGGAAGCTAGTGGCCATAGGGTCAGGTGTGACCATCAAGACTCGCTCTATGGTTATCCGCGGATGTTGAAGAAGCATAGATTGTAGGAGCTGCAGAGCGGATGTCGCAGTGGACTGGGATATTGATTTGAGATTTGTCAGAATGAGATCTCGCAGAGTAAAGCGACCCATAGATGTGAAATATTCAGATTGTTTCCTCGACGTAGGAGCTTCCATTTCAAGGAGGACCATCGCGCTACTCTTTCTCCGTCGCAACGCGTTCTGTCTATCCGACAAGTCGGACATTGTATCTTCACTGTTTGACGTCATTTTTGCAAACGATCGCTGTTTCAAGCGAACTTCGTCATTGTCTTCACTGAGTAGAAAATCGACAATGGTGTCGGCCAGTCGTCCGGGATATAGCGTCCTGATCATGACTTCAATGTACGACATGACTGCAACAGCACTTCCATCGGCGTCGGAACATTCCAGGATAGTGGGATACAGCACATTCTCGAGGAAGATCAGCCGTACCGCATCAAGAATCGACTGGCCAATAGCAGCCCCAACAAGAGAAGATGCGTCCAGGGAGCCTGAGACATCGTTCCTACGTAAGACGTCCTGCAGAAATTCAAGCAATTTTAGGAAGTGGTCAATGCGTGCTTTGAACTCTGGATTAGAGGCATCCTCAACACCCAACGCATACGACTTCTCCTTCCTTGCTTCCTGTCTCTCTTTTTCTTCAATAGATTCGAGCGCAATACCTCCAATGGTCATAACATTTCCTGGAGGCTCGGCAAAGACAGAAGGCGTATAAAAAGCCAACTTGGTTGGAAGAAGCGAGTATACTGCTCCTAACCCGGCACCAAGCACTTCAGAGAAATCTCCGTCAAGAATGTATTCTGCCAAAGCAAGTGCAGCATCTTCAACTGGATCTGGATGTATGTTTTCTGATGACGAATTACTCGCTTCTGAATGGGGTTCTCCGAATGACATCGCCACGTCTATGAGGAATAGCAAACCTGCCCGAGCAAAGTCACCAATCTGTCCTTCACGGTGAACGAATCGGAGGAGGTAGTTAAAAAGCAAGAATTCGTATTCGACCTTCTTGGATGAAGATGGGGGGGCAGTTTTGATGGTTGTTTCTGAGGAAGTAGGAGATGGTCCACGAATGAACGAAGTGTCCGTAGTGTCCTCATCTTCGTCTTCGTCCAGTTCTTCAACAGAAAACAGCGGTTCAGAATGATACCAATGTTTATCATGAAAGAATATCATCAGTAGTTCGCGGTATGTTCGAATGCGGCTGCACAGGATACAAAGTAAATTGACCACTATCAAATGCACTAAGCTCATGCAGCTCGACACGGAAAGTAGTAACTTACGATCTTGCTCATATTCTGACGGTCGACTTTGCACGGAACTTTTTGCCGCTCCCATGACCTTACGTCCGTCCAGTTGCTCTTGGATATCGTCTCCGACACAGTTGCGGAGCAGTCTAAGGACGGCTCTGTGGACAGCAGAATGAACAAGAAATTGTTCGTCCATTTGGACTACCATGTTCTGCACTGCACGAAGCACCTCGGCTTGAATTCCAGACGGACGATCAGTCTCACTGAGTCGAACAAGAGACCCCAGTACATCTGTGACTAGGTGTCAAAGAAGGTCGACTCTTCTTAGCAAATCGATGAGGCCTACCATTCTTCAAGAGATACTCAAGACATGCGCCAGTGCCCCTACCCAGCTGTCAGAAACTTCGCGTGGGTGACTGATTACTTCGAATAAGATACCCTGCTTCTGTTCTCGTCGACTCCCAAACCAATGCATCAACCAGAGACTGTAAGTGAGCTGGTACACTAGTAGACTTTATTCCTCGTGATAATTGGCGCTCGTCTGGGTAATCCAATGTGTTCTACCATGATAGTTCAGTTGTAGTATGACGATGTATGCCGAAAGCCGACCTTGATTATATCCCAAGATTTCTGAAATTCCTGAGCATGATCAACAGGTGCCTGTGATAGCGAAGGGTTACCGGAACGAAGAAACTTGGAAAAATAGTCCATTCTCAAGAGATAGGCTTGAGGAAACTAAGAGAATCATGCACGTGACACCGATTGAAGAAGTTCTCTCGCAGCTGACCTAATAATAGATGATGAGCCGATTTGTTTAAAATAAATCCGTAAGGTGCCTGTCCGGTCGCAGAGCCCGCTACTTCAACAGTGGAAGAATTAGATAGTTATATGTCTGTAAACATTTTATAACAGCCTCCGACCCAAGTGATGCTTTTGAAGGAATGAGTATGCAAATTCCAAGTTCATAATTCAAAAGGGGTAATGATCCGAGAATGAACACTATATTGCTTACTACTATATTACTCATTACTATATTATTTTACTATTTTGATATCTACCTCCACCACAAACAACAACAACAACAACAACCATCACCCGTGCTTGCGGGATCGGGCTCTAGTGAATGTGTTACTTGGCTGTTCCGGCTGCTACAAGGGACTGGAATGTCATCACTGTTGATAGGCTCAATTCCATTCTAACTGCTCTACATGAGGTTTCATACACTAACTGCCACATCATGACATCTACAATAATAATTTCACAACCTCATTGACATACATTCCTCCCTACAAGCCACCACCCACCTTCACAAAACCACTGAGGCCACTCAGCAGGTGGTTCTTATCTGATGTCTATCATCTGCATTGATGCTACCTCAACTGAGCTCAGCTGCATGTGCATGCTTCAGGCTAAGGAAGAAAGATTGCCCTACCACAACCACCACCTCTTATATCTTCATCAAAAAGGCTGAGCTCCTCCCTTCAAGTTTTAGGATGCTCATTGCCTCTGTCTGTGAGGTTCCACTGACCATGGGAGCTCAGCTTGACTGGGCAAGTCCTTACTATGTGGATGCAACATCCTGCACTTATAACCTGGCATTCTGGAGAGGTCTGGACTTCAGATACTTGTGAGGATAAGCTAAGGAAAGTAGTCCAAGCAAGTCCAGGGTGGTCTGGGGAAATCTCAGATAAGATATGAGGGGAGTTAGGCTTGGGGGTACTTTAGGCACAAGTCCAGAGGCAAGTACTGAGTGTGTGGGGCAAGCAGAGGCCACATGAGTGATGGGAGTGGGGCCAGAGATTGATGGGGCATCAATTAGTGTTGATGAGTTCTAGAGCCAAGCAAAGAGTAAGGTCCAGGGTTAATTATGAATGTATGGGGTTGTAAATGTGTGAACAGAGATATGTACAGAGTTTATAATGGAGCTAGAGTTGAAAGGAATTCAGGCAGTGATAAAGGAAACTGAGCAGGTGAGACAAGACAGAGTTAAGATGAGAATGAAGTAGATTGAACAAGATGCAAGACTAGAGATAGTGATGCGAAATGTAAGTTTTGATGCCGTCAATTGATCGGATCAATGGATCGAACTTTGTTTTCACAGAGTTTTGGAGGCTCCAGTTACACGAAAGCTCACTTAGACGTTACAGTCGTAGGTATAGATTTTAAATTGATTTATTCGTTAGCTGAGACGGCCTCAAACTATTGAATGGGTCCAAAAATATATAAAATTAAAACCCGAAACAACTAAATACTCGTAGGCCTAAGTTAGCCGCTCCCTGGGGCTAGCCGAGCCGTGGTACGTCGTTGCTTGCCCTTTTCCTCCGATCCTGCTCTCCTCTTTATAGCTCGTCGTACGCGCATGGACCAGGCTGTTTTTCGTGCGCTCCCGTGGGTGTACCGCGTGGTTTTCCTTGGCCTTTCTCTGTTATTGGTTGGCCGTTTGCGATGACGTGCTGGGTCGGCGTTACTCGGTTATCCGTTTGTCCGACCTCTTTTTCTCATTCTTTTCTTTTCCACTCCTCTCTTAGCAGGCTCTGCGTAGTTTGTATGGTGGCTAGGTCTGGTCTCTGGATGGTCTGGCGTGCGGTGTCGAGGGGAGGCAGGGTTTTTGCTATGCATTCCGACGTCTATGGCTGTCCTCGGCATCGGTTAGCTGTTCTAGCCGGTTTTTGCCGAGCACAGCCATTGATCGTTGATCAAATGCGTGACCAGCTGTTCTCGACATCATAGGTCCTGCTGGTGTCATTCAATGCGTGCTTTCTTGGGTTCTTTGGTGATATTCGTTTTATACTAGGTAAGGTTTTTATGTCTACAGTTTTTGACATTTACCCAAGCTTACAGTTTTCAGCTTGTTTTGATTGGTATTTCCCTTATCTCTCTTTTTAAGTATATTCAACCTGTCTCGTACTCGAGACAGGCGTATCACCTCCCCCGCACCATTTTACTGACTGCCCCCAGTCAGGTCTCCTGTGTTTTTGTTGGAAAACTGTTCACGCGCACGATCACCCCCAGAAAATTTCGACGAAGAACTCAATTTTTCGTTCCAATTTTCTTTTCCTTGATCACATCTGCTGTCCTATAAGGACGCGCTCACCACGACCATCCCCCCTGCAGCAATGGCACCTAACCATCTTATTCCTACTGCGCCTCGCAAAAACCCCATGGGTCCCGCCACCAAACTTCCTCCCCAAAAAAATCCCTGTCCCCTCATACTTGTATAAGAGGCCACTGCATTGTAAGCATCGGCACTGCCTTTGCTTAAATTAACGTAGTTATTTTTGACCACCCCACTCATAACAAAATTTCCCCTTTCATTTCCTTACTTCATAACCCCCAAATATAATGCCCTTAACCCCGAAAACGTGTGATCTTAAGTCTCTTATTTTTTGATTTTAAGCAAAATTTAAACTTTTCGTCAACTTTCGGGGCTATTGTCTGACTTAATCATGTCATCATCTAGAGGCTCATGAAGCTTTATAGATCCGAATGACAAATCTGACATAGCATTTATGGTAGGCCTTTGTAGTTCCTCCCTTAACTCTTTTAACTTTTCTGGAGTGATATCTACCCATTGCTCTAGGCTCTGGGATAGCTCCAATTGTCTTCGAGCTTTATAAGGGACTACTCTAAAAGCTGCAACTCTGGTCTGCCAAACTGACCCATCCAGTTCTGCCACAATGTAATTACCACCCTTGGTCTTAGCAATTACTACCATTGGACCATGAAAACGGGGCAGCATTTTAGCACTGTGTGAACTTTCTGTAATCATATTCTTGACCAAGACTAAGTCCAAAGGCTTGAAATTGAAGTCTTTGATAGAGTGTTTATGCTCTTCTGCAAACTTCAAGGCCCATTGGAGTTTGTCCTTCCCAACTCTCTCCCTCATCTCTTCTACATGCTGGTGGTGCTTGGCTAAAGCCCTAGCACGATACCCAATCAACTCCTCTGTAGATAATGGTCCTTCTGGTAATTCTATTAACCAGGTAGCCTCTACTAAGTCCAAAGGTAGAGTTGGATGAGCTCCAGTGACCATGAAGTATGGTGAACACCCAAATCTCTGCCGAATAGTAATGCGATCACTCCACATTACATGGAAGAAGAACCAAAACCATTTAGTGCGATCTTCACAAGCTTTGAATAAAGCCTGCCTGACATCCCAATGTGGTCTTTCAATTTTGCCATTAGCTTGAGAGTTGTATGGAGAGATGGCAATGCCTCTGATTCCATATTTACTCTCTATCCAAGCTGTGACTTTTTTGAATTGTCCAGCATTATCAGTGATGATCTCTGCAATGCAACCCCAGCGACAAATCACATCCTCAAACAACCATTGACCAATTGTTTTATGGTTTTCTTTGCGCAGAGGCCTCCCTTCCATCCATGAAGACAATGCACACCTACCATGGACAATATACTTGCAGCTATTTGAAGCTGGAGTCATGTGCATGGTATCAATGTGAATTGTTTGGAAGATAGAGGGTGTATAGGTTACTGTGGGAGCTCTGTTTACAACTGTCTTCTGACGTATCTGACAGTTGTGACAAGTCCCAACATACCACTGTACATCTCCATCAATCCCTGGCCACCAAAATCGTTCTTGTATTAACATTTTGGTTGCATAAGTCCCTCTATGCCCTAAGGCATCATGGGCTGATTTAAGCATGAACATTCGCTTATCAATCTTGACTACTAGCTTATGCCTAGCCTCATGATTGTGCTTGTACAGTCTCCCCTTTTGATCAAAGAAGAACTGTCTTGCAAACCTCTTGAACTTGTCTGGGTCCCAACCCTTCAAACCTTCAGGTTCTTTGCTTGGGTCTTGTAGCCAGCTTTGTACAATTGGTAGCAAGTCATCCCACTGTTCACTCTCACTACCCTTCCTATGTTCTAAGTAGGCTTGTAAGTCTGCTTCCTTTTCTTCCTCAGTACCTTCTGTGGGTAACAGAGGCTGAGAGAGAGATAGTACTGCAACAGGATCTACTCTAGATGTCTGCTGCTGACTTAGAACTGCCTTCCTAAGTTCCATCTCTTGAGACCTTGCTCTATCAAGTTCTTGTTCAAAATCTGATACTTCAATGGCTACTGTATGTAGATAGCCACCTCTAGTGTCAATTTGATCTGCAAACTCTTCAAGTGCTAAGGGTTCCCAATCCTCCCATCCTAGTTCATTGTTGGTTTTTGCTGGATATTCAAAGTGCATAGTCTTTGGGTTGTCCACCAACTCTGGATTAACAGGTGGGTACTCCTCATCTTCTGGCTGCTTGAGCCTCCTAGACAGGCCATCAACACTAAAGGTCTTTCCTGGCACATGCCTCAAAGTAAAATGATAGAGTAGTACATCCTCAATCCATCTCATGATGGTGGCATTAGGTCCTACTCCAGGATTGCTTAGCATTCCTTTCAAATACTTGGCATCTGTCTCTACTACAAGCTTCCTACAACCAACTAGCCAATACTTATTAGCTTGCAAGGCTCTCATCAAACCATAGAGTTCTCTCTTAGGTTGTGAGAATCTTGCCTCTCTCTCATTCAAGGTGATGGATCCTAGCTTAGCACAAGTGCGTTGCTTAGGATTGTCTGGAGCTTCTTGGAAGATTCCAAAGCCCACTGCCATCCAAGAAGTGTCTACTGATAAGACCACTGCCCCTCCTGACTCATAGTCAAGTGGTTTTAGAGGTGCACTTTCAGCTAGCAACTTCTTCAACTGAGCCATTGCTGACTGCTGTTCCTCACCCCAAACAAATGGTGTGTGGTTTTGAGTCAATTTGTTGATAGGTGCAGCCACTTTAGCATAGTCTTTAATGAACATCCTAAAGGTACCACAAGTACCTAGGAAAGCTCTGACATCTGACTTGTCCTGGCAATCACCCCACCCCATAACAATGGCCAACCGCTTGGTCTCAGGTTTCTGTCCCTCATAGGAACACCTGTGTCCAACCACTACAATCTCATCTGCACAGACTACTGACTTCTTCCCAGAGAAAGTCCCTCCAGCATATTTGATTCTTTGTAACACTCTGTTTACATTTTGCAGATGTTCCCATACAAACCTCCTAATGCCTGGGTTTTCTGGGATAACTTCATAGCCTCCATCTGGCAACTCATACCTATGAGGTGGACCTCTGATTGGCACATCATCAATATATGGCCAAGTTACATGAGGTATCTCATCTTTCAAGATGAAGGTAATGTCATCATGAAAGATTGGTACTGAATTTGTCCAGCCCATTGGCAGAGTTACCAACCTTAGAGCACCAAAGGGTGTCTGGAAGGTGGTATAGTCCCTAGACTTCACATCCAACACTCTCTCATCATATCCCACATACAAGTCAAAGATTCCTCCACAAGCTCTGCCAGCAAAATGACTAGCCAACTCTTCAGTTGCTGGTGGCAACCCAGAATGTGCTATGGTTACTTTATTTAAAGGTTCCAAGCTGTGAACTATCCTCAAACTCTCACCATCCTTCTTCAATACTGTGAACCACTGGGATCTGTATGAAGAGTTGGATGGCTCATATACTCCTGCCTCAATTTTCTGCTTTATCATCTGGCAGATTTTATCTCTGAGTCCAGGAGCAATGGGAATGTTCTTCAATACCCAGGGGGTGTGAGGAATTACTGGCATTACTACAGGAGGGAAGAATTCCTCCTTGAGCCTACCTCTTTGAGAATCATCCCATGCAAAAGCCTCATTCTGCAGCATCATTAGATGATGTACTGCCTTCATCTCCTCTGGCCATAAGAAACCATCACCATGTACTTGGTCAATGATTTCCTTGCACTCAGCAGTGTACCTCCCTGTGGGTTTGAACTTAGGTGGGTTTGGGTCCAACTGTGGCATGTCTGCTAGTGGATCTCCAGTGATACACCTTTCAATTCTAAACTCCTCAGGAGAGGTTCCTAGTACAGGTTTCACCTTTCTAGCAACAGGTTTGTATTTCTTAGAGAATACTTGTGCAGTTTCCCCCACACCTGCTTCTAGCTCTAGGCTTTCCTGCTGTACTAAGACCTCTTCTAACTCCTCTGGTATCTGACACAGCTGCCTATTTAGATAGGCTGCTAATGTCTTCTCATCTCTGCCTCTCATATCTCCCTCTGTAGCAAAGGCCTGCAGATACACATCTCTCAACTCCAGGTTCTTGAATCCACTATGATTTATAGTGTATCCAGTCACCATTACTTCACCATTCTCCTTCTCCCCTAACATTACTGCCACCTCTCCCTGGTCACTGACCAGATCATTGAGATTTAAAATTTTGGATCACTATCTCCTCCAACACCTGCCTTTGGCACCTTCCCTCTTTGAAGAGTGGGCAGGGCTGTCCGGCGACCAGTATTAGGATCTCTGATAGTTATGATGGCACTGCCATCTTGAAGGTTTTGTATGTTGCTCTCTGTCAGTGTGTCAAATGGACGACCCAACAAGACAGTATAAGCTGGCTTGACAAAGATATGCACTTGTAGATAAATGGTGAAGCCTTCAGCAAAAGTAAATGGCACATTTTTGGCTAAACCAACTGATGTATTCACTTGACTGTTGGCACTCTCCATCCTTAAGCATATGTCTGGATCCCAAGTCAATCCTAAACGAAGTGCCTCATCTAGTGCCATACAGACTATCTGAGAACCACTATCTAGAATTGTCTCTACTTGTCCCCTCTGATTGACAATGGGGTTCAAGGACCTCAACACTTGCAAATCTCTTGCCACATATACCACTACTGGCTTTTCTCCTGGAGGGATATTTTCCAAGTAAGTGGCTACACAATCCTGATGCACTACTGCACCAGTAGGCAAATCATCCTGTGTTCCATCTGCAATGAAATAGGTTGCCATTGGTAGGTCATTGACATCTACTTTGTCAGGTGGTTTCTTCTCCCTTACAGTCTGCTGTTGAACTGCTACTCTTGGGATATTAGGATCCCTAGACTGAGTCCCTGATTTGAGAGTCAATTTCTGTATCATTGCCTCTCTTAATCCAGGAGCCACATCTAACAGTTCTCCAGTACTGAAAGGTACAGTAGCCTCCCAGAGTTTATCAATGGTCCTATCCCACTCCTTCCTCTTTGTTCCTGTTAAGGAACTTTTAACAGTGTCCTGCACTGGCAAGTCTGGTCCCTCATTGAGGGCTGGAACCTTCTCAAAAGGTAGGTCCAGTTTTGGTGCAACTCTAGGTGGAATTACCAGAGTTAGCTTTTCTTTCCAGGGTTTTTCAGGGGTTCTCTCTGGCAATGAGGATACTCCTGGTTGAGATGCCTCTTTCCTGATTGCCTTCATTGAGCTATTTAAAAATCCTTAGAGGAAGATTTCTGTCCCTCAGGGCTGGCTGTGTTTCTGGTGTTGATCAACACACTGAGCATCTCAGCCATTTTATTGAAACCTTTCTCCAAGTCTCCCAAGCGATCTGACTCCTTATATTGAAGGCGCTCTAGCATGTCATCCCTTGTATCTCTAACAGAGTTCACATAGGTAGAGTAAGTGACTGTCTCTGGAGGGTCATCTTCTGGCCATCCAAAGTACATGTTCACCTGCTTATCATGTACTTGTGCTAATCTAGCATGAGGAGATATACCAGCAGGATCCCTAGGTAAAGGAGCACCATTAGGTAGCCTGGCTCTCCCTTCCAGTAGGATGATCCATCCTTTTTGTACATCTCCCTTGATGACTTCACACTCTGAGATTCTATGCCCAGTTTGCCAACAATAGAAGCAAGTAACTCCACTTCTTCCAGAAGTTGGAAAGGTAGGTGGCCCTTCTGTCCTTATGCCCTGGTTCCCTTTGGTATTTAAGAAGGTATTGCGCATGTCCAACTGACCAGCTTGCAAAGCTTGCATGGTACTCTGGATGCTCCCTATTTGTTTCCCAATGGTAACCACAGTATCTTGGAGATGAGCCATTTTCTCCTCCACTTCCTCCTCCTTAATGTTTCCCCTACTAGTTTCCATTTTCTCTACTCTTTCCTCTCTAGGGCTCCTTACAGTAGCACCATCTATCAAGGTCCCCACTACTGTCAGCACTTCTGATAGGTCATATTTGTTGTCCTTGTGCCTATTCCTAGCAGGGTCTTTGTAGTGGCCATATCTACTGATCAACCTCTCCTCAATCACATCTCCAAAAGCTGGTGTAAAGCACCCCAGGAATTTGTCTACCAGAGACCCATTCCCAGTGACATTAGCCAACTTCTTAGCCTCAGCTCTAAATTTTCTTATGAGAGAATGGATTTCTGTAGTGTCATTCCTACTAAGTCTGGCATGTTCTCTGCAGATTCTGTCCAGGTTTGCAACACTACCTGTGTCATCCACTGCTTCTGGATAAGACTCCTTGATCTCTTTCTCAAAAGCAGACCAAGTATAGTCATCTCCAAAGGAATCAAAGCCCAGCCATTCCTGTTCAGTCTGAGCATCCACATACTCCAAGATTCTCTTTTTCCTTTCTTTATCTCCATGGATCCCAGCATGCTCAAACAGAGAGATCATCCTTTGCAAAAAGTGACGAACCTCAGAGGGCTCAGTATGCTTAAACTTAGGTGCATCCCTGCTGTCAGGCAGTGGCAGTTTGTATCTGATATTTTGCTCCATTATTGAGGCAGTAGAAACTGGTTGAGTAGTAGGGTACAGTTCTTTTGGTGAGCTTGAAATTACTCTCTCAGTCCGAAGCTTTCTCTTTCTGAGTAAGGTTTCAGGGTCAGGCAAAAAGGACTTTGAACCACTGCTATTGGTCCTAGTTTCTCTTTTCCTTAATGTAACAGAGTTTTTCACCTTGGTTGCAATAACTTCAGGTGTTTTGGGCCAAGACCCAGGTGGTGCAAAACTAATGTTTCACAAGGGTTGGACTTCCTCAAGGAAATCCAAAAGTAAGTTTTTGTGCAACAAAAGCCCCTCGCGGTGGGCTCCAGATGATGCGAAATGTAAGTTTTGATGCCGTCAATTGATCGGATCAATGGATCGAACTTTGTTTTCACAGAGTTTTGGAGGCTCCAGTTACACGAAAGCTCACTTAGACGTTACAGTCGTAGGTATAGATTTTAAATTGATTTATTCGTTAGCTGAGACGGCCTCAAACTATTGAATGGGTCCAAAAATATATAAAATTAAAACCCGAAACAACTAAATACTCGTAGGCCTAAGTTAGCCGCTCCCTGGGGCTAGCCGAGCCGTGGTACGTCGTTGCTTGCCCTTTTCCTCCGATCCTGCTCTCCTCTTTATAGCTCGTCGTACGCGCATGGACCAGGCTGTTTTTCGTGCGCTCCCGTGGGTGTACCGCGTGGTTTTCCTTGGCCTTTCTCTGTTATTGGTTGGCCGTTTGCGATGACGTGCTGGGTCGGCGTTACTCGGTTATCCGTTTGTCCGACCTCTTTTTCTCATTCTTTTCTTTTCCACTCCTCTCTTAGCAGGCTCTGCGTAGTTTGTATGGTGGCTAGGTCTGGTCTCTGGATGGTCTGGCGTGCGGTGTCGAGGGGAGGCAGGGTTTTTGCTATGCATTCCGACGTCTATGGCTGTCCTCGGCATCGGTTAGCTGTTCTAGCCGGTTTTTGCCGAGCACAGCCATTGATCGTTGATCAAATGCGTGACCAGCTGTTCTCGACATCATAGGTCCTGCTGGTGTCATTCAATGCGTGCTTTCTTGGGTTCTTTGGTGATATTCGTTTTATACTAGGTAAGGTTTTTATGTCTACAGTTTTTGACATTTACCCAAGCTTACAGTTTTCAGCTTGTTTTGATTGGTATTTCCCTTATCTCTCTTTTTAAGTATATTCAACCTGTCTCGTACTCGAGACAGGCGTATCAATAGAAATAGAAATAAAGATGAGACTGGTGTCACAACCCGTCCCCTGAACCCCTGCACATTGCCCAGCAACCCCCCGATCCCCCAGAAAACCCCCGACACTCCGTTGAACTTCTGCCCATGCCCCGCACCTATTTTGGCTAACTCTGACGCCTCCCTGGCTAACTCCGATGGCCCTCTGGCCAACTTCGACGCCTTCCCCGCAGCCACTGACACTTACTCTGGATCTCCCAAACCCCAAGAACCATCCCCGCTGTTCCTGATCTTTGCCACCCATCATCAACTCAACACCCTGGTTCCTCCGACCCATTCCGGAGTATCACGACAACCTCGGGGCGACTCGTGTTCCCCAATGATCCCATCAACGTATCAGCGCAGCCCAATCCTCGATCACAACCAACACCCACCCACTCCATTGAGCTCCGCCAAGCCCCGCCACTGCAGCTGACATATCCCAAAGTTCTCCAGTAGTCAGTATATAAGCCGTCGAGTAGCTCTTCATACTCCAGTCTTGATATTGCTTAACGTTACCTATGGTCTGATTGTTTCCTTTTCGTATTTCATGTTTTGTGTTTCGTGTCTCGTTCTCCTTACTCTCAGTCTCCTGGTCTTATCTCAGTCTCCCAGTCTTATCTCAGTCTCCCGGTCTTGTCTTGTCTCCATTTTGTTATCGTTCTTGTTATCGTTTTGTATCTCCACTCGAATCTACTCTTGTCCCATATCGACTCCATTCCATTTCATCTGACGCTGTCTTGGTGACTCCGTCCGGCCATTGTGCCCAAGTCTTCATCAACCTTAACGATCTCACAAACTCCACGGTTACGATTACAAACCCCGACACTCTTTCACCAGTTCGAACCTCGTTCTTCGCTCGGTCCCGGACTCCATCAACTCCCATTGATCTCCCATCAAACCCTGGCTCTGCTCCCATTGATCACACCGCTGCCTACTCCTTCGCTTCTGCGAATCCCCCTATACGGTCTTCTGCCTGAACCCCACCAAGACCGTCCCATTTCCTTGCAATCAGACTTCTCCCGACCTCCCCGGATCTGTCCAGATCACATCCCACCAACTATCTGCACAAGCCATCAGTGCCCGGAACACTTTCGAGTGTTTGGTTGCCAGTGCAAGGGGATCACGCCTGCCTAGTAAGGACTTGCCCAGTGCAGCTGAGCCCCCGAGGTCAGTGGAACCTGACATAATATCAAGACTCTACCTTACCCCATCTGTGATGCCCGTATTATTTCTGCACACACGATCAAATAACTCTGATGTCTATGGTCTACCCATGCCTGGAAACCCTTATGATTCATACGGCCCTGCCCAATTTGCCGAGGCACATCGAGTCGCAGATCCAACACCAAACGTCCCCTCCGCTCTGGTTACATCCATACAACGGCTCCCCCCATGGACACCCTCCCCAACTCACACCCAACCTCCAACCCCTTGCGCAAACTGTCAAATCATCTCCCACCCCACCCTTACCCTCTCCGCCAACTCTGTTCTCTTGCACAAAGTTGACCCCAACGTCACCCAAAGAACAGCATCCCAAAACCCAGCAACCACCCAACCAAATGAGTGACAATGTCTCCGGCACCGCAACAACCCTCCAACAAACAATAATGCCAACCCGCTGCGAAACAGTCACCCATTGCGCAAAGGATTGCCAGCCACAATGAGACCACTGAGAACGCACTTCTCCAAAGCCCGCCTGTGGATCCACCGAACCACTAGCAACCCCAAAGACCAATGCGACTAATCACCAACAACAGAATGAGAACCCCAGACCTAGACTACGCTCCAACCCCAGAACCTGCTTCCAGACCTTGGTCGACTCGGCCGTCACCTCCGCCCAACAAATAAAGGGGCCCCAACACCTCCGACCTGACCCTGACAACACTGGCACAAGACCAAGACATTCCTGAGCTTCTAGACGGTCAGGAAAAGAATGGCTATGCACCCTCCACTCCGCCGCCTAAAGCACAGCCCCAAGGTTAACAAGAAGAACCACGGCACCCCACTCCTGATGAGGGACAACTCCGGACCACGCCGCTATTTCACCACCCTCCCCCACACAATCCGGAACCCCCGACAATGAGGACCCTGGATGCCAAATCTCCCTGTATGCCACCCCCAAACCTAAACTCCACCACCAGACTCCGCCACCTCCCACGAAGGAATCCCCAGCATAGGAGCCACCCTGAACTAACTATAGGAAAAAGGACCCTATACGAAGTAGTTCCCTAAGTACTCTAAATTCGCTGACATGTTCATATAAGGGAGGGAGAAGCCCCACCATCACCCAGAAAACGACGATTGGCCGTTTAAGCGACCTGACAACCCAAAGGGCACACGCTCCGATATCCTTAAAGGACCTCCCCCACCTGGTTCGACAACCCAAACAACCCTGCGCCGGCCCAAAACTGCCTGACCCACCCCTCCAACCCCCTCCAAACCCCTCGACACAGCTCTGGACCCTGGCAACACGACTCCAGGGCCTCTGCTCTGACTACAACATCTCATCAAGAGGACTTATGGCGCCAACCCAACAACAATGCCCTGGTAGCCCCAACTCTCCAACATAAATCACCACCCACTCCGAATCCCGCCCCTACGCCGGAATATGCCCGTCAAACAGGGACCACATCATCGGAGCACCCAGAAGCAAGCCACATACAAGTATCCTCTTTGGAGTACCCAGAAGCAGGCCACATGCGAAGTAATCTCTCAGAGTACCCCAAAGGGTGCTGATGCCTTCCCCAAGAAGCAAGCGGTGCCTCTCCCCACTGCCACCCCGCATTTGCAACAATCTCCGGGCCACTCCAGAACATGAATGAAGAGTTGCCTCAACCCTGCCGCGGCTCCCGGAGAGCCCCACTCCAGTGCCTCCCCACAGCCAACCTCCCCGCCGCCCCCCAACAACCATGAACAACCAACAAACCCCCACCAAGTGACCCTTGTGTCAACTCCGGGACCACCCACTTCTTCCCCGATGAAGGAACCATCAACTCCAGGTAGGAACAACCCTCAGGACAAGCCCCGAAGCATCTCCGCTGAGGCGGGCCATTCCCCAACCAACCCCCATGCTGCCCAAAAGAAACATCCACCAACACAACTCCAACAGACCTCCAAACTCGGGGGAGTATCAGAAATACGTAAGACCCCTCTGTCCATCTCGGGACTTACCTTTGGTCAGGAAAGCAATGTCACGTAGATGATCCGGAACCTCAAATTACGGCCCCAGACCCCAAAGAAACTGGTTGGGACTGATCACCCTGCATCCTGCCCCCTTGGTCATTGACACTCCGGAGCACACCAAAGCACCACTCAAAACATGCCCGTCCACAGACGCAACACTCCGGAACACGACCCCAACCTGGACCAACTATGCCGCGAGGACGAACCTCGCCTCACTGAACCCCGCCAATGAAGAAGGCCCCGCCGCCTTCGCCACCAGTGCCAGCATAAGGGCCAGATCACGGGAAGACCTCCATTCTCCCCCCCTCGCCAACCGCACTACTAAGAAAACCAAAGCCCCGGACCCACTGGGCACCGTGAGAGATTCGAAGGTCCACCCTCCAATACCAATATGGCGCATGTCCCCGCCACAGACAAAAGAAAACCCCTACACCCCTGGTCAGAATTTCCAAGAATTGAACTCAATAACACTGCCCCAAAATGCCACAGAACTCCACTGGAGGACTCCCACCACCCCCGTCGGACCTCGGGAGCCCTCCCTGCGATGCCCCGCCCCGTCCTGTCAAACCCCAGGACTAGCCAGCACAGATAGGCACTAGTGGGCATAACCCCCGCCTCTGGATTCATTAGGGATTCAACTCCCTCCTACACCCCTGCGTGTTTCGCTTACTTCACCCTCACACAAACTAAAACCTCACTTCACACGCCCAGGGACCAAGAAAGGGACATGTTTGCATACCAAAATTATATATATACAAAAGGCGAGGGAGGCAGCAAGTCCGAGAGCAACAAGAAACAGGGCTGCACCCATCTCACTCCCTCCCCGGACCCCCCGGCAACCCAACCCCCAGGTTGACTTCCATCTGGGCCCGCACTACCGCTAAGATCTCCACCAACCCCAGCAATGCCTCCCCCATGTCAGCCGCCACCTCCCACCACGACCCTGGAGCCACCGCATTGCGTTGCCAATGCCCTGCCAACAACCTCTCCAATTGCGCCATCCTCTGCTGCAACTCCGGAGGCTGAACTGTGGACCCCTGCGTCAACCCGTCCTGAATTGATGCGAATGCCGTGGAGGCACTGTCCAAGAGGACCCAATGCTCCTGCACCCAGCCTAAACCCAGAAAATGAGCTGTTAGTAACAAACAGAGGAACGGGAGACAACTCACGAAGGATTCCCACATGGCCCAAAGTGGCCTTGTTGGCCAACCAATCCTCCCTCCGCCTTGCCACCTCCAGCTCCACCCACAACGCATCCCCCTCCGGAACTCGTCCCCGCCCCTCTGCTTCCCCTGTGGGCTGCCCCTCCATCTGTGTCAGACACTCTGACAAGCCCCGCACCTCTAACGCTTGCTCTGTTGCCATGTGCACCGAAGTGTTCCTCTCCCGCTCCATCGCCTCTTTCTCCGTCTGCGCCACATCACGGTCCTCCCTCGCCTGTCAGAGCTCACCCTCCCATACTGCCAATGATGTCGTCAAAGCCTCCACCTGCTTGTGAAGAAAGACCTCCATAATTGAAGGAATCGGCGCGGGGGGACTCGACGACCGTTCCGAGGGAACGCCTGGGGTAGGAGAAATGAGGAGAGACTCCGGAGGCCCCGCCAATGGCTCACACCCATGCGGCCTCTTGCTGGGTCCCGCCCCCGAGGGCGGGGAGGCTCGATGCTTCCCCCAAATCACCGCCGAGGATGCCCCCTTTCCCTTTGGCAACGCGGGACAAAACTTGGTCTGTTTCAGAACCCCCAGAAAATCCACCACCACCACCATGGACGACTCTACAAAAGCCCTGTCAATCATCCCGAAAAGACAAGTCGACACCACTTATGACTCCGGTCCCTGACGCTAGTGCGGCGCCAACGCTCAAACTCCTCCCCCCCACTGTCGTACACCACCACCTCGTCCAAATCGGCGGGAGAGACTACTGGATTGCTGAGGGAAGACATGACAAAATTCGGGAAATTTCGGGGTACGTCCAAAGCTTTTAATTGATTGAGGAGAACCCTGACAAAGCGGCGGCCGCGCTTTGACTTCATCTCCCACGCCACTATCACTCGCTGCAGATTGATCAATATTGCTTGGCTTCAACTCCCATGCCCCGCCGACCCCCGTCCGGCTCCCCACGTCTTGAAGGGTCTCAACGCTGAAGGGGGGGTGATGTCACGACCCATCCCCTGAACTCCCGCACATTGCCCAGCAACCCCCCGATCCCCCAAAAAACCCCCGACACTCTGTCAAACTTCCGCCCATGCCCTGCGCCTATTTTGGCTAACTCCAATGCCTCCCCAGCTAACTCCGACGGCCCTCTGGCCAACTTCGACGCCTTCCCCGCAGCCACTGACACTTACTCTGGATCTCCCAAACCCCAAGAACCATCCCCGCTGTTCCTGATCTTTGCCACCCATCATCAACTCAACACCCTGGTTCCTCCGACCCATTCCGGAGTATCACGACAACCTCAGGGCGACTCGTGTTCCCCAATGATCCCATCAACGTATCAGCGCAGCCCAATCCTCGATCACAACCAACACCCACCCACTCCATTGAGCTCCGCCAAGCCCCGCCACTGCAGCTGACATATCCCGAAGTTCTCTGGTAGTCAGTATATAAGCCATTGAGTAGCTCTTCATACTCCAGTCTTGATATTGCTTAACGTTACCTATGGTCTGATTGTTTCCTTTTCGTGTTTTGTGTTTTGTGTTTTGTGTCTCGTTCTCCTTACTCTCAGTCTCCTGGTCTTATCTCAGTCTCCCGGTCTTATCTCAGTCTCCCGGTCTTGTCTTGTCTCCATTTTGTTATCATTCTTGTTATCGTTTTGTATCTCCACTCGAATCTACTCTTGTCCCATATCAACTCCATTCCATTTTGTCTGACGCTGTCTTGGTGACTCCGTCCGGCCATTGTGCTGCCCAAGTCTTCATCAACCTTAACAATCTCACGAACTCCATGGTTACGATTACAAACCCCGACACTCTTTCACCAGTCCGAACCTCGTTCTTCGCTCTGTCCCGGACTCCATCAACTCCCATTGATCTCCCATCAAACCCCGGCTCCACTCCCATTGATCACACTGCTGCCTACTCCTTCGCTTCCGCAAATCCCCCTATACGGTCTTCTGCCTGAACCCTGCCAAGACTGTCCCGTTTCCTCGCAATCCGACTTCTCTGGACCTCCCTGGATCCATCCAGATCACATCTCACCAACTACCTGCACCAGCCATCAGTGCCCGGAATGTTTTCGAGTGTTCGGTTACCAGTACAAGGGGATCACGCCCACCTAGTAAGGACTCGCCCAGTGCAGCTGAGCCCCTGAGATCAGCGGAACCTGACAACTGGGAAATGTAACAGACACAGATATAACAGAAGAATATCAGCAATATCAAGGATACCATAGCAGATATTGCTCTATGACTTATATACCAACTACTGGGCCTCCTCTAGGGACAGTGGGTCTGGCAGTGGGGCTTGTCAAAGCTGTGTAGAGTTGACAGGTATCAGTTTTGATCAATTGGTGGGCCATGGTGATATACTGATGGAAAATGATGAGAACACAGGCCACAGTATAGTTGTCAGGAAGTTCTAAACTGGTCAGGCAAGTTGTGGTGACAAGTTGGTGATGTACACTGGGATTAGGAATAGTGTTGGAGGGGCCTGGGGGCTTGGGAGGAGCAGGGAAAGTGATGGGGTCTGCAGGGAATGTATCAGGGCCCATTGGAGAGTTGCTGGGGTTTGCTGGGAAAGTGTCAGAGATTGCTGGGGTGGGTGCTGGGGAGGGGGTGGACAAAGGTTGGGGTAGGTTGAGGGGGCATTAGTGGGTACTCCAGGGAGGCAGAATTTGAAGGAGGAGAGGCTCAGAGGTCCAGGGGTGGGTCATTGTCAGATTCTGCTGACCATGGGATACTTCAAGTTTGCTTGGTGGTAGCATTGATTTTGTTCCAGAGGAGTTAGCAGAGAGAAGTAGAGGTCCCTTGGCAACTGTGGGGGCAATGGGGTAGGAGTTGTCCTTGAGGAGCAGGGCAAGCCATAAGTGGTCCTTGGCAGTGTAGCAAGATGGAGCTCTAGGAGTGGGTTGGCATTGTAGCAGACTCAATGGGGAACAGTTTTACATGCCAGCTGTGCTGTAATTAGTCAGTACAGAGGCAGAACTACTTTTTCTGGATTTGGTTTGCTCATTCTTGTGGTCCATCAATCTTTGAGTGGGGGGTGGTTAATAAATTGAATTCAAAGGTGGATGGTGTTCAGAGATTTGTGTCTTGATGGAGGCATGTCTGGGTAGGGGTTTGCTGAGCCCTGGAGTATTGTTAATGTGCAGTAGAGTTTGACAAGTGCTTGCTTAGGCAAGTTTCTCTGGCCTGGAGATGGGGTTTGCAGATTTGGATGTGCTACATGACATTCCTTTTTGTTTCTTGCCAAAAGTAAGTCCAGAGGCAAATGGGAGAGTCTTACATGTTCCTGGTATTCTCAGGGCTTATGGTGCTGCCAGAGTTTGTCAGAATGAGTATGTTTGGGGTTCAGGGCATGGGTTCATCCTTCTTGGAGTAGGGGTCAGTGGTCTGGAGGCAGCATACAGGTTGATTGGTGGACAATTCCTGGCAGAGTTGCTTCTGGGTAGAGTGCTGAGTGGGGAAGGGTTTGGAGTTGCCATTTCTGGGGTTGTTCTTCCTGGGATAGGAGCCAATGGTCTGGGGGTGACATGAGTATTGGTTGGTTGTCAGATTCTTTGAGAGGGTTACCTTCAGAGATGGAGCTGAGTGGGAAAAGGGGTTCAGAGGTGTGTTTTGTTGGTCCATCCTTTTCAGAGCAGGAACCAGAGGTCCAGAGATAGTGTAAATGGTGGATTGGAGGGTTGGCTTGTTAGTGGAGTTGTGTCAGGGATTGTGCTGGGTGGGGGAAGGAGGTCTGGAGTGGGTAGGGGGTTCCAAAGTGGGTGAGGGATTCCAAAGTGGGTAGGGAGTTCCCTCCTCTTTCATATCAGCATAACATGTAAATGTGTAATGGGGATTACCACTGGGTGGTGGAGTTCATTCAGCTCAACTCCAAAGAGCTTCTTTAGGCACTCATTGGTCATCTGGCAGGAGTGTCAAGGGTTTTTAAGTTGACCATGGAGTAGCAGAAGGTGAGGTCATATTTCAGAGAGGTTTTTGGGCCAGTGAGCAAATGAGTGGCAGAGTTATTGGGTAAAGGCAGAGGTCTTCAAAGTTGTTTTAGAATGTGGCAAATATATTCCAGTTGATTCCCCAAGAGTTAGAGGAGGTTGGGCTGTCATTCCACTATATGAAATCATTGTCCATGTTAAGGGAGAGGTTGTCTGCAAATACTGGAGAGTGGTGGGGGAGTTGGTCATTTGAAGGCATGACTTGGTACTCAGAGGGGTCACAGCAGGTGTGGGAGTGGTCTTCCATTTATGTTCTGGAGCAGTCCAGAGGTCATTATAGCTGGAGCAGAAATATGTCTTGGCACTGTGGAAGTAGTCAACAAGATTTCTGATCAGGGAGAGTGGGTACCACATCTTTTGTAGGGCATTGTTGAGTCTCTGATAGTTGGGGCAGAGTCAGAGGAGCCATTTGTTTTCCCTGGTTGCTGGATCGAAACTTTGGCAGAGGGGGTTGGGGTGTAAGACATCTTGCCAAGCTTATGGAGGGCCATTTTGAGTGTCCAAGGTTTGTGTTTCAATGGGTAGTTGATTTTGTCAAAGGGATGGGAGAGGCTAAGCAGCTGGGTTGTGACTCCAGTAGAGGAGATCAGAGCATATGACATCTTGCTTGGTGAAGGGTGGAAGTGGTGTTAGAGAAGTTTGACTCAATGATGGTTGTGGGGGAAAATGCTACTCTTTCCTTGGAGAATGCATCAGCAAACTTATAGTACTTTGGAGAAACTACTTCATATGGGATTTGTTCTTCTGTTGCTCTGGCAGTGTGGTCCCTGCATGTAGACATCTTTTCTAGTAAGGGTGGAGGGTTTGAAGTTGGTGGTGGAAAATTTTTGGCCTGTGAGGGTTTCCAGGCATGGGTCAACCATAGACATCAGAAGTGTTTGGCAAACATGTGTGTGGAGCTAGCATGGACATCACAAATGGGGTAAGGTAGAGTCTTGATATTATTTCAGGTTCCACTGACCATGGGGGCTCAGGTAGAGTCTTGATATTATGTCAGGTTCCACTGACCACGGGGCTCAGCTACACTGGGTGAGTCCTTACTAGGTGGACATGATTCCCTGCACTGACAACTGGGCATTTGGAGGTGTCCCAAACACTGGGGACTTGTGAGGATAGTTGGTGGAGATTGATCCGAGCAAGTCTAGAGAGGTCCAGAGGAGTAGGGGATGAGCTGAGGGGAAGGGGGACAGGCTTGGCAGGGTTCAGGCACAAGTCCATATGCAAGTATTGTGGGTGTGGAGGAGGCAGAGGCTGTCACGACCCATCCCCTGGACCCCCACACATCGTCCAGCAACCTCCTGATTCCCCAAAACCCCCGACGCTCTGCCGAACTTCCGCCCATGCCCCGTGCCTATCTCGGCTAACTTCGACGCCTCCACGGCTAACTCCAACAGCCCCCTGGCCAACTTCGACGCCTTCCCCGCAGCCACTGACACTGGCCCTGGATCTCCCAAACCCCGAGAACCACCCCCACTGTTCCCGATCTCCGCCACCCATCACCAACTCAACACCCTGGTTCCTCCAACCCATTCCAGAGTATCACAACAACCTCGGGGCAACCCACATTCCCAAATGATCCCATCAACGTATCAGCGCGGCCCAACCCTTGATCGCAACTGACACCTGCCCACTCCGTCAAGCTCTGCCAAGCCCTGTCGCCACAGCCGACGTACTCCGAAGTTCTCTGGTAGTCAGTATATAAGACGTCGAGTAGCTCTTTGTACTCTAGTCTTGATATTACTTAACGTTACCTATGGTCTGATTGTTTCCTTCTTGTGTTTTGTGTTTTGTGTTTCATGATTCGTTTTCCTTAATCTCAGTCTCCTGGCCTTATCTCAGTCTCCTGGTCTTATCTCAGTCTCCTGGTCTTGTCTTGTCTCCATTTCGCTATCATTCCCGTTATTGTTTCATATCTCCACTCAAACCTACTCCTGTTCCATCTCGACTCCATTTCATTTCGTCCGATGCTGTCTTGGTGACTCCGTCCAGCCGTTGTGCCCAAGTCTTCCTCAACCTTAACAACCTCACGAACTCCACGATTACGATTACAAACCCTGACACTCTTTCACCAGGTCCGAACCTCGCTCTTTGCTTGGTCCCAGACTCCATCAACTCCAATTGATCTCCCATCAAACCCCGGCTCTGCTCTCATTGATCACACAGCCACCTACTCCTTTGCTTCTGCAAATCTCCCATATGGTCTTCTGCCTGAACCCCACCAAGCCCATCCCATTTCCTTGCAATCCGACTTCTCCGGACCTCCCCAGATCTGTCCGGATCACATCCCACCAACTATCTGCACAAGCCATCAGTGCCCGGAACGCTTTCGAGTGTTTGGTTGCCAGTGCAAGGGGATCACGCCTGCCTAGTAAGGACTCGCCCAGTGCAGCTGAGCCCCCGAGGTCAGCAGAAGCTGACATAATATCAAGACTCTACTTTATCCTGTCCGTGATGCCTGCATTATCCCCACACACATGATCAAATAACTCCGATGTCTATGGTCTACCCATGCCTGGAAACCCTTATCATTCATATGGCCCTGCCCAATTTGCCGAGGCACATCGAGTCACAGATCCAACACCAAACGTCCCCTCCGCTTTGGTTACATCCATACAACGGCTCTCCCCACAGACACCCTCCCACCCAACCCCCAACCCCTCGCGCAAACCATCAAATCATCCCCCACCCCACCCTTACCCTCTCCGCCAACTCCGTTCCCTCACACAAAGTTGACCCCAACATCACCCATTGCATGAGGATCACCAGCCATGATGAGACCACTGAGAACGCACTTCCCCGAAGCCTGCCTGTGGATCCACCGATCCACTAGCAACTCCGCAGACCAACAAATGCAACTAATCACCAACAACATCACCAAACCCTACTATTGACCCCCCAACCCTCACCCTGACCACCCCCGAGGAACTATGCCCTCCGACAACTAGCCCCAAAACCACCGAAATCAAGCTCAACCCAACAACCCCAACAACAGAACAAGAACCCCAGACCTAGGCTACGCTCCAACCCCAGAACCTGCTTCCGGACCTCGGTTGACTCGGCTGTCACCTCTGCCCAACAAATAAAGGGGCCCCGACACCTCCGACCTGACCCCAACAACCCTGGCACAAGACCAAGACATCCCTGAGCTTCTAGACGGTCAGGAAAAGAATGACTATGCACCCTCCACCCTGCCACCTAAAGCACAGCCCCAAAGTTAACGAGGAGAACCGCAGCATCCCACTCTTGACAAGGGACAACTCTGGACTGCGCCGCTATTTCAACACCTTCTCCCACACAATCCAGAACCCCTGACATTGAGGAACCTTGATGCCGACCCTCCCCGCATGCCACTCCCAAACCTAAACTCCAGACTCCGCCACCTCCCACGAAGGAACCCCCAGCATAGGAGCCACCCCGAACTAACTATAGGAAAAAGAACCCTATACAAAGTAGTTCCCCAAAGTACTCTAAACTCGCTGACATGTTCATATAAGGGAGGGAGAAGCCCCACCATCATCCAGAGAACGTTGATCAGCCATTCAAGCGACCTGACAACCCACAGGGCACACGCTCTGATATCCTTACAGGACCTCCCCCACCTGGCTCGACGACCCAAACAACTGCGTGCCAGCCCAAAACTGCCCGACCCACCCCTCTGACCCCCTCCGAACCCCTCGACACAGCTCCGGACCCTGGCAACACGACTCCAGGGCCTCTGCTCTGACTACAACATCTCATCAAGAGGACTTACGGCGCCAACCCAACAACGATGCCCTGGTAGCCCAAACTCCACAACATAAATCACCACCCGCTCCGAATCCCACCCCTACGCCGGAAAATGTCCATAAAACAGGGACCACATCATTGAAGCACCCAGAAGCAAGCCATATACAAAGTATCCTCTTGGAGTACCCAGAAGCAGGCCACATGCGAAGTAATCTCTCAGAGTACCCTAAAGGGTGCTGATGCCTTCCCCAAGAAGCGAGCGGTGCCCCTCTCCACTGCCACCCCCACATTTGCAACAATCTCCGGGCTGCTCCGGAACACAAATGAAGAGTGGCCTCAACCCTGCCATGACTCCCAGAGAGCCCCACTCCAGTGCCTCCCTGCAACCGACTTCCCCACTGCCCCCCAACAATCGTAAACAACCATCCTCCCCCATCCAAGCTCAGCTCCAGGAGCCACCGCCACTCCTGCATGACAACTCCGCTGCTCCACAAAAAAACCCCACTCTGGAGCTCCCCCTCCAATTCGCGACACAACCCCACTCGCAAGTTAAGGCCCAACCCCAACCCCCACATCAACTCAGGACCCCTGGTACTCGCGCTTGGAACTGCGGACCGACAAAATGCACCTCAGAGCCCTTCCTATGCCCGCACCTTCCCCAAAGCCCACACAACCAACAAACCCCTACCAAGTGACCCTTGTGTTGACTCCGGGACTGCTCACTTCTTCCCCGATGAAGGAACCACCGACCCTCAGGAAGGAACAACCCTCAGAACGAGCCCCGAAGCATCTCCGCTGAGGTGAGCCATCCCCCAACCAACCCCCATGCTGCTCCTGCCCAAAAGAAACATCCACCAACACAACTCCAACAGACCTCCAAACTTGAGGGAGTGTCAGAAATACATAAGACCCCTCTGTCTGTCTCGGGACTTACCTTTGGTCAGGAAAGCAATGTCACGTAGATGACCCGGAACCTCAAATTTTGGCTCTGGACCCAAAGGAACTGGTCGGGACTGATCACCCTGCATCCTGCCCCCTTGGTCATTGACACTCCGGAGCACACCAAAGCGCCACTCGAACATGCCTGCCCACAGACACAATATTCCGGAACATGACCTCGACCCGGACCAACTATGCTGCAAGGACAAACCTCGCCCCACCGACCCCCACCAATGAAGAGGGCCCCGCCGCCTTTGCCACCAGCGCTGGCATAAGGGCCAGATCATGGGAAGACCTCCGTCCCCCCCGCCAACCGCACTGCCAAGAAAACCAAAGCCCTGAACCCGCTGATGTGCTCCTATGCCGCCTAGTGCCGTGCAGGAAACCTAACACTTGTCACTAGATAGGGTAGCTGGCAGTAGGAAGTTAATAGTTGAGGGCGAGTCAGTAACCGTCCCAGAGAACTAGAGCGAAAGTGGTGGCGGGGAAGTGAAGTCGAAGAGAATCGCCACTGCTTACGACAGTCGCAGCGAAACTGAAATGGTGGCGGGGGGGGGGGATAAAGGAGAGAGACAGCGGTAAGAGTAAAATTGAGATCGAAGGACGAACGTAAACTTGTTGCTAGCCGCAATTGCTAGCGTCACTAAGTTGAAATAACGTTTATTGGCACCCGTAGTCGGTACCACACTAAGTCGAGGTCAAAGTTGAAGAGGCTTGTCGCTAAGCCAAGGTTGAAGACGAGATGAGGGAATGAGATGAGGTAAATGATACCCTTAAGCTGGTAGCTTATAGATGGGGGAGTAATACGATGGTGATGCGATGGTAAAATTTGATGGGGTGATGTCTATGTGCAGGCAGTATTTATACGTTTTCGAAGTATAGTAAGGGAAGGTAAGTAATTAAGCGCCACTAGCGGCGGCGTCTGCCACGGTGTTTAGGTTGCGTGCCAGGCGTCAGTCTGTAACTAAGTAAAAAGTCATAGGTGAGGCCTTGGCGACGACTAATTGCTAATAAGAACCAAAAAGAGAACGAGTCCGATGTCAATACCTGAAGTAAGAACACCGTTCAGGGATGTTGGTAAGCACGACAAGGGGAATGATAGTAAAAAGGTACGTGTCTGGTAATATGTCCATATATAGTAAAGGAATGCCGTTTTGTCGCCAGGATCGCTAAGGTCGCTAATAATCGTCGCCAAGGGGGTCTAGGCCTTGATGGTCCAGGCCCATGTTCCAGGCTTTGCGTGATGTTCCCCGTGATTGATAAGTCTCATGGTCACTAGAGTCTTGTGCTTCGGTCCAATCCTAGGGCCAAGTCCCGTGCGCTGAGTGTTGTGACTTGTGTCAAATTCAAAGTAGTCAGCTGCCGCTAAGTCCGAACCGCCGAAAAAGGTGCTCAGCGATAACTGGGGCTCATCACCGCTGGACACCTGTGAAAGATTCAAAGGTCCGCCCTCCAGCACTAACATGGCACACGTCTCCGCCGCAGACTAAAGAAAACCCCTACACCCCTGGTTGGAAATTCCGAGAATCAAACTCAATAACACCACCCCAAAATGCCACGGAACTCCACCGGAGAACTCCCACCAACCCTGCCGCACCTCGGGAGCCCTCCCTGCGATGCCTCGCCCCGTCCTGACAAACCCCGGGACTAGCCAGCACAGATGGCACTAGCGGGCATAACCCCCACCCCTGGATTTACTAGGGATTCAACTCCCTCTCACACCCCTGCGTGTTTCGCTTACTTCGCCCTCATACAAACTAAAACCTCACTTCACATGCCCAGGGACCAAAAAAGGGACATGTTTGTGTACAAAAATTACATATATACAAAAGGCGAGGGAGGCAGCAAGTCCAAAAGCAACAAGAACCAGGGCCCGCACCCACCTCACTCCCTCCCCGGACCCCCCGGCAACCCTATCCCCAGGTCGACTTCCATCTGGGCCCGCACCACTGCTAAGACCTCCACCAACCCCGGCAATGCCTCCCCCGCATCAGCCGCCACCTCCCACCACAACCCCAGGGCCACCGCATTGCGTCGCCGATGCCCCGCCAGCAACCTCTCCAATCGCGCCATCCCCTGCTGCAACTCTGGAGGCTGAACCGCGGACCCCTGCATCAACCCATACTGAACCGACGTGAACACCGCAGAGGCACCGTCCAAGAGGACCTGATGCTCCCGCACCCAGCCTAAACCCAGAAAATGAACCGTCAGTAACAAACAGAGGAACGGGAGACAACTCACGGAGGATTCCCACGTGCCCCAAAGTGGCCTCGTTGGCCAACCAGTCCTCCCTCCACCTCACTGCCTCCAGCTCTGCCCACAACACATCCCCCTCCAGAACTCGTCCCCGCCCCTCCGCTTCCCCCGCGGACTGCCCCTCCATCTGCATCAGACGCTCCCACAAGCCCCGCACCTCTAACGCTTGCTCTGTTGCCATGTGCACTGAAGTGTTCCTCTCCCACTCCATCGCCTCTTTCTCCGTCTGCACCACGTCACAGTCCTCCCTCACCCATCGGAGCTCACCCTCCCATACTGCCAATGACGTCGTCAAAGCCTCCACCTGCTTGCGAAGAAAGACCTCCATGATTGAAGGAATTGGCATGGGGGGACTCGACAACCATTCCGAGGGAACGCCTGGGGTAGGAGAAATGAGGAGAGACTCCGGAGGCCCCGCCGATGGCTCGCGCCCACGCGGCTTCTTGCTGGGTCCCGCCCCTGAGGGCAGGGAGGCTCGACGCTTCCCACAAATCACCGCCGAGGACGCCCCCTTGCCCTGACCACCCCACGAAAGCCCCACCTTCTCTGCAGACCGCCCCATGCTCCCCTCCTTCGGCAACGCGGGACAAAACTTGGTCCACTTCGGGACCCCCCGGAAAATCCACCACCACTACCACGGATGACTCTACAAAAACCCTGTCAGTCATCCTGAGAAGACAAGTCGGCACCACTTACAACTCCGGTCCCTGATACTAGCACAGCGCCGACGCTCAAACTCCTCCCCCCCACTGTCATACACCACCACCTCGTCCAAATCAGCGGGGGAGACTACTGGAATGCTGGGGGAAGACATGATGAAATTTGGGAAATCCCGGGGTACGTCCAAGGCTTTTAATTGATTGAGGAGAACCCTGACGAAGCGGCGGCCGCGCTTCGACTTTGTCTCCCACACTGCTATCACTCGCTGTGGATTGATCAATATTGCTTGGCTTTGACTCCCACGCCCTGCCAATCCCCGTCCTGCTCCCCATGTCTCAAAGGGTCTCAACGCTGAAGGGGGGGTGATGTCACGACCCGTCCCCTGGACCCCTGCACATCGTCCAGCAACCTCCCAATTTCCCAAAACCCCCGACACTCTGTCAAACTTCCGCCCATGCCCTGCGCCTATTTTGGCTAACTCCAACGCCTCCCTGGCTAACTCCGACGGCCCCCTGGCCAACTTCGATGCCTTCCCTGCAGCCACTGACACTGGCCCTGGATCTCCCGAACCCCAAGAACCACCCCCACTGTTCCCGATCTCTGCCACCCATCACCAACTCAACACCCTGGTTCCTCCAACCCATTCCGGAGTATCATGACAACTTTGGGGCGACCCACGTTCCCAAATGATCCCATCAACATATCACCACGGCCTGACCCTCAATCGCAACCAACACCCACCCACTTCGTTGAGCTCTGCCAAGCTCCGCCGCTGCCGCTGATGTACTCCGAAGTTCTCTGGTAGTCAGTATATAAGACGTTGAGTAGCTCTTTGTACTCTAGTCTTGGATATTGCTTAATCCTTCTTGTGTTTTGTGTTTCATGTTTTGTGATTTGTTTTCCTTAATCTCAGTCTCCCGGCCTTATCTCAGTCTCCCAGTCTTATCTCAGTCTCCCAGTCTTGTCTTGTCTCCATTTCGTTATCATTCTCATTATTGTTTCGTATCTCCACTCAAATCTACTCTTGTTCCATATTGACTCCATTCCATTTTGTCTGATGCTGTCTCAGTGACTCCATCTGGCCATTGTGCCTAAGTCCTCATCAACCTAAACAACCTCACAAACTCTGCAATTATGATCACAAACCCCAACACTCTTTCACCAGGTCTGAACCTCGCTCTTTGCTTGGTCCCGGACTCCATCAACCCCAATTGATCTCCCATCAAACCCCGGCTCCATTCCCATTGATTGCGTAGCCGCCTACTCCTTCACGTCTGCAAATCTCCCATATGGTCTTCTGCCTGAACCCCGCCAAGCCTGTCCCGTTTCCTCACAATCTGACTTCTCCGAACCTCCCCGGACCTGTCCAGATCACATCCCACCGACTATCCATGCAAGCCATCAGTGCCCAGAACGCTTTCGAGTGTTCAGTTGCCAGTGCAAGGGGATCATGCCCGCCTAGTAAGGACTTGCCCAGTGCAGCTGAGCCCCCAAGGTCAGCGGAACCTGACAAAGGCTATGCAAGTGATGGAAGTGGAGCCAGAGTTTGATGGGGGATCAACAGAGGTTGATAGAGTTTGGAGCCGAGCATGTAGCGAGGTCCAGAGTTGGTTAAAGAGTGTCTGGGATTTGTAATCATAATTGCAGGGTTCACAAAGGCGTTAAGGTTGGGAAAGATAGGAACACAATGGACAGGACAGATCAAATGAGATGAGATGGAGTCAAACAAAATGAGACGGAGTCGAGATGAGATTGAGATGAGAATAGATTCAGGTGGAGATACAAACAATAACAAAAACAATAATGGAATAGAGATGAGACAAGACTGGGAGACTGAGAGTAAGAAAACAAGACACGGAACACAAAACATGAGAGAGAAACAATCAGACCATAGGTAACATTAAGCAATATCAAGACTAGAGTATGAAGAGCTACTTTATGTCTTATATACTGACTACCAGAGAGCTCTGGGGGATGTCAGCTGTGGTGGCGGGGCTTGGCAGAGCTTGATGGAGTCAATGAGTGTTGGTTATGATTAGAGGGCAGGCTGTGTTGATATGTTGATGGGATCAATTGGTGACACGGGCCATTCCAAGGTTGTCATAATACTTCAAAGTAAGTTGGAGGAACCAGGGTGTCAAGTTGATGACATGTAATGGGGTCAGGCATGGTGGGGGAATGGTCCCAGGGGCTCAGGAGATCCAGGGGAAGTGTTGCCGACTGTGGGGAAGACATTGGAGTTGGCCAGAGGGCCATCAGAGTTAGCTGAGGATGTGTTGGAGTTAGCCAGAGTAGGCGCAGAGCACTGTGGAAGTTCAGCAAGGTGTCGGGGGAGGTTCTGGGGGGGTGGGGGGTCATTGGATGATGTGCGGGGGTCCAGGGAATGGGTTGTGACATCACCCCCCCTTTCAGAGACCCTTGAGATGCAGGGTGCAGGTCGGGGATCAGTGGGGGCATGGGAGTTGAAGCCAAGTAATATTGATCAATCTGTAGTGAGTGATAGCAGCATGGGAGGCAAAGTCGAAGTGTAGTTGCCACTTTGTCGGGGGTTCTTCCCAATCAATTAAAAGACTTGGACATACCCCAGGATTTCCCTAAGAATTTCTTCCATGTCCTCCTCTGATTACTCAGCTCCATGGTTTTCTGATGCGGACAAGGTGGTGGTGCATGACAGCAAGGGGGAGGAGTTTGAGTGCCAGCATTGGGTCAGTGCCATGTACTGGGGTTGTAAGTAGTGTCTACCTGTTCTTTTGGGGTAATTGATGGGGCTTTGCAGGGTGGGTTGCAATGGTGTTGGGCTCTTCTGGGGGCTTTACTTGAGAGAGGAGCTTGGGATGGACTAGAGTTTGTCCCACAGAGTTGAGTTTGGCAGTGGGAGATGGGGAGGGGGTTCTGCAGGTGCAGCAAGTTCCACAGGTGGAGGTGACAGCGGAGGAGTTCATGAGGGCATTGGTGCAGGCTCAGGGCCCCCCAATGCTGAAGTGGTGTTTGAACCAAGCCTTAGTAGTTCTTAAGCCCTTTTGGTCACATTTACTGACTATTTGGTTATAGTGTACCCTTTGTGCTTAGTGAGGCAAGAGGCGAGCTGTGCAAATTCGACAGGCCCTCCACAGGCTCATGACATAACACCTCTGTATGCCTTCTGTGCCATGCAAGGCATGAGAAGTGCTCGATTTTGTTGGAGTGGCAGGTGGCATGCATTGCTGCAGAGCAGGGGTGGGATGAGGGTGGGGTGCAGGGGCAACTGGGCGAGGCGCAGAAGGCCAGAGTGTCAGGGGAGGGGGGTGCAGAGTGACCTGCAGGGAAGGTGGTGTCAGGTTCCACTGACCATGGGGGCTCAGCTACACTGGGCGAGTCCTTACTAGGTGGATGTGATTCCCTGCACTGACAACTGGGCACTTGGAGGTGTTTCAAACATTGGGAACTTGTGAGGATAGTTAGTGGAAATTGATCTGAGCAAGTCCGGGGAGGTCCGGAGGAGTAGAGGATGAGTTGCAGGGAAGGGGGACAGGCTTGACAGGGTTCAGGCATAAGTCCGTGTGTGAGTATTGCAGGTGCAGAGGAGGCAGAGGCTATGTGGATGACAGGAGTGGAGCTGGAGTTCTGACAGGGGATTAACAGGGATTGATGGGGTTTGGAGCCAAGCGTGTAGCAGGGTCCAGGGTTGGTAAAGAGTGTTGAAGGTTCATAATTGTAACTGCGGAGTTTGTGAGGATGTTATAGTCAAGAGGACTTGAACACAATAGACAGAATCAAACAAGATGAGGTGGAGTCAAACAAAATGAGACAAAGACGAGACGAGAATGAGAATAGATTCAGGCGGAGGCACAGAACAATAACGAAAAGATAACGGAATAGAGACAAGATAAGACCAGGAGACTGAGAATAAGGAAAATAAGACATGGAACACAAAACACGAGAAGAACAATCAGAAACACATCAGGTAAGGCAGGTAGGTAATCTCAAGACTAGAGTACAAGGAGCTACTCTATGTCTTATATACTGACTACTGAAGAGCTCTGGGAACGTTGGCTGTGGTGGCGGGGCTTGGCAGAGCTTGATGGAGTCAATGAGTGTTGGTTATGATTAGAGGGCAGGCTGTGTTGATATGTTGATGGGATCAATTGGTGACACGGGCCATTCCAAGGTTGTCATAATACTTCAAAGTAAGTTGGAGGAACCAGGGTGTCAAGTTGATGACATGTAACGGAGTCAGGCATAGTGGGGGAGTGGTCCCAGAGGCTCAGGAGATCCAGGGGAAGTGCCGGTGGCTGCAGGGAAGGTGTTGGAGTTGGCCAGGGGGCTGTCGGAGTTAGCTGAGAATGCGTCGGAGTTAGCTGGAGTAGGTGCGAAGTGCTGGGGAAGTTTGACAGAGTGTCAGGGGAGGTTCTGGGGGGAACAGGGGTTTGTTGGGCAATGTACAGGGGTCTAGGGAACAGGTCGTAACAGGTGGGACCTTTGCAGGGTGGGCAGAGGGAGGGGGTGCTAGCAGTGGTGGATAAGGGGAAATGGAGGGCCTCCCCGCTGTTGGAGGCAGGGCCCAGCAAGAGGCTGCAGGGACACAAGTCGATGGTGGGGCCTCTGGGGCCTCACTTTTACTCTCTTACCTCAGGCACACCATTAGAACAGGCTTCAAGTTCCCCAGAGCCCCTGCCTTCAATCATAGAGGTTGTTCTATGTCAGCAGGTAGAGGCTTTGACAATGACATTGACAGCACAAGAGAGGGAGCTCCAACAGGTAAGGGAGGATCTGGATGTGGCACAGAGGGAGAAGGAGGTGCTGCAGTGGGAGTGGGACACCTCAGTGCGAGTGGCAATGGAGCAAGCATTGGAGGTGTGTGTCAGGTTCTGCTGACCTCGGGGGCTCAGCTGCACTGGGCAAGTCCTTACTAGGTGGGCGTGATCCCCTGCACTAGCAACCAAACACTTGAAAGCGTTCTGGGCACTGATGGCTTGTGCGGATAGTCGGTGGGATGTGATCCAGACAGATCCGGGGAGGTCCAGAGAAGTCGGATTGCAAGGAAATGGGATGGGCTTGGCGGAGTTCAGGCAGAAGACCGTATGGGAGATTTGCAGAAGCAAAGGAGTAGGCAGCTGTGTGATCAATGGGAGTGGAGCCGGGGTTTGATGGGAGATCAATTGGAGTTGATGGAGTCCAGGACTGAGTGAAGAGCGAGGTTTGGGCCTGGTGAAAGAGTGTCGGGGTTCATAATTGTAATCGCAGAGTTTGTGAGGCTGTTAAAGTTGATGAAGACTTGGGCACAATGGCCAGACGGCAGGCATAAGTCCATATGTGAGTATTGCAGGTGCAGAGGAGGTGGAGGCTATGCAAATAATGGGAGTGGAGCTGGAGTTCTGACAGGGGATCAATGGAAAATGATGAGGTTCGGAGCTGAGCATGTAGCGAGGTCCAGAGTTGGTGAAAGAGTGTTGGAGGTTTGTAATCATAATCGCGGAATTTGTGAGGGCGTTATAGTCAAGAGGACTTGAACACAATAGACAGAATCAAACAAGATGAGATGGAGACGAGACGAGAATGAGAATAGATTTAGGCAGAGACATAGAACAATAACAAAATGATAATGGAATGGAGACAAGATAAGACTGGAAGACTGAGAATAAGGAAATGAGACACAGAACACAAAACACAAGAAGAAACAATCAGAAACACATCAGGTAAGGCAGGTAATCTCAAGACTAGAGTATGAAGAGCTACTCTACGTCTTATATACTGACTACTGGAGAGCTCCGGAAATGTCAGCTGTGGTGGCAGGGCTTGGCAGAGCTCAATGGAGTCAACAGGTGTTGGTTATGACCAGAGGGCGGGCCACATTGATATGTTGATGGGATCAATTGTTGACATGGTCCATTCTGAGGTTGTTATGATACTCCAAGGTAAGTCGGAGGAGCCAGGGTGTTGAGTCGATGACATGTAACAGGGTCAGGCATGGCAGGGGAGTGGTCCCAGGGGCTCAGGAGATCCAGGGGAAGTGCCAGTGGCTGTGGGGAAGATGTCAGAGTTGGCCAGGGGACCATCGGAGTTAGCTGAGAATGCATCAGAGTTAGCCAGAGTAGGCGTGGAGTGCTGGAGAAGTTTGATGGAGCATCAGGAGAGGTTCTGGGGGGAACAGGGGTTTGTTGGGCAATGTACGGGGTCTAGGAAATGGGTCATGACAGGTTGATTGATGGTTTTGGGGATGATGGTGGGGCTTTCCCCTCTGTGGGATCCTCTTTTCCCTATAGTTTGTTCTGATGGGGTGACTCCAATGCTGGGGTTTCTTTTGCTGGAGGTGGCATAGTTTAGTGGTGGAGTTCTTGTCTGATGGCAGTGTGCGGAGGGGGTTGCCACCAAGTGTTTTTTTTTATGTTGGAGGTTCTGGATCGAATGGAGGAAGTTGTCAACATAGTGGGTGAGGGTTCCAGAGTAGTTGTGGGGGTGCCCAGAGTAGTCCCTTATTGTGAGTCAGGGCATTGTAATTCATCTGGGTGGCTTTGTAGAGGTCGAGGGGGTGCTTTTGGAGTGCATTCTCAAGTTGGTGGGTGGAGGTGTGAGTTCCTTCCTTTCTTGGCCACCTTGGGGCTTGAGAATTCCTCAGTCTTGTTCTGGAGTTGTTAGAGGTGTCGGAGTCCTTCTAATTGTTGGGCAAAGGTAACAGCCAAGTCGACCAAGGGGTCCTAACTGACTCCAGAGGTGGTTTCTGGGGTTGGGCATAGCATTGGTCTCGAGATCTTGCTCTGTTGTTGGTGGGGTACTGGCTTGAGCTTGATTCCAATGATGGCAGAGCTAGTGTGGGAGGGTGGAATTTCTTGGGGGTGGGTGTGGGTGAGTGTCGGATGGTCTGCTGGCATAGTAGCGGGGTTCCGCTATTGGGTTACAATGCTGTCAGGGACTTGCTGGGTTCATCCTGACAGCTTGCAGAGTTGCTTGTGGGTTGGTGGATCCAAAGGTGGGCTTCAGGGAAGTGCATTCTCAGTGGTCTCATCATTGTTCTGGTGGGGTTGGCAATCTTCTTCACGCAATGAGTGATTTTTTGCAGCGGGTTTGTGTTATTGTGGTTGGGAGGTGGGGGCATGGTGCTGGAGAAGTTTGTTGATCATTGGGTCAAATTATTGCCAGAGTCTAGTGTGCTGCTTTGGTGACATCAGAGTCAACCTTCACAGGGGAGTGGAGCTGGCAGAGAGGGTGGGGGAAGGGTGGGAGGTGGTCTGTGGGAGTGGTGTAGGGTTGGGCATGGGTGGGGAGGGTGTCTGTGGAGAGAGCCATTGTATGGGTGTAACCAGAGCAGAAGGGACATTTGGTGTCAGGTCCATGACTCAATGTGCCTTGGCAAATTGGGCAGGGCCATAGGAATCATAAGGGTTTCCAGGCACAGGTCAATCATAGACATCGGAAGTGTTTGGCAATTGTGTGTGCGGAGCTGGTGCGGACATCACAAACAGAGTAAGGTAGAGTCTTGATATTATGTCAGGTTCTGCTAATCATGGGGGCTCAGCTACACTGGGCAAGTCCTTACCAGGTGGACGTGATTCCCTGTACTGACAACTGGGCATGCGGATGTCATGACCCATTTCCTAGACCCCGTACATTGCCCAACAAACCCCTGTTCCCCCCAGAACCTCTCCTGATGCTCCATCAAACTTCTCCAGCACTCCACGCCTACTCTGGCTAACTCTGATGCATTCTCAGCTAACTCCGATGGTCCCCTGGCCAACTCTGACATCTTCCCCACAGCCACTGGCACTTCCCCTGGATCTCCTGAGCCCCTGGGACCACTCCCCTGCCATGCCTGACCCTGTTACATGTCATCGACTCAACACCCTGGCTCCTCCGACTTACCTTGGAGTATCATAACAACCTCAGAATGGACCATGTCAACAATTGATCCCATCAACATATCAATGTGGCCCACCCTCTGGTCATAACTGACACCTGTTGACTCTGTTGAGCTCCGCCAAGCCCTGCCACCACAGCCAACATTCCCAGAGCTCTCCAGTAGTCAGTATATAAGACATAGAGTAGCTCTTTGTACTGGAGTCTTGAGATTACCTGCCTTACCTGATGTGTTTCTGATTGTTTCTTCTTGTATTTTGTGTTCCATGTCTTGTTTCCTTATTCTCAGTCTCCTGGTCTTATCTCATCTCCATTCCATTATCATTTTGTTATCTTTCCATGTCTCCACCTGAATCTATTCTCATTCTCGTCTCGTCTCCATCTCATCTTGTTTGATTCTGTCTATTGTGTTCAAGTCCTCTTGACTATAACGCCCTCACAAATTCCGCGATTATGATTACAAACCTCCAACACTCTTTCGCCAACTCTGGACCTCGCTACATGCTCAGCTCCAAACCTCATCATTTTCCATTGATCCCCTGTCAGAACTCCAGCTCCACTCCCATTATTTGCATAGCCTCCACCTCCTCTGCACCTGCAATACTCACATATGGACTTATGCCTGAACCCCACCAAGCCCATCCCCCTTCCCTGCAACTCATCCTCTACTCCTCCAGACCTCCCCAGACTTGCTTGGATCAATTCCCACTAACTATCCTCACAAGTCCCCAGTGTTTGGAACACCTCTGAGTGCCCAGTTGTCAGTGCAGGGAATCATGTCCGCCTAGTAAGGACTCACCCAGTGTAGCTGAGCCCCTGTGGTCAGCAGAACCTGACATAATCTCAAGACTATACCTTACCCCATTTGTAATGTCCGCACATTGCCCTGCACACACATTTGCCAAACAATTCCGATGTCTATAGTCGACCCATGCCTGGAAACCCTTATGATTCATATGGCCCTGCCCAATTTGCCAAGGCACACTGAGTCACAGATCTGACACCAAACATCCCTTCTGCTCTGGTTACACCCATACAATGGCTCTCTCTACAGACACCCTCCCCAACCCATGCCCAACCCTACCACACTCCTGCAAACCACCTTTCTCGTACCTTCTCCGCCAGCTCCACTTCCCTGCAAAGACCAAACCCAGCATCACCAAGGCTTCACCCAGACCCCAGTGACAATTCAGTCCATTGCTTGACAACTTCTCTGACACCACACAACAGATCATCTGACTTTCACCCACAACCCTCCCTGAGAAAAGACCACTCTCCAAGCTAGCCCCACCATCGATTGGAATCAAGCTCAACCCAGCAGCTCCACCCTCATTAACACAAGATTCCAAGACCAATGCTATGCCCCAAATTATAGAAACCACTTCTGGGATCAGTTAGGACCTTCTGGCCAACTCAGCCGTCACTTCTGCCCAACAAATGAAAGGAGCCCAATGCCTCCGACCTGACCCCAACAATCCTGGAACAAGACCAAGGAATCCCCAAGCTTCTAGGCGATCAAGGAAGGAAGAAATACGCACCTCCGCTCCAACCCTCAAAGCACAACCCCAAAATTAACAGGGAGAACCACAGCATCCCGACTCTTGATAAGGAACAACTCCAGAGTCTCACCCACTACTTCAACACCCCCCCCCCCATTCAATCCGGAACCTCTAACATTGAAGATCCTTGATGCTGACCCTCCCTGCACACCACCATCAGATGTGGACCCCACCATCAGACTATGCCACCTTTCACAACAAGAACCCCCAGCATAGGAGTCACCCCACCAGAACAAACTATAGGAAAGATAGCCCTATATGAAGTAGTTCCCTGGGGTACTCTAAATTCGCTGACATGTTCATATCAGGGAGGGAGAAGCCCCACCATCATCCCAGAGACCATCAATCAACCCACTCAAACGTTCTGACAATCCAAAGAGCATATGCTCCGACATCCTTGGAAGACTTCCCCACCAGGATTGACAACCCAAATAACCCTGCACTGACTTGAAGCTGCCCCAATCCACCCCTCTGACCCACTCCAGACCCTAGCAACACAACTCTGGGGCCCCCACTTTGACTCTGACATCCAACCAAGGAGACCTACGACACCAGCTCAACAATGAGGCCCCTGTAGCTCCTACCCCACAAGCATAAATCACCAACCACCAGCTCCATACAACTCCACCCCTATGCTGGAAGATGTCTATCAAGCAGGGACCACACTTACAGAGTACCCAGAAACAAACCCTATGCTGTCACGACCCGTTCCCCAAAACCCCGCACATCGTCCATCAAACCCCCGAACCCCCAAAAGGACCCCCAACGCTCCGCCGAACTTCCGCCCATGCCCACGCCTACTTCGGCTAACTCCGACACCTCCCCGGCTAACTCCGACGGCCCCCTGGCCAACTTCGGTGCCTGCCCCGCAGCCACTGACACTTACCCTGGGCTTCCCAAACCCTGAGAACCACCCCCGCTATTCCTGATCTTCGCCCACCCATCATTAACTCAACACCCTGCTTCCTCCGACCTATTCCGGAATATCACGACAACCTCGGAACAACCCGCGATCCCATCAACGTATCAGCGCGGCACGATCTTCGATCACAACCGACACCCGCCCACTCCGTCAAGCCCCGCCAAGCCCCGCCGCCACAGCCGATGTACCCCGAAGTCCTCCGGTAGTCAGTATATAAGTCATCGAGTAGCTCTTCGTACTCCAGTCTTGATATTGCTTAACGTTACCTATGGTCTGATTGTTTCCTCTTTGTGTTTCGTGTTCGTTTTCGTATCTCTTTCTCCTTACTCTCAGTTTCCCGGTCTTATCTCAGTCTCCCGGTCTTATCTCAGTCTCCCGGTCTTGTCTCGTCCCCTTTTCGTTATCGCTCTCGTTATCGTTTCGTACCTCCACTCGAATCTACTCTTGTTCCATATTGTCTCGTCTGACGCCGTCTCGGTGACGTCGTCTGACCCTTGTGCCCAATTCCTCATCAACCCTAACGACCTCACGAATTCCGCGATTATAATTACGAACCCCGACACTCCTTACCAGGTCCGAACCTCACTCTTCGCTCGGTCCCGGACTCCATCAACTCCAAATGATCTCCCATCAAACCCCGGCTCCGCCCCCATTGATCACACAGCCACCTACTCCCTTGCTTCCGCAAATCTCCCGTACGGCCTTCTGCCTGAACCCCGCCAAGACCGTCTCATTTCCCCACAATCCGACTTCTCCGGACCTTCCCGGACCTGTCTGGATCACATCTCCCCAATTACCCGTGCAAACCCCCAGGACCCAGAATGTCTTTGAGTGTCCGGTCACCAATGCAGGGGAATCACGCCCGCCTAGTAAGGACTCGCCCAGTGCAGCTGCGCCCCCGAGGTCAGCGGACCCTGACATAATATCAAGACTCGACCTTACCCCGTCCGTGATGCCCGCATTATCTCTGCACACACAATCAAATAACTCCGATGTCTATGGTCTACCCGTGCCGGGGAACCCTTATGATTCATACGGCCCTGCCCAATTTGCCGAGGCACATTGAGTCGTGGATCCGACACCAAACGTCCCCTCTGCTCCAGTTACTTTCATACAACGGCTCCCCCCACGGACACCTTCCCCAGCTCACACCCAACTCCCAACCCCTCGCGCAAACCGTCAACTCATCTTCCACCCCACCCCTACACTCCCCGCCAACTCCGCTCTCTCGCACAAAGTCGACCCCGACATCACCCAAAGAATAACATCCTAAGGCCTGGCGACCATCCGATCGAATGAGTAACAAGGTCTCCGGCACCGCGCCAGCCCTCCGACCCACAATAATGCCAACCTGCCATGGAACAGTCACCCACAGCGCGAGGATCGCCAGCTACAAAGAAACCACTGAGAACGCGCTTCCCCGAAGCCCGCCTGTGGATTCACCGGCCCCCCAGCAACCCCGCAGACCGACGAACGCGACTAATCACCAACAACATCACCAAACCCTATTATCGACCCCCTCCAAGGAACTAAACCCTCCGACAACTAACCCCGAAACCATCGAAATCAAGCTCGAATCCACCACAGGACAAGAACCTCAGACCTAGGCTATGCTCCAACCCCGTGACCTGCTTCCGGACCTCGATCGATTGGCCGTCACCTCCGCCCAACAAATGAAGGGGCCCCGACTCCCCCGACCCGACCCTGACAACCCCGGAACAGGACCAAAACATCCCCGAGCTTACACTCCGCCACCAGACTACGCCACCTCCCACGAAGGAATCCCCAGCATAGGGGCCACCCCGAACCAACTATAGGAAAAAGGACCCTATACGAAGTAATTCCCCAAGTACTCTAAATTCGCTGACATGTTCATATAAGGGAGGGAGAAGCCCCACCATCATCCAGAAAACAACGATCGGCCATTTAAGCGACCCGACAACCCCCAGGGGCACGCGCTCCCATATCCTCAAAAGACCTCCCCCATATGGCTCAACGACCCAAAACGACCCCGCGCCAGCCCGAAACAGTCCCACCCAGACCCCTCCGAACCCATCAACCCGGCTCCGGACCCTGGCGACACGACTCCAGGGCCTCCGCTCCGACCCCGACATCTGACCAAGAAAACTCACAGCGCCGGCTCGACAACGATGCCCTGGTAGCCCCAACTCCGCAACAGAAATCACCACCCACTCCGAACCCCGCCCCTACACCGGAATATGTCCGCCCGAACAGGGGCCACATCACCGGGGCCTCCAGACAAGCTGGCAGTGCCTCCCCCCACTATCACCCCTGCACTTGCACAATCTCCGGACCGCTCCGGAACACGAACGAAGAGTAAATCCGACCCTGCCGCATCTCCCGGGGAGCCCCACTCCAGTGCCCCCCGCGGCCAACCTTCCCGCCGCCCCAACAACCAGGAACAACCAACAAACCCCCACCAAGTGACCCTTGAGTCGACTCCGGGACCACCCACTTCTTCCCGATGAAGGAACCACCGACCCCCGAACCTCCGAACTCGAGGAAGTATCAGAAATACGTAAGACCCCCTTTGTCTGCCGCGGGCTTACCTTTGGTCAGGAGAGCAATATCACGTAGATGACCCGGAACCCCAAATTGGGCCCCGGGCCCAAAGGAACTGGTTGGGACTGATCACCCCGCATCCTACCCCCTCGGTCATCGACACTCCGGAGCACACCAAAGCGCCACCCAAAGCAGGCCCGCCCACAGACGCAGCACTCCAGAACACAACCCCGACCCGGACCAACTATACTGCGAAGACGAACCCCGCCTCACCCAACCCCGCCAATAAGTAAAAAAAAAAAAAAAGGCCCGCCCGCCTTCACCACCAATACCGACGTAAGGGCTAGACCATGGGAAGACCCCCATTACCCCCCGCCCACCGCACCGCCGAGACAACCAAAGCCCCGAACCCGTTGGGCGCCGTACAAAATTCAAAGGCCACCCTCTACTACCAAAACGGCGCACGTCCCCTACACCCCCAGTCGAAAATTTCCGAGAAACGAATTCAACGACACCGCCCGAAATGCCGGGGACCCCACCGGAGAACTCCCACCAACCCCGACAGACCCCGGGAGCCCTCCTGCGATGCCCCGCCCCGTCCCGACCAACCCCGGGACTAGCCAGCGCAGACGGCACTAGCGGGCGTAAACCCCGCCTCTGGACTCACTAGGGATTCAACTCCCTCTCACACCCCTGCGTGTTTCGCTTACTTTGCCCTCCGACAAAACTAAAAATCTCACTTCACACGCCCAGGGACCAAAAAATGACATGTTCGCGTACAAAAGATCATATATACATTAGGCGGGGAAGGCAGCAAGTCCGAGAGCGACAAGAAACGAGGCCCACGCCCATCTCACTCCCTCCCCGGACCTCCCGGAAGCCCAACCCCCAGGTCGACCTCCATCTGGGCCCGCACCACTGCTAGGATCTCCGCCAACCCCGGCAATGCCTCCCCCGCATCGGCCGCCACCTCCCACCACGACCCCGGGGCCACCGCATTGCGTCGCCGATGCCCCGCCAGCAACCTCTCCAACCGCGCCATTCCCTGCTGCAACTCCGGAGGCTGGACCGCGGACCCCTGCGTCAACCCGTCCTGAATCGACGCGGATGCCGCGGAGGCACCGTCCAAGAGGACCCGATGCTCCCGCACCCAGCCTAAACTCCGAAAATGAACCGTCAATAACGAACGGAGGAACGGGAGACAACTCACGAAGAATCCCCGCGTGACCCGAGGCGGCCTCGTTGGCCAACCAATCCTCCCTCCGCCTCGCCGCCTCCAGCTCCGCCCACAACGCATCCCCCTCCGGAACTCGTCCCCGCCCCTCCGCTTCCCCCGCGGGTTGCCCCTCCACCCGCGCCAGACGCTCCCGCAGACCCCGCACCTCTAGCGCCCGCTCCGTCGCCACGCGCACCGAAGTATTCCTCTCCCGCTCCATCGCTTCCTTCTCCGTCCGCGCCGCGTCACGATCCTCCCTCGCCCGGCGGAGCTCCCCCTCCCGTACTGCCAACGACGTCGTCAAGGCCTCCACCTGCTTGCGAAGGAAGACCTCCGTGATTGAAGGAATCGGCGCGGAGGGACTCGACGACCGCTCCGAGGGAACGCCAGGGACAGGGGAAAAGAGGGAAGACTCGGGAGGCCCCGCCGACAACTCGCGCCCACGCGGCCTCTTGCTGGGTCCCGCCCCCGAGGGTGGGGAAGCTCGACGCTTTCCCCGAACCACCACCGAAGACGCCCCCTTCCCCTTTGGCACCGCGGGACGAAACTTGGTCCGCTTCGGAACCCCCGGAAAGTCCACCACTACTACTACGGACGACTCTACCGGAACCCCGTCAACCATCCCGAAAGGAAAATTCGACAACACTTACGACTCCGGTCCCTAACGCTACCCCGGCGCCGACGCTCGAACTCCTCACCCCCACTGTCATACACCACCACCTCGTCTAAATCGGCGGGAGAAACCACTGGAACGCTGGGGGAAGACATGACGAAATTTGGGAAACCCCGGGGCACGCCCAAAGCTTTAAATTGAGTGAGGAGGACCCTGACGAAACGGCGGCCGCGCTTCGACTTCGCCTCCCACGCCGCTATCACTCGCTGCGGATTGATCAATATTGCTCGGCTTCGACTCCCACGCCCCGCCGATCCCCGTCCTGCCCCGCGTCTCGAAGGGTCTCGACGCTGAAAGGGGGGTGATGTCACGACCCGTTCCCCAAAACCCCGCACATCGTCCATCAAACCCCCGAACCCCCAAAAGGACCCCCAACGCTCCGCCGAACTTCCGCCCATGCCCACGCCTACTTCGGCTAACTCCGACACCTCCCCGGCTAACTCCGACGGCCCCCTGGCCAACTTCGGTGCCTGCCCCGCAGCCACTGACACTTACCCTGGGCTTCCCAAACCCCGAGAACCACCCCCGCTATTCCTGATCTTCGCCCACCCATCATTAACTCAACACCCTGCTTCCTCCGACCTATTCCGGAATATCACGACAACCTCGGAACAACCCGCGATCCCATCAACGTATCAGCGCGGCACGATCTTCGATCACAACCGACACCCGCCCACTCCGTCAAGCCCCGCCAAGCCCCGCCGCCACAGCCGATGTACCCCGAAGTCCTCCGGTAGTCAGTATATAAGTCATCGAGTAGCTCTTCGTACTCCAGTCTTGATATTGCTTAACGTTACCTATGGTCTGATTGTTTCCTCTTTGTGTTTCGTGTTCGTTTTCGTATCTCTTTCTCCTTACTCTCAGTTTCCCGGTCTTATCTCAGTCTCCCGGTCTTATCTCAGTCTCCCGGTCTTGTCTCGTCCCCTTTTCGTTATCGCTCTCGTTATCGTTTCGTACCTCCACTCGAATCTACTCTTGTTCCATATTGTCTCGTCTGACGCCGTCTCGGTGACGTCGTCTGACCCTTGTGCCCAATTCCTCATCAACCCTAACGACCTCACGAATTCCGCGATTATAATTACGAACCCCGACACTCCTTACCAGGTCCGAACCTCACTCTTTGCTCGGTCCCGGACTCCATCAACTCCAAATGATCTCCCATCAAACCCTGGCTCCGCCCCCATTGATCACACAGCCACCTACTCCCTTGCTTCCGCAAATCTCCCGTACGGCCTTCTGCCTGAACCCCGCCAAGACCGTCTCATTTCCCCACAATCCGACTTCTCTGGACCTTCCCGGACCTGTCTGGATCACATCTCCCCAATTACCCGTGCAAACCCCCAGGACCCAGAATGTCTTTGAGTGTCCGGTCACCAATGCAGGGGAATCACGCCCGCCTAGTAAGGACTCGCCCAGTGCAGCTGCGCCCCCGAGGTCAGCGGACCCTGACATATGCGAAGTAATCTCTCCAGAGTACCCTAAAGTTGCTGATGCCTTCCCCAAGAAGCAAGCAGTGCTTCTCCCCATTGCCACCCACCCCAAATCGACATCTAAAAACCAGCAAAGGATGTCACATGCTGCAATCCCACCCTCAGAGTCCCAGCCCTGCCACTGTCCCACTCCCCTCCTCTAACGCAAAACGCTCCTCAAGAAGAGAACAAACTCTGGGACCCTCAAAGTAGCTCCTCCCCAAAATTTACAACACCTCTGGTGAATCCAACCACACCCAATGGAGACCAACCCCAAAGCCAAGAATAATGAAGTGGCCCCACCGACTCTGCCTCAACAATCAAGGGACCAATGATGCCCTCCAAAGAAGCAACCAACCCCTACCCACATTCACAACAACCTCCGGACCACTCCAGAGCACAAATGAAGAATTGCCCCAACCCTGCCATGACTCCTGGGGAGTCCAAACCAATGCTCCCCCATGACTGACTTCCCCGCTGCCCTCCAACAATTGTGAATGACCATCTCCCTCCAATGCAGCAAATATTTTGCACAGAGGGATGATGGCCAGACTCACCCAAAACCTCAGAAGGCAGCTAGACCCACTCCTCTCATACAAGCTTGGCCCCAGGAGCCACCGCCACTCTTATATGACAACTCCACTGCTTAGTGGTAATGTCCATTGAACATCTACTTGTCGCACTGACGCAAACCTAGAGGAAAACTCCCACTCCAGAGCTTCCCCTTCAATTTGTGACACAACCCTGCCAACAAGTTAAGACCCAATTCCAACTCCCGCATCAACTCTGGACCCCTAGTACTCATGCTTGGAATGGTGGACTGACAAAATGCGCCTCAGACCCCTTTCTCAGCCCCGCACCACTCCCAAAGCCAACACAACCAACAAACCCCCCACCAAGCAACCCTCATGTTGACTCTGGACTACTAACGTTTTCCCTGATGAAAGAAACACCTACCCCCAGAAGGAACAACCCACAGGACGAGCCCCCAAAGCATCTCCGCTTGGGCGAGCCATTCCCCAACCGACCCCCATGCTGCCCCTGCCCAAAGAAGCATCCACCAATACAACCTCAACAGCTCTTCAAACTCTAGGGAGTGTCAGAAATATGTAAGACCCCTCTGCCCATCTCTGGACTTATTCCTTGGCCAGGAAGGCAATGTCACATAGATGACCTAGAACCCACAAACCTCAACTCCGGACCAGAAGGAACTTGTTAGGACTGATCACCCCAAACTCTGCCCCCTCATTGTCGACACTCTGGAGCACACCAAAACACCACCCAAGCACGCCCACCCATAGACACAATACTCCAGAGCATGACTTTGACCAGAGCCAACACTCTAAAGCACAGCAAAGCTCCAATTCTGAGTGCCCTTCACTAAATACAATACTCCAGAGCTCAACAAAACCCCACCATGCACAACCCCACCCAAACATAAACCTCCAGGCACCTCCAACCCAGGAATCGCAACCCTCACCCTAAGGGAGTACCTCTGCCTCCATGCTGACCAAACCAACAGCATAGAGGGCATGGAAAACAGTCCCCTGCCAACTTACTACAGGGACCATCCTACCCCGGGGGCTCTGCCACTAAGCCGCCAGGGACTCCCTCCTCTGACTGACTATGCCCCAAGGACAAACCTCATCCCACTACCCCCACCATTGTTAAAAAGGACCTCTGCCACCCTGCTGCCCATGTTGGCATAAAGGCTGGACCACCAGAAGACCTCTGCCCCTCCTGCCAGCTGCACCAACAAAAGACTGAAGCCCCAACCACCCCAAACACATGTCAAAGACTCGGAGGTCCACCCCCTTGAACCAGCACAACACACATCTCCACCACAAACTGAAGAAAACTCCTACACTCTGGGTCTGAGACCCCAAGAATCAAACCTAGCAATGCCACCCAAAAAACGCCATGGAACTCTGCAAGAAGACTCCTAACACTCCTGCTGAGCCTTGGGAACTCTTCCTACAGCACTCTGCTCTGTCCTAACAACCCTGGGACTAGCCAACACAGACAGCATTAGTGGGCTTAACCCCCGCCTCTGGATCCACTAGGGATTCAACTCCCACCAGCACTCCTGCATGTTTCACTTACCTCACCCTCACACAAATCAAAGTCTCACTTCACACACCCAGGAACAACAAAGATGCATTGGAAGTACAAAAAAAAATATAATACAAGGCAGAATGGGGCAGCAAACTTGAAGACAACAAGAAGCAGGGCCTGACTGCCCCCTCACTCTTCTCCTGGAACTCCTGCCATCTCTACCCCCAAATCAATCTCTATCTGGGCCTACACCACTGCCAAGACCTCTACCAATCCTGGCAAAGCCTCCCCTGTGTCTGCCACCACTTCCCACCATGACCCTAGGGCTACCGCATTATGCCGCCAATACCCTGCCAGCAACCTCCCCACCCTCACCATCCCCTGCTGCAACTCCAGAGGCTGACCCATGGACATCTGTGCCAACCCATCTTGGATCAATGCAAATGCCACAGAAGCACCATCTAAGAGAACCTGGTGCTCCCGCACCCAACCTGACCCCAAAAACAACCCATTTTAGTAACAAGCAGAGAATTGGGAAAGACACTTACAAAGGATCCCTGCACGCCCCAAAGTGGCCTCATTGGCCAGCCAATCCTCCTTTCACCTTGCTGCCTCCAACTCTGCCCACAGCAAACCACCGTTTGGCGCCATTCCCCACTCCTCTGCCTCCTCCATAGGCCGCACCCCCTGCTGTGTCAGATGCTCCCGCAAGCCCTGTACCTCTAATGCTCGCTCCATTGCCACTTGCACTGAGGTGTTCCGCGCCCACTCCAATGCCTCCTTCTCTGCCTGCGCCGCATCTTGATCCTCCCTTGCCCATTGGAGCTCCTCCTCCCATGCCATCAACGCCACCATTAGAACCTCCACCTGCTTGCAAAGGAAGACCTCTATGATCAAAGGCAGGGGCTCCAGAGAACTTGATGCCCATTTCAAGGGCATGCCCGGAGTAGGAGAGTAAATGTGAGACCCTGGAGGCCCCACCATTGGCTCATGCCCCCATGGCCTCTTGCTGGGCCCTGCCTCCAACAGCAGAGAAGCTCTCTGCTTCCCATGGTCTGCCGCTAAGAATGCCCCCTCCCTCTACCCACCCTGCAGAGGCCCCATCTGCTCTGCAGACTGCCCTGCACTCCCCTCTCCTGACACCTGGGTCTTCTGTGCCTTGCCCAGCTGACCCCACACCCAGTCCTCATTCCAACCCTGCTCTGCAGCAACGCATGCTACTTGCCACTCCAATGAAATTGAGCACTTCTCATGGCTTGTGTGACATGGAAGGCAAACAGAAGTGTCACATTGTGAGCCCATGAAGGGCGCATTGAAAATGCAGGCCTTGCCTTGCCACGCACAGAGAACACACTAAAAATGACAGATTAGCACACATGACAAAAGAGAACTCAAAGACTCACTGGAGCCTTGTTTTGACACCATTCTAGCTTTGGGGGCTTTGAGCTCATGCCAATGCCCTTGCAGACTCCTCTGCCATCATCTCCACCTGAGGGATTTGCTGCAATGGTGGGACCCCTTCCGCACCCCCTGCTGCCAATTGGGGCACTGTGGGATGGAATTTGGCCCACCTAGGACCCCCTGAGGAACCCACCACTGCCATGGACAACTCTGCAAAACTCCATCAGCCACCCCGAGAAAACAAGTCAATACTGCTCACAACTCTGGTACATGGCACTAGCTCAGCGCCAATGCTCAAACTCCTCCCCCTTGCGTCATACACAATTACCTCATTCACGTCTGAAAACAACAGGGTAGGGAAAGTGGCTGAGTAACTAGGAGAGGACATGACAAAAGATTTGGGAAGCCCTGGAGTACATCCAAGGCTTTTTGATTGAGTGGGAAGAACCCCCTGACCAAGCAGTGGCCATGCTTTGACTTTGCCTCCCATGCCACCATCACTCACTGCAGATTGATCAATATTACTTGGCTTCAACTCCCATGCCCCCGCCAATCCCCAACCCGCTCCTCATGTCTTGAGGGTCTCAATGCTGAAGGGGGGGTGATGTCACAACCCATTCCCTGGACCCTGTACATTGCCCAACCAACCCCCATTCCCCCCCAGAACCTCCCCTGACACTCTGTCAAACTTCCCCAGCACTCCGCACCTACTCCGGCTAACTCTGATGCATTCTCGGCTAACTCTGACAGCCCCCTGGCCAACTCCAACACCTTCCCTGCAGCCGCTGGTGCTTCCCCTGGATCTCCTGAGCACCTGGGACCACTCCTTTGCCATGCCTGACCCTGTTACATGTCATTGACTCAACACCCTGGCTCCTCCAACTTACCTTGGAGTATCACGATGACCTCAAAATGGACCACATCAACAATTGATCCCATCAACATATCAATGTGGCCCACCCTCTGGTCATAACTGACACCTGTCGACTCTGTTGAGCTCCGCCAAGCCCTGCCACCACAGCCAACATTCCCGGAGCTCTCCAGTAGTCAGTATATAAGACGTAGAGTAGCTCTTTGTACTGGAGTCTTGAGATTACCTGCCTTACCTGATGTGTTTCTGATTGTTTCTTCTTGTATTTTGTGTTCCATGTCTTGTTTCCTTATTCTCAGTCTCCTGGTCTTATCTCATCTCCATTCCATTATCATTTTGTTATCTTTCCATGTCTCCACCTGAATCTATTCTCATTCTCGTCTCGTCTCCATCTCATCTTGTTTGATTCTGTCTATTGTGTTCAAGTCCTCTTGACTATAACGCCCTCACAAATTCCACGATTATGATTACAAACCTCCAACACTCTTTCACCAACTCTGGACCTCGCTACATGCTCGGCTCCAAACCCTATCAATCCCCATTGATCCCCTGTCAGAACTCCAGCTCTGCTCCCATCATTCGCATAGCCTCCACCTCCTCTGCACCCACAATACTCACATACGGACTTGCGCCTGAACCCTGCCAAGCCTGTCCTCCTTCCCCGCAACTCATCCTCTACTCCTCCTGACCTCCCCACACTTGCTCAGATCAATTCCCACTAACTATCCTCACAAGTCCCCAGTGTTTGGAACACCTCCAAGTGCCCAGTTGTCAGTGCAGGGAATCACGTCCGCCTAGTAAGGACTTGCCCAGTATAGCTGAGCCTCCGTGGTCAGCAGAACCTGACAGTATTCCTTTGACTCAGCTCCAGTTCTTGTGCAAAAAATAGGCAATTGAATGCTGGGGAGATGTGCCAGGTGACAATCAGCATCAGTTTTATCTCAGTCAACATGACAGCTCTTCCTTGTATTGGACTCTGGCTCAAGAACATAGTATTATTCAAAAATCAGCTACAGAAAATAATCTTGATCTATGGTTTCAGCCAGGAACCCAATCTCAGGAGGGACAAACTCTATCCCCATCAGTTCTGTTCTATCAGAAAAGAAGTGTCTCATCAGAGTGGCTCATTCTCATTATTGCAACACCTGGAATGCAAGCAGCTGCATGGAAGTATGGCCATAATCAACACATCCTTCTCGATTTGACATTTGGATTTTGTTCTTCTCATGCCAATCTTCTGATTCTCATGGAACTTGACAAAAAGTGGACTGGAATTCCTCTTGGCTTCATTGTATTTATGGCTAAACCAGATGCCAAGGCAACACATGCAGATTATGATGGCAAGCTGATTGAATTTGTTCTTGAAAAATGGAAAACAGGGTTGGCCAAAAACTCTCTGAGTAACACATTCTCAGGATCATTCCTCAATGTTGCAGTAGCAACAACTGACAATGATACATGGGAGCACAATGCACTCATCAAAGTTTGGCCAAATGTTCTCTTGCTACTATGTCTATTTCATATCTGGCAATGCTGGTGCAATGGACTCAACAAACATCTTTCCTGTATTCCAAAAGGTCCTGACTGACAATCTACTTGCCACTGACTTGCAACCATGCTCATGCAACTTCTCAAGGACATTACAGACTATGAAGAAGCCATTACCATCTTCAATGCAGAGATCAATTACTTCAAGCTACTAGGAACACAAGAAGATTGGGTTTCACAGATGCAATCAAAAGGTAGCTTGGCATTCCTGAATTATCTTGGCAGTTATCTCCATGTTTGTTCATTCTGGCTGGCTTGGTCAAAGGCTGGTGTAATTGAGGCTGGACAATGTCTTCAAATCCCTGCATCAGAGGTCCGATGCACAAATAATCATCTAGAATCTTTCAATGGCCACATAAAAAAGAAGTACTTTGCAATCTATGAGCATACTGGCTGTTTGCCATGGCTTGACCTCTGGGTATCAATCTGTATTACTTGGGTACTTCCAGATTTCTTTTCCAAACTTTGCATGCACAAGAAAAAAGAAGATTACTACCATCAAATGCACCGAGTTCCTCTCTATGCACATGCCTTTCTTCCTCAAGAGAATCCTCCTGTCTCGCCCCTTTCAAGTTCTGATTCTGGTGGTAATCCCAACAATCCAATGGAGGTTCAAAGTCTGATAGAGAATATGGTTGAGGACAATGCTTCAGAAGAGCTTGAACCAAATAAGGAAGTAGACAATGGTGAGGTATATTCACTTGAAATCAATGCTGATGGTGAGGGGTGTAGCATGGTGTCATGGTCCAGAATCAACAAAACCAATGAATCACCTTTTCAGGAAGCATACCCCAGACACATGCCATCACTGATGCTCTGGGATCAAGCCATCAACAAAGATGACATCCAAAATGCACTTGAAGGCATTGGGGCCCTTGCAGAGCACTCTGGATCTGACATCAGCATGTCTTCACTTCCATCCATCATAGAAGCCTACAATGCCAAGCCCATGTCCCCCATCAGATGCCCACTCAGTGATGCAAACTCAGCCTCAACTGCACAAGAGCAAGCTATAGCAATGCAGGAAATGTTGGAAGCTCACGACCAGCTCAGCAAAAAACTCCAGAGGCTGCTAATACTTGGTGTCAATGACAAGATTCTGGAGCAATACACATCACCATACCTTCACCCATACATATTTGGTGGACTTCCCAATCCAGCAAGATTGCGTGGCAGCTTGGAGAAGACATCCAATGACAGGCCAAGCAAATTTGATGAGAACATGCCATTCCTGCCACTGCTGACCCAGAAAAAGGAACGTTGAAAGGAATCACATAGATTGAGATAGATGGTCATAGATACTTACATATTACATATCATATGAGTAGAATGGTCAACTGGAAACCAGTTTTGAAATTCGGACACATAAACCATTTCCAAACCATTTCATTGTGAATGACCCAGAGATACTAAACAAGTATGCTACACATAGAAAAATAAGTAGAACACAGAAGATGCAATGACACAGAGATACTGAGCAGGTATGATGCACATAGAAAACACAGAATACACCTATGTTGGACGCCGAAAAACAAATTTCCAAAATTATCTAAAAAGTCACGTGCTCCAATTATCTATATATTATGCGATGACGGACATGGGAATGTGGCTGCGCCTATGCGACAACTTTTCTACTGACTAAAATTTGTCAGTGCTGACAAATGCTGACAAATTTAAACCCTTTTATGGTAATACAATCAGATTTGGCTGTTTTTACGCTCTTCGGATAAATTTTTCGCCAAAACAAATGCAGTAGACAGCTTTAATACATATATACTATCTTTTGACTATGTGTAAAAGGTGCCAGATAGTCTGCAGGTGTCAAAAAGGCCAAACGCAATTTAGTGGACACTGTTTTTCACGCCTCACGCGTTTTTTGACACAACATGACCAAACAATGGGCATTTCCGAGGTTGTGGAAAGGAGGCCACACGACAAAGTATGTTTCGTCACATCTATTGATTGATTGATGTTGACTAACAAGCTTATTAGTAACTCCTTAACCACATTGAGCTATTGATACATCAAATATCTCATCATGCAAGTCAATTTTAATGGTTTTTGACTGTTAAATTGCTTAACAATGGGTGTTTCAGGCAACCACCTACTACTCCTGAAAGCCAAAGGCAACAAGCTAGGAATCAAAGGAGACTTGAACAGTTACAAATGACAGATCCTGACAATCGTCGAGCAAATAGAAACAATAGATCTTTGGAACAGATCGATACTGTGGTTGTCCCACCACTTCAATTGGGGCCTGGGGGTATCAATCAATCTATGGGAACTGGGGGTTTGAGACCTATAGCCACTGCTTCTGGCTCTTTGGGAAGACCTATTAGGCAGGCAGCTGCTGCTGCTGATCCATTTTTTATAGACATTCCAGAAACTGTTTTGCCTGAAGGGTGGGATGCTCCTTTGCAGAATCCCATACCTAGAGTGGTGCCACCTCTACCTCCTCCTGTACAGAGAAGAGGCAATAGACTCAATCAGTCTGCTGTTGCTCAAGCTGCTATGGTCATTCCAGAAACAGTTTTGCCAGAAGGTTGGGATGCTCCTTTACAAAATCCCTTACCTAGAATGGTGCCACTGTTGCCTGCTCCTGTACATAGAAGGGTCAGAAATCCTCTCTTACCAGAGCTTATAATGGTACCAGCTCCACTTGCTCCCCAAGCACTGTTGGAAGAGCAACAAAGGCTGAGACAGAGGCAACAAGAGCAGGCACTGGCAATCTTGCAAGAGCAACAAAGGCTAAGGCATATTGCTATGGCTACAGAGCAGGAGAGGCAACAACAAGAGGTACTAGCAGTGTTGCAAGAGCAACAAAGGCTGAGACAAAATCAGGAGAGGCAACAGGCATTGGCTATTCTGAGCCAGAAAAGGTTGAGGGAGGAAGAAGAAGAGGTCAGTCAAGGACAACTTGAATATGTCACTGGGACTAACAAAGTCTAACAGCATATTGATCTGAATCCTGAACATAGGCCTTTGAATGCAGTTATGGCTCAAAGGATTTTTCAAGGCTGGGAACAGCAACATAAAGCTGATCTGGAAGAGGATTTCAATGATTTAGGTCCTCAGAATGATATACCTTCTGAGGATGACTTGGAATATGTTGATCCTGTTCAACAGAGACCTGCAGAACAATTGGATCCTCCCCTTGATGTGCCATTGGATCCTCAGGATGACATATCTTCTGATGATGACTTGGAATATGTTGATCCTGTTCAACAGAGACCTGCAGAGCAATTGGATCCTCCCCTTGATGTGCCATTAGGTCCTCAGGATGACATCCCTTCTGATGATGACTTGGATTATGTTGATCCTGTTCAACAGAGACCTGCAGAAGACTTGGACCCTGCTCCACCCAACCATCCAGCAGGACTACAAAATCCTGCTGAACAGCCTCCCCTTGAGCTTCCTATGCCACCACAGCTTGGCCCTATTCAGCCTATTCCAAGAGGAAGGCAACCTTACTTGATTGAATACCCTCCACACTATCTTGGTTCTATGACTGTCATATGTCCACACTGCCAGGCTCTACATTTTGATGCTGAAAAGCTCACCAAGTCTACTATTTATAATCCAAAGTTTGGCATGTGCTGCTTACAAGGCCAAGTGAATTTGCCTAGGCTTCAAGATGCTCCAGCAGATCTACTGAACCTGCTCCATGGGCATCATCCTCTCTCTGACACCTTTAAAACATCTATCCATCAATACAATGCAGCCTTTGCATTCACATCTCTGGGAGTCAAAATTGACCATGCTATTACCAATGCACCTGGACCATACAGCTTTAGGATCAATGGAGAACTACATCATTTGACAGGTGCCTTGCTTCCTATTGAAGGAAATCTGCCTGTATATGCACAGCTCTACTTTTACAATCACAATCAGCAATTGGCTTTTTGTCAACAGAACAATTCCAGGCTGGACCCTCAGATAATGGCCTCTTTGCAGGATATGCTTGCTAGAGTCAATCCCTTCATTGACCTATATAAGCAAGCCAGGCAGATCATGGGAGAAGTTCCAGAAGGCCAACCACAAAGGCTTGCTGTCAGGCTTACAGCTGATTTTGGAGATCCTCGACGCTACAATGACCCCAATGAACAGGAGGGGGTTGCAGCTGTAATTCCTGGAGATGGCTCAGAGGAGCGATCAAATCATCGTGATATAGTCTTGCACTTGCATGGAGGGGAATTGAAGCAGATCAGCCATCTACATCCATATTACACTCCATTGCACTACACAATCATCTTTCCCACTGGAGGGCCTGGATACCACATCAACATTCTTGCCAGACATGGACCACAAGGGCAACAAAGGACAAATAAGGTCTCTGAAACCTCATATTATGCATATAGGCTTCAACAAAGAACTCTGGAATTTAATGCTGCTTTACTCTGGAGTGGGAGGCTGTTTCAGCAATATGTTGTTGATGCATGGGCTTCAACTGAGCAAACAAAGTTGAATTGAGTTCGGCACAATCAGAAGAAGATCAGAGCTGAAGTCTATCAGGGAGTGGTGGATGCTGCTGCTGGAGATGAAGAGGTCACCCCACAGAGCCGTCATGTCATTCTTCCTTCCTCTCATACTGGAAGTGAACGACAAATGCAGCAATTATTCCAGGACTCTATGGCTATTTGCAGGCATTTTGGGAAACCTGATCTCTTCTTGACTATGACTGCCAATCCAAAGTGGTCGGAAATTGAAGAAGCTCTCTTGAAGGAACCTGCAGTCAATGGGAAGAAGCAAACAGCTGCTGATCGACCTGATATTGTTGCCAGAGTATTTGAACTCAAAAAAAATGCTGTAGTGAAGGAGATCAAGGAAGGTCTCTTTGGCAGCTGTGTGGCTTATGTTCATACCATTGAATTCCAAAAGAGAGGACTTCCACATATGCACATCTTGATCTTTTTCCATCACCATCACAGGATCAAGGATGCACCTGATGTGGATTCCATTGTCTCTGCCCAAATTCCAGATCCAGTCACTCAGCCTCAATTGTATCAGGTATTGGCTTTGTTTAAATTCTGGATTCAGTAACTTATCTTTGTTGTCAGGTTGTTACTGCCAACATGGTCCATGGTCCATGTGGAGCTGCCAAACCCAATGCTAAGTGCATGGTAGATGGCAAATGTTCCAAGAAATACCCAAAGGAATTCCAAGAGGCTACTCAGTATGGAGACAATGGCTATCCTCAATATGCCAGACCTGACAATGGCCACTTCTTTGAAAAGAATGGTCATCATTATGACAATCAAGATGTTGTTCCATATAATCCTTATCTCTCAGCCAAGTACAAATATCACATCAATGTGGAGGTCTGTGCTTCAGTAGAAGCCATCAAGTATATTCACAAGTACATCTACAAAGGCCATGATAGGACAACTTTGGAGATTTCTGGAGAGCAGATGGACCAGAGGGATGAAATCAAGGAACACTTGGATGCCAGATACATCTCTGCACCTGAGGCTTGCTGGCACATCTTTGAATTCAACATGCATGGAGAGCATCCTCCTGTATATTGATTACCTGTGCATTTGGAGGGCCAACATGAAGTCTACTTTCAAGATAATGAGCCTTTGGAGATGGTAGCTGCCAGGCCTAATGCAAACAAGACTGCACTCACTGCTTGGTTTGAAGCCAATGCCAGATTCCCTAATAACAACACCACTTATCAGAGCTTTCCAACCAAGTTTGTCTATGAAGCTTCCAAAAGGACCTGGAAGGAGAGGCAGAGAGGAACAGCTATTGGGAGGATGTATTTTGCTTCACCTCAACAGGGAGAAAGGTTCTACCTTAGGATGCTCCTGACAGTTGTGACCAATGCAACATCATGGGCTGATCTCAGGACAGTCAATGGTCACACCTATCCTACTTACAAGGAGGCATGCAAGGCCCTTGGTCTTCTAGAAGATGATGCAGAATGGAGGCAGTGTCTTGCTGAAGCTGCTCCAATCCAATCAGGATCAGCTCTCAGACAGCTCTTTTGCACTATCCTATTCCACTGTGCTCCTACCACTCCAGAGGCTCTATGGAATGAATTCAAGCACTCCATTTGTGATGATCTTCAACACAGATTGGAGAATATCAGGCAGTACAGGGACAGAGTCTTTACTGATGAAGATGTCTATGACTATGGCCTTCATCTAATCAATGACAATCTGAAGAATTTTGGCAAGACTCTTCAAGACTTTCCAAACATGCCAGAACCCCAACAAGTTTGGAATGTGATTCCAGGCAAGTTGGACATTGTATAAAGAGTTGACATTGATACTGATTAAATGATTTCAGGAAATAGGCTTTTGCAAGAAGAAACAGATTATAATGTTGAAGAGTTGAAGAGAAGGGTGGATGAAAACAAGGCCAGGTTTAATGGTGAACAACTGGGGGCCTTCAATGAAGTTATGGACTCTGTGGACAACAACTTGGGCAAGATGATATTCATTCACAGTGCAGGTGGATGTGGCAAAACATTTGTCTGCAACACTTTGGCTTCTGCTGTTCAGTCCAATGGAGATGTGGCATTATGTGTAGCATCATCTGGGATTGCTGCCTTATTGCTGGAGGGTGGTAGAACTGCACATTCAAGGTTCAAAATCCCCATTCCTGCTCTGGATACATCCATTGCCAATATCAAAAGAGGAACTCAGTTATCTCAACTCTTACTCCAGACCAAAGTTGTTATTTGGGATGAAGTCCCAATGCAACACAAAAATGCCATTGACTCTGTGGATTGAGGGTTCAGAGACATCCTGGAGAAGGATGTTCCTTTTGGTGGAGTGACTGTGGTGTTTGGAGGAGATTTTAGGCAAACTCTCCCAGTTATCCAACGAGGACTCAGGCAGCAGATGATTGCTGCTTCACTCAAAAGGGGAAGACTTTGGGATCAGATTCAAGTCCACTACTTGGTTCAAAACATGAGATTGGATCAGACTCCTGATAACATTGCTCATGCAGCTTGGTTATTGGATGTTGGTGCTGGAAAAAACCTTGGGCCTGGAGAAACAGTACAACTTCCAGAAACCATGATCTGTGATGACAATTCTATCACTGGATTGATCTCTTCCACTTATCCTCATATTGATCACCATCAAGATGATCAGTATTACCTGGACCGTTCCATCCTTTCTGGCAAGAACTCTGATGTAGAGGATATCAACTCTGAAGTTCTGCAGAAATGTCCAGGAGAAGAGAAAATCTTGCAGAGTGCAGACTCTGTCATATCTGATGATAGGAATCCTAATGGCCTTGGATTGTATCCAATGGAATACCTCAACTCTCTCAGAGCCAGCAGTTTGCCTTTGGCTAACTTGGCTCTGAAGATTGGTGTTCCTGTCATGCTGCTCAGGAATCTGGATACAACCAAAGGACTTTGCAATGGGACAAGAATGATTGTCACTCACATCAGCACCAGAGTTCTCAGATGTAGAATCATCAGTGGAGATGCCAAGTTTGCAGGATCAATTGTTTTGATTCCAAGAATCAACATGGATGTGTCTGAAGAAGATTTGCCAATTCCATTGCGCAGGAGACAATTCCCAGTTCGATTGGCCTTTGCCATGACTATCAACAAGTCTCAGGGTCAATCAGTCAAGCATGTTGGATTGGACCTTCGATCAGGAGTTTTTTCGCATGGCCAACTTTATGTTGCACTCTCACGGTGCACATCAGGAGATTGTATCAAAGTCATCTTGGACCCAGAAAACACATCAAGAAAGACTGCAAATATTGTCTATCAGGAAATCTTGAATGGTTTACAAATGTAAGTGTGAGTTTTGTTGGATTCAAGCAAGAAATTGCTAACTTCTATGAACTTCAGCACCTAATGTCTATAGCTGGACCATGTAGTATAGATATTCTTAATGGTTTACAAATGTAAGTGTGACAGTTTAAATAATTGGTTGGTTAGTACTAACTTTTATAATTTAATTTTCAGCATCTCTAATATATACCAGTGGACATTGTAGTATTTTGTTAATAATGTAATATAGATACATGATTGGTTTATAGATGAAATCTCAGTGTATTGAATGGTAAGAGAAAAGCAACACTTGGTCAACAAAATACAAAGACCTAACCGAACAAAGTGAGGTTGGGTCTGGGACTTAGCATTGAGTTTGAAATACAAGGACCTAACTGAACGAAGTGAGGTTGGGTCTGGGATGAAGCACTGAGTTAGAAATACAAAGACCTAACTGAATGAAGTGAGGTTGGGTCTGGGATGAAGCATTAAGTTTGAAATACAAGGACCTAACCAAACGAAGTGAGGTTGGGTCTGGGAATTAGCATTGAGTTTGAAATACAAAGACCTAACTGAACAAAGTGAGGTTGGGTCTGGGATGAAGCATTAAGTTTGAAATACAAGGACCTAACTGAACAAAGTGAGGTTGGGTCTGGGAATTAGCATTAAGTTTTAAATACAAAGACCTAACCAAACAAAGTGAGGTTGGGTCTGGGATGAAGCATTAAGTTTGAAATACAAGGACCTAACCAAATGAAGTGAGGTTGGGTCTGGGATGAAGCAAGAGCTACAGGCCCATGCTGAAGGCACGGGGCATAGCTCGTCTCTGGGCAGGTTCGACGTCCCCCATCGATTATCGGGTGTGAGAGGTTCCCTCAATTTCTCTGTGAACCAAGTTGGTGGACACCAAAAACCCATCGGTTCTAAGGGTCATCGGTTATAAGATCTCGTGTTGCTATGGCCTACCTAGCCCCGCCCCTGCCTATATCAAGAAACCCAATTCCGCCGCTCTCCAACAGTATGTAGCGGGCGAGAAGATATTGTACTATCACGTGCAAGTCAGCACAATTTGCTGGCCAGAGGCTCGAGTCCGAACGGGATGATCCGCAGGTTACGTACTGTGCCTCCTCTATACGGGTGATTACTTTATGATGGTACACAAAATGAAGTGCAGTTGGCTAGGATGGAACTAAAGTCCGGTATGTAAATGAAGTATGCACCGATGGAAAATATGTGATGACGAGATATCATTATATACTCTTGCAAATGGAACAATCAAAGGTGTCAAGGTTGATTTGGTTCCGGAAGACAACAGCTAAAAGTTGATTTAGCACCATATAGAACCGTGTGAGAGAAGAGCTTACGCAAAACAATCAATGCGGCAAGTATGGCAACTATCAGGATATAAATGATAGTATACTTGATGACCTAGGAAAGATATAAGCCACGGAGACTATCGAAAGATATGCACATACAATTAATCGCCTCTGCCTTTTTTGTTTAGTAGAGAACAGAGGGGCACGAATCTGCTTCGACGGACGGAGCCAGACTAAAAGCAACGCCTCAGTGGATGGTCAACCAGTCATCATGTGAAACAACACTTACACAACATCGTTGAATGTAGTCTGTTCATGTACGGAATGAGGATTGGAGGAGTAAGGATGACCAACAGAATATGGGCGATGAGCAAGTCAGATCCCCAGAGAGACATCTCAACAATTTTGACGATGAATTCACGAGCGGGCTGCGAGATGGCGGAGGTTCCTAAACCTCTCCCGTACCACTTTCCTGTCCACCAAGCACGATTTGTTTCATCGTGTTTGTACTCACGAGTCAAGAAAACGGCAATAAGGATCTTCTGAATCGCCCTTTGGATTGCAATGATTGCAATGACTCCCAGAACGGCGCGCGAAGCGTCCCAAAGCTCGAGGAACCACTGTGCAGACGATTTGAGTTAGCCATGTTATTGTACGCGATTGAATTGAACATACGAAGAACTCGAAGAATGTCACAAGGCCAATGAGACATAACAAGTGGCCTAGAGTAGCCATGACTGAACCGAATCTTGTCCATGATTCCATCATGGGACCAAGGAAAAGGGAAATGAAGAATAAGCTCATAAGGATAGCCGCATTCCAGACCACAGGTCCCACGGCAATGACAGCGATACGAATGAGGGGAGCTGGAGGTAAATTTCCATTGGCGTCAGGAAATGATTTGACGAACATATACGCAAGAGTGAAAAGGGCCGCAATGAAAATTGGCCAGATGATCTCCGAGAGGATGACTGTTTTCCACTTAGCTCGAGGTACATCTCCTGACAATTTCTCGGACGGATGACCCAACTTCTTCTTTTTATAACCAGTGATCATGGTTCGCGATAACCGACAATACCCGTACCAGCTACTCGCTTTAGTACGGGAATTACCACGCGACATCCATCGAAGGAATTCTCGATAATCGATAATGAAATCGGCATACGAGAATTGATGAGGGTTGAATAAGAAGGGTGCGATGCAAAGCGACAGAACAGAGAACCAGAAGTAAATCAAATGGGGTATCCAGAGAGCCAAGGTGGCATAGAGAAGGAGTAGAAGATTTCTCATGCCCAAGTAGATACTGGGGCCGGCGAATCGTGAGTAAAGAATGCTAAAGCTAATGCGAGTGGTCGCAAAGCCACGTCCGGTTGCAATGTAACGAGCACCACCGAATGTCAAATTACTGAGGATGGATTGTGAGTATATTTGAGTTGAGAACACTTCGAAGATGGGTGAGAGCGAGAGGAAATGCTTGGCAAGCCGAAGTAATGCTTTGCCAGTTCCACGCTCGGTAAGTTCTATTATGAGGTTGTTAAGAAGAGGTACAGAGTGAAAAAAGGCCAATTACCTTGCAAGAATAATGGCAAAAAAGCAATGAAGAAAACCAAGAAGATAGAAATAATACAGCGTCTGATCCAGTCAAAGACAGGAATAAGGTTGTAACAGCCTGGCTGACCAGGAATGACATTACCCTGGGAATCCACCTTACAGATTGACAACTGCTTGTTGAGTGTTCCGATGAACAGTACTAGAAGAATATATTAGTCTGCTACAATTCAGGAAGAAACGAATACGAACGAGTAACCATGAAGACTTGAATGGAATAGATGACAAGGATATTGTTGATGTGGAAACCAGGATGACCATAGTAAAAGGTCAGGAAGCGATCGATGGGTAACTGTGTGCCGAGGTAATAATACTCGCGACTGAGCATTTGTTCACCCATGCCCGTTCCAATCTTCGTCTGGAAGTTCAATATCGTTCCAAAGCCAAGATCGCGTCCTTTTCCGCACTGATAATACTCAGAGTGTTTGATACGACCACCGCGCCCAAAAGCATTCATACCAGCAAAGATATCTTCATTCAGGTGCAAGCCTTTCTGTGCTTTCGACACTCCACCACGTGTGTTCATGAAGGTCGCATTAAGAAAATCAGGGTGTCCATAATGCAGCTTGCCTCCAATCCAGGCCAACGCACGCGCAGTCATCGTTCCGAAAGTCTGTTCCTTTCCAGCTGCAATGTCACCAAGTACACCTATGTTCTCCGAAAAAATGTATTCACGCGTGCCAACGATGGCGACGGGCGAGCGCTGAAACTCCTTGTGGCCCCATTGAGCGTAGGGGCTCTGACTCGACGTAGAATACTCCTCGAATTCGCCAAGGATGTTGCGAATCTTCAAACACTCCTCGAGGTAGTTATCCTGATTAGCATCAATGAGCTGGAGATACTCGCCACGGTAGAAGATAATCGCGTGATTCTGGTTATCTGACTTGCCATCCCCAAGAATGGGGTTACCAGGCAATTCAACGCGGAACTTAGGTTTCCTCTTCCCAGTTTTCTCGTCGATTTCTGAATGACCATCGATCAAGGCAGAGAACAGGCGTGCCTCGCCACCCTTGGGTCCAGGCTCTTCATCAAGATAGGCAATCTGCAAATCGGGATACGCGCGTAGGAGGAACTCTGCGTTCTCCTGCTCCTCTTTGTTGAATTTGGAGAAACGCTGCATTGAAACAGTGAACTTGAATTTCCTACGAGCCATCCGCTCGAGTTCACGCTCCAAACGTTCCGTATTGCCTCCGAAGGTTTGGACAATATCTGGATTTTCCACGCGGTACAGAAGTTTGATGGCCTTGGAGTAATTCATCATGCCCGACACTGTGCGATACAAAGTCTGTGCACGTAAAGATGCCCAGATACGTGTGCGAAGAGTATACTCCGGGGACGACGTCTTGAAGCCGATGCAGTAGAACGGTAGATCGTCAACCTTCTTCTCATTAGGAGAGGTCACAGCACCGTCCATCGCGTCGGTTTCCTCTGCCAAGATTTTGGTGTCTTTGACAAAATTATCCCACTCAACTGGATGAAGTTGTTTGAGATACTCGAGAAGGGTGACTCGCGTGTTCTGGTCTTCCTCGCGGATAATCTCCCGCAAGCTGAGCAGAATCTTCTCAGAATAATGCGGGACAAGAACAGTAAAGGTAGGCATAGCATCAACCGTCAGAGGCTCAGGGAAAGATGTCGTCAGAGACGAGGCAAAGAACGAAATGCGACGTTCTGCTTCACCACCTGCCGGAAAGAAGTTACCCTGGAAGCCATTTCCATTCTGATTAGTAAAGAATGGTGGCGCGCGTAGTACCCTGCGGCCATCCTGGCCATCAACCTGGTGATAGAGGAGGCGCTGAACATGGTCAATAGACAGGAGATGTTCCCTGTACATCGAAATAATGACAGCATTCCAGATCTGAGAAACCAGAACCTGTCAAATAATACAAAGGAATGATTATCACAGGTATCATTCTATAGTGGTCATTTTACCTTGGGTTTGTACTTAATCTCCATCTCTGCTGTTGCCAACAATTTAGCATAGATCCGTTTGGGTAGCCGGGTATAGATGTCCTTCCATGGCGTCCAAATGGACAATCCCAAAGCAAAGGAACGCCCAATGCTGAAGATGACAATCCAGATGATGTACCACAAGTACGTGTCCAAGAAGAATAATACAAGATCCATAACATACATGATGGCAAGCGTGAAAGGAACATGGTTTGAGCAGAGCACCGTTCCAAAAATTTTATCACCACAACCTTGGACCTTCATCCTTGCCATGACTGCGATAGGACTACTGAAAGACGATGTCAAGAAGAAGTATGACTCCGTGAACTTGCATCCAAAGATAAGAAGCCATAGGAAGATAGACGCTGTGCGTGCGGACTTGGGGAGAGACGGGTATGACGCTGTAAAGGTCTGCGAAGCCATGTATTTGCGCGCTTTACCGGCCACACGATCTCCAAACATGCGTCCAGAGGGGATGATACCAAAAACGAGGGTGGCGACAACCGATATGAAGAATTGGATGACACCAATGATAAGAGGGACCTGGGACTTGCCAGATCGGCCATCAACAAGGGCAACGTAAAAGGTGGGACCACCCGTGAGGGCGAGGATCACAAGGAGAAAAATAAAACGAGTAGTTAGATGGGAAGCGTTGTTCCAAGTCGTTGGGATGTATGAAAACTCAGCAATGGTAGCAAGCAACATGATGATTGTGGACACTGCACCACCCAGGGCGACTGCCGACCAGGTCATCGCTGCGGAAGGGCTGGATGCGTTCTTCGGAGCATATACCTTGGGGGAGTTGAACGCAGTATAAAAGTAGTAAACAGATATATGGAGGATCCAGATGCGGTTGAAGTTGACGAGGAGATGGGCGATGGACCGTTTCTCGAAGTAAGTCTTGAAGAACGTTCGGCTCCAGTCGATACGGCTAAACTTCATAAAACGCTGCGCTGGAGGCACATCAACGAGATGAGACTGGGAAAACATGAAATCAACAGGTTGAAGGATATATAAGGGTGACGCACGTTGTCAGATAGTACGATTCTGGCCAATCCTTCCGGGTACCAAAACAGCTGGTTGATATCATCGTAACCGATGATTTGGTCATGATCCTTCTCCTTTCTTACAAACTTGCCATCCTGAACTTCGTACCCTTGATCACGCATGAAATTGTACAAAGGCTTGACAACTGCCTTGAGATACAAGCCCTCTGGCACAGGATCGATGCGGTTTTGGCACTCTGGGCTTCGATAGTAGTCGTCGGCGCATTTGAAGATGAAACAAAGACACTCCGGGACGAAGCGAACATTACCTGCCTCACCCCAACAGAGGAGGTAGAGGGCGATCTGGCGTAGACGGTCGTACTGGCTCATGTTATTCATGGCATTCCTCCACCGATTGAGGGCGCTATCAAGAGACTTGCTTCCACCAGATTTTGGACCTTTGACGCTCTTAAGACGCTGAAGGCCTGGATTTTGAGACTGGCCGACGGCATCATCGAGGTTGAGCTGTGCAGCAAAATACCACTTGCGGTAGTTGGCATGTTGACCGCCAATATAGTCGGCATGAAGAGTCAGGAGAGCTTGATTAGCGCTCATCCGAGAGGCCCTGGAGTCGAGGAGATGCATTGTGAAGTCAAACTAGCAGAAAAAACCGATTAGGTAAACCGATTGAAATGTACACGAATAGAAAACCATACCATGTTGCGCATAGAGTCGCGCTGGAAACCAAACTTCTGGGTAAGGTCAAGGAAGATGTCCTCTATCTCCTCTGTGGACATGGGTTTGTGCTGATCAGCAGCCCATGCAGGGTAGGGTTCGTTAGAGCCAGCTCCGGGGTCGGCGAAAGGGGATATACTGGGAACGCTGGCATGAGAATCGACGGAGGAAGCGTAACGGCTGGGGCCAAAGTCTGATTCAGAGGCTACATGAGACATCAGTACAGAGAAAAGATGTGGATAAAGAAGTAATTGACGATTGCCGTGCTGTTGCTCGTAATAGGCCTGACTGGAGGCGAGGCGGGTGGTGCTGGAATTGGGATTGCCATAGTGATCGCTGTGGTCATCTTCGTACTGTCCACGTGGGGTGAAAGGATTGGTGCGGGGGTCGTTTGGCAGGCCGTAGCTGCCAGGGAAGGCCATTAGAGAAACAAAGAACGAAAGTAAATGAGAGTGTATGTAAGGGTCGTAAGATGGCGAGGGTGGGAATTTCGCTGTGAAGCACAATTCGACACGTGACCAGAATGATCTCGATCATTGACCGTCGCCGTCGCGCGCGTCGCGTCCCGTCGCTGGCCTGCCTGTGTCTCCGCGTCCTCGCCCGCTATCCCGCTCACGTCCCTATCGACATCCGTCTCAACTACGACTCCCGTCTCGGTGTCGATCTCCTCGACGATATCCTCGATCCTCCGCTCTGGGCCACTCTTGTCCAGGTCTATGACGGCCTCCCCGAGCACCTCCACTCCTTGACGATTCCCCTGACAGACCCAAACGTTCCTTGTCTCCAGAAAATTCCGCAAACCTCTCTTTTCTCTCTTATAACAGTTCTTGACCTTCCCGCCTGCCCGCATCTTACCGACACCTCTATTGTCCACCTTGGCCCCCTCCACTCTCTAGTCGCCCTCGATGCCAGTGCGACATCCCTCTCCTCTTATGCAATCAAGGTACTCTCCGGTACACTTCTTTGGTTTGATGATGGTCCACAGCGACGCGGCCCCTGGTCACTTCGTATCCTGAGACTGAGATTCTGCGACAAAATTGACGATTCAGTATACTCACACCTCGCCAAGTTTCCTCTTCTCGCCGTAATAGGTAATATCATTGTGTATCATACGTCTAATGATATTAATCGCTATTTAGACCTCAGAGGAACCAAATGTCGTCCGCCCAAAGATGAAATGAAAACGTTCAAGCCTTCTTCGAGATTAGAATTCTTTCACCCCGCGCCACTCGCTGCAGCCGTTGATGCTCTTGAAGGACAGAGTTTATACACATCGAAAAACCTCTTTTATCTACTTATTGACAGCTTAGAGCATTCAAAAGTAGCTTGGAATTTTCCTCAGCACACCATGAAACAGAACAAATGTTCACATGACACGGTGATGGAATCCACGGCCGTGCCATGGTCCTCGATGAACCAGCATGGATTAAATCCAAACACTATCACGTTAGAATCTACACCCAGCATGTTTTACAGCCAACCGTCACGCTCTTCCCGGCCCGTCAAGTATGATCTGATCAATGACTACAAGGCCAAGACATACTATACTTGGGCACACCTAGAAGCTGCTGCCCGACCTTCTGGCACCCATGATACAAGGCTCGCTCTCTGTCGGATCCCTCCTCCGTGGATAGCCTTGGAAAAGCGCAGCACCTTCCTGCTGAACCAGATGGAGGCACGACGCTCGACTAAAGACGAGGCCGTAAGCTGCGTGGCCTCAATCAACCGCACGGAAAGGATTTTCCAGATCAATCAACCACGAATCGACGCACTCCGGGAAAGTGCTAGTACCAGACGGAGATCTGGGGTGGGTGCCCCTATCAACACCCCAAAGTCAAAACAGGCGTCAGGTGTGCGAGGCAAGAATCCATTTCGGCGGTATTCTTTGCCTGGTGTTGTGGGAGATCCGGATCGTGGAATGAAAGACCTGAAACCCATATCAGCCGTGGAGGTTCCTAAATTTCCATCGAGTTTAAAATCGGATGGGGATGAGAAACATACGTACTCAAATGCATTTGCGAAAACGCCAGGAGTTAAATCAAGTCCATTTGTGGAAACGTCTCTGAACAGGACAAAACCTGCTGCGTTCCATAGCACTTGGTCTGGCCGTAGCGACTCACCACTGAGGGCAACAAAACGAACGGCGTTAGTTGACAGTTTGAGGACAGATGTGAAGAAGCCTCGAGTGGATGGTGGGTCTGCCTTCAGTAATAACAGTGATAAGGGGAAGGAAAAGTCTATTGTGCAAGACAAGAGAAGTTTTGACTGGAATACATGGAGCGCCAAGTAGAGTTATACTAGCTACGTGTACTAGAGCTTACTAGTAACACAACTTACGTAGAAAATTTGTATGACACTGTAGGTCATGTGATGGTGGCTTTTGAGCCACAGCGCGCCACTGCAAAGCTTCACAACCTGTAGTAGACCATTCTTTTCATGCCCCTCCATCATGCCTACGCCCCGGCTATGGCGCGCGCCATCCTCCGCAAGTCTCTCCGCTCGACGCGAAACATGTTCTCAGCACCACTCCGCCCATACAAATTCCACATTGGCGCCAGCTGGGCAGGCAAGAATATGCTTCAAAGCCTCAAAGCGCCCTCTTTTCCATCACGTAGCGACATTGGGATGTGGCGGGACCATACCCTTTCTAGAGCCAAGGCGGTCAATAGCGTGTCCGCGGGCCAGGACTTTCTGTTCATGCAATCTGTGTGTCCTTTGACCGATCCTATAGAAATAATTCAACACTGACATCACTCTGTTCAGATGCGGAATGACTCGGTACGTGTCTCCCGCTGGCCCCTGTAACTACAGTTTATGTAACGACCGATTTCGTCGATAGGGCATCGCGTTTGGTGTTGCAGACGGTGTTGGAGGGTGGGCAGAATCTGGAGTTGACCCTTCATTATTCTCTCAGGCACTTATGTTCCATGCGCACCGTTATTCCCGCAATGCATGGGCAGGAGAACCTGAAATAGACCCCACACTGGACTATGAGGAGCGTGAAGAGATCGAGGGTTGGGAGATGACACCCTACGAGTGCCTTGATCTCGCGTACGGAGGGGTTCTGCGAGAGAAGTTCGTACAAGCTGGTACATGCTCATTTACTTTTTACTCTAAACTCATCCAGTGGTAATGTACTGATGTGATAGAGATTAGGAGCCAGTACAGCATGTCTCATAACCTTGAATGCCTCTTCTGGAGTGTTACGCTCTGCGAAGTTTGTATTGCCCCAAAAATTCAATGATTTGTCTGCGTCCTAATACTGTTCTTTTTGTCAGCCTTGGGGACAGCGGCTTTATCGTTATCCGATCTAACTCGATACTCTATCGCCAACGTCCTCAAACCCACTTCTTCAACTGCCCAAAGTTCGTAGACCGTAGCTGAGACAAACAACTATTCCGCATTAACGAACCACTTGCACTGTAGACAACTAACGAAATTACCCACATCGTCTTTGCGCCGCTTCTCACGAGCATGTGTAGATAGTCCGAGCGAGGCTGAGACGTATCGTGTCAAACTTGGGGATGGGGACATTGTCATTGCATATGTACGTCATTTGACCACTTTGCATAATCTGGCATAGTTTTTACAAACTTTGATAGACCGATGGACTAGCTGACAATGTTTTTGCGTCCGAGATGGTCCAGCTTTGTGCTCTTATTGCTCGTAGAGGTGGCACAGAGGACGAGCAAGTACAGATGATCGCAGATCGTCTAGTGGATTGTGCAAGGCTCTGCATGAACAGTACCATGCGAGTCAGCCCCTTTGAAAGTGTGTGATCCTTGTAATCCAAACTCTTGCTCAAATCCAATTCGTTCCAGGGGATGCTGCACGACATGGCATGTATTTCAGGGGTGGGGTAGGTAATCAAGGTCACTCGTTCCCAACTTGTCTCTAACTTGTTACTTCCACAGAAACCAGACGAGTACGCGCATATGACCCTCATCCAGGTCGTGTTACTCATACTTCTCCGGCAGTGTCACGGTGGTTGTCGCTCTTGTACGAGAGGCAACCTGACAACCATTATTGCTATCTATTCATTTGTTATTAGCATATCAAGGACTTTTCATCTCGCACGATTCATTAGTACACTATCATCTTTCATACACTCACTCTGTCGTCAATCGCACTACCCTTGTATCATGTTTTTCAAATTCTATGCCTTATTAATTACAACTTCCTCTCGATAAAACTCTCAATCACGCCAGCAGGTGTGAGCGGGTATTCCTTTAACACAACTTCATCGTCCATAAGTTGTGTGTTGGGCTGGACAAAAATCTTGCGAGGCTATCAAGGGAAGTTTTCATGTCTGGTTTGACATTCATTCGTTGGGGCAGGGACTTACCAGTTTCTTACGTAGCACGAGGTTTCGAATATCACCTTCCCAACCAGGGAGGGGCTTTGTGAGTTTATTATAGAATTCGCGTGCCCCTGCACCGTCTGCTGTGCTCTTGTAGACTTGCAGATTGACAAGCAACCTTCCGACAGCATCCTTTCCTTCTTTGAGGACTTTTTCGCGATCAACCTGCCATAGAGACTTTGATAAGTGACGTGCTTATAGAGCTACACGCTACGTACCCGGACATATAAATTCTCTAGCTGCCCGTCGGCGCCACGAACTTCCTGAAGCCGTGCGATACCCGAATTGATCAAGTGTTGTGTGATCCCTAGTCTACAGATGACATTACGATCGTTATTAAGGAACAGAGTCGCGTTACGTGCTGACCGTGCTTGCATATGCGCTTGACCATGTTTCTGAGTCGCGGGATCATAATACTCCAAAGCTCTAAGGCCCGCACGCGCCATCAACAAGAAGGTAATATATTGGATCTCCTCGATCGCTTTCTCATCAGTATACTGTGGCAAACACCAAGAACTGAGTTGAACTGGCGTATAAGGAAAAGGTCTCACTCAACGTTGAATACTTTCAGAATGTCCCGGTGTCCAACCACTATTCCATGAAGGTAAGAATCTCACGCATATGGATAAAGATAGTTGGTACTTGCAGAACAAAGCGACAGTCTCAGCACGGCATTCTTCCATTGATGACGAGACTTCTCCAAGGACAGAACCAGGCGTCTGTCCCGGTTTATACCACGACGTACTGCATCTTGTCAGAGTGGCATTCGGATTCCCAGCTGATGACTTACACAGGCTTCCCGGTGAGAGGATTAATCACCTGACGAAAAGACTTGACTTCAGATTTGAGAATTTTGTTGCCAAAACAGACCTTAATTGAGTCAAAGTTTTTGGTACCATCGGCCTTTTCCTCGAAGAGTTTACCGGATCCGTGTCCGAGCAATTCGTGATTAGCGACTTGTAGCTCGAAGGCACGACTATCCCATGCATTGTAGAGCTCGACATCATCCGGGTGAATAAACGTCAACTCCTCGTCTATTAATGGAAGCAGTCACATGGGAATGGTCAATTGGAAAGGAGAAAGAGAACAAACTCGGAGCTTTGGCAGCGAGAATATTCTGTGGATAGCCAGATTGAGTTTGTTCAAAGCGCGAAGAAATCAATGAAAGTAACTTACGGCGAGAGAAACATTCTTGAAACCAGTTGTTTCACGAATATCGTAGTAGTTCTAGAAAGGACTTCAGCTATGGTCACTCACTTGGGCATCAGTCAACATACAGGGATCTAAATTAGATTGTGCTTCAATGAGTCAAGAGGGGCTGTCGACAAATGGGCAAAAAATCACATTGATTCCAGCAGGAATACCTAATCCGATGAAGTGAGGAAAAGACCGGATGCCAAAAATATGGCTAACACACCGCCAGTCGCAAAGGAAACAACTTCAAGGGCGGTGAAATCGGGCTTCCTGAACACGTCGACTTCGAAATCAGGGCCCCATGGCAAGGCTTTGATATATTCAGGAGCATTGTCAACTAGAATTTCGTATTTGGCGCTGAGCTGTTTGTTGACGATCGCCGTGAAACCTTGAACACAAGTCAGGCTCCGAAATCAAGATGGAGAAACCAAGTTTTCGGTACGACCTTCCCATTCAGCCCGGGCCCCATAAGGGTCCACATAGGTTTCGATGAACTGACATTTTGAGCTTCAGATCAGCTTCGACGCAAGAGTATACTCACCCCAATGTAAGATTCAACGACGGGGCCGACATCTCTGACCCAATGCTTTGAAGCATCCTTGTGGTCCTGAATAGAGCCAGTCTCAAACCTGTAAAATTATTAGGTTGTTTGCACAATTGAAGACAAAGGGAGTAGTTACGATTTAATATAGCCTTCGATCATGCCAGTTTGATGCTTATTGGCGGCATACTTCTTTGCCTGAAATCGCTGAGGCAAGGAAGCAAACCTTTAATGCTGAATAACCTACTTCTTGAAGGGCGTTAATGACGGTCTGCAAAGGTCCAGAGAAGTCGCCATATTCGACTTTCAAGGTTGCCTTTAAAGTCTTATATTCAACAGAATGTACTGCTGGTGGCTGAGATTTGGCCGAAGCAACCAAAAGAGTAAAATCAGCAGGCCCATTTTTCACAACACTGAACATAGTAGGTGAGAGAATATAATCTGAGTCATTCCTCTAAACCAACCGTGTATTGAGAACATCAATACAAAGATTCTCAGCCGCTGCCTGGATAGCAGCAACATCCTCGTCTGTGGTTGGCTGTCCCAGATAGTAGTTGGATACATGTCCTAGACTTCTCTTGCCGATGAAGAGACCAGACTCTGGAACAAGTGCGTAGATATGTTCTTTAAGCTATCATATTGCACAAGGTCGAGAATACGAGCATTTGGAAACGTTATGACACCTTACATCTTTCCACAGTTTCAAAGCTTTTTGGGAGTTCTGGGAATGCTTGACAACGGCCTGGAACTTGTCGGCCGAAACTCGGGGAATTATCTTGGTAAATCCGAACGTCTTGAAATTCACAAGATTGCTAAGAACCTGGAAGACAATTAGAGCATAATCCTCAGACTGAAATCGTGTACTTACCTGGAGCGTGTACTGCAGCAAATCGTCCCAATCCTCTGTTGAGACACCCGCCTGTTGCTGAAGAGCAGTGAGATCAGTGAGACTACCTTCTGGGGTGCTGAAAGTCAAGATCAGGAGATCATATAGACCTGACGCATGAGGAGTCCATTGTCCTGAATGAATTCCGGGTAACTTGTTGTATAGTTAACACATTATCAAACACGCAAACCTTGAATGATTCGAGCACCAGCCCACGACGCAAGGCTTATATAGTGTGCGTATTTCTTCTCTGTCGAGCTACATATGAAAAAAAGATAGAATAAGTGGTTTCTTCCTGAATTCGAAAACTAATAACCTCAGCTGTTGAAAGGACTTGGCGATATCTAGACTACACAGAGGAGCAGCACGATCAGCCAGAAAACGTTCTGATGCGACTTGAGCGTCGGACATAGTGAAGTAATTGTTCGAGTGAATAGGATGATTGAGGAACGAAGTGGTCGTCAAGATCGATCGATGTCGACGAAAGAAAGATAGGCGTGCGCCTCCGCCTCGTGCTTTTCCATGACAATGACACCCCTGAACGAGCTTGTGACCGGCGCGGAACATCCCAAGTTGGCAATTTGTCAATTGGCTTGAAATTGGTTTCACCTCAGACCATGGATTCTATCTATGTCACGAAGAACAACCATACTCATTGTAGGCGCGGGCCCAACAGGTCTTGCCGCTGCGATATCTTTCGTTAAGCAGAATTTCTATGACTTCTTGATTGTTGAAGAATCCAGTAATCGAGAACATGCTTCACGAGCTATCACGATTCATGCAGCAACCCTCGAGGTACATGGTGAATTCGTTCCAACTTGGCGGACTCATTGAAGATGACTGGTCACTAGGCTCTCGACTCTATAGGATGTGCTGACATCCTTGTTACTTCTGGAATCAAAGGGACTGGTATGCAGGTCTCCGACAGAAGTACCCCTCTAATGAGCGCAGATTTTGCTTCTCTCGCGCCTTATACCAAGTTTCCATTTGTTCTCATCACATCTCAGAGCACTACCGAACGAGTGCTTGAAGCTCATCTCAATGAGCTGGGTGTCAATGTCATACGACCCGAGAAAGCCATAGGACTCGAATCCAATGACAATGGGGAATTGATCGTCACTTTTGAATCTGGCAAAGTCATCACGGCCCAGTATGTCCTGGGTGCTGACGGTGCTAGATCCATGGTGAGTTTCAGAAGTCAGGCTGAAATATGTAATCTCATTACTTCAATTGAGATTCGTCAAATGGCTGGTGTTAGCTTTGCTGACCCAGACGGTGCACACGTTGATGAATGTTTAGCACAGATGATACTTGCAGATGTGTCTTTTTCATCCACGAGCTCTCAGTTGCCGACAGATTAAATCCACGGAACCGGTTCAGATGGAAGATTTTTCTTGCTTGCCCCACTGCCCAAACTATCTCCCAATCCTGAAGCGGTGTACAGAATTGGATTTAATGTTCCGTTATCCGCCGGACCTCCACCTTCTGACCCTTCCACTTCATATCTTCAACAATATCTCAACAAGCAAGGACCCCTTTACTTATCCTCAGATTCGAATGTCAACCCAAATCCTATCCACATCTCAAAAACTGTTTGGGCAACAAGATTCAGAACACATGCTGCCATTGCAGACCAGTTCCTCATTCGCTTTGGCTCCTCCAAGATCAGCCAAGAACAAAAGCGAGGCATTGTGGTTCTTGTTGGTGATGCTGCCCACATACATGCACCGGCCGGGGGCCTTGGAATGAACCTCGGTATTCGGGATGCGATTTATATGGGACCTGCTCTTACAGCTCATGCTACGTCTCATAATGACTCACTTCCTTCCAGTGATCGTCTACTCGAAGAGTGTGTTGCAACCCGCCGCGCTCAAGCACTTTCCACGATTCGTTTGACAAAAAGGATCATGTCCGTACTCAATAGATTTGGGGCTGCTGGTGGCGGACTCTTCAATGTCAGCTATTGGCTGTTCAGATTGGTTGGGATGATGCCCTTCTTCAGGAGGCAAATCGCTTGGAACCTCAGCGGGCTCGGGAATAAATGACAAGCGATTAATCTTTCTCGTATGTATGTTCCAACCGTACTGATGACCTGGATGCTCGTCCAAACTAATTTATCCCACAATTACTTACATCTATGTTATATTTTCGCGTCCTACGCATCATATCACCTTCGATGTCATGATTGATAAGTATATGATGGTGAGAATATTCCTAGAAACTAAGCATTATAAGACACCCTCTTCTACGCTCCTCTTCGCACGATTATAATTATTCCAGATTGAAGTCCATTCAGATTCTAGAACTCCTTCGTGCGGTTTCATGTGTGATGTCTGATCTGTAGTCGCTGCCCATTGAACAGCGCGCTCATAACACTGCAACGCAGCGAGGAGGTTCTTCCCCTGAGTTTCGTTTAAGATACCAATTAGATTCCAAGCTTGAGCGGTTGTCCGGCGCGCATCCCGGAGGAGGGCCAGTGCTGGCCTCTTCATCGATCGTGAGTCTGTATATGTCGGTAAAGGCGCTGTTTCCCGAAGCGAAGTGAGGTTTTCTGACGATTTACCCGTCAGAACCTGGGCAACTCTCTCAGAATATTCAGCAGCAGAGGTCAAGTATTGAATGGACAAAGCGAGGGATTCGCCTCGGGAGTTGAGTACTTCAGCAAGGTGGATTGAGATGAGGGAGGAACGATGAAGAAGATAAAGAGTGTGAAGGGCGTGCGGCGGGGACACCGACGTTAATACTGTGGGAAGTGGCATAGCACGAAACATAGTTAGACTTGCTTCTTCGAGTGCTTGTGCTTGATCAAGCTTCCCAGTTTGGGCATAGAAAGCAGACAATGAGACAAGTGTGGTAGCCAAAAGACGTTGAGCACGAGGTGACGATGGTAAACTCTCAAGGGTTGCAGGTAGTGTTTCAAAATCATCTGGGACGTTGCCACGAGCGAGTTTGACGGCCCTTGACCACCATAGAAGGGCATCACTCTGTTGATTCAAGTGAAGATTGATTTCTCCGAGCCTCACGGCGATGTTCGCAGCGTCAAGCCCTTCACCAGAGAAACCAGCCCATGCCCGTTCATATTCAGTTCGTGATTCCTGCAGAGCCTCCTCTCCACCCAACCTCTCAAGAAAGGAGGCGTGTCGGGAAATGAGTTGTGATGCAGTTTCCGGGTGGAGGTGTCCATCAGAATCGCGTTCATTAGCGACATGTAGCGCCCCGCGTAAAAAGGTGTCGGCGATTTTCATATTTGCGTCAACAAGTTTTAAATCTTCTGGCTGACTTTCGCCGCGTTGAATATCCGGAGTGATAACAACAGCTGCATTGCTTTCACCCCAATTGTATGCCGCCCATGCAGCACGAACCCGATGTCGACTGTGATGTCCGAGGGCGGGATCAGTTCCGCCCATGACCGAATCGCCAGACCATTTCTCAACATCTTGGTCCCACTCCCAACGTTTGACTTCAGGGTCTCGTTCTGGAGCTAGCTCGAATTTTTCGATCCACAGGTGTGTTCCCTCAAAACCGACAACGGTAGCAGAAACGACGCCGAGGGAGGCAATGAAAGCGTACTTGATGATGCTTTTGCCGAACCGCAGAACTTTCGAAGAAGCCACAATGTGATTCAGAAAGCCACGTGAGTAACGGCGGCATAACGGGTACGCCGGACGCCCGTGGAGTGGAAAGGATCGAATCAAAGTGTGTATGGATCCTCTGAGCATAGATTTAAATAAGTGTTGAGAGAGGCTTGATTGATTGAGCGAAGTCGGGATTCGGTAAAGTTTGTGCAAACATCCACAATGTTTGCTACATAACTTCCGACATCCTTGGTATCCTAACCCAATCTGACAATACAATAGGCCAGCTGATACATTCATCCCTGACACAGCCTTATACAGCCCACGAATGGATATGTGTAAGTTGCCATATTGGGGGCGCCTTTTCGATTATCTAGATTCAACACGTGGAAAAACACGGAAATAATATGCGGCCAATACTTATATGTGCCGAAGTCCCTCTCACACTCACTTACGGTTCTTCCTGCCCGTCGCCGCTAACACATGTTCTGTGCTTTCTGGTTGTTTCTTGCTGTGCTCGCGGTATCTGCGACCAACCCTGCTAAAACCATCCAGAGTGTGAAGAGGGATACTGTTCCTGACTCCTCCCCCTTTGTCTCTGTCCGGGGCAACCAATTTTTTGTCAACGGAAGGTAATTCTGCTTTCATTGTTATCTTTCCACTGATCGATCGTTTATGTGATCATCTCAGTGTATTCAAATTTGTGGGTACCAACGCGTACTGGCTGAGCGCCCTGAACAGCGAGCAAGATATCGACAATACTTTGGCGTCTATCCGCGCCGCCAACTTTACAGTAGTGAGAACATGGGCGTTCAATGGTTTGCTCCTTCTTCACTTTCATATGGTGTCCATTAACGATTGCAAAAATTAGATGTCGACACTGTTCCCGAGAATAATGCAACATGGTTCCAATTGATCAGTAACGGGACGCAGTCGATCAACGACGGGCCAAATGGACTGCAAAAGCTGGATAAAGTGATTGAGCTGGCGCAAAACCATGGTCTCTATGTTCTGCTCTCTCTTACGAACAATTGGAATCCTATCCCTGGCGTTGATCAACCATTACCTGGTGGTTTCAATCCAATCCAGATTCGGCAAATGTCAGGGTCGAATACAACACTACCGCGGAACTTTCTGAGCGACTCTTACGGTATGTAATTGATTGAATCACATAAGAACAACTTCTGATCAACCTCAATTTAACAGGTGGCATGGACACGTATGTTCGTAATTTCGGTGGTCCTCAGGAGCATGACCAATTCTTCACAAATCAAACACTTATCACTGCCTTTATGAATTACACAAGCCAAATTGTGACTCGATATACGAACAAGACGAGTGTCTTTGCATGGTCAGTGAACGTATTTCATCATGACTAATATCTTACCTGCATTTCTCCAGGGAAATAGCCAATGATCCTCGGTCGGTCGACATACTTTTATTCACTGCGTAGATTTTTGAGTTTTTCAGATGCAACTCTACACTCCCGAACTCCTCTGGTTGTATGACTCAAAACGTTACCAATTGGCATTCGCTTATTGCCATGCATATCAACCGGACAGATCCCAATCACGTCGTGTCTACTGGGTAAGAGAATTTAGAAATTCTCTCTTTCCCGCATGACCAGGTATTCACATGATTCGCAACAGTAACCAAGGATTCTTTTGTCATAGCTGCACAAAAATATTTCCTAGAACGATTCCCACGCCTCAGGCATCTCCTGCGCCAGGATTCCGTCGCAGCGTCCCTGAACCTCAGAGCAAGGCCAAACTTCTGAAAGAAAGGAAAGCTGCCTGGAAAAAACAACGAGAGCGTCAGAAACGTGCTGGCGTCCAACCCGATGGTGTCAAAATCAGAGGCCGATGGACAGCCTCCTCCCGTGAGTATGATTCATCCTGCTGAGAACACCGGAATTGATTTCTCGTAGAAACAAAACGTCAGAGTGACTTGAATTCTTTAGCGTCCGCGTTCGACGGATCACATGGAGTAGACAGCGCGGACATCATCAACATCCCTCAAATTGGTTTCGGCTCGTTCCAGCTCTTCCCTGACCAGTATGACTATTCGCAAAATCCACCAGACCCCAGTCTCCCTGCGTTCAACCAGACCTTAGAGATTGGTTTGAATTGGATAAAGCTTCATGCTGAAATGTCCAACCTGTAAGAAGAATGACATTCTGCCAATTTCCTGCTGATTTTATTTTATTCTCTTTTAGTTTTAACAAACCTGTTTCACTCACTGGGTTTGGATTGGTGACGCAAAACAATACGCCTTTTTTTGTTCCGTTCAATTCAACAGAAGCGCCCTTCGGCCCTGATTCACGTAAGATATCCACAGATTTTCTCTCCGTATTGAATATGTATTCTGATCAGCGACGCCCATGAACATTACTCAACCCTTCGGTGTGACTGACGATCAACGCGATGATGCATACAAACAATGGGTCCAGGGTATATCACTATCTCACATTCCGATGTCTTTTTGTTCAACTTCTTCCAGCTGCTGTCCTTAATGGCCTCCAAGGGATTCTGCAATACCAGGCAAGGCTTCCTTTTTCCTTCACTCGCAATCGGCTATTTAACGTGGGGTATGTAGTGGTCCCAAGGCAACCTCACCGCACTACCGGGGACGCCAATTTCACCGAACAGTGATGAGATCCCACAATCACCGCTCCCAGATATGACAGGACAATCTCCGAACGATGGGTATGGAATTCTTGGACAGGAGTAAGCCTCGTGTTTGTTGTCCGCCTTCAATCCACGGCCTCACCTCTTCGACGACAGCGAACCGGCTGCTCTTCAATCGATTTCTGTCGCTTCACAAGGCTTCGGACCAGACAACGCATAATTCACCTTCATCCTGACTGAAGTTGTTGTATTGTCTCTTACGGCATTCCTTCGTATGATAACGAACTTTTCGAAAGCCACATGTAGTATTTCCTTATCGTTGCCTGCACTTTGGACATTTACTTAATGGACAAATTAAATTCACAGATTTCCTCGCTAGTTAGACGTCTTACAACGTACTTATGTTGAAATGGCTACGCTTCGGTTGACTACGACGCATTCCATATGTATTATAATATCTGATACTTCTATGGTGCAATTTACTTAGAGACGCCAAATTGGCCGGAGGCCGAAACTTCTTAAAAAACTGTCATGTTGCAGGTTCGAAACTGGGTATTCTACATTCTATTTGGTAGATACTAGTGTACGTTGAATGCAACACGATTTTTTCCTATCCTCCAGTCAAAATGCCATCCAAAAAGATGCTTAGTAAGTAGGTAATTTTCCTTTTAGGTACTGCCCAATAAGGAAGCGCCAAATTGAAGGGTCTAAAAGATATAACTCCATCGGTTTTGGAGATATTAAAAATCTGTTTTGGGGTTTTGTTCCATATTATTGGTCACACATTGGTGCTCTCTAAGTGAGCTGCACCATATGCCCGCCTCTCGTCGCCGACTTGAGTTGTTCCTCGATGCGCTCATGAAATCACATCTGGCTCATCAGAGGAATGCCCCTTGCTACTTCATTCCTTTACTCGATCGTCATGCCAATCATGTTAAATCAGATCCGCTGGAACCTTCACCGCAGCGAATAAAAAATAATTTGTCACAGTTTTCCACAAACGGCAAAATCCGAAAGAAATCTAAGAGACCAAGGAATTCAATTGTTTGATTGAAATCCGGTTGGCGATGGGGACATATTTATTGCCGGCCGAGCGGCAATCAGATTCCCAATCGGCCGGGCAGATCAGGGGAAACACATGTCGGGGGAGGGGTTTGAATTATATTGATTGTGACATTATCGCCGTTCACTATTTTTGATTGCCAAATCGAATATTATTAAAAACAATATGTTTTGATTTCGAAACCCGAGGGAAAACTCCGACACGCGTGACAAGATCGTCACGACTCAGCCTCAATATTCAATATTCAAAGTGACACTTTCCCGTCACAGCCACCCATTAACTTTTCTCTGTCATACTGATAAAGCATATATATGTGAATGTATCCTTGAAGCTACATAGCACCTTCATCTTGAAATATCTCGTATTCGTTATTGGCAACTCATACTCTTCGACAAGTAGGCCCGACATGAAATTTTTCATTGACAATCTGCCTGTGCGTTTTAGGGATCTAGAAATGGTCCGTGAACACTGAAAAGTCATAGGTCATATTTCCCTATGACCGAATCTATCCTGGTGAGCAATGATGTCTTACGACCGGCAATCCATACTCAGGCAATTGGCAGAGCAATATGCGTACATGTGCGATTTGAAAAGGACCCTCGATGCCACTGTATGCCCTTCTTCGCACTACCTGAATAAAAATGTAAATTTGACATAATCAGGGGCACTGTGTCCTAGAGATGCCTTCTGGTACAGGGAAAACTGTGTCGTTGCTTTCCTTGATTGTTTCGTACCAACAGGTGAATGAGACATTTCCAGATCAGTTTATTCTCAGTCTCATGTGGCAAGTTCTATCCAATGCGGCGAAAACTCATATATTGTTCACGGACTGTTCCCGAGATAGAGAAAGCTCTTTCTGAACTCAAACGTCTAATGGAATATCGTATATCTCAAGCAGAAACTGACGAGGAGAAGGAAAAGGAGAAAAATTATTCAGGGTTAGGCCTGACAAGCCGAAAGAACCTCTGTATACACCCAGAGGTATTTTGACCGCACGGTGTGATTGTAATGAACGTAACTCAGCAAACGTGCCAGGTCTCGAAGGAGAAGAAGGGAAAAGTAGTAGATGCGCGATGTCGTGATATGACAAACTCTGCAGCCTGCGAAAAGGGTAGAGCAAATCCTGGCTCTGTAGAACTCTGTGACTGGCATGAAGTGAGTATAAATTCTCGATTGCTGGTCGCGTCAGTTCTGAAGACATCCTCCCAGAATTTAGGGAAACTGGAGCCAGGAAACCTTGTCCCCACTGGAGTCTGGACACTAGCAGACGTGCTACAGTATGGACGCAATAAAGGGATATGCCCGTATTTTACAGTTCGCCGTATGGTTAGCCGTCTGGTCACAAGTCGCTAGTAGTTGGAATACTGATGGTGTTTAGATGCCATTCGTTGACATCATCATATATTCTTTCCACTATCTACTAGATCCCAAGGTTGCGGAACAAGTTTCAAAAGAACTATCAAAAGATGCTATTGTAGTCTTCGACGAAGCCCATAACATCGGTGCGCCCTGTCATCCAAAAGTTTGATGTTACTAATACCATCATACCTGCAGACAATGTTTGCATAGAGTCATTGAGCATTGACTTAACCAGGCCCATGTTGGACTCAGCAACCCGTAGCGTCACTAAACTGGGCGAGAAAATTGAAGAGTAGGTAAAAATGCATGTGTACAAAACTACCCTGACTACTCTATCTAGGGTCAAAACGACAGATGCAGCGAAACTCCAGGATGAATACGCGAAGCTTGTTGAAGGCCTGCAAGATGCAGTTGACGATACTGATGGTTTTATGGCGAACCCTCGTACGTTCATGCGAAACTATCTAGGATGGTGAAAGCTTTGAATATCTTTGGGTAGTCCTCCCAGATGATCTTCTCAATGAGGCTATTCCTGGGAATATCAGAAAAGCTGAGCATTTCGTCGCTTTTCTCAAACGTTTCGTCGAATACCTGAAGGTAGTGTCTCCATTCTCCAACTTCATTTTTGGTTCTGCTAATTCCTCTTAAGACTCGGATGAGAGTACTTCATGTTGTGGCAGAAACACCCTTATCGTTCCTTCAGCATTTGAAAGACATCACATATATTGAACGACGGCCACTCAGGTCATTTTTCATCCCTATCATCCGCCAAGCCTAACATATGTTACATAGATTTTGTGCTGAGCGGTTGCAGTCCTTGATTCGTACTCTGAATATTGGTCGATTGGATGAACATTCAGCCCTTCAGAAAGTCGCAAGTTTTGCTACATTGGTGGCGACGTATGAGAAAGGTACATTATTAATATCGATCAGTTCATTCTTTCACAGCTGATACTGTGAATGTAGGTTTTCTGCTTATTCTAGAACCTTTTGAAACCGACAATGCCACTGTGCCCAATCCTGTATTTCACTTCACGTTTGTGCTTCTTGGGTTTCTATCTTGTGCTCCCCGCTGATCACAACGTGATTAGTTGTCTTGACCCCTCTCTTGCTATTAAGCCCGTATTTGAGCGTTTCAGCAGCGTTGTCATAACATCTGGCACGATTTCTCCCTTAGATATGTACCCCAAAATGCTACAATTTACTCCGGTCGTGCAAGAAACCTATCCTATGACTTTGACCCGAAATGCTTTTCTTCCTTTAGTACGTGATTCTTTCCCTTCGCTAGTCATGTCACTATTGATCTCACCTTATATAGGTCATAACCAGAGGGAGCGACCAAGTGGCAATCAGTTCTAGATTTGAAGTCAGAAACGACCCTGCTGTGGTCCGTAACTTTGGCAGCATTCTTATTGAATACAGCAAAATCGTACCGGACGGTATCGTGGCTTTTTTCCCCAGTTATCTATATATGGAATCGATCGTTGCCGCCTGGAATGATATGGTGGGTCTTCTGGTCGTTCTCTGTGGATTTTCTTGTAAGAAACTCCAGGGGATTCTCAATGAAATTTGGAAAAACAAACTCATATTTGTTGAAACCCCGGATGCAAATGAAACCAGCATTGCCTTGGAGAATTATCGGAGGGTCGGTCAACACCTGAGGTTCAGGACGACCTATTGACATCTTTCCAGGCTTGTGATAACGGACGTGGTGCAGTCCTCTTATCTGTGGCTCGAGGGAAAGTGTCTGAAGGAATTGATTTCGACCATAACTATGGCCGCGCTGTGATTATGTTCGGGTAAGCGTGATTTGTTGATCTCAGATGCTACCTGACTTGATTATGTCAAGTGTTCCGTATCAGTACACGGAAAGTCGAATCCTCAAAGCTCGCTTGGAATACCTTCGGGATGCATACCGAATACGTGAATCCGAATTCCTGGGGTTTGATGCCATGCGAAATGCGGCTCAGTGTGTCGGTCGCGTGCTGAGAGGTAAAACAGATTGGGGTCTCATGGTATTTGCAGACAAGGTGAATGTTCGAAATTTTGTGCAGTTGATCTTGAAGCATTGATTGGGCCCATAGCGTTTCGCGCGTGCCGATAAGCGTGCCAAGCTTCCCCGATGGATCAACCAGTATATCACGGAAACAGCTTCAAATCTTTCGACCGATATGGCTCTGACTTTATCCAAACTTTTTATGCGTTCGATATCCCAGAATCCGAACGAAAACCAAACTGGGATCTCTCTTTGGACCTTAGAGGATATTGAAAAGGCTCAAGCAAAGCAAAAGGCCTTAGCCCATGCACAAGAAGGTAACAATGATGAAGATGATTATGGAGATGGTGGCATTGACGACCAAATGCTCGTCGATTTTGATTTGGATGTTTGAAATGGTCTGGGCTAGGCCTTTTCTAATATTACAGTTGTACACTACGATCAGGATTTAGGTTTAAGTAATATACTTGCTCGGGAGCCGATTATACCTCAACACAGATCTCTCAACACAGGCCGGGTAAGCCGCATAATGACGACATCCAGGGATCATTTACTTACTGCAACATTAACCATTTTCAAGCAGCTGTTCCAGGGATGCGAAACCGAAGTACTCTTGTCAAGAGTAAAAGTAGGAATGTGGAAGAAATGATGCCTGTTTGGGCATGCGTAGTGCAAATGAGGCAGGCTCCATACAATATGACAATTGCCAGACAACCTCAGACCTTTCAAAATTACCATCAGACCCATCAAGTTTCAATCAAAACTCAAAGACACCAAGAAAAAGAACAAGAAGTCCAGATTGCATCGACCCCAAACAATGACGAGGAAGGCGGAGTGATGACCGAACTGATGGCGGAGCCTTGCCTCCGATCATAGATGGTGCCAGGGATGTTGATGGCGCAACTACTAAGAATTCCACGTCCAACTGGGTTCCAAGATCCCACCTACGAAATCATCTGAAGTTCTTATTTATCAATTGTGAGCAGCTTTGTTTGTTCAACACTTATTAACAGAGATTAATTGCGCATTAGTGTTCGAGAAAGATAGGTGTGCTAAATCAATCGACACTTCCAAAGGTCGGTTGCGCCAGACGCGATGAGTCTAGCGGGCTATGCTTCCGGCCACGAGCGCCGAAGGCCATGTCTCAACACTTTGATTCACCACAAGTCCGCGAGATTCCACTTGATGTGGGCGCCCACATGTCATGGGTTAGTTTGTTTCTGACCTTCCGAGGTCGACATTTCATCGTCTAATATCTCGGTGATAGTCCTTATGGGTTCGCCCTTGATGACCTTCCTGACTTCTTCGGCGTCTAGAGTCTCATGCTCAACCAAAGCGTGCGCGAGCTGTGCCATAGTAAACAGTCAGGTACAAAATTCATTAAGCTGATTTGGAACTGACCCTATGAAGCTCTTCTAGTTTTTCTGTCAGAAGGGTGGTAGCACGGGCTTCACCATTTCGCACAAGCCTGTAAAAAAGAATGATTAATTATCTATCTCGCATAGACAAGGGGAAAAAACGAAGCTCACCTAGATACCTCCTCCTCGATTGCTTCTTTTCTCTCGCCACTCAACATGTCATCTCGATCGTCGTAGTATATCGGGCCCAATCGCGAAAATCCCCATCGCTAAAACGAACATTGAGCACAAGCAAAGAGCGAAATTTAATCCAATACCTTGACCATATTTCGCGCTGTCCGAGTCGCTTTCTGGATATCTGAACTTGCACCGCTGGTCACGCCATCAACACCATAAACTGGAAGCGGAGAACGACTTCTCAGAATTGGATGAGGATCATTTGGGAAGAACGTACTCAATTGCTCAGCAACACGTCCACCCATGGATACATCAATTGCTGCACGGTATTCTTTGAGGCTGATGGAAAACCGGTCGTCCTTCGGAAGGAACGAAGTCTATGATTCAGAGAGTACATCGAAGCGCATGAGCGATACATAACAGCAATTGTGTTGGTTAGAACTTAAAAACGCACAAATCCAAGGGCATGGCCTCGCGGAACGCAAGTGACTTTGTGCAAAGGGGTCGCACCATCCGTATACAAGGCCACCAGAGCATGTCCTCCCTGAAAGAAAGTAAGATAATGTTCTACCAAACGACGATATAGCGACAAACTTCATGATACGCAGTCGCAAGCTTGTCATCATGCTCAATGTACTGACTCTTGCGTTCAGCACCCATGAGGATTCGGTCCTGGAAAATGTTCAGCATAACAGTTGATAGGGGACTACAAAAAAGTTTGACCTTTGCCCATTCAAGGTGTTTCAATGCTACCCCGGGAGCGCGCTCTTTTGATGCTTGGATGGCGGCTTGACTGTCAAATATGAGCATCAACAAAAGGAGAAACAAAAATTCTGTGCTTACTTGACCATATTCTGTAGATCTGCTCCCGAAAAACCGGAGGTGCCTCGTGCAAGAATCTTAAGGTCGACATCTGATGAAAAAAAAAGAAGGCCACGCGCCACAATCACATTAGTAACCATGTAAGAAAACGAGTCGACAGGATCTTCACCGTCGCTCACGGTAACATTTTGCATGTGGTGTCTGAGAATTTGTACTCGACCGCGAACATCTGGAAGGGGGACAGCAATTGTCCTATCAAATCGCCCAGGTCGAATAAGCGCCCTGCAAACAAAATGGATTCATGACCTGAGCTTTAGACAACAGTCACATACTGATCGAGACTATCAGGAAAGTTGGTTGCTGCGATCACTATAACACTTTCACTCTGCTGGAACCCGTCCATCTCAACCAGCAGCTGATTCAAAGTTTGCTTCATGTACTGTTGGTCGCGGCTGGTACGTTTTCCGCCAACGGCGTCAAGTTCATCAATAAAAATAATTGCGGGTTCCTTTTTCCGGGCCGCGGCAAAAAGCTCTCTAACCCGTTTTGCACCAACGCCAACAAACACTTCCTCAAAATCGGAGCTGTGACGAGATCAAGAAGAGTCAAGACAACGTAGAAGGATACATAGCCATACCCAGAGGCAAAGAAGAAAGGAACGCCAGCTTCTCCCGCGATGGCACGGGCAAGAAGAGTTTTACCTGTTCCTGGCGGTCTGAGGAATAATGAGGTTTAGATATTCTTGAATTGAGCAGAACAACAAACCCAGTAAGCAACACCCCTTTGGGTAATTTACCACCGAGAGAAGCAAATGCTGTTGGGTCTTTGAGGAATTGTACGACATCTGCTAATTCCTAGGTTTGTCATTGTTAGATATGAATATTTGATATAACATAGATCACACACCTCCTTCGCCTCATCAACGCCATGAACATCAGAGAACCTGACGACTTTTCCTTCGATAGCTTCAAACTGAGATTGTCGCGGACCCGCCTTCATGAGTCCTGAATTCTCAAGAAGGACGGCAAGGACCACGAGAATAACTAGAGTCATATTAGAAAGGGAAGAGGAAAAAATATAAGTTCGATACCGAATGTAGTGAGGAAGAAGCCAAGCACGGTGCGAATCAAACCAGGGACCCACGAGCCTTTTCCTGTTAAGATCGTCATTCTCAATGCATTGAATGAAACGTTCTGATTGAAAGATACTCACGCTCTATTATTGAAACCGGAATGGGAGTATTGGATTGCCCTAGTTCATAACCTGTTTGCAATCTTCCCAAGGGTGTAGAGGCGAAAGTTGCTGGTTGACTCGCAAGCACTTCCTGCGCGATCTGTTCACTTGGAGATACAACAGTCTTGGTGGGAACGGAAGAAGTAGTAGAGCTTGAAGATGGTGTCGTAGCTTCTGACGCGTGCTGGGTAGGTGCCGATGATATGGAGTCTGAGATTTGGATTGAAGCAAGCAAGCTGTCCCGCCTGCGTACAGCAGGACTGACAGAAGAATGTTGATTGGTTTCTACAAGTGCCGTAAGGTAAAGTTTGAAGGCTGGTGCAGACCGCAAAAGCGGAGAGGCGCTATCCTGAAATGACAAAATGAACAAAGGAGATATACGGGCAGAAAAAGGTACGTACAAACTCACACATTCGTTCCCAACGACTGATCATGAACTCATAAGACGACTTGAGTTTAGTATCACTGAGGGCTTGAAACAACGCAAGCTGCTTGGAGACATCATGCGGGTTGACGTTGGCCTCCGCCTCGAGCCGCGAGATATGAGCAATAACGAGCGGAGGAGGGGTTTGCGGAAGGGGACTACGAGAGAATATGTATGATAAGGAGAATGCGCGACGAGAATAAAGAGCGAGGACGGAAGGCGGAGAAGGTTGGACCCGGTAGACAAGAGATGCGGCGGCCAGAGGGTGGCGCGAACACAAGAAGGGAGCTGTCCTTGTTAGTGGACGCGCTGCCAGCCGCAGCGCCTCGATAAACTGTGAGGGTCGTTAGGGATGAGCTGCTGGGACCGACGGACACGACTCACCACCATGGAAGTTGAAGAAAAAGTAGGAGGCACGTGGTCTTTCCTGGACTGTCATGTCAGCGACCGAGTCTCTTCGACTCACACACGCTGCCTGCCAAGCCGCTCTCCAGTCCCTCGATGTCCCCTCCTCGCCTCCCCAGAATCCACCAGATCTCCCCACACTACGCACAGATTTCATCTCTCTCCTCTCCCTCATCTATGCAGCCACCACAAAGCTATCTCTTGCTCTCAAACCCTCGTCTCCCACATATTCTGCATCTATAATCCCTCTTCAAGACATATCCGACAAAGTTACCGCTCTCTGCCACTGTGTTCGTCTTTTTGGCCCAAAGCACGGGTCTACTTTGACTCGAGAGATCATCTCGGTGGCAAGAGATCTCATTGTATCTGTGAAGGCTCTACTCCAGACTTTTCTCGATGCTGAAGAAATTCAACGGGCAAGGAGTACGGGTAAGGCCGGTGATGAGTATCTGGTGAGGACGGGCGCTGTACACGAAATTATCAACCATGCACGATCCGGTTTATCTCACGATAACGCTGCCGCCGTACAAAAAGTACTGGCGCAGAACCATGCCTCTCTAGACGATGGACTTCAAGAGGTTGATGGGATGATTACGACACAAAGCTCGGCAGATAACGCACCTGCAGGTGACTGGGAAGATGATGGATGGAGCGAACTCGGTATGGATTCTCGGACGCCCATGACCAGCGAAGAACTGGAGCGAACTAAGAAGGTTTGCTATCTTGTCTTTTTTACACGAATTTCCTCTCATTGAATTCAAATAGGTCCATGCCATGCTTCGTCTCTCTACACTTCTTCATGACCGCATCATCAGGAATGTATTGACAGTATCAGCCGGGCCCCAACTCGACTTGTCATCACGCTTCGTCAAAAGTCTGGATTCTCTACCTCCACATTCATCTTCACTTGTCGTTGCTTCTGACGATCTCGTGTCTACGTTATACACCCCTCAGACCCCTTCGGAAATCACGGCAGAGTTGGCTGCATTCATAAAAGTCATCGAGAATCTTCGTTCGACTCTTCTAGAGCTTCTACAGGAGCCAGATTTAGCGGACCAGCTGCCAGCAATGAACTTGCAAACTTCAACCTCATACCAAAGAGATCCCAAGAAATGGTTTCAGACTTGTTTCGCCCAGATACAGAAGGCTGCAGACAGTTTAGAATCCGTACTAAATACACATGAATGACCTGCATTCTTTCCGTCCAGAACCATCTCAGCTCTCAAGTCACTGGATGACCACAAAGTTCCTTCAAAGATTTCGGCGACTGTTTCGATGTTTATTGGACGCTAACCGAAAACAAAAGTCAATCATAGGTACGGTGAATGCTCCATTTGAAAATCAACAAGGTCACATTCGAGTCTAAAGTCTAATCTGTTGTTGCTGAATTCTTCAGAAATGTCCCGACGTATTAATTCCGTCACCCGTTGCGGTTAAGATTTTCTTGGAACACTGAACATACTTGGCCGTACTTATTAGAAGTGCTAGAATCCCGATGTACAAAACCTCACGACATGCCCTTGTTAAGATATAAATTAATACGTCATTTATATACATCATCTTTCATATGATAGTGGGACCAAAAATGTATTAACGATTCCAACGAAGACATCAATATCATCCACTTACATAATTCACGGTGGGAGGGCGTTTGACCCTCCTCTTTGGCTATTCCCACCTGACGTCCGTGTTTGCTCCATGAATGCCTTCTTTCTTTCCGTGTCGTAGAGATCTCTCCATGCGGCAGCAAGAACATTTGGGAACAAAGAACGACGTCCCAACGTTTCCTCAAACCGCTTAATCTTCTCGTATTGAGTTTGCAGATCGAAGGATGGGATCTGGGGATACCAAAAGTCAAGAAATTTTAGAATACTATGTAGCGTCAACTTACCATCTCAGACAATCTTTTTTCCCTTGCTTCATCTCTCATTTTGTCTAATTCCTTCCGTCTCTCTTCCTCCTTTCTCTGTCTGGCTAATCCTGAACGCGGTGTGTTGCCACCGGACTTTATAAGATGATCTGTCAACGACACTGTGTCACGAACAAGAAATCAACGCACCTGATTAAATATCGCCTTATACACACTTTCGTCTCTAAGATCGAGTTCGGCCTTTCCGACCATCATGGGAGGCACTCTTGATCCTGCCAAGGTAGGTTTTGGAAGATCGGGCGCTTTAGGGGGAGCAGACTTTATGGCAACATTAGAACTTGTCTTTGAAGATGGCACAGCATCGGTCGTTGCGCCCGCCCCCTTATTCTTTTTGATTGTTGGGTACTTACGACGCTTTGCAGGCGGAGCTACCGTCTCCTTTGGCGGTGAAGGGCTGCGAGTATCCGGTCTAGTCTCTGTGTCATTGACGACATCGACAGGATCATCCTCTACTTCCCGCGTTCGCTTTGTCTTTGCTTTTCGAGTTGCCTCTGTAGAAATAGATTGTTGTGTTCGTCCAGCCTTCCGCTCCCCGACAGAAAATGATTTACTTTTGCCCTTGATGGCTTGAGCCTTGGCTGTAAGCTTCGACTGGCGTTTCGTGTGGATTATGAGGTTGTCATCGTCTCCGGAAGGTGCAGCATTATGATATTCCTCATCAGAACTTTCCTGTTGTACCCGTTTCTTTTTGGCAGGCGGTCCATCAGTGAGCTTTCGATCTTGAGTCCGCTTTAGAAGAGAAGATGAGGAAGGTTGAGAAAGAGGAGATGGCCCAGATTCAGGCTCGGGCTCGGGCTCAGGTTCGGGCTCAGTAAGTTCAGAGCCAGAATCCTCTACTGATGTGTGCAAGCGTTGAGTCAAATGCTCATGAGGAGAGCTCGAAGTAGCTGAATCGGCCGGGTCCTGATCACTACTTTCGTCGTCAGAGAGTACGAGACGTTTTGTTCTTTTACGATTCGGTGGCTCTGCTCTGGCAAACTAGGACGAGCGAGTGAGTACTGTCTAAGGCTGTCTCAGCGCTCATTTACCTGAGAATTGTGATCTATATCGAGGGGCTTTGCAGAGAGCCTAAGACTGATACGAGGTTTCGAAGTCATTGAGGTTTAGAATATTCATCATTTGTTGTATATAATACTTGATACACAAATTCAAAGTTAACAGATACAAACATCTTATTTCTTCTCAGCATAAAATTTCATCAGATCCTGTACATCGTCTTTGCTGCCCAGAAACACTGAGCACCGCTCGTGGATGCTCTTTGGGACAATGTCTAGAATTCGTCCGGTACCTGTTGTTGCAATGCCGCCCGCCTTTGGGACATCCAATAAGATGACATTCTCGCCAGGGATTACAGATCAACGTACCTGTTCAGTCAGGAATGCCATAGGGAATGCCTCATATAGTAGCCTCAACTTTCCACTCTTGCTCTTTTTATCATCTGGGTATCCGAAAATGCCCCCATAAAGAAGCGTGCGGTGTACATCAGCAACCATAGAACCAATATATCGTGCACTGTAAGGCGTTTTGGGTGGCACGGGGTATTTGATAGAATTTAGGTAATTGATTACTGGAGGATGGAAGTACATCGAATTTCCTTCATTGAAGGAGTATATCTTGCCTCTTGTTGGGATTTGAATCTTCGGGATGTCAGAACCAAGGCCGGGGACGCGACAAGCGGACGTACATTCGGATGGGTGAGAATGAACTCTCCAAGTGAAGCATCCAACGTGTAGCCGTTGACGCCGTGGCCTGTGGAGAGCACAAGATTCGCGGACGAGCCATACCTTGATTCATGGACATAAGTTGCCGTGCACCAGATGGGTGGTCGATACATACATAGTGTACCCAGCTGCAACCATCTCGTTCCCCGGGCGAAGAACATCCTCTACCGTCCCTTTGGAACCAGGTTTCTGGAAGAGTTTGGAGCTAAGGTGCTGTATGTAGACGTGCGATCAGGACCACCTACAACTTTGTATATTCCGAAGATAGTTCCAATGTTGACACCGGCATCGATATTGCTGCTTCCATCCAGAGGGTCGAAAACGACACAGTATGCGCCCTTATATGGCTCTTCAATGATTATTGCATCTTCTATTTCCTCCGAGATGAGAACCGCAGTCTTGCGCGAGGCGCGGAGGGCGTTGACCATGATATCATTTGACAATACGTCCAACTTCTTCTGTTCCTCGCCCTGAACGTTCGTCTCCCCGGCAAGGCCAACGCTGGTGTGAAGAGGGGTTAGATCACGTATTTATATGCCAACAGAGGGCTTACAGGTTGATCAGCCTGGCTTTCCTGACATTGGTAGCAATGAACTTGGAAGTCACTTGGATCGCGGTCAACAGAAGGGTCAAGTCGCCCGTCGCAGACGCGCCCAATCTTAGCTGGTCTGAAAGGACATGGCTGCGAGGATATCGTTAACCATGGCGACAGCGAACAGACATAGACGACACACACCGGGTAAGAGTGATGAGGTCGACGCTTGGTGCTTCTTCGGTGGCCATTGAGCAAGATGAAAAGGCTGATGCGCGCTCGTCGCTCTTATATCAAACGGGCCAGATCGGGCGGTGCACCGTTGCGGAATTCAGCTGTTTTCACCGGCATTTCGAGTTATCTAAGCGAGATCGCGGCCCGCTTCTCAATCAGTGCATAGTTACAAGTAAACAACATATCAGGGTGTTAGTGCTCAGCGTTTCCTCTTCGTACCAACTACTGGTGAGTCCTTACTCTTGCGCGTTCTCAATGGTACTGGGAAGGCATCGCTATCATCCTCCTCCTCAACCGAGTGTCTCTCATCCCTTTCTCCCCGGGTATCACCTCTGCCCAGCCCTCGTATCCCGCTGGTATTGGGGCCAATTATCTCAGGACCATCAATCTCCTGCCCAGAGCCAGATTGCTCATCATCGTCCTCGTCCTCATCATTATATGTCCGCGATCGAGCCTTTGCAATAGCAGCCGCGATCTCCGCGCTGATGCTCGCCACCCGTACCTCCAAAGACTTGTCGACAGATGCCGATGGCATGTCATTCCCCGCTTGAAACAACGCAGATATTGTCCGTACTGATTCAACTAGATCTCGGTCGTCCTCATCCTCCTCGTTCGTTTTCCGCTTCTTCCCCTTAAAATTATATTTTCTGTACCCAATATTTAGTACGTAAACTTCCTCGGATGCTCTAACTTACACATTAGGATCTGGTACCCAAGATGGGTCGTGAGTGCGCATATGTGCGGTGAGAGTTGTTCGCCGAGTAAATGTCTTTTCGCATGTAGGATCCTCACACTTGTAAGGCCGCTTTCCTGTGTGCGTTCTCCGATGTCGTGCAAGACTGCTAGAATCGCCAAATGTCTTTCCGCATCCTGGGTATTCACAACAGTGAGGCTTCTCCCCGGTATGCACTCGTGCATGAACCTGAAGTGCCGACCGCTTGTAGTAGTCAGTAACAAGCTAATCGTCGATAGAGTGCAACAGCTACCTGTATAAACGTTTTCCCACATCCTTCGTGGTTACAGACAAACGGTCGTTCTCCAGTGTGTATTCGCATGTGTCGAGCAAGATCGCTCCTCCGAGTAAAGGATTTGTTACAATGGTCCTGCTCACAAGCGTGAACATTAGGTCCCCTGTCCTTTTCTTTTGGCCTTTTCGGAACCTTTCTTAGCAACTCATTAGCTGTGTGGAGCATCGTAGATGTTGATGCGACAGGCTGAGATACTGCTGGACGAGATATGGATGTCATGTCGGGATTCGTCGATTGTGTCATGGGCGAATCGGCTCGCGACAGCTGAGGATGCATATGAGACACTACAGGAGAAGAGTCTGGTGTCGATATCTCATGTCCATGCCCGTGGGCAGGACCGGGTTCAAACTGGGCGGAAAGCTGGTTTAGGATGTCACTGATATCGGAAAACTCCCCAGGTACGGGGGGAGAGCTCCTTGGAGGCGTACTCGCGCGCGCCCGTGAGCTTTCGGGAGCTATTAATGATTGTCCGTGCTCGTCGACAGCCAGATCTTCAGGGTCACTTGCACTGTCGTGATCGGTGAAGAGGTAATCGGAGCCTTCTGACCCACTTTTAGCTTCTCCTCTCCTCCTTGTCCTGTGAGATGAAGGAGGTTCTCCAGCAGTGAGCGAGTGGAAAGCAGGGGCGGTCCTAGTCGTTTGTTGTTCCTTCCTAGATAGCCCGGCCTCGCGTTGAGGCGCGTATCCAGATACCTTTGCGGCTAATTCATCCCCCACGCGTTGTTGTTCATTCTGCGCATTGGCGGCCTGTAGCATAGCAGCAATACCATCCAGATTTATGCCGAGACTGGCGAGGTTATCACCAGACTCTTCATTCCCAACGTTGTTGTTGGAAGCCAGTATATTTGCGAGCCTTTGTTGAGCAGCAGCGTTCATCAGGGCATTATGTGCCGCTGATGAGTTCTCATCGAGTAAGCTCACGAGTTCGCGTTCGAGTGTGGCGATGGCTAGATTATCTGAAGTGAGTGGGGCGTGGGCAGAGCCACTAGAATAGGGCGCACGTATTTCCGAGTCAAAGGGCGATTCTGAAGGAGATTTGTCGTCGCCGCGAGGACTTGGAGATGAATCGAGGTGGGTGTCGTCGTCAATTGTCTCGTCGTGAACGACGTCAGAGAGGTTGAGGACATGGTCGTCGTGGTCCATGGTATGAGTGGTGAGCCGGATTTGGCAAGAGATACCCAGGGTAAGCGCACAGCCATCGACCGGCCGCCAAAACGCTTGAATTCATGATGTGAGCTAGTCCTACTTGTCCAATGTCCTCCTTCTATGCCCAGCCCTCCAATGTTGACCTCAAGCCCAAGCGGCACCACGGCTACGCCGTCATCCTCTTCATCATGGGTACTCTTTTCCCCCCGCTCGGTCTGTCCCTCCGTTCTAGCCCCGATCTTCTCACTCATGTTCGCTAGCCGTCGCCGCAAGGTTTGGAATAGGAAAGGATTTCTGGCTGAATCTTCTTCTGACTATATGCGGTTATATACCTGGTAAGCTATCTGTCTTCTGTTCTCTTTCTTCTGCTCAAATTTTCCTCCAGGCCACGGCCACAATTTTTATATCCAGGTAATACCACTTACGTTACTTGTACAACTCTGCTCAGCTAGCCCTGCAGAACATTCGAAATAACAAGAATCATGCACGCACACCTAAATGGGCGCAGCGATATGGTCTCGTGGATACCTCGACTATCGAGCGGCATCAGCGCAGGTCGCAATGGTCTAATCGGTACAACGACCGCCTTCCACGCTCCGCCCTGGAAGGCCAGCCGTATGCAGAAGGACAGGAGCAGGCCTCCAGCGTCGATATATCACTTAACGAATCACGCCCTCAGAGGCAGCCCAATGGCGACCTTTGGCGCCCAGAAGACGAATCCTATTACAATCCTGATTCCAGTGGCGGTTCGTCCAGATGGCATTATCCCGCCAATTTTGAGGACGCTGCCCTTCCAAAACGTAAGAAGGTGAAGAAGGTGAAGAAGGATCGATGGGCGATGACCGAAGATGCATATTCCCAATCACAGGAACAGGGAAAGAAATCAAAGAGAAAGAAGAAGAAGAATAGGTCCTCAGTTGCAGATGATACCTCTGACTCTCGTGATTCTGTGGTCGAGTTCCCAGAGGATCCCGAGGGTGGTCTCTACGCTGACCACAATGGACAACCCGCAGGAAAGGAGTCGGCGGCGAAAGGTGAAGAAGTTTTCCAGCATCAGTTCTGAAGACCCGAAGACTGTACGTTGTAACCAATCCCGGTTATATCTCTTCTTAGGATAGGATAGGATAGGATGCATACAAGTAACATGAAGACTGTCCATATGCTGTGTATCGCATTTAGATTTTATCATCTACCGTAAAACCACGAGGGCATCAGTCATTCGACACCTTAAGGCCTTAAGCTTTAAGCATCGATTCTTGATATAGCTGACCTTATTGTACTTATTTCTAACCTTGTGAACAACACAGGGAGGCTTCAGTACCAAGTTTTTCTATTCGATACTTTTCTAGTATTGCTTCCGTGAATGCGCAAGAACAGTTCTAGGTATGTCATCTTTATACATGCCTTCCCTGTATCGACCGGTCCGAAAGTATTTGAACGAACGAAACTACCCAGCCTCCATGGACAGAGCATTTCCCGGCCATTTCAAGAAGTCCGGCTGCTGATTGGTGGGTCAAATCATAAGCGCTGTCTACCCGTACTTGTCCGGCCTTGACCGTCCACTGTTACTTGAGGTTAAAACGATAGCTCGATTTGCATTGCAGGCCCCATCGGCCACGGTGCACTCAACTTGTCAAGCTACTTTCCGGATGCCAATGTCATTCTATTTACTCCTATTGTCACTGATGGAAGGCCTCACGAATTTACTACTTACATATGTATTGATTATTTGCCGAGAATGGGCATACCGCTGCTCCAAATTTGGTAGGTTTTTCTGGCCTGTTAAAGTCATCGATTCTTCCCAGTCTGGGATAAATGGAACGTCGTGCACCTCTGTATGATCACTACCGTTGGCGTGGGTCCTGGTGCAGTCAACATCGCTGTAGAAGGATTCTCGTAATCTCTACGTGGAGGCCGAGGTCACAAGAAGCTGCATATGCATATTCCAATATCCAAATATGGCTCTGCTGGTCGATTCTTCACCTACAAGCTCGGAAGGCTTGCACTCAACTGCTTTTGTGCGAGCTGTCTCTACACACGACGGCCTACCCATTTTTCTTATATCCTTTGAATATCGATTTTGCATTCGATTTTCCATACCGAAATCCTCAATGGACTGATTAATTGTACGTGTTCACACCAACCCAAACCATCCTGTCTGACTCCAAAATGATACGTTGAGCATTCGTACAATTGAACTGTTCTCCCCCTGTCAACCATCGAGGAGCGCCAAATCTCACATAAGAAACTCAGGTTACTCCGGACCTAGTTCATTTCTTATGACATTCTACGATGGATTCTATCAACTTATGACGGGGAGTGATTATAAGAACGCGGACGAGGCTGTCCGACGAGCGCCAATACTTTCAGCTACACTGATTCCGCTGGAATTACCTACCCACACCGGACGAATCAACGCATCCCTAAATGTCATAATCGAGGAAGACAGAAATCTCACAGACGCCGACTTCGTCACGATGTATCAGTACTCTTTGTCCACAACCATCATGATGGTCAAGTGAGACTCCAGAAAGTAGAAGGTTGTGGTCACGCAACTATCTTGTGCTCCATCACCTAAAAATGGCGCCGCCACGAGTCAAAATCATCCCCTGTTCTCTGGAATCCGGATACATGTTTGCGCTTTTACTCGCGTGGGAGTTACTGTTGAACTCCTATAAGTAGCGAACCGTCTCATGGGCTGATCTTCTGTTTTCTTTCATATCTCGAGTCCCTATCACAGAGTGCCTGACAATGTTTCTATTCCTCACATTGCTTCAGGTCTTTGTGCTTGTACAAAGTGCAGTTCTTGTTGACTTTCAAGTAGCTGAGCCCCCCCCTGTCCCGCAAGATGCCAAGCAGTGCACTGTCCAAGTGTTACAGTGAGGAAGTCTCCTATGATCATTTCGAGAGATACGTTCATACTCTTTTAGGCGTGACTTCGCTTTTTCTTTTGGGAGGTAAAGTCCGGCACACTCGCTACGGCACGCATGTTATTGAATTTACACCCTTTAGTGCGGAAGTGGTGGAGCTGACGTTCGTTATCGCATCTATTTCCGTCAGGACCAATATTCATCAGTTGTAGACCACCAACCGATTGTGGCTCTCCTGGCTCCTGGGCCGCCGTTACATTGAACTTTACCGTTACCTCTAATGGAACTCAATTTGATCGACTGGGAGTATTTACTTTTCAAAACGTAGAGAGTATGCCTTGAATTGTCTTTGAAGTCGAAATGGATACTGACCTACCTATTGGCAAGTCTGGAGAACATCGACCCCAGAACCTACGCGAGACGGAATCATCTGGACCTATATCAAGGACGTTACACGATATATTCCTCTATTCGCCAAACCAGGCACTTTCATACTTCAGCTCGATAACTTGATCCAGCCTGGGCTCGATGGTATCTACTCCGGTGAGTAAATGCAGTTTTCAATCAATCTCGCATTGACCTCAACTTACCCCTAGCAACGTTACACGCCACATATTTTGCGTCATCTTCAGTGCATCCCCCAGCTATGAGGTCTGACCTCATCATCCCACTCTCGACATTAGCAAACGATACAGGAAACGATGCCTCAGTTCCTCCAGGTTTTTCGGTAATGAAGACATTTCTCACGTTGAGGGGAGTCTGACATATTCTTGACTCAAGCTGAATGTCACACTACCGCAGAATACTATCAGCGTGTTCGCTGAGCTATATGCATCGGGGAATGGCGCAGAAGAGTTTTGGGTCTGTTCCGAAATTCATTTATATTGTCAGGCTCTTCCTCACACGTGGGTCTCCAGTACTTCAACATAGCCGACGAATTTCTTCCCAACTTGCCTCCCGGCACGGCGTCTCAGCGTGGGCCATTCCGGGAAGTTAGACTGCTCGTGGATAACCAAGTTGCGGGAGTTGCATTTCCGTATGCTACAATATTCACCGGTGGGATTGCACCTACCGCTTGGAGGTAAGTTGATGGTCATATCAGTTCTCCCATAATTCCTGACTTTGCAATCCCGGTAGGCCAATTACATCTTATGGAGCTCTCGACCTTCCTACATACTTCTTGGACTTGACACCTTTCGTCCCAGTCTTTGCCGACGGAGAACCACACAATATCACAATTGATGTTGCGTCGGCCGAGACAAACCATACCATCCTACAAAATTGGTTTGTTTCTGGCCTATTACAAGTCAATACCGACGAGTCGTCAAACCGTACCACCGGCAATATCACGTCCTACATGGCACAACCCTTCGCGTCTGCTACAACCACGGGAAACGTGGCAGATAACGGAGATATCAACATCACAGTGACTGCTACGAGGAAGATTCATATTGAAGCAGACATCATCAGCGGAAGCGGGGAGCTCATGCATGTAATATGGACGCAGGACCTCCAATATTCCAATATTCAAAGTTTTCTAGAAAATACGACTATTCAGGTAGGGGGTTTCCGCAAACCATGTAATATTTTAATTGTCCTACAATTGTCCTATGCTCTACAGAATGTCCTCCAAACCGCATCGGGACAATCGTTGTCATCAATCAACAACGTCACAACGGTGCTGGATAGCTTTTCTTATCCTTTGGGGATCAATATGACCTTCCTTGATCCTAGTGGGAACAGTTGTACGATTCCTGACCACATATACTTTTTTCAGCCTTGACTGATGTCGAGCAATAGTTGTAGCGTCGTTTGACCACTCGTACAATCGTGATCTGCTTCCATTCCCAGCCATTCCGAGGTCCAATATAACCGAACATCAAACGGCAGGTCAGTTCAAGGGTCTTTGCTATCATATACTGCATCGGGTAACTTTTGGCTCGAATTCTAGTGGCCTTTTTCAATATTAGCCCATCAGGAAACACTGGAAATGGAACGAACAACAATACGTTCGCTTACAGCGATTCTGCAGGGAACACATACCAGAGGAAAGTCAATGCGGCCCTCAACAACATCACACTCGACGAACAAAGCGGAACTCTCGCGCCCATTACTGATCATGATATTTCAAAGACTTTGGTTCCGCCACAAACAAAGTTCACTCATGCGAGACTACCAGGTGGTCGGGTCGTTGGGCTGTAATAGTATGATTGCAGATATCATTATTCGAGATCACGAATACATGCTTGGTGACAGCCGGCAGCCCACATCCCATCTAAATCTTCTCCTCCCGAAACTCGGTGTGATATCGGTTAAAACTCTGTGTTGAACAGCATCTGAGACCATGTCGGAACAGCAATTGTTCCGAGTCTATCTATCTGATGAAGATGAACAAAGGTTCGTTGAGAACATCCCAAGGTATTGAAATTGAAGTTGGTGCATCCTTGACCTAGAACAGGCCTGTTACTAGGCCTGTTTCGGGATCCAGTCCAACTTCCCAGAAACCTGAAGAACGGGTAAGAGGTCTACACTCGACTAGGAAAAAACAATCAAACCTGGGCGAGTTCCAAGTCCAGGCATAGTCTGCATGTCTCCAAGTATGGGATACAAAAACCCGGCTCCAGCTGACAGACGAACAGCACGAATAGGGATAGTGAAACCTAATCCAAACACGTCAGAAAGGGGCTGCTTGCATTTGGAGATGACAACTCACCTGTTGGCACACCCTTGAGCTTTGCATCATGAGAGAATGAGTACTGGGTTTTTGCCATGCAGACTAGCAACGCCATAAGTATATATGTTCAAGAACGAAGGAAATACCCACTGGGAAGATTGCCATAACCTTGGCGGGTGTAGGTCTCTACTTGTTTCTGAGCGAGTTCACTGAGTTCAATACCATCGGCGCCGTAGATCTCCTTAGAGATAATAGTGATCTTTTCCTCGATCGAGAGGTCGAGGTCATAGAGGAATTTGAAGTTTGATTCACCCTCGCAAGTTGCGATGACTGCCTCTGCCAAAGCACGAGCGCCCGCACCACCCTCAGCCCAGTGATTACTAACCACGGCAGCATCAGCACCTCCTGCCAAAGCTTCCTGACGAACCAATTCAAGTTCTGCCACAGTATCAGACCTATAGTGCCACGATTATTCTCATCGTCAATTAACAAGTTCTCGGGATACATACGCAAATTGATTAATGGCAACAATGGCCTTGATTCCGAACTTCTTCGAATTTTGGATGTGTTTCACCAGATTCTTGCATCCCTCTTTGAGAGTGACAAGATCTTCAGATGTGTACACCTCGCTCAAAGGCTTCCCAGGGGTGACTTCTGGGCCTCCGCCGTGCATCTTAAGTGCACGGGTAGTAGCAACAATTACGGTAGCATCAGGGGTGAGCCCGCTGACGCGGCATTTGATATTACAGAACTTCTCCATGCCCATATCAGCGCCAAAGCCACCTTCAGTCAGAACGTAACCGACACGATCTGAGGGGTCACCCTCTTCCGTGCCAGCCAGTTTGAGAGCAACCTTGTCGGCAAGGATCGACGAGTTACCATGCGCGATGTTAGCGAAGGGGCCAGCATGCACAAAGACGGGGGTGCCCTTGATACTATGAATATAGGGGTGTTGTACGATACGGAAGATGAAATCCTTACCTGCAAGGTTTGCATCAAATTGGGCTTAATCGCGTCCTTCATCAAGACAGCGAGAGCACCAGAAACACCAATGTCATCAGCAGTGATAGGTTCCCCTTGTTTGCTAGTCGCCACAACCATGGCTCCAAGCCGTGCTTTCATGTCTTCAAGGCCAGTGGTCAAAGCGAGGACAGCCATACACTCGCTAGCAACAGCAATGTCAAACCCGGCCTCACGTTCGTGTCCCTGTTCCGTGGAGTTGCGACCTATGGTAATCTTCCTCAAGAACCTGTCATTTGTGTCCAACACACGGTTCCATGTGATAGTGTCCAAGTCGATGTCGAGACGCGCAAAACGGGTAATCTCCTCAGGTGTAAGCTCATTTGGGTCAGTCTTATTAATGCCAAGCTTCTGGAGTCGTTTCAACATGAGAGGTGCGAATTCACGTTTGCCTTTTTTAGTCGGGACAAGACGATTGAACAGAGCCTAAGTACTGTGAAACCGTAGACAAAACTAAAATGCTCAGGATGCTCACCTTGTCACTTTGGGTCGCTTCGTGGAAGATGCGAGCATCCAAGGCGGCCGCTGAAGGAGGGTGAGAATGACTAGAGAACGGTTGATTCGAGAGTCTGTTTACCCAATAGGTTATTCGCAGCCGTTACGGCGTGGATATCGCCCGTCAGATGCAGATTGAACTAAGGTTGAAGTATGAGCCAATCTTGGACTATACCATATGCCAGTGACGTACTTCGTCCATAGGAATGACTTGACTGTAACCTCCACCAGCTGCACCACCCTTGATACCGAAAGTGGGGCCTTGACTAGGCTGACGAACACAGGCAAAGGCGGGGCGACCTAGCTCTGCTCCAAGAGCCTGAGCCAAGCCGATGGTGGTCGTTGACTTGCCTTCTCCAAGGGGTGTCGGGGTGATACTGTCAATATGTTAGACGCTATAAGATTTGCGGAATGATCAAAGCTACCCAGCGATGATGATATATTTTCCATTCTTACGATGAGCCAGACGATCAAGAACGCCGAGATCGACCTTTGCCTTATATTTACCGTAACTCTCGAGTTCATCGGGAAGAATTCCAATCTCACGAGCAAGTTGGGTGACGGGTTTTGGGGTTTGAGCTCGAGCGATTGCAAGGTCACTTGGAACGTTTTCTAGAATAGTCAATGGAAGAGGTTTGACCTTGAGCTCGCGAGACTTATTCCAGAGACGTTCAGCAGAGTCCAAAGTATTCTCCATGAGCATGGCCACGGTCATGGGACCAACACCTCCAGGGACGGGAGTGATATAGGATGCGACTTGAGATGCTGATGAGTATTCTACGTCTCCAACTAAGCGTTGGCCAGATTTTTTGGTGGCATCTAAGCGTTTTAAGTGAATGATGCACGAGAATGTGTTAGAGACGCAACTTACCAGGAACGTAATTGATTCCAACATCAATGACAACAGCACCAGGCTTGAGCCAGGATCCCTTGACGAATTCCGCTTTTCCAATGGCAGCAACGAGTATGTCAGCAGTTCCGATCTGGACAAATGATCAGTGTATGAGCAAGCATGTAGATACTGAGGTGTACTCACGATCGCTTCTATGTTTCTAGTCCGGCTATGACATTGAGTCACTGTAGCATCGCGATGCCTCAGCATAGAAGCCACAGGGCTCCCAACAATGTCGCTTCGGCCAAGGACGACAACAGTAGATCCAGAAATAGGAACTCCGGTAGATTCCAGTAATCTGATAACCGCAGATGGAGTGCAAGGCGCGAAGAGAGGGTCAGAGGCACGCGACGAGAGATGACCTATGTTGTAAGCATGAAATCTATTGGCGGATGAGTGATGTATTTATATGGACAGGACAAGAAACCGGACCCATCGACATCCTTTTCTGGGCTAATGGCTTCGGTCACACGACGTTCGTCTTCGGGGGTGACATGCTCGCCTAGAGGAAGCTGGACAAGAATACCACTGATCTGTGTATCGTCATTGAGTTTTCCGACAATCCCTACAATCTCGTCGGGGCTAGTTTCGGCAGGTACCAAAACGTGTTTGAATTTGATGCCGATCTCCTCAGCGGCTTTTGCCTTCATCCGAACATACGTGGAGGAATCAGGACGCTCGCCTGCCTGGACGATGGCGAGGGTAGGCTGGAAGCGAGGATACTTTGCCTGAAAATTCTTGATACGGTCTGCAGCCGTCACGCGTATCGATCTACACGCGAATCAGAGGAGGATAAGAAATGCAGACAACTTTTGTGCAGCGTACTTTGCCAAGGCAGTACCATTAATGTCTTTTGCACCAGCTTGAGTCGCCATCGTACGATGATAGACGGATAAGGAGCGTGTAGCGAGACTTAGTCTCCGGTAAACAGAGATCCGCATTTGTTTACGCGCGTTTTGGCTTGGCTTGGGTGCAACCGCAGAAAAAAAAAGAGAGTAAGGGAAAAGAGAGAGTACAGGGCCCGTGCAGAGGGGATATTAAAGGTGTTCCTGCACCTGTAATTAAAAACTTCGGAGAAGGAATGGCTGTTCAGACCCGCGCCGCAGCTATTTACGGCAAAGGGCTGGCCATAATTTTTTTCTTGGGAATGATCGAGATCTGCTGGGGCTTCCCACGCCCGACTTTGAATTTTTTGGCGCGGAACGACACGGTTAGGGATTCTCCAAACCAACACGTCCAATAATGGCCTCTGCTGCACGCGCCCTCCACATTTTCCGTTCTAGCACGACTTCATTGTCGTCTCGGACTCTTGCCCGCTCGCCTGCTACTCGTGTGGCTGTCCTGGGTCGTCGTTACTACTCGGAGGACAAGGCGGGAGACAAGGCGGAGGACAAAGCGGAGAAAGCGGGGGAACAGAAGGAAGGTGGGAAGGAGGGAGAGTCTACCCTCACACCTGAGCAAGAAAAGCTCAAGGCAAAAGAGGCGGAAGTCGTTGATTTGACTGTACGCGAATTTCTAGTCCAAGATGGTCCGTTTTGTTCCCTAATAATGTCGTTTACAGTCCCGTCTCCGATATCTCCAGGCCGATTTCTTGAACCTACAGCGTAATGCTGCACGGGAAAAGGAACAAACCCGAGATTTCGCCATTACTCGTTTCGCAACCGACCTGCTAGAGACAGCCGATGTACTAGCGATGGCACTCAAATCTATCCCGCCGTCGGCATTGACAACTCCCGAAGCATCTTCAGAATCTTCAGAACCCTCATCTTCATCCGAAAAGACTGCACAGCAGTACCTGCAGGAGCTACATCAAGGTGTAGATCTTACCCAGCGCCAGCTCATACAAACCCTCTTCAAATACCATGTCAAACCTTTTGATCCATTAGGCGACACCTTCGACCCGAATTTCCACGAAGCTCTCTACCAGGCCCCAATACCCGGGAAAACGCCAGGGACTGTGATTGATGTGCAAAAGATTGGTTATAAAATCAAGGATCGCGTGCTGAGGGCGGCGCAAGTCGGTGTTGCGCAGGATACGTCATAACATTAGGTGTATATGTATATCCCGGTTATTGGAGGGTGTAATGGACTAGAGTATTATTTTAATTTTTACTTAATTAACGTATCTCAACTCCCAGTTGGTCCTTGAGGCGTGCAACGACCTGAGCTTGAATAGCATTGACCTCATCATTCGACAATGATCTAACCCGTGTGAGGACACAGGAGAATGGGATAGGGAAGGGGACAAAACATACCTATCCATTGACCGATAATTGATCCTGAAGCATGTACTAGTGCGTCCAGTTTTCGGATGAACAAATTCGTCGATCTGCAAAGTAGGGGATAGGTCAGGTTTGCAAACGGGTTATAGACGTAGATTCCTACTTTTTTCACATCTTCTACAATGTCTCCAGCAACATCGCGTACAAGATCACAAAAATCATTTTCATGGAGCGTCTTGTCCTTTGGAGACCAGAAGCTGACGTCCTTGAAGCACGAAGGGAACTTCGAGTAAGGCTTAAAGGTCGTGATCTTTCCATCTTCAAACTGCGACAAGAAACGTGGATCGGTGGACCAAAACAAGCGAATGTCAGGAATGGAATACAGAATCATAGCGATTCTTTCCAACCCAAGTCCAAACGCCCAGCCAATCTTATTCGGCACCTCTGAAAGAATCAAAAAAAGAAAAAGTGAGATCTAACCTCCAATTCAACTCGAAAAGAACCGCACCAGCAACATCCAAAGTAGCCTGTTGAACGACCCCACATCCCAATATCTCAAGCCACTTCCCCTGAAAGAACACCTCAACCTCAAAACTCGGACTCGTGAACGGGAAATAAGCCTCAATCCACCGCACCCTAAGCGGATTCTCCTTACTCGTCCCAGCGACGCCGCCAAACAACCCCAATATAAGCGTATTCAACGACAACTTGAGATTCAACGCCACGGCCTCGGCGTACTCGATATCATGCGTCCGCTGCACGGGATTCGTCAACGAAACATGCGGCACGTCCTCAATAACAATATTCAGCATCGCAAGCTCCCCTTTCAAACGCTCATTATCCCCTTTGACCTCTCTCAGCCCCGCCGCATCGGCCCCGAAAATCCGCGCGCCCTCCATCTGATGAAAAACAGGGTAGTGCGAGTGGTCAATCTCGTCGCGCCGGTACACGTCCGCAGTAAGCAAGAACCTGTCCTTTCCCTCACGAAAAACTTCCACCTCGTGCGCGGAAGTGTGTGTGCGGAGCATGAGGTCCCTGTTTATGTAGTAGCTGTCGGTGACGGCGCGTCCAGGGTGGTCTTTTGGGAAAGAGAGCTCATCAAAGTTCTTGTAGGGGGTAACGAGCGGAGAGAGGGAGGAGAGATGGGAGAAGTCGGGGAAGTGCGACTCGATGAGAGAGCGGAGGGTGTTGAGCGGGTGAGCAGGGACGGTGTGGAGGCGCAGGGGTAGCTTGGCGAGGATGGCTGGAGTCACGTTGGTGGTTGCATCTGTCGGGTACCGGACCCCAAATATGTCAAGATGGGATGGACGAGAAATCAGCCGACGTGCGCCTGGTATGCACCTTGGACTCGTCAGGCGCGCCGTCAGTTTCCTTCCGGCCCACAACATGCAAACTCAGAAAATTAACAGTGTTTGGTCAAGTTGACATCAAGAATCAATCGTATTCAACGCTAGGTATCTACTAATTACTTATAAGCGTTAGATATGTGAGGTTCGTAAGTTCATCCATCTGCCAGGGGTACCGACTGAGCGTAAGCAACAACAACAAAAAAAAAAAAAAGGGATAGAACATCGTAAGTGGGAGAAAATCGTGCAAATGCATGAGATCGTCCAGATCCAGTCTCAAGATATATACAAAACATTGATCAGCTGTTTACCAGCCACCGAACCAGCGGGAAGGAGGCCGCCTCGTTGCGCGGGGCCCACGGACAACTGTCCGAGTAGCATGATAATCGTCCTCAGGTTCCTCGGAAACAATCTCTACCGCAGTAGTCTTTGGGCTCGAAAGCGTCGACGGAGAGGTCACACCCTCAGGCTTGGGGTTGGCAGCGAGGCGGGTGTTAGCAGGGGGAGGGACGGTAACAGTTTGGGTTTGCACTACAGTTCTGGTTTCGGTCTCGTACGCGATTTCGGATACAACAAAAGGGGGGAGTTCATGATACGGCTAGAGAAAAAAAAAAGTCAGTAAGAGCATTGAACAGTTTTTGTGTGAGCTTGTAAACCACAAGGCCAGGAGGAAAAAGAAGTAGCACATCACGTGGAGCATGTTCTACGATCAAGGATCGATCATTATCGATCGTGTCGCGTTCGACACGCTGGCCTGTGGTCTACAGAGGGGGACGAGGAAAAGCACCGTAGTCCCCCTAGCCCGGACGAAGGGGTAGAGGGGGCGTGGACGAGATGTACGGACTCGATGATATAGCGTTTACACCCTCCTTCGTCTCAAAGCTCAGAGCGGCGCGGGGAGGGCGGCGGTACCTTGGCTTTTCGCTTTGTTCCAACGGGCTCATATACATAGTCGTCTTCAACAGTTTGAGGATTGTCGTTTCCGAGGTCACTGACACGAGACGATAAGTGTGAGCGCGTGGAAAAATGCGAAACCGAGCTTACTGGAGTTGCTCCATGATCCAGTTTTCACGCCGAGAAGCGTCGTGCTCCCTACGGTTCACGGCCTCTTCACGCTTGCTGATATCTCGTTCGCGTTCGGCAATCTTGAGTTCGCGATCGAGAAGCTCTTCTGTACGGGTACCGACCCAGCCAGGGGGGGTAAGAGAGTCTTCCTTTACAACCTCCTTGATTACTGTCTGGACCGGGCCAGGTACAGTCTCAGTCATCGTGACGGCAACACAAGGCGGGCAAGAAGAAGGCAGGACACCGCCAGGTGCGCCGGCCAGCAGCTCTGCCTCACGACGAGCGACTTCGGCCTCGCGCTGTGCCACGGCATGCTCACGGGCAATGAGAGCCTGGGTCCGCTTGGGAGTCAGGTATCCAAGAACACTCGACTTGGTAGAGTCAAGACCGCCGTCTGATGACGCGCCGGCAGAGGGAAGTGACAGCATGACAGCGAGGACAGCGAGGACGAGGGAGAGGACTAGGAGGAGGGTAGTGGAGGAGATAGTACGATGGTGATGGTGAGAGGAGCGTTCACGGTCGCGGTCGCGGTCGCTGCGGTGGCGATGCTCACGATGCTCGGATGTAGTGGGGGCCATCCTGACTGTAAGGACTGTTACGGGGCATACTGAGGAGGGAAAAATAGGCTTACCGTTGCTAATTGAAGAACTAGGCGACACGGATGAGAGTTGCTTAGTCTGGCGTAGAATAGACGTTTTGGAAGTAATGGTGGCAAGCTGTGCTCGAGGAGGTAACGCGCGGTGGGGGTCAAGAAACAAAAACTAATAGGAACAATTCGAGCTGTCCAAATTTTTGCCGTTTCCATTGTTCAACCAACACGTGTGAGACCACGTGGTGTCGTTTTTGGTAATTGTCCTCACGTGTTTGCACTTGAACTTTGACCTAGATGTCGCTGCGGCGCCTGGCACAGGCCAACAACGCCGCCGTTCATACAGGTTCGCCACGAAGCCCAGAATCAAATTCGGGCAAGGATTCACCTCGCATGAGTCTGCCTTCTACGCCGCGAAATAGGACTTTTATCAGCGCCTATCGTTCTCCAGCGTCTACTCCATCTATATCGTCGTCGATTCCATTTGATTGGGAGGCGGCTCGGTCGCGGAAGCCGGCCCCATATGGAACGCCGGGCCAAAACAGGGTTCGGGGTGCAGGGACACCTGTGAAGCGCGTCGTTCGCGAGAAGGGTTTCGTGGAAAGGTTGGGTGTGATTATTTATATGGCATGTGCGATGATTGACGCGTATTAGAATCACGTCGATTCCGTCGAGAGTTGCTTTTGAAATCTCGTTGTTTCCGCACAACGTACCACTCCCCGAGGCAGCAACGTTGGGCAGACTGGTCGGTGGCGTTCTTCACTTTTTGCACTTTTGTGTGCGCGTGAGCCAATCGCGCAAGGTGCCGGATTCTGATTTGGGATGGGAGGACATGTACCACGAGGATGAGGGGACGTCTTGGTTTGACTGGGTGCGATTACTTGGCGTATGATGTGGTACTCGCAACTAACAGGACTCAGACAACGCCGGTAACGGTGCTGTTGTTGGCAGGGGCATTTCTCAACGCGGTGTATCTATTTACACGGATAAAGGTGTACAGACTGCACAAGCGGGCGGAGCTGGTGTCGTCTCCGAATGCACGATTTGTGTCTGCGCAGCCGCTGGAGGTGCGGTCCCTGGGGTCGCGCATGCGGCATGGGATTGCGTGCTGTTGGCGGTGGTTGCTGGGGATGGAGCTGCCGACGCGGGGGGGAGGAAGGACGGCGCGGGTGCAGCAGCTGGAGGTGTGGGCGCCAGGGCGATTCGAGACGGTGCTGTTCACGGTGTACTCGCCTGCGCACGCGGTGCTGTGGATGGGGACGGGGACGGGGAACTGGATGGGGACGACGGCGGCGATGGGGCTGGTGTGGGCGCAGCTGCACGGGCTGGTGTGCTGGTACGCGCAGCTGGTGAAGGACAAGGAGATCGTTGCGGCAGAGGTGATGAGCGAGTACAACGCGGGCTTTGTGTACCCGCGGGTGATGCCGGTCCGGCGGGATGTGGCGGTGATGACGCACGAGGCGGAGATTGTGTAGCACAGCCACTACGTAATAGCTTCCATGAAAATCCCGACTCGCTGCGTGGTGTGTCCCTCCAAGCCATAATAATCAATTATTTACATGCCGCCAGGGCTTTGACGCAGACGGCACGGCGCGCAAACACGGCTGCCCCAGCAACAAGCCCTGCCGCTTCACCCACCCCGACGACCCAGGCTGGCACACGGCCGCCGACCCTCCTCCCTTTGTCAGGGCCTCGTACAATCGCCGTGTCGAGAGCCGTGTCGATAGCCGTGTCGAGAGCCGTGTCGAGAGCCGTGTCGATAACCGTTCTCGCCACCGTTCTCCCCCACCGTCATCGTCCTCGACTGCCCCGCCATTGTCCTCGACTGTCCCGCCATCGTCCTCGACTGCCCCCTCCTCGACCGCGCAGATGCCTGCCCTGCTCCCTCTCCCCACACCTCCCGATGCCCTTGCAAGAAAACACCTTCCCCAGAAAAACCAGGAGCAACTTCGCGCCCTCTGGGAGGAGAGAATCAAGCAAGTGCCACTTGCCATCACCTTCACCACTCTTCTCACCATCCCTCCAGAGCCCTCGCCGAATCTACCAGCCGTCGTCAACAGCTCGCCAAGATCGAGGGCGAAATCACCACCACTCGCGCCTTGATGGACTCTCTACAGTACCCATCACTCCCAGAGGACTCCAAATCCCGCATCACCGATGAGCTCGCCACACTCGAGCGTAAACGCGATCAAGTAAAAAAGCAACGCGAAGACATCATCAACCAGCTCATCAAGGCCGATTCTTGGCCCGCCACCCCACTCACCGATGCCCAAGACAAAGAACTCGACAAGTACCACGACATGAAAAAGAGCGTCGCTGAGCTCAAGGAGCAGGTAGAGTCTATCAACACCCTCTTTCTCAATCTTCGCGACTCCGATCCCGATCCCATGCATGTCGACGAGCGTCCCCTAAAGCGACGTCGTGGCCCTGAATCTGACATTCCCGACCCGGGTCCCACAAAAGAACAACTCGAAGCAATGCAGCTCAGAATCGCCGAGCTCGAAAATATCTATTCTACATTCTCCAACGACTTGATCGCACGCGATGACGACCTCCAGCAGCGCATTGAAGCAGAAGTCGAGTTGCAATTGGACAGGGCCCCCCACCCAGAAACCGACGTGCTCGACCAAGTCAACGCTGATATCAAACAAAACGGCGAAGAAGTCGATACACTAGTAACCGAGTTGGCTAAATTGATGCTCAAAGCAGACCAACAAGAGAAAGATTTGCAAGCCGTCAAGGCACGCATTGTAACGTCCCAAGCTCAGTTTCAGGAGGTAACGTAAAAGAAACAAAGATCCCATGGCCCCACTCATCTCCAGCTGTCATAGATGCGAGACAAGTTTCAGAAATTCGAGGAACAACGTCAGAAGGATCTTAAAACCATCGTGGCGCTCGAGGAAGCTGTAAAGATGTACACTGACCATTCACCCCAGCCCGCTATACCAGGCCTCACACAGGACCAGATCATTCATCTCATGGATGAGCCCCTCATCGATATCGTGCGCGCCCATATCCGCCCGCTGCTCGAGCAGCTCCGCAACAAGGTTCAGGATATGCTCAACATGCAAAACTCGGAGATGTACAGTGCCCTATGGGGCAAACTCTCGCTTACCCTGCGGATGGTCGAGACCATCTCCAAGCGCCTTGAACGTGTTGATCAGGGCTCGGGTCCCGCTCAGACCTCGGGTTCGGCACCTCAGAATGTAGCATAATTGCTACTTTTGTAGTATCTGTATAATATATTGTCGCTTTTCTTGGTCTTACAACCCCAGAAGTAGGTCCCTGTTTGATAACGGCACTATGATGAACACTTCCCAAGCCCGTGTAGCTCAGTGGTAGAGCATTGTACTTATGTGGTTATCTGAAGCCTTGCGAGATGCAAGGGTCCCGAGTTCGATCCTCGGCGTGGGCATTTTTAGTCTGAAACTGTGGCGTTTGTTTTGTTTTTCGGCACCTTGGATACACGTCAACCGAACTCAATGCCATGTCTCGATGCCTTGATGCAAGTTGGGTTTTACATGTGATGTGAAGCAGTAATTAAATTATGCGTGTATTTTATATTTGGGGAGGAGCCGTGCCCATCTCTTCAGGTGTCATAGGACCACTCTCAATCATCACGCCAACACCGACCTTGGCAGCGTTCTAAAGCGCCAACGTCAATTCACTATACCCCGCGGGACCAGACGCCAGAAACATACCTTGAAGTGGTCAATCTCACCCGACACCAAGAATGCAAAGGCGGGAGCGAATCGTTGTTCCAGCAGCGCTGAGACTTTGCCCGTCGAGTCGATCTGTGCCCTGAAAGTAGACAACCGGAGGTCGTACTTTGCACCCAGTGTTGCCAGCGCGTCTCGTCGAGCAGGCGTAGCTATTAGCTGCAGGTCAGCTGCCACCTCGACTTTGTCGCTGAGCTTTTGCCAGTATGTCGCCTGGAGGACTCCGGCCGCTTGGATTTGGGCCGTAGCGATAGAGTTCTTGTCCGTTGAAGTGTATTTCGCGAGGTATGACGTGGTGAGTTCTGATGTGTCCGGCGACGGCCGCTGGAAGAGAGTTTCGAACCCGAGAGCGATGTTTTTGGTGAAGGATTGGAGGTAGCTGCCGACAAAGATACCGGTCATGTCTGTTGGCCAGGGATTGATGGCTTTGGCGTTGAGACTGAAATCCTGGCCCTGGTATTCGTGCTCCAGCTGGATCATGTTCTGCGTCGCTTGCGAGGAAAACTTCAGGAGCGAGACACGTCATATAGTTTATAATCCAACATTGGGAAAAAGTTCACTCGTACCTGCGCCTGCATTTTGGAAACATTCTTTTCCGACCATCCTTGGTTGTATCGAGCGTTGACGTTGCCTTCATGGTCAACACCACCCTGGAGGAAAACCTGTGGATCGTCTGGGTTTAGAGACACGCGCACGATTCAGAGACTTGATACAGGCATACGTGTTCGTTGGCAAAGACTGCGCCAAAGTTATATGAAGATGGTATCGTTTGTGAGCCCAAAGCGAAAGAATGCGTGACCTGGAACAGAGGGCTCGTCGACAAGCTCTTGGTCAAGTCGGCACGAGCACCATCGAACATATAGTTAGTCAAATGGGTAGCTACAGCGCAGAGAAACCATGAGTCTACGCTTCCCATAACTCGTACGCGGTCACGTACCTTTGACTTCTTTCTGGAGGTTTTCGACTGTGCCAGGATGGGGTAGACCCAAGTCCGTTCGCCATTGGTTAAAGCGATCAAACACATCGGTAAAGGGAGATATGGGATTGAAATAAGAAGACTTGGAGGGAAGTGAAGGAGTGAAAGGAATGTCCCCTTCACTCTCGGGAAGCGAGGCGGATGCCATGACCGAATGACCTGAAATTTGTTGTGACTGTTGGCACTCCAAAGAAAAAGCGTTGCCAAATAGATCCAAGCACCGCCGTTACACGTGACTGCACCCGGCGGCGGGTTGGGCGCGCCGCCCGCGCACCGGTAAGGACCGGTGCAGCCTGCTCAGGCGTTGGGGTTGTATCAAGGTGCCACCGCTTCCGACTTTCGACACGTTTCGACTTGTATGATGATCAACTAGGTATATTTTTACCTCTCTATCTTCAGATATGACCCTTCTAGAATCACTTGATTGAACTCAATTATCTAAACATCTATTCACAAGCACGAGAATTGACCATGTAACCCCAGGTATTTCCGCGAGCACCGTCTGGTCGATGACATGGATATTTATGGGACCTTGAATCATATCAAAAGGTTCCACCAGTGTGTACATGCGGTCCATCAAGAAAGCTCTGCTAGTGTGTGCATCAAGACGGTTCTATAAACAGCTCGTACTTTCCTGCGAGATATCGGACAGAGAACCCGTCTTAGTACGAATCAGGCGCCTCCGCAGCATACATGTAAGATGTATGGGATACTTACCTGATGCTTCTCCGGAGTGCTCTGCCTTATACTGTGATTGTTACCAAATGTTTCTATTCTTATTACGATCTCTCCGACTCCGAGACTCGCACTCCAATCGGCTGTAGCTTAATGAAACTTCTAGATCTCCCAGCTGCGGAAATCATGATATAAAGATCTCAAAAGTTCGCTTTGTGGAGTATTTGTAATTGTTCACGCCGTGCTCTACACCTTGCTGCAAGGCCTTATGCTCACGCCTAGACGATTCATTGTCGTCCTCTTGGTGGTGGTGGTAGGATGGTTTCTCCACGTAAATTATCACTGTGATAACTAACCATTCTAGTTGAGTCTGCACTTTTTCTTGGGACTCGTTGTCAAGGATTATGAGACGCTTACCGCTCGAATTTCCGAGAGATTTCGCTCCCATCCATATTCCTCGCAGATGGATGCCGGTTTGAATACATCGCATGCGGTACAAGTCTATGAGGAACCTCGTCAAGATAACACCGACTTTACCTATCAGCGGAGAGCTAATGCGATTTTCATCATGCTATGCAGGAACAGTGAAGTTCAGGGTGTGGCATCAAGTATACAGCAAGTGGAAGATAGGTTCAACAGGAATCATAACTATCCGTGGGTGCTACTCAACGAGGAACCATTCACGGATGAGTTTAAGAAGTAAAACTTTTTATTTTTTTTTTGCTTATGTGTTTGTCTCCGCTAATCGAACGTCAGACGCGTGTCTGTCCTCACGGATGCACCCATCTCGTTCGGGTTGATCCCAAGGGAGCATTGGTTCCAGCCGGACTGGATAGATGAAGATAAAGCTAAAACAGAGAGAACAAAACTAATGTGGAAAGGTATAATCTATGCTGGTATGTCGCTGTATCTAAAATTAGATTGTTCTTTATTCTCAGGACTTACCTGAGTATCCGATAGGCAGTGTACCGTTCGTGTCCCTTATCTACCCGGCTGCATTTGTACATGATTTCCCATGTAGGTACCGCAATATGTGTCGTTTCAATTCTGGTGTGAGTTCGTTCTATTTTTATCGCACGGCGTCTCGCGACTCACGGAGGTGACTGCGCAGTTCTTTTTCCAACATGAACTCTTACAACCCTATCGCTATTATTGGAGGTTAGTTTTACTGATTTGTGTTCACGGGACCTTCAGCTGATGACAAGTCCATAGGGTTGAGTATGTCTAGCGACGCTTCCTTCAACAGTGAATTGATGCAGCGACAGGCCTGGTGTAAAATTCTTTTGTGACGTCTCTTATGACCCTTTCCTCTATATGGAGGATAATAACAAAACATATGGTATGGACTGCGGGACTGTATGCAGGCCCTTTTTTTTTTTTTGGCTCAGTCGCTGTCTACAGGCTTTACGATTTCGCTGGTAGAATGGGAAGCAACTATCCCTAGCCTCTGGTCGACAGTTAAAGGTTACAATCCGTCTTACACGACGATGTCGCGAACCGTTGATGAACAGCTTTTCATCCAACAGAATTCATGGCCCTACATCCTGAATACGTAGCTCAGGAGAATTCAATGGATTTTCTTTCTAATAATGGTGGTGAAAGCTATAATTTGTGCCATTGTGAGCGGACCTTCTTCAGATTTTGACTCACCTGACACAACTGTGACAGACTGGAGTAATTTCGAGATTGCTGACATGGATTTCTGGCGAGGTGAAGCCTACCAAGCATTCTTTCGATATCTCGAAGCAAAAGGGGGGTTCTATTACGAGGTGGGTGTAGAGGAGCTTGCGTAGTGACGGTTGCTGAAAATTCTACTTGTAGCGTTGGGGTGATGCACCAGTTCATAGCATTGCAGCATCTCTGTTTGCGAACAAGAGCCAGGTCCATTTTTTCCGAGACATTGGTTATCGTCATGATCCTTTCCAGCATTGTCCACAAGGAGACGATTGGACTCGAGGACGGTGCGCCTGTGATCCCAATGACAACTTCGGTAAGTCTCGAAGATGCTGAAGCTTGAGGTTGTGCTTATTAGTTAAGACTATGCCCAAAACTCATGTACTAGAAGATATGAAAATCTATTTGTGTAGCATTAGATATCTTAGAAATCAAAGTGAAAGGAAAAAAGATCACTTTTGGGGATATCATCCTCGATTTCTGTAGCAACTGTGATTTCAATCACGATCAACCACGTGAATGATGTGGCACGGGGGCAATGCTGCTTCATGTGGCGGATTTCGTACTCTTGCAAATAACTGCGCTTTCTATTGAGTACATCTTCCCGTTTCTGCCGAGCAGAATTCCTTTCTTTTCAAAATGAACGCGCAAATGCGTTATGTGCTCCTAGTCCTGGCTGTTATAGTAGGTCTTTTCGTTTCCTCAGGATCAGTCAGCTCAATTACCCTCTAGGTCAGTCTACACTACATGCTTAGCTTCTCCAACGAGAAGTACGGAAATGCAACATCGTTTTCCAATATTAAGGAGAAAATCACAGGCTCTTCTGGCAAGCCACCATACATGGAACCCGTTCCAGAGGAGTATTATATCAAGACGAATAAGACTGAACCACCAGCTCGAAGAGCCAATGCTGTTTTCGTTATACTTGGTGCGCTTCCTATATATTTATGAAGGACTTTGACTGACTTTTCTGAAATAAGCGCGCAACTCTGACTTGAACGGGGTCGTCAGCAGTGTGAAACAGATGGAAGACAGGTTCAACAAAAAGTTCCAGTATCCCTACGTCTTCCTTAATGAGAATCCGTTTGAAGAGAGTTTCAAGAAGTAATGTTCTGTTAACTTATTCCTGAACGTCCCTTCTGACGCTCTACTTAGACGTGTATCAAAACTGACTGATGCTAAAGTCGAGTTCGGTCTCATACCGCGCGAGCACTGGTTCCAACCAGATTCTATTGATGAAGTAAGAGCATCTGCAGCTCGCGAAGACATGGCAAAGAACAACGTTATATACGGAGGTAAGAATGTCCCTTCTCATTCATCGGTCAGAGAACTTAATTCGGGATTCAGGAAGTGTTCCGTGAGTCCATTTTACCATATACACGAAGCCAGTTTTCCTGATTTGAATAAGCTATCGCAATATGTGCCGCTTCAACTCAGGAGTAAGTAGTTGTACGCAATTGCTTATTTCCCGATCTTTATGTGGAATCAGTTTTTCTACAAACACGAGCTTCTCAAGCCCTACAAGTATTACTGGAGGTATATCATCATATTCTCCTCTAGGCAAGGCATGGAAGTAACAAGTTGACCTTCATTTTTAGAGTAGAGTCAGTCATAACCTCGAATTATCTCCATATACACTCAGTTCCCTTAGGCCTGATGTCAAATTCTTCTGTGACCTTGACTATGATCCATTCTTGCTCATGCAAGACCAGAATAAAGTCTACGGTGCGCAATTCTCTGTATAACTCTCGTAACTCTACTCAAACCGAGGTCTAGGCTTTACAGTCTCGCTTTATGAGTATGAAGCCACAATTCCCACTCTTTGGGATGCTACGAAAGGTGTGCACCTGTTAATTTCTATATAAAGGCAACTGACTGTTATTTCCCCAGAGTTCATGGACAAGAACGCTGAATTAATCCCAACCGGCAACGCCATGTCCTTCCTTTCGGATGACGGAGGCATGACATATAACCGCTGCCACTGTAAACTCTTTCCATTTTTCCTGATTTTCAAAGGCATCCTGAGTTTTGTAATAGTCTGGAGTAATTTTGAGATTGCCGACCTCGATCTTTGGCGGAGCGAAGCCTATAACAAATATTTCGATTTCCTGGATGAAAGGGGTGGTTTTTACTACGAAGTGGGTGCACGGACTCTGGTGGCCAATTGAAGCATCATTTCTTACGTCCTTATAAAGCGGTGGGGAGATGCTCCAGTTCACAGTATCGGCGCTGCACTATTTTCTAAGAAGGAACAAATTGTGAGCCTTGCAATATTTCAAGTCGACAGAATCTGATTAGTGTTCAGCACTTCTTCAACGATATTGGTATCTCCTTCGTTGTAAAGCTATTTTGAGAGGAAGTTTCAACTGTTTCACAGGTTATCGACACGAACCTTTCCAACACTGCCCTCAAGGAGAAGCGCACACAAGAGGAAAATGTTGGTGTGATGAGTCTCAGAACTTTGGTGAGTTCTTTGTACTGTCTGTCAATCAAAATTGCCCACTTTCCGTCAGATTACGAATGGTACTCCTGCCTGAAAAGATACGACGCGATGTTTGCCTAAGTCGATTTATGTATATCTACAGACACTTGCTATCGTATTACCTTTCTCAAGCTCACATAATAGAACCCAGACTTCAACAGAAATATAGCGTCCATGAGAGATCACCGCGGAATCTTCCTATTCCCTACACCTAAGTCACGAACCCAAATGAAACTAGACAACAATTAGAGGATTGATTGAGAGTAATATTGGAACTGAGAGCGAGTATCAGTTCACCGTTCAACACAGCAGGAGGTTACAGTATACCGAATCATATAGTCTCGTCCAGTGAGATCCCAATGAGGCATCGATCAGCCTATCCACATAGCTGCCAACCGAGGAATGCGTCAAAACTGGTTGGAAACGCTCTCGAAGCTGAACAGAAGTTTGTTCTCCAAATGCAGTGAAACAGGGTAGCGTAGAATCTGTACAAAATGTTTGAGTTATGCAAGATCACGACTTGGCCTGTCCCATGGTCAACTAACCTTTCTGCATTAGTTCAACTAAGGCTAAACAGAAAAAAATCTAAGGGGCAAAAGGATACGAGCACAAGAGGTGACGAACTTATGATCCTATCACAATGCTTACGAGCAGCTTCAAAACCCTCTTTGAACAGCCGCCTGAATTCGAGGTAAGCAGCACCGTTGATGCCTCCAAGCACTTCAATGTATTCGAATGGCAGCTTAAATGGTGCCGCTTCAAATCCTATGTTCCCCGGTGTATTGCTGAGGATGAAGCCGAAATCAATGTGTATCAGGTGCCCCTCGCGATCAAGCAGTATATTGCCATTATGTCGATCCTTCACCTGTAAGAGGTAGGTTACCACGGAATATCCTTGAAACACTGTCATCAAGTGCGTTCAGCCAGGTATTAAAGAGTTACCCGCTAGAGACTTGGCAAAGTTACGCTGGGCTCTCGCAAATTTTGCAGAGGACGGGTCTCCATATGTCTGGTCTTTGGCTTAGAAAAGTATGCCGAAACTGAAGAGAACTGCACGCACAGATTTAAAGTGATCTAAGAGTGTCACATGGCCAAATCTGCCCTCTGCAATTCGTCTCGCGTACTCAGCCTTCTTTATCGAGTGTATTGACACGGCGTCAGTAATAGTTTCCACCAGCCCAGATGTTCCTCCGGTTATTGAGATGCGGAAACTGAAAACACCTTCGAATCAGGTCAAGAATGTGAAGAAAGAAACACACTATCGGATCCAACACGGGCACTTCTCCTCTTCCCATATCTTTTGAAACTCGTAAATTAGTTGGACAGCCAGCTGCTCTTGGCGCAGGTCTTCACCCGTCTTGACAATAACAGAAACACAATCCCAATTGGCTAAACAGTAGCTCGAGTCGGATTATGTTGGCGTGAAGATGAAGTACCTACCCAAATGGCCATAGGGCGAACCGTGACGTATTCGACTCTGGCATTTAGCCACTTTCATGAATCCCAATTTATTATCAAAAATTCAGAGTAAACATACCTTCTTTGCTGCCCAAGACTCGCTGAAAACCACCGCTGATGGATCTGCCTTGTTAAGTTCACGCCTTATAATGGTCTCATCTTCTGCAGATTTCGTGCTACCACTGATATCGAGACGCATCATACCATCATCCTCCCTGTTCTCCCGCATGCGTTGCATGCGTTGTTCTTCGAGTGCTATCATTTCCTTCATTATCCGATCTCGTATCGCGGCGGCTTGTGTATGATGCACCTTCATACGCTGGTCGGATGTAGAGGTGGGAGATGGAAAACTTGGCATCTTGGAAGAGCCAGGTTGTTGAGTACTCCCAGATGGCCCAGAATGTAGGCCATTGATTTGTTCACGCATCAAGCTAGCGTTCAATTGTGCAAGCATGATTGCGGCAGTCCTCATCCGCTCAGAGTAGTCATCCAGAGAGAGTGCTGAAACGTTATCAGCTCTGTTAAAAGAGTTCGGCGAGTTTTGACTGCTTTCATAGGACGAGTGGTTAGAGGACTGTGACGGGTTCAATGATAATGGAGGAGGTGTGGGTATGTATGTTGGGAGAGTATCTCTAGTCGGGATTGAAGGGGTTTGTGATGACAGTCTTGACCAGGCAGCCATGTCCAGCTCTTTGTTTTTAGGTGCGGGAGGTAAGACAATGGATTCCGATAAATCTGCCGTCTGAGCTCGTAGTGGCTGGTCTGCACCATATAGTTGTTCCACTAGGTCAATTTCCTCGTCATCATCTACAGCTGTTGTAGGCGAGAGTACCGTCTCGGAAGGCATCAATGGTGTGGAGGATTCCACAACACCGATGGCTGCCATTGATGGCTCGAGCAGAGGGGGTGCCGTCCTAAGGTTCTGGAAAGGGTTCAACTCGTTCGAAGTACCTTTGCGATTATTTTCCTTTGTCACGATCTTTTTCAACACTTCTTTATTCACCCTTTTTGTGGGTTGGAAATCGAGATCGTCATTGAGAATCTCGATATATAAAAGATATGGCACTCGCTCGGCCGAGTTCAAGACTACACTTTCTCCAGGAGGTATTCGGACTATCCGATGGTGTGGTTGGGTATGCTTCTGACGATTCGTAGAATCAGAAGACGAACACCACATGGGCATACAGACCTATGGAAAGGTCAGCACAGTGAATAAGAGGCGGTATTAGCAAGCCACTGACTTCAGCGGGAAGCTTATGATTAAGTGCGGTCAATTCAGCTCGGAGAGCACTGACTCGAGCTGGTCTTGGAATGACCAAAAGTCTGTTGCAGATGCTCTCAAGACTGAGGATAAATTGGACCTTGTCGAAACATGAGAACTCGGTTTGAGACAGGATGGTAACTATCTACTCACTTCGGAACGGCAGTAATGACTACGCAATAGTTGAGACTGGGATTCGGCATCATATGTCTCTAATAGTGCATCAGCGCGACTGAGAGTGGAAGTACGAGGAGATGATGCTCTGGTAGTGGGGATAGAGGGTGTAGAAAGGTAAGGAAGTGGAACATTGTCCACATCATTTTGCCCCAGGGGATCTTCAGAAGCTGGTGATCGTTGGATGTCTCGTAGATGCAGAGGAAGAGCGGGGACCGTCTGAGCAGGCCCAATCATTCGTCGCCGTGCAAACGTCGCGAATTTGGGTGGGTCATCCAGCTGCATAGTAGGAATCGTATGTGTATCATCGCTTTCGGGATTGTCGTCATCATCTCCGTCCTCTTCCGCTGCTACTTGACGAAGATATGTCTGGCTAGGACTCAAGCCGAGGGAAATGTCATCTTTCCGAGACGTGACACTCTTATAGTCGTGAGCGTTTTCCTCCACTCGTCCTTGTTCAATGGCTACTTTACCCATGATGTCCGTCAGTCGTGGCATCCCCGGAGCACCTGCTAGCACGAGTCCAATTCCAACCACAGCAGGCTCTGAGTGGTGTTTCACCTTCCGCCGAACATGTCTCGATTGCACAGGGAGTACCAAGCCACCGTACGGCCCCACAGTAGGCGATGGTGGATCACCAAATATTATCTCATGACACATGTGCAAGACGCGTTGGCAAATTGCAAAGGATGGAGACTGGGGTCCACGGATAGATACATCATGCAGAGCTGCTTGCATGAACCACAGAGTCTACGCAACAGACGCGTTGAAGCGGCTGGAGGAACATGTTCGCGGATCACTCACGGTCATGGCAATGTGAGTAGATTGCTGGGCAATTTCGACGACGAAGCATTCTAGGGCTCTGGATTTGGAAGGCCTTGTGACCAGGAGATGGCTGAGGGTATCTGTGAGAGGTAATTTGAAGGATTGACAGATAGAGCACACCATATGAAACCCCAGACTTCACGTAGCTCGCGGGTGTCGAGCTGCCTGAGGCGCCAAGTAAGATAGTAGGTGATTCCTATGTTGTCTGCGTAGATGAGGAGATAGTGTAGGGCGACATGGACGGAGAAGAAGGAGGGGGAGAGGAAGAGACGGAGGAGGAGGGCATGAGAGGGCATGGGGCATCAGTGCATCCGCCAAAATCTTGACACTATACCACTTCCCCATTTGGACGCGCGCGCACACTTACACGTCGACACTCATCCCATGAATGCCCTCCTCGCCCTCCTCGCTCTCCCTTTTTGTCTGGCCGCCGTTGTAGACCCTTTTCAGAGGCTCTCAGAGCTCGCGACCGCTGGCAATGGTCTAATCAAACTCGACAGCAACACCTTCGATCTCTTGACGTCTCCCCAGCGTACGTGGTCCGTCTCGGTCCAAATGACCGCCTTGGACCCAAGGCGAAAATGCACGCCTTGCAAGTGAGTCGCGTTGTGACCAACATTGCAAGCCGATACCAAGCAGTCTACAGGGAGTTTAACCCGTCGTGGAATGCCGTGGCGAAAGCTTGGGCAACTGTTCCCAAACCACACCGAGATCAGCACTTTTTTGCCACTTTGGATTTTGACAACGGACAAACGACCTTCCAAAAGGTGCCAGTTGAACGCATTACTGTGGAAGCCGTATCTCATATGTTCTAGCTCGGTCTTCAATCCGCCCCAGTTGTCTTCGTATATCCTGCAGCACAAGGACCCCGTGCGCCAGCTAACGGAAAAACTTCTCCCTCGAAATACGATTTCAGCAAGTAAGACTCTTCTCTTACCCTGTATTTCATATCTAACTTTGAGTACTTGCAGTGGCTTTGATCCTGCGCCCCTTGCTGAGAGTCTTTCAAAGCACACGCCCATTCCAATCCCTTACACTGATCCCATTGACTGGACCCGCTATATCCTCCTGGCCACGGGAGGCCTAGGCTTCCTTGTTCTTCTTCGTTACATCTCTCCCGTTGTTCAGAATCGCTGGACTTGGGCTATCATCACTATTAGTACTTCTCTCGTCATGACATCTGGCTATATGTTTTGTCGCATTCGTGGCATGCCCTCCAGCGGGGGCAACGGGAACTGGATCGCTGCTGGTTTCCAGAACCAGTTTGGGCAAGAAGTCAATGTTGTTGCCAGCATGTGTCCGTCTCGTTGTTCCTTCGTTCAAACTCTCTTTTGATCCATCATTTACCAGATGGGCTTTTGTCTCTCTCTTTCCTCATGCTTATTATGGTCGTGCCTTACCAAACATCACCCTCTCGCCAAAGGGTCCAAGTGTACCTTTGGACAGGAGTTTTCGTTGTTGTTTACTCTGTCCTAGTGTCTCTTTTCAGGGTCAAAAATCGGGGTTCGTCTTGACTATACTGTACCATGTGTATACTGACAAGAAAATAGGTTATCCCTTTAAGCTGTTCCTGTAAAAACTCATGTATAGATACCATGTCCCACAGCTGTGACTCTCTGAAATTATGGAGAAGTAAAACGAACTATGTATTAACCCTACAAGTGAATCGTTGAGTCAGCACGGGTAAATGTGAGTATGCAGACAAATTAAATAAAGTAATGCAGCTATCTATGTACTATTTTCTTGTTGGAAGACGTCGACGTAACGGCTGCGGATGTTTTTCTTAGATGCTTGGGATTTCGGGCGGCCAGGCGGCGGACCTGGAGGTGCCGGCCTCGTCCCAGTGGGTGTACTGGGAGCCGATTCCGGTGTAGGAGCTAAGTTTGACCGCACGCGCGTCGTGTTCCTACTTGGTGGTGATATGTTGACATCAGTGGCTGATGTCGAGCGATTCGGAGGAAATCGAGGCTCAGAAGGACCAGGTGGACGTGGACCAGTCATTGCAGGAGATGCGGTTTGGGCTCGTAATGGCGGCGGTGGAGTAGTCGCCGCTTTCGCTGTATCAGCACCAGCCTATAATAATGATCATTGGAAGCCCTTCATGTGGATGAGAAGGATACAAACCCTTTTATTCACCCATCGCTTCAATTCTTTGTCGTAGTAGAAGGAAGATTCTTCTCCAAGACTGGCCTTGACTGGTCCAGGTGCATCACTCTTCTTCCACCAGCGACCGAACCACCCAGGCGTGGGTGAAGGTTTATTTTCTGAAATAAGAACGGTAAGATTCTCTCTGATAATCATAGAATATGTAGTTACCGTCTGCGGGCGGTGGTGCCGCCTTGGCAGGCTCAGGACTAGCAGAAGATGTCGTCTCACTACCATCGTTTGACATCTCTCTCTTAACCTCTCTTTGAGTCTTGATGGAGGAATTCCCAAAGCCCAGATCCTCCTCGTCTCCATCTGGATTAGTCGAAGTTTGCATTGAACTCTGAGATGACGAGGTTTGAGGCGCGATTGAGTAGGATGCACTATCCATCAGCGAGATGAAGCCTTCCGACGACTGAGAAGCAGGTATAGCACCTTCGTCAACACGCATAAAGGTCGAAACGGTCGGCGTAGCGGTGGCAGAGCTTTCAGCGTAAGCAGTATCAGCCCACCAGGCTGCTTCTTGCGCCGCACCTTCATCTTCTTCAGGAACGAGGGAGGGTCGTGACGTAACAAGATTATCGCTAGGACTGTAGCCGTTAGAGGATCTTTGGCCGCCAAAAGATTGGCCATACGAGGTAAATGAAGTCGTCGATGCATTGGCCGATGCAACACGAGGTGCTGGTGGTGTAGGTTTCGGCCTTGTATAATCTATAGCCGAAGAAGCGCGATCAATTTGAGGATTGGCACGAACTACAGATTGCGCCATGGCTGACCCACTCCTGGCTGGAGGTAATACATTGGGATTCGTCATAGAGGGTTGGGGAGAGGATCTCGCGGAAGATGTAGTTGATGAAATTGTGCTATAATGGGTGAAAGGACCGATGAATCCACCTTCGTCGGGCTTATTCACATCCTGTTCCGGGGTATTGTCTAAATCACCATCACCAGTGACAAGTTTGGTGAACCTCCCTTCGAGCCAACCCCCAATCGAATCGAGACTAGGTTTGCCCAGCTTAGCACCAGTCCAGAAGGATTTGTCAACATGAGTAACACCAGAAATCCGGTCGTTCAAGCCTTTTAACTGTTCCAGTAATACTGGCGTAGCGTAGGGTGAGCCGCGGCCAATTGCTGCAGTAATAGCATCACAATACCTGTCGCACAACTGAGCTAGAATGTGATAGGGTTGATCAATGCACTCACTTGTGAGCCTGCTGGATATCACCGATTTCCGCCAGAGCAATGGCCCTGACAAAACGATATGCTTGCATGTGTGCTATACCCGAAAACGGCTCCTGTCCTTTCACAGGCGTTGCCAATGACATTGCAAACTCCACAATTTCGGAAAAGATTAAAGGATCCGGATCCTTTGCAAAGTTCGGCCATATTTGAGGACTGCGAGAACCAACAAGGGTGATGCGGGCGGATGGGTGACCCAATCCCCCTAAAGGTGACGTTTGAGGTGCTAACAAGTAACTGTCGAAATCAATTCAATATAGGAATTTGAGACAGTGGAAGGGATGGATCAATTACCAAACATGAGCCGCCTCAACTAGCTGGTTTGCGACAAGCTGATCTCCAAGAGCGGTTAGTGCGGCAGAGTTCTCCGGTGTAAGAGGATTTGAGAGCATCATGGCTGCTGTTTCTGTCCACTTAGTAAGAGCTTGTGGAGGGAGACTGGGCCCTTGTGCTGGTACAACAGGGAAGTTTGGTGTCCTAGGCGTGAGATGAGGAGCCACCGATGCCACTGGCGCAGCAGGTCTTCCTGCAACGCGAGCAAGGAGATTCTGCGGGGCAAGCTCTTGGACTACAGAAGGCTCAACCCGAGAATTATTCTTGATGGGATGTATAACTTACCAGCAATAGCACCTTGACCAGAGAACAGGCTATAAGCCACTCGAAGACATTCTCTCCCAGACGATGTAGAACTATTGTTTCCGAGTTCAGTCCTAAGGAACTCCTGAACGACTTCTTTCCAAGCTTCTTTATCAATGCTGCTGGCAATAACCATGGCATGACCCCAAAGTTTTTCATCCAAAGCCAAATGATAAGCCTGTCTGCGTTCTCCACGCAAAAGAAAATCTTGAATTTTGTTCAAGGTTGAGGGTCGAACAGATGTGACAGAAATTGGAGTTTCTTGCGGTTCACTTGAAAAACCTGGGAGGGGAGTATCGGCGACGGAAACAAAGCCATTCGACCCAAAAGTGCCTTCTAGACGAGGTACAAGCGCCAGACGGACGGCTGTGTCGAGTTCGGGGCTACGATATCCATGTCAGAGCAAAGAACTTGAATCGAATATCGATAGGGTTTACATACGTTCCCGTCAGACGACCATCATGCTCCACCAACAGTTGCAGCAACTTGACAAGCACAAGTTTTCCCTCCACCTGCTGACTTTCAATACTCTCAGGTTTGAGGTAACGAAGTCCAAGAGCAAGTTCATCCGTTCTTTCAGCCAGATACTTGGTGACTTTACTCTTCTTTGTCTTTGTCTGTGAACTAACACCAGTGCGCACAAGAGATGTAGTTGAAGTTCCAGATTCACCAAACAAAGGACCTGGAAACGAAGTTGTCGATGTATCCAAGGCCGACTCAGGAATGAGCTTCTTCAGGACGCGAATGTGGACCCCAGTTGAGTTGCGAGCAGCCAAGGCGACATCGAAACCAGTGCTCAACGAATCTGCACCATGGAAGCATGTGACAACTTTTCCTCCAAATCCGAACGAAAGAACTGGCACACGGGCCGAGGTACGTCCCAAAGGATCATTAGCACCCAAGAGCGATGGAGAGGGTGCATACGGCGTTTGAAATGTCTTAACGGAGAGCTCCTGAGCGCCCAGGTTTTCGGGCGCTTTGGAAGGATAATAATTGACTTCCTGAGTCGCTGTATTATGGTACCTCGACATTGAATTACCATGAACGGCATCACTGGTGGCACGTCTGCCTTGTGAGGAAGGTGCATAAGGGTCCTCCGCGCTTGTAGAAGCCGATGACAGCATAGAACCATTTGACATAGAACGGTTTCTTGACTCTGTTTTCGCAGGTACATATGGATTAACAAGGTGGGTTTTGGCAGCAGGCGGAACTCCATTTACAGCTCGTACGGAGTAGGAATTCGGAGGACTAGTTCGCTCTCCTTGATAAGCACTAGCATATGTATTCGGTGCGTATGGATCCATGACTGCACTTGCGTGTCCACTCGACGAATTGGCAGGTGAATTAACCCTCTCGCCTTCAATGGCCGCTTTGGGTTCATACGGGATTTTGGCTCCGAGGGACGGACTCCGAACTCCGTTGTCGTACAGCGCCGCAAGGGGCGAACTACGTGGTTGTGAGTTGTATGCCTGTACTGGCGAGGGAGAAGTTGGATTGTGCGCAGAGTTCTGTGGCGGAGCATAAGGATTAGCATTGTGGATCTTCTCCTTGAATGGTTCAATCAAAGACGCCGGAGACACTGTTCTTTTGGCCACCAAGAGGTTTGGCTCGTAAAAAGGACTTGTACGACATTGTTGATGGCTCGCAGTTGGGGATGGAGGGAGAGCATAATGACGTGGGCTATCTGAGCGCAACGAAGTTTCTGGAGAGATGGACTGTCCAGGAACATAAGAATAATTTGTGCCGTCAGCAAGTGGCACCGAAGGTGATTGGAGCACTGCATGCTCATCTAAAAAAGGAATCAAAGCATTTTTCGAGCCTTCGGTGGCATTGACATCGAATGTTTCAGGATTCCGAGAGGATGAATCATCCTCGGCAACTCCTTGTGGGCTATTGACAGGTGACATGTCCAAGCCACTAGTATTCTGATCCCAGGAGGACTTATTTTCACCCATGATTTCCATGCCTTCTGGATCAAGAGAGGGTTGATTATACCCTGAACCCGCATCGGCAGAACCCTCGATAGACTCACTCTGTGCTCCTTGTGTTAGATGTGAATTATACTGGGGTTGCATAGGTATGGCGGGACTACGTGTAGGAGGCAGGGGTGCATGAGAAGAATGTCGTTGAGACGGGGGCGGAGTGTTCTGCGGGGGAGGAAGCCGCTGAGGCAGAGGAGTTCCCTGAGGAAGGTGCGGAGGAGGAAGCCGCTGAGGTAGAGGCGGCGTTGCTGGAAGTCGTTGGGGTGGGGGATGAGATGTCTGGGGCGGGGGGTGAGATGCTGGAGGTGGCGTTTGCTGCGTTATATATGGGACAGTCTGTGACGAGGGCAACACATAGGCTGGCACTGGAGGGGACATGGTCTCATACGTATTGTACCCATAAGTGTTTTGAGCAGATACTGCGCGGGCGGTCTTCCGATGCTTCGTTACCGTAGAGAAAGGGGGATCGTACGCATTCAAGATCTTTGGCCGTGTAATTGTTGTTTTAGCAGCAGTAAGTGCGACAGATGGAACTGAAACTGAGGTCGATTGGGATGGTGCAATTTGCTCGGTCTGCGACGCAGATGCGTACATTGGTTGACTACCGCTGGCATAGGATGGAGTATATTGAGAGTTGTACGCCTGCGAAGAAGCAGAATTGGAAGCATATGGACTATACACTGATGCCGCAGGTGGCTGAGGAGGAATATGGCTGTTCACTGGTTGGGCTGGGGCATACGGGTCGTAAGAGTGCGTCGTCGCTAGAGCTGGCGAGTTATGGGAGTTGGTTGTTGGAGCATAAGGGTCATAAGGACCACTAGCTGGGGCCGACTGGGATTGTTGTGGGTGGACAACGGGTGCATATGAATCACGGGCCGCTGGAAAGCATTAGTTAGCATATGAGTCGAGAATCGGAAAAGGCATATTACGAGTAGAATAGTTCTGCTGCGGCGCATATATATGGCCTTGGCCCTGTTGTCCATACCATCCATCTTGGCTTGTGGTATCAGTGTTTAAAAGCGTGTATGAGCTATCCGTGGGATAGGCTGAAGTTGCTTGGGGCTGAATATAATACTGCGACGTATCCGGCACGTCATTGTCTGAGACAACGACGTGGTCGCCTTGGGGGGTGTTGAAAAAATCGTCGTTGTTGGGCGCGTCTGGATTGAACAGGTTATCATTGCCATTGGAAGACACTGGCGCAGCGTCTCCGAGTGACGCAAAGAGGTCCGAATCTGGTTCCTCAGAGCCAAAAAGCGAGGCTGCAGCCTCGGCACCGTTCATCTGATGCTTCAGGTAGAAGTGGTTATTATCGTCCACAACGACGAGCAAAGCGTTTGGGCAGCCCAAGGTAACTTGGTCACGAAGGCTTCGCTATTTGGCCAACTTTGCTTCTAGACACGTCACTTCGGATTTCGGCAACTTAAGTGCTTCACGCTGGTATAGAGCACCAATGAGCTTCAATAAAATCCTGATTACGAAGTACGATAGCAGAAATGCAAATTTACGGGTATAAGCCATTATACGGGAAGTGTACGTAAGTAACTCCTAGCAACAAGTTCGTAAAAGTATGCACAATATGAATGATAACTAAAGGTATATACAAGAAAGCACGATGAGGTATTATATAGCATGACTGTGAAAGTTCAGATTGCTGAATGCGTAGCGATGTAATGATGAATGAATTGCCAAAAATATAGAACTTTGCGTTTATAATGCCGAGTGTTGTGAAATGGAATGATGGTAGAATGTAAATATTGCGGATGTCGAACTCGACAAGTATATTCCAATCGAATCAGAAGTGGCAATTTGAGTTGAGTAATGAAAGACGGCTCTGATCTCGAAAATCAGGGTTTGACAGTTGGAGTATGTTTCTCAATGAGCCGCTCGACTGAGACGTATATTTAGTCTCTGTCTGCGGAAATCAAAACGAAAAAGGACATACTAGCCACGAGGTGCTTTGAATGCGCGCCAGAATGCCTCCGCATACTTTGCACTTGAGGGATGACCTTGGTAAAGAGCCGCTCCTTTTGATCGCCGGTAGCTACGTTCATGGCGCGCTGAAGAACATAGTCTGTCCAAAAGATCAGAGACCAAGCATATCAACTAAATCTATAACATGAAATACACACTAGCATATTGATCCTTCATCATACCAGTAATCGGTGTAACACCGTCGGGTTTTGTGGTAAGAATCTCGTCAATGAGCCTCCGGCGAGTTTCTGGATCTGCGCACACTAGCGCCTTCTCACAGACATTTGAAGCAAACTTATGCCTTGCTAATATCAAAATTTGTCCATGTATTTTTGCAATAATGAGCATCTTGTCATGTGGCCTCCCATGCTCAAGAATATATTGCATAACGTAATTCTAGCAACATATAAGAAACCGTAAAAACGAGATAAAAAATTCTCAACATACCCCAAATTGGTCCTGCATCAAATTCGTCGCGTACTTGTGTAGCTCATCCATGAGATGCCTGGTCGTCTCCTCCGGGAGATGCTCAAGGCACCGTTGCAGCACCCGGCACCCATACGGATGAGTAGCAAGGTCATGAACATTGTCCCGGAATTTTTGAATAAAACCCAAGTTGTCGGACGAAACGCATTCAACAAGCTTTTGGATGACCTGATGGAAAAATCTATGAGGGAAATGTTCCACAACTAGGAACACACCTCACATGATTACCATTAGGATCCTTCACACATTTCAGAATGTGCGGCTCAAGCTCCTTGATGAATGTAGTCTGTTGCTCAGGAAGAACAAATTCAATGGCCTATCAAGGAATCAAATGAGGGACTAATCCCATAACACGGATAAGAAAGTGAATTCCCACCTTTTGGACAACACGACATCCGTACATCTGTTGCGAAAGTCCATGGATACGCCCTTCCATAGTCTGAGCGAGACGTATTTTCTGCACTTGCGTTCCATGCTCGAAAAGCTTTTGGATAACCTGTAAATCTGTTAAGCCCCGAATAGCAAAAGATAATAATAATTCAAGTACATAATTGCCAAAAACATCTACCATCAAGGAAAAAGCATTGGCCGGCACGATCTCGTCAAAAATCGCTTGCTTTTCCTCTGACGTCGCACTTTCCAATTTCTGCTGGAGGAACCGTGACCCATGCTGATCTCCACTAAACTCGACAGCGTGTCCGGAAATGTCCTACGAAGTCAATATATCAACAGTCAGGCACCCAACATGAAATTTCTGGCATCGATCACGAAGAATCAAACGAACCCTGAGTTCCCACTTGCGTGTCTTGTTAGCCCGGAACTCTTCTAGAAGAGGACTCCGCAAAGCAGCTGCCGCGTCAGTCTCAGATTGCCCAGGCCACGACCTCCCTCCTCGCATATTACTTGGCATGATTGTGAGTGGAAGGGGCACCAGACCTGGTGGTATGAAATATTGCATGTGATCGGGGTAAGGTTGTCGATAAGGTGGCGGAGACGTTTGAAAAAAATTTGTCCTGGAATGATGCATGTTCAGGGCATACTGGAAGAAACATTCATTAAAGATCCTGTCAAAGGAAAAAAAACTACCTGTAATAAATCTCGCTTCTTGTCCTGCATTGTCACCGGCAGCTGGGGCGCAGCCATGGGTGAATGGCTGGAGGACGGTAGAGGATGCAGCTGTGAGTACATGACATTCTGGGAAAGAGGCAAGTAATACTGTAGAGGTAGTGGAGTTGTATCGTAGAAGTACAACGGGACAGGAACGCCACTGGAATTCCCTTGCGGTGTTGGCATGCCATGATATAAAGCCGAAGATGTCGAGGGGTTTACCGGTGTAGACGAGCCGTAACCGGGTTCAGGGTGACCATAACCATACTGAAAGTCGTTCGCACGGTATGCATTATAATCTGGAGGTGGGGCATAGTTGTACGGACGCGGCGGGGGAAGAAGGCGAGGACTCGTATGGGGGACGACTAATGTCTGAGAATTCGGGATCTCACCCTCAACAGGCATGTCGCATGAAGGCGAAGGCGAGTCACCATTCACGCTAGAGGTTATGGGTAGAGTGTTGTAGTGACCAATTGAGCTGCTTGCATCGGGGCTCTGAGAACCAGAATATCCGGGAAGAGAAAGCGTTGGCCTCGTGGGCGAGGGTACAGATGAAAACCGATGTCCTGAATCCTTTCCTAGCCCAGAATCAAATCGCTGAGGAGAATATTGTCCACCAGATAGGTCATCCTACATGGTCGTAAAGATGAACGATCAAGCCGCCTAAAAAAAAACTCACCATTCTGGACGCTGTGAACGTGGCTTGGGTGATGGTGGCCTGCCTGTCGAGAGCGCGTGCATGATACAAAGCGTTAGCGTCCTATGCCGAATTTAGATTGAGAGTACGGGTAACACGTCAATCCAAACCTTTGGAGTGTGTGGGTCTGTGGCGTCATCCCAATTCCCACTTGTCGACCGCGATGTTGAACCGTAAGAGACACGGAAACCCGTGTCGAGTTCAATGCCGCTTGCAGCGGAAGAGGCGGACGCGTTTCTTGTGGGAGGGTCCGAAGGCCAACTCTTAAGGGCAAAACAAAGGTTTGAGCCTACGAGATGTAAGGAATACCGCTGATCACGGACCGTCATAGGCGTCCAATCACTTGCAAAAGACTTGGAGACACCCAGGTTGCCATACATGCGAAGAGTACTCTGTGAAAGAGGAGGTCACAGGCAGGAAGTTGGGCGGCAGAAAAGACGGTACGTGACGCGGTGACCCCATAGGGGAACGGGCAACAGACTGGGAAGAGGAGCCGGAAGGGATGCGGGAGGAATGCGCAGACATAGAATTGGACGGGGCAGAAAGAAAGACAGACAACAGAAAGGTATTAATGCTGGGACGGACAATGGAAAGGGAAAGGGTCAATGTTTGAGACTGAAAAGAGGACGCGATATGTTCGGCTACGTGTAATTAGCAAGATGAAGGAAAGTGAGGCGAACTAGGATGCGGCGTGCTAGAAGTACGAGAATGCTCGGCGAACTAGGGGACGCGCAGCCCCATCGTGTTCGAACGGAGGCAATTTTTTCTCCACGACAAGATAAATTTATTCTCCCGTGTTTCAGCCCGATCAATTGGGTTTAGTCCTCAGGTCCCCGCCGATGACGTAACCGAATTATTATGCCATTGCGACTGATATGTAGATAGTACAAATTTGGCGACATCCACCTCTCCTCACCGAGAGTTGAAGAACCACGACGCTCGTTTCGCTGCACCGTGTCAGCAAGAACAAAACACACCAGCCACGGCCACTTACATGATCTGCAATTCTGTCGATCAGATCTGCGTTCCCCGTACATCAATCCAAGAATCACTTACCCTTCGTCACTCTGTAGGCGTGCCAGCGCCGGATTCCCCGCACCGATCCCTCCACCGATCGCCGCCGGCGTCGCCCCAGCCGCGGCCGTCCCACCCCCGCCACGTAACGGCTTCGCAATCCGTCCAAAGCTCAGTGTCGTCCCATTCGCCGCTTTTTGCGCTGGTCATTAATTCAGTTTCCGAATAGCACGAAAATTACTCAACCCACCTCGAGCCTGATCGAGACGTTCTTTAACCGCCTGCAGCTGAGCCTCGAATTTCTGATTCTGGATCGACAGCCGGCGGTCAGCATCCTGCAACAACGCTTCCAAATTTTGTATCCGCTCGTTGCGAGCAAGCAACTTCCGCTCAGCAATTCCCGCTTCCTTCTTCAAACTCGAGTTCTGGTCAACAAGCTTTACAGGAAACCGCGTCTTGAGCAAGTCCTTTGACATGATACCTTGGTCCTCACCTGTTTCTGCACCAGAGTTAGCTGCTCAAGGTTCCGCTCGAGAAAAGCCATCTTCTTTTGCTGCGCCTTGCTGTTGCTGTTGCGAATCACGTTATTGTACTGCTCTTTCATCTCATCGAGCTGAATCTCCAGCTCAACAACCTGTTCATAAGTTCAATATGCATGACTCGAAGCACCCAAGCCCGATTCTACAGCCGACATACCTTCTCGCAGCGATTCTGCAAATCTCGCATTAGAGACTTCTTAACACCATCAAATTCTGCTAGTTGTACATTGATAGCCTTCCTCGTCCGCTCAAGGTCCTGCGCGCTTTCCGCCAGGTTCTTGCCACCCTCGATACCGGCTGATGTCACAGCAAACGCGCGCTTAGGAGTTAAGAAATCAATATCACAAAGCTAATCTTGATTTTAAAATCTTACCTTGAGCTCCTCATTCACGCTCTTCAGGCTGTCAATGGAGGCGTTAAGGCTGCGAACCTCATTGCCCTTCAGTTCAAGCTGTTGCTTGAGATCTTGGACTTCGCTCAGATGAGCGTCTCGCTTCGCAGCGTATTGAGCCTCAAGTTTAGCCTAAACGAGAACACAGTTGCAAACGGAGTTTGCTCGGACAAAAAAGAGCAACAAACCTTGAGTTCCGCCATAGACTCAGCCAAGTCTACATCGCTAGTCTCCTCGTCATGTATCGTCTTCTCTGCAAAAGGATATGAACAAACGGAGTTTAGGTACTTTGCCATCGAGTTCACCCCGAGTAAAAAAAAACTCACCCAAGAGTTCTTCGTATTCCGTCTCGAGTGCCATCACCCTTGCTTCCAATTCATCACGTCTACGGGTTGCCATTTCATTCTCTTCCTGGCTTTGTCTGAGCCTATCAACGGTTTCCCTGATAATACTCTGACTCTCGGAAAGTTGTCGCCGAATGATGGTCAGGTCTTCTGGGGTCAGTGCCTCTGTGGTATCTATGCTGTCTAACTTGATGAGAATCTGTCGTAATTGTTCGTCCTTTTCGGAGAAGGCACCCTGCTGGATATTGGTATGGAAAGAGCGGCTTGAGAAGTGACAAAAATGGCAAATAAGCTAGTGCAACGAACCGTATCGAATTTCGCCATCATCATTGCCATCTTCTCTTGCTTGCGTTTTTCCTTGTCCTCTGCAGTTGCGTCTTTTTGCATTGTCTTAAGCTCAAGAATCTGCTTCTTGAGCTCCTCCAATTCACTCTTCGCGTCCTGATTCTGCTCTTTGAGGATATCAATGGTGATACTGCCTTCTTTGTTGTCATAATTAAGTCTCTCGACTTGGAGTCTGAGCTCGTTCAGTTGGCTAGACATGGTCTTGTTGTCCTATGATTTTTGCACAACGATCAGTAATTCACAATCCAAATCTAAACAACAAACCTTATTGACAGAAGCCTCCTGCTCCTTCAAGAATGTTAGCTCGTCCCTCAGCTCTTTCACAAGCTTCTCAGCAGTGTTAAGAAGCGACTCTTTCTCCGCAAGCTGATCGCTAAGTTCATTTTCTCGTCTCAAGAACTCCTCCCTTTCATCCTTTTCTAGACCGATCACGGTTGGTGTCTGGGGGCGGCTCTCTAGGTCCCCTCTGAGACTTTCAATGGCAGGGTTGACGGGTGTCAAGCTACGAGACATGCTCAGCGGCGTAGATGGTGTGGGCGATGTAGGTGCCTTTCTGGGAGCAACGCTCAACGACGCAGCAGCGACTTTACCGGAAGTAGCCCATTCGGACTCTTCCACTTTGCCTCCAGACCGCCAAATAGCAAGCTCAGCTTCAAGTGCGCTGATGTACTTTTGATACCCTGTATTCGCAAGATTTGCCTTGGCTAAAAGTCCCTTGAGTTCCAGAGGTGAAAGTTCCGCATTCACACGAGCAGTATTCTTGATAGACTTTGCTCGAATACCAAAACGAAGAGTCGATAGGGTCTCAGCCTCATTATATGATGACGGCGAGCAGTTTATGATGAGCGTTGTCCGAGAGTTTCCACCAAGAGATTCTTGCAAAATACGAGTAAGCTTGGAATCACGATACGGGATGTGCTTTGCCTGTTCAAATATCACTCTTCAATCTATCTCAAAAATCCAGAACTACACAAGACGAACCTTTCCATCTGTCAAAGCATTGATAACCATCCCAAGGGCCGAAAGTGATTTGTTAATCTTCTTCGCCTCCTCAAGTGTCTGCCCAGAAGCACCCGTTTTCCCAACCTTCTCTGAACCTGCAAGGTCAACGAGATAGAGGTTTCCAGTTTTTTGAGCCCCCGTTTCAGTGTTTCTCTGTTGAATCGTGATCAGAAAAATGGAATGTGACCTAGATGATTCTGCGTTCATGTCTTCAGAGCGGAATTGTTAAGGACAATTCGGATAGAACGCGCGTAATGACCTACTGGTCGACGAAACTATACGTGCTGCGCCTCCCGTGCGCATAATCTCATACACTTCCCGAGCACTGCTAACATAGTAGTCGGAAAGCCCCTTGACGTAGACACCTTTCGACTTTTCTTCATGGACTTGCAGGTTATCGTTTTGAGCTGTCAAACGGAAAGGAAAGGATCAGCATGGTCACACCGTCGATACATGTTCAAAACATACGGGCAAGCAAATCTCGAATCCGTTCGAGGTATATTTCCATGTATGAGACCTTAACGAGGTATTCCAGATGTGCATCACTCTCGACAATGGATTGGAAGATCTGCTCGGTAATACGAGGTATAATTCCTTTCAACTCTTCTGAATCAATATCGGCACCCTGAAAATATGATCAGTTTAGACAGATTGGTAACGGGAACGACCAATGCGACTTGACCATCATGGTAAAGGTCTTCCCACTTCCAGTCTGTCCATATGCGAATACCGTGCCATTGTAACCATCGAGAACGTCTGAAACGTTGTGTCAGAGTGTAGAGCAATTGAAGACGACAGCCAACAAGTGTCGATATTCTAAAGATGGGTCCCATTACCTTTGACGATCCTGTGGCGGTCAATCCGATGAGGGGAACCGATAATCAAGCAATAATAAGAACTTACTCCTTAACTCCATAGTCAAACACTTCAGCCTGCTTGGTACCCATAGGAAAGACCCTGTCAAATGTAAATCCGTCCTTCTCTGGCCCGGAACCAACGGCAGCAGAGCGCAGCTGTACGGTCTGGAGGTTATCGTCGAAGGTAACACATATCTCGCCACCTTCACGAGCTTCTATCGCGTTTGGCGGTCGAAATCTGTTACGCAAAGGATCAGGAAATATCCTGAGCAAGGAGATGATTACACGCGTACCGACAGACCACTTTGATGTTCGTAGAACTTGCCATGATGGCGACCTATGGTATCGAGGAGTACACTCCGTTCCAGAGAATTCACGGTGAGATAAAAGAGGGTATCGGGTCGGTGAAACGTGGGGTTGGTCCGGTAGTGCTTTGTGAAGATGAGATGGCGGAGATGTTTGCAGTTGTTACCGCGATAACTTCGAAGAACTTCGATGCTTTCTTGTTCTTGATCCACGTCAGATGAAGTCTAAGTATATGTCCCAAAGGCGTGATGCTATCATAATACACTACTACATGCGCTATCAAGTACAAAATGAAATGCTAGTACAGACTGAAAGGGAACACGCTGGGCTCAACCCATCTACTCGTCGTCACTGTCTTCTTCTCCGGAAGTTGGCGCAGGAATGGGTCTGCTACTTGAGGCGGCTGGACGACGAGGAGCTTGAGCACTTTGAGCAGCATCTGCAGCATCTATCCACTCAGAATAGATGTCGATAGGTTCCGTGAGGTCTGTAATTTTTAGACCATCGCGAGCAAGTGAGATGTCATAAGCACTCACGGTTGACTTTGCTTTGGTATCGTTGATCACAGACCCTGCAAGCGAGATACGCAACTCCTTCTTTCCTGTCGAGCCTAACTGTGACGGACTTGTCGTGATGGCAGAATAAACAGGTAAATGCAGTGTCTGTGGGACATTTAGAAAACACACTGGAGACGCAACAGAAAAGCTGACCGAGAGGCACTTTTTGCCTAGCGGGCGCCGGCTTCCTGGACGACTTTTTTCGTTTGCCCATCGTGGTCGCACGACGAGTTGACTGGACGGTAAAATTCGCCACAATATCACGCTGTCACGTGACCGGACGCGATCTGTTGTTGACATATGCTTGGCACATTGAAGTCGTTGGTTCAGTCATTACTCGGTCGTGTCGTGTCCTATCATGACTACTCGCCGGACGACCTCGTCGCGCATTCGCGTGAACAGTAATGCCCTTCCCCCATCAAATATCCCTCCGAGGTCTCGCTCTGTTATGTCTGCTATGGCGCCACCCCCACGCACCACGGAAGACACGCTGCAAACTTCTCTTGCATCAGTAACTCAGCGAAACTTCAAGTCCACATCATCACACGAAGAAGCGGAGACCAATATGCAAGTCGTGATTCGCTGTAGAGGGCGTTCGGAGCGCGAGATACAAGACAACTCCCCAATCATTGTAACTTCATCCGGTGCGAAGAGCAAAGACGTGTCTATCGAACTCTCCGCACCCGTATCCAGCCTTGGACTTGTCACAATGCCGCCAGTTCGGACTTATCCATTTGACTTAGTCTTTGGGCCCGAGGCAGACCAGGCAATGATATACCACGAAGTCGTCAGTCCCATGCTCAAAGAAGTTCTTATGGGATACAATTGTACTCTTTTTGCATATGGACAGACAGGGACTGGCAAAACGTACGTATAGGTGAAGAAAAATATTTCAATACTTATATCCCTCTTAGATATACGATGCAAGGCGACCTGGAGCCAACCCCAATGGGTAACCCTTCTGCGAACGCTGGCATGATTCCTCGAGTACTTTTCCGGCTCTTTCATCAGCTCGAGACGTCCAAATCTGATTTTAGCGTCAAAATCTCATATATCGAACTGTATAATGAAGAGCTGCGTGACCTTCTCGCAAGCGATCTCTCTGCTCCAAATGGCTCTACTCAACCAATGGGAATGGGGAGTAAGGATGCCAGCAAGGCGCTAGACAATGGGTTAAAAATTTTTGATGATGCGAATAAGCGCGGCGTCACAATTCAAGGCCTTGAAGAGCACGTTGTGAAGGACTCTCAAGCTGCCTTGGCTTTGTTGACGAAAGGGAGCCACCGGAGGCAAATAGCGGCAACAAAGTTCAATGACCATTCTAGTCGTTCACACTCGGTCTTCTCTATCACTGTTCACGTAAAGGAACCCTCCATCGTCGGAGAAGACCTTTTAAAGGTTGGAAAGCTTAATCTTGTTGATTTGGCTGGCTCGGAGAACATTGGTCGGTCAGGGGCCGAGAATAAACGAGCCAGGGAGGCTGGTATGATCAACCAGAGTCTTCTAACTCTTGGTCGTGTTATCAACGCGCTCGTGGACAAAGCTTCACACATACCCTACAGGTATAAATTGATAAGCTAGTCTACAAGTCTCATGTTCTCTGACCTTTCTTTTCCTCAGGGAATCGAAGCTCACTCGCCTTTTGCAAGATTCTCTGGGTGGGCGGACGAAAACCTGTATCATTGCAACGATATCTCCTGCGCGTTCTAATATTGAAGAGACTCTATCGACCCTTGACTATGCCATCCGCGCTAAATCCATCAAGAACAAGCCAGAACTCAATCAACGCACAACTCGTAACTCCCTTATCAAAGACTACGTCGCTGAAATCGAACGTCTCAAGGCCGATTTGGTGGCAGCACGGGAAAAGAACGGTATTTTCTTCTCGGAAGAGACATGGAATCAGATGGCCGCAGAACAGGAATTGCATAAGACTGAACTCGAGGAGGCCCGCAAGCAAGTCCAAATAGTCGAGGGCCAGATGCGTGCAGTTCGAGATGAATTTGAGCAGAGCATAGGATTGCTCAAGATTCGGGAGGGAGAGCTGAAAGAGACTCGGAGGAAGTTGGAGACTGCTGAATCCACTCTAGAGATAAAGGAAGAGGAGCTCGTTGTCGTCAAGGGGGCGCTGGAGGAGGAGATTGTTGTGCGGCAGGCGCACCAGGATACCGAGGTCGCTCTTGACCGAGTGGCGTTTGGCCTCAAGAAGATTGTTTATCATAGTGTAAAGGACCTTGCGTCTTTGTTCGAAAAACTCGGTATGTTGTAACACTGTTTTCTCACCTAGCATCCTGTCATTTGTCTACAGAGCGCAAGACGGCGGTACTCAACTCAAACTCTCAGGTTGTGTTGACTCAGGGAGCAATCCTCTCGAAAACAAGCGAGACGTTATCTCAAAAGCTAGTTGAGTTTGTCGAATTTTCATCTCAAAGCATTACAACGCTCGGCGCTGAGGTTGAAGACTTTGAAGAGAAAGAGCAAGAAACTCTCGCTGCTACTTCCGCTGGACTTGATGAACAAATGCAACGCCTAACAGGAGCACTTGATCTTATTCAAGCCAAAGATACCTTGGAAGCGGAGGCGCTAGAAGACGTACATCAAGCACTGAAGGAGGTCCACGAAACTTTCAAGGATGGCTTTGGTGCTTGGGGTAAAACCTTGACACAGACGTGTAGAGAAGCTTGCCATAATCTGGACTCCGCGGCCCTTGCAGCCTTCAAATCCGTCGAGGACGCGTTGACTTCAATGCTCACTCTAGCCGAGAGTGTCATAGGATCTGCAGTCGACTACATTACCACCGAGCATGAAAACATTCAAAAGACCAATGAAATGACCGCCAATGTTTCGCAGGAGGAGATCAGCAGGCTCAAGCACCAGAATGATGCATTGATCAGAATGCTGAATACAGAAAGAGCCAAAGGCGACAAAGCAAAGGATGACTTGATACGGCGCGTATCCAATCTTCTGGGCGAATTCACGGCTGAAAGGGATCGGAGTTTGCGGGAAGCGGCTAATGTTGTCCTGGAATCCAATCGCCAGGCAGAGGAGGAGATCAAGGAGTATTTGAAGAATCATGGGGAATCCATGGAGAAAATGGAAAGTGTCGGGGTCAAACTGGGCAAACATCTGGAACAAAGACGGCGTGAAGGTAAAAGAACAATAGATAGTGCCTTCAAGGTTAGTGTCATTTTGAAAATTCTGTCTCTCTTGATTGATCGATCGCAATCTAGGCGATCAACACTACGAAAGCAGCTTTCACTGGCGACATCCGAGAACTTGAAAATGCTGTGTCTGGTTCAATATCGTCGTATTCGACGCAAACGCAAGCACGAGCAGATGCTATATCTATTTCGTGTTCCACTGGTAAGTAGATCACCGGTGGAGAGTTCGTCTTCATTGATAATTATCGCAACAGCGTTTGATCAACATTCACGAGCTAAACGTGCCAGAATCGAGGCAACAAGTTCCTTAGGTGAAACTATTCGGTCACAATGTCGCCGTATGCGGGGAGACGCTGCTTCTTCAACTGCCAATCTCGAGGCTTTCGCTAGACGTTTGGCTTCTGGGGTTTGCCTTTATTTTCAAAAATATCTAGACTTTGGCTGATGTCTCTATAGATGTCTGGACTTGGCACAGTGACAGAGTCATATCGTACCACTGCGGCTGAGAACCTCTCAACTCTTCAAACTTCAATAGAAGTTGTATCCGAGCATGGCGCTCAAGAGGACAAGTCAATAGGTCAAACACCAAGAAAACGTACCTGGGACTACGTCGATGAATGGGATTTGACAAAACCGCGCGATACAATTCTGAAAGCATGGAGAGGGCAGAGGATATCAACTGTGGGCAGCGAAACGTTTCTCGCTGAGCATATGACTCTGCCTGAAGACGAAGTTCATGAAGATGAGGAAAGCAATTCATTGGACCTGACACCTGATATGGAGGTTGAAAATGTGCCACCACCACTAGTGGTGCCAGTTCCACCTTTGCCTGTGACACGCCCTGCTTCAAAAATGGGACACAAAAGAGCCCCGTCAACAGACACTCTTACGGACGCTCGGAATGTATATACCACGCGTAGCTCTCGAAGGGCACGCTAGACTATCATTATGGTCATGTACTAGTATCCGTAGTGTATTGTTTACTAACCGTAATTTATTTCTCAAAAGCTTTTGAATGGCATTTCAACTAGAAATCAGAGTGATGTCTTCATGAGTGATTGAAGAACATTTCTGTGACGAGCTTCTATGGGAAGTGCACACTTAGAAATTCCTTTCTTATACGTATGTACTTATATACTCAACGGTTAATCACAACCATGATTAGGTAACCTAGCAAGGACACAGCACCAACTTCAAGTTGGTTGTGTACTCTCCTCAAGATCGAGATTAGAGTCACTTTGCCATGGCTGCTGGCCTCAGAAGTACGCAAATCCTGTCATTGTCTCTTCTCAATGGCGAATGACTAATTCTCCTCAGCCGTCATCCTGCTTTCTTTCGTCCTGGCTGTCGGATTCCTCATGATCATCCTCTCTTGTGCTCTCTGGCATAATTGGCTTCCTCTTCTTGTCGGTACGCATTATCGCCACAATGGTGTATGAGATCAAATTGAATAAATCTCTACTTTAAGCTTTAACATTCGTTCTCGCCCCGTTGCCTAACGCCGTCTTTGCTCATTGTGGCTCTGACGAGTACGGTGAAAACTCAGGCCCGGTAGACCTCGGCCGCTTCTTGACTTCTATCATTGTCATCTCTGGCTTTGCTTTACCGATTATCCTTGCGCATTCAGAGGTCATTAACCCGCAAGCTTGTGTCATGTCAATAATTGGGGGCGGGTGCGTCACGTCTCTTCCAGCTGTTGAAGTCATCTAACGCTCTATAGGTTGGTCTATGGTACAATACTAGCATACTCCGCTGCATTTAGAGAGGAGTCAGATTATGAATGATATGCTAGTCTGTAAATTACTCTGTCATTGTGCTGAATTGTATAATAGTGCGCAATCAGATATCATGGATGGGAGGCAGTGCAGCCAACGAGATGGTTATAGAGATGTTGGTTATCTTGCATCAACACCTCGTACAATGGCTATAAGATGGCCAATACCTGCTCGACTGTTATCTGACGGAGGAACGTCGTAACTGCGGACTTCTGCAGATATCTCGAAACGACCCTTTGAAAGGAAACAAATTGCCGTCTCGAGCTCTCGTGTCTCTCCGCTCTCCAAACGCCCTACGGCCAAATCGTTAAGAACACCTTCATAGACGATATGCTCCAATGGCTCCATTTCCAGGTCCATCATAAAAACCTGTGAAGAGGCTTCCACGAAGGTTAATGTTTGAATACAAGAGTGTAAAAACACCCACAAGTTGTGTTGGTTATTGTCGTACGAAGGTATACAAACTCTTCCGCAGGCGGATGAAACACCCCTTCACGCTCAACAAGAGCGTGGCTGTCGACTGGTGAATCGTTATAAACCACAAGTGATAACTGTACCCGCGCATTCTCTAGCCGTAATGTCTCCAACATCGGTAGCGTCATACGTTGCTGCCGTAGTGAAAGCTCCCCAAAGCGCGCGCCTCCCGTCTGTCGCTTACGATGTTAGCTGACACGAATCCATATTTCTCAAAGAACCAACCTCTCGCCATCGTCCCTGGACAATCCTGAACAATGCCTCCCGATACCAGAAGAATTCACGCTGAGACTTCGCTTCGAGATCTGACAATTTGGACTTCTGAACAACAAACTGTCGGTCTGATAAAGTGGGGATCGGTCGTAAGAGCTCTTCTTCCGATAGAATGAACTTTCGTATTGGAATGACAAGCCTAGGTCAATGCTTCGAATGAGTACCCAACAGGGTCGAAGAAATGAAAAGCTCACCGTGACATTGATCCTGGAGGCACGGTCGCAGAAACTGAAGCTGTTGGAGTACCTAGCAATCGAATGTAGAAACAATCTGAAGTTGTGCCTAAATCGGCTTGACAAACCTTCCTGAGACCTCTCAAATGTAACATCGAATGGCGATCCATAGGTATTCCGCACCTCAATCGAGAACAAGCACCAACTGGCTTCATCACTAACATGAAGAATTTCTCTCCGAGCTCTTACTCGCTCGTCAACAGCGTCATCCACACCTGAAGAATGATGAGGAAAGGGCAAAATATCCAAAGCATGGCATTCAAGCATATGATAGACTGTAGCCATGACTGGAAAAGAGAGTTGGCGAATGTGGAAGATCTTTGGTCCATTTAGTAGGGGCGGTTCACGATGTACATATGAATAAGAGAAGTGGATTGTGCCATGTGTACTATGAAATGATAGTCAGAGTAATGAAAGAGATGAAGGAATCTAGTTCACCATCCAACTTTGCCAATGCAAGTTACTGAGAGTGTGACCTTCTGACCTGGTCGTATGTGGATATCTTTTGCCTCTCCTCGACTCCACGAGAACATAGGTCGTTGCATCAAGCTATACTCAGTCTCATAGGTTTCAAATACCGATAGTTCACCCTCAGAAAGAGCTTGTTGGGCTGGAGCAATGGTAGAATCATCGAAGACGAGCTTCAAGAAATCGATCGGTAGAGGAGACACGTTCTCAAGAGTTATCCGTATAGTTGACCTGTCGAGATTAAGAAAATCATTTTCTGAAGCTAAAATTTTGATTTCTCACTGTTCCCCGTTGTACAACATCAGTGCACCATGCGTGAGCGACGTCCTCCGTATTCGCAGGAAAGGTTGTTCTGGTACAACCGTACACTCCATAAATCGGAAAGAACTTTGCTTTGTGGTTGATGGTGGTCGACTTGGTTGTTTTTGAGATTTCTCCCAGGGAAACGACTCAATGCCAGAGTATTTTGACCTCCCAGCCTCGCAAGCAAGCGCACCTCGTTGACGAAAGAGCCGTTGCTCTTCTTCGCTTGTCAACAATGGCATAATGAACTCGCGACTGACTCCCCCAGGAGCTTGGATTCGACAACCTCGGATAGTCAAATTACCAGTCTCAAGAGCTTTACCGGATAGTATGACTTCATAGAAGGAATTGGCTGGAATCACAACACGAAGAGGGCGTGATTCAAAGGGAACGCCGATTGTACTAAAAAGGACGAATTGGCACAGAGTAGGAAAGACAACGGCGGTCCCCTACCTCAGAGACAGCGATTGTAACTCGAGATCAAAGATATATGGGTTCTGCAAGACAACAACAAAGTCAAGTGTTTCTCTCTGCACAACCAGGGTCTTTCTCTACAGTTGGAAGGTCAATTTGTGAAAATTCCGATGTCACAAAGCATACCTCTCCAACAACCTTACGGGGATTATACAAAAAGGGGTCCGTACCGGTCAGAATGGGAGAAATACCGGATGACGTCGGTTGTAGTGCCGATATGGGCTTCTCGACGGGTAGTCGAGCAAAGGGTATCCTGGGTGAACAGGGAATATTCAAATCCTGCAAGCTCTCGTAACGAAAATAGAACACACGGCGCAAGCGTAATACTAACAACAGGTCGTCCAGACCAGTACTCTACTGACTTGGTGTCTCCTCGTCTTCGAGCCGTCCCCAAAGCTCGTGCAGAAGTTGAGTAAAGATGATATTGATCGCCAGGTGATAGGACAATTTGCAAGGTTTTAAGTGCCGAAAGTGCAAACTGGGCCACAGCAGGAAAGTCTGGAGATGGCAAATTTTACTCCTATACATATCTGCGGTAGACCACTTACCAGGCAAAGCTTCTGCAACTGCCACTGCCTCTCGAACTACACCAACTTGTAATTCTGGCCAACCATACGATTCCACATTTTCGAAAGTTTCGCTATCATAGTCATCATAGCTGAGTGAGGTATCTTCGTTGGCCGCGACGGATGGTAAATCACTGTTGGGATTCACATCGACTAACTTGACAGCATCAAGATTTATTCCAAGAACCTTGCACACATACTTCAGTAGTTCCAGAATGCTGTTGTTACCGTCTGAGCTCTCGCTCATTCTAACACCGACGCCGCTCCATCCGCCTCCGCTGGATGAATTCATTCCCTGTATCCCAAGGCCTGATGTTCCAGGAACGCTTGACATCCTGGAAAGACCATCCTCTTCACGGCCACATACCATCAAGTCCAGAATGCAACCAAGGACTTCACGCAAGATGTAAGCCTCCTTTCTCCGGTATCCAAGGCAAGCATAGAGGCTTGAGGTTGCTTCTAGAATTGCAATGCGTTCCCGCGCTCCGAGGTGCAATAACCACGGTCCGTGGATTTGAGAAATAGTTGAGGCGATGTAAGCCCTTGAGATACCTGAGACAGAGCTGAGACGTTCAAGGTGCGCCCAGCTGTTCTCATCCTTTGACAGAGTCGGCGGTAAATAGGGCTTTGGACCAGGCTGCAGCATGACAGTAAATGCGAGAGGGCCCCAGCCTTTGGCTGACCAGATAGCAAAAAGGAAAGATGAATGGCGAAGAACGCAGGATGTATAAAGGTATGAAAGGAGCGAGTAATTTGGATCTCCTTCACTAGTGGGCGACTTGTAGTAAAGGGCGGTAGCTTGTACGAGTTTGTCGCATGTTTCTGACCAAGGCTCTTTTGACCCGGTTAATGAATTTTGCTGATGAGAAGTAAGTAAACCCCTTGGCCAGCGAAGGAGTTAACGAACCAAACCATTACCAACAGACCACGATTCTATAACAGAAACTGTGGCAAGTCCTTCAAGTGTGGCAGCATACCAGACATGATCTTGTGAAGATTTGAATAGTTGCACGGACTCGAGATACCTGCAATGGTTCACATTTCGAAGAATAAGAGCTTAAATCGCAACGTACCAAACCAGAGCATCCTCAGGCCTTCCTGATAGTAAGAAGAGATCACCGAGCACTTTGAAGAGTCGAGCATGAGATGAGGCAACGCCAATAGTACTCAACCGTTTCCTGGCGGGTTGGGAGACCACACTTGATTGGCGAAACCCAGGTCCAGACGAAGTGCGCTTGATGGGGGCTGCAGACAACGTGAAATTGCCTTTGGTCATATCGGGCTGGCTATTGTGAGAAGGAAGTGGCGGCAATGAGCCCTTGCGAGAGCCATTTAAAGGTTCAGGAATTTCTGATGGCGGAGGAATCGTCGGCAACAGGGTAGAGTTGAGGTATTCGTTACCCATCGGGCTCTCTAAAGCTTGAACCTTGAAGATGGATATCGGTAACAATAAAATAAGGAGGAAAAAAGCTACTTACCAGTACTCCGAATTCTCCAAGGATCTGCGAACAAAGATCCGCCAATAGTGTTCCAAGGTAAAGTTTCTTATTGCCCATCATACTTGGAAGAATGAACAGCCCAGGTAGATTATCACCGATGCTAAGGTTTGTGTCCTCGCCCTCTTCGAATACAAAGCAATTCCTCGCCAAGGGGTAAATGCCATCAGAGGGGAATATGTCAAGCAATGACGAATTGAATTGAGCAAAAACCGATGACAAAGGATTGTTCTTTGAACATGCAGCAACTCCAATCACAGCAAGAGGAAAGTGAGAAGGTCGTAAGAGCGAGAGGGGAATATGTGAGCGAGGTGGCGGATGGGTAGGGAAACTGAGGTGTAGATGTCCAGTGGATAGAGGACTAGGCATGAAGCGAGCTGAACCAAGTCAATATCAAGGAACCATGCTTCTAGACTATCTCTTCTCACCTCTTTCATCCTTATGATCAGCAGGGATATCACCAAGCCTTACAGTCTCAAAACTACGAATTTCCGCTGCATACTTCTCGAATGTAGACTGGGGTATTGAACCCACTGGTACGAGGAGTACTCGGACATGGGCTAAGGATGCGAAGGCGTGAGTGTCCATGCGTACCAGACGCGGTGCCCGGGAGCTCGAATGTAAAGCGACGCAACGTGGTCGTCAGTAAGGACAGTTGAGGCGAGATACGCGTCGCAGATCTGTAGTATGTAAATATACGTATAGATGCATGTGTATACGTTGATTTGATACCCGTTCACTGCCATCAACACGTCTCCAAGCATAATCATCCCCAGGTCTCTATACATAAATTTCGACGATGGTATTTTTCGTGTCTTACTTTCAGTGTGACCCGCTGTTTGACAAACTAACAGGGTGCAAGCGACAAAGCTGTAGGTGTAGCCATGTTACTAGCAGCTGCTGTTGTGTTCACTTACTACACAACATGGGCACTCCTTCTCGTATGTAATCAGCTGCCTTGTACTCTTTCAACTACTGAAGCATGCAAGGACAGCCCTTTTTCGACTCCTCCAGTGAAATACACGTCTTCTTCCCGCCACGCGAATGGGCGGTGAGGATTCCTGCATTCATCCTTATTGTTGGGATTTCTGCAATTGGGCTATTTGTGGGTTCGACAATTGCAAAAGAAAATCGTAAAAAAATTCGAAGTGAGAGGCTACGAGCGGCATGAATTATACGTATTATATCGAAATTCCAGCAACTACAGGGATGATAATACAGATTAGGTTGTGGCTCGCATGTCCCTTCTGTATCTTTCTAGCGTTTTCCTGTCTGGCGCAACTCTAGCCTCCGATATCCTTAGCTTCTCTGCCGCTACGACGTCCTTCGCTGCCTGATTAACCAATGTCTCGAACTGCATCTCTGGGGGTGGTTCCAACATATACTGTAAGGCGCGGGTCAACTGTAGAGTATTGCATGGGCCCGTCGATCTCCAATTTACTAGTCCACGAACCTTTTGGTTGAGAGTGTCCCCGGGACCAAGCTGGCGCAACCGATTTAGAGTCGTTATATGAGCGGAGACATCGAGTACAATTGGTGTATGCAATGTTCGCATGAAAATCAATAATTCTGCCACTGATGACATAACCAAAGTGCCAACAGCCTGAACAGGACCTCTAGTTAACGATATAAGTGATAGACAAATTACTCACAAGATACAGGGCTCCACTCGAATCAAGTTCGAACTGATCTAAGAAGCCCTCAAAAGGCGGCCATAGCTCGTTCCATACGGCCAAAGTTTGAGAGTCTTTCACGATATCACCAGTTCCTGATACCTTGTATGCTAAGAGGATCCATAGTTTGATAGCGATGTATGCATAATTCAGGTCGATTACTGCTGATTCCGAGCTGGTTGCTATCCCCTGGGAGTATGTGCGTATTGACCCGTGGTATGCATATGAAAAGGTAGACAATTGAGCGAACAATGCCGTGTGCCAGTTTTCTTTTTGCTCCAGTAATGCAGCTATTGCCAGAATACTCCAAGATCGAACTTTGAGATTGATGTGTGCAGCTTTCTGTTGAATAGCATGCCATGAAAACTCCTCTCCTTAAATCAAAGTCACCTACCTCGATGCCATAATCAGATAGTCTATCCATGATGTTCGGGTCTTGGGTTGATGCTTGCAGAATCAGCCGTGCAGCAGCAAGAGATGCTGCGAAGTCTTTCTCGACATCTTGCCAGGGATGATTTTGAATGAAGTGGACGGCAGGTTCCACTAAATCAAGAAACGAGGACAAGTGACTGATGACAGGCGGAAAGCCACCAGGAGTTTCTGTAGTCATAAGTGCCTATGAAAGAGACTATGAGGCCAAGATTCGAAAGGCAAGAGAAGATTATATACTTCGATGATAGAATTCAGAGTAGACGGTAGGACACGAACTTTCGATCGTAGACCATCACTTAGGATCTCCAACAACGAGTTAAGAACAACGTTAGTAACAGAAGTTTCTTTGGTAGTTCTTCTGTGCAAGCTACTTGTTGCTTGCAAGAGGCGAGATAGAGCCTCTGTGCCAACATTGAGACGACTTGAGAGCACCCTCAATACTGTGTCGGTGGAAGATAAGATGTCCTGTTGAGCCAAGGTTCAACGCAACACACGACATACAAAGATCAAAACGGACTGACGCGACTGAGTGCTTTGTTGTGGTGAACGATGATGGCACATGTGATCAGGAGAGGATCTGGATTCATATTCTCTGGATTCCATTCAGCTGCTCGTCGGGAAATTTGAATGAATTGTTGGCCAATGACTGCGTCGGGACCCGAATTGATTACATGAGAAGAAAACTGGTGAAAGTGCTCGTACATTGCATTAGTTCTGAATTGAAACCTTCGTGATAAACGACTTCTACGTATGCTCGTGTATTGTTGAGCACGTTTTGGAAACTAACATGGTCGACATCAGTGACCCGTATGAGAACATCCCGAAGTAAAAGTTCGCATAGACTCTGTGGCGCGGTGGGATTATCCTTCACATTGTTATCGGTGACTTGTTTGAGGACGAGGAAAAAATCCCGATGAAGTTGTCGCTAGATATATGGATAAGGAATTTAGCGCCCAAAAGGATTTCGATGGTTTACCTTCAGCAAATTGGCAAACAGACCGTTTTGTGCGTATCTGGAATGCGCATCCGTATCTTTCCGCTTGCATCAGGAGAAATTAAGAGCACGAACTTTATGAAGCTTGCGTCAAGAAATGCCTTCGCTTGAGCAAATAACGCATCCTGACTATGATGTTGGCTATGAGACGCTACCAACTTAGCAATAGCTTCGACAGCCGTGCTAAGTGGTATTTGAGATCGGAAGCAGATAAGAGTGTCTCTCATTAAACGTACTAGATAAAAGATCCCATAATTGAGTGCCATCGCTTGACGAAGGCATTGACAACATAGAGTGCGAGTTGACGAAGGTCGTAACTGATGTCTTGGGCGAGGCAATCTAATGCCCGCATTACGGCGCGACGTAGAGCTTGTTGAAGATGTTTAAGAACTCTACTCTCGAAGTCGTGCTTGTATATAACGATACACAGTGTTTCTAACATGTTCTTACATGTCAAGATGGGAAGAGTATTCAGATCTTTGACCGAGCAGAACATGACCAAGAAGACGTCAATAAACGCAGAACCAACAAGAATGGAAACTGGCCGTTCGTCAAGATCGTTGGAGCCTGCCATGACATAAGAAGGTATGTCTACTGTATGAGAGGCGTCCATGACCGAGAGCAATTGGTTGACACATGGGAACGCGATATCGTTAATCTCGCTGACTTCCCCGAATTGGATTTGGAACAATCGACCAACTTGCGAAGGTACCAATAAAACATCGGGAAAGCCTATGACGTTGACTAGATGGGTCTTGATTTTGAGGAGCGCGAAGCTATCGATCTGAATACCGTCTGCGATCATTTGCAAAGCCAGGAAGACAACAGAGACCTAATGAGAGATGTAGAAAAGCTTTACGACATTGAAGAGGCCAACAGACACGTAGTTTGACTAATTCTGGGTCGTTGGTAGAGTTGGTAGAGGGGAATCCGTATAATGACTAGAGAAGAGCATTCGTTGAGTCGCCGTGAACAACAGTTGTACAACTCACGAGATGAGCAGCTGCAGGATCACTCTCGTCGTAGTCGTGTTCTGCAAGAGCTTCGATGATTGCATCCCATGAAAGAACTTGGAAATTCAGTCTACGATGGCGAGTCTGAGGAATGTGAGCGGTTCACCTTGCCAACGAGGAAAATATGAACGAAGCTGTGCCAGGAAAGAAATCAGCTTGAGACGTTCTGCTATTGGCGACTTTGACAACAATTCGTTCCAGCAGGTTGTGATAGCCTGAAAGTGAGCGGGAAGAAGTGTCGCGGAACATGTTCCAGCCGCAATGCGAATTTCCTCCTGAATATTGCGCCTTCCTGTTAAAACCACTGGTGAAGTCGATAATGAAGAGAACTGACCCTCGAGTCCGCCCAAAGTGAAGTGAAAAAGTAGTAGAAGACATCAGCTAAACTCGGTCGCCACTGACAATCTTCCAAGTCGAATGATGGGCTGATCACGTCCAAAACGACCTTGAAAAGACGGTTAATTGCAAGGAATCTAAGTAAGCCGCATATTGAGTTGATCTGATGCACGTAATGTGTGAGTGCGCACCGTCTTTCCCAGTGACTGGTCGGCAGAAAATTGGTTTCCAAGATATTTCTGAAAGGCTCAGAGTCAACCACCAAATTTCTCAACAAGAAATGTGCTCGTAATTCGAAAACTTCTGGCCGCTGTATGTCATACAATTTCCAAGCGCTATGAATTTATGGTGATTAATTTTCCTTTGAGTTTGTAACAAAACCTACTAGTTGGCAAGGCATCGTCCATTACGTAGAATGAAATTGTCCACTTCGTAAGTCTCCATATACGATGAACCTGTCAGAAAGAGGTACAAAAACTTTCCGACGAGACAGGAGACATCCTCGGACTCTGCAGTCATGTAGTGGTCGAGAGCAACCATAAGTCGGGGATCAATCACCACGGGATCCACAACCATTGAGGCACGAACATTCATTTTTCTTCTGTTTTTTTGTGTGGAAAAAAATCACATCAATGCCGATAGAAGCACTGAGTTAGAAGGACATACCGCGACGGAAGAGTACTGATGTCTATGTCTAGAATAATGCTGAACTCCTGGAGCTTTGCTCTATCGCACCCATATAACAGAAGACAACTTGCGAGTGTGATTCGAACAAAGGAAATGCTGCAGGTAGGTCAATTGTCAGTCAATTGTATGTACCTTCGGTCTCACAGTTCTTTATCTGGTTCCTTGCTCTTCAGAGCATTCATTATCTGGAGACGGAGCCTTTCATGGAGTTGAGAAATTAGACTTTGTATTTCTTGGCGTCCTTTGGGTTTCAGCCACGTTGACACCAAAATTGCTTTCGCCAGCAATAAGGAATTAGCTAGCGAGATGCCAACCCGTTTCACAAGAGCTGAAAAAGTCTCAAAAACTGTCAGGGGTATATCAACGCCTGAATGGGCGAAGAGATAGAGCCACTGCAAACAACGACCCGGTTCTTGGCTGCCTTCACCTGCCATACGTATGATCGTTTGCCAAGGATCCACTGGCGCGTTGCCCATGGGCAGATCAACTGGCTCAGAGTAGATGTTGGTGTTGGTGTCCCCCTCCCGGGGAAATAGCCGGGGCAAGGAATGAAATGACTGCACAAAAATATCAAAACAATCATGTAATTCGAGGAATGCTATCTTACATCTTTCAACGGTCCTCGAGAAGTTGACTCCAACCAGTGCAAGAAAAGGTTGTTGAATGCCGTGAAAATCACATGGACTTGAGATAGCCTTATGATTTGACGAAGGACCTTGTCGTGTCGAGCGGAAAAATCCTTCTATAGACAGTGAAGGTTTTGTGATCATCCGTTCTCGAAAAAGTCGCACCTTAGCTTGGTCGTTAGCGAATTCCATCTTGACATCTTGAACAGCGGAATTGGGGGAAAATCCAGCATCCAGGCAGGCATCATAGATAAAGGAGGCGTAGGCTACCGAATCTAAGTCATGTAGAGCTAGTAACCAAGGCTTGGCATATCTTAAAAGGAGAGCACGTCTCGTGGCGAGATAATCCCCACCATTATTCAAACCTGACGGGGGAGGGCGTGATTTGTCAGAAGGCCATAGGGCTGGATCTTGTGGTGATCGAACCCCAGGGAGATGTCTACCTTTCGCCAAATAATCTCGTAAGATGGTAGCGAGATGATCATCCTAAGGTTCATAGATAGGAAACTAAGTCAAATTGATACGGTGAAAAGGACTAACGCACTTCTGCAAGTATCCAGGAAATGATACATCGTGTCAACCGTTGAAAAATGTACTCAGAGGCAAGGCCATTTGGCCAAAGCCTTCTGACAAGCAGCAAAAAACCCACTTCAGCGACAGAGAAATCGAGATCTTGAAGGCATCCTTCAACTGCCGCAACTAGAGCCTCGACCGTGGGTGAAAGATCAAGATAGAAAGGCAAGGGGAATAAACAATAGACACGTGTAACATCATCACCATTGAAAAGGCGTGATTTATAGTCCATCCGCTCGAAAAGACCGAGATGATGAAGATAGGACAGTAAGAGTTGTGCAAGGACATCCGAATAGATATTCAGTCCATGTCCCAGAGAATCACGCATGTGTGAGAGGGGTACCATTTCAAAAGGAGAGGAAGATACTTCTGGAGAATAAGTGATCGAAGCTCCTGGTTGCGAAACGCTCAGAAGGTCAGAGGAAGATCCATGAGGAATCTGGTGTTCAATACAAGGGGAACGAAGGATCGTGCGTATATACATGAGGGTTGTCCAATCAAACATCATGAAATATTCTGAACCCGTCAAGGAGTTTACTTCCATGTAATCGTCCATCGCATTCGAGCGTTGTTGTCTGCCAGAGACAAGAAGATCTTCGCACCATCTCATAATATGATGCAGTTCGAATTCTTCAAGGTGATCATTCGCGGAAGTTGTACCATTTCGTGTGACAACTATGGAACCTAAAGCTATTCCACTCCTGATGATCTGTGCCTGTGTCCAAACAGTTGAATGCAGAACCGATATCTCTTCAAAACTAAGCATTTCCAAGTCGCTGTAGGAAAGCTGTAAAATGTCCTGATAGAATACCATGCAAGAATGATGTAACTCGTTCCAGTTAATGTCGACCATGTCTGAGGTAAGGATGCTAGAAGAACAAGAGAAGGATCCAGAGGAAGCAGATGGATGAGTTAGACAGTCCCGATGGACACAAAGCATGCAAGAACTGCAGTTTAGACCCTGGGAAGTACAGCCCCACAGCGGTTGTCGACAGATGATACAGAGACATAGAGTAAACAAATTTACGGGCCGAAAATGATGCCCAAGATTTTGATTTGAAGAGCCTTTGAGCTTTGGTTGATTCCGTTCGACCACAATCGGAGAGAACCGATAAACCGCCATGCGTTGAATGTTGTGGTCTGAGACCAGAGAATATTGTATGAGCTTGCTGCCATTCGGATGATCGTAACAGTCAAAATGCACTTTGCATGTGCAGAGAGTGCACAATAGGCCAAAATCCCTGATGGGCTGAGCGCAAGAACGACAGATTTCGGACGAAAAGCCATTGGGATCAAGGGAGGATGATTGAGTGGGAAATCGCCAAGGGACAAATTGATGTTCATTGGGGTGAGTATCCTCCACAGTATAGAAGTCCTCGAACGGTTTGCTTATTCCGATGTGCCCGACGGCCTTCGGCCATAAAGCACACAAAATGCCAAGGGCTGCACGCCGCGCTTTCTGAGTATGATAGCCAACCAATTGAAGCAAATCACTATATGCGTCTGGTTTAGTCTCTATAATCAATCGAAGTAGGCGAGAGAAGCGATGGGGTAGGTCCGTGCGAGCATCTTGTTTTGGTTCTAGATCGACGAATTCCAGAATAGTCGCAAGTAACGGTGAAACAAGAGATGACAATGGATATAGAGCTGGTGATTGAGAGGAAGCATATGTAGATTGCATCTTCAGAACACTGTCCGGCGACAGAGACCAAGGTTTCCATCGAGGAAACCCTGAGTCCCGATATGGGGTCTCCTGCACCTCGTCAATGTGTATTGCCACACTTGAAGAGGTCTTATTGTTTAATGGTTCTATGATTTCATCATGTTATGTACTTGAGAAGATAAGTGTTAACTTACTTTGGAGGTAATTCGGATTTGATGCAATGTCAATAGTGCCTTGGATATGTTCAAGGTCTTCCAAGACACCTCTAATCACAGCAGTTTCAAAAAAATTCAACAAGCGACCATGCATTTCAGGTCGAAATGTCGAGAAGGCAGGAATCATTGTAAAGCCAATATTCGAAATGACAATAGGATCGTGGCGGTGTGCATGAAGTAGAAACTGAGCTACGTCCAAAGCCAATGCCTGTAGGGCATTGGGTGGACAGGATGGGCGTGGAAATGCAATTTGGTAACGACAGTCTTCTAAAACCACAGAAGCCAGAACAGAAATGCACGATGAAAGAAGTTCCGGTGTACGCATTCGCTTTTGATCAGAGTTCAAAGGTGAAAGTGAGCGGGGTCTCTGACCTACAGGCTGCAGATTATTCCTTGTCCGCAGAAACGGGGATATACCGGACTTCTCGCTGGACTCGTAGTACCCGTCGTTCTGATGGTCTGTAGGACTGCGAGCGGAGTCAAAGACAAGTCATGCATCAATAGCATGAATTGACATACTTATCGTCGAGTATATGCCAGTTTCGATCCATGGAAACGCTTAACAGGTCTTTAAGCTGTAGCATGAGATCATAAGTCGCATCGGTTGAGAATTCACGTTCTCCATCCTCGTCTGAATCATCTTCTCCGATTCCCATCGGAGCCTGGCGCTTTCCATCTTGTTTTATCTTTTTTGGATTGACAACAGCGCCTTTCACAGTCTGCAGAAGAAGACCTAGACTATTTTCGGGTCCCTGGACCTCTGGGTGGTTGAATGCATCGAATATACCAGGAGGCAAAGTTCTGCGATGTAGCTGATCGAGAACATGAGCAAATAGCTTGCGAGATTCAGTTCGTGCCCTGTCGGTAGGGTGTACTTTGTGGGCAGTAGGCTGAGTTCGAAGAGTGGCCGGTGACGTCAAAAATATGCCGGCTTGAGGGGAGGATATGTCATTGCATGAAGATGTCGATGAGGCGACAGGAATGTTGGAATCGTGGGTGATGTCAGTGTCAATAGCAGGTACGTATACGTGGCTACGGGACGTTGGTGTTGACGGAATCATGGAGGAGTCATGCCGGATCTGAATTTGCGTCATCTGGTACATGTGGGCACATACATCAAACATACATACACCTTCTCCACACGACATATGGTCTCTAAAAGTAAAGGCACTTCTAGGCAGCTTAGACAGACGACTCTCTCAGAATCCCCCAAGACTTCTCGTGCTTCTTCCTCCAAAACTTCATCGCCCACTCAACTCAAAAGAAACCGGAAGACGCTCGTCTCGCAGACCAATACTGGCTCTGACGACGACGACGACAGAGGCCTCAGTTCTATCAAGTTCGCGCAGAAAAAATCCAGCCACAGTTCTGATGGCGACTCTGTTGCCCACACGGCAAAAAGACGAAAAACCATCATCATTGACAGCGACGACTCAGAGCACGTAGTAAGAACAAGAAAACCGCGTAAAAAGAAGACACACTCTCGTCACTCAGATGCAGATGATGCAGCAGAACAGCCTAGGCGACGTAAATTGAAGAAAAAACGCGACGTTGCTCTCGTTTCTTCGACTGATGATGAAGAACTCGCTGAGGAGGTGGAGAAAGAGCGTGAGTTAGTTTCTAATTGACTACGACTCCATCTAATGGTTTCATACAGGCATCATTGAGTGCAGATTCCGTAATCGAAACAAAAAAACTGCATTTCAGAAAAACCTCGAGAAGTTGAAGAGTAAGCGGAAGACTCTCCCCCAGTAATCAAGTTAAATTCATACATTTCATGTCAAGGACGTAAAGAGGGAAAGCCATCTGAATCGTCTTCATCTTCTTCCAATGAGGGGAACGCTAGTTCGGATGATGATGATGTCCCATTCAAGGGTGCCAAACCAAGTAGCGACTTTGACAGCCTCTTTGACGAAGATTCCGAAGTCAATTCCTCTGACTTTATTGTAGAAGATGACAACTCAGTAATTGCGACCTTGCCCATGGAGTTCAGTATGGAATCCCATGAGGACCTAGATCACCAGTTCAAAAAGATCTTTCAATTCTTTGTACATATCGCTGTCCGGCCCGCTAAAGAAAGGCACTATTTCATGGAAGACCAGCTATACAGTTTGTATTATCCGTTTGAACATTTCGCTAGGTTACTAATCCTCCTTGGGTCTTGTAGGAGAACAATATTTTTCTACGCCATTACGGACAGTTCGACGCAAGCTTTCCGGTTTGAGGGATTCTCTTGTCGTGTCCTCAGTATGGCGCCCTGGCTTTAAGAAGGGTTTAGCCACATATCCCATATTCAACCTGGTCCCTCTTGACTTTGCTGTTCCATCCTGTGATGCGTGTCACCTTGGAGGAAGAATGTCGACCTTGATCGGGCGACTCAGCGGTTCGCCATACGATCCTCTCGGTTTTGAATTCAAGGTGTGTAGCGTATTATAAAGGCAAGTTTTGTAGACTTACTAGAGTAGGACAAAGAAAACTCGAGCAGTTCTGATCCTGATGGAGACCATCACGATGAGACAATTTCTGAGAATGAAAGGTCTGCCGTTGAGTTCCACCTTGGAAGATTCTGTGCACGTCGTACGCGGGTTTATCACGAGTTTACGCATTGGGAGGTCTGTCAAGTTCATTGATCTATGTTTTAGACATCTCATCAATTTGCAGTATGCGCTCTTCAAATGTATACGCGATGAAGTCGATGAGCTCCATGAGAATCGGCAGTCGCGTGGATTCTTTCGCATTGCTTATGCTGGGGGCATAGAACCTCCGGAAGATCTTGACGATGCAGATGGGATTTGTGAATGGCTTGACCAAAGGAAAGTGATAGATGTGGAGTGGATGAAAATCAAGGATATGATGGAAAGTGCACGGCATCTTGAGTTGGACAGGAAAAAGGGTGATGATGATTAGGAGTGTCGTTAAAGTGAGGTGAAATCACTGGGTACAGTATTTTGAGCAAAAGCAATTCAAAAATGTAGTAAGAATGTTTAGATTAAATTCAGCTGAAGCCATAAAAGGAGTATCTATGAATTGATTGACAATGGTATTTCAGGCCTGTACAATAATACTTTATAAAAGTTAATTAGAATTTTCTTCAAGGAGTTTTTGTTTGATCTATACAAAGGATATCTAAATGTTTGACAAGATATTCTATATGATACCATAATACTATTTTAAATGAATTCATGATACTCCGTCATAGCTTTGTCCAAAACCACTCAAAGAAAATTTTGAGTTCAATTAAATGATTCCAATCATATTCTTAAATTCCTTTGACTCAACATATTGTTTTCTACACCCAGTGAATATATTTTTGTCTACAAGGGCAAGGCAGTGAAGCGATGACGCACAATGTTGTGATAATGATGCCCTTGTTTGGTTTGAAAATAGCAGCCAGTTCGAATTTCCGCCTAGCTAGTCCTATTGCCTACTAGTTAAATCAGAGGTCGCTCTTTCTTTATATATCTTTGTTCTGTCGATCCTAGCATGGCCTACCCTCATTATACGCCACCTTCTGGTACTCATCCACCAACTTCGACAACTTATCCTTATGGCGCTTATCATCCAACTGCTCATGCCGCCTACGCAGCACATCCCCAAACTCCGGGAGCATACTCCTATGCACCCTCTGCCTATCAGACGGGCGTTACCAGCTATGGGTGGCCATATCCATATGCTTGGCCTCCTACTCAACCAGCTCACACTCCAACATCTACAACAACTCCAACTCCAGTCTCTACGACCACGTCAACACACCCTCCAATCACACCCACGGTGGCTCAAGCTCCACCAAAGCCAACAACCTTCACGTCATATACGCCCTCGTATATGAGAGAAAGTGTTGTTGCTGCCTCATCTGGTGGTGCTACAGGTCGCGGCTCACGCAAACAATCCACCAGAGGCTTGTTCACCAAAGAGCGTGAGCAATTTGTATCTTCGCATCACTTATCCCTCTCTGCGTATTCATAACTTTATAGTTAAAAGCATCATGTATGGTTTCGGCGATGATCGTAACCCGGCAAATGACACGGTAAATGTGATGGAAGAGATTCTCGTTGAGTATATAATGGATGTTGTATGGTATTTCTATACAGCGCATAAGCAAGAAAGAAATTTAACGCCCCATCAGTGCGCATCCGCCGGCAACTCGTCTCGAAAAACCCGACTATCCATAGACGATTTGAGAAGGGCACTTTCTCGGCCAGCAGATGCTAAAAAGCTGGCCCGCATGGAAGAACTCCTATTCATGCAAGAAGATATCAAGCGTGCTCGTGCGCAGTTTGACGATAATACTAATCCGACCGAGTTTTAGAAGTTGTAACCCATGTAAACTTGCATGTACGTTGTATGATTGTCATGAATTTCTATTCATTGATATCGTACAACAGGATGTTCGGTGGCTTATTCCTCAGAAGGTTGCTTTCTCGAAGATTATGGAACTCGGTGAAATAACCATTTCGATCCGAACACGACGTCGATGGAGGCGGTCATTTCGACGGCATGAGGTTTCTAGGTGCTCTAGAAGCACGTACTGGCATGTGAGCCTCAAGACCAATTCCAGTAGCTTTAGTCATATGGTAGCTTTAGTCATATGGAGTTTCCAGGGATAGATGAATTATTCTTCCATAGCATCACCATTTTGTTCTCCATCTTGATCATTGGTATTTTGTGTTGTGCGAGCTTGAACACCTGAAGAATGGTTAGAGCAGTAGGACATTATGTTTGAAGCGAAACTAACCTCCGCTCTGAGAGAGAGGCTTGAGGTTCTGTTTCAACCATTCTTCGGACTCCCATACTGGGTAAATGTGAATACAAAAAAGGGTAGGGATTGAGTGAGTGACGTACCAGCCCTGTTTCCACCTAGTTGTAATGGGGTCTTCATAGGTCTCGCCAGATTTACCTTTAAGACTTTGCCGCGCAATTCGTTCATATCCATGTTGTCAATCGCGTCTTGAGCATCGGCAGAAGAATTATATGTGATAAAGGCGAAACCTCGATGTTTCGATTCTAACAAGAATCTGAGATGTAGCACTGCAGAGAGAACCTCTCTTTACCATCTTGTTGATTTGGATTGGTAGCGGCAGATGGTAGTTGGACCTCAATTATATCTCCTATGGCCCAAGTTAGAAGATTGAACATGGGCAAATCTCGGAACGGGCAAATGATCATACCAAAGGTGGAAAAACTCTCGTAAAGAGTACCCTCATCGACATCGTCAGCAACACCGCCAACAAAAACGGTTTTTTTAGACTTCGTGCCTTCTTCCATGATAATCTGAAGAGTACAAAGAGAGAAGGAAAGGTCGCACGATGAACGGACCAGTATGCACGTGCAATTGTCACGGTTACGTGGGGCTAGACATCATTTCAAAGTTGACCATAAGGGTCTTGTTCATCCCACCTTTAAGCTTCATGACAAGTAACGTTATGTTGGACTACGGATATCTGTGATTCCTTCTTCTCGTTTGGGCCTTTTACTTGCTGTCCTATGTGGCTTGCGTCCTCACCGAATCGAGATGGAGCCCATCCTGCACGTCCCCAGATTACCGAACCAGGAAGTCGAACTCCATTTCGCCACTGCTGTACTCCTCGCAATTAGCCTGGGAAACAATGTCCAGATTTCTTCGTTTGTTCCATACGGCATTACTGTATCGGGAAGATCGTATACGTTTGAACAACCTGGTGGTGTCGCTGCTATTCCGCCGAGTCCATGTTGAGGATAATGATCCCAAACTCAAAAAGATTCATCCAGTTGTTCAGGGTCCTCCTGACAGCGATGCCATACGTGGATATCTAGAATACTTAAACAGTATCTTACCTTCCATTCGTTCTCCTTGTCTTTCCCCAACATTACTGTTTGTTTCCTAGTTCCACCCGTCCAATCTCTGCCCCATCCACTTAGGACCTCTTCTCCTCTGCCAACTTCTGTGCTCGTGTTCAACGACCTCGCGCCACTTTGCTCATGCCTAGCGCCTGGGCGCAGGAGCTTGAATATTTGCCTGACTCCCCTTTATCTTCAGACTCTTCGCTTGACGAAGACGAAGTCAATCGACGCATGACGCCCCACTGGGCTAGCTACCAAGCCATCCTCAAGATCCGCGGAATCCGGCTCGAGACTGTTCGGGACGTAAAAGAGTTCTACGAGAAACATCTACAGCATCACGGTCCCGAGCTGTCCGTTTCGCACTCAGAATATTTACACATATGTGAGAACCAAGATGGCGACGCATTATGTCCAGATGCTGGTCTGGTGAGAGTTCTGATTGCTATCGTCTTTATCCTCATCTGACAAAATCAGCGAGACAATCTGTTCCGAGGGTTTCGTATTTGCGATGGGACAAAGGTTATGGTGAAAGCCGTCCATCTGTTCAGCCGTGAATACGAGATCATTCGATTTCTCTCTGCGCCGCGACTACGATGTGACCCAATGAATCATACTATACGTCAGTGACTCACCATATATATCTCAACGAACACTCTTATTCCAGAATAATTTCTTTTACAGCTGTGTTGGACTTCATAGAAGTGGTCGATGATGATATTGTATTCATTGTGATGGAGGAGTGGTCCTCGCAACTCATGACCGATGCCCCTTGTTGCATGAAGCTTTTTCTTGCGGCCCTTAGGCAGTGTATTGAGGTAAATGAGCTGGTTCTTGGTCTTAGACTATTGACAGAGTTTTCAGCATGCTGTTTTCATGCACAAACATCGTATAGCGCATCTAGACATCTCTCTTCGCAATCTCCTGACTGATTATAATGGTCATTACGCTTATATTGACTTCGAACTCAGTCGAAGGTACACGAAAACATCTAAACCTCTCATATGTGGCTATCGCGGAACTGAGGTCCCCCCTGAGTGTGAACGAGGTGCTGTTACAGATCCGTACAAGATCGATGTATGGGCACTGGCTGTTCTTGTTCTACGAGCATGCAAGGTATGTATGCACGATTTCGCACGTTTGCAATCCTTTATCCCCGATTGTTAGTTGACTGGGTATCACATCCCTGAATTAATGCAACTTATCAAGCCAATGCTTCATGAGGACCCTAATCACCGACCATCCACTCATCATGTTCTCCGAGCATTTGACACCATGGTTTCGATGATCGGTGATCATCGTCTACGCTCAACCTGCCCAAGCTCTCATTAACCACGGACAAAGAACTTGTTTATGTACTACTTCAATACAGTGTTGGGCTATGGTATCATTGGTGTAGGTTCACAAGCCTTATATTACAGGAATCGAATAGATAATAGTAAAGTCTAAGTCGATGTATATACTATTATTATAACTAATTATACAGAAGGTATCATCAGATCTTGAGTTTCCGTTTCAAGACGCTGCCGTTTTCGGTGCAGGTACCGTTCACGAGCACTTTGTACATCAACTTCAGTGTTACGCTTCGCAACAATCCTCCGCGTGGTCTCTTCTTCTGCCAAACGCTTCTCTTGCGTCACTCTACCTTCCTCTTCCTCCATTTGTTGTCGAATCTCTCGGGCCCGTCGCTCGTTGATTTCTCGGCGACTCGCAGCAGTTCCCACAGCTCGATGAGTTTGTATAGTTTCGGAGCCGACCTGAGAAGCTTGGGCATTTGCTGATCGCATTCCGAGTCGCCGGGTATTAGGAGCCGCAAGGTTCAAACCTGCATTCAACAAGTCGCGCTTGTCGACGATTTGATTATCATCGTTCAATTCGACTTCTTTGCCTTCTGCCCGCGCGATTCTTGCCAGCTCAAGATCAGATAACGACGCATGGTCTGGAGGCTTCACGATAGTTAAATTGGGTGCGGGCCCTTGTGGTCCGATGATGCGTGTCTTTTGAGTGGCGGCCACTGTAGCTTCGTGGTTTTGTTCAGATTCTTCCAACATTTTCCTGTAGAAATGGGTCATCCCGGTGGATTTGTAACCTTGCCTTTTCCGTTGCTCTGAAATAATGTTACACCAACACTGAACATAAGAGGATATGGGAAGGGAAGCGTACCTTCTCTCTTTCTCTCTTCTTCCTCTGCTTTACGAACTTCTGCCATCTGATCCTTATAAGCTTGAGTCACGAAAACCTCCTTATCCTTGTACTGATCGCCTTCTGCTTCTCTTTCAAGTTGCATCATTTTCTCTTCCGCACGCAAATGATCTAATTTCCTCGTAGCTGCAGATTCAAGGAGGCCACGAATATATTTGGGCTCATGCGAACATTGGTGAGATGACAGACTACGACAGTCGCATATACATACCTTTCGTTCGAGGGCTTCTCGTTCTTTGACTGCTTTCTGACGCAATTTGGCCTCCTGCATTCTATCCCATACCTCATCGTATTCATAGACCGTTTCATCCACCTTCATCTCGGCCTCCATTCGTTTCTTCATAGTTTTAGACGTTGCTACATTCTGCGCCAGAAGCTTCTTGTTTGCTGGAGTGTTTCGATCAGCAGCTGCTGACGTTGGGGCAGCATCAAGAGTATCGTCATCTCCTAAGTCAAATGTTGGGCGTTTGAGAGAAGCAGGAGGCGGCTCGGCCTTCTGTAGTTTAGCGAGGGAGAATGAGAGTTTCATGAACGACGCTGCATTGGAACAGCACTCTCGACTTTCGGAGTTTTAAATGTCATTCAGTTTGTTTCTGCTTCCATGGCGCAAGCAAGTTTTGACCGTAGACGCATAAATGGCCCTGAAGAGAGCCACCCTCCAATCTTTGACGATGCTGAGAATCTGTTTTGGACCTTAGGTCAATCACGAAAGGCACGAAACCCAACGGATATTCGCCCCATCTGTATGTTGTAAGGGTTGTCCTGTCCGTCAATTCTCACCCTCACCAGTTTTGCAGCCTGGATTAATTGATCAAGCGAATGGCTCTGCTTATGTAGAGACGGAACGGACAAAGATTGCCTGTGCTGTGTTTGTCTTTTTCTATTTTACGTCACACACCATTTACACTACCACATCGTTCAGTTATGGTCCGAGACAGTCAAAAAATAATGCATACAATGAAAAAGGCAAACTTAATGTCGAAGTCAAGTTTGCCCCCTTCTCTTGTGGACATCGAAAGGCACCTATCCGTGTACGATATCTTCATTGTGGCCAATGAGAGTGCATAATCATTGAGCTGATTTAGGATGCTGAAGACAGGTCGTTGGCGATGGCCATACATCAGGCACTCGTACCGTCAGTGCGCCTAGAACTATTACCGAAATCTACCATAGATGTCTTCCTAACAATCATCGAGGCCGATGGGATGGAAGGGTGTATAGCATCCGGGGTTGTGGCTGCTAGTACTGCCTTGGCGGATGCTGGAGTAGAGATGCTCGGCCTTGTCATGTCCTGTGCTTCGGTGAGAACTTTCTCCTGTATCAACTGTTGACATCTATATGTTCCGTAGTCCATCGTTGGTCGAGAGATCTGGCTAGACCCTACTGAGGGAGAGGCCCAATTGGCGAAAGGCACTTTGGTTCTATCTTGCATGCCTGCGGTGAACACCGTCACCAGTGTCTGGCAATCTGGTCAAATGAGTCTAGGAGAAGTTTCTGAAGTATGTTGCCTTGACCAGTCTCATCCTGTTGTCTTTGCTAATCCTATCCAAAGTGTATGGATGCTTGCCATGAACGGTGTACAGATATTCACTTTGTAGTGGCACAGGCATTGAGAGATCATGTATAAACTTGATTGTAGTTTATCATGCAGCTATACTTGGAACATGAATACATGGACAGGTTAGAATTCTAGATTGAATCTTCATGATCATTTTCCGACGCGTCTCGTTATGCGTTGATTGTCACGTGATACAAAATTACTTTCTTTGCCAATGCCTAATTTTGAATTTAGCTCAAGTTGAACGTCAGCTGGAGAGTCGTGTCCCTCGTCAGTGATCGTCAACAACCTAGTGAACGACCCCTGTGTCCAGTCCGAACTTCGAGTGACGGCCTGCCAGCCATCTGTCCATGACTCTCACGAGAAATGACTATGTTACTATCAAGTCCCCACAAAGCGGAACATATCCCCCATCTTCACCTCTCCTCAACCGACATTCTCACGATTCTGATGAGGGATCGTTGCGAGCTCTCGAAATCTCTGAGGGACCCTCCGTAGTTCCCGTCAGATATAGTCGGTATGCTCTGTTTTAAGGTTTTTAGGTCATGTCAGAATTCTTAACCTCCTGTGTGTAGAGGCCGTTCTTACTCGGGCTCTGGTTTTGAATTTCAGCATGATCTAGTGGGTATTTGCCTATACATTGTGCATTTCTGATGTTTGAGTCATATTTTCTATAGCTACCGTTGAGTATGAGTCTTACAGACCCAGACGTTCGACAAGGACCCAGTACCGAAAAAAGTGTTGGGCTTATCAATGGCAAGTCTCCCGTTGATATTTTTCTTCCGCATACTGAGTATATAGTACAATGTACCCTGAAGGTATTGCTCTCATTGTGGGGCTGCAGGTATGATGAGGTCATTTTTCGCAACCCATGACATACTTCTTATCTTTGTAGATTGGTTCAGGCATTTTGTGCAGGCAATCCTTTGTTTCGGGTTACACAGTTTCTAATTCATTTGTAGTTCATCACCTGGGATTGTTATTGCAAACACCAAAAGCGTCGGCGCGAGTCTAATTGTATGGTCACTCTCTGGAGTGCTTGCATGGACGGGTGCGAGTAGTTTCGCGGAGTTGGGTTCGGCCATTCCTCTGAATGGTGGTGCGCAAGCATATCTCTCATACGCATATGGGCCACTTGTTTCCTACCTTTTTGCATGGACTGCGATCATTGCGCTGAAGCCTGGTATGCCTTAGATTCTTATTCTCTTGATGTATATTGAACTTTAGTCCATGCCATCCAGGTGGAAATGCGGTTATCAGCCTCATTTTTGCAGAGTATATAAACCGCCTCTTTTGGAGCCATTCCCGCGATGAGGTATCGCCGGATGACATTCCTCAATGGGCTATCAAACTTACGGCAGTTGGGGCAGTTGTGGTAGTGACCGTAATCTGCACAGTTTCTCGCAAGCTGGGTTCGCGAGCTGCCGTCGTCTTTACAACCATTAAGGTGGGTGCCTTGTCCAGACAAGTTTGTTCCCCTACCTTTCTTACCTTTTTTCAAGATTGTTTCCCTAGTATGACCGGAGTATCTTTTTTTCGGGTTCGCTTAATCCTTCTCTAGATAGCTATCACAGTTTTGGGTTTGATACAGTTGGTTCGTGGAAAAGCTTCAACGTCCTTTCGGCAACCGCTATTCGAAGGCACGAGCAGAAGTCCCTCATCATGGTCTCTTGCACTGTATTCTGGCCTGTGGGCATACGATGGCTGGGACCAAGCCAATTATGTGGGAGGGGAAATGACTCACCCGGAAAGAAACATACCAAGAGCCATTCACTCTAGTATGGCCATTGTGATTGTAAGTGTCCTAGATACCTCTCTCTAAAGTTATTTCTAATTCAGAATCCTTTCTATAGTTGACATTCATGTTGGCCAATATCTCGTATTTTGTTGTACTTGACATGGTAAGCTGCGACGTTGGACCGGATGTCAATCTTCTATATGATGATTGTGCAGGTGACAGTCAGCATGAGTAATACAGTTGCTTTGGATTTCGGTCGAGCTTTATTTGGTCCAATTGGAGGCATGGTCTTTGCTTTCATGGTCGCTTTTTCTTGTTTTGGTGCACTCAATGGTAAACATTTCTTGAATCAATCTATGCGTCTCTGACTTTTGTCAGGCTCGTTCTTTACAACATCTCGCTTGATCTATGCTGCGGGAAAAGAACATTTCCTGCCTGCTCTTTTTGGTCGGCTGCATACCTCACGCCAGACCCCATTCAATGCTGCTTTGTTGCAGGCTTTTCTTACGATTTCATTCGTAGTGATTGGAGGAGGATTTAGGTCGCTCATCAACTTCTCAGTCGTTGCTTCTTGGGCCTTTTACTTCCTTACCGTGAGTCAATGCTTTCGCCCGTTTTGTAGAGATTGCGTCTCTAATGTAAATGCAGGTCCTTGGATTGATTATTCTCCGTGTAAAAGAGCCTTCGTTAGAAAGGTATGAACACCTTATTTTCCCTCCACATTTCTTTATACGAGTGCTTTAGACCTTACAAGGCGTGGATCATCACTCCAATCACCTTCTGTGGTGTAAGTCAGATATGCTTGCAGATTCATATTGCAGGTCTTCACATTTATTTCCAGGTCGCCCTTTTCCTTTTAATCATGCCGATTATTGCTGCACCTGCTGAGGCTATTGCTGTCCTTGGTATGCCACTGTCGCGCTTTTTGCTTGAATATGACACTTATGACTTAGGATTTGTATCGGCTGGGATCCCTGTGTTCTACATCACCCGACGAAATGAGCAAGATCGCCCTCGAATATTTTGTGAGTTTCGCATCCGTCATGGTGGGGATATTTCCATATTAAGTACTTCTAAGCATGGATATCGTCATGCTGGAGTCGGTCATGGAGACGTCGACTTAATGAAGAAGGGTGGGAATCTGTAGAAGGCGATGAGCCTACAGAGATGTTAGAAGGTCATTTGCATAGTTAGACAGCGATTCAGATATGTGGGAGGAGAAGGATCGCTCATACTAATACCCCCTTGTCATCACATCCATACCATTGCGAATCTGCATGCCAACATATATTCAAACCTGACTGGAGATATGACGCTATCAGGTATGCGAACCCGTCCACATTTTTAGCGCTTCTTTGATCGTTCATTGCCGATGATTGATTTGGAACAGTCTTCACAGCCGATGTTGATGGTGATCAAAAGAAGCTGCTTAATAATGTGGGTGGACTGTACCCCTCGGGTTGCTTATAAACTGCCAGTCCCACGACACTCACAGCTTACTACAACTTCTTCTTTGACCACATCTTTATCTTGTTTCATTGTGAGCCGATTGTATCTGCAATGCTTTTCCTTGACACATCATGTTCATCTAGCTCAGTATGACGGTAATTCATGCCAGGATATGCTCTTCATCCCGAATTGATTAGATTGCCGTAGGAACACAAGTACAAGTTCGATGTAAAGGCGAGCGCTGATATGTACTTGTCGTCTTTCTGCTTATTATCTCGCTTCAACCAGATGACTTGTTCCGGATGCTCTGGCGCCGTCTCCCGTGTCCTGAACAAGGCTAAAGATACAGGCGGTAAGTTAAACAACATCTCACAATATCAAGGATCGAGTTCCTTATTCGTTTCCTTAGATGTATCCGACTACAGTGTTCTCCTTGATACGCAGGAGGTTCTTGTTACATCCCGCCTCCCTTACGATGATATACTGGCCAAGATCCAGAAGACTGGCAAAGAGGTATGTCGTCTTCAGTGACGATTATACATCCACTCAAATCAAATTTGGACAGGTCAGGTCTGGAACCACTGTAGCATGATGTTCTGTACTTGTGAAAGCTATCTATGTATTTGTTATCGTCAAATCGTGACCCTTAAGTTATTGATTGCTGGAGAATGACATCACCCGACTTGATATTTAAGGAACTTGTTTGATACAACACGGTCCACTCGATCATATTAGAGGCCTGGTGGTTCTCAGAAAGCTGTGTCATGCTGCGCCACAATTATAATACTCACCAATCTATCATAGAGCAGGATTCTGCGCTCTGCAATTAAGAGCGTCATTTTGGAATTAGTCACTCGTATTCTGGTGAGACGTCGTTGGTCACAGCTTCATTCCGATAGCTTCTAGAGGTGTCTGCATACGCTTGCAGCTTTGTCTGTGATACTCTATTCTCTCATGTGTCCAATAAGTAAATGCTTGAAAATTCCTGCTGCGTTTACATAACATAAACTTAGTAATGAAAAGTACTGATGCCAAGTTTTCAGTGTGACGCGTTGATCAGGAACTCAACGAAAACGTCGACCTTCATCTTGATATCGGCCTTGCGCCGCCTCTCCGTCTCACGCTGTATAAACGGCCGACTGAAGATGTCGACGGCAAGCAATATTGTTGTCCCTGACGGATTTACATTGCATACGGAAAACACCTCTCATATTTTACTTGAATCGAACAAGGCGTTTTTGAACCCCGTGCAGGAGTTCAATCGTGACACTAGCGTAGCGTGCATTCGGGTGTGGAGCGAGGAGCTAAACAAGTCGAAAGAGGAAAGATGGAGACAACACCAAGAAAAGAGGGCTAAGAAGCAGAAAGGAGGAGTAGCTAAAAAACGCAAAGGTGCGTACCGCGCCCAGTGACTTCCATATTTACCGACATCGACGACGCGAAGCGTAGTAGAATCTGAGGAAACTCCAGCGAGGGAGCTTTTGACTTCCGTCGGCGGAGCTGATGATTCAAAAGTCGAGGCCCCTTGCTCTACGATAAGGACACCCGAGGTGCGCTAAACACTAGGGTCTTGTGGGAAAATGCTCATCAGGAAGAAAGCCATATAAATTCATCTTGCTAGAAGCGCTCTCAGCGACTGGTCTTCGCTCGATCCGTTATGCAAAGGAAATCCCACTTCTTAAGTAAGTCGACTCAATATTTTCCTGTTGTGGGCCTGTACTGAAGTCCGCCTAGACATGTCATAGCCAACGATCTTTCGCCTTCCGCTACTGCAGCAATGAGAAGGAATATCGAAATCAATGACCTAGGATCTGCACATGACGCCTCCGGAAAAGTGAGAATTAATGAAGGCGATGCTTGGTAGAGTGAATCATCAGAGCGTTAAGCAGAACGTCTAACTTGGGCTCATTTTCTAGCACATTAATGTATTCACACCGAGAGGAAAAGGATCGGGTAGATGTTGTTGATCTCGACCCGTATGGTACAGCAGCACCATTCATCGATGCTGCCGTCCAATGTGTGAAAGATGGGGGTAGGTATATCCTTCACAATCAGTCCACTACTGAACATTTTCTATAGGTTTACTATGTGTCACCTGTACTGACCTCTCCGTGTTGGCAACGACGAACTATCCTGAAAAATGGTAGGTCCTCGATCTTAACAAGTGACAGAGATATTCACATTCGCCAGCTTTTCCAACTATGGCGGTGTTCCCGTCAAGGCGGAATATTGTCATGAGGCGGTAGGTTTGTGTCCGTCCCAAGAGAGCAATCGTTCATCTTCTTGACAGGCGCTACGACTCGTGCTCCATACTCTCTCAACTTCCGCATCAAGATATGGACGTTACATTGAGCCTCTTGTCTCGCTATCAATTGATTTCTATGTACGGATATTCGTTCGAGTCAAGACTTCTCCGTTGGAAGTGAAAAAAGCTCTAACGTGCGCTGTCATTTTCCGTATCCAACATGTTATTCAAATCCGTATGCAGAAAGACGTCGGCATATTATATTTGCTCAGCATGTCAATCATTCTACGAGCAACCTCTCGGTAGAGTGATCGAAAAGCAATCAGCGGCTGGCAATATCAACTACCTCTTTAAAATTCAAAACGGACCTGGAGTAGCACAGAAATGTCCTGAGTGCGATTCGGCGTTACACGTGGGCTTATCAAATTCATCCCGTTTGCTCGTGACTGATAACACTACAGATGGCTGGACCGATGTGGTCAGGACCTTTACACGACTCAAAGTTTGTGTCCAAGGTCCTGGATCATCTGGAAGCGAATCAGGATAAGTATGGAACTGCGGTACGGATGAAAGGGATGCTGACTGTTGCACAAGAGGTGAACATCCCCGATCTTGTCACTGTACAATGGAACTCAAGTGCTCGTAGGAGCTCGATGTCCCTTTCTACTTTACTCCGGCTAGAATAGCTAGTTCCTTCCACTGCATCACACCGACACTTGAGGAAATTGCGTGAGTCTTTCGTTCAATTGTCATGATGTCCCAATCATGCTTTCATAGTTCTGCCCTTCTCCATGCCGGTCACAAAATCTCCCGATCTCATGCCTGTGCTGGCTCTTTGAAGACTACAGCAACACGAGAAGATGTGCACAACGTATTCCGTTCCTGGATTAAACTCAAGCCTGTGAAAATGGAAAATATTTCTGAAAACTCTCCTGCACGACGCTTGCTTGCCAAAGAACCAAGGTAACAGATATCAAGCCAAATCAAATCATCGCTGACATTGATCGATCTGCATCATTATGTAGCTTTGAGGCGAACTTCAAAAGACATCCGGATTCTGTCACACCGTCAGGGAAAATGAAGCTTGTTAGGTATCAGGAAAATCCAACAAGTCACTGGGGCCCAGGGACGAAAGCCGTTGGCGGTTCCAAGAGAAAGCGGGCTAAGGATGATATTTGATAGTATAGAAGTGCATTGATTACCAAGTATAAGTACAAAGATTGTCGTGCAAATTCAAATAGTACAACAAGGATTACATATTACGATAGCAAAAGGAAAGCACAAGATTATGCTGATTCAAATGATGTGGCGTTTTTGCCACCTTTACTCTTCTTACTTATCCACAAATGTTGTAACAGCTCAGCTGCCGAGGGTCTGGCTTCATGGTCCAATTCGAAAGTGAGGCGTAAGAACTCCTGGGCCTCCGCGCTGATATCTGATGGTATACTCGGTTTTGCAGAAGAGCCAATCTGACATCAAGGGAGAACAGATCAGAATCTATTCTTGATTTATTACAAGAATGAATGATTCACTTTAAAAATGGCTTGCATCTGAGTAAGCTGAGCCCAGGGGTGTTCACCTGTCAACATTTCCACGACAAGACACCCGACGCTCCAAATATCGGCCTTTTGAGTATGCGCGCTCTGCTTTACAACCTCTGGGGCCATCCAGAAGACAGAGCCTTGGAGTGAGGGTCGATTAACCCGGTTACCAGTCAAGAGATCTGAATAGGATGGATTCAACAAGGAATATACCACGAACAATGATTCCCTTACTGTCATCGACCTTCTTGGAAATCCCAAAATCTGAGATTTTGATACCACCTTTATTGTCGACAAGGATGTTTGCACCTTTGATATCTCGATGAATGATGTCACGCTCATGGAGGTAGTTAAGGCCTTCTAGAATTTGTCGAACAAAGTTTTTCACTAGCGGTTCCTCAAAAGCACCGTAGTTACGGATAAGAGCAGTTACCGAACCCCCGGGCACGTACTCCAAAAAAATGTTGAGATATTCGTCATCAATGGATGAATCTAAAGAAAGAATTGTGTGTTCAGACAAGCTTGGAAATTGCACATGAAGATATCACAAACAAAGATATTGCACGATGTTCGCGTGTTGGAGATTTTTCAAAAGTTCGATTTCCCTTTCCAAGGCACTGAGCATACTTTTCTTGCGTTCTTGATTCGGACCAGAACCTGTTGGCAGTTCTACTTGTTTGACAGCCATTAGAAGACCAGTTGAAGCGTCCATGCCAAGATAGACCTTGCCAAAAGAGCCAGCACCGATCAAAGCGCCCTTGATCCATTTGTTTCCTATGAGCAAGTCAAACGCCGAGATATTTGTGCGAAAAAAGGATGTCTTGCCTCCTTGAGAAGTCATTGCTTCAGGGCCCTCATTGTCTGAGTCCTCGTCCTCATTTTCATCCACCTCAACCCCAGCGGGAGCCACTTCTTTTGGCAGATCTTGATCTGCTAAAGTACTACTTTCCAATCCATCAGAGTCGACTTTTGTCCAATCATCCGTATCTGAGCCAGGATCAACTTGCATACTTGCTCTGCGGCTCTCCACCTCTGCCGTAATTTCATCGACCGTCATGAGACTTGCGGTATCAGAGCGGTCTCGTTTGCTCCGCAGTTCAGTCATGTAACTCATACGTCTTGACGCATTTGAAGCCGTCCGCGATACATTACGCCCAGTTATGTTATCAAACGAGTCGGAAAATGATTCGGTTGGGAAGGGAATAGGGGGAAGAAGTTGAGGGGGAGAGGCTGTTGTAGTACTTGCACCCGCATCTTGCGAATAAAGGTCAATTGATCGTCCATCGTCTGTAGAAAGAGACATTCGAGGTATCTCCTCGCTTTGACTTTCTTCCGCATCGCCGGTTCGACCAGGTTTGGCGGTGAGCGGAGGTACTATTGAGTCAACGATTGAGTGGGATGGAGAAATGGATCTTCTGGGTGGAGACCCTACGGATCCTATGGATCCTTGAGTACTGTTGCTGAATCGAGACTGGGATCCAGCAGCAATCGACATCACACTATCACGCTTTGAGGAAAAGGTGCTCGATCGCAGCATCAAACTGTGTCGAGCCGTGCGTTCCAGTACCTTCTTCTCTATAGCGGGGAAGAATTCCGTCAGATGGTTCGTGATTAGTTCGCTTGGTGGTCGTTGGCCAAAGAAATTCCGCAATTTTGAGGGTCGCTTTGCCGCATGATGTGCTGCAGGACTCAAGGCGGCGGAAGTTGGTGAAGGAGGATCTAGTGCTCGCTCGGGATCTCGGACTCCCAAACCGCTCAAGATGCTGATAGAGCTTGCACGCTTAGTCGCCCTGCTCGTCGAGCTAGACATAGCGCCACGATCATCATGACGCTTGACTTTGGGAAGTCGGCGAACGATTAAGCCATGCTCTCGCCACGGATTCTCCGGTGGGGCATGGCATATCGAGAGCAATTCTGCTTCAGTCAATGGTGTCCCTGCATTCCGCATGTCTGTACAGTTCAGAAATTGATGTCATCACAATGTAACTCACCAGGATTATTATCTTGTCCCTTTGAAAGATAGACAGCCCATCCATCAATGCTGAGACCGCCGTCCTCGATCGGAAGATAATCACTATCCGAATCGGTGCTTCTCAAACCTCCCTTCCCAAACTTCTTCAAGACCTTCTCCAACACTTCTACACCTCCAGCACAGGTCGCAGCATCAATGGTAGAAGTCAGGCCTTCATCTGGCAACACGAATTTGACTAACTTCCGGCGCAACGTTTCGAGAGGCACTGTCCCTTGTGGTGCATTGGAATTGTTGAAAGCACCGCGACCAACCGTGTACGCCAAAGATGGAGATGGGTTTCCAGAGTTTGACGTGAAACTTTCTGATATCGGGGAAAGATTATTTTGCAGTGTCGGAGTAGATTGAGTGGCATATGGATGTGGGTTGGTTCCGGCTGACGGACGAGGTAGTAATTTGTTCGGGGGACTTGCACCCACTATAAGAGAATTGAGCTACATATTTCGTGCGTGTGAAATACGGTTACCTGGAAGTCCGGATCGTGATCTACCCGGGGGTAGAGGGGATGTCGAACGGGGCGGAGGGGGTTTCCCACCGAGATTGCCTGGTCGGGGGTCCGCGGGCAGATGGTACCCAGTCCAGTTTGTGGCGGAGGAAGGGGTAAGGAGATCGCGATTCTGCGGGGCAGTGGGTAGTGCTGTACCATATGTAGTCGGATCTTGAGTAGGTGTTCGCCGGCCGCTGAGCCCTTGTGCACCTGAAGGACGGGCTGGCTGGCGAGCCGGTGGTGGTGGAGGCTTACCCTGGGGTAGTGGAGGAAGAGGAGGAAGGTTCGGTCGTCCTGCTGCAGGCACGATATGAGCACTGTTTGGTGTTATTACGGGTTGAGTGGTTTGAGGAGGGTGAGGAAGAGGAAGGGGTCGAATGCAATGACTAGGGTTTGGCCGGTTGGCTGAATCATGCTCGAGCCGGGGTAAGTCGCTTCTACCGGCATTCTGGTTGAGCTGAAGTGGAGCAGGCCGAGCATTCCTGTTCGCTGGACGGTTAGGTGCAGTATCTGTGCGGTCTGTGGTGCCCTTGTCATGCAGAGGTGTTCTTGCTTCGTTGCCAGATTCTAACCTCGACCTGGCTGTTTGAGACGTTGAAGAACGTGATGAAGATTTCAGCCTGAGAGCTTTGACAGCATTGACAATCCTTAATCTGTCTCCAATACTGGTCACTCCCATTTCTTTCAATGTCTGCTGGTCCAATTCTAGAAGAACATCGCCGCGGATGTCATTTGCTTTGAACGCTGGAGCATGGCTTCCACATTTGATGTCCGTCAACCACCGAGAGACGTGGGTATCAGACCATGTGCGGATGAAGTCCATGTACTGAATGCCAGGAGGGGGCTCGAGCAGTACAGCAGACGCGGGTGTCGTTGGAAAGGGAGGATTTTGACCGCGAACGGTAGGATTGAGGTTCATAAAAGATCTGGAAGCCTGCTGAGCGGTAAATTGTGAAGTGCTGGGGGAGGCGGGGGAGGCAGGCTTGGGAGGAGACTGAGTCGGATTGTCATGATTATAAAATCCGCCACTGAGGGCCATGGTGGCCATGGTGTCAAATGATACAGGCCTCTATTCTGCTGATTAAGGTAAAGACAAACAATTTGGGCTCGGCTCTTGCGTCAGACAACACGCAGATCACCGACACGCAAGACAGAGACAGCCCACCGCGCCCTCGACGAGATTGACGACTTGACGGGCGGTGACAATGGCAACGACGTCGAACATTCTGATTAGTCAGCACTGCGGAAACACCGGCCCGCAAGCAAGTGGAATCAAAACGCTAGTCTTTGCCATGGCACAAGCTCCCCGACATGCGGTGATGAGCTGCCGTCTGAATGTTATATATCTACGAGAGCCGAACCTCGGCAAGCTCAAGGCCATTATAAAGGTGGCAAGGTCGATAAATAGCAGCTTCTTTGCCACGTTGAAGCTTACCCTTTTTCATTTCCCTTTCATTATTCCTGCCAAAATAATTATACCTACATAATCATTCCTGCCTCCTCTTGGACAGCGTCCTCTCTCTTTCCGTCATGCGGCTCTTTGCCGCCCTCATCACTCTTTCTTTTCTTGCCCTCGATACCGTCGCTTCCCCATACCGGGACGATTTAGCTGACTACAATCTCAACGTCAATCAGAACGCCGCATCACCTCTTGACTACACCTCGTCATGGCCTGGCGGCTCATATCATCAATCCCCTCCCAATTGGAGAGCTCTGCCAGCCTACACCATTCTCCTCGACAAGTTCGCCGACGGTGACCCAACTAACAATGACTTTTTCGGAACTATGTTTGAAAACGATTATCGGGAGACCCAACTTCGCTATGGTGGTGACCTCAAAGGCTTGGTGTCGCGTCTCGATTATCTGTATGGCATGGGAATACGGGTCATATTCATCTCTGGAACTCCCTTTCTGAACATGATTTGGCAAGCCGACAGTAAGTTACCTCGAGCTTCAAACAAGGCCGCATTCAAATTTACGTTTAATCAATAGGCTATTCTCCATTAGATTTTACTGTCCTCGATCCCCATTGGGGCACCATCTCTGATTGGCGCAATACTATTGCTGAGATCCATTCTCGGGGGATGTACCTCATGCTGGATTTCACGGTTGGGACCATGTCAGATTTGATTGGTTTCGAAGGGTAAGCGCTGCCTCGGTCTTTTTCCATCAATTTTGTTTTGATTTCAATGATATCATAGGTTCCTGAATGTCAGCACCCCCTTTGACCTCAACGAACATTCAGCAGTCTGGAAACATCCCAATTATATGCCATGGAATTTCACCGAGTATCGCGACTTTAACGTGAGCGTGCACTGTTTCTCTCAAGTCCTCTTTACCTTAAAGTATTACAGATTCACAATGAACGCAACACTTCCTGCACTCTGCCCGTTTTTTGGGATGACAGTGGCAAGATAGTATCTTCTGACACATTCGAGGGAACAAATGGCTGTTTAATATCGGATTTCGACCAGTATGGCGACATGGAAGCTTTTGGTGTTCACCCTGATTGGCAGCGCCAGTTAGCAAAGTTTGCTTCCGTTCAAGACCGCCTTCGAGAATGGAAGCCTTCGGTCATGGCCAAACTTACCCGCTTCTCTTGCATGGCCATTGCGTCTCTGGACTTCGATGCGATTCGCATCGACAAGTCAACCCAAGTCACCGTAGATGCTCTTGCCAGTTGGTCCAACAGTACTCGACAATGTGCATTTCAATTGGGCAAAAAGAATTTCTTGATTACAGGAGAAGTTACTGGTGGGGACACTTTTGGCGCACTTTATATGTGAGTTTCCTACCTTTTTACATTCTTCCTTGAGTTCAACTCCTGTATAGTGGACGTGGGCGCACACCTACCCAGCTTCCTCCCGGATTCTTGGCTGCTGCGAATATAACGCCATCGGATGACTACTTTCTCCGGGAACGTAATCTCGGTGCACTTGATGGGGTTGCCTTTCACTACTCAATATATCGATCCCTTTCCCGTTTCCTTGGGATGGACGGAAATCTCCAAGTCGCATATGATGTCGACACCAACTTTGTCACAGCGTGGAATCAGATGTTTGTGAATGACGATTTTCTGAATGCCATTACCGGTGTCGTTGACCCTCGCCATATGTACGGCACGAGCAACTTCGATGTTTTCCGGTGGCCCAGCTTAGAAGATGGAACACAGAAGAGTGCGTTAGCCACTTTTATTACTAGCTTGGTCATGCCTGGAATCCCGCTTGTATGTCCTTATTATACTTGACTTGTACAAGGTCTTACATTGATTTCTAGATTTACTATGGCGAGGAGCAAAATTTCTACCTATACGACAATGGCGCGTCAAATTATCTCTACGGGTACGTATGACTTCAGAGGTAATAAGTACCGTTCAAGCTAACAGCCGGCGCAGACGTCAAGCAATGACTGGAAACCAAGCCTGGAAGCGTCATGGCTGTTATACTCTTGGTTCTGAACAATACTTCCATATGCCTCTTGATAAGTCCCTTCTAGGATGCCATGACGACTGGAATGCTCTCGACCATTTCGATCCAACGGCGGATAGCCGTCGTCTCTTCGCTCGTTTCTACCAACTTCGAACAGTGTATGGAGCACTTCAAGATGGATTTAATCTCGTTCAGCGTGGAAATTGGACTTACTTCATCGAGCGGCCTGGCTCTAATGGCACAGCGACAGAGATGGGTCTGTGGTCAGTGTCGAGAGCTGGTATTCCTGGCGTTCAGACGTTGTCTGGGTCATTCAAAGATCAAGTCTGGCTACTCTATAGCAACGAGAATACGACCAAAACATACACGCATGATTGCAAGAGCGACCTCTGGATATCCTCGCCTTTTACATCCGATACCATCGTCAAGAACCTATTTGCTCCCTACGAAACATACACATTGTCGGCGTCGCTCTCGTCATTTTTCAATAACAGCCAGGCACCTTGGTACGGATGTCTTCCCAATGTCACTATGGATGCTTTCAGCTTCAAAGCTCTTGTCCCCGTTGATCAATGGACTGCTCCTCTTCCTGCCCTGACTAAATTTGTGCCTGGTCACGATCATCGCATTCTCGTCAAAGAAGGCGACATCAACGCAACCACAGTCGACATCTCCCTTGAATTCAATGCTGCCATGGATTGTGATAGCGTTACAAATAGCATATCATTCAACATGTCCTCGTCTGGTATCGGCACTGCACCTACCATTACAAATGTACATTGTGGAACAGTTGACAATCCAGATACTTCCAATCTTCCGGGAGTTTCAACGTCGCAATGGGCCTGGTCTGCGACTCTGCGCAATTTCCCAGATGGTGTACTCACTATCAACGTCAACAATCCGTCTGCTTCTGATAGCAACTCTACGACTGGGGTGAGTTTTGCGATTTGTGACCTGTTTTGTGACTCAAAATTCTTCCCAAACTTAGGCTGTCGATCATCTCCTGCTCAGGAAAGGTGCAAGTAATAATGTCATGGTCTTCCCGGAGAACGAGTATGATACGAGTGATTCATTTAAGATATCAAATGGACAGTACACCTTTACACACAAGGCGTTTGGTGCGGATAAGTTTAGGTACTCATGGAACTTTGGTCAGAATTGGACGCAATGGAAAGACTGGGAAAATACCACGGTTATGGATGCGAGCGCTTTCCAATCATCTGAAAATTTCTGGGATGGTGATCATGTCATGTTACAATGCAAGTTTGCCGGTTCTTTCTTCTTTCGTTGCATCTCACATTATCTGTAGATTGGAGTCAAGCGGTCCTATCCGTAGCCCACGTTGTTCATGCCGATGCTAAATACTCCGGTGCTCAGCGACGCGTTCCACAATTTTTGGCTCGAGGACCTTTCAATGAGTGGGGTTTTGATCTGGGAATTTCGTCCCTCATGACGCAGAACTCGGATGGCCTTTGGGAGCTTGAAATCATGGCATCGTGGCCAACGTTCGTTCAACTCAACGTTTGGGGTTTCGATGATTATTACTATGGCGACATGGATGGTGATGGCGTCCTAGACCGCCTACCCCCTAACACAATGGCTCCTAATTACCTCAACATGTCTGCTCCGCCGAGACCTCATCTTGCATGGGCACTACTCGTTAATGACTCCTCGATGACTTGGACTCTCCAACCGCGAGGGCAATCATCTGTTGGTGCCATCATGTATGCCCTTCTCTCTTCTATCCCTCTCATCACTGGTACACTCGCCGTTCTCATATTCATGTGGACCTTCTACGGGATTAAGCACAACAGATACGGTGTCAAGGCAAAGTCACAGAACAAGTATTTCCCTATCCTTGGCGCTCTCGGTCACAAGTCCGCTACCGACCTGAAGGACAATGCTCATCATGTATCGGAAAAGCTTTTTGGTCATAAGCACAACACTGAAATTATCGGGTGGCCCGAGGACAAAAACAAACGCCGCAAGGTCCTGATTGCGACTCTAGAATATGAAATCATGGACTGGAAGTGTAAGGTGAAGATTGGTGGACTCGGTGTCATGTCTAGTCTGATGGGGAGGGCCATGACCGATGTCGATCTTGTTTGGGTGGTTCCCAAGGTCAAAGACATTGAATACCCTGCCGGAGAACCCGCAGAACCTGTTGAAGTCGTCATCTTTGGCGAGCCTTACCTCATTGAAGTTGAAACTCATGTTATGGACAACATCACATATGTAATCTTGGACAGCCCGGTTTTCCGTGCACAAACCAAATCAGACCCCTACCCCGCTCGTATGGACGACCTCAGCTCTGCCATATTCTATTCAACCTGGAATCAAGCAATTGCTGCTACCATTCGCCGTTTCCCGACCATAGACATCTATCATATCAACGATTATCATGGTGCTCTTGCTCCCATCTACTTGCTCCCAAGAGTCATACCGGTCTGCCTCTCCCTTCACAACGCTGAATTTCAAGGACTTTGGCCTCTGCGTACAAAGGAGGAAATGAAAGAGGTCTGCTCAGCTTTTAATATCAGCAAAGAACATTGCACAAAATATGTTCAATTCGGAAATACGTTCAACCTTCTTCACGCGGCTGCCTCTTTCATAAGTAATCACCAGAAAAGTATTGGAGTTGCTGGCGTGTCGGACAAATATGGTAAACGCAGCTGGGCTCGCTATCCTGCTTTATGGACCCTTAAACATGTTGATTCACTCCCAAATCCTGACCCCGATGACATTGCAGCATTGGACGCAAAGCCCACTTCTGCTCGTGATATTGTCATCGACCAAATCGCCGAAGCTGCCCGCCCCGAACGCAAACGTCAAGCGCAGGAGTGGGCCGGCATCAAGCAGGATCCCAACTCAGACCTCTTTGTGTTCGTTGGACGCTGGTCAAAACAGAAGGGAGTCGACCTCATTGCGGATGTCATGCCCTCCATGTAAGTTTCATACCTAGGTTATACCCATCTGCTCATAAATTCCGCTTAGTCTTGAAAAGCGTCCTAGTGTTCAACTTATTGCCGTTGGCCCCGTCATTGACCTATACGGCCGATTCGCCGCGGAAAAGCTCGCCCGATTGATGGAAATTTACCCAGACCGTGTCTACTCGAAACCTGAGTTCACGGCACTTCCACCCTACCTTTTTAGCGGTGCTGATTTCGCCTTGATTCCATCACGAGACGAGCCGTTCGGTCTTGTAGCTGTTGAATTCGGTCGGAAGGGAGCACTTGGCGTCGGGAGTCGTTTGGGTGGTCTTGGTCTGATGCCGGGCTGGGTGAGTCTTACGATTTTGGTAGGGATCAACGATAATAATCCTTGAAAATTACTTTCTTAGTGGTATCCTGTTGAATCAAGTTCCACCGCTCACATGCTATCACAACTCACAAAAACTATCAAGAAGGCGTTGAAGTCAACGGAAGGAGAGCGTGCTATTCTCAGAGCTCGTTCTGCTGTTCAGCGCTTCCCTGTCATCGAGTGGCGTCAAAGAATGGAAGATTTCCACAGGCGTAGTATCAATACTAGTCGTCGCATCGCAGGGCCAAATGCTTGGAGGGAGTCCGACTGTAACGACGGAATTGTTGCGCCTATTGGAGAGGATGAAGATTGGAATCCAGTGAATCAGGCATATCCTTCACAACCCGAGTGGGACACGGCCAGTATTGGAGAACAATCCGCGGTACACACTGCTGGATCACCAGCAGCATGGAGTCAAGAGACTTTGAGTCCGAGTGGCACACTTAATGGCGGAGGACGACTCCCTGGCGACAGTAGGGCTTCTTCAATGGATGGGGACGGAGACTACTTTACCCACTACCGGGGTAGTACTATTACTGCTAAAGCACCCGAGGCGTATGGTGGTTTCATTGAAAGGGCTAACCGTACTATTGCACGGGACTACGGGAATGCACCAGACCCGTTCCTCGAAGGCGGCTTGGAGGCTCCCAGCCGACCCTTCGGTGGTCACTCACGAGTTTCCTCCGTAGATTCTATCTCATCGATTGTTGAAGAGAAATCCAACTCCCCTCTGAACAAAGCAATAGCCTCGGTGAACCATTTTCTCCCTTTGTTCTCATGATCCAGATCTGATCGACCACAGTTTACGGACGCAGATGGCGGTGTGGCTTCGGACTTCGTGCAAAAGCTCCAGTTGCTCAATGCAAAGAACTCTGAACACGAGTTGTCCATTGAAAAGTATCTTATCAAGAGTGAAGAGGCCTTTTTTGGAAAGGTTCGCAAGGAGAAATTATCGAGTGCCGCCAGCTTGCGTTCATCCCATCGTGATTCAGTTTGGGGAACACCACCTTCATCCATATATTCTCGGCCTACTTGTAAGTTCTCAAAAGAATTTTAAGTAACCAGACTGAGCCAGTACGCTTTTGTAGCACCCAACACCCAAGGCTATTCATCTTCTGATCATGACGGTCATCTGCGACATGACGCGCGTGCGCCAGAAGTGATTCCTATGACCAGATTGCAAATCTTTATGGCTCGCGAGATTGGTGGATGGCCTCTTTACACAATCGTAATCGGTCTGGGACAGGTACGTTGTTAGTTTGTCAGCCGATGCAATGCATATTCATGCCTCAGAACAGATGCTTAGTGCGACGAGTTTCCAAATCACGTTGCTGACTGGCCGCAATTGGCAAGACGATCTTCAGCTCTACGTATTAGGTGGGGTCTTCCTGGCAGCATCTGCAGTATGGTATACTCTCTTCCGACTCAAACCATCTGTATATGTCTTGTCGGCGCCATGGATCTTCTTCGGCTTCGCTTTCTTTTTTATCGCCCTTCCGTCTCTATCCAGTGCCATCCACCCCGCTCACAGGGTACTGACCAGTATTGCAACGTGGTCGTATGCTGTTGCTTCGGCTGCGGCTTTCCTCTTCTTTGGCCTCAACTTCGGAGAAGAAGCAGTATGTTTGCATAAGTGTCACTCAATCTAAGTTTGCAAGCTCATCTGCTTTGTCAGGGCGCGGCGACAGAGGTGTGGACCTTGCGGGCCTGTGTTGTTCAAGGCTCGCAGCAAATTTGGGTTGCGGCGCTTTGGTACTGGGGATTTACTCTGAATGGGAAGCAGGATAATTATGTTCCGCCGTGGTGGATCGCTTTGATTGTTTGGCCCCTCGCAATCATGAGTTTTGCATTTGCATATCTTCTGCTTCATGGCCTTCCAGGTATTGTGTCCACCTTTCTTATGATTCACTGCTTACGCATTTACGTTCAGAATACTATAAGCAAACCCCTCCGAAGGTCCCTCAGTTCCTAAGAACGTTATTGCGGCGAAAGCTTGTCTTGTGGTTCCTCGCTTCCGAACTTTTGCGGGATTACTGGTTGAGTGGCGTACGTCGTCATGTTGATATTTCTTGCTGTGACTTACCGGTTTTTATCTTGTAGCCTTATGGCCGGAACTGGAGCTATCTATGGAGTGTGGATATCCCAAAATGGAAGATCCTTCTCCTTGTCATCACTTTCTTCGTATTCGTCTGGGCGGGTATGATGCTTGTGCTGACGCACTTCAGCAAAACTCATACATGGTTGCTGCCTGTCTTTGCGGTTGGTCTCGGGGCCCCAAGGTGGTGCCAGGTAAGATACCACCCTCCCCACCCTCTTCTTTTTCTTGTTAAATCATTTTTCAGATGCTTTGGGGCACATCATCTCTTGCTCTCTATATTCCTTGGGCTGGTAAAGCTGGACCTTACCTTGGTATCTCATTGTGGTTGTGGCTTGGAGTACTTGATGCAGTGCAAGGTGTCGGTCTTGGTATGATACTTCTTCAGGTATGTCTGTTGCAGCAGGAGATTTTGCAAAACTGAAGCAGCTCCTAGACATTGTCTCGACTGCATGTCTGTGCCACCCTTGCATTTGCTCAGATCATTGGTTCGGTTTGTGTGATGGTTGCACGGGCAACAGCTCCCAATCGAATCGGGCCCGGTACTGTGTTCCCAGATGCAGCAAAGTGGGACTTCTCCGATGGACTCAGTGGTTCGTTTTTGTCTTTCTTTTGACGAAGGATCGTGGTTAAGTGTCGTTCTAACACAGGGAGTCCTATGGCCTTGCCGTTATTCTGGATTGCTTTGGTGTGCCAGCTCGTCATCGTTCTGGGATACTTCTGGTTCTATCGTAAAGAGCAACTCGGTTGGTGACGTTTGTATTCAACTTGCACGGCAACTGACTGGTTTTTGTCTCAGCTCGACCCTAATAACTAGAAGTTTACACATTCGAGATGCCCCTTCCGTATTTTGCCTCGGCCCAACTTTAACAACTACTTCAAACTTCACATTTTAGATATCCCTTTCGTACAATCATTGGACTCAGATTGAAGAACACTTGCATTCACTGGACTTGGTAGCATACATTCACTGTAACAGAATGACTGTCATATCTTTGTACCATCACGGACATATCTCCTTTACATACGTACAACCCTCAAAAATAGCTGCAGATAATGTACATAAGTATGTAGAGAGTTGCATCGATACTAACGGAGAGCGTGGATGTGGACTGATTCGACTACAAACTAGATACAAACTAGATTCACTGATTTGAAGTCAGCACACTTTGTCTTCTGTCTACGACGTACTAACTAAATCTTAAGCTCAAAACTTCAAACTTGATGCTCGGAATTGAGGACTATGGGAGCGGGAGCGATAATGATAGTGACCATGAGACAGTAGAACTCGAGCCAACAATACCGACATCAAAGCCCACCACCTCAGCACCGAAATCCGGCATTGCACTACCGCCTTCCAAAGCAAAGCGCACAAAGAAGATAACCATCGGCCTCCCGAGCCTCCCAAATGAAGATGACTTGACGGGGGAGAGAGCAGCCACCAAGCGGCCTCGACTGGAAAATGGGGCAGGCAGATCGTCATTGTTATCCATGCTACCTGCTCCCAAAGAGAAAACACCCGTGGCACCCGCTGCGGAAAGGGTTCTAGGCGGAGGAAAAGGCCGGGGACTCGACTTTGGAGCGCGAAGAACATACACAGACCCGCTGGTGCAAGGCGAAGAGGACGTTGAGGACGATACTGAGTTTTCGACCGCTTCTAGATCTCAAAACGTCCAAGTATCTAATCCAGCTGCATCTTTACCTTTCATTCCACCTTCGTTGAAGACAGGACGCGCGAACGTCTCAGTCGAGGACAGTACCTCCAGACCGAAATCCCAGCCGCCGCAAAAGCCCGCTGCACCTGCAATTGACTTCTTCTCATTAGGCAGTACGTCTCTGCTAATACGATGCTCGTTTCAAGTTCTAAAACAAATTAGGTACTGGCTCATCCACCAAGGTTCCCCAACCTTCATCAAGCTCCCATTCAGCCCCGACCCTTTCCTCTGCACCTGATGTTCCTACTTTCGAGATACCGGAACCATCCCAAACGGACGAATACCCTGGTTACTATCAACTTCCTTCCGGTGCATGGGCAGCACACGATCCTGTCTATTACGCGAAGTTCGTTAAGAAATGGCAGGCTGAGTACGATGCACACGTGCGAGCACTGGAGAAGGGCATGGTTAAGGGCTTCGAGGATCTGGAATCAGCCGAAGTGGAAGACGTGAATGCAATGGCAGAGATGGAGAGGGCGAAACGTGAAATCCAGGAGAGAGAAGAGAGGAAAGCCATTACGCAAGGTGCAGGCGGCGCCCCAGCGGCGCCAAAAATGACCCTCAACGTGAGTTGGCCGACTTTGAGGGAGAGCGATGGGTGTTAACTCTGCTTTTGATAGGCAAGCAAAACAAGTGGAATCGCACGATCACGGCACCAACTTTCGACTTTGCTCAAAGAGGCTTACGAAAATCGGGAAGCTCTCGAGGAAAAAATCGCCATGGGAAAGCGGAATCGCAAGGAAGCCGGCAACAAATACGGTATGACTATCCTTTAGATTGACACTTGCTAAGCCTTGCTGACACATTTCACACTATCAGGGTTTTGAATACACATGTACATCATATTAATGAGCGCCAGAATATAATCTTGATGACGATCCGACAGATACAAGAGTAGAAGTACAGATGTAGGAAGATGGAAACTGTGTAGATGTCAAGCAGTGTCTGATACATGGAAGCCAGCCATGGACGTACATATCGAATGAGATGAGAGAATATCCTACTTGCCACCCGCCGAAAACTTGGTCACACTCTTAGTACCCTCAGAAATGGCGTGCTTGGCAAGTTCACCGGGCAAGATCAAACGAACGCTAGTTTGTATCTCACGGGATGAGATGGTAGATTTCTTCGAGTAGGATGCGAGTTCTGTCGAAGCGGAATAATGAGTAAGAACGATACTAAAGTATTCAAGGTAACATACTAGATGCTTCAGTAGCGATGCGTTCGAAGATGTCATTGACAAAGGAATTAAGGATGGCCATGGCCTTGTTGGAGATACCGGTGTCAGGGTGCACCTGCTTCAAAACTGAAGACAGAAAAGGAAAGCGAATGAACAGTGAGACTCTGGAAATAGGACAAGCATAGTACCCTTGTAAATATAAGAGCTGTAAGTCTCCTTGCGGACCTTTCGACGCTTCTTCTTCTCGCCATCTGCAGGTGCGGCAGACTTGCTCTTGCTAGCAGTCTTCTTCGCGCCCTCAGTTTTGGCAGGTGCTTTAGACGCGGTGGAGGCAGGTGCTTTTCCAGCTGTGGAGGCGGGCTGTAATCGTCAGGTGAGAAGGACTTGCCGGCCAACATATGAGAACAAACGTACTTTGGGGGCCATGAAGAAAGAAGGTGGTGGTTGGAGTACAAGATTGGGTTCACACCACGCGAGGCGCGTTTAACGTCCACCCAAACAAGGACAACGTGTAATCACGTGTGATCATAAATCGCGACTCGTATTACAACTTTCAATCTTGGCGACAGTAACAGAGATAAGCTATAGGAGCTGAACAATTCCTGACATTCCGACAACTCCATCTTCGTCAACACACCATAGTTTGATCGAGGTATTATTGATCCAAATGCCATGTATGGTGGATTCACGGTTAACAAGGATCGGATTATGGGCGCGGTACTCAAACGATGCTATTTGGACTCCTGGATGATGAAAGATGGCCGTCTCCAAAAGCATGGTAGCAGTGAGAGGGCCATGAACAAGTCGCTCTGAAAGGTGATTCATTCATTAGCCATTTTCACGCCGTACAGCAAGTATTCTTGCCTGGGTATCCTTCCTTCTGAGTGTTGGCGAGATCCAAATGAACAGAATGGGCATTGAACATGAGAGCAGAATACCGGAATAGAGTCGCCAAAGTTGGTTTATATGTAAACGAAAAGTCAGACTTGGTTGGAATGTCTTTCACTATCAGTGCGTCAACTGGAGAACAGACGGTCCGACTTGGGTCTGGAGCACACCTTCGCGAGGATCTCTCTTCGGAGGGACAGAAGAGTTTACGGCGAAATAAACATGATTGCGCTCTTCCGTAAGTGAGGGTCGCGTATTTCCACTCATAGTAATGTCAATCCGTTGATTGACAAAGACCATTGGGATCTTCTGAGGATCATCGACCTTTTTCTTGACAGAATCGATGCCCCAGGTCGCGGTGGCGCGTTGACCAATCATAAGGGGGACTTCTGGATCCCATACCATCTTACCTCCCGCCCACATCCTCCGTGTGAATGGTTCCGGCGGGGAAAAATCAGCGTCAGTCCCATCCTCGCGGAGTTCTGCTTCTGGTGTACGAGCGTGGAAGAAGGCTATATGATGAGCATATCCCAGTGGAGAGGTCTCTTTGGGAGGTAAATAGGGCTGGCGTGAACCATCTCTCGTGGGAAGAGTGATATAAAGGTCAGAAAGGCGCTCCAAATGGAAAGCGTCCGAAAGGACTTTTTCACGGGGAGTTGATATCCATTTATTCAGGGCCTCGACTTCTGGATGACTCAATGTTGAATAGGGCCTCAAATTTGGTCTGCACAGCTGTCTGAAGGCCGTCCTGAACATTGTTGTGGGAGGAAGAAAGACCACGTCGCACCCGGTCTCAGCCTTCACGCGAAAATGGTCACATGGATGCCATGAATCGAATGATAGCTACACTAAAGGGGTCAAAGTGGGCAATACATATATGTACACCGACAACTAGTACTACAAAGATACTACTAACACGGCGGTTGATAACTGAAGAGAAAACATAAGATATGTAAGTGAAGGGTATGCTAAAATAAAGAGGAAAAACAAGTATGAATAACTTCCACAGAGAACAAAGTAATAAAAGTTGAATATGAACAATATTAGGTGACCTCAAGCACCGAAGTTTCTAGAATGCGGAACAAGGTTGGATCCTTGGAGTCTTCTTGCCAGTCAACGATCTCTCTCCAATTGACGGCGTTGGCCTCCTTTTCTGTTGCCCCAGCAAAGGCGCCGACTTCATCATCAGTTAGCCCACGAAAGATAAGAAAGAGACGAGTGAAGACGCAAGGCTCAAATGTAACGGCAATATCGATGGCGGATGCAATTCTACTCTGAGAAAGGAAACGATAAGCGATATTCTTGTGCTGCGAAAAGGCGTGTATATTGTTGCTTGAAGACCAGTCAATCCGAGCCCAATCGGATGCAATAGTAGATTGTAAACATACTTTATAAAGTTTGACCTCGCATGGAGAGAAAGTCCGAGTTGATCAAGCACATCCTGGAGATGCGGGATAAAATCACGGAACGACATAGCGAAACCATTACGGGGAGCGATATATTCATTTGGATCCACCATGCCAGGGTCAGGTCTATCAAATGATTCAGTACGGGTCGAAAGCAGTTTAGCAAATTACTGACATTGCTTCATAATATATCGCTGTAGTTACTATTTCAGTTTCAAAGTGTTCGAGCGCGCCTCCAGGGTTAGCACGCAGAAAATACTTGACTTTGTTATCCTCCACTTTTTCAGCGGGAGGCCAAGTGACCCCCGGTTGCCAGAGGGCCGAAAACGACAGTATGACGTCGCAGTATTGCACGGAGGGTGCCAAAATAGTTAAGTGACATTTTGCAGTAACTGGCTTTGTTGCAACCGCCAGTTTAGTCATGACACGAGAGTCGACCTTGAATCCACCCTTGTAATTATCGTGATCAGGCAACCGTGTGCCCGTGAATTCCAAATGATGATCGTCGCCGGTATGGACGATGTCAAGCTTGCCCCAGAACATGCCATCTACCATGGTCCCATCTTCCATGCGAGCCATATCAAGCTCATCTGAGTTGATATTCACATCGAGAGCGACGTGCTGGCCTTGGGTCAGTTCTAAATTAAATGTTCCCGGCATTTCCAATACGGGCGGTGGACTTGTAGACATAAATTTCAAACGAAAAGGGGACCACTGCAGAAGGAACTCACGGGGGTGGACTGGGAACAATTAGTTAAGTCAGAGGAGATGAATATTATGGCGAATGAACAGAGACCTACGGCGGTTCGTTTGGAGGTGGAGGAACATCGCTAACGATTTCAACCCTAAGGCCTTGGACTCCCATGAGCGCTATTTGATAAGAGTCTTCGCCCGTAAGCTACAGCCGATTTTTTTGAGAATCAAACAACGAATAGAAGAGAAACCTACATAAATGTACGGGCCAGCCACCAGCCTCTATAGACTCTATTAGTTACCGCCTTGACAGGAAATCACGGCGCTTACAGCAGCATGGATAGATGCAAACTCTACTGGTACACGAAGAGTGAACGGAGCATCTGGGGGAGGTTTTGTCCAATCCCTTGCGGCAGCTTCCAGTTCCTGGATATGTAAATGAATGAAAAGATAACAAGACGGCGGCGATGCGACGAACGGCAAAGGTGTTGGGGAGCTATGAGGGGTGTGAGAAGCAAGGAAAATCAGACACAGATAAAGAGTCACCAATCTCAATGTCTCCATGTCCCCAAAGGCCAAGGTCAAGAGACGTTGACGTGCAAGAGCCTGTCGGTCTCGCATTTCGACGTCCTTGCCCTTGCCCTTGAGTTTATCCCAGATCGATGGAGTAGGCAGCCCGGCGTTTGAAGGTCTATTAAAGTGAGTAGGATGTTTGAGGTAAGAAGAGAAGCGATGGAGTGTGAATGTTAGCAGTGCCTACGCAGGAGAGAATTGAAGCATGAATTGGATATAAGAGAAGTTTAGGCGACAAGAGTCATATCTCGAAAAGGCTCTGATGTGAGGGCCTCGATGAGCACACGAGGCAGATGTCTGACTGCGATCAGGGTGCAATCAGCGTTGAAAGGAGCAAGATGGAGCCGATAACAAGGCGTGGTGGTTGCTAAGACTTGCCGGGCGCGTTTGCTTAGGCGTCGTCCGAGGCGTTCGCGACAGCACGTGCCCATTATGTTTCGAGCAGCCGCCCGCATCCCGCCCGCTCAGCGCCGCTCCTTTGTCTCCTCTGTCCTCCTCACCCGCACATGGGAGAACGAGAGCGTCGCAGACATCCGCAAGGAACTCAAAAATCGTGGTCTTCCTGTGTAGGTTGTTTTCGCACCGAGCCATTGCAAATCTAAATAAATTCTGCCCGAAGCAAGGGGAACAAGGCCACCCTCATTCTACGCATCCAAGAGCACGAAAAGAAAAAAACTCTCGGTGCATTGCGTGACCCATCCGTCGTACGAAAAATGACTTCAGCACCTGCCGGTGTTTCGCCTGGAATTCCACCAGTCTCTGAATCACAGCCTGCTCAGACGCAAGATTTCTTGAACGTTACCCTTCCTGATCTCTGGCAGCCTGTTCCTGAAATTCCTGTCCAAATTGTCCGTACCGCTTCCTTTCCGTAGTCTTTGCTTCTACTGAGACCATCCAGCCTTACGTTCCCGACTTTTGGGACTCGTCAGCCCAAGCACCACGCCCTGCTGCGGAAGAACCCCTCCCGAAGCTCAACGTGATTGCAGGTGCAGACACGCATCTCAGCGGAGGCCCATCGCACAACCTTCACGATGAAAACGCCGCGGTCCTTGCAAGTCCACAAACTCCACTTGCACCCAAGCCCACCACCGATGATGGCATTTTGGGCGACATCACTGACGACCTTGGACTACCTCGGCCCCAGGAAATCAAGGCTGCTTTCTGGAAAATATTGTCGTAATTATTGGATGTATAACGCGTGGTGTACAATACATAGTTTTCTCTAGTTACCCAAAATTTGTTAGTGATGATGCTTGTTCCAATACGATCATGTCGCGCTCTTGCCTTGGCCATCCGTTCAATTCACTCTTCATCGCGCACATGTAACCTCGTAGCACCTCCAGACCCAGTTTCCCACATGCGGCCTATCATCTACAGTGATGCCCCACCTCCACCTGCTCCTTCATTCCTCCGCCATCCGTACTCGCTTGACGAGTTTTCGACAGTGTCCAGAGAGCAAGAAGACCTGGCACTCCAATTCAAGCTGCAGCGCCAGCAATTAGACGACTTTCATCAGAATTTCTGGTTCGATGTACGGCCTACTCTGTTCTGCCTATCATGGATTGAAATGAAACACTCCATATGTAGAGCAACACACGTTTTGAAGCCGCGAAACAAGCTATCCTCGCAGGTCTTCCGCCGTCCGCCTCGCCTCTGGATGAAGAAAAAGTCCTGTCAGATTTCTATACGCAATGGTATATACAAGAAGCACATCGGACAGATGCTTATACAAAGGAGTGGAGACGGCGCAACTTCGCACTCATCAAGCTTAGCTTTCGTGTGCAGATCCAAGAATTTGCCAAAGCAGTGACGGATTTCTTGCCATTCAAAAAGTAGAGAACAACAATGTCAATGTACAACGATAATATATCCCCGCCTGAATAATACATCCTATTACCACTCCACATCATGGACTGCGAGTTCTCGTACTCGATGAAACACGTCGTTCAAGTCCAAATCGCCCAGCAGATCACACTCCAAGTTGTAATCCTGGACAAGTGCCTCGACCTGTTCCTGCGTAAGCCCAGGCCAACGCGATGTGATTTCAGTCATGGTAGGCGTAACGAGAGCCTCATCGGGAGAAGTCTCATATCCCGCCGGCTGATGGTCTTTTGTGATAATTGCGCATAAAGTATTATAGAGTGCTGTGCTTCGGAACCTCGCACTCAACTCTGCATCCGAGACATTAGCGGTTTTACGAATGGCATCCCAGCTGCAGACACAAGCTTTCGTTGAGTATCCAAACACTAAGTTGTCCCAAGAAATTACGCACTCATCGTGAATATACACTCGTCGCCATACAGTCCGGAAAGCAGATGTTATTCGAGCTTCAGGCAAATTCTGGGCAAAAGTTAAGATGGATGAGTGTCGTTATAGTGACCGATCTTACCTGGACGCGAGCAAGCAGGTGAAGAGCGGTTGCAAAGTCTTCTAGGCTAGAATCATTGTCTTTGAGCGTCATGACATCTACTGCATCTTCTATGCACAATGCCCGGCCTTGCAGCAGCCCTCGAACCAGGTCCTTGAATATCTGCCTCACCAATTTCAAATGGAGCTTGTTGTACATTTCCGGGGACTTACATCCTTGAGGGCTGGCTTTTCTTGCAAACCAGTTGCAGTGGCCTTTACAATCGTATCGATTTGGCTATCTAGGGTTTGGCGGCCACGGATTGCGTCAAGGGCAGATCTGAACTCTTGCAACAAGGCTTCATGTACACTAACAAAATCCAGGTCATCATGGAATGCTGTCAAAGGTGATATGATGGAGCAGGAGATATAATGAGATAAGAATTACCATCGAGTAGACTACTGTCAGCTGCCCCTGTGTTTGATTCGTGTAGTTGTGCCAGATGAGCAAGTTTTCCAATACTGAGCATCAACTACCCGAGGGCAATAAGTAACGGCAGACCTTACAAGGCCTCACGCACTTACATGTTTCGCATCGAGGTTGCCGGCGTGTCCAGCTTCTTTTAGAAGGGTTGCGCATGCGATAGAATATCTTTCTTTGCCAAGATCATTTATCCACGAGATGGAGTTGCTAGGATTTTCCGCAAAATACTTGTCAATGTGAGGACTATGAGAATCATCATGTGCAAACATGACTCGAAGCTCCCCTACAGTGATAGATGTATGAACAGAGACCCATCAATAACATTCAAGGATACATACCATGTTGAATGTACCACCGATAGAGCTCCGTTGTAAATCCATCCTTGAATCGCTCAATGTACGCCTGTATCCGAAGAAAATTGGGGTTGGACTCGGGCGGATAAACCGTGTCCTTGTGACACAATGATGCAAGTCCACTGAAGTCACGATACTTCTCAGCAAGAGAAAATGCAGCATTTGCATAACCATTCCTGCCTGAAAAACAAAACTTCATCTTGAATCAAGCCAATTCATCAAAAGTGCACTTACGCAGAGTTTCGAATACTTCTGGTCGAAGCATGCCGAATTTTTTGGACAGTTCCTCACGGTCTCGTTGATAACCTGGCTCAGACATTGCGAACGGACTAAAAGCAACGTGAGAAGAGGCCCAGTCAAGAACTGCACCATTCAATACCTCCCCAGCCAGTCAAGTCTCTCTTGAATGCAGGTAAAGAGAGCAGCAGCAAGATCAGGGAGCTGTGTGCCGGGTTCTGAGTCAGACTTTGTTCGGTGTCCGCTCGAAGGAGCCTCGATGGCCTTCGTCGTTGCGTCAAACAAACCCAATACAACATCAATAACAGCTGGCTTGCTACTCCAAGGCGTGATCATAGGCAGGTCAATGCCGTAAACCTGTAAATTGTAATCTCTGTAGTCGAAGGCTGAATTGAGGACAGTCTGTCGTTAAGATAAGGATTAGGGCGCCGAACAAAGGGAAGAAAGGTATACCAGAACAATACGATTCGCTTCCGGCAAGAACTCGATGATATCCCGTTGTGTAAGTCGAGCAGCTTGAGTTGCAGCTTCACCGACCTTGCCGACAAGGCGACCAATGTCTACTAGTCGAAAGCGGAAGAAAGCACGAATCACGTCTTCGTGATGACCTTCGTTGATCTCTTGCATATAGGCATGAACGGCATCATTCAAAATGCTATGGGCTGGACTCGTCCTGGCAAAGGATTGGTTGGATTGAGGATTTGGGGTAGCAAAAACGCATACACTAGAAGATCATTATGTCTCATCCACAATTGATAGCACGCGAAGAGCTTTTCAGCATCTGTTGCAAGCTTTTGTCGGCATTGTTGGGATATCTAAAAGGCTTGCTCCAGAAAAACTTGTGATTTGATCATGAGAAGATTTTGACCTTGCCGAGAACAGCGTTGTCGTTGATGAAGCGTATAAGCCAACTCAACCTTTCCTTCCTTTCTGTCAGTTGTGCGCCTAAATCATGATTTTTTTGAATGATATCTGGGTCTAGCAATCATCAGCAAAATTGTTGATAAGCATGGAAAGCAAAAGCAGGTCTACCTGACTCTAGGACGGCCTGACTAAGCTGTTGTGCGCCTTGCATCAGACTCTCCTCATCCAGATCGGGCGGCAAACTGAATTGAAGCGGATTCTGTCGAAGCCGGTTTGTCAGAGAAAATATATGCAAAAAGCTGTTCTTACATCTGGCAGACCGCTGAACAAGATTGCCTGAGTCATGGCAGACTTGACAAGCTTGGCCTCTCCATTTCTTTGCTAGATTCAAAAGCTGTTTGAGAAGAATGGTCACAAACACATACTCTATGTCATAAGCAAGAATCGCGTTTAGATTCATCGACACTTTCATCATTGTAGTAGCGGTCAACACCAGTAGAGGGCCGTCATCCTGGGTGCCAACACCAAGAGTCCTATCCATTGTAGACTTGAACTCGAGGCGCTCTCTGTAATCGACATCTAGGAAAAGGTTGATGAGAAATTCTTCAACACCTTGGATCCAAACTAACCTCGTGAGCAGAACGCAACAGCATCTCCAAACTGTATGCTAATCAGTGCACCATCAAGGGCCAGTCTTATACGAGGATGCATAGGCGCAGCGCTGTTAGTCAGTGTCTGCCACAAATCCATATGAGTAACGTAACGGTAACGAGGATCGGCTTACACTCTGATAAGGAACACTTCGCACGGTGTTAACTGTGAATACCTTCTCTCTGGAGGTGATGTGGGCCAGAGCATATACCCTTTTAACACTTCTACCATCCAGAACCATGGACATTTCGTCTTCGGCAGCAGCATAAGAAACTAAGACTGCTAACGCTTCGCTGCAGCACTAATGAGCTTATGGACCTTCGTGAGAAGTAAGGAATTTGCACACCCATCCACCGCCAGGTCGACAAGTTCGAGATCTACCTTCTGGTCATCAGCATCCACACGAGTCCCGAAAGCTTTCCTAACAGCAGCCGACAAGATTGCCAGAACATCACTTTCCAATGATAGCTGCTCCCAGCCTTCAGGACTAATTGTCCACCGTTGAAGCCGAGTGTCTACTATTGCCCATATCTCTCGTCCACCGGTCCCGGTTTTGGCGCCGAGTGCAATCGCACTAACGTTTCTAGAATGACTGAAGGTGTTCGTTGCGGAGCCAGAGGAAAAGATAGAGGGGAGTAATCGGGACAGCGAGATGGAATGGGATGGCCTAGCGAAAACATGTGAGCTGAGATGACGCTGACCCCCCGAAGACACGAGGGTCAAGCGGAAAAGATTGCCAGCGGATGTTGAAGCGATATATGTTTGGGACTAGAGAGAGAATGAATCAGTGACTTGGCTTGACGGCAGTTATAAAGTATGCCTTACGTCCGAGCGAAGAAGGTTCGTAATGAATTCCCCTGGGACGACGTCGAGTTGTACCGTGATATAACGATCACCACCAGCAAGGCCAATACCAATACTGTCCCAGAACCGAATCGTTCCGCCGACAGACAACAGAATCAAACCGGGTTCTCGGGATGTACTATGGGGAATGAGCGCATGAAAAGGAGGTTGAAGCTGATTAGATTCTCGGGGACAGGAGAAAATGTAACAAGTCGGTGTTCCTTTGAGTGCCTGAATCTGTGCTTTGAATCCCACAATAGATATCAAAAAGGCTAGCGACAGACCTGGGCATGTTGCCAGACAAAGCAGGTTTGTGCAGATGCCACCAATGCAAATCCAGTCAAAGTGTCAATATCTCCTGTGTATGCGTCTCTAAAGAAATCTTGACGAGCGTAAGTGATCAAACGACGCGTGATAGGAAGATGTTCCTCATACCAGCATTTTTCAACACCTGCTTTAATTCCACAGGTAGGCTTGCATAGAACGACACTGCAAGTTGATCAGACTTCGCATATAGAGTCTCTCCAACGACCCTCATATTCGGCCTTTCGCTCAAAACAGAGCCACCTTCGTCAACATCCATGGCAAAGAAGGCAGATCCATGGTCGCCCGGACGGTTACGAACCGGAGTGGCCAATCGAGATGTTGCTCGGACGGTCGTGTTTGCAGCAGCAGTTCGAGTACGACGTGGTGGAGAGACTGCTGGCTGTTTGTTCCGCGAAGACCGCCGCGGTGCAGGTGACGGAGAAAACGTAGCCATTTGACGCGTTCGAATGGTCAGTGGACAAATGTCACGACTGAACAAGCTCTCTTCGAATAACACACACACACAAGCAATCGCACGTGCCTTCAACTGCGTACAGTACCAGCAGATAATACCAATTTAATGAGTATACAATAACAATAGCCATACAATGCAAAGTAGATATACACGGGTGTGAAATAACGGTCAGAAAATGGGATATCCTTCCATTACTTGCCGCCAGCCGAGAACTTGGTAACACTCTTAGTACCCTCAGAGATAGCATGCTTCGCGAGCTCTCCTGGCAAGATAAGCCTGACGCTGGTTTGAATTTCTCGAGAGGAGATGGTGGATTTCTTGGAGTAAGATGCCAGCTCTGGAGGAGGTATAAGACAACACCAATATACAGATAGTAGCACCACACACTAGAAGCTTCGGTCGCTATGCGTTCAAAGATATCGTTGACGAAGGAATTGAGGATAGCCATAGCTTTGTTGGAAATACCCGTATCGGGATGCACTTGTTTGAGGACTGGAGGCAAATGAATCTACAATTCGATACATATATATACGAACCAACACTCACCTTTGTAGATATAAGAGCTGTAGGTCTCTTTGCGCACCTTCCTGCGTTTCTTCTTCTCACCATCAACAGGTGCAGCAGCCTTGCTCTTACTTGCCGTCTTCTTCGCGCCTTCAGACTTAGCAGGAGCCTTGGAAGCAGTAGAGGCTGGAGCCTTGCCAGCAGTCGAAGCAGGCTAGAGGGTCTCGTGAGCTTATAAAATCAATACTCAGCAAGATATCACTTACTTTGGGTGCCATTAATAGAGAAAATCAGAGTATCGAGGCGCTAGAGTGAGCAAGTCAATATCTTAGAGCTGAATGTAGAAGGATTCATACATCAAAGTAGATTGGTACCCGAGGATGGTGGTGGGCAAAAGAAGAGATGATGGGGTCAGTCGACGTAGCCGCGTCGACTTTTGAACGAAAGTGTTCTGGCGGACCTTGAAATATTATCACGTGCATTCAACAAACGGGTCACAACCGCGTTTGTCACATCACGCGTTGTATCTTAGGGAACGTCACTCGCTCTTTTTCGAAGAAGGTTGTACATACTTATTACCATTTTCTTTGGACTATGTAAATCCAACTGCGCAATTTTTGCTACTTTAAGTGTGCCACTACCACAAAAACCTGATATGGATACTCAAAGACACCTTTTTCCTTGTCAATCCATACTTTATCTTCTCCCTCGTCAACAATCCTTCTTACATCTGCCTGGACCTCTGCTTTGTCGATCGGAGGCAACACAGCTATGTAACTTTTGCTAGAAGCGCGATCGACTACGATATCAACATTTGTGGGCAGCTTATAGGGCCAGATTTTCTCCACTGGTGACTCGAAAAACTCGCGATAGGAGACAGTTTCGAAAGTTTGATGCCAGAGATTCAGACGGAACTGGGGTGTTCCTTGTTCATGTATTTCAATCCGATCCCGGAGCTGTGCAACCCAGCGTGCACGGCCTCTGCGAAGGTCTCAACGAAAGGTTTATTTAGAATGTGGTACATACCTATCCTCAAGATTCCATATCAAAACAAGAGATCCTCCGGGCTTCAATATTCGAGCAAATTCTGCAGATGCTTTATCATAATCAGGACACCAGTGGAACGCCTGGTCTTCAATCAGTGCAGACTTTGACATCGTGAGCATCGTGATACCTGTGCAATTATGACTAGATCCGCCCAGTGGTCTTCCACCCCAGTGTTGTCAAAAGTCCCATCATGAACGGTGACTCTTTCATCGATAACTGTCTTTTCAAAGACCTCTCGCATCCCAGCACTTGGCTCTACGGCCTTGATTTGTTGAACATCAGATGTCCATCGTGGATGAGCCAACAAAGCACGAGTAAAGATTCCTGTCCCGGCTCCAATCCTGTGAGGATGTTGACATTCAAATGGATATCGCACGGGAGTCCATCATACTCTACAATGCGGACGCTGACTGTCTGCTTGGCAACATCCCGGATGTAATCCAGCGAAAAGTCTTGGTATGAAGGGCGCACTCTGGGATATCTTGTAAAATTGGGAATCCATCTAATCCAGTAGTGAGATTGTCACCTGTCGTAGAGTTCGTTGGTGCCCTGGCCAAATCCAGCTTGAGCGGTAACATGCACTGACATATGATGTTGATTGTAATTGGGGTTTCGAAGGACCTAAGTTACAAGTACCTTTGTCAGGAAGGAATTGCTCCCGAATACAAATGCCCTGAGTGTCGCCCACGTGGTTGGAGCTCATATCATTGATGCTGTTGGATGTAGTTGCAAATTTGCTTGTCCTTATGCCATCTCTTTGTATCTAAACTTCTTCTGCTTCTCTCTGGACCCCCTTGGTGAAACGCTGCATTGAAGATGACTCTACTGGAACTCACAATCAAAGACCATTTAGGGAGAGTGATATCCTTTACGCGCGAGGATGCTGTTCTGAAAATCAAATCAGGTATCTCGTATCCATCCAATCTTGAAGCACGAGCAGGATAGCTAATCTTTCATTTAGATTCCAAGGCTTCCATTTACATCCCTTATCGTCAAATTCTGAGTGTCGACTTCCAGCCCAACAGTGGAATCCTCACTGTGTTATATCTACACCGCAAGAAACAAGCAGATCCTCTCGGGTTAGTTAAACTTGGGGGAGTACATCAGGGAAGTACTGTTGACGTCACGACACAATGGGCTGAATCCCTCATGACACATGTATACGAAAGTCTGTCATTCTTCTCCCGCGTTGATTCATTGATTTAATTCTCAGGATGTAGACTCGGGCGTAGAGAGGCACCGGCGTTTGAAGGTCCTTGTTAATCCCCATGGAGGCGTGGTGCGTACTCAGTTCGACTCATACTCTGTCGGAGGACTCAAGTCCGCGCATTCTGCCTCTCCAGCGCAAGGGCGTCTCCGTGTTTTTGAAAACTGTAGAACCGATATTCCGCGCTGCTCGATGTTCACTGGATGTAACTTGTACGAGAATTCTAGCTCTGAAATATAAGGCTTATTATTTCCTGTAATTCTGAATCTTCTCTCAAGACACCACGCATCGAGGTCATGCATTCGACATTGCCAAAAACCTCCCCCTGGATTACGACGCAATAATCACTGTATCTGGTGATGGACTCATTCATGAAGTCTTGAACGGTTTTGCTCAACACGAAGACCCTCGGAAAGCGCTCAGCATACCAATTGCACCGATACCAACCGGATCCGGTAACGGACTGTCCCTCAATCTTCTTGGTCCCGAAGTGAGTGGATGGATATTTTGAACTAAAGCCACTTAGTTTCGAGGTTACAGCGAGGGTTTGATGTTACTGAAGCGGCTTTGAATGCAATCAAAGGTACATATTCTTGTCCAGTTCATTACTTCTTCCCTTCTTAGAATCTCTTTTCAGGAGAGCATATGAAGGTCGACGTATTCTCGTTAACTCAGAGTGGCAAACGGACTATATCATTCATGTCTCAAGCTTTGGGGCTGATGGCAGATCTTGATATTGGAACAGAGAATCTACGCTGGATGGGGGATACTCGCTTCATGGTAGGCTTACTACGCGGAAGTGAGTATGATTTGGTCAAGTTCAGCGTACACAATTCATTTTTCACAGTCCTTAAGTTCAAGGCATGCCCCGTTCAACTCTCCTACAAGATTGCGGAATCCGATAAGGTAAAGATGGCGGAAGATTTGTTCAAGCTGCAAGCAGACCGCAACAGTCAAGGACAAACTTCCATAACACCCGTCACGAGCGGAGGGCTTCCGCCTTTAATGAACCTCCCCGATGATACTGAAGGATGGACAACCTATGATAAGCCTATTCTGTACGTCTATGCTGGAAAAGGGCCATATGTCGGCAGGTACTATCTTTGCTCATCTCGATCGGTTTAGTAAACTAGTTCTGATTTCAAAATACAGAGACTACATGGCGTTCCCCGTCTCTCAGCCCGACGATGGTCTGATTGACGTTATGGTACAACCTGTAGTATGTCCTACATTCTTTGCTGACCTCTCCACCTGATACGAGTATGGCTCAGTCTTCACGAAAAGAAATTTTATCGTCTCTTGGAGGCGCAGCGAAAGGAGAGACTTACTGGCAACCTAGCGTAAGATGACTCCGAAATGCATACAATTATTTACTCTATCTTCCTTCTCTAGCTACACTACGTGAAGGCTCATGCATATCGGATAAAGCCACTTACCCCCAAAGGTGCTTTGGCAGTTGATGGTGAAATTTTCCCATTTGAGGAATTTCAGGTAGAGGTCCACCAGAAGTTGGCAACCCTCCTCACCCCTTACGGATATTATGCCGTTAACTTTTCACCGCCGCGCCCAAACATTTCAACTGGTGGTAAAAATCTGGTAACAAACATTGATCAGTAACTTCAAGCTATGACCTGTGTATGGGTCAATTGACAGTCGACGTATTGTGCCCTTCCTTATGATGTATGATATCAAGATACCTGTAATACGACATAGATTTTCACCATTGATGTACACTGTAGAGTGTCTGCATCCACGCTGGTCCATCACGTGTTTCTTTTGTGGACGCGATATCTTTTGTGGACGCGGCTGTCGGTCAACAACCTGTTGTCACTACTTTCAACCCTACGGCAACGTGAACTCCTGTCCGTCATCTAATTACAATGCCTAAATTGTCTCAATAGTAAGCCCCGGAATTGAAATATTTTTCGCTTCCTTTCGACTCAAACTGTCCAGTGAAAAAGAGCGTGAGGCTAATATTGCAAGGAATCGCGCTCTTTTGGAAGAGCTCGAACTCAAACAAGCAGTTGCTGGACTCGGATTCACTCCTTCAGCCTCCAAATCAGCCCCTAAGACTAAGGTCCAACCGGTTCAACCCAGGAAACGAGTCAAGAAAGAAGTACTCGAGTTCGAAGCCCCCAGAAGACAGTCTTCTAGGTTGAAGAGAACAGCCATTGACCCCGATGAAAGTCCTTCAAAACGCCAGAAACGCGAGGTATAGTAAGCGTCCATGCCTCTTACGTCTCCATTAATGCGTGTACTTTAGGCAGAACTGGAATTACTACGTGCCCAGGAAGCGGAGGAAAGGTTAGAGGCCGAAGAACGTGCGAGAATCGCCAGTCGTCCACGTCGACATGACCTTGAACTGGATGTGCTTCTTGGTGAAGAGGAGAAGGAAGAAGTTTCGCCCTTGATAGCAATATTACGGGATGACATTCAAGATCCGTATCCAAGACGTGTCGCAGACCCAGAGGCGTTTACTTATGATAAGGATAACAAAAAGGAAGAAGCCGAAGTCAGTGAGCTTCGAGAACGCCTTCAATCACTTAAGATCGTATCTCGTGCCAAAGTCACTCAGGACAGGGTTTATAGTGCAGCTTACCATCCGGAAATTTCGAAAGATCTTGTATTCTTTGGAGGTGCGTGTATATCTACTGTTTGAGCAACTGGGCCCTGGCGTTGGAGACTCATCAGCCAACAGACAAACATGGACAACTTGGAATATGGGATGCAAGAGCAATTCCTGACGAGGTACCGGACGAGGATGGCGGAGCAGAGACCAATGAAAATGGTGAAGGGGGGAAATACTGGCGTTTACAGGTACACTGGCCCGCAACGTCCAAGTCTTCGATAAGCACTATCAAGATGGATCCTGTTAATGCCCACAGCGTATATTACGCCTACTAATTTTCTTCGTCAAGTGTTCACTTTCTCTTCTTCAGGTTTATACAAGCTCCTACGACTGCAGCGTGCGGTGCCTGTCATTTGAAACCGGTATATCACGTCAAGTTTGCGCCACAGAAGATGGTGTCCTTATTTCCAGTATCGATCTAAATCCCACGGGCAACGAAATGTGGTTATCGGACAGCTCAGGTGGCGTGACACACCTGGATTTGCGAGCAAGCGAATCCAAAACGAGGTGGTACGGCCTTTCTGAGCAGAAGATCGGGTGCATAAGCTTAAATCCGACACGTCCAAACTTCCTACTCACTGCGAGCAATAATCGATCGTTGAAGTGATTATCACCGCCTTTTCAGTATCCGCCTCCTCACATTCCCGACAGAATATGGGATACCAGAAAATTAACAGAAATTGCTGTCGAGCTCTCAGATGCGGTCCCAGATTCGACGGGACTGGAATTCGGTACAGAAACGATCAATAAGTGGCTAGAGACAGGCCCAGGGAAAACTTGCTTGCGAGCTGAATGGCGACATGACAAGTCTGTCAGTTCAGCCTACTGGGACCCCCGGGGACGATCCATTGTAAGTACAAGTTACGACGACAAACTGCGACGTAAGTCTCGATGCCATTTATTCGATGCCGGAACTGAAGATGCAAACTACAGTTTGGGATATATCATCTGAAAGGTTCACAAGTACCAGACCTTTCTCGTCATCACGACCATTCGGTCAATTGACGCATAACTGCCAAACGGTCTGCTCTTGCCTGTGGTTTTTGGTCATTCGAATACTGATGCTGTGCAACTTATCAGGGTAAATGGTTAACCATTCTAAGGGCGCAATGGTCTCCCAATCCCGATGTTTATCCTCATTTCACGGTATGTACTTCCTGAACTTCCTACACTTCAAACAATGACCAAAAATTGAAGATTGGGAACATGAACCACTCACTCGACATTTTCTCTTGCAAAGTGAAATTTGATGTTTTCTTCTCATGTTTCTAGCTTATGGTTTTTAGGGTGATCTTGTCGCCAGGCTTGTTGATAAAGAGAAGTACGTGCAATAAAATTTTGTCGCTAAAAATACACGAATTAAAAATGTAAATCAGGATTACTGCTGTTCAAGCTGTCACTTGTTCTCATCCCAATGTCGTTGAGCGGGCAGCTAGTGGAAATGCCAGCGGTAGATGTGTCCTCTGGTCCATCCCATCAGAATGCTAGTCAATGGGGCTATAACGGATATCTTGGAGTAGAACATTGGATCGTACAATATTCTCATATCAACTATAATAATGTGCATCAAGCATACACAGAATCCCAGTCATCGTCAGGGTCTGGTGCTACGGATGGAGATTTAGGCTTGCGTGCGGCGTCGTCGTTCTCCATCTCTCGGAGAACATCCCACATGTCTTCATCTTCATCTTGAACCGGAGGGGGATGTGTGGATTTCGTCGCGTCCTGAAGTGTGTCTATTTCGTTCCACATGGCGTCATCCTCACCTCCTTTTGAACTGGGAGTGACAGCCTGCATTGTTTCTGATGCGGCACCTTGCATCGAATCTAATGCTTCCCACATAGCCGCGTCATCATCACCGGTGACGATATTTCGTTTGGTTCGATTTTCAATGTTCAAAGTTATTTTAGTGGGATCAAAAGAGTTGCTTTCCTTTGCTAGGCGTTCCTCTTCTTCATGAATGACGGCGTCAATATCAAAATCATCGTCATCTAATCCTGACGTGGAGGATGGGGGACGAGATGGTAGGCGGGAAGATGAAGAAGCGTAGGCAGCACCATTTGACGCAGGTGATGACGCACGAGAAGATCCACTCTGAAGAGTCGCGTCACCATGATGGATTTCAGTCAGGTCAATGACTTCATCATCATCTTCAGGTTTTCGACCATTGATGAGTCCATGTTCTTCATCTCTCCAGACACCTAGAGCGACCTATTGGCAGAGAATTAAAGAGACAGGGCGATGCTTTAGCTACAAACTTACATGCATACGTTTCGAGTGACACAACTTTTCGATGCGTTCAACGGTATCGCGGAAAGTAGTTCTCGGAAACATTTCATGGGTCCAGTATCCATAGACTTGCAATAGCCTATTCAAATCCGTAGCCTGAAACGATATCAAGATATGATTTGTTGCAAAGAACTAAGCAGTAATACCTCATGGCCTTTTCCCTTGATCTTGAAGTTTTTGGTGTCCTTGATCAGTTTGGGGAAGCCATTAGGTCCTAGTAAGCGTCCTTCGTCCAGTCGTGCAGGCTTACTCCTCTCCTTTCTGCCTTCTTTGCCCTTCTGTCCGTCTGCTTGGTTCGATGTCCGGTCGTTGCTTGGGTCTCTCGGAGGAGAGCTGCTCATAATAGCATGTGGAGTCAGGCTGGGCATGGGCCTTTTGTGGCGCGCTTCAGCCTCACGTGTAAGAGCTTCAGTGTTGAGATCAGAAGTCAAAGGTTTAAAGCTGAATGGGTCATCCTCCGCTTCCACCTCTGCAAACATTGCATCAATATCAACATCTATGTCTGGTAGATTCTTTCGTGGTGCCCGATGAGCATTTTCCTCGTCTGAATCCGCGAGAAATAAGGGTTCATGTGAGAAAGAATCAGATTGTCGTCTAGCTGGGACCTCATCGACGGCTTCGTCCCAGATGTTGTCCAAGGAGTCCATTTGCAACGCGTTGTTGGTGCATGTTTAGGTGACGCGATAAATTCTAAATTCCAGATTCTCATGTGACTTGCTACTCATGGCGTCGAACCAGTCGGCTTTGATAGCAGCCCCCAACGTACAAGATGGAATCGAATATTGGAACACACAACCCGCAAGCTATGACGGTGTACTTGGTCTGTCCAATTAGTTTTCTTTAAAGGATCTTATTGACTTGTAAAAAAGGCGGGTATGGTGAGGGGGTGCGTGCTAATATTCATCTCTTGGAAGGTCGAATGCTTGAACTCGTGTAAAGACCCTACCACGTATAGATGCACTTGGCTCTCGACTCTTCTTGCTTCATCTATATCCCGATCTTTCCACTATTCCTTCCTCGATCAGGCCTCTTCAACCTCAGCTTCCACCGAGGACACGAGCTCTTGATGTCGGCGCAGGCATCGGTCGCGTCACATCAGATGTCCTTCTCTACCTTGTATCGGATGTAGTGCTTCTAGAGCCTGTCGAGGCTTTCGTTCACGAAGCCCTTGCCAGATGCCGGGCGAGTACCAGCTCCGAACCTCCACAAAAAGGGCAGCCTCCCTGGAAAGGGATCGCAGACGGAACCAAGAGCGTCACGATATTGCAAGGCACGCTCCAAGAATTTGATCCATTGAACCCTCATCGTGTCACCTTCCTGGACCGCATCGGATACCAATCCCCACGGTCGTTCGATGAAATAAATATGGGTTTTGACGTTATCTGGTGTCAGTGGTGTTTAGGCCATCTAAGCGATGCCGACCTTGTCGTCTTTCTTCGGCGCAGTCATGCTGCACTGAGAGAGAAGGAGAAGGGCAAAAGTGTCATAATAGTGAAAGAAAATCTTTGCCAAAACAAGGAGGACGGTTCAGCTTGTACTGTATTTGATGAGCAGGATTCTAGTTTGACAAGGTTTGAATATTGCACTCTTTCTGAAAATCCTGGTGACATTAGATAAATAGATCAGACATGGCTTGGAAGAGTATTTTCAAAGAAGCTGGTCTTCGCCTCGTCATGGAAAAGGTACAGGAAGGGTTCCCTGATGGACTATACGTCGTGAAAATGTTGGCTTTCTTATTCATTCTCATTGGATATGTTCATTGATATCTTTGCTGCATAGGTATGCACTTCGATGAGAAGTACAAAGAGTGAAGTATGCAAAATTAATGCCGTAAGGGTCAGTAGCTGGATAGAGATACAATGCCAGAAAACATCCCAGAAACATTCCATGAGAGGACGAGATCCGCAAGCTACAGAAGTAGAAGAAAGGAACTATGTGTACCAATGTCAAGATTGGAGGCCAGCTCCGACTTGGTCCGTAAAAATGGCATCATTCAAGTCACTTCTTCTACGATCCCGTAAGGAGGACCGTTCCTTCAGGGCTGGAAAAGCAAAACGGATGGCACGGTCAAGGACGAGCCAATTCTCGTCAGACGTAGCACCTTCAAGCGTCTTCAACACCACTTTCTCAGGACGATGGAATGTCAGCTGGTGGGGATGTTGATGCGAATTTCGGGTGTGTGTGGTCGTAGATTTTGCCGCCTGCGTGTAATAATCCAGGAGGGGAGATGTTGAAGCATAAAACTGGGTCAGGCGGCGAGTGAAAACCTCCTGATAGATCAACAACTGCCATTAGACATTATAAAGAAAAGATCCAAGATATTGCTGACTGGATTGTCATCTGGACGCTTGGTTAGGGGTTCTCCGGTAATGTCATCATACCCCTCCATCTTGGGAGGGTTATACGACATGTTGTAAACTCGACCCGAAGGAAGATGGATCCACCGATCCGAGATGCGACTCAAAATTATTTCATCTGGAACATCAATGTTGACAACGAAGGTGAGAGAAGTATTTTTCTTCCTGTAGGACCGGTCTTTGTCAACAAATGACGGATCGTGTGACTGAATAGATTCTTACTTGAGGTGGTGATCTAATAGTTTTGCTTGCCCAAGAGTGCGAGGGAACCCGTCTAGAATCCAATGCTAAAAAGGCGTCATGAAAGTATGTGGAACACAAGACATACGCCTATACCTTGTTGTGTAGTGAGTCCAAGTTGCTGGTGATGACCTTGAGCATGACCTCATCGGGTAACAGCCCACCCCGGGCAACTGTCTCCTCTGCCTCACGTCCAACCTCCGTCCCCTCAGCGATATGTTGACGGAGAAGATCACCAGAGGAGAGTGATAAGATGTCATACTTGTCCACTAATCGCGCCGACAATGTTCCCTTTCCGGCTCCGGGCTTCCCGAACATAAGCATACGGAGAAAAGGGCTCGAGTCGTGTTCATGGTCGTCGCTGAGGGCCTTGGCGTTGAGGGAGAAAGGCAGAGCTCTGCGCGAAGGAACAGAATACCCGATTTCACGGAAGAAGGACTTTCGTACGGCACGCTTGTCTACTTGGGCGGTTCGCAAGGAAAGCATGGGGAAAGCGACCACTTGAGTACTGAGCACTTAAGGATGTAAATACTTATGGACCCGGTTGAGACAAATTAGCCGTACACTAACCAATAGGGGCTAACCGATCGTAACTCAGTCCAATCGGTCCCGAAGATAAATCAATGAAGACCCAGACACAAGAGAGCCTGAATTCTGGACTCTTTCTCTTTTTTCGGGTCGCAGTACATGGGTGGTACAGGTTGAATAAACGCAAACGTTCTTCGTCAAAGTCCACTGGTTCTCCTGTACCCTCTCAGCTGTTTCTGAATTACATGACAACTCTGAACGTAGAGAAAAGACAGATGAAAAAGATAAGAATGAGGATTCGGTCGCAGGTGTCGATTCTGACTCTACCATGCGCGAGCCTTTAACTGCTTTCCCACATGGAAGCTCGAATCGTCGTGCGCAAGAGCCAGGCCCTTCAAGGCGGAGTACGTCTGTCTTACTTACTATTTGTCATTCCAACCCTTATGAGTTCCAGTCAAGTCCCCCTCCTATGGTAAGACTCCACTCTATCATCAGAGTCCTCATTCTCCTGAACTCGAGGCCACCACTTTCTTAATCAAGTCCACTCCTTCTTTGACTGCTGCAGACGAAAGAATCGGAAAGTCTGCCTGTGAGGAAATTCTGCCGCCAACTTCTCTCGAAACATTAGCGATAGATTTTCCCTCGAATATTGAGGGCCTCAGTGTGAGCAAAGTGTGAGTGTAAAGCTGCTGGGTACAACCGCTCATCACTGCATTGTGACTTTTGTTTTTTCGAATCAAGCCCAGAAGATTGGTTATGGTCGGAAAACTACCGTCAACTGTGGAAGAAGGCACCTACAGTCTAGGACAAAATCATTTAGGATTTCCATGAACCCGAGATACTCTGACGCCATACGTCGAAAACCGGTCTTGCCCAATCAATGACCAAATTGATTTTTGGTTTGGAAAATTCCCTCAAACACTTGTCCGGACAGTCATACTGAAAGATGTTTTGTCATGTATGCTATCTACGCCAAGACTATCCAGCCTCAGGCATTGTCGTCACGGGGCAGCCGGCCACTGGTGTGTTCACTATCATATTACTAAATCATGCATCTCAACAGGTAAAAGCATTCGGCTTTGGTATTTCATATTACGATTCTTTCAATTCAACCTCTTTGATTATGCATATCATCCGCCATATTCCTTTTCTGCCTTGATAGAGTCTATATAATTACAATCATTCTATGACTGTATGATGCAGCTGCCTTGAAATCAAGGCAGTCGCTAATTCCAATCATCAGCAAGATAAGAGGGAGGTGAAGATCAAATTGCAGCTTTCGATCCACAAGAGGTTTGCTAAGATACAGAAGGGCAGCACGCGATATTTTGCTCCCTACATCAAAGTAATGTTTGCACAACTGGAAGTGGTCCTGATTAACATCTATCGTTCTGGAAGGGCAGCATACGATATTTTGCTTCCTACATCAAAGTAATTTTGGCACAGCTGGAAGTGGTCCTGATTCACACCTGTCGTTTAATCCTGAATCTTCTTCTTTTGCCGATTGGGCCTTTGAATCCTTTGCGCACAATTTTACTCTCGCAAAGAGGTCCAGATTCTCTAACCACGCTACATTTTTCAATTCAAATAGAACGTTCTGACTATCCACCAAAATTGGCGGAGTCTGCTTATGGTTCTTCAGGCCTCAAGCTCTGCACTATGACACACAATAACCAAGTTGCCACTATTGCCAAGAAATATCAATATCATAACAGATTTTGACAATATTGCTCTAGTTTCCATAAATTCTGCTCCCCTCTCAGAGTCATTTCACGTTCCTAGTGCACCTAATAAAACTTTCGCAAGCAGTGAACGAACTTATGGGTTTTGTTCAGGTGACTACTTGCTGTAGACGCGATCTGGACGTAATCAAAAGGGTCTGGATACACGCCGTGCGCAGTTAATGACACCTCGCTCTGATTATATGTACATGGTCATTTCAAGATGTGTATATAGATGCCGTCGGCTTTTTCCTAATCGACACAGAGAAGCTACAGATAATATGATGGTATACATTTTTTGTTATTTGATATGCATAACAATCGAGTCAAAGTGAAGATTAAGCGGAGGCCCCATTTCCACCATTCCCTCCATTCCCTCCATTTCCACCTGTACCGGCGTATTTTCCGCCACCTCCATTGCCTCCATTGCCGCCATTGCCTCCATTGCCTCCATTACCACCAGAGGCTCCCAAAATTCCTCCACTATTCCCGCCGTTCCCGCCATTTCCTCCATTCCCGCCGTTGCCTCCCGATCCACCGTGGCTACCTCCGCCATTGCCTCCATTGCCTCCATTACCTCCGTTCCCGCCATTCCCTCCCGGTCCACCCCAATTACTCCCACCACCGTTTCCTCCATTTCCTCCATTCCCACCGTTCCCACCGTTGGCGCCCCACGAATTCCCGCCCCACGAGTTCTGAAATCCCCCACCATTACCCCCGTTTCCGCCATTACCTCCATTACCACCGTTTCCGCCACTTCCTCCGCCATTGTGCGGATATGGTGTCCACCACTCGTTGTTCCAACCAACATTACCCCCACTTCCACCATTGCCTCCGTTACCGCCGTTTCCGCCTCTATTGTAGGAGGGATAGTAAGCCCAGCGAGAGGGTCTGTTCCATCTGTTGTAGGAGTTGTAGCCGTAATCGTCATAGTAGCCTCGCTAATATCGATTTAATCAGTAAATAAATTCAAAGAAAAGCAATATCGGAACAAACCTGCGCAACGTCATGATGATCTGAAGTAGGTGCACCCAGTGTAGGAGTGACCAAGGCTGAGGAGCTCAAGATAACAGTGATGATAGCGAAGTCGGAGAACTTCATTGTGGTAGAGTGTAGAGTGTGAAGTTATCTCTTGATTTAAAGCCGGGATGATGAATTTCATCGACTTTTTATACCTGAGGCGTGGCAGTGCATGCATGCATCAAGGTTGGCGAGGCTGTGTGTTCAACGGGTTTGTGTGGCGCTAGGGGATGTCTTGGATCCGCTTTAGGGTGTGTAACGACCCACTTGAAGGTCTGAGGCTGTGCGTATGCGCCACACTGCATACTGAGAATAGGAGGGATGAATGTACAAGGGTAGCTTTAGGAGTGCAAAGAGTGGCGCAAACGTCCATTCAATGCATCTGTGCCAAGGAAAGCATCGAAACAGTGGATCGTGTGGCCCCTAAATATGGCCATGTAGCGCATGAAGTAAACTTCACAAGCACATTGATAGCTATGTGGCGGGAATATCACATTCACAGGATCCAAGAACCGACCCTGAGAGCACTATACAATCAAAGTCTTGTTTCATGGACAATTGTTTTGACTACTCCTGCGAATAGATTGGAAATGCGTCATTCTAACCGTGAAGTCAGAACTTACCGTAACAATCAGAACTCACTGATATTAATGCGACCCAGTTACGGCAAATGCATAGGTATATTTGTGAGTATGTAAGACAGCAATCAAGAGGGGCTAACGCAATCAGCGAATGTAATCAGGAAATAGACCATAGAGCAAGGTGCAGGGTTAGTAGTGTCGATAAACGGCAAACGACAACTGACATGCAACACAAAAAATAAGTCCAAGCGCAACGCATGTACATGCTTTCGTCCAGTTTGATCCAACAACCTAAGGCATACATCAAAATCCTCCCTCACCTTTCTTGAAAATAAATTGTCCGTCCATGCGAACTTCGGATAAAAGTACATAGAAGTGGCTCCGGAGAATCAACGACAGGCCTTGGATAATAGACTTTAACGTCTCCACCAATATGTCCAAATGATGACCATGTGTTCAAACCGACAGGTTCCCCACATTTCCGAACAACGTTTCTAGGTCTGAGGCTGGTGCCGGTAATGATCAGAAAGCAAGATGCCGCTTGAACGCGTTTTCAATCGTGATTCTGACAGAGCACAGAGTTGACCCAATCAGAGGGTTTTTCCCAGGCTGTAGGGGACTTGGATGTATGAGGATAGCGTAGGGGAGGAGGGAATTGCGTTGGAAAGACGTTGTCAGAGCGAGAGGAATTTGAGTGAGGTTAGCCAATTGCGACGCGACTTTAAGAAATCGTAGGCGTAGGCGCAGATCGATGACATTTCAATGCATACATATGGAACGTATTAATCCAAATTGGAGCAAGCTCAACAAATACGGACCACTCAGTAAGTCTTTTGTAATCAGACTACTTGATTATTTTTTATGATCCTCCTAGCGTCTTTTCATACATGCAGAGGGTCCGGAAGCCCGCATTCTCGGGCATTCTCTCACAACTTTATTGCTTCATGGTTGTCAAACTATACCCGATGATTATGAAGATTCTCACTCAGGCTGGATTCTGCACCGTGTTCCATCCAGCCGATAAGTTCCCGCATCTGCCTGACCCCAATTACGCCCCGAACTGGGTTATCCGGATTCAGGACCGCGCAGATAGCCATCGCAACATGATCAACATGGATTGGAGGAATCGTCAACGCATTGGCAATTGACTCCCATGGCGATGTTGAAGTTTGCCCTTGTTGTAGACAGGCACCTATATGGCGCAGGACGCTCGATGGAGTTGGCAATGAAGGAGGTGCTTTCGTATGTAGTGTCGCTGAGAGGTCATATAGCATCGCAGCTGGTGTTGACAATGGGCGGTGGTGAGCATGATATACCAAACCTTGTGAAAAGAAAAGCGATGAAATTACGCCAATTTTGTGAACTAAAAGAGGACGTACTGGGCCGAATGTAGACTCCACGGTAACCAGGCTTGCCGTCTAGCAAAGACTCAATGCCTTGTTCAGCCTCCCGCTTTGTTTCGATGTAACGTGCAGGAATGACAGGACGGAAAATGTCTTCGGCAGATATGTACACAAATGGCCGAGGGAAATTCTGAGTTCGTGTATCTGTTGAAGTGACGAACGCCTCGCACACTCGCAAAGCTGCGCGTGAAGTATTGTAACGAGAATCGCTTGCGACTGTTCGGAGGGAACGCACCTGTATCGCGATTCAAAACATCATAGCTCCCTCTTACTGCTTCGCTAGTTGGCCTCTCGAGAGGATTTCCGTGACCCCCAACGACGCTGTCGCGCAAGCTGCCAAGAAGTCCGAGAATATCCCCCCGCTTAATAGCCTGCTTATAGCTGCTGTTTGCAATTAGAGTTCCCAATGTGTGCACCACGCCGTCAACTTCTGGAAAAATGTGTGCAAAGGTTTCGGGATGAAGCGCGTCACCTTTTCGCCAGTCTACCTAGATGCATGCGTTCAGCCACAACGCGATGAAACAAGTGAAATATGCAGCACACTTGGGACACCCATGCTGGCGCATGACCTTTCGCTGATCGATAGGGCAGTCCAGAGGAGCTGCATAAATTGAATTAATTATGCTCATGTTCTCAACGGGGACCCTACCTCACACTCGTCACCTGTATTCCTTTGGCCAATGCAACCTTACATATTGCAGATCCTAAAAGAAATGAATGAGCTTTTTGGCAGACATGATTCGCACAAAGCAGATACGATACCTATGAAACCGTTTCCTCCGACAACGAGGATCCTTTGTAGAGTAGAGATCATCAATCAAGACACAATGAATAAGTGGATCAGGCACGTCTCGGATAAAGTTTTGAGACAGAAGGTTTCAGCTGTGGATCAATATTTGTTGAATAAAATTTTGAATTTTGAATACGTAGAGTGCAATAGAAGTTCTTGTGACAGCAGGGACATATATAGATAACATTGATGCATAAATAAAGTATTCAAAATTGTTATATTTGTGTGCACAGCACATTTACCATATAGGGAGAATCTCTAAGAGTAACTAATAATAGTTAGTGGGGCTGCCAGGCACACCAAAATGAAAACAAGAGTCGCATAGCGAGAAGTAAAGGAGCGGCACGAGGAATGAGCGAATACCAGTCGAGGAATACATAAGAGAAGTCAATCTAGCTCATGTCATAAATGGGCCCTCGAGTCGTTCATTGTTGATCACGCGGGTCCTCCTGGAGAACTAGCCCCGGAGAAGAGGTAGATCAATACCCGCTGAAAAGTTAAATGTAAGAAGTATATGCCCAATGACAAGCTTAGATGAAGGACCATTTAACTGGGAAGAACTGTCAGCTGATCGCCTCCACATGAGCCGATCTGGAACCTACTGTCAACCATTCCTTGGTCCAGAGTTCCGATTTGCTTGAATGCAGCCAGAGAGAGATCGATCGAATTCCGGTTTTCGCAAGTTGGGCAAGCATCCGCGATGGTGACGACCACAGACTAACGTAAATATAAGCTAAGAAAACTTCGGGAATGGAGAGCTTTCCCAACCTTGTTGTTGGCAGGATTTGTAATTTTAACCTGCTTCCCACAGAGAGAGGACCTTACGCTGAGGTTACCGTAACGTTCCCCGTCTAGGTAAGGGTGAGCAAATATTCTGATTCACAGAACTCATTGTCCACTTACCGATGGCAGCGATGAGATCGGAATCCCTGTGCACTGTACCACAGGCACCGGCTACGCCGTTTTGGTAGAAGAATGTAGCACTTAGACAGAGATTGAGTTCAACAAGCGAGAAAGACAGGCAGGCATGAGACCTACAATCCACCACTGTTGACAGATTGAGAGGCAGAAGTAGCTTCAACCCGAGCCTCGTCTGTCGCCTTCGAAGGTGTGGGGGAAGGTGAAGCCTTGGTCAAAGTAGTGGTCTTAACTGGGTTAGGTGTCGTTGAGGGGACTCGAGTAGTAGTGGGGGTTGTGGTGACAGCAGGTGTGGGTGTGGAGGGGGCGGCAGCAGAACTCAAGAACTCATCACTGTCGCCGTCCTCATCACAGTCATCTTCTTCATCATCGTCACTATCATCGGAAGGAGTGGGTATCAAGGCCGAAGACGTGGGAGACGCAGAAAGTGAAGATGTGCACGATGCAGGAAGGTCAGTGACAGCATTCTGTGTCGCCTTTTGGTTGTTCAGTAAAGACTGATATATGAAAAAGTAAAATGAACATACCAGGAGAGGATGACAGCATTTGTCAAAGAAAGGAGTGTTATGCTGGCTGATGCAACCGATGGCAAGGTATCTGGTGTGGTAAGTATCGTAGGGCTGAGTATAGCCGTATTAGACATGTAGGCGAAACGAAAAAGAAAAAGTACCTCGAGATAGTCAGTTGCCCATCCCGCCGGAGGAGTAGCACGGGGAACAACGAGCCCAGATACGGAAGACACGGCAGTAACAACAAAGGCAAAGGAAGCAGGAGAGAACATATTGAAGTATGCACTGAGACGAGGAACTGTGTGAATGTTGCTCGACGGAGGGACAGTATTTAAGGAGGGACTGGGAGGTCTAAGCTTCTAATGAGAAACGAGACAAAAGGAATGCACGCGGACGTACCGTCGAGAGGGCGAGGAGGAAGCAGAAAGAAAGAGAAAGAAGGCTGTTAGACCGAGGAAATCCTCGAGCTGGCCGGAAACCTTATATATACGGCAGCAGGCATGATCTCACGCTGCAAGGAGCCCGTTTTCGGTCAGGGAGTTCCTATTCATTTATGCCGATCCATACATCGCCGCGCACGCTTTGTTCGAGCATCCCAGTCAACTGCCAGAAATTGACATTGAGCGGCAAGATTCTCCAGCTGATCCGACAGCGACCCTTGTGTGGTGGCAACTCCGTTTCTAAGAGGAGTGAAACAAGTCCAGAGCGAAATTACATAGTTTGTATAAAATAGTCGTTTATTCCGCTGTTCCTGATCCATTCATCCGAGTGGTTGTTTGGCTGCAACCCTCGTGCCAAAACAGCGGCACTTACCGCAGCCGCCGACGCTGTGCTGCCCGTTGAAGGCCGCCCTCACGTTGACGACGACATGAGTACGTACGCCTACGATACGGCAAACATCTTTTTGACCCCTCTACGCAGCTGATTATACTCAAAATCCCTTTGCCTCGACACATTCACTCGACACGAACCCATTTGACGACCCCGCGGATTATCGTTCCCAACGCAGTACTAATGATGCAGAAGCCAACAGGCTAGAAGAGATTCAACGACGCGAAGCTGACCTCGAACGACGCGAGCGGGAGCTCAATGCAAAAGCCGACCACCTCCGCCGTCATGGCAAAGCGAATTGGCCACCATGTTAGCATATTCTCTTCTGTAGGCTGCAACCTGGTCAATTAAATGTCCACCTGCTTAGATTTCCCTCTCATCTTTCATTCAATAAAGGATGAGATTCCCGAGGCTTCACAGCCGCTGATTACTCGCTTGTATCAACTCTGGCTGGTCCTCGTCTTAACTTTAATCATTAACATGGTCGCCTGTATCTTCATCTTACTAGCCGGAGCAGAGGAAGGCGGTCGGGACCTCGGTGCAAGCATTGGGTGAGTCTAGTCATAGCCTTTGGGCTCTATCTGGGCGCTGACCAGGCCCAGTTACTTCTTCGTAATTTCCGTTCTATCATTTCTCCTGTGGTACCGGTGAGCAGTGTCTCCGGGATCGCTGAGTTGTAGCTCATGCTTTTTGGCTCAAAGTCCCATATACAACGGATACATGAAGGTATGCTCCATACATCATGAAGGGGCACTTGACTTGTATTGACACCTTCGACAGGAGCAAGCATTATACTACTGTGAGAGCTTCAAAACAGTCATCCGCGCAAGTACCTACCCTTGACAACAGACTTGTACTTCTTCTTCTGCGGGTTCCATCTTCTCTTCAGTGTCTACATGTAAGCACGCGAACTTACCAATTCTTGCTAATGGTATGGCGCCTCATCATCACTATCGCCACAAAGGATCATTGGTGTTCCAAGGTATGTCCCTGTGCCTGACCAAGTCCGAGGTCGAAGGTCTTATCGCAGCTTAAACAGCACTGGGGCCGCCGGCCTCATTCGGACCATTCAGATGTTCGTTAAACACTTTTGGGCGGCCGCTGTCCTCGGCTTGGTCGCCACAGTTGGATGGTTAGTGCAAGGTCTCGGTAATGCATACTATTATCGCGAGGTATCATTACGATGTTTTTGTTCTTGCCTGGACTCTGAACAGCAGAATTTCAGATCTATAATCATCACAACGCTGCAGGCCATAGTATGGAGAAGGTAAAAATACCAATCGCTCGATGGTTACTTGAATTTGAACTTGTTTTAGGCCAAAGCAGAGTTGGCAACCCATGGTGCAAAAGCTTATTTTACTAGAGGATAAATTGCAGCCGGAGTTTTCGTCTAGTCGTAGTCGTGTACTTTCGTTTGTTCTTCATCTCTTGTCTGGCGACTGGCGAGGTAGTTTATATAATAATGCCTATGTATGTTACAATAGGTTACTCGCATTGTTCTCCGTAGTACGCGGAGTTTCAAAAACCTCGTCAAATATGAGCCGTTTTGTTTAGGAAAGGTCATCTCGAAAGGTGAGACTTTCATCTAGGTATTCTTTCTGGTTGCTGAAGTCTTTCTCTTCAAAAGTAAAAAACATATAAAAAAATCTTTACTTCCTCAGCAGTTGCGTTGTTGTCACTTCGTGTATGTGATAGATCTTTCACGACTATTACACTTCTCTCATGTCTATTTAGCCTTAAAAAGTCACATAAAACAGTAACGACCCCCAAGAAAACCTCAGAAAAGCCTTTAATATGTCTTCCCCGTCTGTACCGCAGCCAGAGTTGTCTGGAACCGAGGCCCCTCAGGTTCCCGCTCCATACAATCCTCCTCAAACTTCTGTTGCTTCTGCCCCTTCTGCTTCCCTCTATGTCGGAGAGCTCGATGCCACCGTCACTGAGGCCATGCTTTTCGAGATTTTCAATATGATTGGGCCGGTTGCGAGGTTAGTATACTATCCGTTTTGCTGAGTATACTTACAGTAACGATGACTGACCTTTCTTTTGTAGCATTCGTGTTTGTCGTGATGCTGTCACTCGTCGTTCCCTTGGGTATGCATATGTTAACTACCTCAACGCTAGCGATGGTGAGTTGTTTTCTTAGAAGTTTCACTCTGACCACCTAATATGTCATAGGGGAACGTGCTCTCGAACAACTTAACTATTCGCTGATCAAAAACCGTGCATGGTATGGTTATTTTGGGCGTGGACGTTTTCTTTCTGCCCTTCTCATATACGCCCACCTTCCAGCCGGATCATGTGGTCTCAGCGTGACCCCGCCCTGCGCAAGACCGGCCAGGGTAACATCTTTATTAAGAATTTGGATGAGGCCATCGACAACAAGGTTTGGCTCTTCTAGAAGTCGACTCATTGGATGACTGACTGACGTGGACTAGGCTCTCCATGATACTTTTGCTGCCTTTGGAAATGTCTTGTCGTGCAAGGTCGCCACGGACGAGCAAGGCCGCTCCAAGGGATATGGATTTGTCCACTACGAAACGTCTGAAGCGGCCGAACAGGCCATAAAAGCTGTTAATGGCATGTTGCTTAATGACAAAAAGGTTTACGTGGGTCTCCATATCTCTCGCAAGGTCGGCCGTATTGTCAGAGATGTTCTTGCGTCCTTATTCACGAATTTTTATTAGGAGCGCCAATCCAAGCTTGACGAATTCAAGGCGCAATTCACCAACCTTTACGTCAAAAATCTCGATACGGAAGTGACACAAGAAGAGTTTGAACAGCTCTTCTCCAAATACGGCACTATCACTTCTGCTCTCGTCTCTGTCGACCAAGAAGGAAAAAGCAAGGGCTTTGGCTTTGTCAACTTTGAGAAACATGACGAAGCTCAAAAAGCCGTTGACGAACTCCATGACTCCGACTTCAAAGGCAAGAAGCTCTTTGTTTCCCGCGCTCAGAAGAAAGCCGAACGTGAAGAAGAGCTGCGCAAGTCCTATGAACAAGCGAAATTGGAGAAGCTCAACAAGTATCAGGGAGTCAATCTCTACTTGAAAAACCTTGAGGATGACATTGATGACGACAAACTACGTGCTGAATTTGAATCTTTCGGCACCGTCACGAGCTGCAAGGTCATGAGGGACGACAAGGGTGTTTCTAAGGGCTTCGGCTTTGTTTGTTTCTCCTCTCCAGATGAGGCTACTAAAGCTGTCGCAGAGATGAACAACAAGATCGTTGGCACCAAGCCCCTGTATGTCTCTTTGGCTCAACGCCGAGAGATTCGTAGGCAGCAGCTCGAGAGCCAGATTGCCCAACGCAACCAAATTCGCGCACAGCAGGCTGCTGCTGCTGGCATCCCCGGTGGCTACATCAATGGTCCTATGTACTACCCCCCTCCTGGCCCCGCATTCCCTCAAGGCCGCGGAATAATGGGTTACCCTCAGCCAGGAATGATGCCCCCGCGCGGAGCCCCTCGCTATCCTCAAGGTGGAATGCCTGTTCCTGGCTACCCCCAAGCACCCCCTCAAGGTTACGGGATGCCGGCATACCCGTCCCGTGGACTGCCCCGTGGGCCCCCTCCTTCTCGTGGACCCGGCTCTTCCCCGACCATCCCCAATGCTCAGGCTCCTCGCGCCAATGGCGTCACCCCGGCGAATGGCGCTCCGCGCGCTCCACAGGGCAGCACGGCTGCCCCCGGCGGCCGTGCCTCTGGCCCTCAGTCGCAGTCTAGCAATGCTCCAACCCCTGCTCCTGTTGGCACCGCTGTTCCTCAAGCCGCCCCTGAAGCCGTCGTACCGGAGGTTTCTGCTATCACTTCTGAGCAATTGGCTACTGCTAGCCCCATGGAGCAGAAGCAGATGATTGGTGAGGTCATTTATGTGAAGATTGTTGGGTACGCATCTTGTCTCCTTTACCAGTACCTGTTTCTTATTGATCTGTAACAGTGAACACCCCGACCTCGCTGGCAAGATCACTGGTATGCTCCTTGAGATGGATAACTCCGAGCTGCTTCATCTCTTGGACAATGCTCAAGCCTTGAATGGCAAGGTCGCGGAAGCGCTCTCTGTCTTGAACGAGTACAAGCAATAAGCAATGCGTTACAGAGAATTCCCCCCTCTACTCGTGTTTTTTCATTTGATCATTATACTCACTTGTGGGGTTCGTTCGTTTGTGTACTTTTTGATTTGAATGAATGTGTGCACTCGTTCATGCTTGGAAGTCGAATGAAAAATGCAATCGATAGCATGCGGCAACTGCCTTGTCTTTATGACACACTTCGACGCGTAGACGATATGAAGTGCGGAAGGTGAGAGATATGAATAATACAAATCACGTTCGGCCTCAGCAATAATGCGCTCCGTGTCTCTGATATTCCTGAAGAAAGGAACAATGGTTCTAAAATGGGGAGAAATAGCTCGTAGTCTATCCATTGAATCTGCCCAGCCATGAGCAAATTTGGATTTGTTGCCGTTCTTATCAGTGGCTTGCAAATGTGATCTTTACCGCTTGGCCAGAAACCAACTAGTATATTCCCGTCTTGATAACTCTCCCAAACGCCTCATCGGCAACCAAAAGTCACATCTATCCCTTTGAGTTTCAAACAAGCACATGGGATCAAGCTCAGTCTATCATGTAACAAGACCACCTGGATGAAGGAGACGGACAATGTTTTTGAGGAATCAGGGATAATCATGTATCTGATAGAATGATGGAACGAACATGTATGAAATTGAAGTGACTGTCATCGGAGTATGGGATGTTTTGTTGATCCAAGTCACACAACTCGAAACTAACAGCAGGTACTGAGAGTACTAGTCTGGATAGAAAGATGATAAAGCTTGCATGCGTATGGGCGGTACAGACCTTACAAAGAAGGCATGCTTGACACTGCCTTAAAAGAAACATTTGACTGACACCCACCTTGTCTAGATGGGCGCCAGATTAACACCTATGATTTCAGCTCGAGGGAAGTCATCTGCCATGTCAATGGCCCTAGGCATACGACTGTCAAATATGAGTATCCCGGTAGACAAAGTTATGTTCACCAGAAACCACCGCCTGTTCCGAGGTCGAGTAGTCATCCGAAACGTTAAGATGGGGGAGAGGCTCACTCCTACGCTTCTGGCCGAACTGCAAAGCCTCCTTAGCAGGGCCGATGAGACTCCTGTCGCTGAAAATGAACTGAAGTCAACGATGGTGTAGCTCTGAGCGCTGTTCTCGCATCTCCTCGAGCGACGCCAACATTTGATGGGACACGAATGAGGAACCTTGACTTCCTTATGATCAGCCGGCAGTATGTATCTCGTATTCAGAGTATTCAGAGTACGACCATGGAGAGTTCTGAAGTAGTCGTCTCCCAGATCAAAGACATCAGCCGCCAAGAGGTCAGAAGACATGCAAGGGAATGTATGTTACGAGGTCTTGCATAACGTTGGTCCAGCCTTGAGAACAAAATCTCTGTCCGGATACGCCAGGAAAAACAAGCGGGTAAATCAGAGGTGTCATGAGAAAGGTGGAAGTAATGCGGCGGAGAAATCAGCTTTCTGTCACGACACGACTGATCTCAAATCATCTCGACCATGTCCGAGTCAATCGAGATGACTGACCGGTCTGCCCGCCCAACATCTATAGATCCCCCTGAAGCCCTCAACAATCCAAGCAATGTCATTGTAGGCTGGAGTTGGGCAGCTGCTGCCTTGTAGGTCATCAATTACCGTCGTGATACTTTCAAGTTGACGCCGCGTAGATTGCTGGTCGTCGCCTCTTGTCTCACTATGTTTCCTCGTTTGCTACTCTTCCTCTCAGAAACTGCAGGCTCTTCGGACCGTCGGTCAGCTCTGACCCCCTTGGAGACATTTCTTGCCACCCATCTTGGAGTATGGCTCACTGCAATAGCTGTCGCGGTTGTTCTGAACGTAAGACACCTTACCTTACCTTACCAAAGTCATAGGCGTCATATTCAGTATCTGCAGATGCCTTCATCCCCTAGTCTCAAGGAATTGCAGCCCAAGTCGCCCCCTACTAATCCCCTTCTTATACCTCTGACCACAGCCGCTAACCTCACAGCATTGCTATCTTACAACACCAAGGATGTCGGGACCTTGGCTTCTGTCGTCTTCGTGGGGTCACTGGTGATTGCCTTGTGGGGGCTCTGGGTGGTACTCTTTCAACGTTCACCCTGACATTTGACTGTTGACTCAAGAGTTGCAATAGATTGTCTTTGGAAATTCTGTCTTTGTATCAACAACGATAAAAACTGGAGCTGATAAGCACACATCATCCTTCATTTTTGGCAACAAACACGCTGCATCCATACGGAAACAAAAATGGAAAAGAGAGCAGAAACGAGCCTGGTAGTGTTGCCTGTCGAGAATAATTGTGCACATATATTATAGTAAAACAAAAATATAAGAGATATCAATAGAGCCTTGATGTTCAACGTTCAACGTCCACCCATCCCCATCATCTTCATCATATCTGCCATCCCTGGCATACCAGCTCCACCAAGTTCACCCAACCCACCAAGTCCTCCAAAACCATTGCCCATAGAAGACATCATACCTGGTCGATAATCAGTCAAAATAAGATTCTTGAGTTGAATAGGCTACTCACGTTGCATTTCTTCCATGTCCGACTGGTCCCCTCCTTGCCCCTGCATCATAGCCTTCATCATCTCCTGCATGCCACCACCCCGCATTTGTCTCTGCATCTGTTGGAGCATACCGGGTGGCATTGCTCGCTAAACCATCAAAACGTCATGGTTCCGTTCAAATCTATCTGAGAGACTGATCGATGTACCTGCATAGCTTGTATTTGCGCTGGGGTGGGCATTCCATTTGCACCCCGACCTTTGCCGCCAGCGGCAGCTTGCATCTTCTGCAAAGCTGATAGCCTACTTGATCGTAAGCATCACGTCTCAAGTAATTCGGAGAATTAGTCATTCACCATCCATTTTTGCCCCCGGCTTGCTTCGCCATATTTGCCATCATCCTGTATTGGCACAACAGTTCTTCAACTTCACGAACACTTGTCCCGCTTCCGCGTGCAACTCGAGTCACTCTCCATGTCAGGTCTATTGGCTTGCCGTCCTTCCCAAATGTCATGAAAGGTGATCCATCAGAATCCAGTTCTGCAGCAGTCATGCTATCGGTAATAAAAATCATCCGCTTCATGCGCATGGAGCCCTCCTCATCAGATCCCTGGAGAAGTTCTTGTGGAAGGCCTGGAATCATCGAAGCTATCTTGCTTATTGGACCCCTATGTCGAGCTGGTTAGATACTAGATCGGAAGGTCACAAAACCGAGGACTTGCATGTTCATCACGTTTGAAATTTGTTCCCTCCAGTCACGGATACTGAGCTTTCCTTCCTCAAGCTTCTTAGCCATCTCCTTCTGCTTGTCCGGATTTTGAATGGCAAGATCTTGCATGTGCTCCATGAGACCTTGCATGTCCCCTAAACCTAGAAGCTTGGAAATGAAGGGTTGCGGAGAGAACCGATCGAGATCGTGGAGATGTTCTCCGACACCAAGGAAGATAATGGGTGTTTTTGTGACAGCGACTCTGAGAGTGGATTAAATCAGGAATTTTCACCTAGCTGACGGAGCATACGCAGATATTGCTCCTCCTCCCTTTGCATGGCCATCCATTTTGGTGACAATGATTGCACCGAAATTCGCACTCTCCTTGAATGCACGACTTTGTGCCTCGGCAGCTTGGCCTAATCCTTGGTCAGCCGATCTTTTCTCTAACTGAGCTCCTTTTCAGACATACCAATACTAGCGTCGAGTATCAACACAGTCATGTTCGGATTGACCGCCTCTCCTATCTGTTCCATTTCTTGAAACAATTCTGATTCTTGCCTATGCCTGCCGGAAGTATCCACAATGATCACGTCAAACCGTTCCTTCTTGAACTTGGCGACACCTTGAGCTGCGATAGTGACAGGGTCCGTCTCCGTATAAGAACCGAAATAAGCAACTTTTGCCTTGGTGGCGGATTGTCGTGTCTGATCGAAGGCACCTGCACGGAAAGTGTCCGCACACACAATCGCAGACTTGAACCCTCGTTTCTGATAGTACACGGCTAGTTTAGTACATGTAGTAGTTTTCCCATTTCCCTAACAGTAGCATCAGCTGAGATTGCGAAAAACAACATGAAGTTAAACACACCTGTAGACCCACAGCCATAATGACATTGGGTTGACCTTTCTTAGGCTTGTAAGGTTCGACACCTGGATCAACCAGGTGTACAAGTTCATCAAATACTGCCTGAGGGATTCATTTGAACTGTATTTGAGGTATAAGCCGAGTCCTCACGTACTTTCTGGATAAGATGCTTTCGGTTGGTTTCCTTCCCTTTCTCGGCTGCACTTGATTCCAGCGACGCCTTGACCTTCGCCTTGACCTTCTGCCTCAAAGACGCTACCAGCTTCACATTAACGTCCGATTCCAATAGAGCAGCAGTAATTTCCTTCAGTGTTGCATCGAGAACCTTAAAGACAATTTATGAACTTTGATGAAGACATGAGGTATCCAGCGACCAACTTTCTCGTCAACGACCGGTGCTCTGTTAAGGGATGAGAGCGCTGCATTGAGCTTGCGTCCCAAGTCCGCCAAAACCATGCTAGATGTGGTCGGCGGATGGTCGTCTGTGGCAAGCCGTGTGAAATCTGAGTCCAGCTCAACTTGGACGTTTACCACCAATTGTGTCTATGGTTCCCAGCGATTCGGAAGACGAGATTCTCGAGGATCTCGAATATGATGTTGATGACGAGCCTGAAGCTGAAGGGGAAGAGGAGCCTCTCGAAGTTGGAGCTGACGACGCGACTGAGGGGGATGATGTGTGTATATCACTGTTCGACTTCAGTGACTTGATCTGACCTTCGGGCACAGGAATCGGCCTCTGATGATTCAGACGATGGCTCAGAAGAAGAGGATGACGATGATAACGAGTCTGAAGCGTTTACAGAAACAGCAATGGATGTCGGCCAGGTGGAAACCAAAGCCGAACCAATTCCTGACAGGAAGAGCCCTTCTGAGAGCCCCTCTGCAGAAATTGCACCTCCCAAGGGTAGGTGTCTCCTTATTATTGCACTCATAAGCCCATTTGTTCCCCAGTACTCCCTCCGACAGTACAACGTTCGCTTTCTCCTGCAAAACTTTCTCCTGAACAACTACGTAAAAATGCGTTGATGGCACCTATTGGCAATCAGGCCCCTCTAGGTTCTTATACCGTGGAGGCTATATGCGCACTCCCGCATCCTGTACCGACACATGCTCTTGCTTCTTCTTTCTGCATGACCCATCTGTTGACTGGGTCTGACGATGGGTATATACGTGACTACGACATCTTTTCCTCTGCCAACAGCAAAAACTTCTTGACAGCCCCCCAGCGACACCACTCTGGCGTTGTTGAAGGTATCATGAAGGCCGGACAACTCCGGTCCTGGTGGGAGAATCCAGCTCTCCCAGATAGTGCCAAACTTGGTGCAATGCTTAGCATGACAGCGGAATCCCCATCTCTGTCTCCTGTTTATAGTCTTGTAATGCATTCTGATGCATTATGGACCCTGGCTGGCACTGATGTACGTGATCTATCTTCTTTTCCTACCACTCATACATCTGTATCAATTCAGACGGGACATATCAATCTGTTCACCACGCGTCATGACCCTGGACGAGTCATCTACACCATGACTGGTCATCGTGGCCCTGTTTCAGCTCTTTCTATGAGCCATGATGAGAAGGGGTTTTACAGTGCGGGGTGGGATGGTGATGCTATCGTAGGTAGTCGTTGTTGTTATCCTATGTCGTTTTACATTCATTTGGTTCAGCAATGGGATCTCAATAGTGGTCAACGTGTGAGGACATTCACAGCCCATGGTGCTCAGCTTGCAGCAATAGCTGTTCGACCTCTTATATCGGGATTCTCGGGACCTAGTCCAACAGATGAAATGGTGACACACTTATCTGATCAGGAAATCAATGTACCTGGAAGTGCCATTTCATCTAACCATGTACCAAGTAGTAGTGTTTTGACAAAGGATTCCGACACTAAATCAGACGCTTCATTTGACCCTCTATTCGATGACGAACCGGAGGATCAGCGGGGCACATCTAACAATGGTGCACCTAATCCGCAACACCAACCCCCAAAGGCAACTTCGGGTACGATTCCTCCCCCGAAGAATACACCTCCCCTCTTGGATTCTGCCACCTATGCAACATATTCGCCCGACATTCTCATGACCGCCTCTATAGATGGACAAATTATCATTTGGGACCGAAGAATTGATACCCTTGGTAGTGGGGTTGGTAGACTTTGGATGAGCGAGAAAACTCCACCGTGGTGCCTTTCTGTGAGTACTCTTTCAGAAGTTTATCTGCGCATATTAACAAATTGACAGGCATGTTGGTCGGCAGACGGAGGGCAAATTTATGCTGGGAGGCGTAACGGTACTGTCGATGTATGGGATGTTCGGCTAATGGGACTCTCAGGTCCACGTAATACCCCACGCCTTCTCAAAACATTGAAAAATCCTTTGAGTTCTGGCGTTGTTTCTTGTGTTGTGGCGTTCCCAGATTGTCGGCATATCGCATGGTGCGTCCTTTAGCCAGTGTAGAAAATACGTGATAATTGTTCTGAAAGGCAACACCAGTGCTTCTGTTGATAATCTGCGACTTTGGAATGTAGCAGAGGCATCCGAGTTGGATTCATTCGGAAAGATGAAAAGTGGGGCTCAATTCAAAATAATACCAGGCCATCATGGAGCGCACATCTCTCAGATGCGTGAGTCTGATTGTATAACGAATACAGTCTGTTTCATTGACCCTATATGAATCACAGTCGTTGATCCAGGCGCTAGATTCTTGGTGAGTGCTAGTAGCAACCGGGGCTGGCATGGTGATTCGACACGAACAGTATTTGTACATGACATAAAACATGCACAATAGTGTCATAAATTGATCGTCAGTGTGCAAGGAAATACGATAGTATAAATGATGATGTACATGATAACCGTCAAGTATAGGATGATGTTTAAGCCGTACATACATGCAAATGGTTATGACCAGCCTGTAGCCGGGCCCCACCCTCCATTCTGTTGAATCATTGCAGCTCGTGCCGGATTCATCCCTGGAGGTACTTGGGGAGGAGGTTGGATCGGCGGCCGATTGGAAGGTGTCTGATAACCATAAGGCGTTTGAGGAGGCATGTAACCACCAGCTGGGGTATGTGCATTGGGGGCAGAAGAAGCATTATAAGGCGTAGCACCACTGTAAGGATTCGGAGTTCGTCCGACCTGACGAACAGACATTCGACCCGGCGTTGCACCCCCGGTCTGCGGACGCGCAGGCGTGCGGCCACCAGCACCAAATGGAGTTTTACCACCTGCAGCTGCATTGGCGATATTTTGAGATTCGTGAAGATGCCTTTCAGAGCATTTGAGGCCGAACAGAGCGACTACCAACGGATGACTGACCTGACTTTAAATGCATCACAGAGTTCTGGAACACCAACAGCAGCTGCATCAAATAAGTAATAAGCTTCAGGGGCGACTCTCACAGGCTAAAGCAAGATATCAACACCATCTATCTATGATGCAAGTTGGATACGTACCCATGTTTGTACGGCGGAATTCTTGTTAGCCAGGAAACAAAGATTGAAATGTCCAGGCCGTTTGCGATTCAAGGTAAAACCATACATGCTTTTGGCAGGGTTTGCAGCAAGGAAGTTTTTGAGGAACAAATCTACAACGCGTTGAGGATGGCAAGATAAGACATCATATAAGGTTGATTAGATGAGGGGACTCACGCAAATCATCTTCTGAACCATGTTTGAATTTTTCATGTGCCATCAACTCCTCACACCTACGAGCCATTGCCTGCACATGATTGACAATCAACTCGTCCAAATCTGCGTAGGTGTGCGCGCTGTCAACGATCAGTTGCCCGGTGGTCTGCCCAGTTGGGTCAGCATTTGGTTCAGTCACATCTAAGAAACATCTCAGCTTCATTAAGAAACGACCAATCAGGAAAACGCACCGATGTGCTGGTATAATTTATCGTCGACTTTCCATGTCACGGCCAAGTGATTTACACCTTTCGAGGAGGGCCGAATAACTACGTCACCACGTTGTTGTTTCTCGAGATACGCTTCGGCTTGACTCGTGTTGAAGTTCTGGAAATTGGGGTGTTTGATGACTCGTCTGGTTCTGTCGACCTCTGCCCGTTTTTTCCTCGCCAGCACTTCCCGATCCTTGTCATATCTAGTGTGATCCCAATGATCGTCCGTTCGTATACGTCTGAACACACTATCTCCGGAATTAACATCAGAGGGTCTTGACGAAAGCTCTACGATGCAAGAGTCTTGTTCGACATCAAATTTAAGATCAAGGATAACTCCAGGAATAGTCTGGCCTCTTGCAACAACATCAGTGGCATTCGAGTGCGCAGAATCCGATACGTAGTCAGGGTTGATGACACCTTCTAAACCGGAATCAAGGCGAGTGAACACGGTTGGGCCCTTGGTCCGAACAACTTGGGCAGAGACAATCAGCCCGATACGCAGAGTTTTTGGAGTTTCACCGCTGAGCATGGTGACAACATCCCAAGAGGTTGGGAGACGGAATTTATCGCGAATCTCTGCATAAGGTTTCATAAGTTCATCACGAATGAGGTTGAGAGTGTGGCGCTTTTGGTCGTTATTGGCCTCATAGAGACTGATGGCGAATTCATCCAAGTTGAGTTCCGAGAGTTTTTTGACGTTATCCTTGTCATTGATGATAGTAGTGACGACATGTGACGGATGCTCGTCATGAACATCTTCTTCGTCAAGCTCTAGTGCATCTGTTGCCATCTTGCGCGCCAACTCATAGTCTTCGGGATGGATACGAGTATCATCAAGAGGATCGGGTACCATTTCGTCGTCGTGGCGATTCTTGGAAGGTCTGGAGGTAGGATCTTGCGAAATCCGCAAGAAACTTGCCGCATTGAGGAAAATCTTCGTCGTCAAAAGTGATCCTTTGATGAACTGATCGCGGTTGATAAGATTACCTCCCTTATGCGATATGTCAGAGTAGATAAGTTTGAAAGACAGCTACTGACGAACCAATGAACCTATCTTCTTGACAAGGGCTTGAGCTTTTCGAGGTCCAAGGCCACATACGAAGGGTAGCAGATGTTGATAGTAGGGATCAGCCACAGCTCGATTGATATCAACACCTACTGTGTTCGTGACATCGACGAGAGTTCGTTCAAAAGCTGATAGGAGCTTTTCCTTAGGCACCTGTCATCTCATTAGCACAACGGGAAATTTTAGATGGAAAACCAGTTTACTAGATATTGATCATCGTCTTCAAAGGCAATAGCTGTGATATCTGAGCCTAGCGCCGCGTATTCGTTCAGGGGGCTTTGCATGTAACGCGCAAGCCCGATGCAGTACTTGGCTGTTGGCGATAATGCGCTAAATTCATCATTGGCACGTTTACTATGCTGATAGATTCGTGCCACATCGTCGTGTACGTATGTAACCGGAATGTCGAAAAGTTCTTGTGTGTTCTGACCGCTATGGTCTCCTCCGCTTATGTGTCTTTTAACCAGCGACGACAATTTGAATGTAGCCACAGAAAATCCTCCGATGACGATGACGTTCGGCTTTCTTCGCCGAAGAATATCAAGAAATTCATCCACCATTTCGTGATCGTAGAGATTGTCTAACTTCGTGTGCTCACGCATGCGTCCCTCTTCATCAACGAAGACCATAGTGATAGCATCTTTATGCGGGTCGCCTTTGCCCCAAGATATTGCGAGGACGGAAGATACTAGGTCACCAGACTGCGATTCAACTGCATGGAAGGCCGCAACATCAATTCGCTAGATGGAATTTAATGGGTGCCCCCAAGAAGATGTAGAATAACTCACTTTGCGCAAATGAATAGCGCATTGTCCAGCAAGGAAATCCTCCACTTCTTCTCTGATGTATTCGCGTGTCCACTTCGCCCCTGCGGGAATGAGGTGTTGTTCAAGGACTTCATGCACAACTCGTGAACGTTCTTCATTCCAAGCTCGAGCAGCGTCACTGAAACTGTCCGAAGCAAAAGCTTCATTCAACTTTCGTTCGAATGCAGATTTGACTTCCGGAGGCAAGGTTACTGAAACAGTAACCAGAAGTTCTGATTCTGCCATAAGAATGTTGAGGAACTGGGAGGAATCCAACATCTCCCGGATAGGCTTATTTTGAAGATACTTAAAATTCTACATGTACTGGATTAGCTGTATGAACGCGACTCAAGGATTGGTAATACGTACAAAATAGTGGTGATGCTCATCGATTTTCGTGACACCCCGCTCAGTGGGCTCCACGGAAATACGCGCTTCTTCCTGGAAAATCTTTCTAATTTGATTCCTGAGTAGAGGATCTTTACCAAGTTCTGTGGAAAGAATGAGGCGGGCGCGGCGCAAGAGTTCGTCCGCCGGCTGAGCTTTCAAAGGATCTGGATCAATAAACTGCTCTGCAAATACTAATGGATTCAGTTCTTGGTCGTCAACAAAATGACGTTGGTCAGGAGACAAGAAATTGAGCACGATTTGGTGAGATTGAAGACCAAACCCCTGCCCACGGTTAAACAAAGAATCATCGCGACATGCCTTGACATTGACATACCTCGGCAAGTTTCGACACAATGCTTTTCTTCAGAATTTCATAGTTGGAAACGCGACTAGGCATTTTCCGTTTCTTGATAATTTCAGTTTCTTCATCATCGTGATAATGAAAGTCTGGCTCGGACCGCTTTTGATCTTTATACTTCATGGATAGCCACTCTGTACAGTCTGCAACGACCTCAACGCTGTCAACCTGGGGAAAGATATCGTCCTCAAAATAAGGATCTTTGACACCCAATCTGTGGTACATTGATCTCATGGCACTCCGCCGTTCAATCAAAGAGCGGTATTTTTGACCAAGTGCATAAATGCGCCAAAGTTCGTTGAGGCTGAGGAGTTCCTGCCGTGACCGGATGTCTTTAACATCGAAATGACGGATGTAATCACGTTTATGGGTCCAGATATAAGGGACCTCAAACTCCACGACGAAAAGATAACGTAGGGCGAAGGTAACAGCCATAACCAAGGCACCTTTCAAGTGCGAATATGGACCATCTTCGCTGAAAAAATCGCGATTTTTTCGAGGAGACAGTCGTTGAGTGACCCACATGGCGGCACCTCCGAGATCTGCTTCTGTCAATTGAGTGTGCAGAGAGAGACTGGCGGACGGCGATAATGAGGATGTCGCCAATTGCATGCGTTCGGGAATATCTTGAGCTCGAATGAGGTCATCGTCTTCCGTGAGCATTCTTTTCCGAATTTCGGACGGTTCAAAGACCTGTGTTTTCGTGAGTGAAAGATATTTATAACAAGGCTCGCATCGGGACACACATCCTGATATTTCATGTCCAGTTTGTCTTGTTCTTCGTCATATGGAACTTCATCTTCTCCTTCTAAGGCCCAATCATACTCATGCCCATCCCCAAAGACATCGTGTATCTCGTCCCATGCACTTTAGAGCATAAGTAACATCGACAATGAGGAAATACAGAAAACATACTTCGCATCAATGCCCGCTAACTCTGGAACAGCACCCCGGGCCCTCTTGCGTCGTTCTTGTTCTTGCTTCTTTTCTCTTCTACGCTCCTCACGGGCTCTTTCATCCATGGGAGGACCTCCTTCCTCTTCTTCGTCGTCTTCAATGAAATCGTCCATTTCATCATAATCCTCTTCTCCCCGGCGTTCATCGTCCCAAATCCTCTGAATATCTTCCACTCGAGGAAGCCCATCATTGTCAAGATCATCATCAGAAGATTCCACAACAGTCCTTCTCTTCGACGAGGACGCAGCTGGTGATTCAGAATCTCGTCTCCTGTGAAGACGGGTCAAACGGTCTCTCTTAAAGGATGCCCCAGTGTTCTCCTCTAGAAGTTCAATGTCCTCTTCCTCAAGCCCATCATCTTCTTCATTGCCTACAGTTCAGATACAATATGCCTTGAGCATACACGGAGAGGGATATCGAGAAATAAAGCGCACGCCTGCGGTGATGTTTCTTTCGTCTTTTCCGTCTTTGACGACGCTCCTCCTCTTCCTCCTCTTCCTCCTCCTCTTCATCCTCATCTACAATGAAGCCTTCCCTGATCTTTCTTGCCTCCTCTTCATCATCCTCTCCTTCCTCAGAACTGTCGTCCGTCACGTCAGGCATAACAACATCACCCTCACCTTCACCATCACCCTCCACATCACCCTCGCCATCATCTTCCTGACCAGATTGTAGCATTTGATCGTCTTCCTCGACCTGGGGAGCGTGTATCTCGTCGGAAGAAGCCATAGGTGAAGAACGAGTACTGTATGTGGAACAAGAAAACAAAGTTTGTTATGTAGAGTACGTAAGCAACCTCCAACAGAAAACTCCAGCCTTCGACGTTCGTCGTTGGCCATGGCAGATGGTCAGTATCTGTGATCTCCATGTTGTAATGCAAATCTTAATGGTTTCTTTGTAGCCGAGCACCTTCATTTCCTCCGCCTGGCTCTGCTCGAGGCAGAAAAATGCATACCAACTCCAACTGCTTTTTGTGTAGGCTGTCTACTCGTTGCTCGATGGCCCGACGATTCCAGCTCGCCTGTCATCCTTGCAACTGGCCATTCTAGAGAACTTCCGGGAAACACACATGCGGAAGCTAATGCGCTGGCTAAGGTGCAAAAACTCTCAGTCGACGAACTATCAGCGCTTTTTCCTTCCCCACTCTCCATTGATCTCGTATCCGTCTTGGCTTATGTCGATGTCTATACGACATTAGAGCCCTGTTCCGTCAGGACATCTGGGTTAGCTCCCTGTGTTGATGCCCTCATTAAGGCAAAGGTCAAGCGCTGCTTTATCGGTGTTGGAGAGCCTGATGACTTCGTCGATTGTGAAGGCGCCCGGAAATTGGAAGATGCTGGAATCGAGGTTGTGTGGATTGAAGGTTTAGAAGAAGAATGTCTGCGGGCTGCTCGCCGCGGACATTGAACGAATCCTACTGAAACTACGAAATACTTAGTGCTTCCCTGACCACTTTTCCCATTTGTTCTACTAGCCTCCTTGCCAAAGCGTCATCGAGCACATGTGCGCCTGCATCGATTGCCATCATAATTGTATCTTCTTCGGGCAGGACCGCGAGATCAATCATTAAATCGTTCTGTGACCCACTGTGTAAACCCTAGCTAGTCTAAGTGACCGTTCTCATACATACCTGGATGAGCTCTGTTGTGGCCAATCGATCGACGGTCGGATTAGATTCCTCTGATACGACTGGCGGGACGTAGTATGGGACCTATTCGTTATGTGTCAATTCAGTATACTCGTGATAGATGATATTACTCACTTCTGCTGGCTTCATGAAACCAACCTCAGCTATCGTTTCTGGTGCGATTCCGATAATATTGACAACAACGTTACACAATGATCTTCCACTGACTCCAACCCACTGACTAATATTGACCAAATCACTTTGCACAATGACCGGTGAACGGGCTTGAAGATCATTTGATATACCTTTCGCAATTTCAATCACCTCGCCTCTCTTTGGCACAGGAATCTGCATGGGTATTATGTTTAGGCATGGCAACGCCAAGGAAGTAATATCGTCAAGCAGGCCGGATCGTCCCGCCTGCCAGAGACCGATTGTAATAGAACTTGAGGAACTGTACGATCCCTGCACCTCAGCCCAACATGCAAGAAGGACCGACGAGAGAGACACCTCTAACAACCTTGCTCGTTCGACACACAATGAGGCTTTTAAAACGGCTTCCTTTGTAACATAGAGCGTGCGCCTATGTGACTCGGGAAGTTTGGAGAGAAGGGATGGGAAAGGAGTGGGCACAAAATTATCGCCAAAAATTTCTTGCCAATACTGTTTCTGTTGAGATAGGTTGTCCGGAGTGGGGCCAGAAACTTGCAGGAAGGAGTGGATGTCACTGGAAGCTCTGGGATCTAATCCCAAATAGAGTCTGGAAAGGTCGTTGATGATTAGAGGCAAAGACCAGGCGTCGTATTGGAAATGGTGAAGATAGAGAATGAAGTAGTTCGCTTCGGACGATTTACAAAAGATGGCCCTCGTTGGAGGAAGGGACATTGAAGGTGGTGACGATAGTAATTCCTTCATTCTCAATGCAAGTACAGATAGACCTGGACGGTCTAAAGCCTTTTCTGTTACCCAACTGTCATGGATTGAATCTGGCTTGAATATGACAAGTCGAGGGTCAGCAGTTCCGCTTGCACACGCGAACGTGGAGCGAAGGATGGGGAAGCCCTTCAATAAATTCTTCCATGCGCCTTGAAGCTTCGAGGCGTCGATGTCGGCAGGAAGTTGAAACGCAAAAGCATGGTGGAAGGCTGTTCTCCCACTTTTTTGCCAGGATCCAAGGATCCACTTCATTCCAGATGACATGGGTACTACGTCCTCAACAGCGTCAGCAGAGGAAGCGATCCGCGCAATTATGGCAGCCCGCTCATCTGGAGGGAGTTGAAGTGAAGGCGAAGAACTGTGCTTCAGGGTATTGTCCAGCCTGCGTCCAACCTTTGACACCATATCTCCAACTGTTCGGCTTATAATGATGTCATTTATGCTCAAAGCCAGTCCAGCCCGTCTGAAACGAGACACGATCTGTATGGCAGTGATAGAGTCGATACCGAGGGTTGCAAGTGGTGTGACAGAAGTGAAGCCGGTAGCGGGCACAGAAGTAATGTCAGTTAGAAGTGACTTGATCAGAGGCGGAATGATTTCTTCAGGAGCCTCCCTCGGCACTGGAGTAGGATTGACACGAAGGACCTGTATTGAAAGATCTTCTAAGGCAGGAGAATCCAAGTGAAGCATGAGGTTCTCTAGGACAGATTGGAAGCGCAAAAGTAGAGCCTCGAGCTCTACGTCAAGCATATGTTCAGAACGGCAAGCTGCTTTTAGCATGAAACCAGTTTCCAGCTGACACATTTCAACGACAACAGCGTACTGTACTGTGAGTTAGTAACGTAAGGCCGGCACCTAACGAAGATTATCTTACCTGGATCTGGGCTTCCAAATTTGCCTGTTCATCGAAGGACCACAAGGCAGCGGCAAGCTTCTTAGTCCCAAGAGAATGAGGCTGGAAGACAAAAAGGCTGTCCCATAAATTCGTGAAACCCAACTCGCGCTGTATTGAACGAAGAGATGCATGTTGCCAGGGAAGCGCATCGACATTAAGTTTATGAATTGACCTTAGAAGATCTATGTTACGGACACCATTGAGGCGGGCGCGGCATGGAACTGTATTCTACATAAAAGTAGGAAAGACGTCCAACAGACAAGAGAGATAACGCACCAGAACAGGACCGATAACTCCTTCTGCATCTGGGATGCTTCGACCGGAGACAGTGTGGCCAAATACGACGTCGGTAGATCCAGTAAGCTCCGCCATCAACTTTCCCCATGTTGCCTGCCCTAAACTCTGAACCGTTACTTCTATGTGGCGTAAAGTATCTGCCAACAATACAGGGTCACAGGGGAAGGTTCGTGAAGCTGTATGGGACGCATTGTGGCACTGCGCACCCACTGCTCGAGGCAAAAGGCGTGAAGGATGAAATCTAGTCAAAACGCGAGTCCAGAATGAAGTTCCATGTTCCTCTTGATGCAAAATATGTTGAAGGAGGGTGTGAAACTGCGTTGGCTGTATCGAGGTCTGCACTTCCGTCATCAGGTAGATCGATTGCACCATAGCTAAAAGATTGCCTATGGAGAAACCATCGTATAACGAATGGTGCATGACCAGAACGAGACGAGGCGTTTCGCCGCTAGGAACTTCAGGTTGAGGAATAAAAAGTCGCAACCATATAGGTGGTATGTGAAAGTCGCTCTCCTTCGTGAGCCTGATTGATCCAATAAACGCAGAGAATTTGTGTTCGTAGTCCTCATCTGTTTCAAAATTTTCCTTTGTAAAAGCGGTGAGACTGACAGAATGTATGACCTGTGCCCATATGCCCGAGTCCGGATTGAAGTGGAATGACGTCCGGAGGATATCCAGCGATTCAATGACTTGCATCCAAGCTTTTTCCAGTTTGTCAAACTCAATTTTGTGATGAAGTCGAAGAGGGAAAGCGTGGAGATAGAGAGAGCCATGAGAAGCGATCGTCTAGGCTACTGATAAACTCACTGTATAACCATGAGTCAAGGGAAAAAAACTTACCTGGGAAAGCATGCCCGCCTGAAGAGTGGTAGTTGGAAACAAAGTCACTTTGTCGGCTGAAGACAATTTCAACTCGCCTTCGGCAAACGAAGTTTTAATTCTAGCCAAAGCTGTCGAAAGCGCATTATGAACGTTCAAATTGTCGGAGACATTGTGCGCCGACGTGAGCCGGCTGGCAAGCATTTGTAGCGTGGCATATTTCATGATCTCCTCTGCTCGTATATTATGTCCAGCCTTTTTCAAAGTACGAGCTAATCCCACCGATTTGACAGAATCCAAGCCGAGGGACACAAATGATACACCCTCGGTCAAGAGCGTCTCATTGACTCCTAGAAAATCGGAGAGTAATTGGCGCAAGTCGCTGAGGAATCTAGGATCGGTAACAAATTCAAGGTGGTCTTCTTCGTTGTTTTCCACGGACTCGGGGATTTTGATATTCGACTTCGAGGCGCCTGAGAAATGGGATAGTACATTACCGGCGCAAATGTCCAGTGCGATGGCTTCGAAGTCGTCAAGAAGAGTTTGAATGGCTACTCCGTCTACATTATCACCTTTGTACACAGCTTGTGCGATGGCGGTATCTTGACAAGGATCAAGAACCACCTCGACAGAAAGAGGATACTTATTTGTTGGATTAGCGTTACACGGAGAACAAGGAGTAGGGACTAATAACTCACATCTGCCTCGGGTGGTTGACTTTCGAGTACGTCCCAAATGTCACTGCTATTATCAGCCTTGATGGAAACAGAGAATAAGAGGTCGAATATTGCTCGGCCTGGTCGAACCCAATTTTGCACTTTGCTCAACGGAATATGTTCCACCTCAATCATAGCAGAGGCTCGAGATTGCATATTGTGAAGAATATTGCCCGGTTCACTGAAGTTAACTCGCCTAGGCACGATTGACACCATGGGACAAATCGCATTTTCTATGTTTGCGATAGGCAGTAAGCGACCAGACCGGATAATCTGTTTCGACTTTGTGTTATAGAGAGCCTGACCGCATTTGATTTGAAGCACGAACCCCAAATGAAATATCGTTGACATGGTATATTCTTGTGGCAGCTAAAACTGCGAATGCAGTTGTCAAAACAGTCTGCAGAGTGACGTTTTGAGAGGCAGAAAGGTCTTTGAGGTACGACAAATTCGAGTTGAATCGAGAAATGTGACGAATTGTCCCCGAGGATGAAATTTGAGAGGGCACCGAGACCTGCGGCCAGACGAAACCACGAAAGTGATCTAGCCAAAACTCTCGAGCTTTCTCGAGATCTATGCAAGCGATACGATCCACAATTTCGGACGGACTAGCCGAGGATAAAAGAGTCGCTGTGTGGTATTCTCTCTCGACATCTTGGAACAGAAGCGGAAGCGATATTCCGTCATATAGAGCATGATGGATTGATAGCACAAGGTATGTATGATCATGGGCGACAAATGCAAATAACCGGAAACCTGGAAATTCGGACAACGTTCTATTGATGTCTCGTGCAATTTCATGGGCCCGAGTACTCAAAAACCACTGGACGAAATCTTCACCTTCCCCAAGATCGGCTGGCTCTTCATACCACGGCAGGGAAAGGTTATCAGAGTTGAGAATAACTTGAACAAGTTCGCTGCCGAAAAAGAAGACGGTTCTTCATTTTGGGTCAGCATGCATATTTGGACGAAGAAATTGCCCTGAGAGATACCTCAAGATGGGATGTCTTGTCATAATTACTTGCCAGGCTCGTCGAAGCCCAGACATGGACGTATGATTCTTGCATAAGACAATAACATGTTGCACATACAATGTGTCATTATCAGCAGATCGGGACAATACGCCTTCTTGAACACTATATGGAGGCAGAATGGATTCCACCAAAGTCGTACCGTAAATTGATCGAACCTTGGTTAACCACTTGGATGAGAACTGAGAAGAATAAGAGTCAACGGCACCCTCCATGTGTGATAAAGACTGTTTCTCTATCAACGAGGCTACACCAGCAAGAGTCGGCGTTGACATGATATCCGAAGCGGAAAGCTGACAGCCAAATTCGTCGTGCAGATCTTTAGCAAACTTGATGGCTGCCATCGAGTCAAGGCCACATGCGAAGAGATTGAGTTCAGGAAGAGTTATTGAGAGGGGAATCGTGACATGTCGAGCAAGAATCTTGGATACTGTCATCTCTAGCTGATTCGCCGGCCTTTTCTCTTCCTCGCTGTCAGATGTATTAGCCATCAACTTTGTCAAAGAGTCGATTTCAAGGGCATCGAAGATCTGTGCGAGAACTTTGGTATCCGTTTTCCCGTTCGAACTCAAGGGAAGCCAACTCAAGGGGATGATGTGGCTTGGTCGCATGTATCTTGGAAGTTCGACCTCGCAGATATCCTTGACACTATTCATTAAACCAATGGGAGGCGAAATGACGGCAGGTTTTTGGGTTTTTCGCACAGAGACAGGAACTGATAAATCCCAAGTGACGAAGGACACTATTTGTTCTGTTCTGATGGATGGATGGTTGCCTAGAATAGTAGATGCGTCTAGAAAGAAGCTTTCAGAAGTAACGGCCTGTCTAATGATGGACGAGATGCCATCGGATTCAATTCGGACGCCCCTCAGTTTTATCTGACTGTCGATACGTCCTATGATTTCGAAAGTACAATCCGGCATCATTCCTAAAGATACAAAGTATCGAGAGAGATCTGTGTAAAGGAGTGAAAGACTTACGAACTAGATCCCCTGTCCGATACGCCCAATCTCCCTTTTGTGGCCACTCTAGAAAAACTTTCTCTGTGAGATCCGGACGCCCTATATACCCACGTCCTACAAGGGGTCCTTCGACAACAAGCTCGCCGATCCCACCACGAGGCAAAATATTGAGGTTTGTATCGACGACCTAGGAGTTTTTAGTATCTGTTCAATCGACAGAAAACATGCTTTCTGCTTACATATCCAGCAACATTGGAAAAAGAGCAGCCTATATTTGAACGAGGGGTTTCAGGATCCATATACCGTGCACAGCAACCTATAGTCGCTTCACTTGGCCCATAGAAATTGGCCAGACGTACTTCAGGATGATCTGCCCATTTATCTAAGATCTAAGCAGAGATGTTAATTTGTCACGATATATCACTTGTCAGCTCTCACAGCGTCGCTCATTTTTTCGCCCCCACTGGCAATATACCGGAGCGTCATATTTCCCTCGTTTTCTTCGCTGACGGCGCCCAGAGTCGCTTCTATCAGACTGGGAACGATGCCAAGATGTGTAATTCCCAGATGTTTCACGTAGAAAGGAAGATTTTCAAGGAGCTGGGAACGCAGTGCGCTCACCAAAGGCATTCCCAAGGCAATTGGAACAAATGTTTCCCCCAAATGAACATCAAATGCTACGGCTGAATAGGGTCACTTGATTAAGGAAGGAAGTCGACCAAAAGAAGAACCACCAACAAGCAACAGCCAAGTAACGGCCTTGTGACAAGTCGTTCATGCGAACATTCGCTGCAGTGCTGCTGAGAGCGACGATCGCTTGGGACAAACCCTTGTTGGTCAACAAGCATCCTTTCGGGTTTCCGGTGGTTCCTTTGATCTCAGTTAAGCAAACTAAGAATGAACGGAAGGAAAAAAAGCTGTCACCTGAAGTATAAAGAAGAAAAGCTAGGCTATCTGGAGTTGCAATCTCCACTTCATCATGCGATTCTTCCCTGATAGCTGTCTGAATTGAGTTTGCCTCGAAGAATAATGTGGAAGCACCAAATAGGGACGTGGGAGAGACGTCTGCGGTGGTAAGTACAAACCGAGCATTTGAGTCTCTTGCTATGTAGGCCTTCCTTTCCCAAGGCAAATCGGGATCAATCTGGAGGTTCCCAAACTAGTCGGAACGCGAGATCTAGGACGATGGGAATTACACACCGGTACATAACATCCACCAGCTCTCATAATCCCAATCATAGCAATGTGAAAGAGGATATCTCGAGTCATGCAAACGGCAACCCGATCCTCGATTTCGAGTCCCATTTTTCGTAGCCACCGAGCCGTTTTATTAGCCCTGCGATGGAAGGAGAGGTAGGAAAGAGATTCAAACTTATTAAATGGCACTTCCGGCGACAAGTCGGAGAACCACTGCAGCGCGATTGAATTAGGGTGCGTGATAGAGCGACGGGTAAGGTAATCAGTGGCAAGGGTCATTGGGATCAGATGTGGATATGCGGCTGCGAGGCCGTCTTCATTCCTCGTCCTCTCACACTGTGACATGAGTTCGGATGGCAAGTCAAAGTGAGAGATAGAAGTTGCTGGAGAGGTTTCAATATGAGCAATTGTCAGGGCCACTTGAGTGAGAAGTTGAGACGAGATGGAAGCATGTAAATGTTTCGTAGAGCATGTAAGCGAAATATTATTCTCTAGAGAATCATAGGCGAAGGTGAGAGGACATTGGCAGGAGAGGTCGAAAGATGGAGAGGAGAACTGGCAAATCACTATACAAGGTGACTGTTTTTCATCGATGTCTAAGGCACGTCGAATCACAGAAAGGGGAATCGGATTTTGAGACTGGATTTGCGGCTCGATTGTGAGGAGAACGTCATTCCACGCATCCGAGTCGGCCCACGTAACCCGGACAAAGGTGAATAAATCATCGTTACTTGTGCACAGAGCCAAAAGGATGTCTGATACGCCACAATATGCACCGAGAATACGCGAAATTGCGAGAAGGATGTGGGGAGAGCGATCAGGTTGTGGAGAGTGATTAATGATGTATTTTGTGGTATAAACGTGATCCTGCGGATTGCGAGTTCCAGATAAATCAGGCAATTCTAGAAAGCTGTAGCCATGAAGGAGGCGTTGGACGACCTCTGGGACGGCTGGGGACAACATGTATGAGAATTGAAGACAGGTCGATTCAAGTGCTGAGCTTGTTGAGCAAGATGGCAGAGAAATATGAACTTTTTTTGATCGTTTGGAGGCCAAGAGTTCCGGATAACATGTTGAAGATAGGTTCCAGAGTCACTGTTGTCATACCCGTGTTGAAGAACTTTTTTTTTCGCACCTTCTGACCCCTTGGCGCGACAAAGTTAGAGCAGGTTGACAGCGGGTGATCTTATCTGATATGATCCGACAAACTTCGTGAGTCCGCTATTGGCTACACGCGTTTATCAGATAACGCCAAGCTCCTTGGCAAGGCACGCGACGGCAGACACATATCAGATAAAATCAATCATCCGTTAATCTGATTAGATCAGACTCGTGTGCTTCAACTTGGCAACATGGATTTACTATTACTATCACGCAATTTCAATCCCATTCGCTCCATTCCAGCTTCCTTCCATCTTCCATGTGGAAATTAATTTTCCGGTCTTTCGCGCCTAGAATTACCGGCCTAGACTCCTTTGCGGCCCTGTAATAAGATCTTTCGCCTTTGTCCCCTTGCCTGTTGCCATCTCTTGGGAAATCCACCCTTTTTTCTTCATGTCTTCGTCGAAGATCGATGAATCCACTGTTTACGACTTGGTCGGCTTAGGATTCGGACCAGCGAATCTTGCTGTCGCAGGCGCCATCGTCGAAAGACGTAGCTCTACTGTGATCTATGTCCCTCTTTCTAAAATGGCAGAAATGCTGACATAAAAACTAGTCCTCGGGTTTGTTTCCGATTAGAAAAGCGCTGTTCATCGAAAAACATGATAGGTTTCGGTGGCATCCTGGCATGCTGCTTCCGGATGCTAGAATGCAAATCAGGTTCAATCGGAATGCTTAACTTATATATTCAGTTTGACTGATTATCTGTTGGTTTTTCTAAGCTTCATGAAAGACCTCGCCACACTGCGTAACCCGCAGTCACCCATCACTTTCCTTTCTTATCTGCACAGCCAAAATCGACTCGTCTGTTTCATCAACAAGGGATCGACAATCCCCAGTCGCAAGGAATATGCTGACTATCTCTCATGGGCAGCACAATACGTACAAAATCATGGTATTGACATTCTCTATGGCCACGAAGTCATTGCTCTCAGCCGAGGACGGAAAACCTCCACCATCAACGTCCGCTGTCAAAACCTCATTACCGGGGATTACAGGGTTTTTAGAGCTCGTAAGTTGGCTGTTGTTGTCTCAAAATGATTCCTCAACATGGATTCAGGCGATGTTATCATTTCTCCGGGGGGTAATGCTCAAATTCCTGATTCGCTCTCGCCCATTTCCGAGCACCCATTCGTGATACATAGCTCGGTCTATGCTACATCGATCGACCTTGTTCTTGAATCATTTCGTACTTCATCGAATCGCCCCCTTCACATCGCTGTCATTGGATCAGGCCAATCCGCTGCAGAGGTCACACTAGATCTCCGCGACCGCTTGAGTACAATTACAAGCATGTACAATCATGAGATAGACATGATTGTCCGGAAGGGCTCTTTGAAGCCCTCCGACGATTCGCCATTTGTTAACGAAATCTTTGATCCCTCCTGTGCGCATTTTCATGTCACGTTCTTGACTTTTGATTGATCCAATGGATAGCGACGGACATTTGGTTCAACCTGCCGTCAGAACAAGTTCGAGCATCTGCCTTGAAAGAGTACAGAACGACGAATTATGGAGTCGTGAATCCTCGGACTCTCGAAATTGCATGTGCTCACCGAAAAACAACTTTCAAGCACTCACTGATTCTTCATTGTTAGATGCACGAAATCATTTACAACCAAAAACTAGATGATGACATAGCTAGCCGTCAAAGTTCAGCCAGTCTGACATACCCTCGTATCAATATTCGAACTTATTCATCAATCTTGTCCACCAGCGTTTGTTCCTCCCTTTCCCTAGCAACAGACCGATCAAAGACACCAAACGTTGACGGACCTATCTTCTCAATCATAACCCAGAATGTAGTCTCTCGCACTATCTCGGAAGTGAAATACGATGTAGTCATTTGCGCCACAGGCTACCAGCGTTCCTCCTGGATTAACCTTCTAAAAGAATCTGATTTCGGACAAGATTTTGGGCTTCATATAGGCTCTTGCTCCGTCCAGCTCATACCTGTCGGCCGTCATCCTCGAGAGGCTGACAGCGCGGAGCTTTCCAGTCGTCGAGGTTCTTCCATTTTCCCCTCAATAGACGAGAACCACATCCCGGTGCCATTGTATCTTTCACGTAATTATCAGCTCCTTCCAACCAAGCTTGGTCGACTCGCCAGCGCTACATCGCCATTTGAGTCCAGAGTGTACCTACAGGGGGTAGAAGAGGCGACGCATGGACTGAGTGACACTCTATTGAGCGTTATCGGCATCAGAGCAGGAGAGGTAGTTGACGACATTTGCAGGGGAAGAGTTGAGAAAGTCTGGATGACGGAGAGCAAGCTGTAAACGGCTGTAAACGGTGGGATCAGATAGATACACAGGCAGAAATACATATCACCAACCTTGTTGTAATTAAACCGTAGCATCGAGAACCGTACAACGTGCCTCTCAGACGAAGGCTGTTGTGCTGGTGGAGATTCATTTAAAATTCTGAAAAGTCAGCAATTCGTTATCAGCTTGACAGAGGAAGGAGTTGACTCGGATGTACAGTCTGAGTGTGCGCAATTGCAATAGTAAAATTCTCACGATGAATAAATTATTATGAAATGACCAAAATTTGTTGGCAGACAACCACCTTGATTGAGGCTCTCGGCTTCAGTATCCATTTCCACTCATGCGCATTGAAAAGTGTTACTTTTGTTCCACAAACGTGTACCCCGGTCACGGTATGCTATCCCATCTATGTTTTATTTTCGTCGACTTGAAAACTCGTTCAGGCACTGCTTTCGTTAGAAATGATGCAAAGGTCTTTAGATTTTGTACTTCCAAGTAGGCCATTCATGGCACGTGTCCTCGACACCGATGCTAATGTCTCTCTGCTGAAGATGTCATAAAAATTTCAAGTATGTCCTCGTGCGTAGGGGGTCCTTTTGTAGTAATGATCGGATGCTTTTTTCTAGAATGAAACGAAACCCTCGCAAGGTGCGGTGGACCAAGGCTTTCAGAAAAGCGGCAGGGAAAGAAATGACCATTGTGAGCCTCTTTTAATTTTGAAAGATTTTGACCGACTTGCCCTCAGGATTCGACAATCGAATTTGAAAAACGGAGGAATGTGCCTGTTCGTTACGATCGCGACCTCATGCAAGCTACGATTAAGGCAATGAAGCGAGTGGGAGAAATTAAAAGTCGCAGAGAACGCGCGTTCTTCAAGAACAGGTATGTAAAGAACCTTCAACACAGTTCTTCTGCTCATTCGCTGCAGGATGGCACTCAGTCGGGAAAAACAAAGGAATCATCGGAAGAAATCGCTGGAAGCTGTCAAGGCATCTACAAAGCTACACGAGCCCATGGTCATCGAACCACCTACGTCTTCCACGGTGCACGGAAAAATCAAGATCCTTACAAAATCACGGAGTGCTCTGGTACCAGGGGAAGGTCGTTCAATGGGCATGGACATCGATTGATTCTTCGTACTTTGAAAGTTTGGATTACGCTGTAAATCTTGCATAGAATCTGAGTTCGAATACCGTCATGTTGAAAAGATGCGTTTATGCTCTGTGTATGTATAATACAAATACAATATGTAGTCTGTAGGAGCGAGAGAGATATAGATTAGATCTCAACGATGTTTGTACTTTGCCTCATTTTCGTGGCGAACATCTGGATCTAGAGAATTATGCAAGCCTAAAAGTGTCTTACTGACCGCCTCACTCGCTCCAATCATGGGTTTTAGCACTGCAATGGGAACAGCGCGAATAACGGATCGTACAGGCCCCTTGGACGGGCACGTTAGCAATGATTTTTTTCGAGCTGGGAACTAGAGTAAATTACCTCGCTTCCTGAACGTTCGTAAATCTCCATAGGTACAGCGAGAATCGTTTGTGCTGCTGAGTGAAAGTTTCGCCGTAGGCTCTTGTACGCCGACTGCACACCTTCCTTGAGATCGGCGGGCTGCTGAGCGTATTTAGATATCGTGTCAACTGGATTGTCGTTGTCTTCGTTTTCCATTTGCGTGGAATCATTTGTGCCAATGGAAACTGTTTCAGCAGTAACGGAGTGACTGAAATGACCACCAAGAACCCCTTCAGCTTGCTCAAGAATAACCTGGGTACCTGTGGCAAGGTGGGCACCTAATTTGATCGCCTCCATTGCAGTCGATTTAACGAATGCCGTGGCGCCCTTCTGAACGCCGCGGACAATGCGCCCATCCTTCTTATACTGTGCAATTGGGAGAAGCACTAGGTCAGCTACACCAGATCCTACATTGACAGCCGAACGAATCGGTGCAACGCCAGATATAACCTCGACGAGCTGTGTAGCTTTGACATCAGGTGTCCAAAGATCATTAAGCAGTTGACCAAGGGTGCCCCACCCTGTGATCTTCAAGAAGAGAAGCATAAGATCAGACTAGATTATATCATTAAAATTCATCACTCACCCCAGCCAGAGTGATATGTCGCAGTGTCATCTCAGCCCCATCAAAGTGGAAGAAATTCATCAACTCGATCGTCCTGCCTTCCCGCAAGGCTCGATAATCAACACGACGAGGTTTGTAGTCGAGTTTCAAGTCAATTGGAAATACCTCAGCCGATTCTGTAGACTTAGATGGAAGACTGTTATTTTGAGGGAATTTTCACTTACGGAAGTAAAGTTCTTCACCAGAATCCGGTGTTGGTGTAGCATGGGGATCTTTGAAGCTGAAGAAACTCTTTAAGAAATCGACAGCATCTTGATCGACATATAATCGGAGAGGAAGGATTTTTGCCTGAACAATCTACTGATTAGGTTCCACTTTCGGATTGGAATATGTACCCACACGTAACCTAGCCTCTGTCGCGGAGTGACCAGGAACAGGTCGGACTGTAAGTAGCTCAAATCGCACCATATTGGAATCTGTTTCACGGACGTTACCCCGCGAATCCGAGCGTAAATCTGTTAGAAACTTCTTCCAAGTCGATGTTTTTATGTGATCGAGGATTTCTACGTCCCGAGCTGTGACAAACGTCCTGGAGAGTAGTATGGAATCTGGTACGTAATGATCCACTGACGCTTCAAGACCCAAGAAGCGAAATTCCATGCTTGGACCGCGAGAGCGCGTCAAGCGTTTTCCATGAACACGAATCGACTGAGTTCGTGCCTTTCCGGGTACGGGAGACTTCAGCGACTGCCAGGAACTCTGGCTTCCAGTCTCTACGTCCTCTTTCAACTCTTCGTCAATGGCGGCAATGATCGCACTGGGCTCAAAACCATCAACGTCAGGATCCAGTCCAATGTAGATTGAATTGAACAAAAGAGCGCCCGTGTCGTCCCCACTATGGTCCTGGACCTGTCCACTTGCTACGAGTTGTCTGATTTTCGCCAGACGCCGTCGCATCTCTTTAACTTCTTCTTCAATGGTTTTTCTGGTCTTGAGCCAATCGTATCCATCGTACAAGAGTAATGTGATGTCGCTGTTCTTGACATGTAATTGGAATGTGGTTTCTCCATAACTACATCAAAAAACTTGAGAACTAGGCAGGATGAAAAAGAAAATTTTATCGCATACTTATCATCTGTAGTTTGAGGAGGTACAGTCTCAAAATAATTCTCTGTCACCTTGATTCCTTCGGGGCGGAGTATTTTTATCGTCTCGCCTCCTACCCGGGATACAACACCTACTCCACTTGGTGTGTTATCTGGGAATTCAGTTTGTGGCCCTCCGTCGTCGAATTCATCCAAATCATCATCTCTGAGTTCACGCAATCCAGCCGCTGCTCCAAAAGATTCGTCTAGGTAATCCATATTTGTGGGAAGATCATCGTATATCATGTCAGGGGCGGGGCCTACTTCTGGAATTTTCTTGAAGGCGAGATCATCTATAGAACCTACATGAGGCAGGTGAGAGATTAATGACATGAAAAGTGTACAAAGTTTGTAAGCGCACCCATAAGCCCCGAATTCTCTGCATGTCCCTTCAAAACCAAAGTAGGTCCTCGATGATCTTTTAGGTGACTATTTACCAAAAGTGAACATGCAAAATAAGAGAATGGATTTCTAATCACCTCTCTTCCGAAAAGGGTAGAAAGACAGATCCAAAATCGTCCATGAATGCAGACACAGCGGTCAATGAATCTGCAGCGAGGTGCATTTGCAGACGTGATCGATCTATCGATATCTGGAAGTGCAGCCATATTATTGAGTTGCTCTATGTCCTTACAGGCTACAGATCGGTCCACTTACGCTAGTGGTTGGATGAGCTGTGGTCTGTATTACGACCATAGAAAGATCCTCGATCTCGGCGATTAGAGCAAATCCAGCGGCCTACGAAAGTCAAGAGTCCTTCAAAAAACGGGTCGAGAAGATAACTAACCTTCCATAGAGTAGTTCCGCGTTGTAAAGTTGTACCATCGATGGCAATCTCATGAGAAATATCATCGACAGCAAGCAAAGCTAGAGCAGGTATAGAAAGGCGGACTGAAGAATCCGGAGACTCTCCGATGACATCTGTTGCAAATTCCAGATCTTCAACGTAGACAACCACGGCACCTATGTGGTTAGGAGCGAACATCCGAATCGCTCCGTCAAGGATCCTGAGAGATATACGGGTTCTTTCACTAGGAATAACAGATTCAAAGGTCTAAGTAAGGGACGGTTAATATAGAGAATACCGATAAGACGGCATACTGACCCCAGGTGGTGACTGCACAAACGAACTTAAATCCTTGATCCACGCTAAATCGGAAAAGAGGGCGAACGTAAAGCTCGATAGAGTCAGCTTGAGGCAGGATTCTTTGGCAGCAGTTCCTGGAAGGATCAGGGAAGTAAAGCTAAGCTTGACCATGGGATTTGGAATTAAAGTCTGATGAAACGGTTGTGAAATGAGCTCGACCAAGGAAGGTCATCAACGTACCAGACTCCGAGGAGACGTGAGGGAAAGATACGTTCGACTATATGCAGACGTTAGCATGTCTCTGATAGTCACATCCATCACATCAAGCGTGAGGACCATTTCGTTCTGATAAATCGCTTTGATTGTATTACAAAGGAAAATGACCAACGAATTTACCTTTCCTTTGGGCTTGGGTTCTATCATAAGATCAATATCCGAAGAATAGATGATGAACGGGCGAGCATCCGCTGTTTCGGAACGAGGCAGCATAATTCGGATAAAAGCTGCCCACACTGATCAATATGACTTACTCCATGCGAACGATTAACCTACCTTCCAATACATTCAATTTGACCACAGTTTCTGGTTGAGAAGGTTCTGAGCCTGCACTACATGCACTTCCACTCTCGTTCCTAGACTTGGCGAAATAACAGCTGCCTATCGAACCCGTATCACGGCTTTCGGTCCTCTCGATGAGTCGATCTTCGGATCCCGGTCTGTCAAATAACTGCGCCACATCATCAGCCCAGTACTGGAGGCCATCTATCAAGGGTTTGGTGATGTCTGCAGCGACGGAAGGTATATCAATGCTAATAACGATAGCACGTGATCGTTCGATAGAAGATGGAAATAATTGTGTAACAACAATCCGCGGAAGGAGTGGAGACGATGTAATCTTAGATACATCGTCAGAACTGGACGTGAGGGATCCTACGGATAATAATGTTTTGGCATTTGATTCAGAGGCAGGGCAATACGCAACGATCATTCGCTCGAAGCTAGCGCCCATGAGAAATGCCTCGTTGGAACCTGCAGATCTTTCGTTCGTCTGTGCTGAATCATCAACGAACCTGGCACTCTTCTTCGACGGCTCAGGTGATGAACAAAGTCTGACATTGTGGAAATCAACCAATAAGGCTCCAGAACGCGGAGAACAACCAGGGGGAGATGGGCATCGTATTTGAATGCGTATCAAACTGAATATGACTGAAATCTTCGCGGTCGGATCAAGTACTTTATTGCTCTAAGATCATTCAGCTGTGTTAAGGAAGCAACTGAATTATAGTTCACCTTTCTCAACCGTCGCTTTGTTGACATTGACGGGACTCTTTTGAGGGCATGACCAAAGTCAGGATCCAAATCGTTGAGAACTAACTTCTCCAATCTGATTCTCTCTCCCTCCCTCCCCCTCTGCTGGGTATCCCAAGATTTACTGGAAGCCGGAGGTGTATTTACGCCGTTACTATTACTGGAGTCATCGCTTTCGGAGGCTTGATTCGACGGCATTTCGACTGAGGCTTTTCCAAATGAATCAGCCAGGAATATTGAGAATTCATCTCCATGAAGGACTGTTCCGAGATCTAGGAAGATATGAAGAGGTACAACTTGGACTTCAATCTCATTTAATAATGGATGTTCGTCTCCAGACAAAGCTATTCTGTGCCTTACATGAAGTGTAAGTGCAGAGGGCAAGGTGGCAGCAGCATCATTTTGTTGCGTGATGTTTCGTCTCCGAGGAGATTTAGTACGCCACAATGACAACTTCAAGCCGTTCGAGAATTGGTCCTCAGCTGTCCAATTTGCGAGCCCGAAAGTGGGAAGATTGAGATCAACACTGTCTTTTGAGGGGTGTCGATGGTACAATTCATATTGGTTCGCAAGATCGGGGTCCGTAATCAAAAGTGGCGAGAGAATTAGATCGCGCGACGGAACAATACTGGGAGACCCGTAAACGTAGAAAAGAGAAAGATCTCCAATTGTACATGTATTACTGTATGTTACTCCGTTGGCTGTCGGCAAACTCGGCTTGGTTTCTTTTGATAGGGACAAGTCGGCTGGACCAGACATAGAAGATAATGATGCCGAGACTGTTTCAATGTATAGGCGAACATAGCTGTGCGGTAGAGCAGGGGGTACTAAAGGCCACTTGAAGAAATCAGTCAACGAAGGCATATTGACGGTCTTCATGTGTGACGAGGGAAGAGGCAGCAAAATTACGAGGCCTCGAAGGTTCAAGACCAGCTTGTAATCAAAAGAGGGCTTATGAGGACGAACTTCTGGACTATTTTCGTCAGAGTGGGATGGAAGATCGCGAACCAGATCAAGCAGACCGCGGATTTGCCAAGCCTGAAGCGCACAGGCAACTACTCCGAGTGTCATCGTCATTTGTAATCCTTCCTCTCGACTCGATTGCTCTTGTCTTGGGACCTTCGGTCCCTCTTCTCCAGAAGACACTGGTGAAGGTGTGTTGATATAGAAAAGAAGTGGGGATGTACCAAAAGACACCAATATCTCCTCTGCACTCTGATCAAATGAGTAGTTGTGAGGAAGTAGGGATATTTCAGGTGAATCTACCGGCTGAGCGACAGGGGAAGGAGTCTTGCTCCAACTTTGTTCCGCTGACAGATCAACCACTCTCTCCATGTAAGTCGTGGCAGTGGAGATGGCGCTTTGGTACATGCTACTGGCAGCTGAGTAGCTAGGTGAAGATTGCCTAGGCGGCAAAAAGGCCAAAGATTGTGACATAGCAAATTGTGCTTCTTCATCCATGGATGATGAGGAAGAAGATGGAGAAACTGGTTGGGGACTATCAAGCGAGTGGTGCTGGGGGATGCTTGATGAGGGAGAGTGCCCTGTCGGCGTAGATAATCCCGGAGAGCGAAGATTACGTGTAGAGAAGGTCAATCCGGAGACTGATATTGTGCGTTGCTGGCCCTGAAAGTGTACTGTATCAGGAGGAGGCCCCGGAACGCCGCTCGTATGATATCGAATATCAGAGATAGATGCAGTGATAGCCATGTTCTCAGGGTGCACAAAGGTGACTATCGTATTGGTGACGTCGAATTCGAATCTCGCCAGCAAACGCTCGATGAGCGTTGCAAAAATGGAGACACCAGCAGGATCCAAATCTGGAAACATGGTTTCATCTGGGTTAGACAGAAATGGATCAGCTGAAATTCCACCTGGAACGTTGAGGTCATTCTCAGATTGTGTAGGTGCTGCGTCAGGGTGGAGAGATCCCCATAGTGCAGCTTCTTCCTGAGGAGATAGCTCATCGTGAACAAAAGACTCTGCTATAGAAACCACAGAATCTGCAAGATTCAGAGGTCTGTCATCACAGTGTCTGTCATCACAGTGAGAGGGAAGGCGAACGACGAAAGTGAGGTGAAGTGAATCGATCGAAAACCCGAGGGTCGATGACAGAGGATTCGGCCAAGGGATTCGAGCAATCACGGATGAAATCGATCCAACCTCCAGAGACACAGGAAGGTCTGATATTAAAGCATTAATCGCCTAAGAATTGCTAGAATTCAGCATATGAACTTCGAATAATCTTGACTAACACGCACTTGATCGTCCAGTTGGAGGTCATTAATCTGGACGAACCCTGAACTTATCTTTGAATCTATCTGATGAAAATCAAGCTGTCCGGGCTTCAGAAACTGCCCCAGGGACTTCTTTAACACAAATGAGATAAATCGGCCTTGAAGACTTGAGGGGAGTGAGATATTGAGAGAGGGCAAAGCAGGAAGCCATGAAGAGAACCATGAAGACATCGACAGTAACGTGAACAATTCAAAAAAATAAAAGATCGTTTCTGATTACGACGACGGCTGGAACATGGGTTCACTTACAAGATACTTAGCCATGAAGCTACAACATGCATCATAGGGTGCTTATCGCAAGTCACGTGTTGAAGCCCTTCAACTTGACTTTTGAGTTACTAAGGACAGGCGGCAGCAAGTACAGGATCATTTGAAACCAGTCTCTCGGATATTGATCAGTCTTTCAAGACCCTTCCTTTGAAAATTGTATACAAAGAAAGATAAAACAAGCAGAACCTATAACCAACTTGAACCTATGACAAGTCAGTCCCCTCTTCAACAGTCTCTAGAAATCGACCCAAGTCCCGCGCCACATAATCGTGAACCTTGCTGGTTGGATGCAGATAATCGTACCATATCGCACCTCCAGGTTTACGGCAGTCTGACTGAGAAAATCCATGCTCCTCCGGCGAATCCAAAAAACGGTTGAAGGTAGCAGCTGAAGAATGCAGCAGGACAGTGGTTTCGGGGTGCTGCTTGGCGAACTCTTCAGCAGATGTTTCGAGCTCAGCGTTATAATCTTGATAAACCGTGGATTTGCGACCCTTTGGAACTACTCACAATTAGCTGATGGTGTCATAACGTGCTCTGAAATTGGGGTTTACCAGCGGGGCTACGGTCGATAGGAGGGACATCTACGAAGAGGAAATTACGTGCCCCTGCTCCATAGAGTTCTTCTTGAAGTTTGAATAGACGAGTCATGCTTTCCTTATGTTCTCTTGTATGGCTGAAAACGACCCTTTAGCCACAAAGGATTCACGTCGAATGAAAATCACTACCTGCAATCGTTGATGCCCACCCAAGTAACTGGTCGTTTAGCGTCAACAAGCAAACTTTAGTCTTTAAATATTCTGACCTACTGAACAAAGAATTACAAGGAGTCCAGGGAGCCCAGGCTGGTTTTTGGCCAACACTGAGAAAAAAACGATTTATCTGACGTTGTACTCCAGTAATATTGTCTCCTCCAATGGCATAATTATATACAAGCAAAGGATTTTTCAAGTACTCTGGGTCTTGTGTTGCGTCTTTCCCAGCAATGAAACTCGGGCGCGGAACATACTTCGTAAGGAGATGTCCAACCCAATTGGCGAGACCTTCTTCGTTCCAGGTCAGACCAGGAAATGGAAGTCCCAAAGGATCTTGAGCAGTGGACTTATAGTCACTGGCATTTCCTACGAGCTCGAACCCGATGGAACTGTAAGAATCGCCACTGTGATTATTGATTGATCAGCTGCCAGCCCTATCATATAGAGGAGAAGAAGACGCAGACAAAATCATCATATAAGAGAGCCTCGAGAGTCCTGGCCAACTTGGTGCTACTTGGATGATTTTGGACATTGGTGAAGACAAGAGAATCAGAGAGCCAATAAGTAGGGCTGCTTCAAGTTACAGTAGTTTGGATGTGATTGAATTCACAGTCCGTTGTTGGCCGAGTATGCCGGAAGGAACCATCACCGGAAGGTAGCTACTGGCCGCAGGCCTCAACGCGGTCCAAACAGTGTGTTGGGCTCTTCATCCAACTGTCTCTACTCTTGTTATATAATTCACCTACTTTATTTAAGACTGTTCATATTTGGGACCGCTAAGCGATCGATTGACTCCGTTATCGGCCAACGGCGGACTGTGAATTACGTTCGAACTTGTTGTACTGTACGTCAGCACTTACTGTCGGTGACCCAGATATGAAACGAGTTTTCGGATGACTTCGGCTTCCATCAATATCCTACGGATTCCTTAGAAAATAAAGAATTTACATCTCTAGTATACAGAGTGTGAGTGTGCCAAGTTTTGTATTTTTTTCTCATTCGAGGAAGGATGCCAGAGACATTCCAATTTTGAACGTGAAATGAAACGTGACGGGTAGGTCACCCTGCCAAACTTTAGGACTCCGCGTCACGGTTTGTAAAGAGTCCAGTGTGGGGATGCCGATCTGAGTTTGAATATTTGTCACGCTAATTCGTTTCTCTGTCGTTCGAAGCTTGCTTTCTCCCTCTTATACGCATTAAACATGTTCAAATTCAGCCAGATCAGTAGATATCATGTACTTTCACTTACATGACAACTTCGAGAAAAATTAGACCTATAACACACTGACAATACACAGATGAAAGTAGATGAAATAGCAAAATTCGACCATCCTCACAAGTTTGATTTTTGCTACTTTTTTTTGGCCTCACGTACATAGGATCTGATTTGAGGGATCTATGTATGATATTTCTGGCATTGATGAAAATAATCTACAAAAGAATTGGAGGAGAATCGCAACAAGTAGGAGCCCTTTACCTGCGCCGTTTCATATCTAGGTCATTTTTCATACCTGAGTCACCGACAGTACGACACAACGAAGTTCACATCACCGTCTTCTGAACTTCGAATCTACTCAGTATTGTGTCTTATTCTGTCAGCCTTTGAAGGTCAACACATTTAAGATCAGGAATCCAGGGATATAGGTTCCTATGTTTCATGTCATGATATCTACATACTTCAAAATCAAGAGGAGCTGCATTATGCTGGAGAAAGAGTGATGTCATAATGATCATCGTCAATGGAAGCGAAGATAAAAGCCTCTTCAATTAACCTATCAAAAGACTCCCTGATTCGATGTACAATGTTAGTTGTCGATTCGATCAAAACAATATCAAGGACGAACGTGAACTCTTCTATTGTAAGGGGATCGGTCCGGCTAGATAATACTGATGCGACTATGGTGGGCAAGTCGACGCCCTTCCAATGGCCCTTACTATTCTCTCCTTTGATAATGGAGATGCAATCCAAGATGTCACGGTCGAGAGACGGTAAATGAGAATACAGTTTATGTATGTCAAGATTTTGCAAACGAGTAGACACATGAGAGTATGGCGGAGATGACGGGAAAAAGGAGTGCATTTTGGTGGTTCCTAGTAAGCCATCCTCGCCGTGTTTCGAATGAAGCATTGGGTAGTTATCTCGACTTGGATGTAAAGGATACTCATCAGACCTGTAGCTGGCCTTTCCTTTGCCTTTCCAGATCGATGACATAGCATTATCATGTATCTTGGATGCCGAAGCATTCGACGTCTGAGTCGGGCTAGATTGGGAGAGAGGTATAAAATCAAAAAACTTCGAGATATTGTTGGGTGAGCTTTCCGTAGATTCAGAACCTGATATGACCCGATGATGCCCTTGACGAGAGTTTTGATCATTAGATATAGAAGACCCATTGTATGTACCACTCGGGGGACCTCTCTCGTAGGCAATCGTGTCGTGAATAGCCTGCAATATGTGATGATAAGGTTCGTAAGGACTGGGGGCAAGTTCAAGCTTTGTAGCTGTAACATAATTTGAGTTGTTCCAATTGCCGACTTCGCCGATGACTCGAGCATACGGTAACCCTCTTGTTTCAGAATTGAATGCCATAGAAGTTGACGACAAGAGAAACTCACTCAAGCTGAAGCCAACTATTTTCTAGATCCATACGAACGTCTTTGTGCCATAATCGAACAAGAATTCTTCCTGTTCCATCATTGAGGTGGAAATCAGTATAGTTAGTGCTGCTCCGGTGGAGACGAAGGTTTCCAAGAAGGATGATCTGATAATAATGAGGCGGGTAGCAGTAAAACACTGGGTGAGGCTACCTCTTTAAACTCAAATCCCTCAATTCTAAAGGGAGCCGTGGAGTGTATACGGTCTGCCTTTAAGATTTGACATACAGTGGTGTGGCGGATAATCGAGTCGTCGGGATCCGATCGAAGCGGACCTGTGAAGACGGTCTCGAGATAGATGACGTTTACAGAGACAGATACAAGTAACTGGCTATCCTACCTGGGATTCGTCTGGCATACTCACTGATAAAGATCGATTTTCCTGACTCAGCCGTGACACCATCTATTGGTTTGACGCGTCTGTCGCGCGTTCTGTCACACTCAACGCTCCTCGAGAATCTCGCGAGTCAATGAGTCACTGTGCGTCTCTCAAGATTACAATTATTGCTTGACTAAGAAGCCAGAACAACAGTTAACGACTATGGAGGTGGCGGAGGTTTCCTCCCAGGAGGCTCTCCATATTCTTCGACCAGCAGTCCCGGTGCAGGACGTGTAAGTCTTCTTTCTCTATTCAGTGCATCAATCAGAAAACTTGCACTCCTTAGAATCGGGAAGCTTCACACTCCTTGCGCCCCTGTACTGTTTCCCAACTTCTCAAGGCGACGCAAGCCCATTCAGACGCGGAGTGGACCGTCGACGATGTAGAAATTGGCCAAGTATGTTTTGTCTTTTCAGAGGTCACTAAACACTTAACACTCTGGCTCTAAGGTTACGGTGGTTGGCCAAGTTATTACCAACCAGGCACAGACGACAAACGTCGTGTACTGGTTAGATGACGGTAGTGGTCGGATCGAGGCGCGTCAGTGGATCGATTCGACCAGTGAAGAGGACTCTGGCAAGTACGGAGGAATAGAGTAAGCTCCCCTGCACCGATGATTTCGTCTTTATTGATCAATCTCAAGGGAGAATATGTATGTTCGCGTTACAGGAACCCTCAAGGCATTTGGCCTCAAACGATACATCAATACCACTCAAATTCGGGTTACCACGGACCCTCACGAGGTCTACTTCCACATCTTGGAAGCCGTCTCTGTTACTATAATGGCGGATCGAGGATTTGTAAGCTTTTTTTCTATCGAGGGCCTCCATGCCTCTGACACAAATCAGTCTTCTGTGCCTCCAAGTGGAGCATCAACCTCAAAAGGCTCTACTTCTGCCTATACGGGTCAGGCTTCTAAAATTACTGACCAATACTCGCATCTTCCTCCCTTACAACAAAAGATTGTGCGTTTCATTGCATCACAACCTCAGAGTGAGGAAGGTGTCCATGTTTCTGCTATTGCACGAGCAGTAGGGTCCGAAGGAGACGCGCAAAAAATCAGGTCTTGGTCTTCACTCGTATGCATATGGTTTGAATATCACTGACGAAAAATATAGCGACGCACTCGATCATCTTATGGATGATGGTCATGTCTTTAGCACTATTGACGATTCTCATTTCAACTTGTCCATCTGATAGTCTGTTATCGCACTGTATTGCTGCCTGTTCCTGTTGTTGGGTGGGCAGTCTGTTCTCCAGGGAGATGAGGATTGAGCAGAACTGACTGATCTTGTTGCTTGAATGCTAATATGTATATATGCTAAAAACGAATGTATGATATGCGAGTGGGGGTTGAATGAGGTCTAGGATGGAATGTATATTCCATCTAATTGGCATATGTGGAACACACCCGTCCAATGCCTTTACCCACACCTCCGATGACCTTTTTTCGGGCGTCGGTGACTTTTTTGGCGACATTCAACGTAAAGTCGATATCGATCTAAGGCTGCGTTCAGTGTCGTTCCTTGTAAGTTGTGGTTGTTGCACTTACTCCCCGAGCAGTCACAGTCGCACATGCATCGACGAAAGCTTTTCGACTTTCCGCTGTTGCTACAACTTCGCTTTGCGTGACCAATTCGGTTGATATGTCTCGCAAAACTGCAGCAGCATCCGACCGTATCGTTTTGAAGCTTGCAACGAGCTAGAGAATCAATTAATTTGCAAATTTTCAAAAGTTAGCGTGACAACATACAGCGCCAAATTTATTTGCCTTCACAAGTGCTGTGGCTTTGAAGCGTAGGGTCTCAACGGTGAAGAGAAGAAAAGCCTTCAACAGCCTTCAATATTTCACATCTTGAAGTCTTGTGCATGTCTCTCACCTCTTGTATGAGCGTCGCGACGTGAAGGCTCTGAACCGGTGAGCCATTCTTTAGTGCCTCGGCGAAACGCCCTTTCAGAGCTGAGTGACGAAGAGTTAATTTCAGGCCTGCTACAAGACATTCCTGCCTGGAACTCACTTTCAAAGAACCGAGATACCTGCTCGGGAGGCTCAACAACGGCTGGAGGTTCTTCGTCTTTCTTCAAGGGAGAAGACGACCTGTCCAAGACTGCGAGATCGACGCCTTTGAGGGGATAACCTGTCTTGAGCTCCGTCTGTTTAGCTGCTTCGGCGAGGACGAGGCTGGGGGGTGGGCGAGTATAATCGTGGTAAGGCTCTAGCCATTCAGCTAGAGCGCGCGCAAATTGGACAAAGAGCCGTTCATCTTGAGTCAGCTGTTGTGAACATGAGACTTCGGAGCGGGAATCAAAAGTTGGGGCATAGACACCTCAGCAAGTTCTTCTTCACTCAGGGCTTCGGCAAGACGTTGCCTCAAAGGAGGGCGACTGTCAGCGCCAAAGCTTTGTTTGGGACGGTCCCCGATCAAGAGTTTCTCTTCAACTGAATCGTCAAGATCACTACCTTGTTGGAAAGCCCGAATGTACACCTTCAAAAATGACTTGAGCCATCCATGCTGCGGATCACAAACATTAGCTGTAAAGAAAACAAAGAACAAGGATATAACCCACTGATTCATTCATTCCCAGAAGATTGGTTTGAGAGAAGGTATCGCTTGAGATTTTGGGTTGATAGTTGGACATGATGTCGAAATCTCGATTGTCGTGGTGTGCTGTGATTCGCAGAAATGACTAAGACTGTACAAAGGGAAAAACAAAAGCGCACATACTACGATCAAAAATGAACTTCAGCTCAATAAGTTCCATGTCAATGACATCCGAGGTGATCTGCTCATGCGTAAGACGCATTCGAAGGTGTTCCATTTTCACTATATCACGTTGGAGAGAATTATCAAGTTGTTCCTCAAATATTATGAATTCGGGTATCTAAGAGAGTGAGACATTCGAAAAAGAAGTCAGACGTAACTCGTTACCTGGGAGTATCTTTCTCCTTGAAAGGCTCGAACGATAAAATCGGCCGTCTGCAAACGTTAATTAGCGTTGAAAAAGCTGAAAGTGAGACGTGTTACCTCCTGTGAGTTACTGAGATATATCTGAGTTGATTCCAGACATTCGGTCACCAGTGTCAGGTCGCCAATCGAAGCTAGCGAGAAAGTAGAAGCCCGGGAAAGAAGGAAATGAGAAAGTGTGTCATTTTGGACCTGCTTGACACCCATAGCACGATAATGATCCAACGCAAGTGAGGGCGCGCCTACCAAAATAAGGAACATTAGTTCATCTTACGAGGATCGCAGCATACCCCATACCGAGCAGACGATATAGGCGGATGAGTGTCAACCGCGATTGGAATGATTGCTTGCTTCTTGTCAAAGCAAACTCGAGGAGTGTCACCGCATTGAAAAGATATTGTTCATCAGACGTGAATTTCCAGAGGGTGACAAGGGTGTTAGCAGCTAACAGGGCAAGATCATCCGCATATTGAAGTTCGGTAGGAAGCAGGTTCAATCCTAGTTTAAGGCCCTCTAAGTATTGTTCTATGTAGAGAGTTGCGCGGGCTGTTTCTGCTTCAACGCTCAACTCGAGTTGAGTAAGATTGCACCGCAACAGCTTGTGAGAGTTGATTAGACGCTGTAGCTCTGGAGGAGTGGTCTAGATGTGACTTTGTAGCAACTGCAAACCCAGTATGGCTGAACGTGCTTACGAAAGACGCCGGTACAGCCCGTAAAAAGGATGTCCACCTGGTCAAATCATTCTCCTCTAGCGTGAGATAGGGTTTTAGATCTTCGAAACAACAAGCCTTGTCTCCAACTCGAGTGAAATAGTCCTGCATCAGAGTAACCAGCCGTTTTGGATCTTTAAACGCCATAAGAAAGCTGCATATAGAGGCGGAGAAGGGAAAGGCATACCCTTAGAAATTCCATGATTACGTGCACGCTTTTCAAGTTCCAGTAGGGCGAGCGCCGCAGATCGATCTTTTGGTCCATCTTCCTCTGCTATGCGAGTAAAGAGTTCTTGGGTCTTCTCGACTTGTTCTAAGCCCTCCACGTGCGAGGGGGGTGATCCATCCGAAGATGAAAAATATGAGAAGTTCGCGTCCAGGATAGAGAGGAACTCCAGCCAATTGCGGTCACTTGATTAAGTTTTATTACTTTTATTACTTTTGTCAATCGGCGATGAAGAACACTTACTGCTTGTCCAAGATGCGTCGAGTGGCAAGCTTACCCTCGTCAACAATCATACCCCGCTTCCGCCATATATCCCGCCTGATTTCGTTGCAAGAAAGGCTTGTTGAGCAAATTGCCTTGCCAACATCGCTGTCGAGAAGTTTGTGCGCGTCATCATAGAGCTCGAGCTCTCGCAATATGGAGAGATGAAGGTGGAAGCGATCGTTACTTTGATAGGATGGTGTCGGGGAGGATGTTATAATTCTGTGAGCTAGCTTGTACAATATTGTCCTCATGGCCGCAGGCGTAGCGGGGTCGTTTGCCTGATAATGGGTGGTTAACCCTGCTTACGCGACCAAAAACTGAGACGCACTTGAAGGACTGCACTCATCACGCTCCAGTAGAGATATCGATCCTCCTGAAATTGCTTGTACATCTTAGTAGCAATCTAAAACAATAATCAAAGTCAAAAATTATGAAACAAGGTCACGAAAGCGAGAGGCCATTCTTGACTGAGAAAGACCCTACCTGTTGGGCCGACTTCCAGTGGCCAGCACGAGCATTCGCGAAGAACGTTTGCATGCCGAGTTCCTCATTCGATGGCTCCTGTTTATAAGCCTCCTCAAACATAAGAACCATATCGTTGTCTGGTTTATCTTCAGTAACCAATAACAGCTGATGATCGTAATGGTATACGCACGTCGACCTAACCCTCTAAGGACGTGCATCATGGCCGATAGAACTGCATCATCCGTCGGCTTTGACTCAAGCACTTCGTCACAAAGAATTAAAGACTCTTCAACCTTCTGGGACCTGACCAGAGCGAGAGCTTTCAAGGCCTATGCTAGAGTGAGTGCGTGACGCGCATGACGTGTAATCATAGCTACCTTGATGAGGACATTTTGGGGGTTCTTCTTCAGTAGCTTTGTGCAGGAGACTATTGCCGACTTGTTCGAACCCGTGTCGAGGGCGTCTACCGAGAAGTCAGTGGCGCATGTTGTAGGGTAAGACGCGTTCACCGACCATAGATGGGACGGACTTGACGATCCAAGGCTGTTGACATAGTAAGGTGGTCTGCGGGCGGTGAATGGAAGCCAAGAAGAGAGGCTGGAGATTATCAACGATAATTGCTGCAACAACTTTTGAGAACATGTTTTTTGTCCAATTTTTTGTTGAGTCCGATCCGATATCCGGTTTCCGAAGCGCTCCGGATTGTTTTTCCCACTGTGCAGCGCTCAACTTGAACCATGGCTCCTCCTGTACTCTTGTCTCGGTGCGTCTCTGTCTGGCTATTCATAATCCGACTGAAATAGCCTCAGTACGCTCGACCCCTTTCTTGGCATTTTCACAGGTTTCTTTGCCTATTATCTTCACGAGACCCATCCAAGGACCGCTCTCCTCCCCGAGGAACGATTGTTTGCTCTACTACAATGGAAATGGGCGCAGCAACAGGAAAGCAGAATGAAGAACCTTCGCTCCCTGAACGATACCGCGTAACCAGAAATGTACTTTAAATCACACTTCCAAACACCTAACGGTCTAAATATCATTTCAGAAGCTTATACAGCGTCTTGTCTCTATGTAATGTATCATCATCGACAGAGACATTCGTATCCCGGACTACGCGAAGATATTTTCCTTTTATTTGAGCAACTCGAGAAGAGCGGACATGACGCCTTGAAACAGCTCCTTCTCCTGTTCAGTTACTTCCTCTTCGTTGGGTCCATCAGATTTCTTTAATGCGAGACCAACAACCACACTGCGTCTGGAGGTTCCCGGCGCGTTCAAAGCGGCTTGCGTCCATATGATAGTAGCGATTTGACTGGCGTAAAGAGAATGCAATGTATGCATGTGCTCTGATGGACTGCTCCCTATCAGAGGTGTCAATTGGATTGCGGGTGATGGTAGAGGCATAGGCTGTTGATTTGGATATTGTGAATTTGGTTCAGGAGCAGGTAATAATGGTGCAGTGTCCGGTATCGATGCTTGGATCTTTGAATATGTTGTGTCAGACCGAGTCCCGCATTGAAAACACTATCCGTACCAGAGTCCCGACTTTACTCAATTGTGTGACAATTACCAATACGCGATCTGCGAAGAACTGTACCAATATCTCAGTATGTTGGCCACCTAGTGGTCGCGAAACCTGACGCGTCGACATCGAAGATAAGAAATGATCAGGTGGTGCACAGCCACCAACTCCATTCGCTTGTTGTCATCATGTTACATGATAGTAAGACCATCCCGCAGAAGGGCAAGGCTAGGGAGAACAAAAGTTGGCAAGCTGGTTGGTGGGACTTTCAGCCTCTTGGAGAACGGTTCCTCAGGTTCGTAGCAAATATATACACCATGCTCACCTTGTCTACTATAACACCATTTCAGACCCTTGGAGTGGTCTCAGTCCTCCATAATATTCTGCGCACATCCTGTACAGCCTCTCATTACTGCGCGGCATTTCTCATCGTCCAAGCAATTTATTATTTCACCCCCGACACATGTTGTCTCCGCGCCAACATCGTATTGCCCTCCCAGCCTGATATCTGTGGCCCCTAGCGATGACTGGTTATTTGCCTTCTTTCCAGGTCGTCATGTTGAAGGAATGGGCGTTCTATGGGTTCGGGGCCCTCAGATTGACAACTGGACCATTAAAGAGTCTTGGCCTATTGCCCATGGTGCCGTTCCTGTGGCTGCGAGTTGGCTCGGACAGGCTCGTGAGGTGAGTATACACATCCTTTTTAGCATATGCTTCCTTCATTCTCTCTTAGTGGGTGTCTGGAATCACACAGGGCTCAACTACACGTTTGCCTCCGCGTGGGCCACGTCCTCCAGTGTCTGATCCAACGCTTCTGCTTGTGAATCAGAATCAAAACATCACTGTCTGCTACCTCCGCCAATACGTGCAGTCAATTCGATTCCTCACTTGTTCCACTGCTCAGTTCACAGTGACCGGTGAAGGGCAAATGCCTCCTGCAGATTCTAGCTCCACAGGCATCAAACAGTGTTTCAAGGCTGCAATTGGCCTCGGTTACAATGGTGTGAATTTTTGTTACCTATCTTGGCGCAATCATCGGGTAACGTTGATCGTACAGAAGCATCGGTGCTGATCGCAATGAGATCCCACTACGTCCCACAACCGGTAAATAAATCTTCTCATTACAACACGATTGGCCCCAACCTTCCGGAGGAGATACAATCGCCATCATCTATAGAGTTGCGTTCAATGGAATGGGAGAATTGGGGTGAGGAAACAGTCATCAATCTCTTCGAAGTACAGTTCTTATACAACGGAGAACGGTTTGGTGTGTTCTCATTCTCATATAGCTCTGCTTGGTACTTATTTTGAGTAGGTTTGAGTGCCGAACCCTTGCAACCGATACTCGGATGTGGCAAGCCCCTTATTGGGCTTGACTTCATATGTTTGCCGCCTTTGCTCGATGTCCCAGACATTCCCTCACCGCGCAGGACAAATGAAAGGCCGTCATTCTATCTAGTATCTTCCTACCTTGATTTTGAGAACTGTAATGCACCATCTATCCACACCACTGCGTGTTCTGATTGTCTTTCAGATGGTTCTTCTCCAAAATCAGAGTTAGTCTCTCACTCTATCACTAGATTGTCAACTCCTGGCCCCCTAGGGCGCGCTTGGGTATGCTCAGACACATATTCCTATTTGTGATTAGCTTACATATCCTTTACAGAAAATTCGGATGACCGCCTCTCGTTCTTTCACATCAGGTATTGTGGGCTATGTCTTGCCGCCACCTGTACGATCCCATTTGGGCCAACAAGACATCATCTTTACTGGCATTTTGGATACCTCTGGGGCGTTACCATCTGCTCATACAAATATCCGAAGAGCGCCAATAGGAAGCACAAAGGTATTGAATCTGTGAGTTTCGCTGTTACTTTCTGTTCTTATGTGGCTCATGGTAGTCAGTGCTGATCTGACGGACCATGACGAATACGAAGCTTCACCTATCCTCTGTGATGTCACGAGGATAGGCCAAGATGGTAAGGCTTATGGAGCCTTAAATTTAAGCTTTCTTACTTGTGATATCCTTCAGTCCCTCTTAATGCTGTCTTGTCGCCCAATGGAGTCGTCTTGGCCACAATTTCTTCATCGTTGTGGCCCTTGCGGACTTCAGTCCAATCAGTGCCTCAGATAAGAGCTCTTTTAGACACACCAGGTATGTACTAGCGCAGTGTAACTCATTCTTCGCCGCTTACGACATTCCAAGAACATCGCCTCCTTCCTCTTGCTCCTTCCCTTGCAGAAAGCATCATTTCGGGCAGGGCTTCAACGGACATCAGCCATTTACTCTCTCTTTCGTCAACACCCTTTGAGGACACTTTGGAAACTATATATCAGGCTGATAAAATCTTAGATGATCAGTCATCGGATTTTTCACATTCTTCGACTCTAGGGGTACTTGGGACCATGATAGAAATCTACAGAAAACGGGCGATGGCTGCTAAGGGTTCCACTTCCACTGAAGATCTGACTGCACGTTGGAAAACAGCTCATGAGCTTTGCTCTCTCGTTGCTTGTAATCAGGCTTTTGATGATTGCAAGGAAGGGGATACCTATGATCTAGGTATTGAATTTATTGCATGGAGACTCAGATATGATCTAATATCCCTTAGATGCCGTGTGGCAATTGGTCAGCCTGTCAACATGGATTGTATCTTTGACAGAAAGTCTGCTCAAGGAGTGCGTCATGTCTTCCAATCTGGACTCCAACGACGCCGAAAAGGGTAACAATGGAAGCGTATCTATCACATGTATGTCTTGTCTCTTCTTTTCATTCCTTTTGTCTGACACCATTTAGCACCACCTCTGGATTCTCCCATCCTATTACACATTTCTCATCCATTTTTCCTCGACAACTTTGTAATGGCGTTATCTCATGTACAGAAGTTTTGCGCTTACGTCAAGTCTTTGACTGCGCGAGGGGAGACCGCTCAGATTGCCCGTGACATCACTGTGGACTTGATCAACAATTCCGTGTTTGATATCTCAGCCTTGGTTGCCACTTTGGAACAGACTCGTCAGGAAGTACGATCTTCAGAGCGTAGGGGCCGTTTCTTTCTTGCTACTTGACGCGGGCTCTAATTCAATCATTAAGGCGAAAGTTGTCGGCGAGCATTGGTATCGTGCCAACCAACATCTGATATGCATCAGCTTCTCTCAAGAATTATTCGTAGTTTAACCCAACCCTCTATTCTCACTAAAGCTACGCTCTTTATCAAACCACACGAGCTCGTCGATGGGCTAGGCAACTTGTCTATTGCGCCCAAGAAGGACACAGATAAGGATGTCATATCCAAAAAATCAATCAATGGTATCGTCGCGAGTATGATATGCTCTCAATGTAAAGGCAAGACCGCCCTGGCCAATGATCTTAGCATTGGAGGCAGTGTTCCTTTACCCTGGCGTGCTTGGGAAAAGAAGTGGGCCATCCGGTGTATCTGTGGGGGAAGATGGAAGAATAATACGACCGTGTTGTGATTTACATGTCGCTATAGAATAATTTAGACCGTGTTCTCCCTATGTTCCTCCGTACAGGAGGAACTTGTACACGTTTAGGACATCCCACATCCAAGACAGAGCTCTGTGATATTCCTGGTCCCAAAAACGGATACTATGTGAGGCTTGTTTTGTGTAGTGGTTGTACCGATATCTAATTCAGCGGGACGGAGGTGTAAACCGAGGCTTTGATCGTGTGAGTGGGACCGTGGAGCAGAATCGTCGTTTCTTGCGGCAAGAGGCCTAGGGAAAGGAAATCTAATGCCTAATCATGCAAATTGGCTCACATCTCTCATGCTTGAAGCCCCGTGGGCATAAATTGGCCTTTGCCCTTGATAGATGGATTAATGGGTCTTCTGTCACTCCTCCCTCCAACTTTGACCAACTTCTCTGATCCTTTGAATTCTGGATGTTGAACCACACTCCAACAAGATGAATGAAAGAAGGATGTTTCAAGAGTCTCTGAATTGCTTCTTGATAATTAGATGCCGCATCAGTACATATACAAATTGAGGTAGAGACACAAATTCGTTAGGCTGTCACCGAGGAACAGATCCCAATGGCATGAATGGTAATTGATAATGGTAAAACCTAACTAACGAGCAAGACATTAGTTGGACCTTTGAACCTCCCGCTAGGTACCATTCACGATCGAGAAATGGTCATAGGTCAATCGTTACTGTTGGCTTCCGTCTTCTAACGTCCTATTTCTCCCCGCTCGTCACGCCTTGGATGTATCTTAGAAAGGGGACACGCACCAGAGCAACTTGAAGAAAAACAGGAAGCACATGTCCTTCCAAGGATAAAGGCACCGGATTATACGTATCGACTCTTCTGACCAAAAAAAAATCTAGAATATCCTGAGTACAACCTGTAAATTTCCTGGATAAGGTGTAGCCACCCTGCTGAATGAATGAACGTTACCATTCATAGATATCGGCGATTGGGATCCGACGCACATTCATCTGAGAAACAAACACCAGAGACGATTGGACCCACAGCTCAACGCGTTGGTCTTTTCACCCAGCGCCAAAGCGTCTGACGATATGGCCAATGCAAGCCTTTGTCCAGAGTTCCACGATCTGTCATTGAGCAAAGATGACAGAACAACACAGAATGGTAATATTGCTCATACCGTCTGTAATGAGATGGGCAACATGAAAGAGGATGTGAACAAAATTCGTCCAATTAGCCCGGTGTGAACGATGATGGGAGATCTACGCTTCCGTTGAAGATGCAAGCTTAAGCAACGCTTTCAAAGGTTATTTCGTTTGGACCGTTGTGTCCTAGACGGTCTTCAGCAGAAACGAAGGACGCCAGATGTTCAATCTTCTTCTGTCCAAGCGAGCTCCGAGGAATAGAAATGCTTGTTTCAATGCAACCTATTTTTCACCCAGTGACTGTCTCAGTAAAAGCTGAGCTCGTTTCCAATGGACGTTCGAAGGTGCGAGAAGGGACAGTGGTACGAAGGGTCTAGGCATTTATACTAGCCATTGTTATTATTAGCTGGTTGTGAATGCTCAGCTGCTCTTGAATGAAATTCAAATTCCAAATATTGCGAAAAACCTTCCAAGGTCACGACCTGAACAAGTGATCGATAGGCTCGGTGAACGGGGTCCTGTTCAACAATATTCCTTCATGGAATGGATGTATGGTTCCGAATAAGCCCTAGGCAAAGACCTGAACAACGAAAAACTCCATGCATCAAACGCGCCGAGACGCGTTACATACGCGTAGTCTTCGATCCGATGTGCACGTGTCTACTCAGATCGGTGATTTCAAGTCATCACAAGTTATATAAACTTCACTGTTCGACACTGCTGGCTGGATCTGAAACGCCTACGGGTCACGACAAACAGATGACAGTGCGTGCCCAGGTAAACGACTTTTGATTCGCGTACCTACGCGTCACAACAATCAATTGTTGCGTAGGCGCTATCAAATGTAGGTAATAGTGAATAAGAAAACACGACACTCACAGCCTCAGTGCGTGCCCCAGATAGTGAACAACTGAGGCTGGAAGTGACGTGGACGCGTATGTAAGTCACAGTGCACGTGATACAGAGGAAGGTGACAGTAGTCCATGTAACCAGGACACTCGTCAAGTCACCTCTTTCCTGTCATGCCCAAAATCTCTTTCCCTTCACTTCCAATATCTGGTCTCTTTGGACTTGCCAAACCGTCTGGCCCAACGAGCATGTCTGTCATCAATGATGTCAAGACTCTCGTTTCTCAATCACGCCTTTTCGTCGAAGCCAATAAGTTGGAGAAGTCAAAAGGGCAAAAGCCACCGCGTAAACACGCTCGAGGAGGTGTCAAAATTGGGCAAGGGGGAACTCTTGATCCATTAGCAGACGGGGTTTTAGGTGAGGAAGACTTTTTAGTTTGTACTTGGTTTCGTAAGGACCATTTGTTGGATCAGTGGTGGGCGTTGGGAAAGCGACAAAAAAATTGTCCGATTTCTTGGACTGCACCAAAGTAAGTCATGCCTTTAAGGTGGAATTCAAATAGCTTATTTCTTGAAACTCAGGAATACCGTACAACTTGCCTACTCGGTTGTGAAACCGATACATACGATAGCGAAGGCGCTCGCGTTCGAACTGCGCCATGGCAGCATGTGACGCGTGAAAAAGTGGAATCGAACCTTGTCCAATTTTGTGGAGAGATTCAACAGACTCCTCCGATGTTCGTGACCTCCGTATCGCCAAAGTCCTTCCTTACCCACCTTAATGAACAGCTTCTCGGCTTTGAAAATGGATGGACGACCTCTCTACGAATATGCTCGGAAGGGGATTCCACTTCCGCGACCGATTGAACCCCGCAAAGTGATTGTGCACTCCCTTGAACTTATTGAGTGGTTGGGTACCGATCATCCATATCGTTGGCCCGAAAAGGTGTTCTCCAAAGAAGAGAAAAAAGCAATGGAGATTGCGTTGAAAGGGGCAGAGAGTGATGTACCTGTTAACGATGATCTCGATCCGGCCGTGATAGCCCAAATCCCTACTGCATTTATCTTGAAGATGAAAGTTTCCGGAGGAACATATGTTCGATCTATAGTGCACGACCTGGCACATTCGTTGGGATCTGCCGGTCATGTTGTTACGCTGACGCGTTCCCGCCAAGGCCGTTTTGCCTTAGAGCCAAGGGAGGAAGGGGAATTAGATTGTGTGCCATGGGATATATTCCAGCGGGCCTCTACTGAACCAGGTGACATCGACGAAGACGGCTGGACAGAATGGGAAAGAGAGGTCATCAAAAGGCTTGACGTCATAAATACTTAATGGCAACATTGCTTGTATCTCAACATCGCGAAGCGACTCAAAGGGCAATTGTCCACATTGTTCAGCACCGAGATCGTCTATGTTCAGCCATGTCGTATTTGCATGATCAAGGCAGTAGACGGAACGTGTCACTGGAAGGCCTTAGGCCTTAAGCATTATCAAGCTTCGACGTTCCAGTACCTAACCATTTATTTCGTTCTATTGTTGATCCAGACAGCCCCTCGGATGACCCATTTTGAACAATCACCACTTGCCATGATGTCAATGTTGAACAAGATTTTGGATGCCTGGGTCCACACGAACTCTCATGCGTACGATTAGAGTGCTATCTCAACTTCAACGCGTGATACAGCACGAGTTTTTTCCTACAAAGATACGTTCTCAGCAGGTGATACAGATCATCACCATCACCAATTCTAACTAGTACTCGTTGTGGCTGGAAACGAATGCTTTGAAAGTCTGTAGAACTAAAATGCGAAAAAAGTTCAAGTCTTTGACATGGGGTTATTTCCGACTCAATTGAATGGAAATTCGAGAGCTTCCAGGCATATGGTGGGTGAAAATGTGCCCAGTAGAGGAAAGGCATGGAGACCGGCGACGGTCCGGATACGATGCGCGCGGGGGGCTCGGGCCGTTGGGGACCGACGAACATCTAACCCCTCTTTTTGCACCATTTATACCTGAGTTGGGCAGAAACAGGATGTCAGACCCCGTTGACACACCCTTGCTAGAGTAATGGCTACGAACGGAATCAACGGCACCACTTCCGTCTATCGCCCTCTCAAGCCCGGTATTTATGCCCCAATTCCATCCTTTTTCCTGCCATTGTCCGAGGACCTAGGTAGGCAGATTTCCCTCACTTCCCTAAGCACATCTATACGAACTTATATCTCAATAACCAACCAAAGATTTTTCTTCTTTCGAAAGTCATGTTGTTCGTGTCGCAGCTGCTGGCGTTGCTCCTCTAATCGCCGGTTCCATGGGGGAGGCTATTCATCTATCGCATACAGAGCGTGTCAAGTTGATCCATGCGGGACGAAAGGCGCTGGACAACGCAGGACTTAGCGATGTTCCTATCATTGTTGGTACTGGAGCAGGGAGCACCAGGGAAACGATAGAACTAGGCAATGAGGCAGCTGCAGCTGGTGCTGATTATGCCATCGTCATTGCAAGCGGTTACTTCGCAGGGGCGTTGACTCGGGCAGCACTCAAGACTTTTTTCGTAGAAATCTCTGAGAAGTGTCCGATCCCAGTCATAATCTATAATTGTGGGTCGTTCGCTTCCCAAGTTCTCTTCCATCCACTCAAATCATGCTAGACCCAGGAGCCAGTGGTGGAATTGACCTAGATTCGGACTTGATCGTTGAACTTGCAACCGAATGTCCTAACATCGTCGGCGTCAAGCTCACGTATGTTATCAGCAGCTTTTGATGATTTCCTCGTGCCCCGTTGATGATACTTCAGCTGTGGTAACGTCGCAAAGCTCACAAGAATTGCCGAAACCGTTGCAAACTCTACATGGGCCTCGACCTACCCGCGCAAGAACCCCCAGTTGAATTTCCTTGTCCTTGGAGGGTATGCCGACTTTCTAGTTCCCTCCATATTTGTTAATGGTCATGGAGCTATCACGGGTCTCGCCAACCTTGCACCTGTGAGTCCTTAAATGTCTTTCCCCTTCATTTCGGCTTGATTATTCTCTCTTCTGCTCTAGTACACGATTGTCAAGGTTTATCAGCTTTCAGAGGCAGCTCGAAAGGATCTGACCTTCCTCCCGGAGGCTCAGCGTTTGCAGGGTGTTGCGGCACGTGCCGACTATGCCATAGCGAAAACATCTATTTCCGGTACGAAGTTTCTTTTGGACAAGTTATATGGGTATGGCGGCGTCCCTCGCAAGCCTCTTCCACCCATAGAAAATGCCGCTGCCGAAGCCATCTGGACGCATCCGCACACCCAAGAATTAGTCAGGATTGAGCGCGAACTTAGCGGAAAGACTGTATAGGGTTGGGTCATGGCTCTTTGGAGAACGTTTGGGTATGGTTCAGGAATCTATTTCTCTTTCGGCACCATTGATTCATGGCCGTCGCAAGGATTTCGTATCATGTTGTGCATTTCCTATGGCCTTGGGCATTGACTATCGCCCTCATCCATCGCTGCCTTTCTGCAATCATAATATAACTATTTGAGACTGATCCCAAGCCGAACCCAGGTTTTTGATGTCGGAAGGAAGGTACAGTTATCTACATAAATCGGTTTCTGCCGTAACAGGCCGGAGCTTATAACTTAACGGGTAGAAAAGTCGGATTCCGACGTTGTACCAATTAGTACTGCGTAGTGAGAGTCCAAGTCTTCACCGCAATTGCATGTCTTCCGATCTCGACTTGAATATCAATATTGCAGATAAAGTGTATAGACATGTCCAAGGATACGGACTTCGCAGTGTAACTCAAGCCATTTTTTATGTTCAAATTCATTTTTCGTAGCGGAGCATGCCAAGTAAACAGTGATTATGTCATCGCGCCAATATAAAATGACGCATCAAGAATGTGCAGAGAATGCTATCACTGCTGACACCAGGAAATCTACAGGGTTCAGACAAGGTTAGAGTATTTGCAACAGGGTTTTGGGCAATTTCGAGTTCCAACAAAAATTGGCCGAGTGCAAATCCTTTATGTTTATCTTGTAGAGAAGTTGGTGAAGCATAGAAAATCCAAAAGTGTGAAATCAGGGTGGGTTTTCTGACCGAGAGCTCGATGAATCGGCTCCATGAGAATGTGCAAAATCTGACTATGCCAAAACCTTTTATTTATACATAGTGTCTCAAATATAATTTTCCGAGGCATAACAAGAGGTGGAATGCCACAAGAAGTGAATGTCTTTTGTTTGATTCAAGAGAGTATGACAATCTAGGGGCTATCAAACCTCTGCATAGAGATAGCACAAATTTGTGTGTTGGTTGCAACTGCTTTCGACTGAAAAAATGCTTCATGCGACTGATCAACATGATTCGATCAGCATAGATGAATTAATTGACCGGGACGACGGCTGGTGGACATATCAAATATGTGAAGAGGCATTTAATAATCATAGGATTAAAGGGGTTAGGATAATTCAATGATAATAGGACTGAAAGGGCGTAAGGATAACTACTTTTTCACGATCATTGAGGGAATCATACCCAATCGAGAGGGTCATTTTTGACATGAAGCGTGACAGGGTGTGTGACCCTGCCAAACTCTAGGACTCCGCGTCGGTTTGCGAAGAGTTTGGGGATGCCGAGCTGAGTTTGAATACTTCTCCACGCAAGTTCGTTCGAAGCTTGCGTCTTCCACTCCGATGCATATTCTATGCCCGAATTATGATAGATCCATGTAATGTTATGTCCTTCTACATGCATGTCTTTTCCAAGAAATTGGACATGAATTGCTGTGACAGTTCAAAGATGAAATGGGATGAAATAATAAATTTCCACCATCCTCATGACTCTGACTTTTGCTCTCCTTCCTGAGCCTCACATACATAAAAGTTAAGCTGGGGGCTCGATAGAGCATAGCTGTGGCAGTACACAAAATATTTACCAGGGGAATTCAACCAAGGATGCAATAATTAGAAACCCGTTACCTCTGCCGTTTCATATCTGGGTCATGTTTCATATTTAGTCTGTCGACAGTATTACCACGTGGCCTACTCGGGCCGTGGAATTTCAGTTTCTTATATCATAATTAAATAATATCCAAGCAAAAAGTCAACTCCTCAACTTTGTTCTGCTCGTAACCAGTCAGACAAGTTGTAGGCTGGCTTTGCCTCAGCAATTTCATCCATTCTGAGTGCAAAATGCTCTCATGCATGCTGGTTACCAGCCGAGTGTGTAACATTCTCCGTCCACAACTACTTAAATCGCATGGTCAGTCATATTGATAACTGATGAAGCGTATGCTGGTCGCTAATACTATTTGCATCATCGACGTTATTCGAACAAAGGACGCCGCTCTCTTCATTCATCCACTAAACTATACCAAGGCACTTCCTCGAGGACAGACCCCACAGGCGTACCTTACCCTTCTTTGACCGTCGGTGTTCCCAAAGAAGTCTTCCCTGGAGAGAAACGCGTAGCTCTCACCCCGCAAAACGCGGCACTTCTCCTTAAAAAAGGATTTTCGAGAGTTTTGATAGAACGCCATGCTGGTGTGGAGGCGCAATTCCTTGACGAACAATACGCCAAAGTTGGAGCGACTCTTGCTTCCCGAGAAGAGGTCTTTGCATCCTCGGATATCATGTTGAAAGTTCGACCACCTCTATTTGAACAAGAGTCGAGCCACGTCAAGGAAGGCAGCACCATTATTTCCTTTATGTACCCTACGCAAAACAAGATGATTGTAGAATCTCTTGCCTCGCGCAAGACCAATGTATTTGCTGTATGTCGACCGGTGCCTTGTCTCTTTTATCAACTAATTTTAGTATTTGAATAGATGGATATGATACCCCGCATTTCCCGAGCTCAGGTTTTTGATGCATTAAGGTATCATCAGGGCTAAAAATATTATCGAGTAACAGAGTTAAACAGCGATTTTTGTAGTTCAATGGCGAACATTGCTGGATACAAAGCAGTATTAGAGGCATCCAATCATTTTGGAAGATTTCTGACTGGCCAGGCGACGGCCGCTGGGTGCGTATCTAGTTTGAAATTCTTGGGGCCTTGGATACTGATTACACCTCAGAAAAGTAATGTCGTCATGCCTTGATAGCTAGAAAAACGCCTGACGCGATAAATAGATTCCCCCAGGAAAAGTGCTCGTGATCGGAGCTGGTGTCGCAGGTTTGAGTGCCATCGCAACGGTGCGCGGTTTGACTTGTCATCTCTTGAACACGTCTTTGATGATGCCCGACGCAGGCAAAGAGGTTAGGGGCGATTGTCCGAGCATTTGATACTCGATCTGCTGCACGCGAACAAGTTCAGTCGCTTGGTGCGGAATTTCTTGAAGTAACGATCCAAGAAGAAGGGGGCGGGGGTGGTGGATATGCCAAAGTCATGTCAAAGGAGTTCATTGCGGCGGAAATGGCGCTTTTTTTGGAGCAGTGCAAGGACGTGGACATCGTGATTACCACGGTTAGTTTTTCCGTGAAACTTGTTGCTACTCCAAGGACGCTGATCTAAATTCTACAGGCATTAATACCTGGTAAGCCAGCTCCAAAGTTGATCACCAACGAAATGGTTTCTGCAATGAAGCATGGTTCTGTGATCGTCGATATGGCTGCAGAAGCGGGTGGTAACTGTGAGGCAACTCGCCCAGGAGAACTTCACACTCATCGAGGCGTGACCGTAATCGGTGAAAGCTATCCACAATTCTAATATCCATTCACTGACTTCGTTACAGGATACACCGATTTGCCCTCGAGACTCCCAACTCAATCGTCCACTCTCTACTCAAATAATATAACCAAATTTCTTCTTTCAATTGGTGACAACGGATCCTTCAAAATCGATCTGGATGACGAGGTTACTCGAGGTTCCGTTGTTGTTCATGAAGGCGAAATACTTTCCCCTATGCCTCGTGTAATGCCTGCCCCTGCCACGCCGCCTCCCACGCCTGTGAAAGCGGAGGCAGCTGTTGTCGCGATCACACCATGGCAGAAGGCCTCTCGAGAGGTTGCTGTAGTCACTACAGGGATGAGCGGAGTAGTGGCATTGGGAAAAGCAACAGGGACAGCTTTCATGGACAGTTTCTTCACTTTTGGCCTCGCCGGTTTAATTGGATACAGGTGAGCGTTTTATGTCAAAGTGAATTTTTTCCTGAAACTCGGTCTTTCAGGGTTGTTTGGGGTGTTACTCCAGCTCTTCATTCGCCACTTATGTCTGTGACGAATGCAATCTCTGGTATGGTGGGCATAGGTGGACTGTTCGTCATGGGTGGTAGCTATCTGCCTGGGACGATACCTCAAACACTAGGTGCATTAGCCGTTCTTTTGGCTAGCATCAACGTTGCTGGAGGTTTTATAATTACGAAGCGTATGTTGGATATGTTTAAACGTAAGCGGTCTTCTTCTAGTATTGTGCTCTACCTCACTTCTTGCAGGAGCCACTGATCCGCCGGAATATACTTGGCTTTACGGAATACCAGGAATTGTTTTCACTGGAGGCTTTTTGACTGCAGCGAGTACCGGCATGGATGGTCTCGTTCAAGCCGGATATTTGACTAGTAGTATATTGTGCATCGGTACATGCTTTTCCTTTGTCGTGATTGTGTGGTTGATCTTCCCACAGGCTCTCTTTCTGGTCTTGCTTCTCAGACAACAGCTAGACAAGGCAATGCTTTAGGTGTTTTAGGTGTCACCTCCGGTATACTTGCATCATTGGCTGCTGTTGGCTTCCCACCGGCTGTAGTAGCACAATTTGCTGGCGTTGCAAGTATAGGTGGCGTCATCGGTACTATCATTGGCCGGCGAGTAACAGCGACTGAATTACCACAGACCGTAGCTATGTTGCATTCAATCGTCGGTTTGTCAGCAGTATTAACTAGCATCGGGAGTGTTCTGGTGGATGTCACCCATTTGAGCAGTCTGCATGCAATTACTGCTTACCTGGGAGTGGTCATTGGTGTGGACTATTCTTTTCTGTTCTAATTCCTCGATTCAACTCTCTCTGTCTTCCAAGGTGGCATCACATTTACAGGATCCATTGTTGCATATCTCAAACTAGCTGCCAAAATTTCGGCCAAACCGCTGGCCCTACCAGGAAAACATATTATCAATAGCTCCCTCCTAGGAGCTAATGCAGTGACGTTGGCGGGCTTCTTGTCTATGGCTCCCACTACTCCAGCCGTTGCAGCCTCTTTCCTGGGAATGAGTGCTGCCCTAAGTTTTATTAAAGGATACACTACTACTGCAGCAATCGGAGGGGCTGATATGCGTAAGCGATCTACAGATGTCCATTGATATTTACTCACCGGTTCTCATCGAAGCTGTGGTGATTACGGTTCTCAATGCATACTCGTTAGTCTCGTCAATCAGCTAACACATACTCATTATACTCATGATGTTTCGATCAGGGGTTTTGCTCTCGTTGCCGAGGGTAAGATTGTTCTTTTGCACTTTCGACGTAATCAATGATTCCTTAGGTTTCATGTTGGATAATCCTCTATTGACGACAATTGGTTCTTTGATTGGGGTTAGCGGCTCGATTCTCTCTTACATCATGGTACGTTTGGACATACAGCTTCAGATGGCACAACACCTCATTCGGTATCACTTAGTGTGTCGCGATGAATCGCTCGCTGACCAATGTTCTTTTCGGAGGAATTACGCCTACAGCATCAACAGAAACGCATGAAATCAAAGGCTCGATTACACAAACAACAGTGGACGAAACAGTCGAAGCACTCGCGAACGCAGACAGTGTTATTTTAGTGGGTAGGATCATTAAGTTTTATCGTCCTTCTTTTTGAATCAGACGACAGGTGGTTGGATATGGCATGGCTGTCGCTAAAGCTCAGTATGCTATCTCAGAGATTGCAGCCATGCTCCGAGCAAAGGGCGTGAATGTTCGAGTACGAGTCTTGTCATTTTTATTTGCATCGACAATCCTTGAAGCTCACCCTTTTAGTTTGCGATACATCCAGTTGCAGGTCGCATGCCGGGTCAGTGTAATGTGCTTCTGGCTGAAGCATCAGTACCCTATGACAGTGAGATTCCCTGTCTCTTCAATAGTTCCGTTGACCAAAACTCTTCCAGTTGTTCTGGAGATGGATGAGATCAATGACGATTTTAAGGATACTGATGTGACCCTTGTCATCGGTGCTAATGACACTGTTAATCCCATTGCTTTGGAGCCCGGTTCTGCCATTGCCGTAAGTGTTGATTTAACCTATCAAGAAGGTGCGTTCTCATGCTGGTATTTTCAGGGCATGCCCGTCCTCCATGCCTGGAAGAGCAAACATGTGATCGTCATGAAGAGAGGTCTAGCTAGCGGTTATGGTCAGTCTTTCCGAAGCTTCCGTCGGAGTGGTACTCATTTTCATTATTTTCATTTCATTCTCTACCAGCCGATGTACCTAATCCAATGTTCTATATGCCTGGCACACGGATGCTTTTCGGAGATGCAAAGGACACGTGCGATGGTCAGTGGCCTGCTCTCCCGTCGACTAGACATATACTAATGAAAATATTAGCAATCAAGCGTGGGATGGAGATCCATTTGAAGGACTAGGTTGATGAGTGATCTATACTTGTAGATTCATGTAGATTTATCTGCATATCCGACTGATTGTCTTGTCACATGCAAACTTGGTCGAAGAGACGGTCATTCGTGCAACACTTACCATAGATAGCCATTACTGATTTTTGGATATGGCAAGCTCGTAGCTAAGAAACCTCACATACAAAACATGGTATCCTGAGAGGATGTCAACGATTATTTGAATGAAGGCTCTTCAGCCGAGTCCGCGAGTTTACATAGAAGGATATATACTTGACCATCCTTCGGTCATTGGAGTTATATTTAGGCATTAGAAGTATCCTGCCCAAGTAGGTATGATAGATAGCAATTATAATGAATATTGGATTATCTTATGTTCCAAGTCCTGCACCGAGGATGTATACGTGTGCTGCTACCGGATATATGGCGTTTTTTCATTCAAAGAATGGGAATCAAACGGGGGCGTGATAATAGATGGCAATGAGCTCAATGAAGAAGTGGATGAGCTCGTGGAGGTGGTGCGTATTGCATGAACTGTGAAAAGGCGCTGCGCATAAACACTTATCTCTTCCCGATGTTTCTCGTTCCTAGCCGCACTCCACAAGAACGCATCGCGTGCAAGAAGACTTGCACGGTTGGCGGGCTGATTATACAACCAAGTCGCGACGAGTACAATGCCCGAACCGAGGACAAATGTGAACGTCATCTTGAATTGGAAGAGGGCAACAGAGGCAAGGAAGGATAGTACGATACTGAGGCTCGTTGCAAACCCCTTAAGGATGTTGTCTGAATACTTGATGACCATCGCGGTGACAAGACCACCGAGTACCTGCACCGCCACGGTCGCCCACGCCCATAGACCGAAGTGTCGAAAGAGCGCGGAGAACCAGCCTCTGGCCTCGAGGTCACCATGGTTTGAGAAGATGATGGGGGCGAGGGCTGGGAGGAGGGAGAAGAGGGAAAGTTGGACGTTGCGCACCCATAAGTCGGCTTGAGAGTTTTTGAGGACCATCTCGAAGTAAACACCAGCCAGACCAGATGTAAAACACGCAGCAGCGACGGCAAGAAAACCAATTAAGGCGTTCATGGTAACTACATCGGCATCCTCAGCCAATGGGGCTAGGACAGTGCGAGTTTCACCAGCTTGGATCTGGACAATGCCAACACCGATTGCAAGAAAAAGAAGGGCCAACCACTGGCTGGAGGAGAGTTTGCGACGTAGAAGCAGTACTGAGAAGCCTGCAGTGGTAAGAATTTTCATTTGATAGGTTACTTGGAAGGTAGCCGCGTCTAGATTGGAGGCTGCAACATATTGCAGGTTATTTTGAATGACTGGTATATGGTGAATGAGAGTAAATCATAGACAAGGACGAACGCACCATAGAGGATAGCAGGAATAGACAATTTCCAGCAGTCTAGACTGAAAATACTGTTGACTAGTTTTCGGAGACGGCGTACTCTGGTGGCCCAGGGCAGTCCAGCTGCCAGGGTCGCCTCATTAGGATGCTCAATATGCAAATATGCGAAGACGAGAGATATAAGGCATTTGAAGACCTCATTCATCAGTACCGCGGTGGCGGCGGAGTATGTGCGAGACGGTGGGGTGGATACACGCGAATAATGCATGATGAGAGTCAGCATAGAATTTTGAATGGCGAGCGTCACAAGGCTAGAGCACTGCTCAGGCCACACAACTAGAGCGCGAAAACGAAGGCGACGCACGAAATATGCTTGAGAGGAATGCCTGCCCAGGTGGGGGCCGGGTCGTAGTAGTCGCCCATTTCCTCGTCGTGGTCGTCCATGGTCTTGTGGTGGAGAACGTTGGAATATTGGGCCATGGCAGGCTAGCTATGGATCAGCCCTCAAGGATGTGAATAGCAACAGATATTCGGCGTTGCTCGGCGCTGCTGCGCATGATGGCGACCATTATACTCATCACGTTTTATCCATCATCGCCTTCGAGTTATACATATAAGTAAAACCTTTTTGGGACAGCTTGACTCCGTCCCGCTTTGGAGGGGCGCTCAAGCGCTCATTGTTCGTCTCGATTCTTGTTGTTTCGATTGATCTTGTACTTGGTCCGACAACAAGACAACAACTCGCTCCTTTGTCTATACCTTTATTCATACCTTTTGTCGAAATGACTACAGGTCGCTACAGCTATAATGCACAACTATATAAGTCCTCGAGGCCCGATAGCCATGTATTGCTCCACTTTAACCTATGCCTTTCTGCAAACTGCCCTGCGCACGCCCAGCCTATAGACAGGCACCACACCCAGTCCGTAGATGGATGGGCACAGGTAGGCTTGTACTAGATCAGCTTTACAGGTAGTAATTCTCACTTCCAGGATATCCAACGTACGATCCGCCCGACGCAAGATGGAAAGCCGTACCGGTCTATCACTATCCAGCGCCTGTGCCCGTCTGTGTTCCCATCCCCGTCTGTGTGCCCACCCCCGTCTGTGTGCCCACCCCTGTCTATGTGCCCACTCCTGTAGTTCCGTGCAAAATTGAGCCCGCGTACCCATATCTTCAGAAGAAGTTTGACTTGTATAACCCCCCTACTCGCACTAAACTACCTCGTTACTGCTTTCCAAAACCACAGGCACATCATTGTTATTGTCCTCCGGCATGCCATTGTCATTGTCCGCCGTCTTATTCACCGCCGCCTTGTCGAGCACGTTATCCCCCGCCTTATCCCCCGCCTTTTCCTCGTGAATCCGAAAATAATCCTCCGCCTTTTCCTCCGCCTTTTCCTCGTGAATCCGAAAATAAACATGAACTCCACCCAATGCTTGCGCTACACAGACGTAGTCCAGAATTGGAGGGCCCCAACATTCGATGGCTTCTGTGCGACGATCCATTTCATTATATCACATGGGACAAAGATTGTTCGTTACCTGACAGACATCGAGAGCAAATCACTTTATACCAAGAGGCGGCTTATCCCAGCGGCGACGTGAAAAAGATTCAAATCGATTATAGTAAATTTTCCTATGACCCATTGGGTTTTGTCGGAAGGAAATTTATTAATTTCCTGATTCCTCGAAAGAATGACCACCTGCCTTTGACTGTTGGAGATGTCTTACAGGGAATAATTTCACACTTTATGACACCGCTGTCTGCTGAAGACTTGCAAACCCTGTCAAATGATAGACGTGAGGAGTCAATGGTGTTCGACGCGAGATACCGACGCACACATCTCCGGCCAGGGCTGTCTGATACACGAGATCCAATCAGGCGTGTCGACACTTTAGGTGACCGTGTCAGGTTCGGTGGACTTAGGGTAGTAAATATCCAGTCGGACGGCACCTTAGTTCTGAATCTCGAACTTTTGACGGGACACACAGGATAGTGACCTCGACCTTCCAAGAACTTCAGTTTTTTTTGTGGCCGTCGCCGCAGTATTCTTGCATGTTTCTCTCAAATTCCAATTTGTGGTCAGATTGACGACTCTTGACGACTAATAATGTAACTATCCTAATGTCATAATGATATAACCTGAATTGCGTAGAATAATGATAGTGTGTGTGATAGGTCTAGTAACCTGTCCCGCTTTTACGATCATCCCCATATAATCCATAGATACTGTAAGTTGGGCTTCTGTAGTCTGCATAGGCCTGAGGATTCGCGTGTTCTAGACCCATCTGTTCCAATGAAGGTAGCAACTCTGGAAGGGGGATAGACGGTGGCTTGTCGTTGCTTCTCAATGAGTTCCTTTTGGAAGATGTCGAAGTCTTGACTAACGATGGACCCGGACCACTTTTTGTGCCCGCTCCTCCTGACGTTGCCTTGTTCAGACTCGTTACCGAAAGCCGCTTATCGTCCAAACGAGTCGTATTACCGGCGAAGTCCATCAGCATGAGACTGCCGAGAGCAGCACTCGCATCCATTGCAGTCGAGATGACGGGCAGAGACGGACGGCGATCATCTTCCTTGACTTTTTCAGAAACTTGCTTCTTGTGACTTGATGTTTGGAGCTTCCTGGGGCGTTTGGCATCAACGACACTAAGCGAATCATCTGGGTACAACGTCGGCTGAGGAGAAGCATGGGCGGGTGCAGGAGACGATAGGCCCAGAGCGTGAGTCAATGCCTGAGTGTCGCGGTCTCTGCGCGCGTCCGATTTGCGAAAACCGGGTTGGCTTTCTGAACCAAAACCTTGAGTCTTGTTAGCATTAGCCAGAGTTGGATTTGATATGCGTGGATACGAGTTGACATTATAGTAAGAGGATTTGATTTTGCTGCGACCGGCGTTGTTTGTAGAAACTTCTCGTTGCGGCGCGGTGTAGGGAAGAAACGAAGGAGAACTGACCTCCGATGCTGTGTAGCTCGATCCCACGGAATTGCGAACGTTGATTGATATCGGGTCTCTCGCTGCTTCTGCCACAGAATTGTTACGACGTTGATCCAAGGCTGTTTTAGGTTCGGTTCGCCTGAGCACGCTGGAGCCATCCGCTGTGAAAGTTGTCATGGGCGATCTGGTGATCGCTAGTCCAACATGACTATGATTTCTAGGGGATGAGGTATACAACGAAGCAGACGCAGCCGACATCCGAGTCGCAGTTCGCGACAGAGCGCCCTGAAGCTGCTGTAGTGAGGCATGAAAAGGCGAATTTCCGGACGTTACTGTCGGAACGCTTTGAGTATGTCCATGGCCAGAGTAAGCAGATTGTGTCCTCCAGTTAGAACCAGAATTAGACGGCCGTCCTTGTAGGCTAGGAGAGAAAGTTACAGAGTCGAAGCCACGCGGCTTACCTCCACCAGCAGCGTCAGGCTGAGCAATGCTAGGTGGTTTAGTTATGGCGATTCCAGGTTGGGGATAATGGGACCAAGACCAGATTCCATTAGACGACCGTTCTTTCCCTCCAAAAATAGGAGAATCTTCCAGAGCTAATTCCTTATCATCTCCGAAAGGGTCATCTAGAACTGGAAGAGATGGACGTGGGCGAAGACGACGAGTAGGGCGAGAATAGCATTTGACGAGAGAGAATATTACGATAGAGATAAGTGTACATCCCACGGCCAATAGTACAATCAGTGGGATGGACAGCTTATGAGACTGTGTGGTCGTATTGGTTGGGTGGACTTTAGTTGCATTACCAACTGAGGGCCCATTAGCAGAGACTGTCGCTACAGGTAGGAAAGTGGGAAAAGAAGGCGTTGGTGTGAGACCTTGATACCCTAGAACTGTAGATAGTGGGTCAGGTGATGACAACATGGGCAAAGCCGTTTGGCTGAGTGGGACAGAATGAACGAGCTGACTAGGACTAGCGGTAGGCCCAGCTACATGGATAGATAATGGTATCGGATGTGGTCTGAATCCTGTGTCTGGTGTGGGATTTGGTACAGTGGTGACCTCTCCTCCGGCCTGGTGCCCGTTCTTCTCCACGAAAGCTTCATGCTTGCTATCGCTAGGTTTTGTGGTCTGAGAAGCAAAAACCTGTATGACATTCTCTTGATTTCGTATCGTACTGGGTAGAGAAGACAGAGGCCATGTTTTGTGATGTATTCTCACAAAGCGGTGTGATACCTTGCTGTTTATCTTGACATTGGGCTTGAACTGATGCACCGGAGAAGTTGAGTTCTGACAAGAAACAGGATAAGACAGACGGCAAATTGTGTCCGTACGTGGCATCCAGTATTCTCGGTAGGTACGTGGCGGCGACCCGCGCAACCAAAAAAACGGGGCGTTACAGTGATCGTTAGACTCAGAGCTCAGAGGTTAAAGGCTTTGTTCATCCATCAGGACGCGCTTTATCACGTGGTGTATTACATGATTCCGTCGCAGCACATTGTCAAAGGTCAAAGTGAGTTAACGTTTTACTTCCGAATACCTTTTTCAGGCGAAGCTCGAAGCTTGCCGTGTTTTTTGTTTTTGAAATTTGCGAAAGCCGAGTTTTCCTTTGATTCTCGTGTTTGGAAACAAAAAATATTGTACTCCTATTGTCGGCCACCCATTCCTCTCGCAAAGACTAAGCAAAACTTTGCCAGAGCTCCCATTGGAAATTGACCTCGACAGCTGTTTTCCAGGTAGAGTGGAGCACAAGCGTAATTTTTGGGACCCCTTACGCGACAATCACGCGCCCTCTGATACTCTGATAGGATGAGCCCCATTCACAAAAGCAGGTGCGTTTTGTGCCGGCTATAACTGAAGGCAAATTTACGTGTTGTCAGTGACAATGAAGAATCTCAGGCATCCCAACTTCTCCAAGCTATGCTGAATTCTGGAGAAGGTAATCAGAATGCGGGTGACATGCGTCGCCTCGACCAAGGAAACGATCCTAGTCTAACGAGGGGTTCTACGACTGACTCATCTCCTTCTCGAACTTCAAGTTCCTTGCATTATGACTTTCATGGCTTAGGACAGACGCAAACGCAGTACTTGGATGAAGAAGTAGACCTTAATGAGAGCTCGCAAAAAGAGAACATTGGGACCGCTAAAGAGGAACGGCTTAAAATGTCTGCGACAGCTGCGAATATTCATGCTGGTTCTTCATCTTCTGGGGTTACAAAGGTAAGAAATTCTCTAAATAAGGATATATTGCTCAGTACTGTTCCTTTCAAGCCCAGATCAGTAGCCGTCAAAGCGGTGTCTTTTCAGTCTCCACAGAAGAAAGGTATCCTCCCTGCAACTATTGGCAATTCCGTACAACGGCAACCGACGCGATCCACGACTCTTCCCACCACTGCAGCAACGTCTCGTAGGCATATAACCCCAATATTGTCGCAAGATTCCTTCGGTATTCCGGACCAGGATCCTAGTCAGCAGTTCTTGGCCACCTCAAAACAATTCAACGTACCTCTTTCAGAGTTATCAAAAGTGGTTCTTCCTTTAAGTCCCAGTACCATGAACCCTAGACATCATCAGCGCCGATATCGACGTTCACCATCACCATCTGAAGGGACAGTCCTTGTCGAATCCACACCATCTGCCTCGGGCGGGTCTCAATCACAATCATATCCAGAGGCACCACCCTTGGAAGCTATGCCAGACCTACCCAGCGGACAGTCTAAATATCTAGAGACCAGCCATCCCATAAATGGTGGAGACACCCATTATCCTATCGAGGAATGTTTGAGCGATGCTCCGTCGAGCTTTTATGCGCCGGATCATAATGATGAGAGCTTTCCGTCTACGGTTCTTGCTCCCACCCAACCTTCAACACAGGTGGAGGATAATGATACCATGGACGTCGAACCAATACATCCCTTTGATGCTATTGTTCATGAGACTATCTCCTCCACGGGAAATACGTCATCCATTGCTACTACCAACTCTAGGAGCTTGTTCAGCATGGTTGATCCGAAGAAAAGGTATCGATATCAGCATTTGATAGAACATCAAAACCAGCCCCCAATGACTACCGAATCCTCTTTAGTTCAGAAAGAAAACGACCCGTCCTCGATGTCAACAATTTCCCGCTCGCCTACTCCGAATTTGGTACCGAGCCCAGCCTTAGAGACCCATTCCCGGAGGCTTGTCGAAACACAACCTTCCCTGGATGAGCAGCTCATCGAGCCAGCTCAGCAAGGTTTCCCTGGCCGTCTGCAGCCGACTGATAATCTATATCCTCGTGGTGAACGGTCGCATCTTGAAGAGATCGGAAGTCAGAGAACAGGTGTTATTCCAGGTTCAGAGCCTCCTTACGATGAAGTGCTGGACAAAAAAATAGTTGTGCCTAAAGGCTCAGGCAAGTTGCCGATAGACACTCATCCCGTAGACACTGTTGAGGATAGTCGTGTCACACGATTTGCGTCAGAAGTAGCCGACTCGCTTCCTGAGGGTGACAGCGAAGGAAATGTACCTCTTTCCGACGTAGTGCGCTCCAGAGGCAAGAGATCTACTACGATAGATCTAAAAGGGAAAGGGAAACTTCTGCATGATCGTGCAAACGACCATTTGAACAAAAAGCCTAGTTCTCGTCAGGTGATCATTATCTTGTTATCAAAGAGTTTTCGATTCTAATCTTCATTCAAAAGCGATCTGTTGTAGGTCGTTCAAATAAGGAGGCTACTTCTATCCTTCCGGTCCTGTCTCTTGATGTGCCTGCACCTACGTCGAATGTTCGCACTACAAGGGCTTCAGCTGCTCTGCAAGTATATCGACCTCCAGGTACCGTTTTATCCTGGCAAAGTGGAGTAGTGCCATCCTCCATCCCAAATGAAGATATAGGTAATGCTAGAGTCAAATCTTGTGCCAACCCTACTGCTCCTAAAAGGGGCAACGGGATTAACCAGACTTGCGCCAAGCCGAAGCGAATTCTAGCCGTTCCTGCGAAGAGGAGTCGTAGGCGTGCCGAGTTGGATGCAGAAAACTCCTCTCTTTCGGCCTCAGACGATGAACTTTTGATTCGGGCAGGTGACCGCGAAAACGACTCATCGGAACCAGCGGACGACGTCGATATGGATTCTGATTTCGGCGGCGCAATTTCCAAGAAGAGGAAACGCAGTGGCCCATCGGTGAAGTCAATGAAGACAAAATCTAAATACTCAAAAAAAGCTAAAAAGGTTGCTTCCTCGACACCGCCCACTCGACAAGGGAATCGGCTGAGATCGGTGACGTCGGTCAGTAGGATAAGCGACGTAGACGCTACCCGCGTGTTTGCGCTCTGGAAGCAAGACAGCTGCTACTACTCCGGCACTGTCAATGCAGATGTAGGAGGTGGCATGTATGAAGTTTATTTCGACGATAAGGCAATTGCCCACGTCCACATCGACCAGATGCGGCTCCTCGATCTCCGCCCCAACGACGACGTTATGATTCCCAACATCATGCGTGGTTTCAAAGTCTCTGCTGTCGACCAACTTGCTTCCTCTCAACTTGTAAGTGTATGCCTTGATGAGGGGATCAAAGAGATGGAGCTTGTATCATTGAGGATAGCAGCAAAAACTATCAGTGCCGCCTGGCATGATCGCACCTTATTCCGCCACTCGATCATACCTACCATCAAACCGGAGCCTAGTAAAGCGAGTCCAGCTCCTTCAGGATTTTCCCTGACTACTGTTCCTTCTCGTCGTGTTGGTCGCAGTCACGTCTTTGAGAAGACAGCTTTTGTGGTCAGCGTCTCTTCCAACGAGGGAAATTGGTCGAGAGAAAGAGAGAATCTTTTGTCCAAAATCAAGAACAATGGTGGTGTCCTTGTGAATGTATGGCCAGATGTGTTACACATGGAGGGTACATATTCCAAGCACAATAACAGGTGGGTTATCAGAAAAGGGGAGGCCCGGTGGATTGGGACCGAAAGTATCGCACGTATTTTCCTGGTGGCAGATCACCCGAGTTGTAAACCCAAGTTTCTGCTCGCACTGGCGTTGGGTGTACCTTGCTTGAAGGTGGAATGGCTCTATGACACTGTTGCTGCCGTGAGCTGTCTTTTGCATTTCAGCACTGATTGTAACTTATCGAGACATTGATACTAGGGAGAAGAAAAAGTTTGGCTCGCATACATGCTTGGTCAAGGGTTTTCTGAGATGTTGTCCACTCAAATTTCTCAACAAGTGGATATAAACTGGGGGACTAGTGTTCACCATCTTACCGACATAATGGAAAACAGGGTTCCCTGTAAATTGTTTAGCGGGAAGTCCATCTTATGTGTTGGTGACGTGGTTCCAAAGATGAGAAACAAGAAGGTTCGCGAGTCATATCGTGCACTCGGTACCCTTGGCTGATATTGATCCCAAATAGCTTTCTCTCGCTGAAGAAAAGGCACAAGAAGCTCATAATGCGATCACACACATCATACTGGCGATGGGAGCGGATCGCGTTGAAGCCGTCACCGATATTAATTATGCCTCTGCGCCCTTACATGAATTTGATTTCGTCGTCATCAAAAAGGCTGAACACTATAGTCCTGAGTTGGGAATGGTGCCGAACAAAACGGTGCACTGGAATTGGGTGAAGGAGTGTTTAGTTGCCTCTCGACTTTTGCCTCAGTTGGAATGGGAGTTAGAATCACAGGAGGCATAATATCTTGATGATTTTCCAGGCCATGTACGAATAACGATCTCTCGCGTGCTCTCTTTACTAGATGTTCATCTAATCATAAATATCTATACTTAGACATTGTAATGTACACGTGCACCAACCTTGTAAAATGAACCTACTAGTTGATATTGTGATTTTGGATGTGTCCCTGGTGATGCTTCTTCACGAATGGCCTGGAATGGATTTAAAGATCGCATTTACGATTGTAAGGTTATGGAATACTATTCATGTGTTATGTGTTGTATGTTTTAGATAGTGATAATGTACTTAGGGGTGGCGCAGTGACAAATATGCCGTTTGAAACTGCCGTTGTATGAGACAAGAATACAAGTCAAGTGATTACATCCTGATTCCACATCGTGCACACACCCTCTCTGTGTCTAAACTGAATGAAAAAAGAAGTTAGGTGAAATCTGATGTCCTAGTGGGATTAATGGGTATTCACCACATGCAGATGAAACCGATGGGGAAGCAGAACTGGATAGGACCATCAAATGTCTGTAGACCCACGACAATGATACAATCTCACAATAGCAGCAAGGATTCCACATAATCCAAACCGTATACTGCTAGCGTGATGACCTTGGGCACAAGGTGACAGGTATGCTTGTCGATGTCATGAGGTCGAAGTTTAATTCGTTCATGATTAAAACTAACCATTATTCATGGGAGGTCCGTGGTATTGTGGCTGCTGTGCTGACCCGTATGACCTCGTATGGCAACCATAGTACTGGTCTTGAGATCGATGGCTCGGAGTGGCGTTGACAGAGGACTGTCTGTAAGCCGGAGGAGGAGGAGAATAACCATGTTCTTGCTTGTCTGACATGGTTTTTGACAAAGATAAGGGCCGCCTGACTTCGAAAGTAAGACAGGGACAGTGGACATCTAATTCTGAAACCTCCTTGTCTTTAGTGCTTAAATACGCGTGCAGTCATCGAGAAGTGAGCATTTTGGTGATTCATAAGGCATTTACAGATTTTCGCGATTATCTAAAGAATTGATAGGGATAGAGAAGTTGTAAATCGACCTGGAAGTAATTTACTCGTCGGTGTCGCGCCTGTCGCGGAAACACATCTGACGTGTTATGCACGTGATATTCTTCAGAACTCCCTCAACTTACGTCGTACGAGTGCCGAGTCTTCGCTTGCCATTACAAGTACTCAGAGATCTTCATCATGAATGACGACGAAGTGGAATATGAAGTTGGTAGGTTCTGCGAGCTCCCAATTTGCTCCTCAGATTTATCATACCCGCTATAGAAAACATCACTCAAGCCCGTGTAGAGAAGGAAAAAGGGAGAAAGAAGAATCTGATCTGGGTGTGTATATTGAAAATGTCGTAGCTCATGCCCGGACTGACTCTGAGCGAAGAAATATCGTGTCCGCGTAAGTAGGATATTCCATTCCTCCGCCTCTCAGTGTCATTAAAGCTTCTCAAAACATCAGTGGAAAGGTTATGGTCCTAACGATGATACGTATGTATGATTACTCCTCCAAAAACACGTCTACCACTGAGTTTTTCCAGTTGGGAGCCTCAAGAGTCTTTTGTTGGCTCCGAACATATTATCGAACAATTTTGGGAACGCGCCAATTCAGGTGGTAGGGACTATCGAGACATGGGTCTTTTCAAGGTCGGAGAAGAATTCGTACTGACAGGCCCACCCCGTGAGTGATACTTTTCTAGCCTTCTAAGAGTCTGCTTATTTGCTACTCACGCTAGGTCGGAAGCCCAAGCGGCAGTCCGTCAAGCCTGCTCCTGTGGTCGCATCCCAATTACCTCCGGAAGCAAGTAACAACATAACGTCGGAAACTAGCCCGATGATAAGCGATAAGAGAAAGCGCAGTCTATCTGTCACCGAGATCCAGAACCCTGATGATGAAGTGAGGCCTAATAAACGCGTCCGTGAAGACAAGGAAGTCGTGGAATCATTACCAAAGAGCCCTATACTATTACCTGAACGTAGTGGGAATTATCGGAACACTTCTCAACTCCCATTACCCGCAAAAGCACGTACCTCACCCAGAAAACTCGTTCGATCCTCCCCCTTCGATGAGGTCATCCCCGCATCGGACGACGAACCTGCAAATCCATACGATACGGAGGATCTCAAAGCAAACTCGAGGAATGTAACTACGAGTACGGATATCTTGGAAACATCGGACGATGGTCACGGTCATGTTGGTACCACCGTCATGAGCGAGGAACACTCACGAGAATTTGCCATGGACACAGACGATTCGCCGGACCATCCAACAGTAGATTCCCCAAATTCAACTACAAAACTCCCTGCCCATAGAGCTAAAGCCGCAAACCCTAAAGTCAAAATAACGGAGCTCGATTATGCTGCGCCTCAAGGAGCCCTCTCGGTCAAAGCTCGCTTATCTGGGCGGGGGGTATCGACATCTTCCGTGAAAGGTTCATCTTCCCATCGTGTCAAGGCCGGAAGCGGGTCAAAGCCTGGCCCTGGCCGATCATCTGCAGGATTTATGAAGAAAAATACTAGTTCCCTGCTCACTTTCGAGAAGGGCGAGTTGAAAACGGTGAAAGGGCATTATAACAAAGAGGTTCATGAGAAAAATCAGGGTTCAGAGAGTTATGATCAGGCCGAAGACTCGCCCACAGGCTCACTGTGGGGAGGTGACGATGACATAGCAAACGACGATGGCCCTGACTCGTTGAATGCTGCTCCTCCAACTGCAAATGAATTACTTCACTTGGCCGGGGCTGATCTCGCCAGTGAGCCCCTCCCGGATTTTGAGGAGGACCCTTCCGCTATTGTACTAGTCAGTCCTGACTCCCCACCCACTGCATCCGACCAATTGGTGCGAGACGTAGGGACAGATCTACCTCTCCCTGAGCCTCAGCAAGACTCATCTCGGCCCGCTCATTGGGAAAGGTGTGGGGATGTTTAACTCAACTCTTATCAGTATTAATGTCCTTTTCGCCAGTCTCCAACGCGCAAAAAATAATCTGTTCCCTTCGAACGCCATCTCGACATCACAAGTCTCTACGTCTCTGTGGAAACAGCCGACCATGTTTGGGCCTTTGTATGTGATGCTTGATTGCCTGTTCATCTTCAATTCACTGGCAATTTGTTGTAGAGGTTTTGGGTTAAATTCTCGACCCAATGAAGGTGTAGCTTCCGACATGTGCGTATCCTGACGCTGTACCTCGCCAATTTCTTACTCTTGGCTAGAGCCCATTCTTCACCGTTCTTTATCAACATCAACAGCTCGGTCTCAATACCTGTAATTCTTACTGATGTTGCCCCTTCACATCCTGGGTCGCCATCTCTTGAGTTCATTATAGCTAAAAGAGGTCCTCCTGGAGTATTCTACAGTCAGAGTGCTGCACTCGTTCTTCTCGATACTCTCCGCACTGGTGGACCTTCTGCGAAAATAGGTCTTCACCCAAGCGCAAATCTAGATCATAAAAACCAATTTGAACAATTTCGTTCTCGTTTGAGTGCTGGAGAACTGGTATGATTCTATCAGCTGAGTGCAGACGCAATAATCACTGACACTTTTGATCAGTATGCAGGAATGGCTGGAGATGAATTTTTGGCATTTTGTTCATCGGATGATTCTCTTCTTTCTCAGCGGCTGAACATATGTCCCCAGCTCCTTGGGCACCCGGGTGATATCTTTGTTGAAAGGGTGGTGATAGAGAATTACTCCGCGTATGCAGAGGCGGCCTTGGCAGGTATTGAGGGTAGTCCAGCTAGTTTGTAGTGCCATTTATCATATATGTACGTACGACCTTTGACAACATGGACAAGTGAAGACGGTGATCTTCCACACGAGATGTCACGCGCCATGCTTTGTTGTCACACATTCCTCGTGATCATGACTACCGCGTTGAGGTCTGACAATCGTGCCTATAACTGATGCTACGACGGGCACCGACTACCAACGATGGCAAAATCGTCGACCGTCTCCAAGAAAGCACCCGGATCAACAAACCCTTCAAGCCCCCAACGTTGTTAGTCCCTATTGACCGTGTCCAGCCACAGCGCAAACGAAAACGGGTTTCGTACAAGGGTCAACAAGGCGCAGATGATGATTCTGAAGATGAAGATGAAGCTTCTCGGAGAAAGAAGAAGAAGAAGGATGATCGCGACGGGACCTACCATAATGAAGAGGACCTTCTTGCCGCTATCAAGACTTACCCCGTGTATAAACCGAAGCCCTTCGAGCAGGTCGTTCGCAGATTTTCGATGCCTGCAATGACGAACAAGGATGGCGCTACTGTCTCTCTAATACCCACTAATATATCCCTTGGAATCCGCCCAAAGGCGAAGATAATACCCAGACCGTTGCACGACCCTATGGAGGATCATGCGATTGTTATTTACGATCCTACGATTGACGATCGAGAGACAGATGAGGAGAGGAAGGAACGTGAGAAGGAGGAAGCGAAGGAGAAAGCAGCGCAAGAAGCGAAGACAAAGACCGCAGGAATGTACAATCCACACAAGAGCTTGAGGGTTCTACTTGGCGAAGGGAAAGACCAGAAGGAAAAAATAGACAAAGTACCTGTTGTCATAGACCCGAAGTTGTCTAAAGTTCTCCGGCCCCATCAGGTCGAGGGTGTAAAGGTGAGTCCTGGTTACAAACACTTGGGAGTCTAATTGACAATGTAGTTTTTGTATAAATGCGCTTCGGGGATGCTCATGGAAAACCAATATGGTTGTATTATGGCCGACGAAATGGGTTTGGGGAAGACGCTTCAATGCATTGCACTACTTTGGACTCTACTTAAACAGTCGCCTCGAGCTGGCAAGCCGACTATAGAGAAGTGTATCATCGCTTGTCCTTCTAGTCTGGTCAAGAACTGGGCCAATGAATTCGGTACGTTATTGGCTGCTTCTTTTGTATTGTAGTAATTAGAAGGACCCTCAGTGAAATGGCTGGGGAAAGACGCGTTGAACCCATTAGCTGTTGATGGAAAAGGTGGCAAGAGCGAACTATTGGAAAAGGTTGCTCGTTGGGTAGCTGCCTCTGGGAGAAATGTCACACAACCAGGCAAGCTTTATGATCGTAGGAACTCTGAATCCCAGCTAATGTTGCGATAGTGATGATTGTTTCGTATGAAACTCTCCGGACCCTCGGAGCGTATCTCGCCAATTCGAGTGTTGGTCTGCTTTTATGCGATGAAGGGCATAGGCTCAAGAATTCAGGCGAGTGTTTTCTTTATGCGAAGTGCCACTCGTGATAACGCTTGCGGCAGAATCATTGACATACCAAGCGCTGAACGCTTTGAATGTCAAACGACGCGTTATTTTGACTGGAACTCCCATCCAGGCAGGTTCTGCAACCTTGGCACACGCCAAGCTTTGCTCTGACCTCTTTCGTGCGAACAGAACGATCTTACAGAGTACTTTTCACTCTTGAGTTTCGCCAATCCCAATTTCCTGGGCTCTAAGAATGACTTTCGGAAGAACTTTGAAAACTTGATTATCCGCGGACGAGATGCAGAAGCTACAGACGAGGTCAAGGCGAAGAGCGAGGAGAAGTTGAAGGAACTGGGTGGACTTGTTACCAAGTTTATCATCCGGAGAACAAACGACCTTCTCTCCAAATACCGTTCGTTCCAGCGTTTTTCTTTCTGCGCGTCAAAATATCTCAACGTCTTGCAGTTCCCGTGAAATACGAGCATGTCGTGTTCTGCGGACTCTCAGAATTTCAACTGTCGCTTTACCGATTATTCATCTCTTCCCCGGAAATCAAGGCTCTATTACGAGGAGCGGATTCTCAACCTCTCAAAGCGATCAACATTCTCAAGAAGCTATGTAATCATCCAGAACTGTTAAAACTTCCTGAAGACCTTCGAGGAAGTGAACACTTGATACCCGAGGGCTTTGCGGGTGCTGGCGCTACTAGCAAAGATCGAGAACGTAGCCAAGCAGTGCGGTGTGATTGGAGTGGCAAGTTTGTAGTGTTGGAACGGTGGGGTGAATTATCCAGCGCGATGATACATCATTCTGACTCGGTCATAGGTTCCTGCATCACATCAAGACGCATACGACAGACAAGATTGTTTTGATCAGCAATTACACGCAGACGCTAGATTTGTTTGAGAAGCTCTGTCGAAGCAAGAAGTCTGTTTTTTTTTCTCTGTGAGAGTCTGCGGGATTGCCCTGATGATTTTCTGCAGGTATGGCTATTTCCGGCTGGATGGTACGATGACCATTATCAAGCGACAGAAGCTTGTTGATCAGTTTAATGATCCTGAGGGGAAGGAGTTTATATTTCTGTTGAGCAGTAAAGCCGGTGGATGTGGTATTAATCTTATAGGCGCCAATCGGCTGGTTTTGTTCGATCCTGGTGAGTCGGATTGATGCTTGCACGCGACGGATGACTGAGCCGAGGTGTGATGAGACTGGAATCCAGCAGCCGATCAGCAGGCATTGGCACGTGTGTGGCGTGACGGCCAAAAGAAGGAATGTGAGTGGACTAGAGTCTGCACGCGGGCGTCACATTCAAAGCTGGTCAGGCTTCGTGTACCGGTTCATATCGACGGGTACGATTGAGGAAAAGATTTTCCAGCGGCAGGCGAATAAGCAGGCTCTTTCGTCTGCGGTGGTGGATGAGAAGGAGGACGCTGAGCGGCATTTTTCGCTGGATGCGCTGCGGCAGCTTTTTAATTTTAATGAAAGGACGCTGTGCGAGACGCACGAGACGTTCAAGTGTAAACGTTGCAGGGACGGGAAGCAGGTGACCAAGTCGCCGGCTCTGTTGTATGGCGATGCGAGCACGTAGGTGTACCGGGTTTGTTGCTATGTTGGTGTTACTGACGCTTGGGGGGTAGGTGGAACCACTTTACAAACGGGGAACTGGAACACAACCACGATGATCTGCTACGAGCGGAAGTTGGATTGTCAGAGGTATCATTTGTATTCCAGTACATCAGTCATTAGGGGGTCGTGATAAGTAATAATACATGTTTCACTGGATGACATCGTCCCAATCTCCCCATTCGGCACCCAGGGCACGGACTTTGACTTTTTCGCCGGCGACACCGAAATAGGAGGCCTTGAACCAGGCCTTCATCTCTTCCTCGCTAAAGGGACCAAAGGTCTGGTCGTGACCGGTGGGGATGTCCCATTTGTATTCGTAGCGTAGGTCGGCGGAGGGGGGCACCCAGGAGTCGTCGACAGAGGCGGAGGAACGGACGGCGCGCACGATCTCTTCGTAGGTTTTGTCGTAGATATCAGATTCGCCGAGGGCCATGATGTTAGACGCGAGATGTGTGATTTTTTCGATTTGGGAGGAGGGAGCAGTGATAGATTTGGAGTGTGATTTCTTTGCTTGTACGCCTAGACGCTGTAGAGCCTCGAGGACTGTCTCGCCCTTCTTGAGCATAGCAAGTAATTGGATTTCGAGATTTGTTGTACCGCCGCTCTGTTCGAGTTCTCTCTCCTCTGCGTGGATCTTATCGCGCTGTGCCTTGTCGTGCTGACGTTTCCTGCGGCGGGCGAGCTTGATCTCGCGCTCGCTGAAGCCGTCCATCCATCGGTCATGCACGGCATGCACATCGACTGTGCGGACGTAGTTTCCGTCCTCGGTAAACTTGCCCTCCTCCATCTCGTCGCGCATGTTGAAAGACGACATCTCGTAGCCCATCCCGGCCTTTTTACGGCGCTCGGCGTCGTCTTCGTCCTCGGGCTCCGAGTCTGAGGAGGAAGACGCAGAATGGGAGTCGTTGAACTCTTGTCCTTCGATGTCGCCGAGACGGAGGTACTCGTTCTTGGGCGGCGCATCGGGCTTGTCGCCTATAGCGAACATGTCGTCGTCGTCGTCGCCGTCGTTGCCCGCAGACTGACGCGACTGACGCTTGCGGACGCCCTCGCCGTCATCGCTCGAGTCAGAGTCGTAGCCCTCTGTGCGGACACGGTTGCGACGGTGGGAGGTAGATTCGAGTGCGGCGTCAACGTCGTCTGCGAAACGGACGGGGTCGTCTGCGGGGTCGACGAAGCGGGTCTTTTTGGACGACGAGGAGGTGGCGGAGGTGGTGGCAGCGCGTTTCATGGTCGGCGGCGATAGTAGGGGTCAGCTGATGCCCCCGCCGATTATATTTATTTATTTAAATAATACGGAGTTCGGCTGGTGAACCGGGTATCTTGATGCTCTCCACGACGTTCAGCCAGCTTTTGGGCTACTCGTCCATCGCGTGCTGGCTTTGTGCGCAGTTTCCGTGAGTAGGTGTATAGGAGTGTGTTGTCTTGGACTGACTCGCCCCAGCCAGGTTGTGGAGAACATACGGAGGCAGTCCTGTGAGGGCCTTGCTCTGCCGTTTCTGACCAACTGGCTGCTCGGTGCGCCTTGTCTCGGTCTGTGCACGACGCTGACTGATTCGACTCCACAGGCGACGTCTCCAACCTCGTCGGGTGCATCCTGACGCACCAACTTCCATTCCAGGTAAGCGTCGCCAATATCTCGGAGCTCAGCATCGCTTATCGATCGTCGCCAACAGACATATCTAGCCGTATACTTTGTATTCGTAGACATTACTATCGTTGTACAATACCTTTACTATTACCTCCGGCCCAAACCGCACCATCACTACCACCACCCCTCTGCATCGCGGACGCGGACGTCGGTGGACCGGGCACGGTATCGGGCGCTCTCTGTGGTGGCGGCGAACGTCGCGGCGTCTGCAGCTCTCGTGGCGCAGCAGGACGAGCACGTGGACCACCGGCGTCGTTGGCCCGACGGGGACGACAATGCACTCGCGGCGCTCGCGGACAGCTTCCACTCGGAGACGGGGCACCGGAAGACGGTGTCATGGAGCATCGAGCGGCACCGGCAACGCTCTGGAAGTGTTGGGTGCTCAGAGGACGACAGTACGCGGCGGGGACGGCCGCTGGAACGGGGTGGGGAGCGGGATGGGAGCAGATTGCATTCGATGGGGAGCAGGAGGACGATGGTGTTTCTTGGGGTGTGGGCGTTGTTTGGGGTTGGGACGATTCATCAGCGCGAGCGACGGGCGGGGGGCACGGGCGTTGTGCTGAGTGGGCCAGAGACGGTTGACGCACGCGTGGTTGGGCGGATTTTCGCGTGGTTGTGCACGACGCTGTATCTGACGTCGCGGCTGCCGCAGATATGGAAGAATGTGCGTGCATTTGACCTGGTTGTGGATTGAAGCTGACGTGCACCCCAGTACGTTCGGAAATCCGTAGAGGGCCTGTCGATGTATCTGTTTGTGTTTGCGTTTCTGGGGAATTCGTTCTATGTGGCGTCGATCCTGACGTCGCCGGACTGGACGCCTGAATTGCTGAGGGAGAGCATACCGTGCGTGTGGATCATGTGACTGGACGAAGCTGACCGGTGGACAGATATCTGCTGGGGAGCGGGGGGACGCTGATGTTTGACGTGGTGATTGTGTCGCAGTCGCTGCTGTACCGGGGGCGACGCAGGCGCAGGACAGAGGAGGAGGAGGGGTTGCTGTAGAACACGTGATACAATAGATGCAATGCCCCTGAACATAATACATGCAAACACAATGTCGCTCTTTGACGGCGTCGACGCGCAGGTCGCCCGCCGAACGCCGTTCCAGCTGGTGAGCACGTCCGTCCGCCGCAAGCCCCGCTCACCGCCCGCAGCGCGCCCTCGTCGTCGACTATCTCGCCCGCCACGGCTACACGCGCACCGTCGCCGCCTTTGTCCGCGAGAGCACCGTCCGCGAGCTCGATCCCGACGGCGACGACGTCGGCATCGCCCAGGACGTCCCGCCCGACGAGCTCGCACGCATCGAGCAGTCCAACCGTACGCGCTGCCCCGTCACCCTGCGTCTGCTGACCAAGCAACAGAGATATACCGCCACATCCAGTCCGGCCGCCTCGACGCCGCCACCCGCCTCCTCCAGTCCCACTTCCCCGCGGTCCTCGCCGGCCCCCGCCCGGACCGTCCTCCGCCCCACACGCCCCGCCGCATCTCAGACGCCATCCCCTACGCCTGCGCCACATCCACCGACCCCGCCCACCTCTCCCTCAACCTCCGTGTCCAGGCCTTCATCGAGGCATGCCGCACAAGGCCCCTCCACGACACCGACGACCCACCACCCTCCACCGACCAGATCGCCCTCCTCACCATGGCCCAGAAGCTCCTCGCCCACGCACAGATCCTCCCCAACGAGTCTGACCGCAGGCTTTTCACCGCAGAGCTCAAGAACGTCGGCGCCCTCCTGGCGTACAAGGTCCCAGAGGACAGCACCATGAGAAAGTATCTCGCCCAGGAACGCCGCGATGCTGTTGCCGATCAGATTCACCGTGCCATCTTTGGTACGTCGTCACTCCCAGAAATCCTCGCTTCTCACCGTCTCGCTAGAGAGCTCAGGTGTGTGCTCCATATCGTCCCTGGAACTACTCGTGCGTTATACCGAGAGCGTGTGGTATTTCGCAAACAAGATGGGCGTCAAACCCCGTCCTGGCGCCCTCCTTCCTCCAACCCAACAAAAGGAACCCGAGGTCAGCATCCTCCATCCTTGTTTCCTACACCTTGTTCTCAACTCTGCAGACCGTGCCCATATTCCATCTCGGTCTTTTCCTCGACCTGAAATGACACTATTGTACCACCTCTACATCGTCCCAGCGTCCCGTATTCAGTTTACCAATCAATGTACTAGATACAGCGCACCCGCGCAGCCCCAATATACTCAGCTTGCTCCACCGCTTCCATTCCACCCATTCCAGAGCCTTCTCAGACTCTTCAACGACCGAAAGCCACGAATTGTACGACAGATCAAGGACGACGAGCAGCGGACATGTGTTGGGCAGCCGATGGAGGGGGATCGCGGCGGGCAGATTGACCAGCGCCATGCGCGTGATGGTTGGCGGCAGACTGAGGAGCGTGGATGTTGCTAGATAGGTAGACACGAGAACGAGCGTGCCAAGAGGCTCTGCACTGCTGTCTGTATCCCAATCGCTTCGAGGTGTTGCACTGCGAATAAAATAGTCGTTGCTCAGTGTTGCTTGTGGCGAGACGACGATCAGCTCTGTGTCTGCGTGCCCGTCGGGCTCGTAGAGCGCCCAGAGCTTTGCGTCTCCCAGCGGGGCGTGTATGGCAGTGTGCCGGACGAGGTCACGCCGGAGATGTGGGGGGAGCCATGGGACGATGTCGTGTGTGAATTCGTGTGCGGGCAGCGAGGCGAGGACGCGCAGACATAGGTTTGTCAGAGTCGGTACGCCAGGCAGCGCAGGAATGACGAGAGAGAGCGCATGTGAACGCCAAGCGGGCGTCTGTGCTGCTGTGGTGCTTGGAATTCGCTCATCGGTATCGAAGTCTATGGGGAGAGCAGGGAGAGTGCGCGGGAGAGACGACGAGACGTGTGTGCGCGACCGACGGAGGTTCTGTGCGTGCCGGAACTGCTCACCGCGGAGCGTATGCAGGAGATCATTGACGCTCATCACAAAAAAAGACACGATTTATTCTCAATAAAATACATTCTACTCCAACGGCGTGAACGGGCTGCGTCTATACGCAGGCGCCTCAATAACAGGCGGGAGCGACTTTGCAAGCTCAGCCGTGCCAGCGGGGAACGGCAGATCGTCCACGCCCTTTGGCAGCACCTTCTCAAACAGCCCCTTTGCCTGATTATGCGCGCTCAGCGCATTCATCTTCTTCTTCGCGTCCCGGATCAGCACGTGGGCGTCGTCGATCCCTGGGATGTTGCCTTGCACGAAGACGAGGTCCAGCGCAGAGTCGACGCGCACGACAGAGAGGTTTTGCACCGTCACGCGCTTGTTGCCCATGCGCCCTGCCATCTTTTTGCCTGGCCAGATCCGGCCGGGGTCCTGTGTGGGGTTACGTTAGAGAGTGCCGGGGAGGGAGGTACAGACGTACTTGGCAGTTTCCGGCGGATCCGGAGGAACGGTGCGAGACGGAGACACCGTGGCTGGCTGCGAGACCGTGGAAGCCCCAGCGTTTCATGCCGCCCTGAAAACCTTTTCCGATGCTGATATGAAGTATATTAGAAAAAAAGTGTACCGAGAATGAGAACGTGGTGCATCGTACGAGTTGGCGACGACGTCCACGTATTGGCCTGGTACAAAATGTATAGCAGACAATGTTGTACCTTGGAAAGAAAAATAAACCTTGACGCGCGCCGCGGAGCTGTATTGGCGGACTCACCAACAGGAACAAGAGCGTCGGGCGTTACAGGAAACTCCTTCACGATCCGTTTGGGGGGAACCTTGGCCTTTCTGAAATGTCCCAACATCTGCACCGTCGTCGTCTTTGCAGGTCGATCCGACGCAGCGACCTGCACGGCATGATACACCGAATGATCACGTCTTACAGTCCTTATATTCGCTGTAACCTGGCAATTTTCCAACTGCAGAAAAAAAATGGCATCATTTACCGAGAGGGAGAGGTGAAAGACATACCTGAAGGACAGTTACGGGTATACGAACACCTTGGTCGTTCCATATGGCAGCCATACCGCGTTTACGCGCAATCACGCCCGTTCGTATGGAGGTGGCTGTCCATTTTGCGGGCTCAGTCGACGTCGTCGACGACGAGGACTTCTTCTTGGTGTTGTTGTTGGATTGGACGGCAGCGGTCGACGAGCTAGCGACGGGGGTGGCCTTGACGATGCCTGTCGTGTGCAGATGCCGAATGTGGCTTGGGACACCGCGCTGGAGTGCCCGCAGCCTGAGATGGAGCATGATTAGCGGGTAGTTAGTTGGTCACGGGTTTGAGAAAAAGTTGGTCCGGACCTCACCTGACCCCGGCTAATAAATGGGGGTGCAGGGAACAATATTTTGAGTAATGTTATTATGAATTGATTTACTGGACTGAAAAATGAATTTAGATGCATATTTTTCAAGAGTTTGTTGAATATTCTATTTAATCGAGAAGTCTTTCAGGGTAAGAATATTTCATCATTCACATTAAGATTGGATAATTCTTAAAAATAAGGTCTTTGTTAAATAAATCTTCTCCATTTAGAACATAAAGATCTTACATGACTAAACTTCTTCCTTGTTAGTTATGCTGTCAAACATTTAAATATTCTTTCAATAATTTAATCTTGAACATTGAACAAGAGCTCCTTGGAAGATATGGATATTATAATCTCTTTATTTGTTCAAAACTATCACACTGGCCACTTACATACCATTGTAAATCAATTCATAATACTCCTTTTTATATCTAATCAGAAACACTCAAAGATAATTTTAGATAATGTATCAGCAGGACAAACAATCCATTTTATAGGATGTTGATACCATTTATCTGTGGTTCATTTTTGAAACAGGTAAATGGATGTCAATGTGATGAGTCATTTATTTTTTGAGACACATGACAGTGTTTTTCTGACTTATATGAGCATCTTATTGTTCCAAGAGTTGTTGCATAAATAAAAATACAATCAGGCCATCCAGCCACTTCCTTGCTAAAAAAGTTGCAATTGGAACATCTTATGTCTGTGTGCATCATCTAATTAGTTACCAAGTTACTAATCATGATATTTATGACTTATCCTTGATTAGAGGTACCCTTCCAATTCTTACTGCTGACATTAGTTTTGAAAATCATGTGGAGGCCTTGAAGATGTTTTCTTCTGCCTATGATAAAGGGCTTTTAGAGCTTTTGGAGGTTTGTAGTAACACACCCAAATCCTGTTTAGTCAAAAGCAGGAAAGCATCTCCATGTTTGATTTTTTGTTTTGAATCAATTGACTGAGTTTTCTTATGGCTAAATATTTGGCAAGCAACCTCCAAGACTGATTGCAACTCTTTAAGTTGCAGAAAGAAATCTGAACTTTCAAGTTACCTTCAAACTTCGAAATTTAAACACTTGTTCTAATTTCTAGTATCATATATATATAACTACAAATCCTTGCACTTTCAAAAGGAGGTTGAATAAGGGATTGTATATGAATAGGCTCTAAATATTTTTTCATGGCTCACAAGAGTGAAAGTTGGGGCACACTTGCCATCTCCAAGAATAGACCACATTGTGCATTGCCTTCATATTCTCTACATGCTTGTCTATAGTTTCAGTGCTCTTGTCCATTACTCTTATCACAGTCAACCCTGTAGTCATGCAAGTGAGTTTATTATATTCATTCTTTCAATTATTCAAAGTGATTTACTAATATTTGCATGAACAAGAATATTTAACACATACGGTGGCGGCACACCAACTCCATCTACTGTTTTTTATACCAACATTTGTCAATGTATTGATGCAAAATTGTACTATTTGCAGTTGTTTGTCTCAGAGACTCAACCAAACAGTGCTAAATTGACAAGTTTGAGGGCTCACAGTACACTCAAATTCACAACTTTTTTATTGTAGTAAATATATTGATTTAGATTGATTTTAAATATAAGTTCAAACAAATAAATATGATTCAATTATCACACAAAACCCCAAAATGAAGTCTAGTTTGCATTGTAAGCCTAGATAATCTGCTCCCTAGAGATTCTGAGCCACATGCCAAACATTGCTTGATGGTCTCAAGATCCCCCTGTCAGGTTCTGCTGACCATGGGGGCTCAGCTACACTGGGCAAGTCCTTACCAGGCAGACGTTGATGAGCCCCAGTTATCACTGAGCACCATTTTTTTGGCATTTTGGACTTAGCAGCAGCTGATTACCTTGAATCCGACACAAGTCACAACACTCAGCACATGAGACTTAGCCTGAGGATTGGACTGAAGCACGAGACTTTAGCAACCATGAGACTTACTGATCACAAGAAACATCATGTGGAGTCTGGAACTTGGGTCTAAATCATCAAGGCCTAGACCCTCCCTAGTGACAATTATTAGCGACCCTAGCGACTCTAGCGATGAAATGGTGTTCTCTTACTATATATGGACAAATTATCAGACATGTACCTTTTTACTATCATTTCTTTTGCTGAGCTTACCAACATACTTGAATGGCATCTATGCTTCAGGTATTGACATTGGACTCATTACTTTTGGTTTCATTCGCAATTAGGTGCTGCCAAGACTTTGCCTATGATTTTTCACTTAGTTACAGACTGACACCTCGTATGCACCCTAAACACAGTGACAGATGCTGTTGCTAGTGGTGCCTATTTGTTTACTTTCCCATACTATACTTTGAAATGTATAAATACTGACTGTACATAGACACTAAAGAGACAGAGAAGAACAATCGGAGAACTGCTATCTTTGAACCTACCAGCAAGAAATTTCACTTTGCCTCTTTTGCTCTTTTTATTGCCTTCGACTCAGGCTTAGCAATAAGCCTCCTCAACTTTGACCTTGACTTAGTGTGGTGCCAACTGCAGGTGCCTATTTTAGTTAATCCGACTTAACAATGCTAGAGACTACGGCTAGCGACCAGTTTACATTTGTCCCTTAATTTTAGTCTTCCTGTTACCACCTTTCCCTGTCTCTACCCTATTCCCTCACTCTCCACTACCTCTGTTAGGAGGGCGTTTTGTCTTAGCAATGTTACTTGTTGTTACCCCTTTTTCTTTCCTGATCATCACTAGCGACTTCTGCTAGCAATAGCGACTTCTATCAACTTCACTCCACAACGTAACTTTTGCTCTAGTTCTCTGGGATGGTTACTGACTCACCCTCAACTATTAACTTCCTACTGCCAGCTACCCTATCTAGTGACTAGCATTAGGTCCTCTTTTTAGGTTCCCTGCATGGCACTAGGTGGCATAGGACCACAACATTTTGGAGCCCACTGCGAGGGACTTTGAAGTTAACCATTCCGCTAGAAACCAGAGCTCAAGTGAAACGTCACTTGGAAAACCTTGTCGAATCACCTCCGCCTTCATTTTTGACCCATCAGCACTCTGCGCCAGCAGCCCATCCTCAACCTCTTGCCAATGAACTTGAAACTGCTAAAAACCTTTGCGACGTTAGCAAAATCCTTGCCAATTTTCCAGGTGCCTTTATCGAAAGTTTCCTCGACACACCACTTTCACCTTTGACCCTGACCAATTCTATCTTCTTCCCAGAAACACAATCTATCCCTTCTTCACCAACTAACCCCCTTCCTTCGCTCGCCAATCACTAATATGAACAACAACCCCACCACTTGGCATGCTAGAATGCTGCCACGCAATGACACAACTGCACCTAAATGGGATGAGAGTTGCCCTAGGGAACTCCCCCAATACTTCAAGGAACTAGAATACCTCTTTGCTGACTGTGGCATTACTGACAACACCCAGAAGAAGGAATATGCGTCGCGATACGTCTCTTATGACACAGCAGAAACCTGGCTTGGCTTACCTGAATTTGGCAAAAATATTGGCAACAACACTCCCTGACTATATACTTACCAGGAATGGAAATTGGCAGTGCTTAGACTGTACCCTGGCACTGACACTAGCACTTGTTATAACCTTGGCAACTTGGAATGGCTGGTTAACCAGACTTTCAACAGTGGCTTAGTGACTTTGGGAAGGTTCTCTGATTACTACAGGGATTTCCAATGTATCGCTAGATGGTTACTTGCTAATGGTAAACTCTATTGTAATGAGGAACATCACTTGTTCCAACAAGGTATCCCTATGTTGCTATGGTCCAAAATCATTCATCGCCTCGAAATCACTCTTCCTGACCACCATCCTGAGGACCCTTACAATGTTGACCAAGTTTTTGAGGGTGCCAAATGGGTTTTAAAGGGAACGGACACCTCTACGACCAAGACCAGCAATGGCACCAGTGGTATTCCTTCATCATCGCCAATTGCTAACACACCAGCTGTCCCTTTGCCTATGCTTAAGTGAGAAACTTTGGAATTAACAACCACCACAGCAATAGTCAGCGCCTTGGAATGTTTGGAAGCTCTTTTGACCGATGGTAACACCTGTCACAACCCATTCCCTGAAGCCCCGTACACCACCTGACAAACCCCCATTTCCCTGGAACCCCCCCAATGCTTTGTCAAACTTCCCCAGCACTCTGCGCCTACTCCAGCTAACTCTGACACATTCTCGGCTAATTCTGACGGCCCCCTGGCCAACTCCGATGTCTTCCCCACAGCCACCGGTGCTTCCCCTGGACTTCCTGAGCCCCTAGGACCACTCCCCTGCCATGCCTGACCCCATTACACGTCATCAACTTGACACCTTGGCTTCCCCAACTGACCCTGGGGTATCACGACAACCTTGGAATGGACCGCATCACAAATGATCCCATCAACATATCAACGTGGCCCGCCCTCTGGTCGTAACTGACACCTGTCAACTCCATCGAGCTCTGCCAAGCCCCACCACCACAGCCAACGTCCCTGAAGCTCTTCAGTAGTCAGTATATAAGACATAGAGTAGCTCCTCGTACTCTAGTCTTGAGATTACCTACTTACCTATGTACCGGCCTTTCCTGATGTGTTCCTGATTGTTTCTTCTCATGTTTTGTGTCCTGTGTCTCATTTTCCTTATTCTCAGTCTCCTGGTCTTATCTGTCAGGTTCCGCTGACCCCGGGGGCTCAGCTGCACTGGGCGAGTCCTTACTAGGCAGGTGTGATTCCCCTGCATTGGTAACCGAACACTCGAAGACGTTCCGGGTCCGGGTGGGTTGCGCGGGTAGTTGGGGAGATGTGATCCAGACAGGTCCGGGAAGGTCCGGAGAAGTCGGATTGTGGGGAAACGAGACAGTCTTGGCGGGGTTCAGGCAGAAGGCCATACGGAAGATTTGCGGAAGCAAGGGAGTAGGTGGCTGTGTGATCAATGGGGATGGAGCCGGGGTTTGATGGGAGATCATTTGGAGCTGATGGAGTCCGGGACCGAGCGAAGAGTGAGGTTCGGACCTGGTAAAGGAGTGTCAGGGTTTGTAATTGTAATCGCGGAGTTCGTGAGGTCGTTAGGGTTGATGAAGACTTGGGTACAATGGTCTGATGGAGTCACCAAGACAGCGTCGGACGAGACAATATGGAACAGGAGTAGATTCGAGTGGAGATACGAAACAATAATGAGAACGATAACGAAATGGAGACAAGACAAGACCGGGAGACTGAGATAAGACCGGGAGACTGAGAGTAAGGAGAATGGGACACGAAACACGAAACACGAAAAGGAAACAATCAGACCATAGGTAACGTTAAGCAATATCAAGACTAGAGTACGAAGAGCTACACGATGACTTATATACTGACTACCGGAGGACTTCGGGGTACGTTGGCTGTGGCGGCGGGGCTTGGCGGGGCTTGACAGAGTGGGCGGGTGTCGGTTGTGATCGAAGATTGTGCTGCGCTGATATGTTGATGGGATCATTGGAGAACGCGGGTTGCCCCGAGGTTGTCGTGATACTCCGGAATAGGTCAGAGGAAGCAGGGTGTTGAGTTAATGATGGGTGGCGAAGATCAGGAATAGCGGGGGTGGTTCTTGGGGTTTGGGAAGCCCAGGGTAAGTGTCAGTGGCTGCGGGGCAGGCACTGAAGTTGGCCAGGGGGCCGTCGGAGTTAGCCGGGGGGGCGTCGGAGTTAGCCGAAGTAGGCGCGGGGCATGGGCGGAAGTTCGGCGGAGCGTTGGGGGTCCTTTTGGGGGTTCGGGGGTTTGATGGACGATGCGCGGAGCTTCGGGGAACGGGTCGTGACATCACCCCCCTTTCAGCGTCGAGACCCTTCGAGACGCGGGGCAGGACGGGGATCGGCAGGGCGTGGGAGTCGAAGCCAAGCAATATTGATCAATCCGCAGTGAGTGATAGCGGCGTGGGAGACAAAGTCAAAGCGCGGCCGCCGTTTTGTCAGGGTCCTCCTCAATCAATTAAAAGCTTTGGGCGTGCCCCGGGGTTTCCCAAATTTCGTCATGTCTTCCCCCAGCGTTCCAGTGGTTTCTCCTGCCGATTTAGACGAGGTGGTGGTGTATGACAGTGGGGGTGAGGAGTTTGAGCGTCGGCGCTGGGGTAGCGTTAGGGACCGGAGTCGTAAGTGTTGTCAACTTTTCCTTTTGGGATGGTTGACGGGGTTCCTGTAGAATCGTCTGTAGTAGTAGTGGTGGATTTTCCGGGGGTTCTGAAGCGGACCAAGTTTCGTCCCGCGGTGCCAAAGGGGAAGGGGGCGTCCTTGGCAATGGTTCGGGGGAAGCATCGAGCTTCCCCGCCCTTGGGGGCGGGACCCAGCAAGAGGCCGCGTGGGCATGAGTTGTCGGCGGGGCCTCCGGAGTCCTCCCTCTTTTCTCCTGTCCCGGGCGTCCCCTCGGAGCGGTCGTTGAGTCCCCCCACGCCAATTCCTTCAATCACGGAGGTCTTCCTTCACAAGCAGGTGGAGGCCTTGATGACGTCGTTGGCAGTACGGGAGGGTGAGCTCCGACGGGCGAGGGAGGATCGTGACGCGGCGTGGACAGAGAAGGAAGTGATGGAGCGGGAGAGGAATACCTTGGTGCGCATGGCGACGGAGCGAGCGCTAGAGGTGCGGGGTTTGCGGGAGCATCTGGCGCAGGTGGAGGGGCAGCCCGCAGGGGAAGCGGAGGGGCGGGGATGAGTTCCGGAGGGGGATGCGTTGTGGGCGGAGCTGGAGGCGGCGAGGCGGAGGGAGGATTGGTTGTCCAACGAGGCCGCCTCAGGTCGTGCGGGGATCCTTCGTGAGTTGTCTCCCGTTCCTCCATTCGTTATTGACGGTTCATTTTCTGAGTTTAGGCTGGGTGCGGGAGCATCGGGTCCTCTTGGACGGTGCCTCCGCGTCGTTCGCGTCGATTCAGGACGGGTTGACGCAGGGGTCCGCAGTCCAGCCTCCGGAGTTGCAGCAGGGGATGGCGCGGTTGGAGAGGTTGCTGGCGGGGCATCGGCGGCGCAATGCGGTGGCCCTGGGATCATGGTGGGAGGTGGCGGCCGATGCGGGGGAGGCATTGCCGGGGTTGGCGGAGATCCTAGCGGTGGTGTGGGCCCAGATGGAGGTCGACCTGGGGGTTGGGTTGCCGGGGGTTCCGGGGAGGGAGTGAGATGGGTGTGAGCCTTGTTTCTTGTCGCTCTCGGACTTGCTGCCTTTCCCGCCTATTGTATATAGAATAATTTTTTTTTTGTACGCGAACATGTGTTTTCTTGGTCCCTGGGCGTGTGAAGTAAGATTTTAGTTTTGTATGAGGGCGAAGTAAGCGAAACACGCAGGGGTGTGGGAGGGAGTTGAATCCCTAGTGAGTCCAGAGGCGGGGGTTACGCCTGCTAGTGCCGTCTGCGCTGGCTAGTCCCGGGGTTTGTCAGGACGGGGCGGGGCATCGCAGGAGGGCTCCTGAGGTCTGGCGGGGGTGGTGGGAGTTCTCCGGTGGGGGTCCCCAGCGTTTCAGGCGGTGTCATTGAGTTCGATTCTCGGAAATTCCGACTGGGGGTGTAGGGGACGTGCGCCGTATTGGTAGTGGAGGGTGGGCCTTCGAATTTTTCACGGTGCCCAACAGGTTCGGGGCTTTAATTTCCTTGGCCGTGGGGTTGGCGGGGTCTCCCCATGGTCTGGCCCTTATGCTGGCACTGGTGGCGAGGGCGGCGGGGCCTTTTTCATTGGCGGGGTTGGGTGAGGTGAGGTTCGTCCTCACGGTATAGTTGGTCCAGGTCGGGGTTGTGTTCCGGAGTGTTGCGTCTGTGGGCGGGCATGCTTCGGTTGGCGCTTTGGTGTGCTCCGGAGTGTCGATGACTGAGGGGGTAGGATGCGGGGTGATCAGTCCCAACCAGTTCCTTCGGGTCCGGGGCCAAAATTTGGGGTGCCGAATCATCTACATGATATTGCTTTCCTGACCAAAGGTAAGCCCGAGGCGGACAAAGGGGGTCTTACATATTTCTGATACTTCCTCAAGTTCGGAGGTCCGGGGGTCGGTAGTTCCTTCATCGGGGAGGAAGTGGGTGGTCCCGGAGTCGACACAAGGGTCACTCGGTGGGGATTTGTTGGTTGTTCATGGTTGTTGGGGCGGCGGGGAGGTCGGCCGCGGGGAGGCACTGGAGTAGGGTTCCCCGGGAGATGCAGCAGGGTCGGGGCTGCTCTTCATTCGTGTTCTGGAGCGGCCCGGAGATTGTTGTAAGTGTGGGGGTGGCAGTGGGGAGAGGCACCGCCCGCTTTTCTGGAGGCTCCGATGATGTGGTCCCTGTTCGGCGGACATATTCCAATGTAGGGGCGGGTTTCGGAGTGGGTGGTGATTTCTGTCGCGGGGCTACCAGGGCATCATTGTTGAGCTGGCGCCGTGAGTCTTCTTGATCAAATGTCGTGGTCGGAGCGGAGGCCCTGGAGTCGTGTCGCCAGGGTCCGGAGCTGTGTTGAAGGGTTTGGAGGGGTCTGGGTGGGACAGTTTTAGGCTGGCACGGGGTTGTTTGGGTCGTCGAGCCAGGTGGGGGGGGGTCCCTTGAGATTATCGGAGCGTGTGCCCGTTGGGTCATCGGGTCGCTTAAACGGCCCATTGTCGTTTTCTGGATGATGGTGGGGCTTCTCCCTCCCTTATGTGAACATGTCAGCAAATTTAGAGTACTTAGGGAACTACTTCGTATAGGGTCCTTTTTCCTATAGTTAGTTCGGGGTGGCTCCTATGCTGGGGATTCCTTCGTGGGAGGTGGCGTAGTCTGGTGGTGGAGTTTAAGCTCGGGGGTGGCATGCGGGGGGGGGGTTTTGGCGTCCAGGGTCCTCATTGTCAGGGGCTCCGGATTGTGTGGGGGAGGGTGGTGAACTAGCGGCATGGTCTGGAGTTGTCCCTTGTCGGGAGTGGGGTGCCGGGGTTCTCCTTATTAATGTCTAGAGGCTCGGGGATGTTTTGGTCTTGTTCCGGGGTTGTCGGGGTCGGGTCGGGGGAGTCAGGGCCCCTTCATTTGTTGGGTGGAGGTGACAGCCGATCGATCGAGGTCCGGAAGCAGGTCATGGCTGGAGCCTAGCCTAGGTCTGAGGTTCTTGGTTGCTGGTGGGTTGGTGGATCCACAGGCGGGCTTCCAAGGAAGCATGTTCTCAGTGGTCTCTTCGTGGCTGGTGATCCTTGTGCAGTGGGTGACTGTTCCGTGGCGGGTTGGCGTTATTGTTGGTCGGAGGGTTGGCGCGGTGCCGGAGACATTGTTGCTCATTTGATCGGAGGGTCGCCAGGCTTTAGGATGTTATTCTTTGGGTAATGTCGGGGTCAATTTTGTGCGAGAGAGCAGAGTTGGCGGAGAGTGTAGGAGTGGGGTGGAAGATGATTTGACGGTTTGCGCGAGGGGTTGGGAGTTGGGTGTGAGTTGGGGAGGGTGTCCGTGGGGGGAGCCGTTGTATGAAGGTAACCAGAGTGAAGGGGACGTTTGGTGTTGGATCCGCGACTCAATGTGCCTCGGCAAATTGGGCAGGGCCGTATGAATCATAAGGGTTCCCCGGCACGGGTAGACCATAGACATCGGAGTTATTTGATCGTGTGTGCGGGGATAAGGCAAGCATCACAGACGGGGTAAGGTAGAGTCTTGATATTATGTCAGGTTCCGCTGACCCCGGGGGCTCAGCTGCACTGGGCGAGTCCTTACTAGGCAGGTGTGATTCCCCTGCATTGGTAACCGAACACTCGAAGACGTTCCGGGTCCGGGTGGGTTGCGCGGGTAGTTGGGGAGATGTGATCCAGACAGGTCCGGGAAGGTCTGGAGAAGTTGGATTGTGGGGAAACGAGACGGTCTTGGCGGGGTTCAGGCAGAAGGCCATACGGAAGATTTGCGGAAGCAAGGGAGTAGGTGGCTGTGTGATCAATGGGGACAGAGCCGGGGTTTGATGGGAGATCATTTGGAGCTGATGGAGTCCGGGACCGAGTGAAGAGTGAGGTTTGGACCTGGTAAAGGAGTGTCGGGGTTCGTAATCGTAATCGTGGAGTTCGTGAGGTCGTTAGGGTTGATGAAGACTTGGGTACAATGGTCTGACGGAGTCACCGAGACAGCGTCGGACGAGACAATATGGAACAGGAGTAGATTCGAGTGGAGATACGAAACGATAACGAGAACGATAACAAAATGGAGACAAGACAAGACCGGGAGACTGAGATAAGACTGGGAGACTGAGAGTAAGGAGAATGGGACACGAAACACGAAACACAAAAAGGAAACAATCAGACCATAGGTAACGTTAAGCAATATCAAGACTAGAGTACGAAGAGCTACACGATGACTTATATACTGACTACCGGAGGACTTCGGGGTACGTTGGCTGTGGCGGCGGGGCTTGGCGGGGCTTGACAGAGTGGGCGGGTGTCGGTTGTGATTGAAGATTGTGCCGCGCTGATACGTTGATGGGATCATTGGAGAACGCGGGTTGCCCCGAGGTTGTCGTGATACTCCGGAATAGGTCAGAGGAAGCAGGGTGTTGAGTTAATGATGGGTGGCGAAGATCAGGAATAGCGGGGGTGGTTCTTGGGGTTCGGGAAGCCCAGGGTAAGTGTCAGTGGCTGCGGGGCAGGCACTGAAGTTGGCCAGGGGGCCGTCGGAGTTAGCCGGGGGGGCGTCGGAGTTAGCCGAAGTAGGCGCGGGGCATGGGCGGAAGTTCGGCGGAGCGTTGGGGGTCCTTTTGGGGGTTCGGGGGTTTGATGGACGATGCGCGGAGCTTCGGGGAACGGGTCGTGACATTATCTTGTCTCTGTTCTGTTATCTTTTTGTTATCATTCCATGTCTCTGCCTGAATCTATTCTTGTTCTCATCTCGTCTTTGTCTCATTTTGTTTGACTCTGTCTTGTCCCATTTGATTCTGTCTATTGTATTCAAGTCCTCTCGACCCTAACGTCCTCACAAACTCTGCAGTTATGATTACAAACCTCTGACACTCGTTACCAACCCTGGACCCTGCTATACACTCAGCTCTGAACCCCATCAACCTCTGTTGATCCCCCATCAGAACTCTGGCTCTGCTCCTGTCATCTGCGTAGCCTCCACCTCCTCCACACCTGCAATACTCACATACGGACTTATGCCTGAACCCCACCAAGCCCATCCCCCTTCCCTGCAACTTGTCCTCTACTCCTCCAGACCTCCCCGGACTTGCTCAGATCAATTTCCCCTGGCTATCCTCACAAGTCCCCAATGTTTGGAATACCTCTGAGTGCCCAGTTGTCAGTGCAGGGAATCACGTCCACCTAGTAAGGACTTGCCCAGTGTAGCTGAGCCCCCGTGGTCAGCGGAACCTGACAACACCCAACCTCGTCAACAGTTTGCTAACAGCACTTGCCACTTTTGCAGTGAAATTAGTCACACCATGGTCTGAGGCATGTGTATGAAACTGGAGTAAATGATTCAACAGGGTAAGGTCTGTTGGAATGCTGAAGAAAAGATCATTTTACCATCAGATGCTATAATCCCTAATTATTTCAGCAAGCGATTATACATGGAGTGCATCGAGGAATGGCACAGGCTTAATCCAGGACAAATCGTTACCAGCAGACTCTCTTCCAGCGCTAACCCAGATCCTGAGCAAGCAGCTATGCAGCAGTTGCTAATCCACAAAGTAATGCAACAAGACATCACTATGGGCTGAGCGCTAAGCAAGGAAGAATGGATTGAGGCTTTGGAACATGAACTCTTTGCACTCAGGCAACCTGGTGAAAAGTTTGATGGCATACAAGTTCCCCATGCGGCTTATTGACCAGCAAATGATACCCCAAAGGCAACACCCCTGACTAGCAACACTTCAGCTCCTGCTGCTAAGCCTGCAGACAAAGGCAAAGCATCTGAACGTACTGTCATTAATGAACAACCGCCCATTGCTAAGGAACCCGTTGCTCAGCCTCCCATGCATCCGTTTTCCGGCATCCCTGGTCACTATGTACCCCCTGCTAACAGGAATTTTGCTGCTCCTGACCAAACTAACAATGGTGCATATTGAACTATGCTACCCATTTACGACATTGAGCAGTCCAAGGCAGTTTTTGAACAGGTTTTAAGCACCAAGGTTACAGTATTGGTTGGCAAACTTTGCTCAGTATCACAGGACATCCGGAATCAGTTTAGAACAGCAGTTATGCCCAAATGACTAGTAGGCACTAGCGCTAATACGGTACAGGACTCCAGCAACATTTTTGAAGATATATTGCCGACTTTTGCTATTGAAGAACCCCAGTTTTTGCTAGGATCTAACATCAATACCATTAATGGACTTACCTTGGATAGGGCACCATTTGCATCTGTTGACCCTGTCAAAGCCTACATCGATTCGCTACCCCATGGAGAAGAGCCAGTGGTGCTCACTGTCACTAAGGATTCTCAGTCACTTCGTACTGTTATGATGCTGATTGACAACAAAGAGGAAGTGGAATGCATTCACAACAGTGGCTCACAGATTATTTCAATGTCAGCAGAAATTGCCAGTGACCTGGGACTATTATATGATCTCAACATAGTTTTAAACATGCAGAGCGCTAACGGCACCATGGACCAATCACTAGGACTTGCTTGAAATGTACCATGTACTATTGGCGACATTACAGTTTATCTCCAAATCCATGTTTTATGGTCTCCTGCCTATAACATTCTACTTGGATGCCTCTTTGATGTATTAACTCAAAGTACAATCAACACGCTTAGTGACGTTGAAACTACTATAACAATTACAGACCCCAATACTGGCCAATGGCGCACTATCCCTACCTTTCCTTGTGGCAAATCCAAAAGGAACCACTGCCAGAATGTTCGCTTTGAAACAGAAGCACCCCATTGCTTTCATCGCCAAAGGCATGGATGAAGAAGATAGTGACATAGCAATCGTTATCAGCTATGACCGTTTAACTGGTCTAGTGACTTGTATAGCTTCTTGTGATTTAGACAACGACATTTTACTTACTAATTCTGACACACAGACTAATCCTGTGCTAGCATACCTTTATGCTATGGCTAGTGACATATCTGATTTGACTCTCCCACCTCATTCTTATCTGGTTTCTGCTGACACATTTCATCCCTTGATTCTTGGACAGACTTTACCACTTGATACACATGTTACAGACACTACCCCCACCTACGTTAACATTCCATTCCCTGCTCAGTTTGTTGCTAATGAACCCCCTAAGTGAAGAGGAGTTCAAGTAATGAAGAAGTACAAACCTGTTGCCATGAAAACCAAACCAGTCACCAGCCATGTTAGCAAGGATTTCCAAATTGAGCGCTGGATTATTGGCAATCCGCTAGTGACAATTCCTCAGCTCAATCCAAATCCACCACCTTTTGTCCTGACAAAGCAATTCACTAGTGAACAACAAGCAAAACTTGTTAAGGACCATGACACAGGATTCCTCACTACCGACAAAATCAACATACTAGTTGACATGGTTGCCAAGCAGGAAAAAGCTTTTGCTTGGAAAGATTCTGAATGAGGAAGTTTGCACCCCAACTTTTTCCCACCAGTACACATACCAACAATTCCGCATGTACTGTGGGTCCAGCATAATTGCCCCATACCCCCAGGACTAGAAAAGGAAGTATGTGAGATTATTCATGACAAGATTAGTGCTGGTGTTTACAAACCTTTGAACTCCACTTACTGCTTGTGATGGTTTTGTGTTCTCAAGAAGAATGGTAAGCTCAGAATTGTGCACAGTCTTGAGCTGCTAAACCATGTCATCATTTGCCATTCTGGAGTACCACTGTCACAACCTGTTCCCTGAAGCCCCGTACACCACCCGACAAACCCCCATTCCCCCAGAACCCCCCCCAATGCTTTGTCGAACTTTTCCAGCACTCCATGCCTACTCTGGCTGACTCCAACACATTCTCGGCTAACTCTGATGGCCCCCTGGCCAACTCCGACATCTTCCCTGCAGCTGCCAGCACTTCCCCCTGGACTTCCTGAGCCCCTGGGACCACTCCTCTGCCATGCCTGACCCCATGACACATCATCAACTCGACACCCTGGCTCCCCCAACTTACCCTGGGGTATCACAACAACCTCGGAACAGACCACATCACAAATGATCCCATCAATATATCAATGTGGCCCGCCCTCTGGTTGTAACTGACACCCGTCAACTCCACCGAGCTCTGCCAAGCCCCACCACCACAGCCAACGTCCCTGAAGCTCTTCAGTAGTCAGTATATAAGACATAGAGTAGCTCCTCGTACTCTAGTCTTGAGATTACCTACTTACCTACGTACCGGCCTTTCCTGATGTGTTCCTGATTGTTTCTTCTTGTGTTTTGTGTCCTGTGTCTCGTTTTCCTTATTCTCAGTCTCCCAGTCTTATCTTGTCTCTGTTCCATTATCTTTTTGTTATCATTCTGTGTCTCCACCTGAATCTATTCTCATTCTCATCTTGTCTTTGTCTCATTTCATTCGACTCTGTCTCATCCTGTTTGATTCTGTCTATTGTGTTCAAGTCCTCTCAACCATAATGTCCTTACAAACTCTGCAGTTACAATTACAAACCTCTGACACTTGTTACCAACCCTGGACCCTGCTATACACTCAGCTCCGAACCCCATCAACCCCTGTTGATCCCCCATCAGAACTCCGGCTCTGCTCCTGTCATCTGTGTAGCCTCCACCTCCTTCGCACCTGCAATACTCACATATGGACTTATGCCTGAACCCCGCTAAGCCCATCCCCCTTCCCCGCAACTTGTCCTCTACTCCTCCGGACCTCCCCAGACTTGCTCGGATCAATTTCCCCTGGCTATCCTCACAAGTCCCCAGTGTTTGGAATACCTCTGAGTGTCAGGACCACAGTCCTGGAGGAGGACTCTTACAGGAGCCAAAACTACCTTGGGGAGGTAATGCCAACAGCAAGTATGTAGATAGGGAAAGAAACTAAGAAACTAAGAAATGAGAGTGAGTAATGAATGGAGAGAAGATCAGATAACAACAGAACACAAACAAGATATCAGGTAATGTCAAGGCTGGGGTGTAGCTACAGACTAAGGAACCTTATATAGTTGTAGGACACTGCCAAAAGGAGAAGATGGAAGTGATCTAAGTCAGGTGGGAGTGATCTAACACAAGTGGAAGTGATCTAAATCAAGTAGAAGTGATCTAAATCAAGTAGAAGTGATCTAAATCAGGTGGAAGTAATCTGAGTCAGGTGGAAGTGATCTAAGTCATAGCAGGAAGTGATCTAAGTCATGAGGAAGTGATCTGGAACAAGGGAAGCAATCCTGGAAGTGATCTTGGACAGGTGGAAGTGATCTTGGACAGGTGGAAGTGATCTGGAATCTGTGGAGGTGATCTGTGCCTGTGGGAATGATCTGGAACAGGAAAAGTGGTCCTAGAGGTGGCTAAAACCTGGATGTGGCTGAAACAGGACTGTGGCTAAGATCTGGGGGTGTGGCTGAGATCCAGAGAGGGAATGCATAGAATCTGAGGTTGGATAATGGTGAAGGGAAGGGGGGAATGGAATGGGTCATAACACCAAGTGCCCAGTTGTCAGTGCAGGGAATCACATCCACCTAGTAAGGACTTGCCCAGTGTAGCTGAGCTCCCATGGTCAGCAGAACCTGACAACCACCCTTTCCAGACCATGTTGCAGAATCTTTCGCTGGACGCATCTGTAGCACCACTCTCAACCTCTACATTGGCTACAATGAGCAACTTATCGACCCCACTTCACATGACTTAACAACATTCCAGACTCTGTTTGGCACTCTTTGCTTAGTAACCTTGCCAATGGGATGGACCAACTCTGTGCCTATTTTTCACAATGACATTACTTTCATTTTGCAGCCAGAGATCCCTCATAACGTGCTCAGCTTTATTGATGATGTTGGTGCTAAAGGACCCAAGGACTGGAAGATTGTTAATGGTAAAACTGCAAAGCATCCCACTAATCCAAACATTTGCCTAGCACTATGGGAGTTCTTTGAGCTTCTCAACAGGGTTCTTCAGTGGATGAAATATTGCGGTGGCACTTTTTCTGGTCACAAACTGGTTCTTTGCACCCCAACTTTCAAGATTCTAGGTCATGTTTGCACTCCTAGCGGACAAATCCCTGACAAAAGTTGCTTAGCCCTAATTGAGTGGTGGGGCCCTTGCAAGTCGCTATCAGAAGTCCGAGCCTTTTTGGGCACAGTTGGGGTACTTAGGATTTTTGTCAAGAACTTTGCCCATTGAGCCAACAACCTAACAAAACTTACTTGCATTGGCGTCCCTTTCGAGTTTGGCCCTGACCAGATAAATGCTCAATGTGACCTTGTGAAAGCCTTACAAGACACTAAGCCCCTAGTTCCTATCGACTATGAATTGCCTGACCCTGTCATCCTAGCAGTGGACACCTCATGCATAGCAGTTGGATATTACCTTTGCCAGTGCACTAGCAACAATCGCAAGGAATGCTGCTACAACCGCTTTGGATTGATTATGCTAAATGACAGAGAAGCCAGATTCAGTCAGCCCAAGTTGGAACTCTATGGCCTTTATCGAGTGCTACAATTTATGGATGTACCTCATTGGTGTTAGGAACCTTATCATCAAAGTCGACGCTTGCTACATTAAGGGTATGCTTCAGAGGGGTTGATGGATGATGTGCAGGGGTTCAGGGGATGGGTTGTGACATCACCCCTCCTTCAGCGTCGAGACCCTTTGAGACGCAGGGGGCAGGACAGGGATCGGCGGGGCATGGGAGTCAAAGCCGAGCAATATTGATCAATTTGCAGCGAGTGATAGTGGTGTGGGAGATGAAGTCAAAGCGTGGCCGCCGCTTCATCAGGGTTCTCCTCAATCAATTAAAAGCTTTGGACGTACCCTGGAATTTCTCAAATTTTGTCATGTCTTCCCCCAGCGTTCCAGTAGTCCCTCCCACTGATTCGGACAAGGTGGTGGTGTACAACAGTGGGGGGGAGGAGTTTGAGCGTCGGCGCCATGCTAGCGTCAGGGACTGGAGTTGTAAGTGGTGTCGACTTTTCTTTTTGGGATGATTGATGGGGCTTTGTAGAATCGTCCATGGTGGTGGTGGTGGATTTTCCGGGGGTTCCGAAGCAGGCCAAGTTTTGTCCCACGTTGCCAAAGGGAAAGGGGGCGTCTTCGGCGGTGATTCGGGGGAAGCGTTGATGAGCCCCAGTTATCGCTGAGCACCTTTTTTGGCGGCAGCTGACTACTTCGAATTTGACACAAGTCACAACACTCAGTGCATGGGACTTAGCCCTAGGATTGGACCGAAGCACAAGACTCTAGTGACCACGAGACTTATTGATCACGGGGAACATCACGCAAAGCCTGGAACTTGGGCCTAGACCATCAAGGCCTAGACCCTCTTGGCGACGATTATTAGCGATCTTAGCGATCCTGGCGACAAAACGGCGTTCCTTTACTATATATGGACATATTACCAGACGCGTACCTTTTTACTATCATTCCCCTTGTCGAGCTTACCAACATCCCTGAACGGTGTTCTTACTTCAGGTATTGACATCGGACTCGTTCTCTTTTTGGTTCTTATTAGCAATTAGTCGTCGCCAAGGCCTCCCCTATGACCTTTTACTTAGTTACGGACTGACGCCTGGCACGCAACCTCAACACAGTGGCAGACGCCGCCGCTAGTGGCGCTTAATTGCTTACCCTCCCTTACTATACTTCGAAAACGTATAAATACTGCCTGTACATAGACACCCGACCATCGAATTTTACCATCGCATCACCATCGTATTACTCCTCCATCTATAAGCTACCAGCTTAAAGATTCCATTCGCCTCATCCCTTTCCCTCATCTCGTCTTCGACTTTGGGTTCGCGACAAACCTCTTCAACCTCGACCTCGACTTAGTGTGGTACCGATTACGGGTGCCTATTAGCGTTATTTCAATTTAGTGACGCTAGCAATTGCGGCTAGCGATAAGTTTACGTTCGTCCGTCGATCTTAGTTTTACTCTTACCGCCGTCTCTCTCCTTTATTCGCCCCGCCACCGTTTCAGTTTCGCTGCGACTATCGTTAGCAGTAGCGATTCTTTTCGACTTCACCTCCTTGCCACCACTTTTGCTCTAGTTCTCTGGGACGGTTACTGACTCGCCCTCAATTATTAACTTCCTACTGCCAGCTATCCTATCTAGTGACAAGTGTTAGGTTTCCTGCACGGCACTAGGCGGCATAGGAGCACATCACGGATCATCTACATTATATTGCTTTCCTAACCAAAGGTAAGCCCGAGGCGGATAAAGGGGGTCTTACATATTTCTGATACTTCCTCGAGTTCGGAGGTCCGGGGGTCGGTAGTTCCTTCATCGGGGAGGAAGTGGGTGGTCCCGGAGTCGACACAAGGGTCACTCGGTGGGGATTTGTTGGTTGTTCACGGTTGTTGGGGCAGCGGGGAGGTCGGCCACGGGGAGGCACCGGAGTAGGGTTCCCCGGGAGATGCGGCAGGGTCGGGGCTGCTCTTCATTCGTGTTCTGGAGCGGCCCGGAGATTGTTGTAAGTGTGGGGGTGGCAGTGGGGAGAGGCACTGCCCGCTTTTCTGGAGGCTCCGATGATGTGGTCCCTGTTCGGCGGACATATTCTGGTGTAGGAACGGGATTCGGAGCGGGTGGTGATCTTTGTTGCGGGGTTGGGGCTACCAGGGCATCATTGTCGAGCTGGCGCCGTGAGTTTTCTTGGTCAAATGTCGTGGTCGGAGCGGAGGCCCTGGAGTCGTGTCGCCAGGGTCTGGAGCTGTGTTGAAGGGTTTGGAGGGGTCTGGGGGGACAGTTTTGGGCTGGCGCGGGGTTATTTGGGTCGTCGAGCCAGGTGGGGGAGGTCTTTTGAGGTTATTGGAGCGCGTGCCCCTTGGGTCGTCAGGTCGCTTAAACGGCCCATCGTCGTTTTCTGGATGATGGTGGGGCTTCTCCCTCCCTTATATGAACATGTCAGCGAGTTTAGAGTACTTAGGGAACTACTTGTATAGGGTCCTTTTTCCTATAGTTAGTTCGGGGTGGCTCCTATGCTGGGGATTCCTTCGTGGGAGGTGGCGTAGTCTGGTGGTGGAGTGTAAGCTCGGGGGTGGCATGCGGGGGGGGGGGTTTTGGCGTCCAGGGTCCTCATTGTCGCGGGCTCCGGATTGTGTGGGGGAGGGTGGTGAACTAGCGGCGTGGTCCGGAGTTGTCCCTTGTCGGGAGTGGGGTGCCGGGGTTCTCCTTATTAACGTCTAGGGGCTCGGGGATGTTTTGGTCTTGTTCCAGGGTTGTCGGGGTCGGGTCGGGGGAGTCAGGGCCCCTTCATTTGTTGGGCGGAGGTGACGGCTGATCGATCAAGGTCCGGAAGCAGGTCAGGGTTGGAGCCTAGCCTAGGTCTGAGGTTCTTGGTTGCTGGTGGGTTGGTGGATCCACAGGCGGGCTTCCAGGGAAGCACGTTCTCAGTGGTCTCTTCGTGGCTGGCGATCCTTGTGCAGTGGGTGACTGTTCCGTGGCGGGTTGGCGTTATTGTTGGTCGGAGGGTTGGCGCGGTGCCGGAGACATTGTTGCTCATTTGATCGGAGGGTCGCTGTCACGACCCGTTCCCCAAAGCCCCGCACATCGTCCATCAAACCCCCGAACCCCCAAAAGGACCCCCAACGCTCCGCCGAACTTCCGCCCATGCCCACGCCTACTTCGGCTAACTCCGACACATCCCCGGCTAACTCCGACGGCCCCCTGGCCAACTTCGGTGCCTGCCCCGCAGCCACTGACACTTACCCTGGGCTTCCCAAACCCCGAGAACCACCCCCGCTACTCCTGATCTTCGCCCACCCATCATTAACTCAACACCCTGCTTCCTCCGACCTATTCCGGAATATCACGACAACCTCGGAACAACCCGCGATCCCATCAACGTATCAGCGCGGCACGATCTTCGATCACAACCGACACCCGCCCGCTCCGTCAAGCCCCGCCAAGCCCCGCCGCCACAGCCGACGTACCCCGAAGTCCTCCGGTAGTCAGTATATAAGTCATCGAGTAGCTCTTCGTACTCCGGTCTTGATATTGCTTAACGTTACCTATGGTCTGATTGTTTCCTTTTCGTGTTTCGTGTTCGTTTTCGTATCTCGTTCTCCTTACTCTCAGTTTCCCGGTCTTATCTCAGTCTCCCGGTCTTATCTCAGTCTCCCGGTCTTATCTCAGTCTCCCGGTCTTGTCTCGCCCCCTTTTTGTTATCGTTCTCGTTATCGTTTCGTACCTCCACTCGAATCTACTCTTGTTCCATATTGTCTTGTCCGATGCCGTCTCGGTGACGTCGTCTGACCCTTGTGCCCAATTCTTCATCAACCCTAACGACCTCACGAACTCCGCGATTATAATTACGAACCCCGACACTCCTTACCAAGTCCGAACCTCACTCTTCGCTCGGTCCCGGACTCCATCAACTCCAAATGATCTCCCATCAAACCCCGGCTCCGCCCCCATTGATCACACAGCCACCTACTCCCTTGCTTCCGCAAATCTCCCGTACGGCCTTCTGCCTGAACCCCGCCAAGACCGTCTCATTTCCCCACAATCCGACTTCTCCGGACCTTCCCGGATCTGTCTGGATCACATCTCCCCAATTACCCGTGCAAACCACCAGGACCCAGAATGTCTTTGAGTGTCCGGTCACCAATGCAGGGGAATCACGCCCGCCTAGTAAGGACTCGCCCAGTGCAGCTGCGCCCCCCGAGGTCAGCGGACCCTGACATAATATCAAGACCCGACCTTACCCCGTCCGTGATGCCCGCATTATCTCCGCACACACAATCAAATAACTCCGATGTCTATGGTCTACCCGCGCCGGGGAACCCTTATGATTCATACGGCCCTGCCCAATTTGCCGAGGCACATTGAGTCGTGGATCCGACACCAAACGTCCCCTCCGCTCCAGTTACTTTCATACAACGGCTCCCCCCACGGACACCTTCCCCAGCTCACACCCAACTCCCAACCCCTCGCGCAAACCGTCAACTCATCTTCCACCCCACCCCTACACTCCCCGCCAACTCCGCTCTCTCGCACAAAGTCGACCCCGACATCACCCAAAGAATAACATCCTAAAGCCTGGCGACCATCCGATCGAATGAGTAACAAGGTCTCCTGCACCGCGCCAGCCCTCCGACCCACAATACTGCCAACCTGCCATGGAACAGTCACCCACAGCGCGAGGATCGCCAGCTACAAAGAAACCACTGAGAACGCGCTTCCCCGAAGCCCGCCTGTGGATTCACCGGCCCCCCAGCAACCCCGCAGACCGACGAACGCGACTAATCACCAACAACATCACCAAACCCTATTATCGACCCCCTCCAAGGAACTAAACCCTCCGACAACCAACCCCGAAACCATCGAAATCAAGCTCGAATCCACCACAGGACAAGAACCTCAGACCTAGGCTATGCTCCAACCCCGTGACCTGCTTCCGGACCTCGATCGATCGGCCGTCACCTCCGCCCAACAAATGAAGGGGCCCCGACTTCCCCGACCCGACCCTGACAACCCCGGAACAGGACCAAAACATCCCCGAGCTTACACTCCGCCACCAGACTACGCCACCTCCCACGAAGGAATCCCCAGCATAGGGGCCACCCCGAACTAACTATAGGGAAAAAGGACCCTATACGAAGTAGTTCCCTAAGTGCTCTAAATTCGCTGACATGTTCATATAAGGGAGGGAGAAGCCCCACCATCATCCAGAAAACAACGATCGGCCATTTAAGCGACCCGACAACCCCAAGGGCACGCGCTCCCATATCCTCAAAAGACCTCCCCCATCTGGCTCGACGACCCAAAACGACCCCGCGCCAGCCCGAAACAGTCCCACCCAGACCCCTCCTAACCCATCAATCCAGCTCCGGACCCTGGCGACACGACTCCGGGGCCTCCGCTCCGACCCCGACATCTGACCAAGAGGACTCACAGCGCCGGCTTGACAACGATGCCCTGGTAGCCCCAACTCCGCAACAGAAATCACCACCCACTCCGAACCCCGCCCCTACACCGGAATATGTCCGCCCAAACAGGGACCACATCACCGGGGCCTCCAGACAAGCTGGCAGTGCCTCCCCCCACTATCACCCCTGCACTTGCACAATCTCCGGACCGCTCCGGAACACGAATGAAGAGTAAATCCGACCCTGCCGCATCTCCCGGGGAGCCCCACTCCAGTGCCCTCCCGCGGCCGACCTTCCGCCGCCCCAACAACCATGAACAACCAACAAACCCCCACCAAGTGACCCTTGAGTCGACTCCGGGACCACCCACTTCTTCCCGATGAAGGAACCACCGACCCCCGAACCTCCGAACTCGAGGAAGTATCAGAAACACGTAAGACCCCCTTTGTCCGCCGCGGGCTTACCTTTGGTCAGGAGAGCAATATCACGTAGATGACCCGGAACCCCAAATTGGGCCCCGGACCCGAAGGAACTGGTTGGGACTGATCACCCCGCATCCTACCCCCTCGGTCATCGACACTCCGGGGCACGCCCAAAGCTTTAAATTGAGTGAGGAGGACCCTGACGAAACGGCGGCCGCGCTTCGACTTCGCCTCCCACGCCGCTATCACTCGCTGCGGATTGATCAATATTGCTCGGCTTCGACTCCCACGCCCCGCCGATCCCCATCCTGCCCCGCGTCTCGAAGGGTCTCAACGCTGAAAGGGGGGTGATGTCACGACCCGTTCCCCAAAGCCCCGCACATCGTCCATCAAACCCCCGAACCCCCAAAAGGACCCCCAACGCTCCGCCGAACTTCCGCCCATGCCCACGCCTACCTCGGCTAACTCTGACACATCCCCGGCTAACTCCGACGGCCCCCTGGCCAACTTCGGTGCCTGCCCCGCAGCCACTGACACTTACCCTGGGCTTCCCAAACCCCGAGAACCACCCCCGCTACTCCTGATCTTCGCCCACCCATCATTAACTCAACACCCTGCTTCCTCCGACCTATTCCGGAATATCACGACAACCTCGGAACAACCCGCGATCCCATCAACGTATCAGCGCGGCACGATCTTCGATCACAACCGACACCCGCCCGCTCCGTCAAGCCCCGCCAAGCCCCGCCGCCACAGCCGACGTACCCCGAAGTCCTCCGGTAGTCAGTATATAAGTCATCGAGTAGCTCTTCGTACTCCGGTCTTGATATTGCTTAACGTTACCTATGGTCTGATTGTTTCCTTTTCGTGTTTCGTGTTCGTTTTCGTATCTCGTTCTCCTTACTCTCAGTTTCCCGGTCTTATCTCAGTCTCCCGGTCTTATCTCAGTCTCCCGGTCTTATCTCAGTCTCCCGGTCTTGTCTCGCCCCCTTTTTGTTATCGTTCTCGTTATCGTTTCGTACCTCCACTCGAATCTACTCTTGTTCCATATTGTCTTGTCCGATGCCGTCTCGGTGACGTCGTCTGACCCTTGTGCCCAATTCTTCATCAACCCTAACGACCTCACGAACTCCGCGATTATAATTACGAACCCCGACACTCCTTACCAAGTCCGAACCTCACTCTTCGCTCGGTCCCGGACTCCATCAACTCCAAATGATCTCCCATCAAACCCCGGCTCCGCCCCCATTGATCACACAGCCACCTACTCCCTTGCTTCCGCAAATCTCCCGTACGGCCTTCTGCCTGAACCCCGCCAAGACCGTCTCATTTCCCCACAATCCGACTTCTCCGGACCTTCCCGGATCTGTCTGGATCACATCTCCCCAATTACCCGTGCAAACCACCAGGACCCAGAATGTCTTTGAGTGTCCGGTCACCAATGCAGGGGAATCACGCCCGCCTAGTAAGGACTCGCCCAGTGCAGCTGCGCCCCCGAGGTCAGCGGACCCTGACAGTCGCCAGGCTTTAGGATGTTATTCTTTGGGTAATGTCGGGGTCAATTTTGTGCGAGAGAGCGGAGTTGGCAGAGAGTGTAGGAGTGGGGTGGAAGATGATTTGACGGTTTGCGCGAGGGGTTGGGAGTTGGGTGTGAGTTGGGGAGGGTGTCCGTGGGGGGAGCCGTTGTATGAAGGTAACCAGAGTGAAGGGGACGTTTGGTGTTGGATCCGTGACTCAATGTGCCTCGGCAAATTGGGCAGGGCCGTATGAATCATAAGGGTTCCCCGGCACGGGTAGACCATAGACATCGGAGTTATTTGATCGTGTGTGCGGGGATAAGGCAAGCATCACAGACGGGGTAAGGTAGAGTCTTGATATTATGTCAGGTTCCGCTGACCCCGGGGGCTCAGCTGCACTGGGCGAGTCCTTACTAGGCAGGTGTGATTCCCCTGCATTGGTAACCGAACACTCGAAGACGTTCCGGGTCCGGGTGGGTTGCGCGGGTAGTTGGGGAGATGTGATCCAGACAGGTCCGGGAAGGTCTGGAGAAGTTGGATTGTGGGGAAACGAGACGGTCTTGGCGGGGTTCAGGCAGAAGGCCATACGGAAGATTTGCGGAAGCAAGGGAGTAGGTGGCTGTGTGATCAATGGGGACAGAGCCGGGGTTTGATGGGAGATCATTTGGAGCTGATGGAGTCTGGGACCGAGCGAAGAGTGAGGTTCGGACCTGGTAAAGGAGTGTCGGGGTTCGTAATCGTAATCGTGGAGTTCGTGAGGTCGTTAGGGTTGATGAAGACTTGGGTACAATGGTCTGACGGAGTCACCGAGACAGCGTCGGACGAGACAATATGGAACAGGAGTAGATTCGAGTGGAGATACGAAACGATAACGAGAACGATAACGAAATGGAGACAAGACAAGACCGGGAGACTGAGATAAGACCGGGAGACTGAGAGTAAGGAGAATGGGACACGAAACACGAAACACGAAAAGGAAACAATCAGACCATAGGTAACGTTAAGCAATATCAAGACTAGAGTACGAAGAGCTACTTGATGACTTATATACTGACTACCGGAGGACTTCGGGGTATGTCGGCTGTGGCGGCGGGGCTTGACAGAGTGGGCGGGTGTCGGTTGTGGTCGAAGATCGTGCCGCGCTGATACGTTGATGGGATCATTGTAGAACGCGAGTTGCCCCGAGGTTGTCGTGATACTCTGGAATAGGTCGGAGGAAGCAGGGTGTTGAGTTAATGATGGGTGGCGAAGATCGGGAATAGCGCGGGTGGTTCTCGGGGTTCGGGAAGCCCAGGGTAAGTGTCAGTGGCTGCGGGGCAGGCACTGAAGTTGGCCAGGGGGCCGTCGGAGTTAGCCGGGGAGGCGTCGGAGTTAGCCGAAGTAGGTGCGGGGCATGGGCGGAAGTTCGGCGGAGCGTTGGGGGTCCTTTTGGGGGTTCGGGGGTTTGATGGACGATGTGCGGGGTTTCGGGGAATGGGTCGTGACAAGAACCCTGCAGGAGGACCCCCCACACCCTGTTGAGCCTTGGGACTCCCTCCCATAATACTCCGCCAAGTCCCGCAATGACCCCGGGACTAGCCAACACAGATGGCAAACAAGGGGCTTAACCCCTGCCTCTGAACTTACTAGGGATTCATCTCCCACCCACACCCCTGTGTGTTTTTACTTACCCTCACACACACTAAAGCTCACCACACATGCCCAGGAGCATTGACCAAAATTGAATTAACCATGATATAACACAACAAAAGGGGGCAGGCAACAGGGCACAGAGCAACAAGAGGACAGAGTCTGACTGCTCCCTCAACTCCTCCCCCCCTTGGGAAACCCCCTCCCTTCCTCCCCAATCCCCAAATCAATCTCCATTTGGGCCCACACCACTGCTAGAACCTCTGCCAACCCTGGCAAGGCCTCCCCTGCATCCACTGCCACCTCCCACCATGACTCTGGGGCCACTGCATTGCGCCACCAATGCCCCGCCAGCAACCTCCCCATCCTCGCCATCCCCTGCTGAAGCTCCAGAGAGTAATCCACAGACATCTGCATCAACCCATCTTGGATCGACACCAGTGCCACAGAGGCACTGTTCAGGAGAACTCAGTGCTCCCACACCCAGCCTAACCAAAGACAACTTGTTAGCAACAAAATGGAGAACTGGGGAGACACTTATGAAGGACCCCCACATGGCCTGAGGCGGTGATGTGCTCCTATGCTGCCTAGTGCTGTGCAGGAAACCTAAAAAGAAGACTTAACACTAGTCACTAGATAGGATAGCTGGCAGTAGGAAGTTAATAGTTGAGGGCAAGTCAGTAACCATCCCAGAGAACTAGAGTGAAAGTTGTGTTGTGGAGTGAAGTCGAAAGAAGTTGCTATTGCTAGCTGAAGTCACTAGTGACAATAAGGAAAGAAAATGGGTAAAGACAAATAACATCACTAAGACAATGCATACCCCTAACGGAGGTAGGAAGAGTGAGGGGATAGGGTAGGAAAAAGGAGGGAATGCAGTAATAAGAAGACTAAAATCAGAGAACAAATGTGAATTAGTCGCTAGCCATAGTCGCTAATGTCGCTAAGTCAAAATAACACAAATAGGCACCCGCAGTTGGCACCACACTAGGTTGAAGTTGAAGTCAAGAAGGCTTGTTGCTAAGCCAAAGTCAAAAGCAATAGAGGAACGAAAGAAGCAAAGTGAAATCTCAAGCTGGTAAGCTTAGAGAGAGCAACTAGTCAACGCTGACAGGGGTTCTCTATTCTATTTTGCTATGATGGGGTAGTGTCTATGTACAGGCAGTATTTATACGTTTCCAAAGTATAGTATGAGAAAGTAAGCAAATAGTTGCCACTGGTGACGGCAGCTGTCACTGTGTTTATGGTCCATACAAGGCATCAGTCTGTAACTAGGTGAAAAACCATAAGCGAAGTCTCTATGGCATATAAATGCAAATGAATCCAAAAAAGAGCGAGTCCGATGTCAATACCTGAAGTGTAGATGCTGTTCAAGTATGTTGGTAGCTCGGCAAGGGGAATGATAGTAAAAAGGTACACATCTGATAATATGTCTGTATATAGTAAGAGAACACCATTTTGTTGCCAGAGTCACTAAAGTCACTACTAATCATCGCTAAGAAAGATCTAGGCCTTGATGTTCCAGGCCCCATGTGATATTTCTCATGATCAAAGTCTCGTGCTTGCTAAAGTCTCATGCTTCGGTCCAACTCTTGGGCTGGGTCCCATGTGCTGAGTGTTGTGACTTATGCCAAATTCAAAGTAGTCAGCTGCTGCTAAGTTTGAAATGCCAAAAATGGTGCTCAGTGATAACTGGGGCTCATCAGCGGCCTCACTGGCCAGCCAATCCTCCCTCCACCCTGCTGCCTCCAGCTCTGCCTGCAACAAACCACCCTCTGACACCACCTGCCACCCCTCCACCACCTCCATGGGTTGTACCTCCCACTGTGTTAGACGCTCCTGCAAACCCCACACCTCCAATGCCCACTCCATTGCCACTTGCACCAAGTGTCCCGCTGTCACGACCCATCCCCTGAACCCCTGCACATCGTCCATCAACCCCCCAAACCCCAAAAAAACCCCCAACGCTCTGCTGAACTTCCGCCCATACCCCATGCCTATTTCGGCTAACTCCGACGCCTCCCCAGCTAACTCCGATGGCCCCCTGGCCAACTTCAGTGCCTTCCCCGCAGCCACTGACACTTACCCTGGATCTCCCAAACCCCGAGAACCACCCCCGCTGTTCCCAATCTTTGCCACCCATCATCAACTCAACACCCTGGTTCCTCCGACCTATTCCGGAGTATCACAACAACCTCGGGGCGACCCACGTTCCCCAATGATCCCATCAACATATCAGCGCGGCCCAATTCTCGATCGCAACTGACACCCGCCCACTCCGTTGAGCTCTGCCAAGCCCCGCCGCTGCAGCTGACGTACCCCGAAGTTCTCCGGTAGTCAGTATATAAGCCGTCGAGTAGCTCTTTGTACTCTAGTCTTGATATTGCTTAACGTTACCTATGGTCTGATTGTTTCCTTCTCGTGTTTTGTGTTTTGTGTCTCATTTTCTTATCTCAGTCTCCCGGTCTTATCTCAGTCTCCTGGTCTTATCTCAGTCTCCCGGTCTTGTCTCATCTCCATTTTGTTATTGTTCTCGTTATCGTTTCATATCTCTACTCGAATCTACTCTTGTTCCATATCAACCCCATCCCATTTCGTCTGACGCTGTCTCAGTGACTCCGTCCGACCGTTGTGCCCAAGTCTTCATCAACCCTAATGACCTCACGAACTCTGCAATTACGATTACGAACCCCGACACTCCTTCACTAGGTCCGAACCTCGCTCTTCGCTCGGTCCCAGACTCCATCAACTCCAAATGATCTCCCATCGAACCCCGGCTCCATTCCCATTGATCACACAGCCGCCTACTCCTTTGCTTCTGCAAATCTCCCATACGGTCTTCCGCCTGAACCCTGCCAAGACTGTCTCATTTCCTCGCAATCCAACTTCTCCAGACCTCCCTGGATCTGTCTAGATCACATCCCACCAACTATTCGCACAAGCCATCAGTGCCCGGAACGTCTTTGAGTGTCCGGTTACCAGTGCAAGGGGATCACACCTGCCTAGTAAGGACTCGCCCAGTGCAGCTGAGCCCTTGAGGTCAGCGGAACCTGACATAATATCAAGACTCTACCTTACTCCATCTGTGATGCCCGCATTATCTCCGCACACACGATCAAATAACTCCAATGTCTATGGCCTACCCATGCCTGGAAACCCTCATGATTCATATGGCCCTGCCTAATTTGCCGAGGCACATTGAGTCGCGGATCCAACACCAAATGTCCCCTCCGCTCCAGTTACTTCCATACAATGGCTCCCCCATGGACACCCTCCCCAACTCCCACCCAACCTCCAACCCCTCGCGCAAACCGTCAAATCATCTCCCACCCCCACCCTCACCCTCTCCGCCAAATTTGTTTCCTCGCACAAAGCTGACCCTGATGTCATCCAAAGAACAGCATCCTAAAACCCAGTGACCATCCAACCAAATGAGCAACAAATGTCTCTGGCACCGCGCCAACCCTCCGACAAACAATAACACCAACCCACCGTGAAACAGTCACCCATTGCGTGAGGATCGCCAACCCCGATGAGACCACTGAGAACACGCTTCTTCAAAGCCCGCTGGTGGATCTGCCGACCCACTGGCAACTCCGCAGACCAACGAATGCAACTAACCGCCGACAACATCACCAAACCCTACTATCGACTCCCGACCCTCACCCCAACAACTCCGGCACAAGACCAAGACACCCCCGAGCTTCCAGACGTTAATGGGGAGAACCACGGTACCCCACTCCCAACAAGGGACAACTCCGGACCACGCCGCTACTTCACCACCCCCACACAATCCAGAACTCCCAACAACAAGGACCCTGGATGCCAAACCTCCCCACATGCCACCCCCAAACCCAAACTCCACCACCAGACTCCGCCACCTCCCACGAAGGAACCCCCAGCATAGGAGTCACCCCGAACTAACTATAGGAAAAAGGACCCTATACGAAGTAGTTCTCCTAAGTACTCTAGATTTGCTGACATGTTCATATAAGGGAGGGAGAAGCCCACCATCACCCAGAGAGTCATTTAAGCAACCTGACAACCCAAAGGGCACATACTCCGATATCCCTAGAGGACCTCCCCACCTGGCTCAATGACCCAAACGACCCCACACCAGCCCAAAACTGCCCAACCCACCCTTCTGACCCCCTCCGAACCTCTCGACACAGCTCCGGACCCTGGCAACATGACTCCGGGGCCTCCGCTCCAACTACAACATTTGATCAAGGGGACTTACGATGCCACAACGATGCCCGGGTAGCCCCAACTCCGCAGCATAAATCACCACCTGCCCCAAATCCCACCCCTATGCCGGAATATGTCTGCCAAATGGGGACCACACCATCAGAGCACCCAGAAGCAAGCCACATGCAAGTATCCTCTTTGGAGTACCCAGAAGCAGGCCACCTGTGAAGTAATCTCTCAGAGTACTCCAAAGGTTGCTGATGCCTCCCCCAAGAAGTGAGCAGTGCCTTTCCCCACTGCCACCCCCACACTTGCAACAATCTCCAGGCCGCTCCGGAACACGAATGAAGAGTTGTCTCGACCCTGCTGCGACTCCCGGGGAGCCCCACTCCAGTGCCTCCCCATGGCCGACCTCCCCGCCACCCCAACAATCGTGAACAACCAACAAATCCCCACCGAGTGACCCTTGTGTTGACTCCGGACTACCCACTTCTTCCCCAATGAAGGGACCACCGACCCCCAGACCTCCGAACTTGAGGAAGTATCAGAAATACATAAGACCCCTCTAGCCGTCTCGGGGCTTACCTTTGGCCAGGAAAGCAATATTACGTAGATGATCCGGAACCTCAAATTTTGGCCCTGGACCCGAAGGAACTGGTTGGGACTGATCACCCCGCACCCCGCTGATGAGCCCCAGTTATCGCTGAGCACCTTTTTTGGCGGTTCGGACTTAGCGGCAGCTGACTACTTCAAATTTGACACAAGTCACAACACTCAGCGCACGGGACTTAGCCCTAGGATTGGACCAAAGCACAAGACTCTAGTGACCACGAGACTTATCGATCACGGGGAACATCACGCGAAGCCTGGAACTTGGGCCTGGACCATCAAGGCCTAGACCCTCTTGGCAACGATTATTAGCGACCTTAGCGATCCTGGCGACAAAACGGCGTTCCTTTACTATATATGGACATATTACCAGACACGTACCTTTTTACTATCATTCCCCTTGTCGAGCTTACCAACATCCCTGAATGGTGTTCTTACTTCAGGTATTGACATCGGACTCGTTCTCTTTTTGGTTCTTATTAGCAATTAGTCGTTGCCAAGGCCTCACCTATGACTTTTTACTTAGTTACGGACTGACGCCTGGCACGCAACCTAAACACAGTGGCAGACGCCGCCACTAGTGGCGCTTAATTACTTACCTTCCCTTACTATACTTTGAAAACGTATAAATACTGCCTGTACATAGACATCATCCATCGAATTTTACCATCGCATCACCATCGTATGACTCCCCCATCTATAAGCTACCAGCTTAAGGGTTTCATTTGCCTCGCCTCTTTCCCTCATCTCGTCTTCGACCTTAGTTTAGCGACAAACCTCTTCAACTTCAACCTCGACTTAGTGTGGTACCGACTACGGGTGCCTATTAGCGTTATTTCAACTTAGTGACGCTAGCAATTGCGGCTAGCGACAAGTTTACATTTGTCCTTCGATCTCAGTTTTACTCTTACTGCTGTCTCTCTCCTTTATTCGCCCCGCCACCATTTCAGTTTTGCTGCGACTATTGTTAGCAGTAGCGATTCTTTTCGACTTCACTTCCACGCTACCACTTTCGCTCTAACTCTCTGGGACGGTTACTGACTCGCCCTCAATTATTAACTTCCTACTGCCAGCTACCCTATCTAGTGACAATTGTTAGGTTTCCTGCATGGCACTAGGCGGCATAGGAGCACATCATTTTGGAGCCCACCACGAGGGGTGTTTAGAAGTTAACCATTCCGCCAGAAACAAGAGCTCACGCGAAATGTCGCTTGAAAAACCCTTTTGAACCACCCCAGTCTTCCCTTTCGACCCCCCAGCATTCTTCGCCAGCAGCCCGTCCTCGACCCCTTGCCGACAAACTTGAAACCGCTAAAAACCTTCGCGACGTTAGCAAAATCCTTGCCGACTTCCCAGGCGCTCTCATCGAAAGTTTTCTCGATGCGCCGCTTTCACCGTTAACCCCAACCGACTCTATATTCTTCCCCAAAGCTCACTCTATTCCCGTATTGCCAACTATCCCCCGTCCTCCACTAAATCCGACAATCGTTAACATGAACAATGACCCCGTTGCTCAGCGCGCTAGAATGCCGCCTCGCAATGACACTACTGCACCTAAGTGGGATGGGAGTCGCCCTAGGGAACTCCCCCAATACTTCAAAGAACTGGAATACCTCTTTGCTGATTGCGGTATCGCTGATGACACACAAAAGAAAGAATACGCGTCTCGATACGTTTCCTATGACACGGCGGAAACTTGGCTTGGCTTACCTGAATTTGGCAACAATATTATTGTCGGTAACGACGCTCCTCGACCCTACAATTACCAGGAATGGAAAGCGGCAGTGCTTAGGTTATACCCTGGCGCTGACGCTAGCGCTTGTTATAATCTTGGCGATCTGGAACGACTAGTTAACCAGTCTTTCAACAGCGGCTTAGCGACTTTGGGAAGGTTCTCTGACTACTACTGGGACTTCCAACGTATTGCTAGATGGTTACTCGCTAACGGCAAGCTATATCGTAACGAGGAACGTTGCTTGTTCCAACAAGGTATCCCCACATCGCTATGGTCTAAAGTCGTCCGCCGCCTCGAAATCACCCTTCCCGATCACCATCCTGAGGACCCTTACGATGTTGACCAAGTCTTCAAAGGCGCTAAGTGGGTTCTAAAAGGAACGGACACTTCCACGGTTAAGACCAGCAATGGCACCACTGGCATCCATTCGTCATCGCCCATCGCTAACCCGCCGACCGTCCCTTCGCCGGCACCTAAGCAAGAAGCATTGGAATTAGCGACCACTACCGCAATCGTCAGCGCCTTGGAACATTTGGAAGCCCTTCTAACCAGCGGTAACGCCCAACCTCGCCAACAGTTCGCTAACAGCACTTGCCACTTCTGCGGGGAAATAGGTCACACTATGGTCCGAGGCACTTGTATTAAGCTTGAGCAAATGATCAGATAGGGTAAGATCCGTCGTAACGCCGAAGGCAAGATCATTTTACCGTCTGGCGCCATGATTCCCAACTATTCCGGCAAGCGACTATACATTGAACGCATCGAGGAATGGCACCGGCTTAATCCAGGACAAATCGTTACAGGAAGACTTTCTTCCAACGCTAACCCAGACCCAGAGCAGGCGGCGATGCAGCAGTTGCTAATACACGAGGTAATGCAACAGGACGTCGCCACAGGCCGAGTGCTAAGCAAGGAAGAACGGATCAAGGCGTTGGAACGTGAGCTATTTGCACTCCGGCGAAACGGCGAAAAATTTGACGGCGTACAAGTCCCCCGAGCGACTTACCGACCAGCAAGTGATGCTGCAAAGGCAACACCCTCGACCAGTGACCCTCCGTCAACCTCCACCCCTTCTGATTCAGCTCCAGTTCCTGCCACTAAGCCTGCTGACAAAGGCAAACCACCTGAACGCACTGTCGCTAAGGAACCTGTTGCTCAGCCTCCTATTCATCCATTTTCTGGCCTCCCTAGTTGCTACGCCCCACCCGCTAACCGGAATTTTGCTGCTCCCGACAAAACTAACAATGGCGCATATCGAACTATGCCACCTATCTACGACATCGAGCAATTCAAAGCGGTTTTCGAACGAGTCTTACGCACCCAGGTTACGATATCGGTTGGCGAACTTTGCTCGGTATCCCAAGACATCAGGAATCAGTTTAGGACAGCAGTTACGCCCAAACGATTGGTTGGTGCTAGCGCTAATACAGTACAGGACTCCAGCGACATTTTTGAAGAAATTTTGCCGACGTTCGCTATCGAAGAACACCAGTTTTTGCTTGGGTCCAACGCTGATACCGCTAAAGGACTTACCACAGACAAGACACCATTCGCTTCAGTCGACCCTGTCGAGGCCTATATTGATTCGCTACCCCCTGGAGAAGAGCCTGTGGTACTCACTGTCGCTAAGGAATCTCAGTCACTTCGTACCGTCATGATGCTGATCGACAATAAAGAGGAAGTTGAATGCATTCACGACAGCAGTTCTCAGATTATTTCGATGTCCGCCGAAATCGCTAGCGACATTGGCTTATCCTATGACCCCAACATAGTGCTAAACATGCAGAGCGCTAACGGTACCATGGATCGATCACTAGGACTAGCTAGAAACGTACCATGCACGATTGGCAACGTGACGGTCTATCTTCAAATCCACGTTTTACGGTCTCCCGCTTACGACATCCTACTCGGTCGCCCATTCAACGTATTAACCCGAAGTACGGTTAATACAATTAGCGACATCAAAACAACTATAACAATCACGGACCCCAATACTGGCCTCCGGCGCACGATCCCTACCTTTCCACGCGGCAAAACCAAAAGAAACAACCGTCAAAATGTTTGCTGCAAAACAAAGGCACCCCGCTGCTTTTATTGCCTGAGGCAATGAAGAAGATAGCGACCTAGGGATCGTTATCTGCTATGACCATTCAACTGGTCTAGCGACGTGTATAGCTTCTTGTGATTTGGACCAAGACGTTTTGCTTACCGATTCTAACACACAGACTAATCCTGCGCTAGCATACCTTTACGCTACGGCTAGCGACATTTCTGATTTGTCCCTTCCACCTCGTTCTTATCTCGTTTCTACTGATACCTCTAATCCCTTGATTCTTGGCCAGACTTTGCCCTTTGATACATGTGTTACGGACACTACCCCCACCTATGTTAACATCCCATTCCCCGCTCAGTATGTCGCTAACGAACCTCCTAAGCAAAAAGGAGTACAGGTCAAGAAGAAGTATAAACCTGTCGTCATGAAAACCAAACCGGTCGCTAGCCACGTTAGCGAAGACTTTCGAATCGAGCGTCAAGTTATAGGCGATCCACTAGCGACCATTCCTCCGCTTAACCCAAACCCGCCGCCTTTCGTCCCGACAAAGCGATTCACCAGCGAGCGACAAGCAAAATTGGTTAGCGACCACGACACTGGGTTCCTCACTAGCGACGAAATCAACGTATTGGTCAACATGGTCGCCAAGCAAGAAAAAGCCTTCGCTTGGGAAGATTCCAAACGAGGAAGTTTGCGCCCCGACTTCTTCCCGCCAGTACGCATACCAACAATTCCGCACGTACCTTGGGTTCAGCACAATCGCCCCATACCCTCAGGACTAGAAAAGGAAGTATGCGAAATTATTCGCGATAAGATCAGCGCCGGCGTCTATGAACCCTCAAATTCCGCTTATCGCTTGCGATGGTTTTGCGTTCTCAAGAAAAACGGTAAGCTCAGGATTGTACACAGTCTAGAGCCGCTCAACCGTATCACCATTCGCCATTCCGGAGTACCACCTTTTCCAGATCACGTCACCGAATCTTTTGCTGGACGCATTTGTGGTGCCACTCTCGACCTCTACGTTGGCTACGACGAGCGACTTATCGACCCAGCATCACGTGATTTAACGACATTCCAGACTCCGTTTGGCGCTCTTCGCTTAGTAACCTTGCCGATGGGGTGGACCAACTCTGTGCCTATATTTCACGATGACATTACCTTTATTCTGCAGCCAGAGATACCCCACAACGTGCTCAGCTTTATCGATGACGTTGGCGCTAAGGGACCCAAGGACTGGAAGATCGTTAACGGTAAACCTGCTAAGCATCCCGCTAATCCGAACATCCGCCTAGCGCTCTGGGAGTTCTTTGAACTTCTTAACAGGATCCTTCAGCAGATGAAATATTGCGGTGGCACTTTTTCCGGTCACAAACTTGTTCTTTGCGCCCCAACCTTCAAGATTCTCGGTCACGTTTGTACTCCTAGTGGTCGAATCCCCGACGAAAGTCGCCTAGCGCTAATCGAGCGATGGGGTCCTTGCAAGTCACTATCGGAAGTCCGTGCCTTTTTAGGTACCGTCGGGGTGCTAAGGATCTTCATCAAAAATTTCGCCCATCGAGCCCACAACTTGACGAAACTTACTCGCGTTGGCATCCCTTTTGAGTTTGGTCCCGATCAGATTAATGCTCAACGTGACCTCGTGAAGGCCTTACAAGACGCTAAGCCCCTTGTTCCTATCGACTATGAATCGCCTGACCCCATCATCTTAGCGGTCGATACGTCGTATATAGCGGTTGGATATTACCTTTGCCAGTGTGCTAGCGATAATTGCAAGGAGCGCCACTACAATCGCTTCGGGTCAATTACGCTAAACGACAGAGAAGCACGATTCAGTCAGCCTAAGTTGGAGCTTTACGGCCTTTATCGAGCGCTACAAGCTTTACGGATGTACCTAATTGGCGTTAGGAACCTCATCATCAAAGTAGACGCTCGCTACATTAAGGGTATGCTTCAGAACCCCGACATTCAGCCTTCTGCTAGCATGAACCGCTGGATTGTGGCGATTCTGATGTTTCATTTCGAGCTGGTGCACGTCAAGGGAACTTTCCACGGCCCGGATGGGCTGTCGCGGCGCCCGCCACAGCCTGATGATCCCCCTGTCGACGATAGCGACAACTCTGTCTATGAGGATTGGATTGATCGTTTGCATGGGTTCATACACCAGGTCCAGTTACCGCTGCCACTCCTTTGCCATCTCTCAACGGGCGCACGTCGCTTATTCCCTGCTGCCGATCTCGGCTGTTCGCCTGCTTTAGCAACTTTCGCCAGCGACACCGACACTGCTCCATGATTAGCGACCAGCGACAATATAACCCCCCTCCGAGACGATGGCACCACTACTTATAGCGACGTACCCCGCAGTGCTAAAGCTACCACCAACGATGCCCGTATACTCTTAGTTAAGAAATGGCTTCACGACCTAATCCGACCCGAAGGCTTTAGTGACAAAGAATATGCCACTTTCGTTCGCTACGCATCTATGTTTTTCGTTATGGGAGGCAAGCTTTGGCGAAGAAGTCGAGACGGTGCTCACAAGGTGTTCGTCCCTATTGCCAGTTGCTTACGGGTCTTGAAGGCGATGCACGACGACTTGGGATACAGAGGCTTCTTCGCTACTCGCTCTGCTCTTCTAGAGCGATTCTGGTGGCCCCAAGTTAGCGCCGACATCATGTGGTACCTTAGGACCTGCCATCTCTGTTAGATACACCAGACAACTAAGGTGCTTATTCCGCCAACTGTCGCTACCCCGGCGCCTTTGTTCAGCAAGATATACATCGATACCATGTTCATGCCGCCCTCCAATAAGTTCAAGTACATCATCCAAGGACGTTGTTTGCTAACTCATTACCCGGAATTTCGCATGCTCACTCAAGAAAACACCGAAGCTATCGCCAAGTGGCTATACAAGGATGTCATTTGTTGTTGGGGAGCGCTTAGCGAAATCGTGACTGACAATGGACCCCCGATCCTAAAGGCGGTTACCTATTTGGCGAAGAAGTATAACTTACAACATATCCGGATCTCTGGTTATAATAAGCGCGCTAATGGAATAGTCGAGCGGCCTCACTTCGACGTTCACCAAGCCCTTTTGAAAGCTGTCGATGGCGATCAGTTTAGGTGGAGTACGGCTACTTACTCGGTCTTTTGGTCAGAACGTGTTACAGTGCGCAAGCGAATGGGTTGCTCCCCTTACTACGCGACGACCGGTACCCACCCTCTCCTGCCTGCTGACATAGTTGAAGCAACATATTTGCAACCGCCGCCAAACTCGTTATTATCAACCACCGATCTCATAGCCCACCGAGCAATTGACCTTCAGCGCCGCCAAGAAGATCTCAACCGCCTGCATAGCCAAGTGCTTAGCGCCTGTCGCCTGGCTGCCATTTGCTTCGAGAAAGATCACGCCGCTACGATTTGCGATTACAACTTCAAAACAGGCGACCTCGTGCTAATGAGGAATATGAGAATCGAAGTAACGCATAACAAGAAAATGAAGCTGCGATACCTAGGCCCACTTGTGGTAATCTCTTGTAACCGTGGAGGAGCTTACATTCTTTGCGAACTAGATGGCTCAGTTCTACATCGCCCTGTTGCTGCCTTCCGCTTAATCCCCTATCTCGCTAGAGAACACATAACCGTGCCTAGCAACACTTTCGACATCGACACTTCGCGTCTCCAAGAACTGGAACGAACCGAACTTGTTGACAACGATGACACTGGCGAAAATGCCAGTGAAGAAGAAAACTACCTTTCGCTAGGCCTTAGCGACGAATCCTAACTCTGCTTCGTTTCTTACCACTCTCATCTCTACTACCCAGAAAAACCGTCAACAATTACTTTACAAAACCTAAGTCCTTTTCATTTCGTTACTCTTTCATTTTTGATACAGTTAAAAAGCCTTTCACAGACACTTTATTACTGTCTTGTTTTGATGCTGCGCTAGGCTATTCTGTTGCCAGCGCTTGGCACGCCTCTAGGGGTAATTCGCCATGATGATCTACTGAGCGTTTGCCTTCAAGATGTCGCTAGCATTAGGGGACAGTCGCTAGTACGCCCAATTGATTTTTGCTTTCTTTCTTTTGCTTCGTGCCACTTTCGGATCGCTCGCCAAAGATACTATACATTTTGAAGCCCCTTAAGGGGGCCAATCTAGGTCCAAAATACTAACAAAGATATAAAAATTATATACAGGAGGCAACTGTCGCTAAGCATCAAGGTCAGCGTCGTTGTCAGGAACCTCCATCGCCTCCATCTCCTCCCAATCCTCCTTGCTGATGTTGTTCTCCTCCTGCCAGGCCAGGAAGGCCTGGCAGTCGCGTTGATATCCCGCCAGAGTCGCCAGCGTCCGCTTAGCGACTGTGTAGCAAGCCCGTGCCGCTAACAACTCCTCCCTCGCCGCCTCCAGCTCCCTTCGGAACTGTCGTTCCACTCCCGCCGCCCTCTCGTTGAAGTCCAGTAGCGACGCCGTCGACGTTAGCGGCGTCGGCCATCCGAGGTCCTCGCCCAGCCACTCCAGCTCGTCATCGCCCACCGGACGCAACGGTGTGGCGCTCCATGTTCCCTAGCAAAGCGGTTAGCGATCAGGTAGCTAGCGGGAGAAAATAACTTACTCGGCGTACGACCTCGACCTCTTCAGCCCGTTCTTCCTCCTCAGTAGCGACGGGTACGGCCTCCACCTCCTCCTCACCCTCGATTTCCATGTCACTCGCCTCCACCTCAGCGACCGTCGCCAAGGGAGTCGTCTCTCTCATCTCCGCGTCCTCCCTTCCCTCCTCGTTGGCTAGCGACCGATGATGGGCTTGCGGCTCGTTTCCACGCCCGGGGCGTATCGCCGTCACTGCCGTTGTCGTTGTCGTTGTCGTCGCTCTCCACCATCTCCCTACTCTTCACCCTAGTGCCTCCACTACCTCCAACTAAGCCCTCCTCCTGCAACGTCGGCAAGGTCAAGCTCAAATGCTTGACCTTGATCGGCTCCCCTCTCCTCGCCAGCTCCCTCTGCCTCTCCACAAAGGCCCTCGCACTCCTTACTGACGCCGCCTTGATCGCTATCCTCTTAGCGAATTTGCTGCCTGTGCTCCTTGATGACAGGCCACTGTGCGAGCAGCTCTTCCTAGTGCTGTCGCAACGATAGCAAGGCTGGACCCCCGTGGGGTACCAGCAGCCTTCTGGGTCGTTATCTGCCCAGCAGTTGTCGCACTAGAAGAAAGCGTTAGCGACAAAAAGAGAAAAGAACCGCTAAGAACTCACCGCTCCTTGCATGCGCTTATACTCTTGCCGCTTCTCTAGCAACACTGTTACCTTGCCCTTGGCCTTGTCCAGCTTCACTCCTGCTCCCAGTCCCGTATCCGCCACCGTTGTTGTCCTTTACCATCGAAGGAGCGTCACCAAGCGCTTGTCGGTAAAAGTTTCTTCAACATGATCCTGCAGGAAAGGTTAGCGGTCGTCGCCAAGAATCAGCGAAATAAAAACGACTCACCTCAATATCCTCGTCCTCCTCATCTTGTGCCTTTGCCTTTCCTTTCCCCTTCCCTTTGCTCTTCGGGGTTGTCGCCAATTTTGGTGACGTCGCCAACCCTCTAGCGACGCCGCCAGTTGCAGCCTTGGGAGTCGAGGGGCCCGCCTCTTGAATGTCCCCACGATTCGCCGCCTCTTCGTTCCTACGACCCTCGCTCCGTCCCTCCCCCCTCGCCACCGCTAACGCACCTACCAGGTGCTGGAAGAGGAACTGGTCATTCGGTGACAAGTCTTCAAAGAGCTAACGTACCTTAGCGGGGTCGCTAGCACTAGTGACTGCTGAGGCACTTACCGTCATTCCCGCCGTGAGATCGTCCATTAGGAACTCTAGCGAAGGGTCGATTGGTGCCTAGTGATCATATTAGAAGTTGGCGCTAAAGGGAAGAAAAGGGAACTTACAAAGTGAACATCGAACGGGCGAACCCATTCTTCCCCCTTGTACTTCTCATATAACTGGCGACACTCCTTCTCAACAGTCGCCAACTCCGGCCACTCGACTCCACTCCCCGAGGTCTTGAACCACTGGAGCCACGTCTGAAAGATGGCGGTGACCGCCAAGCGAGGATCCTTCGCTAACGATGCACGGGCCACCTCGAGCAACCTGTTGACCCGATCGAGGAAGGCGTGGGCCATGGTAATCTTCTCAAATTGGGAGGCGAGATCGGACATAGCGATAAGATTGAGAGGCTAGAAGAGATTAGATGGTAAGGAAGGGGGATGATGAAGTTCAAGCGATACCGCCAGCCACTGTTATTCAAATACCTTTGGCGCACGGACCAGGCGATCAAGCACGTGATTTTGGGTTGACTGAGGACAGTCAATATTTCAGTACGGGGGAGGATGATGAGCCCCAGTTATCGCTGAGCACCTTTTTCGGCGGTTCGGACTTAGCGGCAGCTGACTACTTCAAATTTGACACAAGTCACAACACTCAGCGCATGGGACTTAGCCCTAGGATTGGACCAAAGCACAAGACTCTAGTGACCACAAGACTTATTGATCACGGGGAACATCACGCAAAGCCTGGAACTTGGGCCTGGACCATCAAGGCCTAGACCCTCTTGGCAACGATTATTAGCGACCTTAGCGATCCTGGCGACAAAACGGCGTTCCTTTACTATATATGGACATATTACCAGACACGTACCTTTTTACTATCATTCCCCTTGTCGAGCTTACCAACATCCCTGAACGGTGTTCTTACTTCAGGTATTGACATCGGACTCGTTCTCTTTTTGGTTCTTATTAGCAATTAGTCGTTGCCAAGGCCTCACCTATGACTTTTTACTTAGTTACGGACTGACGCCTGGCATGCAACCTAAACACAGTGGCAGACGCCGCCGCTAGTGGCGCTTAATTACTTACCTTCCCTTACTATACTTCAAAAACGTATAAATACTGCCTGCACATAGACATCATCCATCGAATTTTACCATCGCATCACCATCGTATTACTCCCCCATCTATAAGCTACCAGCTTAAGGGTTTCATTTGCCTCGCCTCTTTCCCTCATCTCGTCTTCGACCTTAGTTTAGTGACAAACCTCTTCAACTTCAACCTCGACTTAGTGTGGTACCGACTACGGGTGCCTATTAGCGTTATTTCAACTTAGTGACGCTAGCAATTGTGGCTAGCGACAAGTTTACGTTCGTCCTTTGATCTCAGTTTTACTCTTACCGCTGTCTCTCTCCTTTATTCGCCCCGCCACCGTTTCAGTTTCGCTGCGACTATCATTAGCAGTAGCGATTCTTTTCGACTTCACTTCCACGCTACCACTTTCGCTCTAACTCTCTGGGACGGTTACTGACTCGCCCTCAATTATTAACTTCCTACTGCCAGCTACCCTATCTAGTGACAATTGTTAGGTTTCCTGCACGGCACTAGGCGGCATAGGAGCACATCACCGCCCCCTCGGTCATCGACACTCTGGAGCACACCAAGGCACCACTTGAACATGTCCACCCACAGACGCAATACTCCAGAACACGACCCCGACCCGGACCAACTATGCCGCAAGGACGAACCTCGCCCCACCAACCCCCACCAATGAAGAGGGCCCCGCCACCTTTGTCACCAGCACCGACATAAGGGCCAGATCCCAGGAAGACCTCTGTCCCCCCCCGCCAACCGCACGGCCAAGAAGACCAAAGCCCCGAACCGCTGGACACCCGTGAAAGATTCAAAGGTCCGCCTTCTGATACCAACACAGCGCATGTCCCCGCTGCAGACCAAAGAAAACCCCTACACCCCTGGTAAGAAATTCCGAGAATCAAACGCAATACAACACCCCAAAACACCACGGAACTCCACTGAACTCCCACCGCCCTTGCCAGACCCCGGGAGCCCTCCCTGCAATGCCCCGCCCTGTCCCGACAAACCCCGGGACTAGCCAGCACAGTCGGCACTAACGGGCATAACCCCCGCCTCTGGATTCACTAGGGATTCAACTCCTTCTCACACTCCTGCGTGTTTCGCTTACTTCACCCTCATACAAACTAAAACCTCACTTCACACGCCCAGGGACCAAGAAGAGGGCATGTTTGCATACAAAAAAAATTATATACAACCAGGCAAGGGAGGTGGCAAGTCCGAGAGCAACAAGAAACGAGGCCCACACCCATCTCACTCCCTCCCTGGACCCCCCGGCAACCCAACCCCCAGGTCGACTTCCATCTGGGCCCGCACCACTGCTAAGATCTCCGCCAACCCCGGCAATGCCTCTCCCGCATCAGCCGCCACCTCCCACCACGACCTCGGGGCCACCGCATTGCGTTGCTGATGCCCCACCAACAACCTCTCCAGTCGCACCATCCCCTGCTGCAACTCCAGAGGCTGAACTGCGGACCCCTGCGTCAACCCGTCCTGAATCGATGCGAACGCCGCAGAGGCACCGTCCAAGAGGACCCGATGCTCCTGCACCCAGCCTAAACCCAGAAAATGAACTGTCAGTAACAAACGGAGGGATGGGAGACAACTCACGAAGGATCCCCGCATGCCCTGAAGCAGCCTCGTTGGCCAACCAATCCTCCCTCCGCCTCGCCACCTCCAGCTCCACCCACAACGCATCCCCCTCCAGAACTCGTCCCTGCCCCTCCACTTCCCCTGCAGGCTGCCCCTCCATCTGCATCAGACGCTCCTGCAAGCCCCGCACCTCTAATGCTTGCTCTGTCACCATGCGCACCGAAGTGTTCCTCTCCCGCTCCACTGCTTCTTTCTCCATCCGCGCTACGTCACAGTCCTCCCTCGCCTGTCGGAGCTCACCCTCCCATACTGCCAATGACGTCGTCAAAGCCTCCACCTGCTTGCGAAGAAAGACCTCCGTGATCGAAGGAATCGGTGTGGGGGGACTTGACGACCGTTCCAAGGGGATGCCCAGGACAGGAGAAAAAAGGGAGGACTCCGGAGGCCCCGCCGACGACTCGCGCCCATGCGGCCTCTTGCTGGGTCCCGCCCCCGAGGGTGGGGAGGCTTGACGCTGATGTGCTCCTATGCCGCCTAGTGCCGTGCAGGAAACCTAACACTTGTCACTAGATAGGATAGCTGGCAGTAGGAAGTTAATAATTGAGGGCGAGTCAGTAACCGTCCCAGAGAACTAGCGTGAAAGTGGTGGCAAGGAGGTGAAGTCGAAAAGAATCGCTACTGCTAACGATAGTCGCAGCGAAACTGAAACGGTGGCGGGGCGAATAAAGGAGAGAGACGGCGGTAAGAGTAAAACTAAGATCGACGGACGAACGTAAACTTATCGCTAGCCGCAATTGCTAGCGTCACTAAGTTGAAATAACGCTAATAGGCACCCGTAGTCGGTACCACACTAAGTCGAGGTTGAAGTTGAAGAGGTTTGTCACTAAACTAAGGTCGAAGACGAGATGAGGGAAAGAGGCGAGGCAAATGAAACCCTTAAGCTGGTAGCTTATAGATGGGGGAGTAATACGATGGTGATGCGATGGTAAAATTCGATGGATGATGTCTATGTGCAGGCAGTATTTATACGTTTTTGAAGTATAGTAAGGGAAGGTAAGTAATTAAGCGCCACTAGCGGCGGCGTCTGCCACTGTGTTTAGGTTGCGTGCCAGGCGTCAGTCCGTAACTAAGTAAAAGGTCATAGGGGAGGCCTTGGCGACGACTAATTGCTAATAAGAACCAAAAAGAGAACGAGTCCGATGTCAATACCTGAAGTAAGAACACCGTTCAGGGATGTTGGTAAGCTCGACAAGGGGAATGATAGTAAAAAGGTACGTGTCTGGTAATATGTCCATATATAATAAAGGAACGCCGTTTTGTCGCCAGGATCGCTAAGATCGCTAATAATCGTCACCAAGAGGGTCTAGGCCTTGATGGTCTAGGCCCAAGTTCCAGGCTTTGCGTGATGTTCCCCGTGATCAATAAGTCTCGTGGTCATTAGAGTCTTGTGCTTCGGTCCAATCCTAGGGCTAAGTCCCATGCGCTGAGTGTTGTGACTTGTGTCAAATTCGAAGTAGTCAGCTGCCGCCAAAAAAGGTGCTCAGCGATAACTGGGGCTCATCAACGCTTCCCCCGAATCACCGCCGAAGACGCCCCCTTTCCCTTTGGCAACGTGGGACAAAACTTGGCCTGCTTCGGAACCCCCGGAAAATCCACCACCACCACCATGGACGATTCTACAAAGCCCCATCAATCATCCCAAAAAGAAAAGTCGACACCACTTACAACTCCAGTCCCTGACGCTAGCATGGCGCCGACGCTCAAACTCCTCCCCCCCACTGTTGTACACCACCACCTTGTCCGAATCAGTAAAAAGGTACGCGTCTGGTAATATGTCCATATATAGTAAAGGAACGCCGTTTTGTCGCCAGGATCGCTAAGATCGCTAATAATCGTCGCCAAGAGGGTCTAGGCCTTGATGGTCCAGGCCCAAATTCCAGGCTTTGCGTGATGTTCCCCGTGATCAATAAGTCTTGTGGTCACTAGAGTCTTGTGCTTTGGTCCAATCCTAGGGCTAAGTCCCATGCGCTGAGTGTTGTGACTTGTGTCAAATTCGAAGTAGTCAGCTGCCGCCGAAAAAGGTGCTCAGCGATAACTGGGGCTCATCATCCTCCCCTGTACTGAAATATTGACTGTCCTCAGTCAACCCAAAAGTCACGTGCTTGATCGCCTGGTCCGTGCGCCAAAGGGATTCGAATAACAGTGGCTGGCGGTATCGCTTGAACTTCATCATCCCCCTTCCTTACCATCTAATCTCTCCTAGCCTCTCAATCTTATCGCTATGTCCGATCTCGCCTCCCAATTTGAGAAGATTACCATGGCCCACGCCTTCCTCGATCGGGTCGACAGGTTGCTCGTGGTGGCCCGTGCATCGTTGGCGAAGGATCCTCGCTTGGCGGTCACCGCCATCTTTCAGACGTGGCTCCAGTGGTTCAAGACCTCGGGGAGTGGAGTCGAGTGGCCGGAGTTGGCGACTGTCGAGAAAGAGTGTCGCCAGTTATATGAGAAGTACAAGGAGGAAGAATGGGTTCGCCCGTTCGATGTTCACTTTGTAAGTTCCCTTTTCTTCCTTTTGAGCGCCAATTTCTAATACGATTGCTAGGCGCCAATCGACCCTTTGCTGGAGTTCCTGATGGACGATCTCACGGCGGGAATGACGGTAAGTGCCTCGGCAGTCGCTAGTGCTAGCGACCCCGCTAAGATACGTTAGCTCTTTGAAGACTTGTCACCGAATGACCAGTTCCTTTTCCAGCACCCGGTAGGTGTGTTAGCGGTGGCGAGGGGGGAGGGACGGAGCGAGGGTCGTAGGAATGAAGAGGCGGCGAATCGTGGGGACATTCAAGAGGCGGGCCCCTCGACTCCCAAGGCTGCAGCTGGCGGCGTCGCTAGGGGGTTGGCGACGTCGCCAAGATTGGCGACAACTCCGAAGAGCAAAGGAAAGGGGAAAGGAAAGGCAAAAGCACAAGATGAGGAGGACGAGGATATTGAGGTGAGTCGTTTTCTTTCCTTTCGCTGATTCTTGGCGACAACCGCTAACCTTTCCTGCAGGATCATGTTGAAGAATCGTTTACCGACAAGCGACTGGCGACGCTCCTTCGATGGCGAAGGACGACGACGGTGGTGGATACGGGGCTGGGAGCAGGAGTGAAGTTGAACAAGGCTAAGGGTAAGGTAACAGTGTCGCTAGAGAAGCGGCAAGAATATAAGTATACGCAAGGAGCAGTAAGTATTTAGCGGTTCTTTTTCTCTTTTTGTCGCTAACGCTTTCTTTTAGTGCGACAATTGCTGGGCCGATAACGACCCAGAAGGCTGCTGGTACCCCACGGGGGTCCAGCCTTGCTATCGTTGCGACAGCACTAGGAAGAGCTGTTCGCACAGCGGCCTGTCATCGAGGAGCACAGGCAGCAAATTCGCTAAGAGGATAGCGATCAAGGCGGCGTCGGTAAGGGGTGCGAGGGCCTTCGTGGAGAGGCAGAGGGAATTGGCGAGGAGAGGGGAGCCGATCGAGATCAAGCATTTGAGCTTGACCTTGCCGACGTCGCAGGAGGAGGGCTTGGTGGGAGGGAGTGGAGGCGCTAGGGTGAAGAGTAGGGAGATGGTGGAGAGCGACGAGGACGAGGACGACAACGACAGTGACGGCGACACGCCCCGAGCACTGAAACGGGCCGCAAGCCCATCATCGGTCGCTAGCGCTAAGCGACTTCGGACGGTCGCCAGCGAGGAGGGAAGGGAGGACGTGGAGATGAGGGAGACGACTCCCTTGGCGACGGTCGCCGAGGTGGAGGCGAGTGACATGGAGCTCGAGGGTGAGGAGGAGGTGGAGGCCGTACCCGTCGCTACTGAGGAGGAAGAACGAGTTGAAGAGATCGAGGTCGTACGACGGGTAAGTTATTTTCTCCCGCTAGCTACCTGATCGCCAACCGCTTTGCTAGGGAACATGGAGCGACACGCCATTGCGTCAGGTGGGCGACGACGAGCTGGAGTGGCTGGGCAAGGACCTCGGATGGCCGACGCCGCTAACGTCGGCGGTGTTGCTACTGGACTTCAACGAGAGGGCGGCGGGAGTGGAACGACGGTTCCGAAGGGAGCTGGAGGCGGCGAGGGAGGAGTTGTTAGCGGCACGGGCTCGCTACACGGTCGCTAGGCGGACACTGGCGACTCTGGCGGGATATCGACGCGACTGCCAGGCCTTCCTGGCCTGGCAGGAGGAGAACAACATCGGCGAAGGGGATTGGGAGGAGACGGAGGCGATGGAGGTTCCTGACAACGACGCTGACCTTGATGCTTAGCGACCGTCGCCTCCTGTATATAAATTTTATAATTTTGTTAGTAGTTTGGACCTAGCTTAGCCCCCTTAAGGGGCTCCCAAAATGTATAGTATTTTTGGCGAGCGATCAGAAAGTGAAACGAAATAGAAGAAAGAAAGCAAAACTCAATTGGGCATACTAGCGACTGTCGCCTAATGCTAGCGACATTTTGAAGGCAAACGCTCAGTAGATCATCATGGCGAATTACCCTGAGAGGCGTGCCAAGCGCTGGCGACAGAATAGCCTAGCGCAGCATCGAAACAAGACAGTAGTAAAGTGAAGTGTCTGTGAAAGGCTTTTTAACTGTATTAAAATTGAAAGAGCAACGAGACGAAAAGGACTTAGGTTTTGTAAAGTAATTGTTGATGGATTTTCTGGGTAGTAGAGATGAGAGCGGTAAGAAACGAAGCAGAGTTAAGATTCGTCACTAAGGCCTAGCGAAAGGTAGTTTTCTTCTTCACTGGCGTTGTCACCAGTGTCATCGTCGTCAACAAGTTCGGTTTGCTCCAGTTCTCGGAGACGCGAAGTGTCGATGTCGAAAGTGTCGCTAGGCACGGTTATGTGTTCTCTAGCGAGATAGGGGATTAAGCGGAAAGCAGCAACAGGGCGATGTAGAACTGAGCCATCTAGTTCGCAAAGAATGTAAGCTCCTCCACGGTTGCGAGAGATTACCACAAGTGGGCCTAGGTATCGCGGCTTCATTTTCTTGTTATGCGATACTTCGATTCTCGTATTCCTCATTAGTACGAGGTCGCCTGTTTTGAAGTTGTAATCGCGAATCGTAGCGGCGTGATCTTTTTCAAAGGAAATGGCGGCCAGGCGACGGGCGCTAAGCACTTGGCTATGCAGGCGGTCGAGATCTTCTTGGCGATGCTGAAGGTCAATCGCTCGGCGGGCTATAAGATTGGTGGTTGATAATAACGAGTTTGGCGGCGGTTGCAAATATGTCGCTTCAACTATGTCAGCAGGCAGGAGAGGGTGGGTACCGGTCGTCGCGTAGTAAGGGGAGCAACCCATTCGCTCGCGCACTGTAACACGTTCTGACCAAAAGACCGAGTAAGTAGCTGTACTCCACCTAGACTGATCGCCATCGACAGCTTTAAAAAGGGCTTGGCGAACGTCGAAGTGAGGCCGCTCAACTATTCCATTAGCGCGCTTATTATAACCAGAGATCCGGATATGGCATAAGTTATACTTCTTCGCCAAATAGGTAACCGCCTTTAGGATCGGGGGTCCATTGTCGGTCACGATTTTGCTAAGCGCTCCCCAACAACAAATGACGTCCTCGTATAGCCACTTGGCGATAGCTTCGGTGTTTTCTCGGCTAAGCATGCGAAATTCCGGGTAATGAGTTAGCGAACAACGTCCTTGGATGATGTACTTGAACTTATTGGAGGGCGGCATGAACATGGTATCGACGTATATCTTGCTGAACAAAGGCGCCGGGGTAGCGACAGTTGGCGGAATAAGCACTTTAGTTGTCTGGTGTATCTGACAGAGATGGCAGGTCCTAAGGTACCACATGATGTCGGCGCTAACTTGGGGCCACCAAAATCGTTCTAGAAGGGCAGAGCGAGTAGCGAAGAAGCCTCTGTGTCCCAAGTCGTCGTGCATCGCCTTCAAGACCCGTAAGCAACTGGCAATAGGGACGAACACCTTGTGAGCACCGTCTCGACTTCTTCGCCAAAGCTTGCCTCCCATAACGAAAAACATAGATGCGTAGCGAACGAAAGTGGCATATTCTTTGTCACTAAAGCCTTCGGGTCGGATTAGGTCGTGAAGCCATTTCTTAACTAAGAGTATACGGGCATCGTTGGTGGTAGCTTTAGCACTGCGGGGTACGTCGCTATAAGTAGTGGTGCCATCGTCTCGGAGGGGGGTTATATCGTCGCTGGTCGCTAATCGTGGAGCAGTGTCGGTGTCGCTGGCGAAAGTTGCTAAAGCAGGCGAACAGCCGAGATCGGCAGCAGGGAATAAGCGACGTGCGCCCGTTGAGAGATGGCGAAGGAGCGGCAGCGGTAACTGGACCTGGTGTATGAACCCATGCAAACGATCAATCCAATCCTCATAGACAGAGTTGTCGCTATCGTTGACAGGGGGATCATCAGGCTGTGGCGGGCGCCGCGACAGCCCATCCGGGCCGTGGAAAGTTCCCTTGACGTGCACCAGCTCGAAATGGAACATCAGAATCGCCACAATCCAGCGGTTCATGCTAGCTGAAGGTTGAACGTCAGGGTTCTGAAGCATACCCTTAATGTAGCGAGCGTCTACTTTGATGATGAGGTTCCTAACGCCAATTAGGTACATCCGTAAAGCTTGTAGCGCTTGATAAAGGCCGTAAAGCTCCAACTTAGGCTGACTGAATCGTGCCTCTCTGTCGTTTAGCGTAATTGACCCGAAGCGATTGTAGCGGCACTCCTTGCGATTATCGCTAGCACACTGGCAAAGGTAATATCCGACTGCTATATATGACGTATCGACCGCTAAGATGACGGGGTCAGGTGATTCATAGTCGATAGGAACAAGGGGCTTAGCGTCTTGTAAGGCCTTCACGAGGTCACGTTGAGCATTAATCTGATCGGGACCAAACTCAAAAGGGATGCCAACGCAAGTAAGTTTCGTCAAGTTATGGGCTCGATGGGCGAAGTTTTTGACGAAGATCCTTAACACCCCAATGGTACCTAAAAAGGCGCGGACTTCCGATAGCGACTTGCAAGGACCCCATCGCTCGATTAGCGCTAGGCGACTTTCGTCGGGGATTCGACCACTAGGAGTACAAACGTGACCGAGAATCTTGAAGGTCGGGGCGCAAAGAACAAGTTTGTGACCGGAAAAAGTGCCACCGCAATATTTCATCCGCTGAAGGATCCTGTTAAGAAGTTCAAAGAACTCCCAGAGCGCTAGGCGGATGTGCGGATTAGCGGGATGCTTAGCGGGTCTACCATTAACGACCTTCCAGTCCTTGGGTCCTTTAGCGCCAACGTCATCGATAAAGCTGAGCACGTTGTGGGGTATCTCCGGCTGCAGAATAAAGGTAATGTCGTCGTGAAATATAGGCACAGAGTTGGTCCACCCCATCGGCAAGGTTACTAAGCAAAGAGCGCCAAACGGAGTCTGGAATGTCGTTAAGTCGCGTGATGCTGGGTCGATAAGTCGCTCGTCGTAGCCAACGTAGAGGTCGAGAGTGGCACCACAAATGCGTCCAGCGAATGATTCGGCGACGTGATCTGGAAAAGGTGGTACTCCAGAATGGCGAATGGTGACACGGTTGAGCGGCTCTAGACTGTGTACAATCCTGAGCTTACCGTTTTTCTTGAGAACGCAAAACCATCGCGAGCGATAAGCGGAATTCGAGGGTTCATAGACGCCGGCGCTGATCTTGTCGCGAATAATTTCGCATACTTCCTTTTCTAGTCCCGGGGGTATGGGGCGATTGTGCTGAACCCAAGGTACATGCGGAATTGTTGGTATGCGTACTGGCGGAAAGAAGTCGGGGCGCAAACTTCCTCGTTCGGAATCTTCCCAAGCGAAGGCTTTTTCTTGCTTGGCGACCATGTCGACCAATACGTTGATTTCGTCGCTAGTGAGGAACCCAGTGTCGTGGTCGCTAACCAATTTCGCTTGTCGCTCGCTGGTGAATCGCTTTGTCGGGACAAAAGGTGGCGGGTTTGGGTTAAGCGGAGGAATGGTCGCTAGTGGATCGCCTATAACTTGACGCTCAATTCGAAAGTCTTCGCTAACATGGCTGGCGACCGGTTTGGTTTTCATGACTACGGGTTTATACTTCTTCTTGACCTGTACTCCTTTTCGCTTAGGAGGTTCGTTAGCGACATACTGAGCAGGGAATGGGATGTTAACATAGGTGGGGGTAGTGTCCGTAACACATGTATCAAAGGGCAAAGTCTGTCCAAGAATCGAGGGATTAGAGGTATCAGTAGAAACGAGATAAGAACGAGGTGGAAGGGACAAATCAGAAATGTCGCTAGCCGTAGCGTAAAGGTATGCTAGCGCGGGATTAGTCTGTGTGTTAGAATCGGTAAGCAAAACGTCTTGGTCCAAATCACAAGAAGCTATACACGTCGCTAGACCAGTTAAATGGTCATAGCTGATAACGATCACTATGTCGCTATCTTCTTCATTGCCTCGGGCGATGAAAGCAACGGGGTGCCTCTGTTTCGAAGCGAACATTTTGACGGCTGTTTCTCTTAGATTTGCCGCGTGGAAAGGTAGGGATAGTGCGCCGGAGACCAGTATTGGGGTCCGTAATTGTTATAGTTGTTTCAATGTCGCTAATGGTATTAACCGTACTTCGGGTTAATACGTTGAATGGGCGACCGAGTAGGATGTCGTAAGCGGGAGACCGTAAAACGTGAATTTGAAGATAGACCGTCACGTCGCCAATCGTGCATGGTACGTTTTCTAGCTAGTCCCAGTGATCGATCCGTGGTACCGTTGGCGCTCTGCATGTTTAGCACGATGTTGGGGTCATAGGATAAGCCAATGTCGCTAGCGATTTCGGCGGACATCGAAATAATCTGAGAACCGCTGTCGTGAATGCATTCGACTTCCTCTTTATTGTCGATCAACATCATGACGGTACGAAGTGACTGAGATTCCTTAGCGACAGTGAGTACCACAGGCTCTTCTCCGGGGGGTAGCGCATCAATATAGGCCTCGACAGGGTCGACTGAAGCGAGTGGTGCCTTGTCCGCGGTAAGTCCTTTAGCGGTATCAGCGTTGGACCCAAGCGAAAACTGAGGTTCTTCGATAGCGAACGTCGGCAAAATTTCTTCAAAAATGTCGCTGGAGTCCTGAACTGTATTAACGCTAGCGCCAACCGATCGTTTGGGCGTAACCGCTGTCCTAAACTGATTCCTGATGTCCTGGGATACAGAGCAAAGTTCGCCAACCGATATCGTAACCTGGGTGCGTAAGACTCGTTCGAAAACCGCTTTGGATTGCTCGATGTCGTAGATGGGTGGCATCGTTCGATATGCGCCGTCGTTAGCTTTGTCGGGAGCAGCGAAATTCCGGTTAGCGGGTGGGGCGTAGCGACTAGGGAGGCCAGAAAATGGATGAATAGGAGGCTGAGCCACCGGTTCCTTAGCGGCAGACGGTTGTTCCTTAGCGACGGTGCGTTCAGGTGCTTTGCCTTTGTCAGCAGGCTTAGTGGCAGGAACTGGAGCTGAATCAGAAGGGGTGGAGGTTGCCGGAGGGTCACTGGTCGAGGGCGTTGCCTTTGAAGCATCACTTGCTGGTCGGTAAGTCGCTCGGGGGACTTGTACGCCGTCGAATTTTTCGCCGTTTCGCCGGAGTGCAAATAGCTCGCGTTCCAAAGCCTCGATCCGTTCTTCCTTGCTTAGCACTCGGCCTGTGGCGACGTCCTGTTGCATTACCTCGTGTATTAGCGACTGCTGCATTGCCGCCTGCTCTGGGTCTGGGTTAGCGTTGGAAGAAAGTCTGCCTGTAACGATTTGTCCTGGATTAAGCCGGTGCCATTCCTCGATGCGTTCAATGTATAGTCGCTTGCCGGAATAGTTGGGAATCATGGCGCCAGACGGTAAAATGATCTTGCCTTTGGCGTTACGACGGATCTTACCCTGTCTGATCATTTGCTCAAGCTTAATACAAGTGCCTCGGACCATAGTGTGACCTATTTCCCCGCAGAAGTGGCAAGTGCTGTTAGCGAACTGTTGGCGAGGTTGGGCGTTACCGCTGGTTAGAAGGGCTTCCAAACGTTCCAAGGCGCTGACGATTGCGGTAGTGGTCGCTAATTCCAATGCTTCTTGCTTAGGTGCCGGCGAAGGGACGGTCGGCGGGTTAGCGATGGGCGATGACGAATGGATGCCGGTGGTGCCATTGCTGGTCTTAGCCGTGGAAGTGTCCGTTCCTTTTAGAACCCACTTAGCGCCTTCGAAGACTTGGTCAACATCGTAAGGGTCCTCAGGATGGTGATCGGGAAGGGTGATTTCGAGGCGGCGGACGACTTTAGACCATAGCGATGTGGGGATACCTTGTTGGAACAAGCGACGTTCCTCGTTACGATATAGCTTGCCGTTAGCGAGTAACCATCTAGCAATACGTTGGAAGTCCCGGTAGTAGTCAGAGAACCTTCCCAAAGTCGCTAAGCCGCTGTTGAAAGACTGGTTAACTAGTCGTTCCAGATCGCCAAGATTATAACGAGCACTAGCGTCAGCGCCAGGGTACAACCTAAGCACTGCCGCTTTCCATTCCTGGTAATTGTAGGGTCGAGGAGCATCGTTGTCGACCATAATATTGTCGCCAAATTCAGGTAAGCCAAGCCAAGTCTCCGCCGTGTCATAGGAAACATATCGAGACGCGTATTCTTTCTTTGTGTGTCGTCAGTGATACCGCAATCAGCGAAGAGATATTCCAGTTCTTTGAAGTATTGGGGAGTTCCCTAGGGCGACTCTCATCCCACTTAGGTGCCGTAGTGTCATTGCGAGGCGGCATTCTAGCGCGCCGAGCAACGGGGTCGTTGTTCATGTTAACGGTTGTCGGATTTAGCGGAGGACGGGGATAGTTGGTGATACGGGAATAGAGTGGGCTTCGGGAAGAATATAGAGTCGGTTGGGGTTAACGGTGAAAGCGGCGCGTCGAGAAAACTTTCAATGAGAGCGCCTGGGAAGTCGGCAAGGATTTCGCTAACGTCGCGAAGGTTTTTAGCGGTTTCGAGTTCGTCGGCAAGGGGTCGAGGACGGGCTGCTGGCGAAGAATGCCGAGGGGTCGAAATGGAAGACTGGGGTGGTTCAAAAGGGTTTTTCAAGCGACGTTTCGCGTGAGCTCTTGTTTCTGGCGGAATGGTTAACTTCTAAACAGCCCTCGCGGTGGGCTCCAAAATGATGTGCTCCTATGCCGCCTAGTGCCGTGCAGGAAACCTAACACTTGTCACTAGATAGGATAGCTGGCAGTAGGAAGTTAATAATTGAGGGCGAGTCAGTAACCGTCCCAGAGAACTAGAGCGAAAGTGGTGGCAAGGAGGTGAAGTCGAAAAGAATCGCTACTGCTAACGATAGTCGCAGCGAAACTGAAACGGTGGCGGGGCAAATAAAGGAGAGAGAGGCGGTAAGAGTAAAACTAAGATCGACGGACGAACGTAAACTTATCGCTAGCCGCAATTGCTAGCGTCACTAAATTGAAATAACGCTAATAGGCACCCGTAATCGGTACCACACTAAGTCGAGGTCGAGGTTGAAGAGGTTTGTCGCGAACCCAAAGTCGAAGACGAGATGAGGGAAAGGGATGAGGCGAATGGAATCTTTAAGCTGATAGCTTATAGATGGAGGAGTAATACGATGGTGATGCGATGGTAAAATTTGATGGTCGGGTGTCTATGTACAGGCAGTATTTATATGTTTTCGAAGTATAGTAAGGGAAGGTAAGTAATTAAGCGCCACTAGCGGCGGCGTCTGCCACTGTGTTTAGGTTGCGTGCCAGGCGTCAGTCCGTAACTAAGTAAAAGGTCATAGGGGAGGCCTTGGCGACGACTAATGTCAGGTTCCGCTGACGACGTGGCCTCATACACTGCGAGTCCTTACTAGGCGACGCGATGTCCTGCGTTATAACCAGGCGCCCGGGGTTGGAGCGGAGGTGGGGATGGCTTGCGAGGGGCCCCTAGGGATAGCGCCCGAGTTAGGTCCGGAGTGATCAGAGGGGTCTAAGACCGGAGGTACTGGTCGTTGACCCGGGGTGGGTGTCCGGAGCTCGTTAGCGGACGCACGAGGAATTGCGGGTAGGCGGAGGCTTCCGGCTGTCGGGGGGGCGGGTCGGTGTGGATAGGGGGTTACCGGGGCTTGATGGGTTCCGGGGTGAGCGGGTAGTGAGGCTCGGGTTGTCGTAGGAATGTTCAGGTCGTGGCGCGTGCGCGGAGTTCGTACTGATTAGGGAGCAAGGAACTTCAGGGGAACAAAGGAAATATGTACAGTCGAGACGAGACGGAGACGAGACGAGACTGAGAAAAGATAGATTCGAACCTAGGAACAGAAATACAAACGAGACGAGAGACGAAACATAGGAAACCGGTAAAATGTATAATCAAGACTAGGTCCGAGGAGTCATTCTAATGACTTATATACCAACTACTGGGTGCCTCCAAGGGCGGCGGATGTGATGGCGGGTCGACGGGGCTGTGCTAGTCGACGGGTGTCGGGTACAACCCAATTTCGGGTCGGGCCGCGGCGGTATTCTGATGGATCATTTGGGGGCGCGCCCGTCCGGGGCGTCGTGGCACTCCGGGATGGTCGGGTGAACTAGGGTAGGGGGTCGGGGACGTATGACGTTGTCCAGGAGCGGTGGGGGAGGTTTCAAGGGGGTGTTTGATGGCTACGGATAGGGAGTTGCCGTCGTGGTTTGCCGGAGAAGCGTCGGAGTTGCCCAGTGTGGGCGTCGAAAGTGTGGGGGCGGGTTCCGGGGAGTTATCGGGAGGGGTTGGGGGCCGTGTCTAGGGATCTAGGGAGCGGGTCGTGACATCACCCCCCCTTCAAGCGTCGAGACCCTCGAGACGCGGGAGCGAGTCGGGCATCGGTAGGGCGTGGGAATCGAAGTTGATCAATATTGATCAAACCGCAGCGAGCGCGGCGCGTGGAAGGAAGTCGAGGTGCGGCCGCCGTTCGTCAGGGGCCCCTTCTTGATTCATTAAAAGGGGTGGACGCACCCAGGAGCCCGCCAGCTTGTTGCGATGTCTTCTTCAGCTTATTCTCCCACAGCATCTAGGTCGCCGTCCCCCACCTTCCCAGCGTCGTCCTCCGAATATTCAGAGGTCGCCGAGATCGCCGTCGGGTCGAGCGATGTACCGTAGTCGTGAGTGCGGCCCGTTCTATGTATCCCAGAACACTGATTGTCCCCTCGCAGAGTTGTCCGCGGCCCGGGCTGGTCCCATCAGGCCACCGTCTGGTGCGGATGCGACGCAGCCCCCGGCGGCTGGTTACTTCTACGCGTTCCAAGCCTGGCATTCGCCCGGGGTGGTTCGACTTGTTCCAGAGGGTTCGAGGGTGGTGCAGGCCGAGGTGACGCCGGAGCAGTTTGCCGAGGCGGTGGGGTCGGGGCGAGGGGTCCCCCACCCTCGAGTGGTGTCAGTCGGCGGCC